>OY756941.1:19800554-21231804 GCA_963580275.1 Crataegus laevigata | reverse complement strand
TAGTAAAGAGATAGCCACAAGCATAGATCTGGTAAAGAAGAAGTGTGAGCAGACCATCACCCGTATCAGAGTCTACCAGCAGCAACTCCTCTCCAGCTATAAAAAAGGGCCAAGGTCTGGTAATTCCAGCCTATAGATTTAGTCTTGAGAAAAACTTTCATCACTACCTGCAAAGAAAGCTCCAAAAAGTAGGATCCCATCTAGGAAGGTCCATACAAGATCAGCAGAATAGGTGGCAACGGTAGTTACACCATCCCTGCCATGGACGACAAAAAGATTGAAAAGCAGGGGAACATCTACAATATGAGGAAGTACCATGCATGACCTCTTGCTACATCAAAGCCCGAAGACTCAAGCAGCTCGACATACACCACCTCGCAAGCTGAGGACTATCCAATTGTTATGCAGTTCTTACCATACAACTAAGTTCTCATTTGTTTCATTCATTTTTTAATGAGGAATTCAGAAGTAATCTACAACTTGGCTCAATTACATGCCTACAACAACTAATCACTCATGCACTTCAAAAGAAGACTGCACCCTTCCTAGGGACTCATTGTAGGAATTGCGCCTTTCGAGGGACCAACCATGTTATCTAGTGCAAAAGGGTAAACCAATTCCCCGACACCTATATAGGTTTGCTCTCCAAAGTGGGAGGATAAACTGTACACTCTGAATATCTAGACGTGGATAAGTCGGGCTGCCCTAATATAACCAGATGCACGAGGGCCTGTGCCGGGATTCCTAGAAGTAGCTACAATAGTCTTTTTCAAGACTTAGCTAACTGAAGGATTTTGGATCTCTTGGCCTAATTCGTGATGAATTGTGCCCCAGAGACAGAGGGGACACATTACGCAATACACCCTATAGACAGCTGCCCTTGGAACTCAAAAGCTGTTACCGAGTGCACTAAGGTAGCCTACGGTTTCCAGAGACTACCTACGGCTTGTCCTTTAAGCAGTAAGCTGCGCTAAACTTATACAACCACACGTTTTTTTAGAGGTTAAACAAGTTAGTGCGCATATATGAAGCTTCATCCATTGTTGACATGCTACGCAATCGATAGGCTTCATTTCTGCCAAAGCACGAAACAATCTACACCAAGTCCTGAAGTGTTGTGATACTTGCTATGCAACCTACGGAATTGAAGAAAGCCAAAGTTAATAGCTTAGTGGTTACGCGAACTTGTCTGCTTTTGAAAATAAGATGTCCAGCTGCTGACCCTATAGCTAACAACTTTGCAAAGTTCTACATCAACGTCTACAGCTGCATAGGCTACGCAGGCCTGTCTATTTATAAAAAAGTAGCACGCCTGTCACTGGTCTTAAGAGTGCACAAATCTCAGCAGCTTCCCTAGATATAGAATTGGTGGATTTCTCACAACTGTCCGCATGAGCAGTCTCCTTCTTCTCAGCAGACGAATTGGTCTCAGCAGTAGAGGGAACGATTTTTGGTGCCACTTTAGTAGGCAAAGGCACTTTGTCACTCTTCATAGTAGCAACCCTCTCCAAAAGTGAACTAGAAGGGTGACAAAGTGCCTTTGCAAACCAAAGTGTTAGTACTCACGTTTCCCCTTCCTTCAAAACCCTACCACCATTAGATCCTAGTCATCTTCACCCAACAGAGAACCAGAACACCATATATCATGCACGTGAAGAACTTAAGTGACATTTTCCAAGGCAATTTTATTTGCTTCAAACAAATATCTAATATGAGTTTCGTTTTCTTAAACTCTATAATCCAAGAAAACTATCATTAGTTAATGTTCGATTTTATTCCATAAAGTTTAGGATTACTCTATTACACAAGTATCTTCTCATGATATTTGTAGCATTACTCTATTACACAATGGCAAAAATTTGTAGTCCTAGTGTAAGCAAACACAAATCTGGTGAACAGTACTGTTTTTATTATCCTGCTTCTTAGTCTGACACTGCACCAAACGCTTCACTAAGTTAGTCCAGCTTAGTCTAGTCTAAGCCAGTCCAGCTTAGTCCATGCAGCTAGTCCAATCCGAGACAGTCCGGCGCAACAAACGTCCCTATAGGACTTACTGTAATAAGGCTGATTGCACTGTCACTAGCTGATGGGATCAGTGAAGAAAGATCAACACCAGCAAACTGCCATATTAAAAGATACAAAACTAACTTAATATACAAGGTTGTTTTTTCAAGTATGGGAACAGCATATCTCATGTTTCAACTAATACTACAAAACAACGCACAAAAAATACACCCCAAATTTTCATGCAGCTTTAAACTGTCTAATAAATCTCTCTCATAAAATAAGATGCAGCAATGACAGCAGTCTGATAAAAGTGAGAATGTAAAAACCATTCCCCATGATAATAGGAGAATAAGATCGATGTCCTAGTACCTTGTTACTTTATTTGTCCGTAGTTGAAATTTTCTTTTGTTGCGTGATGCATTTTTCAATGCCAACCGTGCCATGTCAGCAAATGCCATCTAATTGGATAAAGGTTTGTAAGTGGAAGGAACAAAGTATAAACACAAGGATGATGCTCAGGATGGGTTGAGGCATTCTGAAGTTGAAGGATGCGAATGTGGAGACTAAATTTGAGTGATAATAAGATTTGTTTCCCGTCTTTTTAAGTGTTCATGCATCTATGTTTCTCAATTTGTTCTCGCAATACGTTTCTTACCTAGTGCATTGCTTCGAATACATTTGTTATCTCCCCTCTCTAGAATAAGGGTCAGTGTGCAAAATTTGTAAAATCAATCATGTTGTAATGTTTTTTCCATTTTCCCCTCTCTAGACTAAGGTAGATTCTACCAGATGTATGATTTCTCTACCCGAGTCGAAGTATTTTCTTATCATCAAAGGCCTAACCAGTTTTAACCAATAGCTTAGTCCTGGTATGATCAAGATTTGGGATTAAGTAAAAGAAGAGGAAAATGATACTGAGATGCCATGACTCCGGTAGGATGTTAGATAATTTCACATGATTCCAGTAGGTTGAATTATACTAGAAGAACAGGCAACATTAGAATAGCCAGCACACCCCTCCTTTTAAGAAAACCTTTCGAGTTTCTGGAATTTTCAGCTACACATAAGAGTGGGATAAAGGATTAAAAAATAACAAAACCAGTAGTACACTAAGTTCCACAAATTCCAAAAATTTATATGCAACTTTTCCATGGCAAGAAGTGGTACCTAATTCCATTTTTTCCACACGTACATGTAGATCTTGCCCTACCTCTGTGTGCACTAAAATGTCCAGCAACTCACCATACCATGTCAAGCAATCACTGCAGTGCAAGAACCCTTCTCCAGCCGTGCTGCTTTCGTTGTGTCTGGACCTTTAACTCGCGCCACTTTCATGAACCCTTCTCCATTCCTACACTTTGATTCCGCAACTCCATATAATCAACATATACACACCAAAATCAAAGATCCAGAACGCTAGATTTTGTGGAGTGAGAGTGAATTTTGGACTGGTTAGAAGAACCCTAGATTTGGGGATCAGAGGGGAAGGCTTTACCTTTTATATGTCGTGCGATGTGAAACCAGAAGATGTGATCGAGAGGGAAGAGAGATTTGTTTGCAGATGGGCTTTTGATTTGGGGATCAGAGGGGAAGGGTTTTGATTTTGTCGAGGGGCAAGAGACCGAGTGGAGTAAAGGGGAATAAGAGGAAATTTGTTTAGCAAATGGGTGAGAGACCGAGTGGAATAATATATTTGATTTGAGAAAATTGAAAAAAAAACGCCTATTATTTAGAATCATACCGCCAAAATTTTAACACTTTGCGTGACGGAGGTATATATTATGACGTCGTGCAAACATGCTTTGCGTGACACATTTGTTGGTGCGTCGTGCAAAGTATGTTTGCACGACGTCCACACTGTGGCGTCGCGCAAGTTATATTTAAAAAAAACATTATTATAGAAATCTGACTTTACTCCTTTTAAATTCTTTTTTTTTTTACATAAAACACAATAATATATATTTCTAACAATTTCTTAAGTGTTATAACAAAATAAATAGCCACAAACACTATAATTAAACTCTACAATCACTCTTTGTTTATCCTACGTTCATATGATAAGTTTGATTATATAAACACAATAATATATATATTTCTAACAATTTCTTAAGTGTCATCGCAAATTGACTCTTTATAAATAGCTTATGTGATATTTATATTTCAATCTTACTTTGATAAGTTTGATTATATAAACATTTCAGAAAGCATTTTCAACATGAGTTCGATTTTGATACTTCCTCGGTCTAAATTCTTGTCAATTCAATTCCTTGCATTTGTAGCACGTGACACCATTGCGCATGCATGGAAACGTTCCTATGAGTGCACACGGTTGAAATTTGAAAATCCAATCTATTCATAACTTGTAAAGTCTACTCCCGCTGATAAAATTCCTCCTCGTCTTCTCCGAAGAACCCAGAAGCAAAATATTTGGCTTTGTTAAACGTTTGTCTCCCCAAATCTCCAGTGGCCGGCCTCAAACAACAAATTAATCACTATGGCCTGAAAAATCCATATATGAATATGTCAACGAAAGAATTATCAAAGAATAACAAGGTTGGGAGGGAGGGAGGTGTAAATTCGACATGAGTAGGAAATTAAGTCTATTCTGTTGTTTTTTTTGGAAAACAAGTCTATTCTGTTGTTTGGTTGGCCATATGAGGCCTGAAAAAAATGAAACAAAAACAACAATTCAACAATCCGAAGATCTGCAGTAACGGGAGGCAAATGGCAGATAATGCAACTGAATCAAGAAACCTCCCCCCCATCAATAAGCAGCTTAGACTTATTCGAGCCCGAACTAGCCTGTGTCAAAACAATGAACAGCCGCGCGTTACTTTGCATTACAATGGAGTAGGTCAAGCACGACAGTCGGGGAGAAATCTCAAACTCGAGCATTAAAGCTTTTAACAAAACTCACAAGGATGTTTAGTTTATCAATAACAACCTCACTAAATTCTGGCACATAAGAAAATTTCTTACCAAAAACTTGTCAATCTCTTTAATCAGTGATGATTTTATAGGTCATTTCTGTCTAACTTGAAGTAACCAAAAAACTTTTCCATTTCGGTTCCATACAGATTAATAAACAACTTTAAACAGAAATGGAACCTCGTACAATTTTAATAAACAACTTTAATTACTCCAACCTTGATACGTTTATTAATAGCAATATATAATACGTTTATTAATACGTTTATTAATAGCAATATATAATACGTTTATTAAAGCTTTCTCAAGTTTATTAATAGCAATATATAATACGTTTATTAATAAACTCTTTCTCAAGTCAATTACTCCAACCTTGATTACGGATTAGTAAACATGCTATTAACGTATTATATATTGCTAATCTTTAGGAATTAGAACCACGTACAACATTGAATATTTGGGAGATGCTTCTCCTTCGTGTGTTACAGGCAGCACTTGGTCTATAACCGTTGACCAATGAAAAAATACACTATTTTTCGAAGGTGCTAATCACCAACTGGTTTAATACAAAAAAAAAAAATACACTATTTTTCGAAGGTGCTAATCACTATTAGGCTACCGGCTGACCCCTTCATGTTTATGGGAAATATCTGAAATCAAAATTAGGCTAAATTAGTTAGAAATGCAGTATATCAAAATGTATGTGACTGAACTGATTGTCGGTTTCAAATAGGTTGACCCATACTGTGAGTTTGTTGCCTATTGGCATATATCTGAAAGAAAAACAAGTTCTAAGATTCAAGTTAAGTCGGATTTACCAAAACGCCGACAAGTGCCAAAATGGGAGTAATCTGCTTCCACTGTTGAAGGTTCTACAAAGGGTACACTTCATTCTTTCAAGGCAATTTACAAAGGACAATATGAAACTAAAAGAGGATTAGATTTTGTTCAAGAGTAAACCTGCAATGAGAATGACAACCCAACAAGGAGGCAACCTAAGCATGTTCCTGCTGAAGATACCTGTAAGAAATATGAATTATGAAACTTCAACATTGGATTTTCATTTGATGCCAAAGTTACACCAGAATTCTCAATCTTTTCAGTTCATACCAGAAGAAGAGGACGCCGTCCAGCTTTGTCCATCAAGTGATCCACCGATTGCTGTCATTGGAACCTGCGGAAGGCAAATTAGAATTACGAGTCTGAAGAAACAATCAGGAAACCAAAATTGGAATTGAGCTAAGATAGTGAAGCACCTGAACTGCAACCATAGCTATAGTCCCAACACTACCGGAAAATCCTGTCAAAAGCCATAGATTTACTTCGTTTATCATCTTTTTTCTTTTGGAAATTATTAGATAAGCTCGCAATGAAATCGCGGCCGAAGATGACCTTTTCCATCCTTGCTAAGACTATGCTGCTTAGCCTTTTCGAGTAAGATTCTTAACCGTTAAGGGTAACATTAACGTTTAGCTAAGCAATTCAAAACGATCTTAGTTGAAGTGCTTTTTGTTCACTTTACAGCCCTGTGCTTGACATGAACCTTTTCTACATGGCAATGTCATATTCTACAGCTACTTTCACATCTGCCATGTTCAATATTCTTCCTGCAATTGCATTTTTCATGGCCATGATCTTTAGGTATGATTTATAACACCTTGCCTTGGTAACACACAGACAAAACACACAGTTTAAGCAGATGAATTTATCATGGTTTTGCAGGCTTGAGAAAGTAAACATTAGAAAACTTCATAGCCAAGCAAAGGTAGCGGGGACCATAGTCACGGTTGAGGGAGCTATTATATTGACTCTGGTCAAAGGATCGGAACTTAATTTTCCGTGGACCAAGGGAAAAGGTCTAAATTATGATCATCACCAGTTGCAGAGTGATTCAAACCCTAAAGACCTCATTAAGAGTGCCCTCGTGACTGCTGCATCTTGTTGTATCTGGTCTTGTTTCATCATTTTGCAAGTATCATTAATAACTCCGTATTTTTTTTACTGTCTAAGTAAAAAGTAAAATATGATGGTGAATTCTAATCAATAATAGTCTTAGCATAGTCTTAGCAAGTATTAGAAGAGATGTAAGATAGTGAAGCACCTGAAATGAATATAGTACTTACATAGAAGAGATGTAATTCAAAAGTCAAAACTTACTCTAATCTCAGCTAGTTCTTGAGATGTACTGGAATTCTCCCCCCTAAGGGGCTGAAGAGCGGCTTAACACTCTTTCCATTTACCAATCTTTGCCTGAAAAAGGTCTCACAACCAGAACACATCAAAGGATCCTCAACTTTTCCATATCGTCTGAAAAGAAAATGTATACGTTACTTTGAAATGCATACGTTACTTTGAAATAAATTTTTCCTCAAGCATTCAAATGAATCCAAAAGTTCATCTTAAGATTTTAACACATTGCAATTGGCAAATATCACTAAATAATCTTAAAGAAATGATGGCATAGAACATACCAGTGAGACATGTATGAGTGCTTCATCAAGTGGCGCAGAGAAGTCACCAAACCTGTAGATTCCTTTTCTATTGCCAAGTGCTTAAAGAAAAGCATGCACACTAAGCAAAATTAGCTTAATCAGCTGCCTACTCTGAGACAGAGAGGAATTCAAAAAGTGAAGCTGGAAGACAATAGATTCCAAAGGAAACATCAAGATGCCTACTTTCCACCGTACCGTTCCTATAGCAAGAGCAACATCTTCATTTGTGTGATGATCATCAATGTGAATGTCTCCAGTAGCCTTTACATGCACATCCAGCAACCCGTGTGAAGCGAGTTGTTGAAATAAACAAGCAAACGCAACAATTAAGCAATGTACTATACACAAAATCACATGAAACAAAAACTTTGAGCACCCAACTTTCTTCTCTAAACAGAAGGGCAATATAGTCTACTTAAGCCTAATACTGGGTTTCGGATATTTGAAACTACTTTTTCTACGAACAAAATCAATCAATCACACTATCAATATTAATGCCTTATACTAAAGATTGAATTTTGAGCTACAATTTCAAAGAGCTAAGAGAAAAGATTACTGACATCCAACATATGATCAAGAAACGGAATCCCAATACTGGAATCAGTGATTCCAGTGCCGTCCAGGTTGATCTTGACCGAAACATTAGTTTCCTTAGTCACCCCCTTGACCTCCCCAATTCGAGCCCCTGCAAAAATTGCACCAGCGATTAGGAACTCCATTTAATTTTAAAACCCAGTTCAGCGATGGGGATTAGTATTAGGGTTAAGGTTTACCTGAGCTAATTGGGATAGGGGTATCGGTCATAGTGGAGCCGTTGTTTTCGACCAGGGAGACGCGCGGCGGAGCTGTTCTCTGAGAGTCCATGGCTTTGAGCTTGAAGAGCTGGTTTGATTTTAGTGAAGAAAGTAATAGGCGGTGAGTTTAATTTACAGACGATTAGAGAGTTCAATAATCCAGAAAAAATAATCTCGTTCAACCTAGCTTGCAGGGGAAGTATGTGAAAAAGAGAATCACATGATCACATATGTTAAAGAAGAAGCATTCTCATTTATGGGCTCCCCCACACCAAAAACTAAAACAAATCAACCTGTAAAATGACAAACAAACCTTTGCTTCGTCCATCTCAACACTTGCATTGTCAAGTCTATCCATAGAGGAGTCCTTGCTAACAAGGGAAACATTAAGAAAGGGAATAAATTACATGTGCGTGAAACCACATACAAACCAAAACCTGCTAGCCCCATCATATCCAACAGAAACCAAAACCTGCAGAACCCAAATTATATAGATCAAAATCCACTTTTAACATGGTGACAATTAATACAAACCGCCTAGATCTTTTCAATGCAAAAATAAAATGAGTTACATAATGCCAGTCATGTGTAAAAGGGTAGAAGGCGAGTTTCATGCCATTACATCACCAATTATATGAGAAGCGGTGTTAAACCCTCAACCTCCTTCTTTTTCCTTTGCAAGTTTATATTAATCCTCATCCGAACTACAATAATAACTCTCGCTATCCTCACTACTATCATTTTCGGATTCCCATTCGTCCTCATCTTCGTTTGGCTTTTCCGGTGCATTGTATTGAGGCAGATCGCCAAGGTCAATTGATATTTTGAATTCGGGAACTCCAGGTATGTCAAACGGTTCTTGGACAATATTAGTATCCTGGAGTGTTTCTTCACCAATTTCTATCGAAGATGATAACTGTTGGTCAGCAATGTTGTCGTCGTTGTCATCATGATCTAGTTCTGAAATATCATATAGCCCTCTTTGATCAATCTTCTGAACAACTTTCCAACCATTGCTGGCTTTAGGGTCGTCTAGATAGAATATTTTTTTCGCCATAGTTGCCAAAATGTATGGGTCTTCATCGTACCAATGTCTCGTAGTGTTTACTGATAGTAAACCATGGTCTCGCTTAACACTCGTTCGGTTATGTGGGTTTGTATCAAACCAAAGACACTTAAACAGTATCACTTGACACCTGTCTTTGTAAAGCAATTGTACTACACTAGTTAGTTTGCCATAAAAATCAATGTCTTCACTGTCGCCCGCACCCGGGACCTGGACACCACTATTTTGAGTAGACAACTTGTCATAACGTGTTGCCCCCAAGAACTTGATCCTGTTGACATGACAACCAGAGAACAATTCAACGTGAAGCGGTCCTCTTGCCAAGTTATATAGTTCTTCATCGTAAGAGGGTGAATTCAATTCCTTCAATTTGTTCATCTAATATAACATATACAAAAGTTAACTTGTTAGTGTAACCGAATTTAAAGACGGGCATGAACAAGTTGGAAAATATGCTCAATTCAAACCACATAAAACTTACACGTGCGTGAAACCATGAAGGAAATAAGTCACAATGCTTCTTGGCATATAAATGTGAAGAATGTTCCCGCTTCATCAATTGTTCATGCTCTTCAAGGTATGGCAAAGCCTCATCACAATTGTTGAGTATGAACCAATGCGCTACCTCCATGTCCTTTTTGGTAAACAATTCGCCTTTTACAGGATCGCCGAATGGTCGCGCAATTTGGGCAAAAACAGACAGTTTCTCTTTTCTGACACCACCGTCATTATTGCATTGAGGATGATTGAAAGCTGTCTCAACATCTTGAAGATACATTGCACAAAAATTAAGTGATTCATATGCGACCCATGCCTCCACAAGTGATCTTTCGGACTTTGCCTTGTTTCGGAAACACTTTTTCAACTCACCAAGATATCTGCACAAATAAAATGTATGCTACAAATTATTCAAAGCATTCGTTGATCATGAATTTGTTATATATAGACGCTTAATTAAGTACCTTTCTATTGAAAAAAAAAGTACCTTTCTATTGGTCCGACAAGCAATGCCTCATCTGGCAAGTGAATCATCACGTGAATCATGCTTGTAAAGAAAGCTGGAGGAAATATCTGTTCGAACTTGCATAAGACGTTCACAATGTCGTCCTGCAATTGTTTAACATCCGACTTTTGCAAATACCTTGCAGTCAACTGTGAAAAAAATCTTGACAACAACACGATTGGTTTCACCACATCAAGAGGCAATAAGTGTCGAATACCAACCGGTAGAAGGCGTTGGAGTATCACATGACAATCATGACTTTTCATGTTTGAAAATTTACACCCCCTCACATTCACGCAACGCGAGATATTAGAAGTATACCTATCTGGAAACTTTATAGAAGAAATAAAGTTGAAAAACTCTTTCTTCCCATTCGGATTAACTGTAAAAAAAAGGATGGCCTTTCTTCAATGTACCACCAACTTTCTTCATCCACAAGGATGACCTAATGCCCATTCGTTGCAAATTGAGGCGAGCTTCGATCTTGTCTTTCGTTTTTCCTTCAATGTCTAGAATTGTCCCGACCAAAGTATCAAACACATTTTTCTCAATATGCATAACATCGAGGTTGTGTCTCAATTTTAACTTTGACCAGTACGGGAGCTCAAATAACATACTCTTGTGCGTCCAGTTTAGATGTGTAGTTGGTCTGGGCTTACTAACCCTTTTGCCGAAATGACCAAATTCCAAACTGTTTAACTGATCCAAAATCTCATCTTCGGACCACTCTCTTGGTCTTGGCCGAGTCTCTTTTGTGCCATGGAAGGCTTTATCGTTCTCACGCCACTCATTGTCCCAAGGGAGCCATCTACGATGACCAAGATAACAAACATGACAAGAGGATGTTACGTCCTCCTTGCATATTGGACATGCCAAATAACCCTTAGTCATCCACCCAGAAACCATTGCATATGTGGGAAAATCATTTACTGTCCACATCACTGCTGCTTGCATGGTGAACATTTGGCCAGTATACTTATTGTATGTACGAACACCGTTTTCCCATAAATCTTTTAGCTCATCTACCAACGACCGTAAATAAACATCAATGGACTTTCCTGGATCTTCAGTAATTAATAGACTCAACATCATGTATTCTTTTTTCATGCACTTCCAAGGCAGCAGATTATAAGGAAACACGACGACCGGGCAAGTGCTGTGGATTTGGTTTAGAACCCCGAACGGATTAAATTCGTCGATGGCAAGTCCCAATCTGACATTTCGCGGGTCAGCTGCAAAATCAGGGTACATCCGATCGAATTCTTTCCATGCCTCTCCATCTGGAGGATGCCTCATAACATCGTCATTTACCTGTCCTTCTTTATGCTATCTCATATCGGTTGTTGTATGCATCGACATGTACAATCGCTGCAACCTAGGCTTCAATGGAAGATAACGCATTACTTTTTGTGGAGTCTTAGTCTTTCTATTTTGTGATGTCATTTTAAACCTTGGCTCATTGCATACAAGGCATTTATCCAACTATATGTTCTCCTTATAGAACAATATACAATTATTTACACATGCGTGAATTTTTTCATACCCCAATCCGAGACCCTTCAACAGTTTTTTGGCACTTTTATGATCTTCAGGTAAACAATTGTCCTCTGGAAGCATCCTCTTAATAACTTCCAAAAAGTAATCAAAACACTTGTTTGACAAACGAAACTTGATCTTGCCATGCATTACCTCCACAATTGACGTGAGCACCGAAAAGTTCTTGCAACCTGGATATAATTCTTGCTTGGCAATTTTTCAATAGTTGTTCATAGTTTTTGAATGCCTCACTGTCCATGGTTGGACGACCGTCATATCCCCTTTCCTGATTGGTGTTGGTCGAGGCGTATGGATAAACATCATTTAGAATATCCATAACTTGTTCATTAGGATCCACATTAGATTTATCCACATTAGATTCAACAGTCTCCACTCGTGTCACGTATGAAGACGAAGCTTGGTCTAATCGTTCTCCATGATGATACCAAGTAGTATAGGTCTCCATCATCCCATTTCTTACTAAATGAAATCAAACATTTTCGAATGTCTCCCTCATTGAGTTATTACACTTCATACATGGACATCGGATATGAGTTGAACCTAGGTTGTGTCTAGTTGCAAATTTAATAAACTCCTCTATTCCATCCAAGTACTCAATAGCACATCTATTCTGAATCTGTATCCACTGTTTATCCATTTTGTTTGCAATCCCAATAAAAGTACAAGAATTACAACAACTTCAACTATTGTCTTGTCACCTTATGCCTTCGGTAAGGGCCTATCCCATTTAGGAATGCACAGTTATGTGCCATAATTTACGATTCCAATGGATTAAATTTCGACGTGGGCAAATTTCGGCAGCATCTCCTTACAGTTCTTCAAGTGCACGTCGTAGATACATAATATCCACTGTGTACTCGAAGAACATCAGGAAATGTTACCAAAATTTCCACTATCGAAACCTAATATGTGAATCGCAAACTACAACACATAACTATACATTCCCAAACTTTCCAAAAAATGGGACAATTCAAGAATTAATTGGACTGCAGTCATGCTTTTGCATCCATGCACGAAATCCAACTAATTCTCAAACGGGAAACTAAGCTTTTCTTGAAAAAGTGTACGAAGTTAAGTAGTATTAACTTTGTACAACACAAAACAATTTTGTACTTGATGTACAAAAACATGTGCATACAAATAAATTAAACCACAATAATTAGTGAAACTAAATAAAATAGATACAAAATATTAATACTTCTAAACTATAATGTTGATGGCCTTAGTTTTTATTTGTTTATACTAATTATATCATAGAATATACATATTCTAGTTAGTTACACTCGAGTAATTTTGATGGTGAGATCAATGTACTTTTAGAATATGAACACAAGTGTACGCTTATTTTGGCTAGATATTGGTTTTAAAAAATCTTATTGAAAGATGTTTTGGTTGTCTTCAAGTTTACAAAAGATTGAGATTGAAAATGAATCCTGACTTACTTACTAGTATTAAAATTGGAAGATGATATTGATTTTCTACAAGGATTTAATAAGAGAATCGTAACCATTGTTTATCTACATAATTATGGCATATGCTCACAAAAATCAAACCGCTCATTATTGAACTAAAACCTATTGTCTTAGCATTGACAATTTAATAGTGATGATAAGATTAGCTTTGAAGATCATGACTTTTGTAGGTTTTCTATATAATCCTTAATTACATGCGGCGCATTGGATTTACCCTCACTTCAACCGTATAGCACAAATTAAGGAAATTTCAAGGGGAAACCAACATTTCTTACAATTTCTTTTGTGTAAATATGTAAGTTAACCTCAATAAAGTATTCAAATGCTAATTGCAAATGAAGCCCAAACAAGTCTTCAACAATATATCTACATTCTCACTCCTTTTAATAGGTAAATTTAATAAAGATTACTTCAAAATTCAATCTCACAAAACTCCACCATTACCAAAAAAAGGCATAGCAAGTAGGCAAAGGTACATATACAAAAATTCCGTATGAAATACGAAGAAAATACCTTCAAATTTGTTCTTCAATGATAATGGTATACAAAAATCCTGTACAAAACAAATTTAGTAGTTTTAGTTTGAATTCCCAATTCAAAGTTACATGTACAAAATCAAATCGCTTACCGGATAAGAATAGATTGAGGAAGGGAGAGGATTGGAGAAGGTTTTGAAGAGAGATAGAGGAGGGAGGAGGGAGGTAGCTGCTGCAATTAGCTTGCAGTTTTCTACCTCCCTACCTGATTCAGTAAAGTAAAAAAAAATTCGTTGACTTTGTGTGACGCAGGTGAAATTGCGTCACGCCAAACAACTTTGCGCGACGTAGGTTGCGTCACGCAAAACTATTTTGCGTGACGCAACTTTACTTGCTTCACGCAAAACAGCTTTGCGTGACGCAATTTCACATGCGTCACGCAAAGTCAACAGAAAGGCAGTAAAATATTCCTGCATTGGCGCCAAAATATTGCGTGACGAAGACACACGTCGCGCAAATGGCTTTTGCGTGACGTAGGTGTACCTTCGTCGCGCAAAGTCAACAGAAAAACGGTAAAACTTTCTTGCATTGGAGCCAAAATGTTGCGTGACGAAGATACACATCGCGCAAATGCCACTTGCGTGACGTAGGTGTTCCTTCGTCGCGCAAAACATCTTTGCGCGACGTTTGTCTGCGTCACGCAATGTGCCGTCACGCAAAGGCCTTTTGCGCGACGTTTTGTGTTCAGCGTCACGCAAACATACTTTGCGTGACAAATTTTGCTACGTCACGCAAACATGTTTTTGTACTAGTGTCCCCAAATTAAAATTTTATTAGAATTGTCACTTTATTGAATTCAATTGTAGATTTTATTCAGTGGTAAACTTACTTATATACTATTGAGTAATTAGATGCATACACAAATAAATAGTAAAAATCTAAAAATAAAAATAAAAATAAAAATCATTCCCCTATAGGTACAAAAAGCTTCAAAAATTTTAAAATCTTATAAAATGTAGGAAATTTGAATTATATTATGAACATTCCGAGATAGATTGATTCCAAAAATTTCGATAATATCTGATATTCTGAATGTTCCCAAACTGGATATTTTGAATGATATAAACTCTTTGGGTTGGAATTGGAAAAAAAAATCTTCCCTACTTCGTGCATTCATAATGAATTTTTCATTGGTCGAAGAAGCTCCTGGGTTTTTCACCCATTTTATTTTACGAGTAACAAAATTCTTGTTTTTAGTTGCTTGATCTTTTTTTTTTTTTTTTTTGTCAAAAGTTGTTTGATCTTTGGTATTATGATAACTTGATTACTTGAAATGTATTCACATAGTTGTTGCTAGAACCACCAAGTCCTCGATTGATAGATTGGCTTGTGTTCGTAGGTTGTCTTATGCAGAAAATGTACTGCACTTACTTGCAGTTTGTGTGAACGTTTTAGTGATCAAAGTGGTTATCTTAGATTTTTTTAAGTGAATCTATTCATCCTTTAGGCAAATAGACTACTAGATAACGAAATTTGAAAGACCTAACCATCAAGACAATTTACTACTTACTATATCATCTTTAATGTTCTTATATTTATTCTCTAATTTCCTAAGTGGTGTTTCCTAGCTATGTTTTCTTTCTTTTCTTTCGTATGAATGGGAACAAGCTTCGGAATGACTTCAGAGAGATTTTTTTTTGTTTTTTGTTTAATTTGTTATATGATATTGTAGCTGTGAAATGACATAATTTAGAACATGAATGAATCACAACTCTGAAGTATTGAGGCGTGTGACGTAGAAAATTCTTTCCAATTTTATTATACTATATAATTCACATATCAACCCATATAGCTATTCCAGTTCAATAATTCTCAAATAGAGGTTGATCATGTGTTTAATGTTAACACTACGAGCAAGAAAATAAAAACAATTACACAACTATGCATATAATTGGTATCTAACTTGTGGATGCGAATTTTGTCCAAGACAAAACTCCACCTTACAAAACAAGAAACACCATTAGGCTAATTAACGAACCTTGAGAAAAAGGGGATAGTGTCTACCAAAGGGCTTCTGATGCCTAAGCGAATAATTTGAGAGAAACTAGAACGGAGAGTTTTCTGAGTAATAAGTGGCGATTACTGATTTTCTTGTTAGACTTGCCTATTTACAGGAGATATCACTTGCAGATAGCTGGGAAGGGAGGTCGCAAGCTACAGACCAGTCTACATGTGAGAAATCCCTAGGAGGCCTCTAGCAGGTTATGATACACCATGAT
This sequence comes from Crataegus laevigata, assembly GCA_963580275.1. NCBI lineage: Eukaryota > Viridiplantae > Streptophyta > Magnoliopsida > Rosales > Rosaceae > Crataegus > Crataegus laevigata. The sequence continues at coordinate 21,215,730 of OY756941.1, read as the reverse complement.
CCTAATAACACAAGTTACATGGTCGTGATGTGCTAGTCGATACTAAATTGACCATATGACCCCATTGTGAGATGACGTCACAAGTCAACTTAATGACAAAGTCCTCGTAAGATATTTATGATGTGCAAGAATTTGAATAAAAATGTTCATTTATAATAAATCCAAATCTACTACAAAGTTTAGTTATCAACCTCCCCACTTGGGGACACAAATATTGGGATTAAATTCCGCTATTATTACATCACATCAGAGCATCCTGAAGTTTCACATAAAAGTACAGAGCATCTTGAAGTTTCACATAACAGTAAGCGCATAAAAGTATAGTCCTGTGCATAATCCAAAAGTGCTTTCATGCAATTATTATAGTAGAGATAAAACTGCAGTAAATGAACCATCACCCTCGATCCAAACGATGAAAGCCTCACTGCCAAACCCACTCGTCACCACCAGTGTTCTCTTTATTCTTGTTACGTTCTGAAGGGGTCAACAAAACAAAATGTGAATGGACCAGTTTTTGTCACGTCAAAATCATTCAAACATAATAACCCTTGTTTTGAAAACATATATAGTGAAAACTACATACATTGTAATACTACAATAATAGTAGTCAAGATTAACTCAACCTTGCCCGTCATATCAAAAAAAGTAAATCAAGCACAAATAAAGTAATGTATAGCAAGTAGTGATAGCTAACTGATCGATATCTAGCGTCTATTAGCAAATTATCGCCTCTACTAGAATAGAATGTACCTGCAATAAATCCTACAACCGTAACTAGTTATACGATATGTATGATAACCACGTGGTAAAAATAAATCACCAATGATCTTAAAATATCATCTAATGTAAGTTAAATATAAGTCTCGTCAAAGACTCGTAAATAATACGCATCCGCATATAAAAGCATATATATGGGATTCAGGATACCCATATTTGGGATCTTTTGCTTCCATCGGAAGCTAGACATGCTTTTATTTTTTATTGTATCGGTCTTGGTTGTACTCGGGTTCGTCCCTTCAATTAAGTGTTTTTTATTTTTTCCGATAAAAAAAAAATTATGCCCTCACCAAAATTACACACACTGATTTCCAATTGTGACACTTTCATTGTCTTTTTTCCAAAAGTATGCATGCATGCCAACTCAAACAGACTGTAACTCTCCACAGAAGTGTTTAATATCAAGCTAAGAAAATGAATTACTCACTGTAAACAAGATAATTTGCTATGTGAACTATACCATCTTTAATTGCAGCGTTTCCTCCTTTTAATTATGTCTTCAGTTCTGCTTCCGTTTCCCGCAGCAGGAGCCGGCAGCGCCGCAATACCTACAAAACAGATAAACCAAATAATTAAATAGTCTCAAGTAACCGATTAATTACGCGAAAAATTAAAAAATATGATGGATTGATTCAAACTAAAATTCACATGTAATGAGCATGCAACAGAAAGCCCCTGCAAATTACGTTTATGGTGGTGGTTTTGGTTACCTAGAGGTGGTTCGCCAATTTCGTCTGCATCCGTTCTTCAACAAAGGTCCTTTTATCATTGTTTTTTTGTTATTTTTTTATTTTTTTAGGGTTTTTAGATGTATGGGACTTTGGATGTCTTATCTGACCTCGATTTATTTTTTAGCTTTTTGTTACTTTGTGGCTGGTCCATTTCGTATCTAGACTTCTTGTAATCTTCTTTCCATCAACGAAAGTTTCATCATTGACCAAAAAAAACAGACAAAAACTCATGGTAAAAAGGGTTTGGAAATCACTATGTGAAGCCACTACGACACCAAATCCGTCACTAGAATAACAAAAACCTACTCCTACAAAGTATGGAAAAATCTCCGAAAACGAAACAAAGACCTAAACAATTAAGAACACAAACTAGGTAAGAATCCTTGATGACTTGGGAAACTAGCCATCAGATTAGGCATTGTTTTAAACTTCCAACGAATTGAGTTAAACAAGTAACATCCAATCTGTACGGTGAAAAACTCTTCAAAAATGAAAACTTTATCATCCAAGCGCCAACAGTTACCAGTAATAATTTTGACCAAAAAATTGCAGACTAGCTTATATGCACATCAAGAGCAGACGCACACTAACACTAAACAAAACCTTTTTTTTTTTTGTGAATCCAAGCGATGGATGGTCAATAAATACCCATTTAAGTGGTAGATATGTGTTAATTGTGGTGGTGAGTGGTTGTATTTGTACTTGTGATGGATGGTGGTGATGGTAATATATGGAGTATCCATGGGCACCATTGACCATCCCTTGGTAGCAATCTATGTGAAGTGCAAAGCCATTAAATTATTTCCAAAAGTTATAAGGCAATTCATATACCCACCTCTTGGAAGAACTTAGTTGATTCTTAGGCTTCCTCCGTTTTCTAATTTTCACGCTAGTAGCAAATCTGCACTTCCAGCTAGTCATTGTTCCTTCTCCTCGCTTATAGTCCCCAAACTCCTCAGCATATTTCTTCTTCCACAACTCATCGTTACTAGCAAGATTTCGCAGCTCCTTACAGACACGACCCACTCTGGCAATGTCAACAACACGCAGTGGCTCTAGAATCTTCATTTTGAGCTCCGGTGGAAGGCACATGAGGCTCGATGGGGCGCTCAAACCCGCCTTCGTGCAAAGATCAATCAGCAATGGCAATGCGATCCCATCTTTCACAATCCTCCAAAACTCCAAAACTTCCTTTTCTAAAATTAACTCATCTATTTCATTCATTTTTCTGTTTTCCCAAACAGATTCAATCACCGGAGCAAATCTTTTTTTGTCCATACTTAGCCGATAAGGCGTAGAACCACCACTGGCGAATGACCCATAAACATTCATGAATTGACGCCATTTACGAAACTCCAATACAACTGCTTCAATCCTATTACCGTTATTGCCCTGATGTTGCAGAATGTGAGGCACCGTATACGAAACCTGATTGGCCCGCATACCCTGAACTAAATCCAACCGGACGAAACCGGAGTCTAAGAGCACAGCGTGTACAGAAATCTCCAAGAACTTGTGATTGCTACGGTCTTCTCCCAACTCCTCCTTTAGTACCCTCTTCAAGAAAAACGGCACTGAGTACTTCTCCCAAGTTCTCCCACCACTACCAGCAGCAGGCTCGTTATTATTTTCCAGGCTTTCTGCACCCGAAACCACTAGGGTATGCCTTGGGGATCCGAACCACTGGTGGTGGTTGCCACGATTTGATTGGGGAACTGTGCGGATAAACGTGTAATTGGATGTGAAGGTGAAGCTAGGGTTTGGGAAGATGAACCAAATTCTTATTCGTTATTTGGAATGAAACCTTTGTTTATAGGATAAGAACATAAACCGCGTCGGCTAAACCCTTGCAGAAGTAGAATTCTATATAAGGATTGAAACCCTAACGGAGTTTTTTGTTGTTGTTGGCATAAACCCTACCTCCAACCCTAGGGCCTTATTAATCCCTAGGTGGGCCGTGCCTATTGCGAAGTGAATGGCTTTCCCAATCAAGTCTTGGCTCAATTCACACTAGCATATGGCACACACTTTCAGTGTGAATTTTTTTTTTATATTTTTTTAACAAATAATATTATTTACACTAACATTATGTTTGAATGAGGAAAATAAACTTGAAATTTAGGTAAAAGTCAAAATTTATAAATTAACATACACCAATTCTCTCGTTTGAGTTTATAAACATAGAAATTTAAAATTTCCGCGTGGAAAAAAAACTTGGAATTTGGGACCTTCAATTCCCAAGTTTAAATTCCATGTAAATAGGTTGTCATCTCTCAATTTCTATGATTGAGAGTTTAAAAATAACAAATTCCATATTAAATTTCATTGTTCTTTTGGGTTAACCAAACAAAAAAAATCACAAATTCTAAAAAATAAAATCCCGTCATTTAAATTTCTGTCATTTTCAAATTCCTTAGTAAACTTCTTCATCCAAACATAGTGTAAGGGATAGAGTGATGAGCCTCACAATGGGGTTAACAATAATGTGGTTCAAATTCGCTTTTGGCGAGAATTGAACTTAAGATCTCTCACTTACAATGAAGAGGAAAGAGAGAGAGAGAGAGAGAGAGAGAGAGAGAGAGAGAGAGAGAAAATGTGGGAGTGGGGAGACAAGGGAGAGGGCTTCAATTTTTTATTTTTTTATTTTTTATTTTTTTATTTTTAAATTAGAGATATGTTAGAATCACATGTATGTGAGGTTTTTAAAAAAAACAACAAAATTTAGTTGTGTGAAATTACATTTTTCCCCATATTTCCTATTCATATTTAGTTTTAATTAGATGATTAAAATAGTAGTTTCATAAAGTTTTGGTTGACAATGAGGGTTCTATTAATAATGTAGCTTAGATATCGTCATTCCGTCTCCTCGTAAGAACCAAAATATAATTCATTTTGGACAATTAGAAACCATTTTTATTCATTTTCATTATTAGGGACCAAAATGATTATATCAATCTCAAGGATCATTTTGACTAAAATCGAATGGTTGGTTTGACAAAAATACCCTTAAAAAGGTCACCATGTGGTCCTCAAGTGACAATTTAACGATTATGTTGACATGTTTTTCACAAAATGACCAAAACAATTAACGGTAGACAAACTCAAGAATGACTTCTATCGATTTTCAATCTCAAAGACCAAATTGATAAGTTATGTCAATTTCAAAGATCATTGACTAAAATATTCTACCTAGTTCATGTCAAATTCGAATAAAAAATTTGAACCACAAGTGTGATGGCCCTTCATTGGCATCAAATCGTGCAAGCCGGCAAAGCGAGCAATATCTTGTCGGGGGTGGCATGTGACAAGATGTTAATTCGCAACATATGATGACGAACATTGATGCAAAAATTAAGAGACTATTGAAAATTTTATGTACTAGATGCATGATAATGCAGTGGTGGCGAAGCCAAAATTTCGTGTTTGGAAGGGTCTCTGCAAACTTGGTCTCGGACATTAGGATGATAATTCAAAATTAATCTACGCAATCCAAACTTGTTGGAGAGTTTTCAAGTTAACTTCCATAGAACCCACACAAGTTTGTTTTCAACTACTTTTATTGTTTTTGAAATCTTTTGAGATTAGAACTCTAGTATTTTAGGCTGTAATTTTCTTTTGAAATATCTTTACATGATTGGAAATTGAAAAACATAGATTGATTTGTAAGATCCCACATCGCCCGGGGGAGAGGAGGTGGTGTGCCTTATATGTACATGCCCACCTCCCTTAGTAAGACACATTTTAGGTGGAAGCCCAATAACAAATATGTGAGAGCGTGGCCCAAAACGGACAATATCTTACTTTGCAGACTGGTTCTGGGATGTGACAGTTTGGTATCAGAGCCACTTCCCAGCCGAAAGTGTGCTGACGAGGGCGTCAGGCCCCTAAGGGGTGGAATATTGTAAGATCCCACATAACCCGATGGAGAGGAGGTGATGTGCCTTATATGTACATGCTCACTTCTCTTGGTAAGACGCGTTTTGGGTGGAAGCCCAAGAACAAATCCGTGAGGAAATGACATAAAGTGAATAGTATCTTACTTTGCAGACTGGGTCTAGGATGTGACATGATTAACTTTAAATTATAAGAAATATGAACATATAAACTGAATTTCACAAACTAAAACAATTTAGACAATCAATTAAAAAAATTGCTAAAACGAATCGTAATTTAGAAATAGAAATTGCAAGAGAAATTGTGTGTAAAATGCATATTTTGGGTTGTATGCCAACTAACTAAACTTAAATGTCTTTCGATTGTGCCGTGAAAAGGGACCAAAGAAAAAGACTTTTTTTTTTAATTAGAAGCTAAACGGTGAGTGGGTTTAATCTCATATAAAAGAAATGTTAAGGAAGTTGAGGTTAAACTATGAGGTGGCAGATAGTCTATGAAAAGTCTCACCTTGAGGGAGAGCATCTACAAACAAGATGTCAAAATATCCAAATTAGCAATAATAGCAACAACAACAACAACAAAGCCTTTTCCCACTAAGTGGGGTAGCAATAATAGCAACAAAAAAAAAGCAGTAATGTTTTCCAATTGAAAAGCCAAATCTGATGTGGCATGACATGGAATGACATATCTCTCATTTGTAGCCAAATTTGACAAAACCTTCTATTTTTTTTAGTTAATTATTAAATATTTTTTATTAATTATTTATTGGTTTTAAATATTGCCTTTTGTTTCTTTAATTGCCAATGCAATATTTAAATATTTTTAAACCTTTTATTCATTTTCTTTCATTTCCAATGTAAATATGAATTTTTATTTTTGTTTAAAATTTGGTATATCGGATGGAGAGCAAAACTTTTAAAAAAATTGTCAAAATGTCACATAACCCTTCAAATTTAAATTTTAAATTTTAAATTTAACATATTCTTTGTAGATGATTAACATTTCTCCTGACATAGATATAGATAAAATGTTAATCTTTATGTGGGATGGGATGGAAATATGATCTGTTTGTAGTTAATATGGAGCCAATTGGGGTATGACTGGTATGATTTGACTTGTCTTTGGGATGTGCCGGAGTATGATTTTTTCCCTCTTATTACCATCTACTTTCCTCCTATTCTGTCACACTATCATTTTTGTTTTTTTTTTCTTTATATAAATTATTCAAAATAAAATATTAACGTGATTTAATTGTAATTGATTAAATAAGAATGAAGAGAAATTAGGAAAAAATAGAATTATACTCCAAATGTGCCCATTTTCTTTTGGGGTGTTTACTTCTCATACATCCTTTGTTGATTTTTGTCTCTTAATCTTTTTTAATTAATCTGATCTGACGGCCGAAAATTAGAATAACATTTGAAAAGTGAAAAGAGGTATGTGAATATCACACCCCTTTCTTTTTACTCCTTTTACTGTGAGCAACAAGAGAAGAAGAACAATGAGTAGTACACTATTTTTTTTAAATGGTCAAGATGGGCTCGAGACCATTCTTGTCCCTTCATCCCTTCGCTAATGGAGAAAGTTTTCATTGTGATCGTAATACAGGTGATATAGCACGTGTTTTTATATAAGTGGCGGAAAATTTATTTTTTAAGTTATTAAATTTTTAACATACATATTTTATTATTTGTATAGCGTCATATAGTATATCACTTTGTGTTTCAATCACATGAAAAAATCTCAACCGCTGCTGAGGTAACTTTTTTTTTTCTGGTTCAATTAGTGTGTGACATGGTACAGCCCATGGCACGTGTCACAATAATCTATAGGACAATCTACAACTGTATTCGTTGTTTGCTTTGGCAGGGTTCACAAAATTTTGATAAGAATTTTTTTCATTTTATTCAAAATTTTCATATAATTTCTCATAAATTATTTGTAAAAAACTGCACCATGCATTATTCAAAACTGAAATTGCTTTGGGTTTGATCAAGAAGAAACTCAGCAGTAAACTCATCATAAACCTTCTGCTTCCACAGTTCTTCATGGTTAGGAAGACCCCTCAATTCCTTACACACACAACTCACCATGGCAATATCCACACCGGGCAACAACCTCAAAATCTTCATTTGAAGCTCCGACGGAAGCTGCATGAAGCTCGGCGGAGCCGGCACACAAGCGTTAGCGCAGAGATCGATCGCCAACGGCAGCACAATCTCATCCTTCACAATTTTCCGCAGTCCTAAAACTTCTCCTTTAGCGACAAGTCCTTTTGTGTCTTTCAGCATTTGGATCATGGGCCCGAACCTCTCGGGGTTCAAAATTACCCAGTAAGAACCCGACCCGCTTCCAATTAAAGACCCGAAAACGTAGACACAGTTACTCCGATTTTTCAGAATTTCGGGCAAAGTGTAGGTGAACAACAACGTGAAAGGTGTCGTTGGCCACTTGTCTGAGAGATGAAAGCGATCGACTTGGGCACCCGAAAATGAATCGAATTGGATGAAACTGAACTCTAGAAACACTGCATGCACTGCAATCACCAGTAACTTGTGAAAGCTACGGTCTTCTAACAGCACCTCCCCCAATACCTTCCTCAAGAAAAAGAGTATTGCGTACTCATTCTTGTTCCCCACAAGCCCACCAGATCCACCATGGATATCCATAATTTTTCTTTGGGTGATAAAAAGAAGAAGGGGTGAGAAAGAAATGGAACTATTGGAAGAAATTTTGAGTGATTTTATTTCCTCTTCAAACCATATATATATATATCTGTGTGTGTGTAGTCTAGTCTCAAGAGTTCATGTGTGGGTTGGTAGAATTTATGACATTTGTGACAACTGTGAACAGTTGGTTGGTGTTGTAAGGATATGAACATGAGATAAAGGAATCAGGCATTAGTTATGTGGTCCAATAGGTATAAGGAAGCCTTATAGAAAGAGGAATGCTAGTTCTTGGCAATAGAGGATTCTATTGTAGTGATGAACTAATGTGAATTCGAAAAAACATGAAGTAGTTTTTCATAAGGATTCTAATAGGGAATCCATATTCGGGTATGAGAAGGATTTGTATATATATATATATAGTATTCTCTCCACTCGCAGACGTGCTGCTCTTTTGAAACTAAGTCCTATTCTTGGTTGAGCAATAAAGTGTTCTGACAGAGTGAAAAAGATTTGCTGTGCATCCAGGTTGAACGAGGTTAATCATGGCGGCTTCTAGCTGGAGTTCTTCAGGTTAGTATATGTAAGTTTTACATGGATTGGTGTTTTGGTTTTGGTTTTGCTTGATTGTGGTTTGAGTAACTGAACCTTGTTGCTAGATTAATGTTAACATGTGGTATCAGAGCCAAGAATTCATGTTCTTAAATTCAATCTGCAAAATTGATAGAATCCAGAGAAAGAAAAAAAAATGTGTTCGACTTCATTGCCTTCTGGGTTTTGAAACGGGTTAAAGATGCTAGAACTGGGTAAAATAAAACGATGTGTTTTGAATAATATAAGATGTTTAAAAATTGACCGTTAAGAACTCCAATCAAAACCCATCTTCTTTTGGGGCTTTCTTGGATTGGGAATACAAATTGACATCTTTCGATTTTGGGTCTCGATATTCTGGTTATTCAAATTGTTGTTGAGTCTTCAATATTAAAACTAAATGGCTTCCGCTGCTGGGTATTGATACTCATATAACACTTCAGGTATGTTCTCCGAACATTGAATTGAAATTTGAATTTTGTTTTTCCTTTCTTGAATTTGTATTGAGTTCTTCAAAGTTCAGATAAAGATCTTCTTCAAATATCACCTGATTACCCAGAAATTTTGAAATGAATTGTTTGTTTGAGACAGATCCATCAAATTCATGGTTGTCTGTGATTACATAACAATTGATTCATAAGTTTAATATTTTTATTCTATATGTGCTTATCAATTCTTTGTTGTTAAGGTTATATATATGGATAAAAATAAACTTTGATGATATGATGTGCGATGAACTAGAAGAAGAAATCTGGAAATCTAAAAGTTCTTCTGTGATTTCATTGTGTTCTTCAGTGTCTGCAATATCTATGAAGACCCTCAATTTGGCTAGTATCCCAGTCCTTACTGGTGGAGGAAACTACAACAAGTGGAGGAGAGATATCAGTTTGCTTTTAACTCTGAATGAATTTGACATTGCGATTGACAATCCTAAACCAGTCATCAATGATCAGAGTACAAGAGCTGAAAAGGCAGATTATGATAGATGGGTCAGAGCTAATAAAGTAGCACTGTCCATTCTAGAGAGTGGTATGACTGATACGATTCGAGGAGGGATCAAGAAACTTGATTCAGCTGCTGATTACCTAAATGCGATTGAGAAGAAATTTCAAGAATCTAGAAAGGCTGAAGTGAGTCAGTACATGTCTCTATTGACTACATACAAGATGTAGGGTAATGGTTCCATTCGGGATCATATAATGAAGATGACCGATGCTGCAGAAAGACTCAATTCAATGGACATTAATATTGGTGAAAAGCAGCTGGTATTCATGATTCTTCAAGCACTCCCCAACAAATATAGCCAGTTAAAAATTTCTTACAATACTTAAGATAAAACCTGGGATGTTGATCAGCTTATTGCACAATGTGTGCAAGAAGAAGCTCGTCATAAACTAGAAAAAGGAAAAGAGCTTGAAGATGTCAATTTTGTGCAATCAACAAAGGAGAGCAAACAGTTCAACAAAGGAGACTCTTCAGGTTTCGGTAAGAATTCTAAGTCCTTTAAAAATTCAAGTAAGTTCAGTAATTCTGCTAAACTAGTAAACTCCCCTAGAAAATCTAACAAGTTTAAGGCTAAACCTAAAAATGTGTCCAAACTGAAATGTTTTTGGTGCAAGACTAAGGGGCATTTAAAGGTCAATTGTGAAATTTTTAAAGACTATGTGAAGAGTAAAGAAAAGGAACAAGTACTTGTCTGTGTTGAATCAAATCTCTGTGAAGTACCTGTCGATTCCTGGTGGTTTGATACAGGATGCTCAGTGCAAATTACCAACTCCGTAAATGGTTTTAAAAAACAAAAGGAAATAGGAAATATTCAGTACAATGTTTTTGTAGAGGAAGGGACTAGAGTTGCAGTTCACTCAATTGGGATTACAAACTTAAAACTAACTTCAGGTTTTGTGTTACAACTAAGGGATGTACTCTATGTGCCAAGAATGAGAAGAAACCTAATTTCTGCTTCAAAAATTGTAAAAGAAGGTTTTGCTTTTCTTGCTGATGATGAGTGTTTATGAATCTTTAAGAAAAAACCATCTAGATTCAATTTTAGGTACTGCCCTTCTGTCAGACAATCTGTGGAGTCTAGAATGTCAAGTAGAGTCTGTCAAACACTCAATTTTAAATGTTGGTTCGAAAAGGATGCTTGAAAATGACATTTCCTATATTCTTTGGCACAAAAGGTTAGGACATACCTCTAAGGAAAGAATCTCAAAACTTTCAAAGGCTGCATTGATTCCAAAGTTGGATTTCACTTCAGAAAATGAGTGTGTTGATTGTTTAAAGGGCAAAATGACTAACTTTAGAAAAATGGATGCTAAAAGAAGTTAAGGGTTATTGGAAATCATACACACAGACATTTGTGGTCCCTTTCCAGTCAAAACAATTTGTGGTAATAGGTATTTTATAAATTTCATTGATGATTTTTGTAGGCTTAGGTATACTTTTCTCATAAGTGAGAAGTTAGATGCACTTAAGTGTTTTATTGTCTACCAAAAGGAAGTTGAAAAACAGTTAGGGAAGGTCATAAAAGTTGTTAGATCAGATAGGGGAGGTGAATACTTTGGCAGGTACATTGAATTTGGGCAGCAAAAGGGACCATCTGCTCTCTATCTCGAGAAGAATGGTATTGTGGCTCAATACACCACACCTGGGACACCACAGCAGAATAGTGTCTCTGAAAGGAGAAATAGGACTCTCATAGGCATGGTGAGAAGCATGATGTCCAGATCTAAGTTGCCGGGATTCTTGTGGGGTGAAGCACTCAAAACAACAAACTATATACTGAACAGAGTTCCCAGCAAGGCAATATCTTCAACACCTTATGAATTATGGCATGGCAGGGTACCTAGTTTCACATATTTCCATGTTTGGGGTTGCAAAGCAGAAGCCAGGTTCTATAATCCTAATGAAAGGAAATTGGATGCAAGGACTCAGTCATGTTATTTCATTGGTTATCCTGAGAAATCAAAAAGATTTAGGTTCTACATCCCTCAAGGCCATACTCAGATCCAAGAAACACACAATGCAGTATTTTTAGAAGATCAAGATGTTTCACACTTGTCAAGGGAAGATTTCATATTTGAAGAATTGAATCAAGATGGCAATGATTATGTGGAAATAGATTACACTCAAGTTCCACTAATCTATCATCAATCACCTGCAATTGCAGAGATGAATGAAGAGACAATGGCTCATATTGATAACACCACAGAGGCTAATCAGTCAACAGAACCTGCAACCTCTGTTCCCTTTACAGAATCACAAGCACAAGTTGATGTATCACCTCTTGTTGAGCTTAGAAAATCTACAAGGTCTCAGAAATCAACTACAACTAGTGACTATGTATATTTGCAAGAGAATGAGTTTGATATAGGTGACATTGATGATCCTCTCACATACACTCAGGCAATGGAAAGTCCTCAGTCAACTTTGTGGTCCAATGCTATGGAAGATGAGCTAGACTCCATGTTCAAAAATCAGGTTTGGACATTAGTAGAGTATAATCCTGAAATAAGGCCAATAGGTTGCAAATGGGTCTATAAGACCAAAAGAGATGCTAAAGGAAGAATTGAGAGGTTTAGATCACGATTGGTAGCTAAGGGGTTCACTCAAAGAGAGGGGATTGACTACAATGACACATTCTCTCCAGTCTCTTCTAAAGATTCCATGTGAGTCATAATGGCTTTGGCAGCCTACTTTGACCTTGAGTTACATCAAATGGATGTCAAGACCGCCTTTCTTAATAGAGATCTACAAGAGGACATCTATATGAAGCAACTTGTTGGATTTGTTGAAAGGGGGAAAGAAAATATGATATGCAAGCTAAATAAGTCAATATACGGCCTAAAGCAAGCGTCAAGGCAGTGGTACTTAAATTTTGATCAGATTTTTACTGCACAAGGTTTTGTAGAGAACAAATTGGATGATTGCATATATATCAAATTCTCGAGTTCTAAATTCATCTTATTGGTGCTTTATGTTGATGACATTCTCCTTGTTAGTTCATGTTCTCAATTGCTTAAGAGTACCAAGAAAATGCTAAGTGGTCATTTTGAAATGAAAGATCTTGGAGAAGCACATTATGTGTTGGGTATTGAGATCATTCGGGATTAGGCCTGGGCACGGTTCGGTACCGGAGTGATACCGAAACTGAACCTATAGTAAAATTTCAGTACGGTTCGGTTCAGTTCAAGTGTAGGTTCGGTTCGATTTTCGGTTCGGTCCAAGTGTAGGTTCGGTTCGGTTTTCGGTTCGGTAAGGAATAAGACCTATTTTTCAATTTTTGTAAATAAAAAACCCCAAATTAGTTCTTTGTCCAAAATTGACTTGGTACGATTCGGTATCGAACATAGAACCGAAACCGAACCGAAACCGAACTGACTAAGTACCAAACCGAACCGATTTTGTACCGATACCGAATGAACCGAACCGACCGGGTTCGGTACGGGTTCAGTTCGGTTCTCGGTATTTTTTTCCCAGGCCTATTCGGGATAGACAAAGGAGGCTTCTTGGTTTATCTCAAAGGGGGTATATCGACAAGGTATTGGAGAAGTTTCATATGGACAGTTGCAACAATGGTCAGGTTCCAGTTAATAAAGGTGACAAGTTCTCAAAAAATCAGTGTCCAAAGACTGATCTAGAAGTCAAGAAGATACAGGCTAAGCCATATGCCTCATTGGTTGGAAGTCTCATGTATGCAACCATCTGCACAAGGCCTGATATTGCCTTCATTATAGGCATGCTAGGGAGATTTCAAGCAAATCCAGGAGAGGCACATTGGGTGGCAGCCAAGAAGGTTCTGCGATACTTGCAGAGAACCAAGTCACATATGTTGGTATATGGCAGGAGCAATTCTTTGGAACTTATGGGATACACAGATTCGGATTTAGCTAGAGATGTGGATGACATAAAGTCTACAGGGGGTTATATCTTTATGCTCAATAGAGGTGCAGTTTCGTGGAAAAGTGCAAAGTAAACTATTATAGCTACATCTACCATGAAGGCTGAGTTTATGGCATTTTTTGAAGGCATGAAACAGGCAGCATGGTTGAAGAACTTCCTGACAGATTTGAAGGTTGTAAATGCGATTCACAAACCTGTAAAAATGTTCTGTGATAATAACTCGGTTGTGTTCTTTGCTAAAAATAACAGAAGAACTTCAGCATCAAGATTAATGGATGTGAAGTTTCTTAAGGTCAGAGAGCAAGTCAAGAAAGATGTTATCGAAGTACAGCATGTGAGCACTACTATGATGATTGCTGATCCCTTGACTAAAGCATTATCCATTAGAGATTTTAAAAGGCATGTTTCTCTGATGGACGTGTTAGAAAGTTTTGAGCAGTGGGAGTAGTCGAGTTTGTTTTTGTCCACAAGACTGCAGTTGTAAAGCTTTCACATCGATGAGTGCAGTCCAGACAAATAAAGGTTAAGTTATAGCTAGTTTGCTAGTTTAATTTATTGGTTTAATAAGTGTCTTTGTTTCGAGACTCAATTGTTTTGTTTTGAAATATTAGACTATGATTAACAGTTAGATTCATTTGATACTTTGGAAGACAATTTGTCTGTTTGAAGTTTATGATTAATGAATTTTATTTTAGTCGATTGAAATGTTACTTTTCATGGAAGATTAATACATGGTAAGATCTTTTGAAAATTGGGAGCATATTCTGGACTATTTGTGATATGAGTCATGGTTGCAGATTGAATACATGTAAGCTTAGGATCAATACTGCATTTCGGTTGTAGTCTGTGATTCTTAGTTTCTGTATTTTGAAATGTAATGGAATGATGGTCATGATGATGGAATCTTGAATGAGGCTATGTGATCACTTCTTATAATTGGTGATAACTGTGTTTGGTTTGGTCTCATGTTCAATTGGGAGAATGTAAGGATATGAACATGAGATAAAGGAATCAGGCATTAGTTATGTGGTCCAATAGGTATAAGGAAGCCTTATAGAAAGAGGAATGCTAGTTCTTGGCAATAGAGGATTCTATTGTAGTGATGAACTAATGTGAATTGGGAAAAAAACATGAAGTAGTTTTTCATAAGGATTCTAATAGGGAATCCATATTCGGGTATGAGAAGGATTTGTATATATATATATATATATATATATATATATATATATAGTATTCTCTCCACTCGCAGACGTGCTGCTCTTTTGGAACTAAGTCCTATTCTTGGTTGAGCAATAAAGTGTTTTGATAGAGTGAAGAAGATTTGCTGTGCATCCAGGTTGAACGAGGTTAATCATGGCTGCTTTTAGCGGGAGTTCTTCAGGTTAGTATATGTAAGTTTTACATGGATTGGTGTTTTGGTTTTGCTTGATTGTGGTTTGAGTAACTGAACCTTGTTGCTAGATTAATGTTAACAGGTGTGTGATACGAATATATGACGACGGTAAAAGATTGATAGGTGTGTCTGACGTGGTAGGATCCACTTGATATGAGACAAATGTGAACAACTTGTTGGTGTGATGTGGTATTACTTAACATATTATGCAATTTGACAACTATAAGTTGTTGATTGGTTTGCGACTTGGTAGAAATAGAATGAAATCCACCATGTTCACAAGTTAATAAAATACATACTGTTTATAATATTTCCGCTATTCTAATGGGCATCTTTACCAATCGGGGTTGGGATGAAATGAACGGGAATCACTCCCCGTTTAAAAGGATTCCAATGTTTACTCATCATCTTTGGAAATAAAAAAACATGGTGGGATCCAGTAAAAAATAGGAATTCAATTCCAAAATTTGGAAGAATTGGAGTAGTGAGATGGAGGTGATAATCCCACTGTGGGTGACAACCTCAATCCGAAATCATTCTTTTCTACCCAAAGTACCCTTAAAAGGCTTCATCACCCTGCCCTTCCATTTGTTTCTCTCTCTCGTGGACTCTCGCTTCAGCACCCAACCCTTCCATCTGCACATGCACCCTATCGAAGTAAGCAATTGCACCGTTGTACGACTCTAAGGTTCTAATAAACCATCCAAATTGGCTTGCAACATAGCCGCCACTAACGTGAATTTCTGGATTTGATGATCCATTCGCCTGAAATCTAACCCCACCGACAGAGAAGTAGGTAACAAAGAAAGGAATGAGGAGAGCAAATAAAGGGGAAAAAACAAAGAATGAAGTGAGAGATCTTTCTTTCCTCCTGTGAGAGATATCATCCCCTTTTGTGAAAGTATTTCTCACCGCATGTGAGTAGTCCTCGGTTAAATCGCTCTGCGTCGCCGCCGTCCCTAGCTATTGCTAGTGTCGATGGCAGTACCTTCTCTCCTGTCTCTTCTTCCTTTCTTTGCTTTTCTCGTAGCTTGCAATTTTCCTCGTCCTTGCCTTTCACAATCTTCTCCTCCCTTTTCTCTTTTGGCCTTTAATCTTACCATTTTGAGCTCTAATTCCCAATCCTCATTTTCCTCCATCCTCCCTAACCCATTCCCCTTCAACATCTCCATCATCCCTTTCCATCATTTCTCAGCCCATTCTTAATTCTGTTCAGGTACCGTCTCTGTTTTTTCGTGATTTGTCACAGATCTACGGAAGGGTGTGTAGAGCTTTGGCTCGGGTGTTCACACCAACACCCTTGTTGGCCTTTTCCAATGTTCACCTTTATTGGCGTTGTTGCTCTTGGGTTCTGTCTTCCTGCGTGCTTCTTTGGTTTTATGGTGGCGGTACTTAAGATGGTCCTTGGAGGATGTGGCGACTTTGTTCTTCCCCACTTATGGAGTTCTCGATGGCATGATCCAAGGTGCTCGTGGGAGGCATCGGATAGTGAAGTTCGTTTTGCAGTTTCTAGTGATGGCGACGGCAATTGCTACTACAAGAATAGTAGTTTTTTAAGGTTCTCCTGTATTGTTGATTTTTGTAGGCTGGGCTCCAAGGCTTGCCTTGTGGCTTTGTTTTTTGTGTGTGTTTGTGGCCTTTTCTTTTGTTGTAATTAACCTCTGTGTGGGCCTTTATTGTATTTGTTTTCTTTGGTAATGAATTTTACCATTTGACAAAAAAAAAAAACAAAGGAAGGAGAATAGGAGTGATCTTTCTGTGCAATTTTATGGAATGATCTTTTGACAGAGGAGTATGTAACAAAGAAAGGCAGGAAGAGAGGAAAAATGGGGAAAAAAAACAAAGGAGATATGGTTGACGATGCAAGACGATGCAGTATTGAGCCCAATTTTATGGAATGATCCTTCTCACCATCTCATCTTCTCTATTGTTCTCTCATTCTCATCTCTTTCACTCCCCTCCACGCTCTTCAATTTCAGACACTCACCGCAATTCACAAACCCCTTGTTTCCAGGTAGTTCACGGTGGGAGATGATGCAAACCCAAATTTGATCTACACCCACTGCTGCAAATTTAACAAGAAGTCAACATTTGTACCCTTTGATCTGAATTGCACCAAAAAACATGTGGTGTACCACTCATGCTCTCATCACAATAAAAAAATTTCTCCAAAGATAGACTAGGTTTGAAGAAAGATGATGATGACATAGGGAGTAGAGGAAGATTAAACATCACGCTGCTAATATATATACTATATATCTAGGTAAAATAAAATCGTACATTGTTTTCAAATTGGGGCTTTGTTGGGTGACACCACTTGCACACCCTTAGGGCCAGCTTTGCGTGATGTCCTCTCCAACATGTCTTTCACATGTCTGTAACACACGAAAAATCCTATAGCAAATGAATCAAGAATACGTGTACAAAAAAAATTTGTATTATACTAATAAGTTTATGGTTACAATCTCTTTACAAAATTGATCATCTGATTCGATCTCCGAAATGTAAGGTGTGTCACGTTGTTGATCTAAGGGTTGCGATGACTTAATCTTAGATGAACAGATGCCACAAGGTTTTGGCTTTTGGAAATGGAGGAACCGGCAAGTGTATGGGTGCTTGGTGGTTATTCACGAGTTTGGAGGGTATTTTCCGTGTCTTCTTAAGTGTTTGAGTGTGTTTGGGGGTTTGAGTGCTTCAGAGTTTCAAAACTTCAGCGTTTGCGCGTGAATGATTTTCTTGTCCCTTATCTTTGTCTTGGAGCGTCGTATTTATACTCTCCTAGCTTTGCTTACGGATGGATTGGTTAACAAATTCACACGTAGCCTCTGTAAAATCCAATTTCGATTACTCACAGAATCCTTGCAAAGAGGAACGGTGTTTGTTCCGCAACTCTCTGGGAAATCACGAATGGCAGAGACAAATCATATGAGAGGGAAGTTATGGCTCTTCAGTTGAATTTCATCGTCCCCCTCATCATCCAAATTTCTCTCTGTCTGGTTGCCTTTCTCATCCGACCCAAAGACGTCAACTACTGCGGTGGGTTTCTCTCTCTTTCCCTTTAATTTATGAAAGCATGATACTTTCCCTTTGAAACAAGTTTTCAATTCTCTGTTTGTTTCCTGAGAAAATTGAAAATTTTCAAATTTTTGCAGTAATTTCAACTGATTGTTTCGTTTTTTTGTAGTCAATATAAAGAATAAAGCCTAAACGACAATCGACGGTTAAATACAAATTTAAGGTTTATGGATTATAGTGTCGGATTTCTAAGTTGACCCATTTATGAAAGTTGTAAAGAAAATATATATATATTACATTTCTTACATTTCTATTTTATTACTTTTACACTCAAATAAAAAACACTATTCATGATGGTTTTAAAAATCTAAACGATAATGTAAGTGTAACCATTGTCTACTCATGGAGGAATGATGAATCACGAGTGTTTATATATTCTTTCGCATTTTTCATACTTGTAGGGATGTCTTATTGCCTATACTAATATTATACTAGTTGATTTTAATTTTGGACAACAACATGTTAAATAAAATTTATTCTATTAATGATAATAAGAAACTCTCATAATAAAAATAAATAAATGAATAAAACTTAATTTTTTTAAACTTATATAGAATAATAATACAAAAATATATATTTAATACGGAATATACCAATATATACAATATTGTATTTTATAATAATTTTTTTAGTAATTCAACTTTAAAATTATAATTTATTTTTCTTAATAGGTCGAAACGGATTACCTACGTGTTACCCGCGTGTATACCCTGTCACATCCCGGCCCGGGCGCAGCCACCTCCCGGGCCCACTCCACCACCGTAGCACGATATTGTCCGCTTTGGGCCCCGACCACGCCCTCACGGTTTTGTTTATGGAAACTCACGAGCAACTTCCCAATGGGTCACCCATCATGGGAGTGCTCTAGCCCCCTTCTCGCTTAACTTCGAAGTTCCAACGAAACCCGAAGCCAATGAGCTCCCAAAAAGCCTCGTGCTAGGTAGGGATGGGAATATACATTTAAGAATCACTCCCCTGGGCGATGTGGGATGTCACAATCCACCCTCCTTAAGGGCCTGACGTCCTCGTCGGCACACTTCAGGCCAGGGATAGGCTCTGATACCAATTTGTCACATCCCGGCCCGGGCGCAGCCACCTCCCGGGCCCGCTCCACCACCGTAGCACGATATTGTCCGCTTTGGGCCCCGACCACGCCCTCACGGTTTTGTTTATGGAAACTCACGAGCAACTTCCCAATGGGTCACCCATCATGGGAGTGCTCTAGCCCCCTTCTCGCTTAACTTCGGAGTTCCAACGAAACCGGAAGCCAGTGAGCTCCCAAAAGGCCTCGTGCTAGGTAGGGATGGGAATATACATTTAAGGATCACTCCCCTAGGCGATGTAGGATGTCACAATATCATATATCGTCTGTTTTTTCTCAACAATATACATCGAAGGAATGAATTTCCTCCAGCATCCTCTTAGCCAACTCCGACCACCACATTGCTGGTTCCTTAGCTAAAAACCATGAAGTCGTCTCAACCCATTTATTGGGTTGTAGACTCCCCTAATTCGTCAGTATACTGAAGGTCTTCTCAATGTGCATAAACCATTTCTCTGAACCCTCGGGCCCCTCGTTCCCCACCAATTGGGTTATCTTCAAATTATGCACTGACTCTAAAGGGGTCCGCTGAGGCGGGCGAATAACTGACTGAAGGGCATTAGCTATGGCCTCCCCTAATTGGGCTACGCTAGGGAAATTAGGTTCATCAGCGTAACGTGGAGTTTACCATTGATTTGTTGTCAGGTACTAATCCTATCTCGTTGACTCCATATCGAATGGCTCCTGCGGAGTTGCGAGAGTTGAAGATTCAGTTGCAGAAATTGCTTGAGAAGGGCTTCATTCAGCCCAATACTTCACCTTGGGGAGCCCCAGTCCTATTTGTTCGGAAGAATGATGGTACCTTGAGATTATGTATCGATTACAGACAGTTGAATCGGGTGACGATTAAAAACCGTTATCCGTTGCCGCGTATCGATGATCTTTTCGATCAACTTCGAGGTGCTTATGTGTTCTCGAAAATTGACTTGAGGTCAGGCTATTATCAGTTGAAAATCAGGAATGACGATGTTCCTAAAACTGCCTTTAAGACTCGTTATGGACACTACGAGTTTCTGGTTATGCCATTTGGTTTGACTAATGCACCAACAGCTTTCATGGGATTGATGAATAAGGTGTTCCAGCAGTATCTGGATAGGTTTGTTATTGTCTTCATCGACGATATCCTGGTGTATTCTAAGTCAAGGGCTGACCATGCTTCACATCTTTTGTTGGTGTTGAAGAAATTGAGAGAACATCGACTGTATGCCAAGTTCAGTAAGTGCCAATTTTGGTTGAACGAAGTAGCATTTTTGGGTCCCGTCGTTTCAGCTCAGGGTATTCAGGTTGACCCTCAGAAGATTGCGGCTGTGGAGAATTGGGAACAGCCACGAACCATCACCGAGGTTCGGAGTTTCCTTGGTTTGGCAGGTTACTATCAGCGGTTCGTTAAAGACTTTTTGGTCATGGTGCTACCATTGACGAAGTTGACCAGGAAGGACGTCAAATTCGAGTGGGATGATGATTGTGAGCAGAGTTTCCAGCAGTTGAAGTATTGTCTCACTCATGCTCCTGTTTTGACGCTTCCTGACGATGATGGTAATTTCGAGATTTACAGTGACGTGTCGTTGAATGGCCTGGGTTGCGTTTTGATGCAGCATGGTAGGGTGATTGCTTACGTTTCACGCCAGTTAAAACCTCATGAGAAGA
This sequence comes from Crataegus laevigata, assembly GCA_963580275.1. Taxonomy (NCBI): domain Eukaryota; kingdom Viridiplantae; phylum Streptophyta; class Magnoliopsida; order Rosales; family Rosaceae; genus Crataegus; species Crataegus laevigata. The sequence continues at coordinate 21,194,952 of OY756941.1, read as the reverse complement.
ATTACCCTACACATGACTTGGAATTGGCTGCCATTATCTTTGCTTTAAAATTTGGAGACATTACCTCTATGGTGAGAAATGCAGGATCTTCTCAGACCATAAGAGTCTCCAGTACCTTTTTACCCGGAAGGATTTGAGTCTTCACCAGCGTCGATGGATTGAGTTACTGAGCGACTATGATTGCACGATTGAGTATCACCCTGGTCGTGCAAACGTGGTAGCTGACGCTCTTAGCAAGAAGTCCCAGGGCAGAATTAATGCTTTTCATGCGAGCCGAATTCCTCTTCTTGCCGAGTTGAGATCGACTGGAGTGTAGTTAGAAGTAGGGAATTCGACGGTCGACAATCGGGAGGAAGCCTTACTTGCTAGTTTCCAAGTTAGGCCAATCCTAATCGACATGATACTTGAGATCCAGACGAACGACGATAAGATTCAGGAACTTATTCAGCTGAGGAATGATGGTAATAAGAAAGACATGCCAATCAGAGAATCGGACGGTATGCTTATGCAACGAAGCAGGATGTACGTGCTGAATAATGCAGAATTAAAGAAGGATATCCTAGATGAAGCGCATATTTTAGCTTATGCGATGCATCTGGGAGGCACAAAGATGTACCATACTATTCGACCGTTCTACTATTGGCCGGGTATGAAAAGAGAAATCGCTGAATATGTAAGTAGATGCGTCATATGTCAGCAAGTCAAAGCCGAAAGGAAGAAGCCATTTGGGTTGATGCAACACTTCCCGTTCCACAGTGGAAATGGGAAGATATTACTATGAATTTTGTGTACAAGCTCCCTCGTACTCAGAATGGATATGATGGAATTTGGGTGATTGTTGATCGACTCACTAAGTCGGCACATTTCATTCCTGTCGGGGAAAAGTTTTCTTTGAATCGATTGGCTGAGCTATTCATATCGAAGATCGTGAAGTATCATGGTGTTCCAGTGAGTATTGTCTCTGATCGCGATCCTCGATTCACCTCTAAGTTCTGGACTGCTTTTCAGGAGGTGTTGGGTACGAGACTTTTGTACAGCACAGCTTATTATCCTCAGACGGACGGTCAGTCGGAGAGAACTATTCAGACATTGGAGGATATGCTGAGATCCTCAGTTTTGCAGTTTGGCGACTCATGGCATCAGCGTTTGGATTTGATGGAGTTCGCTTATAATAATAGCTTTCATTATAGTATTGGGATGGCACCATTCGAGGCACTTTATGGGAAACCTTGTCGTACACCCTTGTGTTGGTCAGAGGTTGGCGAAAGAGTTTTAGTGGGCCGTGAGATAGTAGAGGAGACTACTCAGAATGTTCAGGTTATTAATACTAATCTGAAAACTGCCCAAGATCGCCAAAAAAGTTTAGCAGACAGGCATGCTACTGACCGAGTGTATAATGTTGACAATCCCGTACCCGAAAGTAGGGCATGCTGGCCGTCACGTGAGTGTGACGTAACCAAGTGCGCTGTGCGGAAGCAAGGATCGATAACGTAGTACGAATTAATTAAAATCGAAATCTAGCAACCTAAATATGAATGTGTGCTACAGAAATTACAATACTTATACATATTGAGAGCGTACTAGGTCAGTGCAGTCAAGTGTGAATAACAGAGTTTAATTACACCATCGGTGCCCTACATATGTCAAGTTTGTCAGAGAGGGCGGAAGATCCTCGAAGTGCCAAACTCAAGAATTCAAGCTATCTAGAACCTGGAGGGGCGAAAAACAAAAGGGAGTGGGTCAGCAAAAACAATTTTTTTTCAAATAAATCTTTTCTCAAAAGTCTAGCCCCTCTCCGTAAAACCTGTATAGTTTCCCAGAAAATAATACGTACATATATATCACAACTTTTCTCAGCATAAAACCATTTACAATATATCTCAATGTATGTCATGCAATGTATTTCAATGCCATCTGAATCTCATAAGTAATGCCATGCTATGCATTTCAATAATCATATCGCTACTATATGTCATCTCAGCCCTCTGCTGTAAATATAGCTCATAACATCTCAATCTCATAATCATATGTCCTCTGCACATACATCAATATCTCATCATATCATCATCATCATCAGTGTATCAATAATAAATGCTCTAGTGCTACAATCACGTGAAGACTGTGCGAATGAACGCGGGTCACCTACATGTCGTACCCACTCAAAAGTAGTCTATACGACAAGACTGTGCACCTACTTAGATCCAAGGCGAGCATGCGGTGCGGGAGGTGAACGACACGTGAAAGACTGTGCCACTATCTCTGGGCGTGAGCACTAACATTATGTGCAGGTCTATGAGCTAACATATCACATCGTATCTCATATGTATCAACTGTTCGTTCTCAAATATGCATGTACCTACCTGGTACTTACCTGGCGTCCTCGGCACCAACATATGCATGAAATGTATATATGAATACTCATGCATCAATATTAAGTTATATGCATGGTGATAAAAACGTACTTTTCATTTAAAAGCTGATTCTGGGAAAAATCATTATATAAATATGGGGATGTTCGTGACGACGGGTAGGTCACGTTGGTATATTCAAATACCAAAATTGAGCTATGTATGAGAAGTTATTTCCGTAGTTACGTATATGTACTTAAATGACGTATTTTTAGTAATTTCTCATATATGTGAAACGTATTCTGAGGACGACCGTAGCCAGGCTCAACGCGGGGGTTACGATCCAGCGACTTACCTGTGAGGTTGCAGTCTTGCATATTTTGTGAAATTTCTAATGACTTGATGTCTTCTGTCAAAACTATGCCGCCTCGTCGTGAGATTGTCATTTCACGTCAAATTAAAAATCCCGGGACGGGTTGTCACAGTTTGTAGAGACTTTATAAACACCAAGCAATATATTTACTAATGGTAAAACTCTGAACATAATATCAACGATCCGAACCATTCATCTTCCTGTATCCTCTAATAGATCATGTTTTCAAAAAAGAAAATCTGAAAAGGCAAAAGGCTTATTCTATTAACACCCCACATATTGTTGATTAAACCCCATATATTTAATACACCCCACATTTTCTTTTTCAATTAAAAATTATCTTAATACACCCCACATACTTTCTCATAATACCCTTACACCCCACATTCTTCAAATCTTATAATACTCATTTTCAATTTTAATAAATTAAATTGACTTAGGATTAAAACCCTAACATTCTCTAAAAAAAGAAGTCTACAATCCGGTCTGTTGAGCTTGGATTTCATTGGGATATCACAGCCAATCTCCTTTTCTTTGTCTCTTAAGCCTTTTGCTAACAAAAAAGGATTTTTGCTAAAAAATGGCAACTGGGAGGAACCTAACAGAGCAAAAGTAAACCCCAGAAGATGAATAAGAACGGAAAAAGCGTTGCTGTTTGGCCTCCTATGAAATTGGGTAGTATGGAAATCAAAAGCAGGCTTAAATAATTACCGATGTTGTTGAATAATAAAAACAATGACAAATATGAAATTTTACCTCATGTGAAGCTTTCGAAATATTGATATCCTGTTCCATTTGTTAAATTTTTTCTCAATCAACGTGTTTATAGTTTCAATAGTTAGAATTTTATTCAACAATGGAGTGGAGGGTGAGAGGGGTTTTGATAGTTGAAGAAGATAAATAATACATTAAAAGTAATTTGGGATGTATTTAGAAATTTCTTATTTTCTTTAAACCTCATATGTGACAACCCGTCCCGATATTTTTTATTATTATTTATTAATGGTGGAATGACGGAATTACCCCTTCGGGGTTATGTACGTGTGCATGTGTGTTGTGTGATGACCAATAGATGGTGGCCCTCAATTATTGGAAGTTTGAGACATTATTGTGATAGATGGTGACTCCTAGTGACTTCACGATCACGATGGTACCATTTTCAGGTGAGTTTTACTTCACTTTCACGTAGAAACTCAAGGTCCGATTTTGAGCACTATTCATCAACTTTAAAATGGTGATGTTTTAGGATAATCCAAGCTCACAGCGAGCTTTGTGAGGTCCCAAGGAGGCTCGGAGTAGTTCGTTGGAAGTGTTGGGACGTCGGGATCACATCGTCGGAGTTTGGCCGGTTTTGGAGTTTGTCCCCAAGGAGATTTAAGACCTTTTTCAAGGTTTTTGAAGATATATTTATGTTCTACTCTTAATTTGGAGCACATAGGAAGAAAAATAGGTCAAAAAGAATGAAAAATGAGCAAGATATGAAGCTTTGAAAATTACCCAGAAATTCTGGCAAAACCAGTCGCCGAAGAAGGTGACGGAATATTCCGTCAAAACTTACGGAATATTCTAACGGCGTTAACTGACGCCATTACTGACCCCGTTAAAGATAACGGAATATTCCAAGAATATGCCTGACGGCATTAACTGACGCCGTCAGTGTGCCAGGCGCGTGGGGCCGTGCCTTCGCCGGCGCGTGGGGCCGAGAAAAATTATTTTAAAAATATGGGGATGTTCGTGACGACGAGTAGGTCACGTTGGTATATCCAAATACCAAAATTGAGCTATGTATGAGAAGTTATTTCCATAGTTACGTATATGTACTTAAATAACGTATTTTTAGTAATTTCTCATATAGGTGAGACCTATTTAGAGGACGACCGTAGCCAGGCTAGACGTGGGAGCTACGACCCAGCGACTTACCAGTGAGTGGGCAGTTTTATTTTCCGTATAACCTATATATATATAATGATTTTCCCAGAATCATATCTTAATTGAAAAGTACGTTTTTAACGATATGCATATAACTTGATTTTGATGCATGAGTATTCATATATACATTTCATGCATATGTTGGTGCCGAGGACGCCAGGTAAGTACCAAGTAGGTACATGCATAGTTGAGAAAGAATAGTTGATACAGTTGAGATATGACGAGATATGATATGATATGTTAGCTCATAAACCTGCACATATTGTTAGTGCTCACGCCCAAAGATAGGGGCATAGTCTTTCACGTGTCATTCACCTCCTGCACCGCATGCTCACCTTGGATCCAAGTTAGGTGCACAATCTTGTCGTATAGATCACTTTTGAGTGGGTACGACATGTAGGTGACCCGCGTTCATTCGCACAATCTTCACGTGATTGTATGTGCAGAGTATATATGATGATGAGATAGAGATGTTATGAGCTATATTTACAGCCGAGGGCTGAGATGATATCTAGTAGCGATATGATTATCGAAATGCATAGCATGGCATTATTTATGAGATTCTGATGGCATTGAATTGCATTGCACGGCATATAATGAGATACATTGAAAATGGTTTTATGCTGAGAAAAGTTGTGATATATAAGTACGTATTATTTTCTGGGAAACTATACAGGTTTTACGGAGAGAGGCTAGACTTTTGAGAAAAGAATGATTTTGAAAAGATTTGTTTTGCTGACCCACTCAATTTTATTTTTCGCCCCTCCAGGTTCTAGATAGCTTGAGTTCCTGAGTTTGACTAGCGAGGATCTTTCGGCATTTCTGACAGACCTGATATATGTAGGGCACCGTTGGTGTAATTGAACTCATTTAATTCATGCTTGACTGCACTGACCTAGTACGCTCTAGACATGTATAAGTATTGTAATATCTCTAGCACATTATCATATCTACGTTGCTAGAATTCGATTTTAATTAGTTTGTACTTCGTTATCGATCCTTGCTTCCGCACTGTGCACTTGGCTACGTCACACTCACGTGACGGCCAGCACGCCCTACTTTCGGGTACGGGTGTGTCATCATAAGTTGAAATTGTCATTACATAGTAAGTTACATAAGCCACTTAATATTAAATTTTAATATGGGGTGCATTCAATATTACGTGGAGTGCTAATAAAAAAAGCCAAAGAAAAATTTGGTGAGAAAAATAAAGTATAAATGTAAGCAACAATCGACGATTAAATTTTAATCTATGATTTATATGATTATAGTGGCACATTTCAAAGTTAAGCCCTTCACGAAAGTTGTAAAGCTTGTCATTACGAGCGTTGATATATTTTTTCTATATTTTTCACACTTCTACATTAATTAAAAAGCTATTAAAGACTTTACTTAAACAATATGTCACATCCCCGCCTGGGCGCAGCCACCTCCCGGGCCCGCTCCACCACCGTAGCACGATATTGTCTGCTTTGGGCCCCAACCACGCCCTCACGGTTTTGTTTCTGGGAACTCACGAGCAACTTCCCAAGAGGTCACCCATCCTGGGATTGCTCTAGCCCCCTTCTCGCATAACTTCAGAGTTCCTACGAAACCCGAAGTCAATAAACTCCCAAAAAGCCTCGTGCTAGATAGGGATGAGAATATACATTTAAGGATTACTCCCCTGGGCGATGTGGGATGTCACAATCCACCCCTCTTAGGGGCCCGATGTACTCGTCGGCACAATTCTGCCCAGGGATAGACTCTGATACCAATTTGTCACATCCCGGCCCAGGCGCAGCCACCTCCCGGGCCTGCTCCACCACCGTAGCACGATATTGTCCGCTTTGGGCCCCAACCACGCCCTCACGGTTTTGTTTTTGGGAACTCACGAGCAACTTCCCAAGAGGTCACCCATCCTGGGATTGCTCTAGCCCATCTCAAATATGCTCAGCATTATTCATTATCAAACGTATCTCAAAATATGCCATGCAATGCACTTCAATATCATTCTGAATCTCAAAAACCATGTCATGCGATGCATCTCGATAACCATATAGTTATTAGGTATCAACTCAGAGATCTCGCTAGACTCAGGATTTTAAGAGATACGGAGCCAGTTCTAGTTCTTCCAGCAGATGTTTTAACTCCACAGGTCAGAGGGGACTTGGTAGGCTTTTCGAAGGTTTCAAATTCCAAAGGCAGGGAAATTTTAATAGTGGAAATGCACCCTTGTGTCGTAGGTGCAACGATCGACATTATCTAGTGACTTTCAAGCCTTGAAACTTATATTGCGTGATTCTACATGTTATTAGCTTCAATTTGAGACAAAAATCACAAAAAATGGTTGAAAAATGAGTTAGATAGGACGTTTAGAAACTTTCTCCAGAAACCGGCAAGGTCGCTGGCGACCGGCGTTTGACCGGAGAAGATGACGGCATATTCCGTCAGTTTTGACGGAATATGCTAACGGCGTTAGCTGACGCCATTAAGAGATGACAGAATATTCCCAATATATACCTGACGGCATTAACTGACGCCGTCAGTGTGCAAGTCACCTGACCGCGCGTGGGGGGCGCGTGGGTCCGTGCATATCCCGGCGCGTGCGGGGTCGAAAAATTATTTTTTAAAATTGAGGATGTTCGTGATGTCGAGTAGATCACATTGGTATATTCAAATGCCAAAATTGATCAACGTATGAGAAGTTATTTCTAAAGTTCCATTTATGTACGTTAAATAACGTTTATTCAGTTACTTCTCATATAGGCGTGGCATATCCCGAGGAGAGCGTAGGCAGGCTATACGTGGGGGCTACGACCCGGCTATTTATCAGTGAGTGGGCAATTTGTTTTCCATACATACCTATATATATTGCTATTTTTCCAGAAAATGAATTTAAACAATAAAATGATTTGAGATGCCATGCAAGTATCTATTTATTTTAATTATGCATTAGTACTTGCATATAATTGTGATGGTGCTACGGGCGCACAGGTAAGTATCAGGTAAGATTCTATACTAGTTATGATGAGAATGAAATGATGTGATGTGATACGAATGAATGAAATGATGTGATTTGAGCTCATACACCTGCACATTTATAGTAGTGCTCCCGCCCAGAGTTAGGGGCATAGTCTTTCACGTGTTGTTCACCTCTCGCACCGCATGCTCGCCTCGGATCCAAGTAGGTGCACAATACTGTCATATAGACCACTATAGGTGGGTTCGACTCGTAGGTGACCCGTGAATCATTTGCATAGTCTTCACGTGATTGTAGCACTAGAGCATTCTTATATTGATACAGTGATGTGATAGTGACCTCATAAGGATATTGATGTATGTGCAGAGTATATATATGATGAGATTAAGATGTTATGAGCTATATATATATATATGCAGCCGAGGGCTGAGATGATTATCAGATACTATTCACATCACAGATTTACGATATGAGCATACAGTTGAGATATTAGTTATGATACTTTTGCATGGCATACCTACAAATATTTCCAGCATGATTTTGAGATATATATGTATATGAGTATATTTTATTTCTGAGAAATTATACAGGTTTTACGGAGAGGGGTTACAGTGATTTGAGAAAAGAATGGTTTTGAAAAAGATTTGTTTTACTGACCCACTCAACTTTGTTTTTCGCCCCTCCAGGTATTAAGTAGTGTTCGTTGGTGGCATACGAGGATCTCCCGGACGTTCTGACAGAATTCACTTATGTAGGATCACCTGCAGGTGTTAATTCCATTTAGTACTTCTGCTTGACTGCACGTAGGCCATTTATGCTCTGGTTTTGTAAATGCATTATGAATTCTTGCACTAGCACGTTGCCTTAGCTTGAATTGGTAGTCATTTGGTTTTAATTCCTTCGTATTCCTATTGTTAATCCTGCTTCCGCACTGTGCATATGGTTACGTCACGCTCACGTGATGACGGGATTTTAAACCGCACAAATTTAACCCTCTTTTTGACAGTTGTAGTATAGGTGTAAGTAGGGTATCGTTCTAGGCCGGGGATTAGGAGGGCTTGCTAAAACCTCTAAAATAATTTAAAAACGTAAAAATAAAGTTTAAAACACTAAACTAAAATCAAAACACTTAACTAGAATAACTCAAAATAAAACTAACAAATAAACTAAAACAAATCAAATGACTCAAAATAATAAAAACAATCAAATTTAAAAACTAGGAAATTAATTAGACGGAATTTAAATTAAAAGATTAAAAATAATAAAACTTAACTAAATAATAATATTTTAATAATGGGGGGATTGATTTGGTTTTGACGAAGTAAATTAAACTTAAATAAATTACAAAATTGACAAAAACATAAAATTAAAAATGAACGGAGAGACGACGGATTGGCTAGAGGGTTTTTCTCCACACATGACACATAAGCAACCTAAATTGATTTTCAGTTGTTCTTTCACTAAATTGTAAATTTCAATACTCCAGATTAACCGTGAACAGCACTTTTTTAATCTTCAAGTTTTCCTTATGTTATTAAATTGGATGAACAGCATACAACAATTTAAAACATTCCTCAAAAGTCCCCTACGTGAAAAGCACAATAGAGATACAATTAAAGATCATTAAACTTTGTGAAAACTATAAGTACTGACGAGGCATTCGTAACTATGAAAAGCATGATACTCCTGCCAAGAATTTACTTAACGCGATTGTGGATAACAACCTTCACTACTCATGAATATAAGTTCATAACGATTAGGTGAAATTCACTTATATTCTAGCATCAAATTCATGCGTGTAAATTAAGTATGCATTCTTAATTAACAATACACAAATAAGTTATCAATCAAGCAGTTAAGTAAATTAAATCACAACTCAGAATTCACAACTGAAATTACCAATTCAAATTACAAATATAATCATGGTTTCAAATTAACCTCTAGCCAATATAAATTTAATTACACATTATTTATAAATTAAAACAGAAATTAAAAACATAAGTTCGGAGAGATTAAACCGAAATAGGGTGAAATAGAATTGTCTGTGCATATGCCACTGTGCACTGTCTCTGTGCTCTCGGTGACAGATAGCTGCCAAAGGCAGCTTCGCTTCTACCTGCTCGTCACGCTGCCAAGTGGCAGCTGCTGCCTCTGCGAGCTGACTGCCTTCTTCCCTCCAAGCTCACCTCTTGGTGCGCCGCCTTGAAGCTGTCCGAGAGAGCCTCTGTCAAGCTCGCTCCAGTGAGCTTTTGTTTCTACCCCCCAATCCGTTTTCAATGCTGCCTTTAATTTCTGTGCGCAGCCCAAAAGAACAAGGCCGCCCAAAATGGGCGCTCCCCCTATCCTTTTAGTCCTCCCTTCCGTCCCCTTCTCCTCAGACACAGCTGCTCAGCGCAGCTTCTTTCTTTTCTTCCAGCTCCGAGGAGCTCTCTGGAGCTCTCTCTGTTCTTGTGCCTTGCCCGAGGCCTGATGGGCGCCCCCTCCTTTATCAATTATTTTCTCTGTTTATTTAATTTCTCCTCTGCCCCCCTTATCATGGCCCGAGACCCTCATCATTATTATTCCCCAAAGCTTTGCTGCCTTCTCTTTTTAATTGATGCCCTGTTTTTGTTTATTCCTCCACCGAGTGGGTGCTGCCCCTCACGAAACCTCACTATAATGCTTCTGCCTTTCCACCTAACACACACACACGAAATATAATTATAAATAAATAAATATAAATATAAATAAACATATAAATAAATATATAATATAATATATATATATATATATATATAATATATATATAAAATAATAAATAAATATATATATTTTTATTAACTAGATAGATCTAATAAAAACATAAAAATAACGTTAATAACTCAAAATTATAAAGAACTAACTAAGAAAAGACGAGTGAATTTGATATAAAAATATGTATAAATATCATCCGATCAAATACCCCCACACTTAGCTTTTGCTAGTCCTCGAGCAAAACAAAGAAAACAGAATAAGTAATAACATGAAAAACATTAGCTTCCCCCTATTTGACCCTCATAGAATTTCATTCGAGAACATGAATCAGCAAGAACCATAGCTAACACTAAACAAGCTAATTCAAGCTCATCTTCCTTATTCAAATATTAGCAGTAATCCTTAAATCATCCTTGAAGTGTAGTGTGTGAGATAGCCGTGCTAATGCAATTTCAAGTTTTTATTTTTAAAATCACCATATGCAAACCAGCAACCTTCTCACGGGATATGCACTCAATCACACATGTGTTTAGTTTTAGTGTGTTTCGCTCAAAAAAAAACAAATGTGAAAGATCTACCATAAGCTTGCATAAAAATCACTTCTCCACAGTCATAATTGCAAAACTTAAATCAAGAGGACTTTTATTGGATGTAATGAGGCTTAGGGATAGGGCTATTGAAACGAAAGAATAGGAAAACACAAGTTCCAAGCTACATCGCAAGCGATTCTTTTGTTGAGAATTATAAGAACTCAAACTTTCCAACGATTCTTTTAACACCTCCCATCACACCTTTAAACTGAAACTTTAGAAACTTTTTTTTTTTTTTCTTTGAATACAATCTTTCTTTTTCTTTTCTTTTCTTCTCTTTTCTCATTTTTTTTTAAATATACATATGAAATACCCCCACACTTATTCTTTTGTCAAACTCATTCCAAGTACTTCACAAACATTTCTCATAAGACAATCTCAAATTACTCGCTTGGAAAGGGTAAGGAAACATGCTTGAGGTATAAGGGTAGACATATCTGGTGATAAGAAATAAAAGGCTCAACAAAAACGGCTCAAATTGGCAATCTAATGATATCATTTTTTTTTCTTTGGGAAATATGGATATTTGGGCCATGGTGGTGAACCTAATGCCTCTATCATTTTCAAGTTCATGCAATCAATGACAAATATTTCGAAAGATCGTTACGCAAGTTCTAGAGATGTATCTCACATAAGTTCATCACACATGAAAGAATAGGAGTGTATGAAAAATGCACACACTTTCAATAGGCTCAAAAAAAACTCACATAGGATGTATATGGTCACTAAATTCACATATGAAGCTTTAATTCATGCTTTAGTTTCACATCAACAAGGCTATGTGCATTTGATTTTTCAAAGATGATCAAACATGTACAATACTAACAAGAGAATAAGGAATTTCACATAACACATGTTAACTAAGTTCTTGATAATCATGGTTCAAATTTAATCCAATTATATCATTGGGTCGGGAAACTAACAAAAATCTAATTCAAAACAATAAGGAAAATAAGACAATATTTTTGGATTTTTAAATTTTTTCGAAAAATTAAATAAAATAAAACTAATTAAGAAAACAAAAAGCAATAACATGGAAACAAATGAAACCAGTTCAAAGTCGAAGGTACAAAATTTTTCAATTTGGTCATTTTTTTATACTTGATACCCCCACACTTAAACTAGACATTGTCCCCAATGTCAGAAAACATTAAAAAGCAAATAAAAATAAACAGAATAATTAAAAAGAAATAAAATAAAGCAATAGGACTGAAAACTCCCCTAATTTGCAGAAAACCAAGCGATGACCCCAAGCGTAAATTTTGCAATCAACTTCAAGGGTGGAAATATTCAAACGTTCCTGCAAAGAAAAGAAATAAATCAGTTAAGCACGCAAGAAAAATAGTAAAAAAAATATGCAAACGAAAAATAGAAAATGAAAATAAAAGACAATGAAAAGAACTAATAGGTGGTCATTGGTCATGACTGTTGATTTTCCACAGCTTTCATCTTGAACTGGATGGGCCTCCTTCTGGCAAGTGCTCCTTAGCTTAGTTGAGGATGAGTCAGCACGTTGTCTCCACATGCTTCAAGTAGTCCGGTCTCCACGCAGGTGTGGCATCTTCTTGAACTCTTGGATCAACCCAGACTCATCTGCTCTTGGGTGCACCTCAGACTCCTCCTGCTTCGTCTGTGAGGTACTTTTGTTTTTGAAGAAGTACCTCAACACAGGTTTATTTTTGAAGTGGGCTGGGAGGGGTCTGAGATGAGTACTCGAGAGCAAGACTAGGTAAGCAATCAGGATCTCACTTTCTCCACGTTCCTCAGATGAAGGAGAGGAGAAAGCATAATATGAGATACTTTTGCTTTTAACCTTTTTAATATGAAATACTTTTGCTCTGGAAGGTTTGTTTTCTGGGGTGATCCAAGGGATGAAGAACACTGAATAACTCGAAAGCTTTCTTTGGGAAGACATTATCGGAGATGAAGAGAGGTTGAGAGGTTGAGAGGGTGTGAAGGTGTGCCTTTGCTGTGAAAGGCGAAGGTCGAACTTATAGAAATTTGGCTTCACAACCGGAACTATTCCTTCACTATTTGTCGGCAGCCGGTGGATGGATGAACAGTGCCCGTTACGCGCTTTCTGACAACGCGTCCGTAATTTCCGCGAAGCTGACTGCGCATACGACGAGTGACGACAAATTGGAATGATGATCTTTTGAAAATCGGGGTTCAAAACCGGGTGCGGCTCGTGGTTTTCGCAACGCTCCACGCTGCACGTCATGAGTGACGACACATCCGGACAAACCGACCCACGTGATTGCTGAGTCAAGCCCAGCTTTTGAGAAAGGAAACGGCTCTTTTGAGAAAGGAGCGTCGAGCTTTTCCGAATTGCGTGAGGACGCGTCTTCAACCTCAGAGGAGCGCCTCTCTTTGATTTGCTTCTTTTTATAGAGGCGCTAATTCTGCTTCACATCACACTTGAACTCCCTTCCTCAAATACTCTCCTCTGTAAACACTCTCTTCTGTACTTCTTAATCTTTCCGATCTCTTCTTCCGCTTCAGCAATCTTAATTTTTCCGAACTATTTTCTTCCTCAACCCCCTCTAAAAATGTCTTGCCCTTCCGACCGTCGCCTAAACTTGAATGTCGGGGAAGACGATGACTCGTCTTCTCCGAACAACATTTGGAATCCATCCTTCATATCCCCCAATGGTCCTCTTACAGTCGGGGACACAATGATGAGGAACGATATAACCGCAACGGTGGTTGCAAGAAACCTTCTTACTCCCAGAGACACTAGGTTGCTGTCTATGCGGTCAGACGAGCTGGCTGTTCAGGACTCACTGGCTCTCAGTGTCCAGTGTGCAGGCTCAGTTTCAAACATGGGTCAGCGCCTGCTTGCAAGATCTCGTCAGGTGGAGTCGCTAATGGCGGAGGTGGTCAGTCTTCGGCAAGAAGTCAGAGGACTCAGGCACGAGAACAAGGAGTTGCACATGCTTGCAACTAGTTACTCGACCAGCATGAAGAGGAAGCTGGACCAGCTGCAGGAGTCGGACGGTCGAATCCAGAGTGATCATGAGCGGTTCATGGCGTTACTCCCGCGGTTTATGTTGCCTTCGTCCTCTGGAGCAGCACCAAGCGTTCCGGCTCCGGAGATTCCAACTCTGGCTCTTCGTCTTCCCGGAGCTCCGTCAACCTCTGAGGCGCCACCTAACCAAAACCAATGATTGCTATTAGTTTTTCGTATTATTGTAATTTTTTTTTTATGCTTTTAATGTTTATTTAACTAAATATATATATATATATATATATATATATATATATTACTAATATTATTTTTATTATTATTATTAATTAAATTTTTTTTTTCAGGGTTATTTTAAGCAAATTAAAATATGTAAATTAATGTAAAAAGGCTTTATTTACCCGCACTTAAAATAAACAAGGCCCTTAATTTATTTAAACACAAACTAAACAAAAATCAACCAAATAACAAAACTAACTAAATAAAACAAAAATTGCAAAGTAAATAGAAGGGTTTAGGAATGCAAATCTGATTGTGGGTGATTCCTAGGCTTCCCTTCTTTATTCAAGTGCATGGCTTTATCCTTGAACGGACAGTGGTACTTAAAATGATCCGGCAATGGTTTGAATTCACGAGTGGGTGCCTGAATCATTAAAATTAGAAATATGTTAGTATAAAATAAAAATAAAATTGGAATTGGAGAAAATGGCTTATTATATTTTTCCGAAACAAACTCAATAACAAAAACTACTCCCTTGAACGTTTCGGGGACTTTGCACTTGGCCAGATTGACGATGATGGTTGTGGCCTGTGCCGTGTCATCAATCTCAATTTCATGGGCCTTTGTTGCCTCATGCACAACCGCTTGGATGTATTCTTGATATGCCCCAGCCACTTCGATATCTTCAACCATCTTTCTTGGTGCACAAGGTTCTGGAACAGCTTCAGCAAAATCTGGAACTTGATTTATTGCACCAAGAATCGGGATATCACTTTGGATCTCAGGAAGAACTTCCACAATCTGCCCCATTTGATTATTCAATTCTCCCATCTCCTTGGTTTGATTTTCTACTTCCTGGTTCAAAGAGATGAGTAATTGAATAATATTATCATTGTTCACAGATGTACCTGAATTGAATTGGGCAGATTGTTGTGGTGGCTGTGGTGGTTTATATGGCCACTGATAGAACTCTTCCGATGACGGCAATTGTTCTTCTTTTTGCGAGCCCTGCGTCAAAGAAATTAGTCCTTCAAGAATTTCATTATAATTTACGGGCATACTTGAATTCGATTGGAATTGTTGTGGGGGAGGTTGTGGTGGCTGCATAGGTCTTGAATAGAATGCTTCTTGCTGCCAATATCCACTTTGTTGAAACTGCTGAGGTTCATCCCACATCTGATCTGAATAACCTCTCCAATCCGAATTGCAAGCGTTGGAATACATATTGCCCCTTGATTGGCTGTGGCTTTGATATCCCCAATCATCGTCATATGCCGAAAATTGAGGATACTGATGAGCTTGATATCCTTGCCCATAAGGCACATCAAGTGTAGGGACACTTGGCATTGAGGTCCGTTCGGCATTATGTGTCAATTGAGCAGTGAGCTGCGCCAATTGAGCTTGAATGGTTACCATATCTTCATCCATTTTTTTCCTAAAATTAAAGAACGAAAACTAAATCAAATATCAAAAATAAAATACACAAACACAAATATAAACATAAACACAAACAAACAAAACAAATAAAATAAAATAAAATAAAATAAAATAAACACAAACAAAAAAATAAAGGGATTAGCAAATTTACTAATCCCCGGCAACGGCGCCAAAAATTTGACGGGATTTTAAACCGCACAAATTTAACCCTCTTTTTGACAGTTGTAGTATAGGTGTAAGTAGGGTATCGTTCTAGGCCGGGGATTAGGAGGGCTTGCTAAAACCTCTAAAATAATTTAAAAACGTAAAAATAAAGTTTAAAACACTAAACTAAAATCAAAACACTTAACTAGAATAACTCAAAATAAAACTAACAAATAAACTAAAACAAATCAAATGACTCAAAATAATAAAAACAATCAAATTTAAAAACTAGGAAATTAATTAGACGGAATTTAAATTAAAAGATTAAAAATAATAAAACTTAACTAAATAATAATATTTTAATAATGGGGGGATTGATTTGGTTTTGACGAAGTAAATTAAACTTAAATAAATTACAAAATTGACAAAAACATAAAATTAAAAATGAACGGAGAGACGACGGATTGGCTAGAGGGTTTTTCTCCACACATGACACATAAGCAACCTAAATTGATTTTCAGTTGTTCTTTCACTAAATTGTAAATTTCAATACTCCAGATTAACCGTGAACAGCACTTTTTTAATCTTCAAGTTTTCCTTATGTTATTAAATTGGATGAACAGCATACAACAATTTAAAACATTCCTCAAAAGTCCCCTACGTGAAAAGCACAATAGAGATACAATTAAAGATCATTAAACTTTGTGAAAACTATAAGTACTGACGAGGCATTCGTAACTATGAAAAGCATGATACTCCTGCCAAGAATTTACTTAACGCGATTGTGGATAACAACCTTCACTACTCATGAATATAAGTTCATAACGATTAGGTGAAATTCACTTATATTCTAGCATCAAATTCATGCGTGTAAATTAAGTATGCATTCTTAATTAACAATACACAAATAAGTTATCAATCAAGCAGTTAAGTAAATTAAATCACAACTCAGAATTCACAACTGAAATTACCAATTCAAATTACAAATATAATCATGGTTTCAAATTAACCTCTAGCCAATATAAATTTAATTACACATTATTTATAAATTAAAACAGAAATTAAAAACATAAGTTCGGAGAGATTAAACCGAAATAGGGTGAAATAGAATTGTCTGTGCATATGCCACTGTGCACTGTCTCTGTGCTCTCGGTGACAGATAGCTGCCAAAGGCAGCTTCGCTTCTACCTGCTCGTCACGCTGCCAAGTGGCAGCTGCTGCCTCTGCGAGCTGACTGCCTTCTTCCCTCCAAGCTCACCTCTTGGTGCGCCGCCTTGAAGCTGTCCGAGAGAGCCTCTGTCAAGCTCGCTCCAGTGAGCTTTTGTTTCTACCCCCCAATCCGTTTTCAATGCTGCCTTTAATTTCTGTGCGCAGCCCAAAAGAACAAGGCCGCCCAAAATGGGCGCTCCCCCTATCCTTTTAGTCCTCCCTTCCGTCCCCTTCTCCTCAGACACAGCTGCTCAGCGCAGCTTCTTTCTTTTCTTCCAGCTCCGAGGAGCTCTCTGGAGCTCTCTCTGTTCTTGTGCCTTGCCCGAGGCCTGATGGGCGCCCCCTCCTTTATCAATTATTTTCTCTGTTTATTTAATTTCTCCTCTGCCCCCCTTATCATGGCCCGAGACCCTCATCATTATTATTCCCCAAAGCTTTGCTGCCTTCTCTTTTTAATTGATGCCCTGTTTTTGTTTATTCCTCCACCGAGTGGGTGCTGCCCCTCACGAAACCTCACTATAATGCTTCTGCCTTTCCACCTAACACACACACACGAAATATAATTATAAATAAATAAATATAAATATAAATAAACATATAAATAAATATATAATATAATATATATATATATATATATATAATATATATATAAAATAATAAATAAATATATATATTTTTATTAACTAGATAGATCTAATAAAAACATAAAAATAACGTTAATAACTCAAAATTATAAAGAACTAACTAAGAAAAGACGAGTGAATTTGATATAAAAATATGTATAAATATCATCCGATCACGTGACGGCCAACATGCTCCACTTTTGGGTCGGGGTGTGTCACAATAGCCATAGGATAAATGAGAAGAGAGTGCTAATGTAGAAAGCCTAACTTAAAATATCATCAATATAACTCTAGAAGATAATATATCAAGCCAAAGTTCTAATACCGTTTTCTATGGTGATTGATGACAATTAAAGAGATTTGATTGTAAGAAAATGTGCAAGGTTCCAAGCCTTGAAACATAACTCTCTTAATTTTGCAAATCTTTTGAATATTTGATATTTTGTAATATTCTAATGTTTTTTTATTTTTATTTTTTATTATGCTCTTATTTTGAATATGTAAATATGTAATACTTGAAAGACAAATGCGTTTTTATGTTTTGAATGTGATAATATGATATATATATATATATATATATATATATATATATATATACTTATTTAGTATTATGTTTTTCATTTAATTATTTATTGGTTAAAAATACTTTTTTTTAACGGGTAACGGGTCCGGTCATATTACCTATTAATATTATCGGGTCGATTTCGGGTTGGGTTATTTTACCTGTTTATTTTAACAGGTGATACACGACACAATCCATTAAGATATTGGATATGATATAAAAACGATACGAACACAAAAAATACGACACGAATATGAGGTCTATCGAAACCCCCTCATCCCGCAGTTGCTGGGCTAACCTTTTTTTTTTTTTTGTTCCATGGTCAGTCAGTGTTTGACGTGGTACAGCCCATGGAATGTGTCACAATAATCTATTGGACAATCCACAACTGTAATTGGTGTTTGATTTAGCAGAATTCATAGAACTTAGCAAAATTTTGATACGAATTTATTCATTTTATTCGAAACTTTCATATAATTTCTCACAATTTATTTGTAAAACATTTCACCATTATCCAGAACTGATAATGCTTGAGGTTTGATCAAGAAGAACTCAAATCAAAAACCTTCTGCTTCCACAGTTCGTCATCGTTAGCAAGATCCCTCAATTCCTTACACACACAACCCACCATGGCAATATCCACACCGGGCAACAACCTCAAAATCTTCATTTGAATCTCCGACGGAAGGTGCATGAAGCTCGGCGGTGCTGGCAAACCAGCATTCGCACAAAGTTCTATTGCCAACGGCAGCACAATCTCGTCCTTCACAATTTTCCACAGTTCCAAAACTTCTTTAGCGACAAGTCTTTTTGGGTCGTTCAGCATTCGGATCACGGGCCCAAACCTCTCGAGGTTCAATTGTACCCGAAAACGTAGACACAATTATTTCGATTTTTCAGAATTTCGGGCATAGTGTAGGTAAACGACAACGTGAAAGGTGTCGTTGGCCACTCGTCTGAGGAGATGAAAGCGATCGACTTGGGCACCCGAAAATGAGTCGAATTGGACGAAACCGAACTCTAGAAACACTGCATGCACTGCAATCACCAACTTGTGAAAGCTACGGTCTTCTAACAACACCTCCCTCAATACATCAAGAAAGAGTATTGAGTACTTCTTGTCGTTCCCCACAATCCCACTAGATCCATCATGGATTTCCATAGTTTTTCTTTTGGGTGATAAAAAGGAGAAATTTTGAGAAAGAAATGTAACAATTAGAAGAAATATTGAGTGATTTTACTTAACTCTTCAAACCATATATAATAGTCTCAAGAGTTCATGTGTGGGTTGGTAGTATTTATGACATTCATGACAATTGTGAACAGTTGGCTATTGTGTGATACGGATATATGACGATTGTGAATGATTGATAGGTGTGTGTAATGTGGTAGGATCCACTTGACATGAGATGATTGTAAACAATTTGATGGTGTGATGCGGTATACTTAATATTATATTCAATTTGACGACTGTAACTTGTTGATTGGTGCGTGACTTGATAAAAATAGAATGAAATCCACCATGTTCACAAGTTAATAAATAAAATACATACCATATATAATATTTTCGTTCTTCTAATGGCATGTTTACCAGGTTGGGATGAAATGAAAGGGAAGCACTCTGCATTTAAAAGGATTCTAGTGTTTACTTATCATTTTGGCAATAAAAAATGTGGTGAGATCCAGTAAAAAAATTCATATTCATAGAATTTGGAGGAATTGGATTACTGAGATAGAGGTGATAATCCCATAGTTTTTTTAGCCAAAATAGTCTTTGAGATTTGCATAACTCCTCATTTTGACTTCTGAGATTTGAAATTAATAGAAGTGGTCCCTGAGATTGTCTAGCATAAATCATTTTGGTCATTCTATGAAAAATCTCAATTAAATAAGAATAAAATGACAAAGGTACTCTCAATTTTTTGTCAAATCATTTTTGCCTATTGTTTTAAATTGAGGGTATTTTTGTCATTTTGATCCTTATTTAACATAATTTCCACAGAATGACTAAAATAATTGATGGTGGAGAATCTTAGGAATAGCTTCTATTGATTTCAAATCTCAAGGACCAAAGTGAGAAGTTATGCAAATCTTAAGGACCATTTTGGCTAAAAACCCTAATCCCTATGGGTGAAAAGCCTTAATCCAAAATCATTCTTTTCTACCTGAAGTACCTTTAAAGTTCTTTATCACCTAGCCCCACCATCTGTTTCTCTTTTTTGCCGACTCCCACTTCAGCACCCAGCCTCTCCATCTGCACATGAACCCTTTCGGAGTAAAGCACTTGCACGTTGTATGACTTTAAGGTTCTGACAAACTATCCAAATCGGCCAGCTTCATAGTCACACTTATGTGAATTTCTGAATTTATCGATCCATTCCCTGAAATCTAACCTGCACCGACAAAGGAGTAAGTAAAAGAGATACGAAAGAAAAGAGGAAGTAAGGGAAAAAAACAAAGGTAGGAGGAGAGAAATGGTATTTTTGTCTAATTTTATGGAATGATCTTCTGACTGAGGAATAAGTGACATAGAAAGGTAAGAAGAGAGGAAAAAAGGGAAAAACAGGAAAGAAGATATGGTTAACGATGGAAGACGATGCAGCGTTGAACCTAATTTTATGGAATGATCCTCTTCACCATCTCATCTTCTCCATTGTTTTCTCCCTCTTCTCTCCCTTACTCCCCTTCACCCTCTTCAATTTCAAAAGCTCACTGCAATTCATAGAAGAATTCTCCATCAACCCTTGTTTGCAGATAGCTCATAATGGAAGACAATGCAGCATTCAACCTAAATTTGTTTCAGTAATTTAATCAAAATGCTCTTCCCAATGCTCCTGCAGGCAACTTAGTTTTGTGCTGAGATCATTAATCTCCATCATGCCTTCTTTGAATTTCCTTCTACTCCAGTTCAACAGTCTGTTCTGAACGCATCAAGTTTCCTCTGCCAATTCTTAAGTGCATCACTCTCGCAGTGGATTCGCCAACATTTTTCAATTATCTCACAGCAACCTTCCTCTTCTAGCCAAAAGGATTCAAATAAAAAGATCTTTTTTCCTCGCGAAGGTGCTGGATCAAATTTGATAACTACCGAGCAATGATTAGATGCCCGAATTGTTTTATGAATCACAGTGGTGTTTGGCTACCTTTCTTGCCAGCTCTCATTCACAAGCCCCATGTCCAAGCGCTCTTGAGCAAGGCTATTATTTGTCATCCCATGCCAGGTAAACTTTGGTTCGCTGAATATGAGATCAAAGAGCTTCATTCACGACGTGAACTCCTGAAAATATCAAGGGTAGAAATGAGGAACTTCACGTCTTCCAGACTTCTCGTGATCCCACAGGAAATCATTAAAGATCCTCATTCCCTGCAGAACCATGGGTCATTCGAAGGCCCCAAGACATGCAAAAGACAATCCCAGAACTCTAGTTTCTCCACTCTGTAGAGGTTGCCATAAACCTAAGTGGCCTGGCTCCATGAGTTGTTGCACCCATCCTTAATTCTTATATGAATACTATTTTTTTTTTGAAGAGAACAATGCTTGGACTTCAATTTGATCATTCCACCACAATCATAGACCACCTGCTGCCCCAATAGGAATGACCTCACATCCAAGATTAAACCCCATTCTTCTTTTAACACCAATTAATATGTGGTTTTTCATTTTTGTTTCTAATAAAAAAAACCACAAAGGTTTTTTACTTCCTAAAGAGCCCATCAAAACCTCAAGCCATTGTGTCCGACCCTAGACCTCGATAGTTCCAAAGAAGGTAGCTCATGGCGATTTTACCGCTGTTTGAAGCCAACCGCCGCCACCATGGGATTTCTCCTCCGTTATTCGCGCCATCAGCGCCTTAGTTTCCACTTTTGAGATAATCTCAAGGTAATCCCAAATATTTTCCTCTTTGGTTACTGGGACTTCATAGAGATCCTCAGCCAAATTAGCCTTTTCCTCGCAGACCAGAGTTATTTCAACAACATCTCAGTAAACTTGCTTTCTTTCCCTCCTCTATTTCCAGAACTACTCTTCCTCTTCTTTACTTTCTTAGATGGTGATTAAGAGCTAGAAGCCTCATTGTCCCCAAATCTCTTCTTTAAATAGGTTTTCAAAGAGGTTCATTTATGGTTGGTTTGAGGTAGAGTCTCTGCCATGTGGGTTGATCGTTATGATTGTAAGGGCAGAAAGTTTATGGCCTTGCCCTCTTAACCCATGGGCATCTCGTCCATCACGGTTGGGCCACAAGGTTCTCGCAGGTCGGCCCAGACTAGTATTTTCCTCAATTTCTTGGATAATTACTCCACTGCCATGAGCCCTGAGAAGTGACCCAAGAAACTCCAGGTGGCCTTAAGCTGGGTTAACATCAATAAAGCACGGCCCATAAGATTCAGGCCCACCAATATTGACATGGAACACACCATTTTGATCATCCCTACTTTTGCTGCCAACAAAAAAAGTTGTAGGCTCAGACATCCTAATGCAGAGTGTCCTCCCACTTCCCCCAACATCTGTGTCAGGCTTTTTAGACTCACCGTTGCACCTCTCATGCTCCTTTACACGCCCTTATGTTGTGATTTCCATAGGTTTTACCCTGCGACGGTCCCTTATCGAGCCGGCTTGCCTACACTCCCCAAATAAAGCCACCACTGGTAAATGGTTATCCTCCACGATTTTCCTGGATTTCTTCGCCTTAGTCCACTCCCCATAGTCAGCAGAACCCCCTCGATTCTGTGTAAGTTAACACTCATTAGTGACATGCCCAATCCGCCCACATCTATAGCAAAAGTCTTAGAGTCTTTCATAGCGAAACTCAATCAATGACTATGCATCTCCTTCTATATATAACCAGCACTGAGAAAGCATGGGATTTATGGTGTCTACTAGAATCCTGGCTCTGAGGAACCCTCTAGCGTGCACCAGACTATCCACCTCCAAAAACTCTCCTACCTCCATAGCTAGCCTTCTAGCACTTGTCTCTGTGTTTAGTATTGAGGGAAACCTCTCATTTGAACCCAAAATCGAACAAGGTGTAGCTTTATTTCCTTTTGTGAAAGATCCGACGACCACCTCTACCTCTACCTAGGCCATTACATAAATCTCTGGTTTGCTTGA
This sequence comes from Crataegus laevigata, assembly GCA_963580275.1. Taxonomy (NCBI): domain Eukaryota; kingdom Viridiplantae; phylum Streptophyta; class Magnoliopsida; order Rosales; family Rosaceae; genus Crataegus; species Crataegus laevigata. The sequence goes on along the minus strand of OY756941.1, from coordinate 21,171,750 downwards.
GATGTAGAGAATGGTCCCACTGGCACTTCTAAATTCCTCATCTCCTTTCCTCTCTCCAGATGGCTAAAGCACTTGAACTCGTATATCACCTAGATCGAAAAAAAAAAAAAAAAAAACTAATGCAAAAACTGCCAAGTTTCCAGATACAGCATGTGCACGATGTATTTGATTTGATTTATGTTTTGGGTATAGATCCCTTTTTTGATCTGTAGAAACCCCCATAAATGTATAGCTTCTGTTAGGTGTATATTCCTTCTGGTGAGCCTTCATTTCAGGTGGGAGAGGGTTACGCTTTGCCTTAACTCCCCATAAATGCAGTAGGATCCCCATAAATATAACAGGATCCAAGGGATCTTGTGGGTGGTTTTTGGAAGGAGTATTAATCAATTAAAGTGAAGCAGATTGGATGTGTGGGAAGCGAAGTAGGTGGGAGAGAGAGGAAGGAATCAATGAAGGAGTGTGATATCCACACACCCTTTTTTATTTCTCCCACACTTTTTCATTTTTCGGCCGTCGGATCAAATGAATTAAAAAAGATCAACGGACATAAATCAACAAAGGGTGTGTGAGAAGTAAAAAGGGGTGTGTGAATAGCACACCCTTTAATGAAAACACGTTAACTCACACAAACGGAGAGGAAGATCTCACAACGAAGAGAAAAGGTGTCAAGTTACATCCTACTTTTTTCTTTCCCTTTATACTACGCCTTTTTTAATCTCTTGGTAAGTCCTCTTTTAGGCTTAAATTATTGTATTCGTACTAACATTTTTATTTCATAGTGCCAACAAGATTCTCTTTAGATTCTCTTTGTGAGGATCTTGAAAATTCGTAAATTGTGTTTGTTCATTGTACATCGTGCGGTCAGTTTTCATCATGTGCTGTTTGTGTTTAATTTTAAATAAAAAAATTTAAAATGATTTTTTACCACTCGATGTACGATAAACGGACACAATTCACAAGTCCCCGGGAGGATCCGGTTCTTCACAGTGGATATATTTGTATGTGTGGATATGTATATTTGTATTATGAATGTATATGTACATTTGAATTATGTTTCTTTTTTCGTTTGCTTGGTGTGAAGGACATTTACATTTTGTTTTGGTATTGAAAAAAATATGTTTTGTTTGTAACTTTATATAACCATTTTAGAAGTCATATTTGAATGCAAGCAAGAAAAAAAAATTAAAAAAAATAAAAACACGAAAACAAGTATACTTTAAATACCATTTTGATTTGTTATTCAGATAGTTTAGTATTCGGAACTTATTCCGGCATCAACCAAACTGGAACCAGTGTGAACCAAATCGTACAATTTTAGTAATAAATTTAAGCAGAGCGGTACTGAACTGGACCATTGATATTTCCTAGTTCCGGTTTTGATTTGAGGGTGAAATTGCACCGAACTGCACCGTAGGCACCCCTACAAGTAAACAAACTTTAGGAAAACCTAACCTTCAAAATATACATGTATAAGTCGTACGTAATTGGAAGAACTAAGTAGAATTGTTAAGGTGACGATAGAACCCTAGTACTTTTACAATTTCATTTCAAAAACTGTTCTCTTATTTTATTTTACATTTATTGAACCTTTTAATTGTTTTTAATTTTAAATTCACTTTTATTATTTTAGGTCATAAAATTAACCTTTTACAAAACTTTGTTTTAAATAGTTAATTAAGGATTGCTTTTAAATATTCTATCATCTAGGAGAATGATATTGAATGAGCATTTTTACCACAGCTACCTTGTTCTCTATTAAGTGTTTTCATCTCTACTTTTGCTAGTGGTAAAATCTTATGTCTCGTTCTATTAAAGAGACAATACAAATAGATGGTAAGAATAATATTTTTGTTTACCAACTTGTTCAAAATATCCTTCATTGTCCAAATATACCACAAGATCTCTAGAAATTTCACTTCCGGTCATACTTCAGCCGTGCAGACGACATCACAACCATCATTCTCACTGCTCTTCAACACGGTGTCACCCACCTAGTCCTCTCCATTCCTCCTTACCCAATTGACGAGCCAATTTTTTCCCACTGCCCATAGAGGTATTCACAAACCCAAACCTCGAGTCTCTCAAGTTAAAACCGAGATGTAGTGAATTTCCCGCCCTTCCCTTCCATTCCAGCCTTGAAAATTAAAGGTTGCAAGTGGATATTTCTTTCCTATGCATCCCATCCCACACCTTTTAACAACTGTTGCCCCAGACTTGAGGAATTAGTATTAAAAGGGAGATCGATGACATGCACACATGAGGTAATGATGAATGCGTCTTCAAAATCAATTCTGCAACGATGAAGACTTCTAATAATCTTTACACCTATCTTGACTTCGACGAGTTAAATGATTCCCTTTACATATTTAATATCGAGGCTCTAAACTTGAAGAACCTCATCACTGAAGATGACATCTTGGCTACTTAACCAAGAATCTGAACTCAATCATCGAAGCCAAGCTTCAAGTCGAGTTTCTAGATTTGGAATACTCCAAGTGAAGTATGCAGGGCCTAAAATAATCTCAAAAATCGTAGAGGCAATACGTGAACTTTTGATCAAGAAAGACAAGATTGCCCTCATTAAATGGGCAGGCTTCTTAGATACTTCCATGAGCAACTCAGTACCTTTGAAGGTCAAAGCAGCTAAATACAATTACCCACAGCTCACCTGCCCAAGGCAAGGAAAAGTCAAAGCATTAAAAATAAGGATTAATTACCCAAATCCCATCTTTAATACATTCTCAACTGAAGACTGACTCTATTCAAGTAAGTAATCCCTATTTAAATCAATTAAGGATATTTACCTCATTATCTCAAGATATTATTTCCTATTTAATATATTGAGAATGTTCTCTCCCTAAACCTTGGTCAATAGGATGCCGTTCTGTGTAGAGTAAAACCCGAACACCATGGCTGACCACTTCCCTATATATACCTTAATCTCTACCAAATTTCGGTAAGCTTTAGCTTCCCCTAAAAGCCCTAAACACTTAATCTTTTTAGAGAAACTAACTTAGGCATCGGAGATCCATTGGCCTAAACCCCCCCCCATCCCCCGCTTTATGGGCACTTGAAGCTTAGGTCTTTGAATATAGGTATTGATTGTTTTACAGGTGCATTTTTGTCAAAGCTAAAGACGGTCGAAATTTGCATCGACAAATTGGTGCTTTTATTAAGATCTGATTCAAATACTTGAAGAAGACTCTCGCATTTGGTTTTTAGAAATTTCTATCATGTTGAATTTCTTACACGTCGTATCAACTAGTTTTTCCTAGAAAAGTTTTTTGATCAATTCCTGGAGAAATGATACAATGAAAGGAAATTCAGAAACCACGACGAACAGAACCCTTTAGTACAAGGGTTTGGACTGGAGAGTGGAGACGAGGATATGGCCCCACGATGACGATCATCAAGGCTCAACGCGACAGCAGGAAGAGCTTTACCTTTATGAAGCCGCACCACTATTGTTGCAGCGTTCCAGCAGCTATGGAAGGGCCATCAGCCCACGACCCAAGTAGCTGCACCGCATCCCTTACAACAACCCAATCCACAAAACCCTTGACAGGAGGCCCAGATTTATTCCATGGCCCACTTGAAGATGGCCCAACCTTCCAAGCTGCAAGCCGAGCCTTGGAGGCCCAAACTGTAGCAGCTCAAGTCGTTAACCAGGCTGCCCAAGCATTCATAGCCCAAGCCTAAGACCAGACCCAGATTGATGTAGAGGCAGCTCGAGCCCACTTGACTGTCTGCTAGGCTCAAGCCTATGAGGAGTCAGCCGCAGCCTAGCGTTAGCCAGCCCACGCATGACCCCAGCGCGTCTCCGAGCACACTCTAACCGCCAAGGCTGGTTAGCCTGGGCAACGACCTACTCCTATGAGCCGAACCATTGCCTAAAGAGGTCCAAGGCCAATTTAGGGGATCTGAATTCTTATTGCCGGACCGACGATCAACAGAGGGATATTTTCATCCCACTTTTCTATAGGAATACCAACTCTAGGTTTGAGTTTTTTACCTGCAATCCATAACACTTCCACCACACATGGAGATGCTCATTATTCAGACTTTCCACTCCAAATGGCGAACATCACCTGCCTTGAGAGGTCGCCAACCTAACCAGTGCCCTCAGGCAGCAAACAACCTTGGTGAATCAACTCCTTAAGTGCAACAAGAGGTAGCGCACCCAGACGAGGTGTCCTAAAGCAGGATATTGGCAGATGATCATGACTCTTTACAGCGATGTTTTAGTAAGCAACCGCTCAGCCGACCACAAATCGTGCGTTTGGGTAGTGTACACTCTCAGCTTGGCCCTTGGTAAAACGTCTTCCCCTGCATTGATGCACAAAGAAGTGTTCACTCCTAACTTGGCCCATGAGTTAGTATGCATTCAAGGTTGGGTCTACACTCTGACGAGCACTCCAGATGAAATGTCAATACGAGGCTAGGCTTACAAGGAGATTATTCTGCGAGGCACCGGAGTAGGCAACTGTACAATAGACTGAGGAGAGCACGAGTATAGTCTCGCTCGAGTTCAACTGGTAACCTTTGCCAAACACGACAACAAGTAGCTTGCTCACCAGCCAGAAACGAACCATGTGAACCGCAGCAGCCAAACAGACAAGTAGGACATGCGAAAGAGCAACATAGGCCAGCAGGTCAACACCAGGGGAAACCGAAGGCTCCACTGCCTCAGTAGAGGCAAATCCAGGAGGAATTACAAAGGCTCGTAGTAGAGTAGCTACGTGGACTCCAAAGCATTGAAACCATCGACAAAGCTGAACCCCGTCAGGCACACAACAAAAAAAATATCTAAGCTATCTGGATATGAAGTCCTCCACTAATTTGAAGGAGATACAAGGTCTGACTGGATGAGCAGCAACACTCAACTATTTCCTCTCGTGATCTACCGACCGCTACAAACTTTTTTTCAAGATGATCAAGAAGCCACGACGAGACAAATGGAACAATGAAATAAGAGAAAACATTCAAGGACTTGGAGAAGTACCTGACATGACCTCCTCTACCATCCAACCTAGAAGCAGCGGAGGACCTATGAAGGAAAAAATTTATCCTAGTTAAGAACATATAAGAACATTTGAACACATAAGCAAACTAATAACAATTTAAAGTAGGCATGTATTAAAAAAAATTCTAAAACTCATGACTTTCAAAGCCTAGTGAATGGTGAGCCAAATGACTCTTTAACAAATTAAAGAGAAGAGAGAGTTTGAGTTTCATTACCTTGAAGCTCGTCCTTGTTTACACAATGGATTCACCCAAGTGGAAGGCCTTCAAGTCACCTCTTTTGCTCCTTGGATGGTTGCTTCTTTGCTTCTCCTTTGCTCATTGAGGATTTAAGGAGAGGAACTCCAAGAACACCAAAAGTTTAGTGTCTCTAAGTCTCCAAACCAAGGATGATGTGTGAAGATGAAATGGATGACTTAGAGGAAAGAAGATCTAGCTATTTTTCTCTAAGTGTGGTTGGCCTCATTGGAAGACAAAGAGAGAAAAAGTTTTCCTCTTTTGCTCCTCTTTTACTTCAATTCTCCCTTTAATGAAGATTAGTGTTTACTCAGGGCTTCCACAAACCATGAGTGACACCTAGCAGTATGTCATAGCTACCTAAGCTAAGTAGAAGTGGTTAGAGAACCTATCCAGTTACAAATACAATGCAATACGGTCATTCTCTAATACAATACTCTTAATCACATTGTTTGAGTGATAGTTTGTTTCATATCTACTATCCAATATGATACTTCTCTATATGATTCAATTGAATATGATTTGGAACAAACTTCCTAAGTCATATTTGTATGCTTTGGCCAATGACTCCCGAATCATATATCAGAGTATTCTTTCTTCACCATAGAAGGTTAGAGATCCCTTGTTGTGCATTCATAAGCCTACATGACTAGATAGCTTGTTGTGGACACTCTCAATAGAATGCTTTGACATGATCAAAGATCAAGGACCTAACCATTAGACATTTATGATGCCTCAGGTCAAAGGACAACTTTGCATATTGCAACTTACGAGTTCTTACATGACATGTATGATCGAACTCTCTTTTAATCGTAGTTCAGTGTACTTGATTACCATTTTGAGCACCTATGTGCTTGTCTCAGTGTCTAACACTAAGGGCTGGTTTGGTATTGCTTCTGCTATACTGTGTGAATAAGTAGATGTGAAATAAAGCAGCCGAGTGTTTAGTAAACTTTTTTTGTAAAAGTGCTTTTGAAAAAAAAAACAGTATTATAGTGTTTGGTAAACTTTTATGTAAAACACATGTGAAAGAAAGCCGGTTTTTCAAAGCTGGGTTTTGCAGCTTCCTGTTTTTAGCTTTTTCACGCAAAACTGTGAAAAAAAAGCTGAAGTTGAATGTTTACCAAACACAAAAAAGCTGCCAGTTTTTTTTTATATCAGCTTTTTTTTTTTCAGAATCACCTCAGTACCAAGCCAGGGCATGACTTGAGACTAGCTATACTCACACTTCAGTTAGTATAATACATACTGACCATAACGGATTGTCAATGCCTAATTGGTAATTCTATGGCTATGAATGTTTTAGGAATGAGCATAAGAGAAAGGTCTGGTTAATCTAACTTACTTATATCACTTTTCTCTTAGATTAAATACATTTGTTGGAATCCCTTATTGCTTAAACACATAATACAATAAATAGTGATTAACAATAAGCTTTGCCTTTCATTAAACATATAATAGTTTAACACAATAAGTATTCCAAAAGGTATTACATCAAATGAGTGGCTTTGTGGGCATACTTCCAACAACATATACATCTATTTGAAGGTATCTGAAGCAACAATACGAGAAGAACTGAGGGCTCGACTACCTATATTCTGCGGTTCAAAAGCTCTTATCTTTGCGGAAATCAGATACTTAAAAATCAAAACTTTGATTTTGGCACTAGTTATTGCAACTCGGAAGCTCAAGCTGTACCTTCAAATGCATACAGTTATCGTCATGACATAGTAATCCACACGATCCAGACACACGATGATAAAGACTTAGACTTTAGTGGACATTTCGACAAACACAGCAACTTAGCTCGAAGGCATGCTGAGGGTAGACGAGCACTAAAATGGCGCACCAGCTTAACCTCTAAGAGATTTCCTCTAACTACCAAGGACCAGATGCATGCATTGTCCTTATTACATAGACAGCTCCATGCATGGAGTAGCCCAGCGCCAACAGCCTCGGCCCTAAAATTGCCTAATACCAGCAGTTGAGCACCACCTTTTTCTACACGTAACACGGCCCTAGTTGGCCCTAGCTCCGCAGCTCCCAATTGTATCTATCATGTACAACGACTTCTAGCCATGTCAAGCTTGTCCCAAGACTCCCCGTTGTGCTGACCCATGCTCAGCGGCTTCTCGCCGCGCTGATCAGGCTAGCGTCATTCCTAACTTCAAAGCATCCAACGACGGAGTAGAATATAAGGCTTTACCTGCAGCCCCTAGCTAGTGAAAAACTTAGATATGAAAAAGCTCGCAATCTATTCAAATTCACAACTAACCACCAATCAAGTCTCTGGGCTCACACGGCAAAACATCAAAGGACGGCGCAACACTTGGATCAAGTTTGGGAGCAGTTCACGACGCTTCTCACTCGTACCCTTACATGGGTTCCATAAACAGTTCGAAATCTCAAGTAAATCATCGAACAAACCTCATAGGCTGAACTCACAATAATGACTTTTATGTTCTCCAATAATGACTTTTATGTTCTCCAAAGTGAGAGGGTGAACTAATTCCCCGACACCCATTTAGGTCTACTCTCCAGCGCAAGAGGGTAAACCAATCCCCCAACACCCATCTAGGTATGTTTTTTCATGCTCTCCAGTGTGAAAGGGTAAACCAACCCTCGACACCAATCTAGTTATACTCTCTAGTGCGAGATGGTAAACTAATTCCTCGACACCAATCTGGGTCTGCTTTCCTATAAGGAAAAGACAAACTGCTCTGGAATATCCAGACGTGGATGGGTTGTTCGACTGCTCAATTACCTTGACGGTTTTCGACTACCTGCGTCGGGACACTCCTAGAATTAACCATAATAGTTTTTTCCTAAAAGCCTTAGCCGACTGAAGGATTTAATTCTGTAGGAACCTGGGTCTCTAACCGGAAGAGAGGTTAAGTGCAGGATCCCTGCCCATGAAAGATTTGCATGACTAGATGGTCCGCCCACAATGTGCAATCTTCATGAACGTAACTCATCTCTAAAGTGTTGCATTACTAGTTAAGTGACCTGCATAATTAGTTACAATTGTTACCCAAGAGATATGTATCAAGCTTCATGTAGCTTAAAAGATCAAGGGACCATCACCTCAGAAGGATATGGGCACTGAATATTAATTTCGCATACAACTTAAGCCTAAAATGCCTCTGAGAGCCAGGGCTAACGCCTAAAGTGGTCACGCAGGTGGTTTGATTCTATAAGTAAGATGCCTAGTCGACGACCCAATGACTAACAACCCTAGGCAATATGTAAGTTAAGGCTTACACCTGCTATGACTACGCAAACCCGTCTGTTTATTTAAAAGCAACACTTTCGGCCGACGGTCTACGGTTTAAGTTTTGTAAGACCCAAAGCTGAAATATACAACTATAGTGGTTATGCGGACTCGTTCGCTTTCTACGAAAGCCATGCAATCGACCGACGACTCTATAAGTTAAAAATTTCACAATAAGCCCTGGGAGGGCTAAGGCTTGTGAAGCCGTCAAAGGCGACGTTCACAAATACAACAGCTACGCTGACTTGTCTACTTTCTATGAAAGTCACAAGTCCAGCTGCCGGTCTATAATATAGAATTTTTGCATATTTCTTTGTGCAAGTCAAACTTCTTGAGCATCAAAGCCAAGACTAAAGCCTAAAGTGACGACATGAGATCGACTGCTTCATTGAAGTAGTTAGGGCTCCCGAAGCCAAAACTAAAACATAAGTGATGACATAGGATCGGCTATTTCATCGAAGCAGCTCACTTAGCCGTCTATCCTACGGTAAAGTTTTGCAAAGGTCATGAAAATATAGCAAGGATGAAGCAAAGCAAGGAAAGTTGTTTATTAAATTTCTAACAAATTGATAAACCAACTCAAAGGCCAACAAAGTTCAATAAAGCAGAACAAAAAGGAAAATAAGAAAATTCATTAGGTCTAAGTAAAAAGACTATTCATCGACAACCTACACAATGACTGGTTCCTTGACTGCCACACCACTCTCACCTGCCAAAGCTTTCATTAGCTCATCCCCAGCCGCCCTTGCCTAGACAAACTGACCCTCAGTTGTTCCACCAAAGGCAACCTCAAACGAGAAGTCAAGCAGATCAGCTGGAGAAAAGAAGTAAGTCTCAAATTTCTTTTCGGAAAACTCATAATTTGACGGTCTACCGTAGAGATGGTCTACATAGTCAAGCTTGTATAAATCAGCCAAATAAGAAGCAAGCGCTGCTTTGTGATTGACACTCTCATCCAGTTCCTCCTTCAGGTTCTCGCTAGCAGATAACGCCCCTTTCAGATTTGCTTCCTTAGACTCAAGCTTACCAACAACATCTTTATACTTTAACATGCATGAAGATAAGCTCCTCGTCATTGACAAAATAAGCAAATAGTAGCTCTGACTGGACACGCTCAAGGTCCTGGACCACCAGTGCAACACTACTGACTTATTTATCTGTAGCTTCCAACATCGCTTGAGACTCACTGAGCTTACCTTTCAAATCGTCGACCTCCTGATGAACGATCGCTAGCTGTACAGATAGGAGTAGAGACATTAAACCCCTTTAAAAATACGAGTTCAAATTTAAGTTTCTCGATCTTTTTCAGCATTGGAGCGAAGCTGAGTCGTCAACGCCACTTCAGCCTCTTTAGCACACTTGATATCATCTTGATCAACGTGCGTAAACTTAGCTGCTAGGATCAAAGTCTTATGCATTGTAGCAAGCAAGGAGAACCTCTTCGAGTAGGCAAGACGCTTCGCAAAAGAGTTTGAGTAGACAACAACTTTTCCAACGCTATCAACAAACTTGGTGCATGCTTTGACATTTTCAAGCAGGCTAGCCTTCAACAGTGCAAAAACCTCAGGAAACTTTTTAAAACTACTCGGTGGATCTCTCACAACTTCCTATTCGAGCAAACTTCCTTTTCTCAGAAACTGAATAAAATTTAGCTCCTAATGCGCTTTTCGATACAAACACAGATACTGAGGGCACCACCGAACCCTTTTGTTGTGCAATCCTCTCAACAATGGTTATGGCCATCTTTGGAATAACATATTTCACAAGCTTAGACTCAATAGTTTTTTCTTCCTCTTAAGAGAAGTCAGATCCACGACAAGCTTTTCAGTAGCACATGCCAGGCCTCATGACCTAGTCCTATTTTTCTCTCCAGTTGACGCTTAACCCACATGGGCCTCGGTGCATATTTATCTCCTTGGTAGTAAGGGCCCGTGCCTGGCCTACCAAGCACAGCGGCTCGCGCCCAAGCCATGGCCTCAGCCACATAATTCTTGGCTTAGAAAGCTTAACCTACGGCTTAAGTCACAAGAAAAAGAGATGGCGCACTATGCCTCTTTCTATCTCCCTCCATGGTATAGCAAGCATGAGCCTGCCTCGTTATACTTGGCCCTCGCTAAGCCTAAATCTAGAAGGGCTAAAGCCTCGCGGCTCACCCAGTTTCGCCCACTTATGATCACCTTTGCTCGAAGAGTCAAGTAACCTATGGTGAGACCTCAGCTGCTCCAAAGCATCCAGCATGCCTGACTGGGTCATGTCTGATTTAGACCCCCAGAAGGGGCTCGAGCCCCATGGTTCGCTTTGCACTGTGCTCTAATGCCTTTAGTCGTGACCCTAGCTGCGCAGCTACCTTCGGCTCTAGTCAAGTCGAGTGACCCATGTTATGGCCCTTGCCACACCACCTCCTAGGCCCACGCCAAGCAAACTTCTGGCCACTGCCATTCGAAGAGCTGTACCACCTCAATGGCTGCTCTACGACAGAACCACACAAGAAGACAAAGAAAGTTATTTTTTCTTACCTTGGTGCGGCGCGGAGAAGAAGAACAATAGTGACTCTTTGCAAGGGCAAGAGAAAAAGAGAGCTAGAGGAAGGGGAACAAATTTCCTCTAGTTTCTCTCTTCCTTGTTAGAATGAAGATTGTTCTCCAAATTTATAACCCCCTGCTTAAGGCAGAATTAAATAGGTATTAGGGACAATTGGTTTCCTTTCCTAGAAGAGTCTACAACAAATTGGGAAACAACTCTACACACCTATGCAGCTTGGGATTTCTACACCTGCTGCCGTTTTTCTACGTGCATCCCAGTAGGTGTGAGGGCATTTGTGGAGCCTAAAATAATTCCAAAAATCCAAGAGGTGACATGTGAACTTTTGCTCAAGAAAGAGAAAATTGCCCTCATTAAATAAGTAGGCTACTTAGATACTCCTACGTACAGCTTAGCATCTTAAGGTCCAAGCAGCTGAATACTATTGCCCACAGCTCACCTGCCCATGACAAGGAAAAGTCAAAGCATTAAAGATAAGTACTCCATTCAAGTATGTAATCCCTATTTAAATCAATTAGGGATATTTACACCATTATCTCAAGATATTATTTCCTATTTAATATCTTAGGAATATTCTCTCCATAAACCTTGGACAATAGGATGCTGCCATGTGTAGGGTAAAACCCTAACACCATGGTCGGCCACTCCCTTATATATACCTCAATCTTTACCAAATTTTAGTAAGCTTGAAACTAACTTAGGCATCAGAGATCTATTGGCCTTACTCCCCCCCCCTCCTCACACCTCGAGGGCGCATAAGGCTTAGGTCTTTGATCAAAGGTGTTGATTATTTTGTAGGTGCATTTTCATCAAAGCTAGAGACGGCGGAATTTTACATTGACAAAGTATAGTTGTGAAGGCCTTACATTTGTTTAGCAATGACCCTCTATGATCATACTATTGGGGTAAGCGTCCTTTTGATAGCTATTTCTCTATTTTCTCATTTGTTAGTACTTAGTAGCGAGTTGTTTGCTTAGTTTATTGCTAAATTGTATGTGTTGTATATGTTGCTTTATTTGTAAGACTTTTATTGGGCTTGTATCTATCTAGGAGTCTTAATTGATTTAGAATACAAGATAGGAAGGAATATTTGATTATCCTGGCGAAGGAAAAAATTTGTCCTAGCTAAGAACATGTGAGAACATTTGAACACATATGCAAACTAATAACACTTTAAAGTAGGCATGCATTAAAAAACAATTCTAAAACCCATGGCTTTCAAAGCCTAGAGAATGGTGAACCATAAGACTCTTTAACAACATTAAAGAGAAGGAAGGATTTGAGATTCATTACCCTTGAAGCTCATCCTTGTTTACACAAGGGATTCACCCAAGTGGAGGGCCTTCAAGTCACCTCCTAGCTCCTTGGATCTTCCTTGTGATTTTCTTCTTTATTGATGCTCCTTTGCTCCTTGAGGATATGAGGAAAGAATCTCCAAAAACACCAAAGATTTGGTGTCTCTAAGTCTCCACACCAAGGATGTAGTGTGAAGAGAAGATGGATGACTTAGAGAGTTTTTTATGCTAGTAAAAACCCCCTAAGTGGTCGGCCTCTATGGAGAAAAAGAGAGAAAATGTTTCTCCTCTTTGCCTCAAGAAAACCCTAGTGAGAGAATGGCTATAAAGTTGCTTTTATACCACCTCACATGTGAGTGGCAAACTTGCAATTAACCCAAGTTTGCTACCCCTTCACCCTAGGCCGGTTTTGGCTTTGTTTTTGGGTTAATTTCCATTTAATTTTTAGTTGTCACACAACCTAAACTCAATGGGCCTTGTGGACCAAAAACCCTTTTGGGCCCCGAAACCCAAAACCAACTTAAAAGCCCAATACGAACCTTTTGTATAATTAATTAACTAATTAATTAATCTTTACCATTCTCAATTAAACCATTTAATTGCTTATCCATCTCTTTTATATCTTCACATTCATCTTTACTCGGTGTACGATCCATTAGGTTCCATTTAGCGAGGCAGTGGGCGATTGTTACTCTTAACGATCGATTGTGAATTGAAACTACATTTCAATTCTCCCTTTGATGAAGATTAGTGTTTGCTAATCCCCAGGGCTTCCACAAACCATGAGTGACACCTAGCAGTATGTCATGGCTATCCATGCTAAGTAGAAGTGGTTGGAGAACTGTTGGAAATGTGCCCTAAAACCAATCATATGATGATACTTTGCGGACATTTCACATGTTAAACTAATCTAGTTTAATATAAAGGGCAAAGGTTATAGTTTTAAGCTGTCTCATATAAATGTTATATGCTTAAACGATAAGTCTAAGGAATATGTGATTAGGAGAATGAAATCTAAAGAAGTTAGATTCATGAGACCATTCTCTTTCGTATACATATCAAAAACGTTCCTGATCATAGGATTGCCAATTGGGCATTGACAGTCCGTTAAGATCAGTATGTGCTATGTCTTATCTTAGGGAGAGTGATTGGTCTCGAGTCATTGGTGTGACTGACACCAAGACAAGCATGTAGGTGCTCAATAGAGAATGAGTCCACTGAACACGATCAACGATGAGTTCTCATACTCATGCACATGAGAACTCATGGTCGGGATAATGCAAAGTAGTCCTTTGACCTGAGGCATCATAGTTGTCTTGTGGTTAGGTCCTTGATCTTTGACTATGTCAATGTCACTCTATCAGAGGGTGTCCATGGCATAGTTGGGGTTAAGTCACTTAGCCATGGAGGCAAGTGAATGCGCAACAAGGGATCTCTAACCTTCAAACTGTTTGAGGGAGAATACTCTATGATATGATTTAGAATCTCTGGCCAGAGTATGAATGAGATTCGGAAAGTCGTTCCGAATCACATTCAAAGTAATCATATAAGTAAATGAATCGCATTGGATAGTAGACATGAATAAACTATCAAACCAAACAATGTGGTCAAGAGTGTTGTATTAGAGAAGGATCGTATTGCATTGTAATCCTAAACTGAATAGGTTCTCCACCTCTTCTGATTAGCTTGGGTAGCCATGACATACTGTTAGGTGTCACTCATGGTTTGTGGAAGCCCTAAAGGTGAGTAATCACTAAAGGGAGAATTGAAAGTAAGTTTCAATTCATAATCGATTTGAAAGAGTTCTAATCGCCCACTGCCTCGCTAAAAGGAACCTAATGGATCGTACATCGTGTAAGGTAGAGATTGAAGAAACAACGGAGATGAGTAAGAATAATTAAAAGGTTTAATTATTTATGGCTAGGATTAATTAATATGTGAATTAATCAAACGAATAAGTTCGTTATAGACCTCAGGTTAGTTTTGGGCCTCAAGGCCCAATGGGCTTTGAACATTAAGCCCATTGACTTAAGTTGTATGACAACTTAATGAATAAAGATTCAAGAGGGCCCAAAATAGCCCAAAGACCCTAAGAGGCCGGCCACATAGAGGATGGAGTGGTTTTTGGACTTATTACAAGTTTGCCACTCTAATGAAGGTAGGTATAAATATGACTTTATAGCCTTTTCTTCATAAGGGTTTCTTTAGGAGAAAAGATGAGAACATTTCTCTCCCTTTTCTCTCTAAGTGGCCGGCCCCCTTGGAGGGGATTAACTAGTATCTAATCCTCTTCCAAGGTTACTCATCTCTTCTAAATGCTCACCTTGGTGTGGAGACTTAGAGGTTCCCTTTCTTGGGAACTTGGAGAATCCATTCCACCATCCTCCTCCAAGAAATCCATGGAGCCAAGAAGCAAGGAATGAAGCCCCTCTCCTTGGGTGATTAGCCTTTGCTTATGCAAAGAGGAATCAACAAAGGTATAAGATTTCTCAACTCACTTTATTTTGAGTTGAGTCTTGGTTCACCCATCTACTAGGCTTTAAATTTCATGGGTTAAGTTTTGTTTTTTAGTGCATATAAACATGATTCCGCCTTTAAATGTTATTTGCATGTTGTTGATGTTGCTCAAATGAACTTGTTTTTTCACAAATTTTCCTTCAAGAACCTATCCAGTTACAACTACAATGCAATACGGTCATTCTTTAATACAATACTCTTGATCACATTATTTAAGTGATAGTTTGTTTCATGTCTACTATCCAATGTGATACTTCTCTATGATGCGAATTAAATCAAACGCACAAATAAAACCCTCTTGTTGTCCAATTGTAGTAAGGATGCAAGTAGGGATCGTTCTGGACCGGGAATTAGGAGGGATTGCTAAAACCTCTAAACTGACTCAAAAACATAAAAACAAAGTTAAAAACATTAAAAAAGACTCAACGACTTCAAAACAAGTTCAAAAGACTCAAAACGAACTAAAAAGACTCAAAACTGCCTAAAAACACTAAATAGGCAGTTTCTAGCTCTAAACACAACTTTGGACGAAAATAGGGTTTTTCGGTTGATTCAAAACCTTCTAAAACATAAACAAAACAGATTCTAAACACTTTAGAACAATAAAGTAAAGGGGGGGGTTTGATTTGGACGAATTCAAATTAACAAAACAGATTCTAAAACTAAACAGATTGCAAAACGAATTTGGGAATTAAGATGAATGATAGGCAAGCTAGAGGCTCTTTCTCTACACCTGATATGTATGCAAACAAATTGATTTCCAGTTACTTCTTATTGAATCATGAACGACAATGCCCCAAATTAACCGTGACATCACTAGTTAATTCTCAGATTTTCCTTAAGTTATTAGATTGGATGACATCATTCGACAACCTAAAGCATTCTCCAAAAGTCCTCTACATGACATCATAATAGAGATACATTCAAAGATCATTACGTTCAATGAAAAATCATAAGCATTGACAAAGCACTTATAACTATGACATCATGTTACTCATGCTAGGAATTGAACTTAACGCGATTGTGACCAACGACCTTCACTACATATGAATATAAGCTTGTAACGATTATGTGAAACTCACTTATACTCTAGCATCAAATTTATGCAAGACAATTAAGTGTCGACCCTCAATCAACAAGCACAAATAAGTTATCAATCCAACGGTTAAGCCAATTGCATTCAAAACTCAATAAACCATAACTGAAATTTATCAATTCAAATTACACACATAATCATGGCTTTGAAATCACCCCTAGCCAATAGGGGTTTAGCCACTCATGTTCACAGCAAAGCAAAGTAAACAAAAATTAAACATAATAGACATGAAACGAATTACACCTAAAACGCTCCAAACTTCAATATTGAAACGTCCAAGGCTCTGTCTTCTCCCCCTTGCTGCGGCACAAGTGCTAAAGGATGTGGTTGATGTGTATGGATGAAGGGGATGGTTTAGGATAGAGGAGGTGGTGCGGCAAAGGAGAGGGATGGTCAGAAAATATGGAGAATATAGAGGGAGGCTGCGGCAAAGGTAGGGAATTGTGTCTAGGGTGTGTAAAAACTGAATGGTGGTGAATGAATGAGTTTAAATATATATAGGGCACGGCTAGGGTTCAGGAAAGGTGTTTAAAACTTAGCTAAAATGGTTCCCTAATTGAATAGGGAAGAAAAGAAATCAAAAAATCAAAATAAAATAGGTAAGAAAAGGTTTGACACAAAATAGGAAGGGATTGTGGTTCAGAAATCAAAGGGCAACAAGGGATAGGTGCGGCATTGATGTAGGAATAGAATAGGAATGTGTTTGAAGTCAGAAAATAAGCAAGGAAGTGTTGGATTGGGCGGCAAGGATAATTAGAGAATAGGAAAGTGAGATATGTCACAGAAAATAGGAAAGAACTTACCTCCCTTGTGTGGCAGATTTGTGAAGGAAATAGGAATGTTTTTGGAACACAAAACAGGTAGGAATCCCTACCCCTTGCACGGCAAGGACTAGCACAAAATAGGTATGTGCTTTATGTTCAGAAATTAGGCAAGAAAGGGGTCCTTGTGCGGCAAGGAGGAGGAAGGTGCAAGGAGGGTGCGGCATGGACTTCTAAGGTAAGTTTGGCCTTCTAGAACTCTCAATTGAATGTCCTCACATATTTTAGAACCCTTTTGTGGCTGAAACTTTGGTGAAGAAGGATTGGGAAACTTCCATTCCAAGAATAGAAACTCTTCAAGAATAGAAACCTTCAAAAATAGAAACTTCCAAACTTAGAAACTTCGGTTTCCAATTTTGACTCTTCATTCTTCATTTGCTTTGAATTCCATTCTTCACATCTTCATTCACTCCTTAGCTTATTTGCACTTCAATTTCATCCTTCCATTTAGCTCCAAGCATGTCCTATCCATCTTAGGCCCAAAATCGCTCCAAAACACACCAAAATGCACTTCTTTGCTCCAATAGCCCAATAGACCTACAAACACACGAAAATGGCTTAAAGTACTAAAATAACTAGGTTCTAACAACGTAAATGCAAGGAAATAATCTAGTTAAGTCGCATAAATATGCTCCTATCACTCTATATGATTCAATTGAATAGGATTTGGAAAAAACTTCCTAAGTCGTATTCGTATGTTTTGGCCAAAGACTCTCGAATCATATCTCAGAGTATTCTCATTCCACCATGGAAGGTTAGAGATCCCTTGTTGTGCATTCATATGCCTACATGACTAGATAGCTTGACCCCAACAATGTCGTGGACACTCTCGATGGAATGCCTTTGACATGATCAAAGATCAAGGACCTAACCATTAGACATATATGATGCCTCAGGTCAAAGGACTACTTTGCATATTGCAACTTACGAGTTCTCACATGACATGTATGTTCGAACTCTCTTTTGATCGTAGTTCAGTGTACTCAATTACCTTTTGAGCACTTATGTGTTTGTCTCAGTGTCCAACACTAAATGACTTGAGACCAGTCATACTCACGCTTGAGTTAACATAACACATACTAATCTTAGCGGATTGTCAATGCCCAATTGGCAATCCTATGGCTAGGAACGTTTCAGGAATCAATATAAGAGAAGGGTCTCGTTAATCCAACTCACTTAGATCACTTCTCTCTTAGATTAAATACATTCCTTGGATTCCCTTATTGCTTAAACACATAATACAATAAATAGTGATTAACAATAAGATTTGTCCTCTATTAAACATATTATAGTTTAACACAATAAGTATTCCAAAAGCTATTACATCAAATGAGTGGCTTTGTGGGCATACTTCCAACACCTGGATTACTTGGTGGTGAAGTAAATCTATAATTATTGGGAATTTCTTTCCTATTAAGCCCGCAAGAAGCATCATCCACCTCATATCGGAATAAGCAGCATGACAGATGGAGAGAAGCAGTCATTCAATCCGGCTCAAGTTCAACCGGCAGCCTGTGAAGAACTCGCTCGCCTGCTAAAAACGCACCACAAGCACCGCATCCACAGTATAAAAGAGCCAAACACATGGAAGAGCAGCCTAGACCAACAAGTCATGACTTGGGGCAGGTGAGAGCTCCATTACCCCAAAGGCAAATTCAAGAAGAAGTAGAAAGACTCTTAACCAAGCGATTGCGCAATTTCGACGCAACGAGGTCACCGACGAGGCACTACGATGAAACATGACTAACATAAGTAGGTCACCTTTCACGGATGAGATCGAGCAGGCAGAGCCTCTATGCGAGTTCAGCATGCCACATTTCACATCTTTCAAATGGGAAGAAGATCCGGAAAGACACTTAAAGCACTACCGAAGCACAATGATCCTCTATCAAAACAATGACGATCTTATGTGCAAGATATTCGCCACCACTCTACAAGGCAAGGTGCAAGATTGGATCTACACCCTGCCGCCACAATCCATCCTAAATTTCGATGAACATTCTTTGGTTTTCACCAAAGAATATTCATCATATCGCTCAATCAAGAAGAAATCTGACCATTTGTTCAACGTCAAGAAAAACCCAAATGAGTCGCTTCGCAATTATGTGAAGAGGTTCAAAGCAGAGAAGGCAAGGATAGTCGGATGCAACGACTTGATAGCTAGAGCAGCCTTCCAAAAAGGACTTCCAGCAGACCACCCATTGTTCAGAGAATTGATCATGAAAAAAGATCTAACCCTAGCTGACTCATTCGTTCTAGCAGAGAAACACGCACTTTAGGACGAAGCTCGATGAGCAGACAAAGTACCCAAGCAACCTAAAAACGAAGTAGCAGTAAAGAAGGAGGACGGAAAGTAGCTGAACAACAAAAGCAAGTAGGGGGCTAAGCGTAGGGACTGATCACCGACTAGAGGAAGCTTGACGACCAAGAACTACTTTAAGTTCTCGATCCTAACCCCACCAAATACACATTCAAAGTATTTTCAGGCAGATTCTTAGGGTACCTAGTAACCCAACGAGGAATCGAAGCACATCCTAAGCAAATCCGAGTGATCCTAGAGATGAAATCTCCCACTACCTTGAAGGAGATCCAAAGCTTGACCGAAAAAATAACTGCCTTCAACTGCTTTCTTTCGCAGTCCACCGATCGATGCAGGCCTTTTTTTTCAAGGCCATCAAGAAGGCACAATGAGACAAATGGAATGAAGAGTGCGAAATAGCTTTCCAAGACCTGAAGAAGTATCTCACATCACCTCCCTTACTATCCAAGCCAAAAGCAACAAAGAAATTATACATTTACTTGGCAGTCTTATAAGTAGCAATAAGCTCTGTCATCATACGAGAAGAGCTAGGGGCCCGACTACCTATATTCCACAGTTCAAAAGCTCTTATCAATGCTACGAGAAATTCAAGAGCTAACTTTGGCAATAATTGTTACAACCCGGAAGCTCAAGTTTTACCTTCAGACGCAAGCAGTCATTCTTATGACGCACTATTCCTCCTAATCTAGACGCGCAACGATAAAGACGTAGATACTAGAGGATACAAAGTTTTTTGAAAAACGCAACAGCTCGGCCCAAAAGGTGCGCCAACGGCAGACGAACACTAGAAGAACACACTCAGAAGCAAGTTTTGTTCTCGTTGCCCTAAAAGAATCTACATAAGAGCAATGTACCAACAGTTGAACACCACATCCTACTATGTGTCACAGGGCCCTAGCCGACCCTTGTTCTTTAATTCAACTCTAGGGTGGCCTAATATTAGCAGGTGAGCGTCTCCTGCTACGTGTAACATAGCCCAGCTTCATGACTCCCTACTACGCATTCACGCCTAGCCTAGGTGACGCAACAGAGCGGCCCAACAACCCGAGCATGCCTTAGCCACACTTGCTCTACTCGATGGAGACTTCTGGCATTTGCATATCTACGACGCATCTAACAAGACGATCCTCGACTACCTCAAGAAATCCCTCACTAACAATAAGGGAAAATGGCCAAACGAATTCCCCGGATGTCTATGGGCATATCACACCACCAAAAAATGAGCAACCGGTGAGACTCATTTCTCTTTGGCATTTAGCTCAGAAGCAATCATTCATCCCAATGTCATCAAGCGAAGTATCACCACTCTACTACCAATCATTAAGTAGAACAGTAAGCAGATGGCCACAAGCTTAGATTTGGCAGAGGAGAAGCATGATCAAACTATCACTCACATCACAGCCTACCAGCAGCAACTCCTCTCCAGCTACAACAAAAAGGCCAAGATCCAGCAGTTCCAGCCCGAAGATCTGGTCTTAAGAAAAGCCTTCATCACTGCATTCAGATAAGGCTCCAAAAAGATGGATCCCATCTAGGAAGGTCTGTACAAAATCAGCAGACTAGGCGGCAAGAGTAATTACACCCACACCACCATGAAATGAAAAAAAGATCGAAAATCAGTAGAATGCCAATAGTCTAAGGAAATACCATGTGAGACATTTCACTACATCAAAGCTCGAAGACTGAAGCAGCTCAACGCACCACTTCGCAAGCCGAGAACTATCTGGTTGTTATGTAGTTTTTTACAGCTAAGTTATTCGTTCGTTTCACTCGTTTTTTCAACGAGGAATTCAAAAGTAATTTGCAACTTGGCTTAACTATATGCCTACAACAACTGATAATAGTTGCACTTCAAAAGAAGATTGCACACTTCTTAGGGACTCATCGCAGGAATTAAACCCGCCGAGGAACCAACCATGTTCTCCAGTGCGAGAGGGTAAACCAGTTCCTCGACACCCACATGGGTCTGCTCTCCAAAGCGAGAGGATAAACTCCACACTCTGAATATCCAGACGTGGATGAGTCGGGTTGCCCTAGTGATAGGTATTTTACCACCTGCAAAAGTAGGGATAAAAACACTTAAAAAATACTTGCAAGAGTACAAGGTAGTTGTAGTATAATAGCTCAAGCAAGGTCGTTTTCCACAGATATTGAATGAATAATTTATGCAAAAACCAAATCTTAATTAATTTTTTTGAAAACAAAGATTGGAAAAAGTTGATTTTGAATTTAAAAATAATCAAAACGAATTTTAAAATAAAACAAAAGAAATTAAATAGAAAACTATTTAAAGAAACTCAATTTGTAAAAGCCTAGGGTACCGCCGTCCCCTTAACAATCCTATGCAATCTTACCAACTACTTATGAATTTCTACATACATGCTTTGAAGGTTAGGTTTTCCTAATATATATTCTCCTCGTGATATTCAAGCAAGAACGTATATCTAAC
Organism: Crataegus laevigata; assembly: GCA_963580275.1. NCBI lineage: Eukaryota > Viridiplantae > Streptophyta > Magnoliopsida > Rosales > Rosaceae > Crataegus > Crataegus laevigata. The sequence goes on along the minus strand of OY756941.1, from coordinate 21,150,181 downwards.
ATGCAATCCGTCTGTGATATTCAGATCAAATATGAACATGCAAGACTCATTATGCTTTGTGAAAACCCTTTGAAAAACCATGCAACCCTTAAGAGCGTGATGTTCGCCTTAAGTGAACTTACAATTATTAACCACAAGAAGCAATACTCAATCCTCCGGTGATATTCCGACCGAATTGCATCCAATTACTTGTCTAAAAACCTTAATGGTCGCGAATCACTAAGACAATTAGATAGTTTAATTGCGGTGATTAATAATTCAAAGCAAGCATGCATCTATTCATAAGCAGATTAATAAAATTACATATTCATGCTAAGGCTCAAGGCTTCGCCCTAGCAAACAAAAATTAGTTACGAAGAACCATCAACAAAATATTAAAAACAAGGATAGAAAACACCTTAAAGTAGAAAATCTCTAAGAACCCTAGCAAAGTCCTCTGTCTCCAAAGTTGAATAATAATTAGCCCCCCAAACTTGGCAAGGCAAAAGCCTTATAAACCCTAACTAAAAATCCCACGCCAAACCCTAGTGTTTGTTCTTCTTCTCTAATTAGGAAACTAAAACTAATAAATAAAATAATTAATTAAAGTCCTAATTAAGCTAGGAAATCTGCACAGAAACTGTCCAGCCACGTTTTAGCCTCAAATCTCCTCCAAATCCGGCCCAATATAGCTTGTTTTGAAGATTAGGACGTTCCGAACACATCTCCAGAAGGCCACGAACCCATCCGAAGTCATCTTGGGCTCCAAAAACACAATTCAAGCCCTAAACGTCACTTTTCCAGCACTGCGCATCGCTCCTTTATTTTGTTGCTAGAAAATCATCGCTTAGTAGAAAAATCTGATATTTTGATACAATCAAGCTTAGTGACTCACGAACGCCCTCCAACTGGAATTACTCCAAAATTCATCCGTTTGGCCATGTTTTGCTCCAGAGGAAGTCGAAAGTCCTATATTGAAAATACAATTCAAAGTATCAAAATTCTTCCAAAATATTAACCAAAATATACTAAGAATAGGGTTAAATATATAATATAAAATCGACTCATCAAAATACCCCCAAACTTAGCTTTTTGCTTGTCCTCAAGCAAAACAAAACTAGAAAACAAAAATAAAAACTAACAACCTAGAAACTTAAAACAAACCTAGCTAAGACAAAATTTTCATTCAAGTTGCAATCCATAGAAAATGTTAAAAATTAAAACAACTTTTCAAACGTTCTAACCAATCCCACTACAGAGTCTAAGCCATTTAGAACCAATTAGAAATGAATTCACGAACTTCCTTTGGTGTAAAGTGAACCAACAAAGTTAAGGGAACTCGACCGAAATCCTTACCTTTCATCCCTTTTATTCACACTTCACATACTAACTTCACATATTTTTTTTTGCTTTTTCGAATTTTTCAAAATTTTTTTTTATATTTTTTTATTTATTGAAGTAACAGTAGTGGTCGTGCAATGTCGGTTCACTTAAGCTTTCTATCCAACCCATGTAGCGAGCTTTAGGTCAATGACTCCCAAACCACTAGGGCTTTAGGGCACTAGGTGTAAAACACCCCTAAGGACTTATTAACCCGAGCTGGAAAGGCTACGAAACCAACTAACCACCCTGCCCCATGCCAAGACTCTACCGTTTGACGCGAGAATCACTGTTGATCAGGCAGGACTGGCCCGGTTACTAAGCAAAGTCTCGGGTGGAACAATTATTACTTTATTACACATACTAAACTTTATTTCATAACAAAAATAAAAATTAAACTTAGACAAAAAGTGAGTATTTCAATCTCACTCCCCACAAACCATATTGGTGTGAATGTGCAAATTTTCAAAGTATAATTCGTAAATTAGTGTCTAATTGACGATAAATAGAAAAGACTCTAATGTGGGATTAATCTTCACCATGTCCATTTGTTATAACATTTAAATAAACTATGGATTTTAACTTAAAAACAAAAAATTTAACTTGACACAAAAATTTAAAATTCTAAAATTCTTATTTCCCACCCCCAAACTTAAATCACACATTGTTCTCAAGGTGTGAAAAATAAAGAAGAGTCTAGAAAAGAAAAAGAAAAAAAAAAGAAAAAACAACGAAAACTAAGATAACGAACCTAAACTATTCAAAAGGGTGAAAATAAAACTAAAGAAAACAAGTCAAAAGAAAAGAAAGAACAAACTAAGAAAATAAAATAAAATAAAATAAAAAAATAAATAAACAGAGAATGAATTACTCAGAAAAATAAAATAAAAGAAAAGAATAAAGAAAAGACGTGACCTGGGGTGTTGAACCCGTGACCAAGAAACGGCAGGCGATTAGCCTCTTACAGACCACACGTGCAAGGCTTCACGTGACAAAAGCCCTAGCAAATCACGATTTAAACCAATTTATCAGCTCCCTCGTCTCTAGTCCTTGTTTTTTAACCTAAAGTTGCCGCTCCTATCTGTCTAAACATTACATTACACCTCGAGCCCAGAGCCCAAACGGCTCTCTTCTTTTCCTCGAATTTCTCTCAACCCTCTCTCTCCCTGGGAACTCATAAAGGGCTCTCATTTCTCCAATCTCAAACCCAGCGCCCATTATTGCAAACCTTCAATCTCGCAGGAGCTCCTTCATCCTTTTCAGGAGCTGCATCCATTATGCAACCAAAAACCAAACAACATACACAGCCCCCTTGTATGCATGAAGGTAAAACCATCTTGTTATTTTCGTTTCAGATTTATGTGTTTGAGTGAAATTTAGCAAAATCTAACACATGCATGTCTGATTCCTCTGCGAGGGTACTCTGGTCCATACCCCAAGAATCACACTGATTCCCCAACGTGCAGATCTAAGACCGATCGTCCATCTGCAGGTAAAAACTCAGCTACCTCGCCCTTTGTTTATTCAATTTAATGGTTGAGCTCCATTGTTCTTGTTTCTGCATGTCTCCACTGATGTATATTTGAGCCTAAAATTTTGGATAACATGAACTGTATCCTGCCTTGATGAACCGAAACAGGTCCGAATGCAACCTGCAATCAAAAACCTAATTAGATAAGAAAAATAACAACTAAAAATTGCAATTTTTTTTTCTGATTTTTTATATATTTTTTTTTTGTGATTTTTGTAATTAGGAATAAAAACAGGAAAATAAAATAAACGAAATAAAAAGAAAAGAGTCAGAAAAATTGGGGTGCCTCCCAATTAGCGCTTTAGTTAACGTCTATAGCGAGACAGGTGTGACAGAATGTTGTGATCATGTGATTTGTTCTCTTAGAATCAACCATTCTTTAACAGTATCAGAGAACAACAGTGGGTACGGAGTAAATCGATGCCTCTCAATGATGCATTTAAAATCAGTGGCTGAATTCTTCATATCAGCCCTTCTATAGTGAGGCTTTCGACTCTGTTGAACTAACTTAAATCTTGTATTTAATACCCACAACTTTTGAATTGGCTGAATTTTTTGACGAAGGATTGAGCTGCCATTAAGCACTTTATTTATTTCCTTATAGATCTCAGCCTTCTTGTATGACTCCTCGTGAAGTTCCTCAGGTTTGGTGGGCTGTGCAGGTGTGTTGTCCTCCAAAGCAATTGTGCATGCTTGCAGACTTTGTGTGAAAAATTCTGGTGGCACATAAACTTGGGTAGCAATTGGTTCTGGGGGGATTATAGGATCAGAATTTGTTGCTTCCTCCCCTGGACGTGAATGGCTAGAAGATTGCTCCCCAGTTGCTGCGACAATCTCCTCTTGTTCATCATAGGCTTGAATTTGAAATCCTTGATTGGTTCTTTCAATGTACAATTCAGATGATTCTAGCAATATAGAGATTTTGTCTTCCACTGAAAGCTCATGTGGTACATTAAGCTGTTCAAAAAATTGTTGATTGCATACCCACATAAAATAAAAATGTTTTTTCAAACCTGGAGTATAGAACTCTGAATGAGGATTATTCCAATGCCTTTTTGAGTTGGTTCTCATATTGATATGCTTCTGAACGAACTCAGGAAAATCTTCCCTTTCGGGGCACTCCAAAATATCATGGGTCTTTAAACAGCAAAGGGCACAAACTGTAGGTTTAAATCCATAAAATTCCTTTTCTGCTAAAGAAATCCATAAAGGCAATCCTCCTTCCGGTGGCAGCTCTATCATTGGATTGATTGCAAAATTACTCGAACAATAACCTACAAAAATAAAAATAAAATCAACAACTAGATAAAAAGATATTTACAAAAATAATTAACTAAGAATAAACACAAATTATTTGAAACAATCCCCGACAGCGGCGCCAATTTCTTGATAGGGATTTTACCACCTGCAAAAGTAGGGATAAAAACACTTAAAAAATACTTGCAAGAGTACAAGGTAGTTGTAGTATAATAGCTCAAGCAAGGTCGTTTTCCACAGAGATTGAATGAATAATTTATGCAAAAACCAAATCTTAATTAATTTTTTTGAAAACAAAGATTGGAAAAAGTTGATTTTGAATTTAAAAATAATCAAAACGAATTTTAAAATAAAACAAAAGAAATTAAATAGAAAACTATTTAAAGAAACTCAATTTGTAAAAGCCTAGGGTACCGCCGTCCCCTTAACAATCCTATGCAATCTTACCAACTACTTATGAATTTCTACATACATGCTTTGAAGGTTAGGTTTTCCTAATATATATTCTCCTCGTGATATTCAAGCAAGAACGTATATCTAACATGCAATCCGTCTGTGATATTCAGATCAAATATGAACATGCAAGACTCATTATGCTTTGTGAAAACCCTTTGAAAAACCATGCAACCCTTAAGAGCGTGATGTTCGCCTTAAGTGAACTTACAATTATTAACCACAAGAAGCAATACTCAATCCTCCGGTGATATTCCGACCGAATTGCATCCAATTACTTGTCTAAAAACCTTAATGGTCGCGAATCACTAAGACAATTAGATAGTTTAATTGCGGTGATTAATAATTCAAAGCAAGCATGCATCTATTCATAAGCAGATTAATAAAATTACATATTCATGCTAAGGCTCAAGGCTTCGCCCTAGCAAACAAAAATTAGTTACGAAGAACCATCAACAAAATATTAAAAACAAGGATAGAAAACACCTTAAAGTAGAAAATCTCTAAGAACCCTAGCAAAGTCCTCTGTCTCCAAAGTTGAATAATAATTAGCCCCCCAAACTTGGCAAGGCAAAAGCCTTATAAACCCTAACTAAAAATCCCACGCCAAACCCTAGTGTTTGTTCTTCTTCTCTAATTAGGAAACTAAAACTAATAAATAAAATAATTAATTAAAGTCCTAATTAAGCTAGGAAATCTGCACAGAAACTGTCCAGCCACGTTTTAGCCTCAAATCTCCTCCAAATCCGGCCCAATATAGCTTGTTTTGAAGATTAGGACGTTCCGAACACATCTCCAGAAGGCCACGAACCCATCCGAAGTCATCTTGGGCTCCAAAAACACAATTCAAGCCCTAAACGTCACTTTTCCAGCACTGCGCATCGCTCCTTTATTTTGTTGCTAGAAAATCATCGCTTAGTAGAAAAATCTGATATTTTGATACAATCAAGCTTAGTGACTCACGAACGCCCTCCAACTGGAATTACTCCAAAATTCATCCGTTTGGCCATGTTTTGCTCCAGAGGAAGTCGAAAGTCCTATATTGAAAATACAATTCAAAGTATCAAAATTCTTCCAAAATATTAACCAAAATATACTAAGAATAGGGTTAAATATATAATATAAAATCGATTCATCACCTAGTATAACTAGAAGCACGATGGCTTGCGTCGGGATTCCTAGAAGTAGCCACAATGGTCTTTTTCAAGGCCTAGCTAACTGAAAAATTTTGGGTCTTTTGGCCTAATACGCGGGGAACCGGGCCCTAGTGACGGAGGGGGCACATCACGCTGTACACCCTAGACACAGTTGCCCTGGAACCCTAAAGCTGCTATCGAGTGCACTAAGGTAGCCTACGATTTCCAAAAGACTGTCTACGGCTTACCTTTCGAGCAACAAAGCCACGCTAGACTTATACAACCGCACATTCTTGTGAAAGGTTAAACAAGCTAGTGTGCATATACGAAGCTTTATCCACTACCGACATGCTACGTAGTTGATAAGCTTTACCTCTGCCAAGTGTGAAACAATCAACACCAATTCCTAAAGTATTGTGATACTTGCTATGCAACCTACGAAATTGGAGAAAGCCAAGGTTAATAGCCTAGTGGTCACGCGAACTTACCTACTTCTGTAAGTAAGGTATCCGGCTGCCGACCCTATGGCTAACAACTTTGCCAAGTTCTACACCAACACCTACGGTTGCATTGACTAGGCGGGCCTGTCTGCTTATAGAAAAGTAGCACGTCTGCCACTGGTCTATAAAGTCTAAAGGTTAGGGTATGAACAGAAGAAGCGAAGATGAAGAAAAGTGAAGGAATCCTGTTTATAAAAAACTAGAAAATGCCGAAAAAGTTCAAGCAAAACAAGAGCTACAAGGAAAAACAAAGAAAATCCTAAAGACTACTTAGAATACTACACATCAGCAGCTTGGACATCCCACGACAACTTGGTTGCCACATCTTTAGTAGCCGTGACGTTTTTAGCAGCGGCATCATCCAGCGCTTCACCCCCTGCTGCTCCAGCCTGGGCACAAGTATCATCGGCTACTTCACCAATGGAGGCCTCAAAAGTAAAGACAAGTAAGTCTTCTGAAGAAATAGAAAAGGTTTCGAAGTCTTTCCTAGCAAACTCGAAGTCAGACGGCCTACCAAAGAGATGATCTACATAACCCAGCTTGTAGAAATCGGCCTCACTCTGAACAAGTGGAGCCTCGAGCCCAGCTTTCTCACCTTTCAGCTGCCTGATCTCCTCGAGTAGACCAACATGGACACGCTGCAGCTTATCCATTTTTTTCTTCAAACTTTCATTGATCTTCAGTGCACCTTAGAGTTCCAACACTTGGGGTTTAAGCCTATCAACAACCTTCTTGAAGTGGATCACTTGGTTATAAGCAGCAATCAATTCTTCATCCTTTGCATAAGTAGCTGAACAAAGCTAAAAAAATGGCATGCTCAAGATCTTGAATCTGAGGTATGTGACATTTGATCTTCTTCTCTGCACTTTCATACTTAAAGTTAGATCTCGTCAAGCCTAGTCTTCAAATCAACAACCTTTTGGTGAGCAGTCTTAAGTTGCAGAGAAATGGGGGCAGAGATATTAAACCCCTTCAAAGCAAGCAACGAGCTCAGATTCCAACCTCTTGAACTTCTTGGCAAAAGAATAAGCTTCAACTGCCACAGCCTTTGCCACCTCATTGGCAGTCTTGGTATCCTCTTGATCAAGGAATATAGACTCGGCTGCCAAAATCTCCGTTTTCTGCATCATGGCCAGCAGAGCAGTCCTTCTATACTCGGTCGTATGCTTCGCAAAGAAACTCGAGCCAACAAACCCTATGATGTTATCGACAAACTTGGCACAAGTGTCCATGTCTTCAAGCAGATCTGGTCTCAAAAGCGCACAGATCTTAACAGCCTCCCCAGAAGCAGGCTTAGTGGATTTCTCACAATTGCCCACGCCAGCAGTCTCCTCCTTCCCAGCAGGTGATTCAGTCTCAGCAGGAGGAGGAATGGGCCTTGGCGCCACTTCAGCAGAAAAGTTCACCTTATTACTCTTCATAATACCAAGCCTTTCCAAAGGTGAACCAGACTTAACTCCCAACCGACGTCTTGGTACAGACTTCGGCACTAGGGCATGACATGACCTCTACGCTGGGCAACTCTATTAGCAATCAAACTAGCCATATTTGGCATGACAAGCGTCATTGGCTCAGATCTAACAGCCTCATCTTTCATTCCCTTGACAAAAAAGTCAAGGCAATCACAAGCTTGGGGGCAGTCAGCAAACCCATACGAGCAGCAGAAGAAGTCTTTGATTTTTTCTCAGTCGGCATTTCTTGAGCAGGCAAGGAAAATCTCTTTTCCCACCTTCACTTACAGCGAGATCCACAACAGTGATTGGACGAGCCAATGCATCTGCCTTGATCCTATTCATTTCCTCTCTCAGGAGCAACCCACCTTTTTTCTCGACTAGCAAGCAAGAGGCATGCATGCCTAGCATTCCAATAACCCATAAGAGCCGGAACCTTCTCATTTCTCCTAATCGCCGGCCTGGCCTATGTCAAAGAGCCCAAAGGACATGAGCTTTGCGGCTTACCTAGCACTACTCCCCAGCACCACAATCCGCGGCCCTAGCCGCACAAGCTACCCTTGGCTCTAGCAAAGCTAAGCAGCTGAAAGCAGTGGTCCCTGCCACAACACCTCATCGGCTTATGTCGAGCTGACTCCTGGCCTCTGCCAGCCGACGTGCTGCACCACCCCGATAGTTGCCCCACGACGGCACTATCTAAGAAGAAGACAAGAAAAATTAAATTTTTCTCACATCGGTGTGGCACGGAGAAGACGAAGAAAGCAACGAAAGACGGTACTTTGCACGGGCAAGATGTAGAAGATTGCTAGTGGAGAGGGAACAAATATCCTCTAAGCTCTCTCTCTTGTAGGGTAGAATAAATTGCTCTTCAAGGTTGATTTAATAACTCACTTAAGGTGGACTTAAATAGGTTTTGAGAGAAATTTGTTTCCCTTTCCTAGAAGGATCTAATTTCCTACTAAAAAGGGAATTTACACCAAAATAGGAAGCAGTCTTAAGTTTTCTAAAGCAAAAAAATCTCTCCACCTGCTACCCTTTCTTACGAGCAGCCCAACAGGTGTGGGGGCATTTGTGGAGCCAAAAATAATCACAAAGCAACACGTGAATTTTTGGATAAAAGAGAACAAAAATACCCTTGAGGCATACTGGGTTTCCTACGCGCAAGCAGTGGAGAATCATCCATCAACCAAGTCAAGAGTACCCAAAATAGGTAACAAGTTCAAATTTGTCTCATCCATCCTCATTACATATCATCCATTACGAAATCATTCCATAACCTTCAAAACCTTCCATATTAATTGGATTAATTAGGCTAATTAATAGATTAATTCCTAATTAATCCATTAATCACCAAATTAATCACCCATTACACAAATTATCACCATTTTCACCCGAAAAAGCCTCTAAGGGCTGGCCACCCCATTCCCTATATATATGACTCTATTTCTTGTAAAAAACTAAGTCCATACTCTTGCAAAACTCCCAAAAATTCTCTAAACATTTTTTCTCTCTAAATTCTAACTTTAGCATCGAAAGTTCTTCGGCCAAAGCCCCCCTGCCCAATTCATCATGGGCGTGTGAGGCTCTTGGTCTTGACCAAAGATGTTGATTGTTTTGTAAGCAAAATTTTGTCAAAGAAGGAGAAGGAGAAAATTTGCATCCACACTAATGATATTGAAATACGGTCATCAGCCTACTGGAACATGCAAAGATACAGTACGTTCGACCTATTTACATATCACCCCTGAAAAATGGTGCACTTAAAAATGAGCTGGAGAACGTCCCTCCGCTGTTAGGGAAAAGCGTGAGGAAGCAGATAAGGCCGAGGACACAACCCCAAGCAAACCTATCATCTCCCAAGGGGGTGATTTCGTCTTTCGAAGGCATTTCTTCTCCACCCCGGAAGAAGGTGGCAAATAATCCCCATGCCAGGCAAAGGACACTTCCACTTAGGCCACCAATCCCAAGTAAAAGCGATGTGGCAAACGATAGCAGAGCAGCCGTACCTCTCCCAAACATAGCTTGTGCAATCCGGCCTCCTTCAAGTCTCCCACATGGCAACAAGTTTAGAGAAGTCACCACCATCCCTGTCAAAAAATGCAGTCAATGCCTTGTAGTTGTATCCAGATTAGATTTGTACATTTGACTAATGTTTAAGCATATGCTCAACCTTTATTTCTTCCAATTCTTCCCAAAATGCCAACACAATTATTTCACACATTTGAGTAGCGTTTTATTTTGTCACACAAGCACACTAACATAGTACGTAGTCTTATACAACTCAACATAATTTCTTTCAATTAGGTGACCTTAAGGACTGCTTAGATATAACACGGTACCCAAGCTACTTGCAGAGGTTGAGTTTCCAGATAGAAACTGTCATTTCGTGAAAACTTTCTGCCAACTAGCACAGTAACTCTGCACTCAAAATTTTGGAGCGGCAAAAGAGGAGGAGGGGGGCTGTGAGGGGGGAGGATGAGGTAAAAACTGTAATATGAATTAAGAAGGTTAAAGAACTGACCTAGAAGTCCAGCAAAAGCAAGGGGATCAACAGGAACTCCAACACCTTCCACTGCATAGGGCAGCACATTTCCAAGGTCATCCGCGTAAGGACCAATAACAAATTGGACAAAAGAAAGCAAGGGATTATTATAGAAGAATTGCGGCCTTATATACCTGCCAAGAAAAGAAAAAGGAATGCTTGTTAAAACGAAATAATTAGTGAGATGACTGAGGTCAGATGAAGTTTAAGACGGTGATGCTAGAGCAGGACGTTTAAAAAAGCAATCTGTTATATTTCTGAGTAAGGGTCTGTGAAGAACTTACAATGCATTGTCACCCCCATTAAAGCTTCCATCAGCCACAAAAGCAGCAATTGCAAGCACCAGTGATGTGAGATATGCACTAGCTGTGCGTGCCACTGGAATGTCAAAAAGCGCTTTCTTGTTTGGAAGCAGTGATTCATAGTTATTCATCACTCCTAAACAGCCAGTCCAGTTGGATGGCACAAGAAAAGATGGACTGAGTTTTACACCGTGGCGAGCAGCTGTTACTCTAGTCGCTATCTGTGTAAAACAAACTTGTTAGAATGGAAGAGAGATACAAAATTACGTCACATACAGACCAGGTTAGAACCGGAGTACAAAAACTCATAACCATCACATCAGAACAAAGGGATGCAAAATGTCCTCATATATGCATTCTCTAAATTAAAATTCATTTTTAAGCCTAATAATCTCGGTATGCTCTTCATGTTGGATTAACATTCTCCATTTCTCGAAAAGTCACGCTAACACATCATTAAAAAAAAAAAAAAAACAGGATTTGCCAGTTAAAACCTGATTATTCTAGGCCAGACAATGATATGAATTGTCTAGATTAATAACAGACAAATCAAATAAAAGATAGAATACCTCGGAAACTCCTAAAATAGATAGGAAGCCACCAAAGAGGGGCACAACATTGGCAAGGTAGTCATCCCATGTAGCATCAGGTTTCAGGAAGAAACCACTCATCAGAGCTACAGTCCCAAACGTGGCGACACATAAGGCTACTGCACTCACATAACCCAAAGGAGTGCTCAGCTTGGTTGACTCAAACTGCAGATCAATTTCCGATTTGGGTTGCACCATACAGACCTTAAAGAAGAACAAACCAATGTCAATATATAACTAGAAACAACATTAATTTTTAATCAAAGTAAGAATTTTATCATCAACATTTGAGAGACTAGGATCAATTTAGATCAATTTCATACTTATATCAGTACCTGTTTTCTGATGTCATTAGTTTTTTCTTCCATGAACCATAACACAACTTCTCTTCCTGCCGCTTCAGATAACTTTTGCTCTAATTTGGGCATGACCTCTTCAATTGGTCTCCTCAAATTTCCAACAAAAATGCCTCCATCTCCAAATCTCCGAACATCAGTCGGAAAAAATGTATCAAACCCAAAACAACTCCTTAACTGCCACACCAAAATAGACACAACGTAAGATACAAAAGTTTAGTACCTCTTTTTTTTTTTTTTTTTTTTGAAAAGAAACGAGAGTATATAAAAAATAAAAAAGAAGAACATACAAAAAGGAAAGAGCAGCCGCGTGGACAAGAAAACCAAAACTAACGATACAAAATGCTCCCAACAGGTCATCTTCTGATAAATTCATAACCAGTAAGCTATACTTCAAAGGAAGTCGACTAAAATTATCACAAATCAAATCCCAACTGCTGAACTAGAATTATATATCAACAACACAACAATCAAATATCAACAACATACTGAAAAACTGATTATTTAAGCAAATGATCATTTTGGTCAATTTCCCTAACTATACCGAGTCATGTTTTGGCATAAACAAGTATGTTTAATCACATCCATATACAAAAGTGCATACTTTTCACTTACATCATAAAAAAAAATTGATTTACAGACTATAACTTTCATGAACAAACACTTGCAAAGGGGGTAAAAGTAGAAGAAAATTACCTTGTTAAGATCAATTGCCTTGAAAGTCTCTTCAGCTTTCTCCAGCCTCTCCTTCTCTCTGGTCAAACTGTCACGCAAAACTTTGTTCAGGATCCCTGCAACTGGGTTCCCACTACTTTCCCTATCAAGATCCTTGAGCTTCCTATCTGCCCTTTTCTTCTCCAACTTTATTGCAGCTTCAATGGAAGGATTTCCCATGAACTTCTTGAACTCCTCGTCCGTCTTCCAATCCGTCTCCTGCTGGTTCTCTTTCTCCTCATCAGACTCAGAGTCAGCTCCTTCGGCTGGCAATTCACTCTTCTGGGTCTCACTGCCGTCGCTCGGCTTCTCGGAAACTGCAACAGCCAACGACGGCGACGAAGAAGAAGAAGTGGGTTCGTTTTCCTGATCATTTTTCATGGAAAATGTGAGAAAATGATGGCGTTTTTTCGAAAAGGTGAGATTTTGGGTGTTTTTACGAAACGGGGTTTTGTTGAAAGATGAGAGGGTGGTACTGGTGTTGCTATTCTTGGGAAGCCATGAGGAAATGGAGTAATGTGAAGCGATGGAGAGAGACGCCATTGGAGAGCTTGGAGAGTTGAGTGAGAGATGAGAGAGGCCATGGCGTGGTGGCTGTAGAAAAAGGAGTCGGATGCAGACACAGAGAGAGAGAGAGAGAGAGAGAGAGGAATGTCGAGGAAGGTCTAGAAAGCTGGAGAAGAAAGACAGGTGGATTGGGTGTTGAAGGTTGAGACCCCGTGAAAGCTCAGTCGAGTTCCCCTCGGCTCCAATTGGCGTGTGGTTTTCAATTTGATTGGAATTTTATGGATGAATCGCGATAAACTGATAATCGAAAGATAATGATAGGAAAATCAAAATTTTAAATTAAATGATGTTGATATAAATGTTTATACTATTAATTAAATGTCGATTAACGTATTTATTTTTTATTTGTGTCACATTATTTAATTTTTAAATTTGATTTCTCTAGTATTATTCTAAGGAACCGGACCCCCTCCTGATCCATTAAAATTGAGCCACCTAATCAATTAATTCGGACCGTTGAAATTTGATTCAACGACTATAATTATTATAACTTTGAGAGAGTCTCTTGTTTATAAACATTGGATCAAATTTCAACGGTCCGAATTAATTGATTAGGTGGCATAACTTTGGTGGATTCGGAGAGGATTCGGTTCCTTATCCTAAGTGTTACGTACTTATGCTTTGTTTAGCGAACAATGTGAGGAGAGCAAAAGTGTACTTGTATTGGTTAGTATGGATATGATTTTAGAGAGATTATATTCATACATCTCAAATTACTTCTCTCACACCTTTTTTTATTTTTTTAATATTTTCTACACACCACTAACACTTGATAGAAAAATATTAAAATATTAAAAAATTAAAAAAGTGTGGGAGAAGTAATTTGGGGTGTGTGAATATAATCTCCCATGATTTTAATATGAAACTCCTCAGATAGCAAGGTATTTATTATTTACTCACAATTATAATGTTATTGTGACAATATTTTTAACCGATGAATAGTATTGTCATGCACTATATTATTTTCACTTGACGATGTGTGATTCATTTATGATTGACAATTTGTAAGGACGATCCATTTGATATGAATATAAAAATTCAATGAAATTTAAAGAAATTCAAAACTCCCTCAAATGGCCTTTTTTGTTCTTATTTTCGTCTTGGTTAGGAGAAATCTGTAATGATTTTGTGAGGAAAATATTTGGAAATTCCAGAGCAAGATAAGAGGGAATACGTAATACATAAAAAAAAATACAATAAAATAAGAAGAAAGAATGTATAATTGCAACATATATGACAAAGTGCATTTAGTTTTTTACGTTGTAAGAAGCCAAGTATTTTCGGTTTCTTTTCATCAACCAGGAATATATGTACCCCACTCATTTACATGTCGTTTATGATTTAAATAGGGATTTTTTATTTTTTATTTTTTTTTTATTTTTTTTATTTTTTGCTTTCATTGAATTAGACGGATATTTGAACAAATAATCTCTACTTCAAGTATCTCATACCGCTAGATCTTAAGACTTATGATCTTAGTTAAGAAATCTCCGAGTTACGCTTTAACCTTTCTATTTTTTATTTTTTATTTTTTGCCTTTTTAAGTTTAAATTACTCAAATCTACATAAAAGAAAATTCAAACTTGGAGTATAAGAGAGCAGAAACACACATTTTTCCAAAGTTCAAAGAGAGGAGGACGGGTGATGCTACTGACAATAACTAACTCAATTCATGCTTGCCACGGTTAAACAGTCTAATTAAAATCTTACTACAGTATATTCACCAAAATAAAATTTACTACAATAAAAGGCACAGCCTGGGGATGGCAATGATTCGGTTTGGAACAAAAATGTTATATCCATTCTCATAACTATGAAAATCAATCATATCTACAACTGCAAATTATCCATTGAGGATTGTCTATAGCTATACCTACCGGGTAACGGATTCCCCATCGATTAATTGTTATATCCATTTTCATTAATGCAATAAAATTATTCATTCAACTCACGCATTATAATTTTGTCATTAAATATCCACATTAAACCATCAAACGCATAACAATACTTTTTAGAGGTGTTTATGATAGCAAATTAAGGCAAATTAGTCCCATAAAAAAATGGATGACATAAGTAAATATAATAGCCACTGGGGGAGAAAGACGAAACAAATCATCAAATAGTTTCAATACTTGTAAATATTCATATATTTAATCCTATATGTTATATTATGTATGTAATATATATATGACACACCCCAACCCAAATCATGCAATGCTGGCCATCACGTGATGGTGACGTAGTCATGTGCACAGTGCGGAAACGATAGTAATAAAAAGAGATATAAATACAAGCATGGCATTTAGGTGAAAACACACATGATCAGAGCATAAGTAGCCTAAGTGCAGTCCAGCAGGACAAATACTAATTATACAATACCAGAGATGGTCTTACATTGGTGATAATCTATCAAAACAGCCATCAATTCCTCGTAAGCCACCAACAGTCACTTCTACCTAAAACTTGGAGGGGCGCAAAACAGAAAGTGTGAGTGGGCAAAAACAAAGCTTTTAAAACCATTTCAATATCTAAAGTAATAACCCCTCACTGTAAAACCTACATACTTTCCCAGAAAAATATTATGCATAACCATAACTCAAATCATACTAACACAATGGTAAATCCACAAGTATGCCATGTCAAATATCCAGTGAAGAAATATATGCAATCAGGTGAGATAAATCAATAAAAATAGTATGTCAGCCGGACAGAGATCAAGAGCATATGTATTTTCTACTACATTGGCTCAACAAACATGTTTTCCCAAATAAGTCTAAAAGGGTAAAGGTTGAATGGATCTCTTTGGTAGAAGCACTACATAACTTTGATGATGTAGCCACAGGTCCCTTCTTCCTTGCTTATCTCTACCATCTTCTTGATGAAATAACTCGAGGCGTTCTGTTTGAAACGAACCTCAATGGGCTTACTTGGATGATTCAAGTGTGGCTTCAATGGTACTTTCCTGAGTTTCGTGCTCCTAACCTTGGAATTCCCTAAGGGTATCGCTCCTGCTCGAATTCTTATTGAGGCCTCATCCATCCACCATTCTTCCTTTTCTTGCCTTTTCTTCTTTAGAGTTTGCCGAAATTGAGCAGATATGGAGTGGTGGGCTTCAGTGGTGAGGAAATACCCTTGGTTTTTTTATCAAGCTTTCCAAGATGCATTTGGAGAAGACTTCATTCCCTTCTACAGAGAAAAATTCATTAGCTGCATTCAACCAAGGGACTTGGCTTGGGGAGTGCGGGGTGACCCCTATGAGCGCGGGCTAGAAGTTTATCATCCAAACTTTTTCAGTAGGCAATTGGGATTTAGGCAATCCATCCCAGTTCCCTTCTTTGATAATGTTCACTACAGCACTTCATACCGCCTTCACTCTCCACCCGAAGTTACATTTCGAGTTACCCGACGCAGCCTTAACGTTATGACCAAGGTTGCCCGCAAGCCCATGGTTCTTAACTTTGAATGCTCCTCATCCTTTTTCACCTGGTGAAAGGCAATGTGGGTTAAAAAGTATGGAGGAGACATCATGGATTCACATGATCGACTCTTCAAGCAACTCTCCATTAAATCCTATCCCAGCTCGAGCGAGTTAGAGAACTAGAAGGAGATGATTTATCACAAAAACCAACTTCTCCTAATAGGTACTTCCTATCTTATCTTGTGTCTTTTATAACATTCAAGACTCTGCCTTTATTTGCTCTCTTACCTTCTCTCTTTCAACCTTGTAGCTCAAGGTAACACTAAGACAGTAGACGTTAGGGAAGAGGAGAAAGCTGCAGATGTATTGGTCATTCAGGGAGCCACAACTGAAACAAAAAAACAAGGTGTTAGGGGATGGCGGTGGCATCTCTGAATTATTTGGGGACTCTAAGGGTGAAGCAAGACCTTCAGTGAAGCCTCGGGCAACCCGAAAGACTCAAGTAACAGTGGTAGAGTCTTCAGATTTTGAGCCTGAACAACGACGTTAAGCTCAACTTTCTATTCATGGTCCTTAGGCTACTTTGACTAAGAAAAGGAAAAAGACACAAGTCGCTAAATCCTCTAAGTCTTCTGCTTCAGTGGTGGAATCAGGCATGGGCAGGAAGAAACAGAAAGATTCTCGTAAGTGAATTTTGCTTTATTATTCTCCCTTTCTATTGCTTTATGTGCTTGAAAACTAATAACTTCTCTTTCTTCGAATTCTAGGATCTCAAGCCACCAAGAAACCCACCATTGCTTAAAAAATTAACCCTTAAGAGCTAAAATGTATCAAAAGGCTAAACAAATGCGAGATGCTACCTTTAAGGAGCTAGATGTAAGGTCTGCATCTTGAACTTACTCTTTTGACTTTTTCCCCGATCTTCTACTAACTTCTTGCCCGATTTCTTGGAGTCAGGTTCAAAAGGAAATGATTATTGATCAACCTGAGGTCAACCGAGTAGCACGTGTTTCTTCTCCCCAGGATAATCCTTCTAAGGTATGTTCCTTTTCTCTCTCTGAACTTGTACCTAAGCCCATACTAGAGTTTTGATAATGAATTTTTTATCCTTTGCAGGCTAAAGTTGGAAAGCCTGCTCCCCAAACAAGGCAAAGCTCTACTTTTATTCCTTCGACTTCCCCTCTATTGGTGGTAGTTCCTACTTCCCAATTTGATCCATCAACTGGGGAGATTCTACACTTTGTAGAAGAGGATAACAATCCAGTAAGTGCTCTGTTTTAACTTTTTGTGTCTAGACCCTTTTCTTCTCAATATATTTATCATACATATATTTTATTTTACTTAGTCTCCTTTCGCACGAGAACCTCATCTGTCAACCAAATATGTGTTTAGGGAACCCATAGTGCCCGAGATCCTCATAATCCCATAAGCGACTGGTCCACAGGCTTTTCCTCAACCTATCATCAATATAGAGGAACCTTTTTCCTTTATTCAGGATTTTGCTCAAGTACAGAAGTATCTTTATTTCTATTCTCCCATTCTCATGACTAAGTTACTGAGACTAGCTCTTTTCTTTGATATTCATAGGCCTTTGGTGAAGGTTCGGGCATACTTCTAACTCCTTCAGTTGGTGGAAGTGATCCTTCTCCATTATCCAAAAAGACAACTCCTTCTCCACTTCTCCCTAAGGTTTTAGCTTTAGTTCAGATTTATTAACCTTTTGCTTCTGTCCTCCCCTAATTTTTGGTGTAGACCATTTTCCTTAATCTACTTTGTTTGTTTGTAACAGGGTATTGGAGAGAGCTTGGGACAATCTCCTCCATCTCTGGTGCATAAGCTAGATCTTACAAGGCCTTATTTGGCTTCTGATGTGATAGGGACTCTCATTCATCGACCAAAGAAGAAGATTAAGGTAGCTATTGCTTCCATTTCTTCTCTCACCCCTGATAGTTTTCCTTCTTTGCCCGCCAAGGCTGTCCTCTCTGTTTTTGCTGAAAGTGACAGAGAAGTGCCTATAACCCCTTTCAACAGCATCCTTGCCCGAGCTGGTTAAGAAGTTATAGCAGATCAAGACTAAACTGCAATCCCCTTCACCCCCCTTTGAGTCGCCTCTTTTGCAAGATGCTCGTTATATTTTTAAGGGCTAGATGATGAGGGACTTTACTGCCTCATTTAGCCTCAAAGTCCTCCATGATGCTGAGAAGGCTTAGGTGGGGCTTTACAAAGCTCACTATCGAAGGTTCAGTATGATTTCTTTCTCAACTTCTTCGAGAATTTTCGGGCACTGATGGATCAACACCAACGAGCAGAACGGGCTTCTAATAGTGTGAAGTGTTACCAAAAGAAGCACACTCGAATCTCTACCACCCTTCAGCAATTATTAAATAAAGGGTCAATCATGGAGAGCAGGATTTTAGTATTGGACTCTGAGATTGAGAGTTTGGAAAAACAACTCTCTTTGCTGAAGGCTGAAAGAGCATCCATCTGAGAAAGTATAAGAGATGGAGAAGATTTCTCAAGATGTGGAGGATTCCAAGAAAGAACTTGTGAATAGCCATATGTACTTAGGGGAGCCAAGCAGAATTTTTACTAGGCTAAAGCAGATTTTCTGTAATCGTTAAACTTTAATGAAATGATTTTCTCCTCTTTTCCTTTTGCTTACTTAAGTTTTCTCCCATACACCAATAGCCTTTTGATTAAGGACCTATCTGCAATAACTTGGTCATTCCTCCGTTGTTCTGACATTACTGGCGTTGGGGTATAAGGACAATGTGGGGTCTATCCTACTCCTCATTTGTGAGGAACAGCCTTTATTCCAAAGGCTTTTCTGCCATCACCTTAGTCGGGCGGCCGTTCTTATTAGCTCTTGAACACTGTAGAATCCCAATACTAGGATTGTAGAAATTAGCTTCTGCTACATTAGCTGTGGGAAGGAATGGCCGTGATTCGGCCTCCACCATTTACAAAAATCCTGGTTCTGTGGCCCTCTCCTCGTGGTAAACTGCCAATTATTGATGTAGGGTAAAGGGAACGGAAAAGCTCTGGTGTATCCAATCCTTCCTAAGTAAGGCTCCATAAGTGGAAGTACAACCCCCCACGAAAAAGGCCAACATGATCTGTTTAGACCCCAAATCTACCTCCAAAGGTAATATTACATGGGTCGTAGTGCCTTCTCTAGAGAAGCTGGACACCGTTTGGTCTGTAAGGATGAGATCTTCTTAACCTCTACATACCCTCTTCATCTGCTTGTATGGCAACACATTAACCGCAACCCCTCTATCAATCAAAACCCTCTTGAAAGGTACTCTCTCCAAATGAGTAGTTAGATATATGGGTTTGAGATGGTTGGCCAGGGTCATGTTTGGACGGCTGAATACCATCATGTCTGAATAAACTCTTTCAGGCTTATTTTTAGAGGTCTCGAGTAACTCTGTTTTTCCCGATTCTCCCTCATCTGCTTCTTCGACACTAACATACGCCATCATTGGTTCTGTGACCTGTCGCCAAATAATCACCCTCCATTGTGGTGGGCTAATCAAGTTCGACACAAAACATGGCTGATCAAACATATGTCATACTTACGTGGAAGTTGCTGGGTCTAGGTAGCTCCTCATTTTTGCCCCCAATATGACTTAGAAATTCGTCCAAGTAGACTTGTGCCTCTTTCGGCAACATCAATTCGGGCAGCCTTTCTTCCTGAGCCATACCAAAGTTTGGCATTTGTTCTAAAACCTCACAAAGAGTATTAATTAACAAAGGTGAGGGTATTCTTCCCTCGGGTGAAATGGTTCCAAAACAAATTGGCTCTGAGTTTCATACTGGGGTTTTGTGGCACATGGTCTCCCTCAGCCTCGATCTTGCTATTGGTCATCTCTACTTCTTTCTTGCTTCTCCAGCAAAGTTGGCTCTTGCCTCCACAAGGTACCTCTTTAAACTTCACATTCTCTGAAGTTTCAGATGTAGTAGGAATTTTCAGGGGGTTCATGTGGACCTTGTGTTGCCTTTGGACCCTCCAAATCATTGAGGGTCCCATTTCTTTAATAAGCCTACCATCTTTCCCAACCATATACTATTTTCGCCCGAGTCGGGCAGGGTTTTTCTTTATGTCTGCATTCACGGTTCTCTCTTTTCTCCTGATATCTCATTTGCCATAACTTGGTTGGGGAGGTCTTATGTCCACCTATCTTGGTGTCTTAGCCTCTTTGCCTTCCACTTCTTCAGAGGCTTCATGGTTTCTAAAAACCTCTGATAGCCCTTTGGGTTGGGAATCTCATCCCAATCTCTGGCAAATATTCCTGGACGTTATCTTTCTTTTTACTGCTCCCATCACACATATGCGGGCCTCTAGCTCTTCTTTCTCTCTTCTTTTGATCAACTCTTAATCAATAATTGATCCTGATGCTGGCACTTCCAGTTCACATTCACACTGGCATTTATTGCACATCACCACTCCTTTGACTAAAGCTGCTTTGGGCTTTTTCGGGTAACTTGATAGCTCATTCTGTGAGCCTGTCAGCTGGTCGCCTTTCAACTTTTACTTCCCAAGTGGCTTTTCTCTTTCCTTTATCTGCCTAAGTTAAGTTGATTATGTTAATTGGGGCTTCGGGGAAAGAGTTTGTGTCAATCATCATGTTAGTTGGGGGTTTCTTTAACAGCAGTTTTCCTTTGACAATGAGATCATGTATCCAGTCTATAAACTGGACACAGTTGGTTATAGAGTGGTTGAACGTGTAATGCAACTTGTAATACTTATTCCATCTCATCTCTTCTGGTTTGGACAACTTCTTAATACTATTAGACAAAATCACTTTTGCCCGTACCAATTCGTCATAGATTTCAGCCGCCTTGGTCAAATCAAATGAGTAGCTCTGATATTTGGGAGGCTTCATAAGGATAAATCCCTCATCGTTCATTACGACCTTATGGTCTTTAACCGGTTGAACCAATCATTTCACTATTAAAGGTTTGAAAGGAGTAGTCATCTCTGCAGCTCACATCTCTATTCCTTCTCTTCCATGGCCCTCAGCCTACTCCGGCTCAACTCTTTCAAATTATACATGGTGGATTATGCCTTTGTTTTTATAGAAAGGATGAGGCTTGGAAGAGTGCTTCATTTGCTGTTCCTCCAGTAACAACTTCTCATATTTTGTGGCGGCGATTACCAACTCTTGTAATTCATTGAACTGCACATCATAAAATTTCTTCCTTAGCGGCAATCTTAACACCTTTTGAGCAATGGATATGAGCTGTGCATGGTTAATGGGGAACTGACACCTCATATGTGTCCTTCTGAACCTCATCATGAAGTCCTCCATGGACTCATGCTCATACTCACCTTCACCAAGTCATTAATGGACATCTTAGGCTCCACCTTATAGAACTGCTCGTAGAAAGCCATCTCCATTTGCCCCTAATTTGCTATATAATTAAGGGGTAATAGAGAGTACCATTGGAAAGTTAGATTGATCAATGAGTTCCCAAACAATCTTAACTTATAATTGGGATTGTCCTCGAAAGTAACACAATGATTGGAGAACTTGAAAATGTGATCTCTCGAGGACACATTACCATCTTCCCCGTTAAATGTTGAGAATGCAAGCATCTTGAAGTTCAAAGGAAACATGTTTTGTTCATCAATGTGCTCAGGGTAAGGCTTCTGGTAAGTGACTCTGAATAGTGGACGTTGGGCATTCTGGACCACCATCATTCTCAACTCAACCCTCTCTTCCCTGAGTTGCTGGTTAACAGTATTGTCAAGTAGGGTATAAGGAGGTTCCCACTTCAGGCTACGATCGTTGCCCGAGGTAATCTCTTTTCTTGGTTCGTGCTTCCTCCATTTAGTCTATCCTCCCTTATTGGCCAATGGTGGTGGCCTATAAGGGGGATGTTTATCGATAGTGGTGGGCTTACTTTTCCCACTGGACTCTCCAATCATATAGGGCATCCCATACCTCTTCCTGTCTTGCCCGCCTTACCCCCTACTATCTAGTGAGAATAACAGGGGATCGGGCAACTCTTCCTCTGAGATCTACTCCACTACTAGCTGATAGACTTTAGATCCTTCTTTTGTCTTTCTCCTATCATTTTCTTACCTCAGTAAAGGAAATAGAGGAACCACTGGTTCTTTCTCAGGGCACGGTTGTCTTAACGCATCCTCATGATCACCTTTTGAGGTAGAAAACTCTATATCCAGCCTTCTTTGCAAGCTTCCTGTTAAGGAGCAAAGTCTGCTGAATTCTCCTCTGTTCTCCAGCAAGATTTTCTCCATACTTTTCAAGACTTGCACAATAGTAGCTTGTAGGTCTTGATTAGCAATTTTTCCTCCTGACTTCTCAGATGAAGTCAAGCTTTTTGGAATGGCTAATCCTTGTAAGAAAGGTAGATCTTATGGTCGATCCATCTTGTTTAATCTGAGCAAATCTTGGGGTGGTCCGTATTTTGTACTCCACCTAAAAGTCTGCTCCTTTCTCTTTCTTGGCATACAAGACTTCTGGTGTCCCACCGAGCGTGCCAAAACTATGATCGGGTGAAGATTTCCTCCGGCAGGGAGGGTCCTCGGCATAGCTCCCCTGGGGATTGGCACGTTGGTTTGAATGTGTTTGGTGGTCGGGCTCTTGCTAGTTTGACTGCTATAATAACAAGACATAGTTAGTTCTGAAATGTGCCTTTGTGGGGCCTTAGGTATAGGCCTTGAGGCTCACAATGAAAACTAACTAAGTGCTTAGGCATGCCATTACTATCTCATTATAGTAGATGTAGAACAAGTGTGTTTAAGTCGGCTTCTTGTGCCCCAAGTTACTCAGACTTTTTGTTATCAAAGGATTGTCAAGGATGGGTTAAGTTCATATTAAGTTCTTTCTTACCTTGAGATCAAGGACTTTTAATTATGGTTTTTTATGCTTAAAATGAAGGGTGTCCAAAACCCCTTAAGTAATTTGTTTAGTTCTAGATTGGTTTTAGATGCATCTATAAAGATAACCAGATCTGAGCATAAATGGAACTCTCAAAGTAGAACACAAGTTGAAATGACTTGAATACATGCTTGACAATATGTTAAATGACATATCTACTAGTTTAGAAGACAAACAAAGAGCACCAGGCAAAATTTCACCTTGTCCAGCAAGGTTGAACTTTTTGCAAACGCTTCTCTTTGAGTTTACAAAGGTTGAAAGCTTGAAAAGTAATGGATGGTAAACAAGTTTACACCAGCGAATCGATACTACGAGAGTAGCATGAACTTTCTGGGTAGGTGATGCCTAAAAGAACGGAGATATGGGCTGTTTACAGCTTTGGTTTGCAAATCTGGCTTGAGAGCAGAGTTTGTAAGTTTGTTTGATTGGTTGAATGTCCTTGTCTTCGGGGCCACTTTCTTCTTTTATGGACAGATTAGTGCAACTGCAGTGGTTGTGTCTTTGCCTGAAAGCACTTCAGAAGGCAGTGAGTCATCACTTTTTTTTTTTACTTAAATGCTATTGGAAAGTACTTTTTGGCTAATAGTAGATTAGTCTCCATCACTTATCACTTCCATAGGCAAGCAAGTGGTTTTTTTGTGGTTAAGAATGCTTCATTTCATTCTTGGGCTCTATGTTGGGCTCCAGATAAATCCCTTTTTATTTAGCATCCTTAGGCCCTTCCTTAGTTTGGCCCAAAGTTCAAATATGTGCCAAACAATTAGGTCAATTTTTGTCAATTGGATTCTTAAATTTGACACTGTAGGGATTTTAATTTGATTGGATTGACATTCTGGGTTGGTTTTGGATTGGGCAGTGGCATGTCACAACCTACATGTTGCTTTATGGAAATATCTGTGTATTTTTTACTTTTCTAAGAATTTAATCTTGCTATTTTAGTGAGTTTTCAAAATATGTTCTTATAAAGCAGTAGAAAATTGTATTTTTCAGTTAGCAGTTAAAATAAATTTTATTGTTCTATAGTTTATGAACTGCAAGATGAAAATGGTTACATAATTTCGACTCATTAGGATTAGTTTCGTAACATTTTGGGTTACCCTATTTCAATGTTTTAAAAAACTAACCTTGGGGCGCGCCCAAGGCACCTTTGAGGTTGGGCGTGAAGGCTAACGCCTTTGTTTTGATAGAGTGGGCATAAGGCTTCGCCGGAGTCGCCTAGGCGGTGGAAGGCATTGTCCGAGCTGCCTAGGCACACCTAAAGGTTTTTTTTTTTTTTTTTTTTTAACTCCCAAACCCAAATTTTGGATAGGATTTTAACTGCCTCATACCTTTTTCTTGCACTTTCATCTCTCTGCCTTTTTTCTAATTTTTATTTTTTATATAATGGATGTGTGTGCTGTCTGCGTGCATTGTTATATGTGTGCTCATTGTGCTTTTCATCCTCTTTTTTATACATATAATATATAATATATGTATATATATGTGTGTGTATATATTTATAATATATGTGTGTGCTCAGGATGATTATTGATTAATAATGTTCTTCTTTTTAATATAATATATGTGTACGCTCAATGTATATATAAAAAAATTTAGGTTCCGTGAGACTTCGCCTCATGCCTAGGCTGGACTTCCCCTTGGACGTCTCGCCCACGCCTCACGCTTTTAATACACTACCCTATTTTTGTTTTTGGTTGCACATTTGATCCGTTGAACTTGAATTGGATCACTCCTTGGTCCAGTGCTCATTAAGTCTTTGTTGCGCATATGAACCGTCGTAGAGAACTTCCCTGCCATCAAATTATAATTTGGTGCTGCCTCAACCTTTAACCTTCCCTTTCTTGTCTCATATTTGCCTCTAGAATCTAGATTAGTCTTAACATCTCTTCTTAGCTATGATCGTCTTAGGAACATGTTTCTAAACCTGCAATCCTCGACGCCACAAGTTTTAGGTTTCCATTTTCTTTGCGGATACTTCTGTGTGTTCGGTGGAATCTATTTTTCCATTAGGTGGATTGTTGATGTTACAGTACTTGAAAATTTGAACCTTCCATCCTAACATGCTCTCGTGATTCTGTAAGATTCTAATGATGTTTGTTATCTTTGCAGTTGCTTTCAGATGCTTGTATCTTAGTGAAATGGCCAGTAACCCTCAATTTTCAGGTCAACAGGTAATTTATAAACCATCTAGATTTTAACACAAAATTATTTATGGTCACTGCGAGTTTTTCTTTATCTTAATTCCTTCCCACTTAGGTACGAAGGATTATCCTTTCGGCTTCTTTTGAGGCCGTTACTTTTTATCTGCATTCCAGATAGATTAAATCACTCATGGCATCTTAGCTTCATGCATCAAGGCTTTTCTAATAGCTTCATGCATCAAGGCTTTCCTAATATCTTCATAGGTTCTTATCCAGATTAATTGACTCAGTTCCATTTCTGTTATGTTTAATATTTTGGTTTACCATCTTGGTTATTACACTTTCTGAGAGGTTAGGGCTGTTAATTTTTTTATCAAATGTCTATTTTCCAGCATCATGTAAGATTGTTTGCATTTGAAAAGGTGATGATGCAGTATTTTCCTTTCTTATGGATTCATACCACCCATTTACCTTTCACAACAATTTTTTCACTCGTTATTGTTTTTCATGTGCTGGAATTTTCTGTTTAGAAAGACGTGTTACCGTTCAAAAGGATGAAAGCATTTGATTCCATATATATGTGTGTGTGTGTGTGTGTGTGTGTGTGTTTGTATATATATATATATATATATATATTGTGAAATTAGATGTGTCCAATTAGTTTCTTATGCTTTCTTAACTAACTTCTCTTTATCTTTTCCTTGGATAGCCTCTTCGGCCTCCCATAGTTGGTGCTGTTGATCCTCCTCGAATTCTGCTGCCCATGTATTTTCAAGTAACACATTTCTTCTTGACAAATTTTTGTGCCACATGTACACTTATTGATTTAATTAAAATAATCCCTACCAATTTGATTTTATGCTGCAGTTCCGCCCAGTCCACATTTCCAGGAGTTCATACTTTGGCTTCTCAAAATTTTCAGCATGCTGGCAGGGGTGCTCCATTGATGAAAGTTAGACTGCCTCCTCCAACTCAACAACCCCAGTTTTCACAACCAATGCAGTAGTTACCTCCAAGATCTGGTCAGCCAGGTCATGGTATGCTGCAATCACAGGCAATTCCATTGCCAGTTGCTCAGCCTAACAGGAAGTTTGCATCTGAGTTGCCTCCACCTCATCCTAATTCACAAGCTCCAAATAACGTTATGCCTTACTTAGGTGGCCCAC
Organism: Crataegus laevigata; assembly: GCA_963580275.1. NCBI lineage: Eukaryota > Viridiplantae > Streptophyta > Magnoliopsida > Rosales > Rosaceae > Crataegus > Crataegus laevigata. Next base: position 21,123,787 of record OY756941.1, on the reverse strand, counting down.
AAGCAGCTCTCTCTTCATCATATACTGTGAGTTTCATGAGTGTTCTTGGTTGACCTTTTGGTTTACTTGAAATTTCTGTAGGCCTTGAATTTGTATCTCGCACTTGTGTAGTTTGCAACTTCTTCTTATGGTCAAATACCAAGAAACTTCAATGACTCCTCACAGTATCAGTCTGTATCTTAATCGCATGCTGCCAGTGTTTCATGCGAGGGACAAATTATGCCTCTGCAGCAAGCCGGTGCACGGCCTGCTGTAACTACCTCCATTGCTGCAGTAAGAAGCCTCTTTCTACAACTTAAAGCCTAGTTGTCATGCTTCTCAGTTGTCTATGCTTATTTCTTGCTAACGTTCATTATCCTTTAAAAATTCAGGAAACAAGTGTTCGACCTCCCCCTGCGGGAGTGACTGCAGCAGAGTGGAGAGAGCATACATCTGCTGATGCAAGAAGATAATTATTCTTATTTTCCAGATATTTGTTTCTTACTCTTTGATTTGTTAGAACGTTGTGCTTTAGTGATTTCCTGGCTGATAATATGTACCTTGGAAGGGTCACTCTTGCTAATTGAATATATTCTTTGCTGTATGAACCATTCAGATTTTATTACTGGAGGACAGCATTATCTACTTGGGAGAAGCCTTTTGGATTGATGACACCAATGGAGGTGAGTCATGCAACTAGCTTTTCCTGGTGTCCCTTTGTTAGTGATATAATTCAACAGTTTTGATATCCGTGGAATTGTGAGCTTGTCTGCGTTTTTCTTTTCCTTATTGGTGCTACTCTTACTTGGTTTGATTAATCAAGTTAATTCTTAGTGAAATGTCTCTCATTTTTTATGTCCTTTTGCACAAAAATATTTAGTATGTACAGAATGCTTTTTGGTTTGGAATTACTTGAAAAGATTAAGAATTTTAGGCTACTAACATTTAGTGAGTTCAAAAGAGAACACAAAATGAATCTCTCCATAATCATTATCTCATAACTTTCATTAAGTTCATGGTAATTGTCTTACCTAATCTTTTATGTTCGGTATACATGTTATGGTAAAGGACTCACATGTTTACTTCTTGTCATATTGCTAATATTATTCTTAATCATTTAGTGTTTGATTCGAAGGTATTTTCATTTGGTAAGGACATCCAGGTATTTTAAGTTTTGTTTTCTATTCGCATTAGTCCTAGAAACAGTGTTAATAGTGATTTCAATTCCTTTTTAAGATTTTTTTTTTCTTTTCAATTTACTCTTCATCCATTTATGCATTGGGCGATTTCCATAGCTTTAAAAATGCTTACAGGTACATGCCGTGTCAATCTATTGAGAGGTAGGATATGCTGTGGGTCTTTGCTGCTTGCTCTATGATGTGTCCATATTATACTATATATTTTACCCTTATCTTAGTATTAATTTATTGGTTATTTTGGTGAGATTTTGATACTTTGGATTATATTTTCAATATAGGAAGTGCGGACTGGGTTGGAGCCTAAAGTAATCAAACGGAGGAATTTTTGAGAAATTCCAATTGGAGCTGGTTCGTGCGTCAGTCCAGGAGGTGATTTCAAAATTTCATAATTTTATCCCGAAGCATCTGATCGTGGCGAATTAATTTATGTTCAGTACGCAGTGCTGGCAGATTGGGCTACAGAGCTTGTGAGAGACTTTTGGGCTGGAAGATGATGGATTTTGGACTTGAGTTGTTCTTGGATTTTGGACTTGAGTTGTTCTTGGAATTTGAAGAGGAGGTCCTGATCTTTAATTTGACTCGTTTTGGGCCTGTTTTGGAGGCTTGAAGGTCCAGAAACGTGGGTTCTCCTTTGATGGGCAGATTTCCTAATCATGATAGGAATGTAATTTTTAGTTATCCTTTTATTATTTTGTTTCCTAATTTTTAGAAAGCCTTTTCCTACTAGGTTTTTATTAGGAGTAGTATAAATAAGGCTTTTTAGCCATTAGGGAATTATTATTTTAGGAGGAGAGAACGCACTACTTTGGCTTTAGAGAGCTTTTGGCGATTTAAGGTGTTTTCTATCCATGTTCTTACTTATATTTTGTTTTATGATTGTTCTTAACTAGTTTCGTTTGCTAGGGTGAGGTCACGAGCCTTAGCAAGAATATGTAGTTTCTTTTAATTTGCTTATGATTTATGCATGCAAGTTTTGAATTATTAATCACCGTGTTTGAAACTATTTATTTGTCTTAGTGATTAGCCACCATTAGGATATTTAGAAAAGTAATTTGATGCAATTTTGGCGGAGGGTTGTCCCTGGAGTTGGCGCTGGCTTCTTGTGGTTAATATGTATAACCTCTTAGGATGGACGACACGTTTTAAGGGTTATATGGTTTTTTCAAAGGGTTTTCATAAAGCTTAATGAGTCTTGCATGTTCACATTCGATCTGGACACCACGGACGGGTTGCATGTTAGATATACATTCTATGTTGGAGGTTCCAAGTAGGGCATACTTTAGGAAAACCTAACCTTCAAATATGCATGTGTAATTCATAAGTAATTGGAAGAACTACGTAGGATTGTTAAGGTGACGGCGGAACCCTAGTGCTCAAATAGATTTTCAAAACTATTTTCTTTTGTTTGATTTACTTTGCCAAGTTATTTAGTTATTTTTAATTAAATTCGTTTTTAATATTTTAGATCATTAAATCACTCTTTTCCAAACTTTGTTTTCAAATAATTAATTAAGATTTGGTTAACATAAAATTATTCATTCAATCCTTGTAGAGAACGACCTTGCTTGAGCTGCTATACTACGATAACCTTGTTTATCTTGCAAGTATTTTCAGTGTTTTTATCCCTTTTACACAGGTGGTAAAATATCTATCACTCTACCTAATATATATCTTGAATGTTAGTAAATTCTGCCATTTGTATTACTTGATTTTACAATAATATTTGTGTGATCTGTTGTATATATTCTTTTTAGTGTATACTTATCATTTTTCACATTTACACTGAGCAACTCTGAAAAATGACCCCATAACTTGCATCAGCATATCTTTCTTTTACACATGCATATGTTGTGTTTTCAGATTCAAAGTTCTCGCTCAGACTCATCCCTTCATATAGTATAAAAAATATCTTATTTGAATTTTAAAATTTTTTATCTTCCGTGTAGTTTGAAGGGTTTGGCCTCATATCGTTTGGGGTTTGTCCTTCAAGTCGTAAGTGTAATCTTTATTACCATAGAGGATAAAGGTTGTTATGGCTGATTATTTCAATAGCTTTGGCGACATTTATCATTGATGTTGCAAGTTGGTAATGGTTGTATAACTTTTTGGTCACATTTAAAACATATTTAAATATCCATTAATTGATATAAATTTAATAGATTTATTTTATTATTTAAAAGCTTAAAATTTCATTTTGATAATATTAGTAAAATAAAAGGGAATATCAACCCGTAGCCCCATCAGTCAAAATCCCCCCCCCCCCCCCCCAAAAAAAACTATTTTTAAAATTTGTAAGTTTTTTTATTAGCACCCCACAAAATATTGAATCTATCCCACATTAAAATTTAATATTAAATAACTTATTTACTCCACTATGCAATGACAATTTTGACCTTATTATGTTTAAAAAAATAAAAATATCTAAATACACCCCAAATCACTTTTAGCGTATTATTTATCTTCTCAACTATCAAAACTCTCACACTCTCCATTGTTGATCAAAACCCTAACCAATAAAACTACAAATACCATCTGGATGCTCAATAGATGGTTCTTTGCCTGAAACTGATTGCTTTCCAATGTTATCTCTTTCATCCCCAGTAAATTTGTCTTCCCCTCCCTCATCATCAGAGTTCAATTCTTCTACTGATATTTTGTTGGCTCTACCACTCTCTGGTGTATCACTAGAACCGGAATTTGGACCGAACATACTAAACTTGAAGATGCTACCAATCGGGCAACTGAAGAAGGGATCACCAAATGGATCCCTTCCACCAAAAAGGCTAGGGAACATGGAACATGCTTCTTTTGGACCCAAATCCCTAGAAACTATCTAACAATTCACGTGACTGAGAAACATCATCTCTAGTGTCTCTTTCACTTTGCATTTTGTTGGTGTTTATCCCTCTGGAATCAGAAAATCCCAGTATAGATTATTCTTTATAATAATGCATTAAAAACCACGAATAAAAATGTTTAAAAAATCACTGTTTTAAGTTCAATTAGGTATGCTATTATGCTAATCTACAAAACAACAAAATATATGACTCAAAATCTAACTTTTGAAGCATTTCATATAATTGATTAAAAATAAAATCGATTAATTACTTACCAAAGGCAAGTGATTCAAAACAAAATTATCAACACATCAATTTCATATAATTAGAGAAAATCATAAAACTTAATCACACAAAACTAATTAGTTATCGACATGTGTATTTACCACTACATTAACATGTAAGCGAACGATCATTCAAGTCATATGGCGATGAATCAAACATGAAAGATCATAGATTAGTAATTAATCGCATTAATCTTGCAGTTGCGAATGTGTTGTTGTGGAGGAATATGAGGAGTATATTGAGAAATGTGGGGTGTATATACAAAATATAAGGTGCATATTGAGAATGTGGGTGTGGGGGTATTATGGGAAAGTAAGTAGAAGTAGGTGTATTAAGATAATTTTTAAGTGAAAAAGTAAATGTGGGGTTTATTCAACAATTTGTGGGGTGTTAATATAATAAGCCACTACTTAGTGTAGCTGATAGTTCTATGTCAGTGTAGCTGATATATTCATTAAAATATATTTATTAATGTTCTAGTTTTGCTGCAAGAATTTGGTTTGTAATCCAATAATAACAATAACAACAATAAAGCATTTTCCCACTAAGTAGGGTCAGTTATATGAATCCTAGAACATCATTGCGCTCGGTTCTGTGTCACATCTTCTGTTAGATCCAAGTACTCTTAGAGTCTCTTCCAAAGTCTTCTTAGGTCCTCCTCTACCCCTTTGGCCCTGAACCTTTGTCCCGTTATCATATCTTCTAACCGGAGCATCAGTAGGTCTTCGTTTCACATGTTCAAACCACCGTAACCTATTTTCTCTCATCTTTCCTTCAATTTCGGCTACTCCTACTTTATCTCGGATGTCCTCATTCCTAATCTTATCATTTCTCATGTGTCCACACATCCAATGAAGCATTCTCATCTCCGCTACACCCATTTTATAAGTGTTGATGCTTCACCGCCCAACATTCTGTGCCATAAAGCATTGCTGGCCTTATTGTCGTCCTTTAAAATTTCCCCTTGAGCTTCAGTGGCATACGACGGTCACACAACACGCCAGATGCACTCTTCCACTTCATCCATCCAGCTTGTATTCTATAGTTGAGGTCTCCATCCAACTCTCTGTCTTTTTGCTAGATCCTAGATAGCGAAAGCTGTCACTATTTAGTACTTCATGATCTCCAATCCTCACTTCTAACCAAGGTATTAAATATCGATGATATCGGAAATATCGGTAGTCCAAAAACACGGAAATTTCGATGGAAATATCGGGATATTATCGATATCGATAAAAATTGAATAAAAACCACGAAAATTATAAGAAAAACTTGGAAATTTTTATTGAAACTTTGCAGGATGTTTATTTAGTCAATTATCTATTAGTTTATCACAAAAACAATTGGAAAGAAATGTATTGCATAATGGATTTAACTGATTTAAGTTGATTATATAGCGAGCTGGCAAACATTGTGAGTATAGAAAATATGTAAATATTTTAGCATATTTTCACAAAAACATAAGTGATATGGTGGTCAAGGTGTTAAAGGAGTAAAATGGGAGGGGTTCAAATCCCCTTGGTGTTTTTTTAAATATAGAAATTTAAAAAACACGGAAATTTCGATGGAAATATCGGGATATTATGGATATTTAATACCTTGCTTCTAACTCATTTGAGCCTCGATTTACACGACTTCAAAACTATTTTATCAAATGATATTGGCTCTCCACCCACATCAGATGCCAACTTAAAGGTACTTTTAGACTTAAAACAAAAATTATGATATTTAAACTCGCGAAGTCTTTGGAAAAAAAAAAACTCGCGAAGTCTTTAATGGGAAAGAATAACGTAAACGTACCTTTAATTATCATAATTTAGTTTTAAGTCTAAAAGTACCTTAGATAATTTATACATCAATGTCCACATGGGAAAAAACTCGCGAAGTATAATTTAGTTTTATTGATGTATAATTTAGTTTTAAGTCTAAAAGTACCGTAGATAAAAAAACTCGCGAAGTCTTTGGAAAAATAATTGATCCATAAAAACTAGCTCCTCTGTTGATAATTTAGTTTTTATGGATCAATTATTTTTATTTTTTCATTTCATGCTTATGATAAGTGCTTTGTTGTTGTACTACGTGCTGCAATTATTTATTGTGATTTTCAACTACCTTGCAGCTAGTTTTCAATGATTTACTGGAACGAGTGAGGGAAAAGGAGGAGAAAGAAGCTAAAAAGCGTAAACGTCTTGCAGATGACTTCTCTCATCTTTTATCTTCTATCAAGGTGTAGCATGCTGTGTTCCATTTTCTGATATATATGATTCTCTTATTTTCCTGTAGGTTGGCACTAATAGAATACTTTTCTATATTATCTCCTTGCTTTAATCTTTCTGATTCATTATTTGTTGCAGGAGATAACTCCACCTGCCAAGTGGGAGGACTATAAACCACTTCTTGAAATTAGTCAAGAGTACAGGTATAGCATATTAGATATAATAACCCGAATCACCTTCACTATTTTCAATGCTATAATACTGCTTTATAGTATTTTAAGTTTATGTAGTGATTAACTATGGTTAATTTGAAGCATGATTTTGTGACTCCTAATGTATCTGCTCGAACAGTCACTTTTGGACCTAAAGTTCAACTTCTGAGAGATCTCTGTTGTCTGGCCCGATGTTTGGGGACATATAGAAGAAATTTTTTGAAATTGAACAAAATTTTGAAGAAACTAAAATTAAATTTGAAGTGGAAAGTGAAGTTCTGAATACTTCTTATCGTACTGGATGCATGTGTAGTGGCATTGGCGACGACAACTTTTGCAATGAGATATTTGAGAAGCATGTAATGCAACTGAAAGAACAAGCAAAAGAGGACAGAAAAAGAAAGGAGGAAAAGGTACTAATTAGCTGGATCACATTATTTATAACTCAGTTTCTGTTTTATATATGAGCTTTGATTCACTTTTCAATGTGGAAATGGACATGGAACCTTGAATTTGAAGCTATGAATTCCTTTTATTTTAAACCCTTTAGTCAGGGAGGGAAAATGAGAGAGAAGAAAGAGAGAAAAGAAGGGCAAAGCCAAGAAGAGAGAAAGAGGTAGAATATGAAAGAGAGAAAGAAGAACATAATAAGACAGATGAAGCAGACAGTGAAATTGCTTATGTAACGGATATTCATGATTCCAAAGAGAAAAAGAGGTCAGGAAGACGATAGTAGGAGACATAGGAAGCGGCATCATAGTGATGAAGATCATGTGAATGGAAATGAGAATGATCGGTCTCAAAAGTCTCATAGATCTAGCAGCGACCACAAGAAATCAAGGTGGGTATGTTAGAAATAGTTGTGACCCGTCATTTGATTTATTATCTAAACAGTGATGTAAAGATTTATTATATAAACAGTAATATAAGGGTTAGCTCGTTTCCAATTTAATGGCACAGTAGGAACCTGGTCCTGAATCAGATTCCAAAAGCAGACATAGAAGACATAAAAGAGATCACCAGAATGGCTATCGAAGAAATGGTGATCGTGAGGTGCTAGAAGATGGGGATTTGGAAATGTTGGGGAAAGTCGGTAGTTGTTTCATCCCCCAAATTGCTATTACCTGTGTTTTAAACTTTTCTTAATATTGCGAAAATATGTTTTCTCTTACTAGGAATTAGCTGAACCATGCTGTACTATTTCCATCTAGTTTTGTCACCGTTAGGAGGCTTTTTCGTATACTATTTTACTCAGTCCGTGGTGGTTTCATTGTTACACAATACAGAAGTTGCCTTTTCTTGTAGAGACTTTTGTTTCACAGAGGGGGGCTGAATAGAATCACTTCCATATGGTTTTTTCTGCGGAGAACTGCATCTTCTGTGGCTTTCAGAACAAACGGGAAGTTGAAGGCTTGAAGCCGGCTTTGGACTTCTTTCTCTACGTCCTTTGAAGTAACATACTTCAATGCAAAGCGAGTAGCTGAAAAACAAGTTTGATGCATTTGCAACAAGGTGAATCAAAGTCGTAGGTCCAAAATCACAAAGACGAGGACCATCTTGTGTTCGGTAGCTCCGCTATTAGACACTGAAATGGTGGTTAGCTTGATGAACCTTTGCCTCATTCAAGTTTCCTATCTTGGGCAGCATACCACCCTTTTTCAACTTGATATTGAATAATTTGGATTTCATTTCTTGCCGTTGATTCAATTTTTGTAGAATTCCAATTCCATTTCTCGGCCTTTTGACGAAGATCAAATGAATATAAGAACTTATAAAGCCTCCTAGAGATCTTAGTCAAGTTAAATAAACCACGAACAACTAAAACAATTAATCTACTACAAGTATGAAATATAAACTAACCTGCAGCAGTAGTAGATGAAGCCATGATCAAACAAGTAGTACACCTTCTCCTCTCTGTCAAAACCAATAATACTCAAACTAACAATAGGTCTTAGTTCAACATTGAGCGTATGTTTTGTGAGAGCAGAGGCTACTTTTTATACACAATCAATCCATGTAATTCTCCTATTAGAATCCTTATTCAATACTGAATAAGTTTACCTTATTGTATACAAAGTGTTAAAACCAGTTTTCATACTTTCATTCAATCCTTCACAAATAAGGATTAAGTATACCTTTTTACATTGGGACTTTTCTATACGGATCTGAAACAAATAGCAGGCCTTAGGACTTATGATCATGATCATATTCTAACATTCTCCCACTTGATCATGACCCAAAACCATTGCACAACAATTCAGATCATTACAGAAGTGATCACTAAATCTCAATGAAAAATTACTACATCACAAACAATCTATCAATGCATTTCAAAGTACTGAATCCAGAAATTCTCACTCTTGTTACAATACAGAGCTAATTTCAAAATCACAGATACTCGATTTGCACCTTTGTAACATTGTGAACCAACTGATTAAAGACAAACTCAAAACAAGTTTGCTCCCACTTATTAAGCCAAAACATTTAATATCAACACATGATACTAAATCGTAATCATCTCAATATTCAAAACACTTGAATAACATGATTCATAATCCAAGTAATTACTTAAATCAAAATCTCGAAAGATCATAAGTAATACTATGAACAACACTTTATAATTCAGCCAACTGCTTTATCAAATCAAAAACTGACTTTAAAGCATTGTAAGAACCATAAAACAAAATTTTGTCTTCTAGAACAATTAATCACAGATAATCTGGAAAAATTGAACCCAAATGAAAACATTCGATTATTCAAAACTAGTTGAAACAAAATAATTGAAACAAAACTAACTAATAAACCTACAAAGATGTCATCACCTTCAATACGTCTGTACCAACAACTACTCCCACTGATCAAAAGATTCCAGCACTCCCATTCGAGTAACATGAGCTTTGAAGACTCCAATTGGTAAAGCTTTAGTCAAAGGATCTGCAACCATGTGATTTGTACTCAAATGTTGCACTTCTATAGTTCCTTTCTTTACCATCTCCCGAACTTTCAGGAATTTTACATCCATCAGTCGACTAGCAAAAGTCCTCTTATTGTTTTTAGAGAAAAACACAGCTGAAGTGTTGTCACAAAACATCTTCATCGGCTTTTGAATTGAATCCATTAACTTCAACTCACTTATGAAATTCTTGAGCCAATTAGCTTGCTTGCTGCCTTTAAAACAGGCTACAAATTCTGCTTCCATGGTGGATGTTGTTATGATAGACTGCTTAGAACTTTTCCATGAAATAGCTCCACCTCCAAGCATAAAGACATAACCTCTAGTGGATTTTCTTTCATCTAAGTCTCCAGCTAGATCTGAATCAGTATATCCAGTGACTTCTAGATGTGGATCTCTGCCATATACGAGCATGAACAACTTGGTCCTTTGCAGATATCTCAATACCTTCTTTGCCAAAGTCCAATGAGCTTCACCTGGATTTGATTGAAACCTACCCAAGATGCCAACAATGAAGGCAATATCAGGTCTCGTACAAACATTTGCATACATCAAACTACCCACCAAAGAGGCATAAGGTTTGCCTCTCATCTTTTCTACTTCAATTTCACTCTTGGGACATTGTGCTCTGGTGAATATATCACCTTTATTGACAGGAACGTGGCCTCCTTTGCAATGCTCCATGTTGAACCGAGTTAGCACTCTATCAATATAGCCCTTTTGAGATAAACCCAAAAGTCTTCGCCTTCTGTCTCTCACAATCTCTATTCCTAGAACATAGTGTGCTTCACCAAGGTCTTTCATTTCAAAATTAACACTAAGCATGGACTTAGTGTTCTGCAGTAACTGAGAACTAGAACTAGCCAGTAATATGTCATTGACATATAGCATCATTATAATGAAATTTGATCCACTGAACTTGATATAGATGCAATCATCTAACTTATTTTTAGTGAAACCATGAGCTGTAACTACTTGATCAAATTTGAGATACCATTGCCTTGAAGCTTGTTTGAGACCATAAATTGACTTATTTAATTTACAAACCATATCTTCCTTCCCCCTTTCAACAAATCCAATCGGCTGCCTCATATAAATATCTTCTTGTAACTCTCCATTAAGGAAAGCCGTCTTGACATCCATCTGATGCAGCTCCAAATCGAAATGTGTAGTCAAAGTCAAAGCCATTATGACCCTCATGGAATCTTTTGATGAAACAGGTGAAAAAGTATCGTTGTAGTCAATACCCTCTCTTTGAGTGAACCCTTTCGCAACTAATCGAGCTTTGTACCTTTCAATTCTGCCTTGAGAGTCTCGTTTAGTTTTATAAACCCACTTACAACCTATAGGCTTGATTTTGGAATTAGATTCGACCAATGTCCAGACTTTGTTTTTGCTCATCGATTCCAATTCCTCCTTCATTGCATTGACCCATAAGATTGCTTGTGAGCTCTCTATAGCTTGATTGTAGGTGATGGGATCATCAATATCACCTATGTCATACTCAGATTCTTGCAAATAGACATAATCATTTGATATGGCTGACTTCTTTGTTCTTGTCGATTTTCTTAATTCTGGTTCAGCTCGAGGTGCTTCTGAACTGTCAACTTGCTGTTGTGTTTGCACAACATGATCTTCCAGCCGAGTTTGATCAGTTGTAGTTTCTGTTTCAAGTTCACAATCTACCATTTGATGATCTTCTTCTTTATTTGGACTAATCTTTTGCGGGAATATGGGAAGAATCTTGTAATTTTCTGCAGAAGAGACATATTCATCTGAGATTTGTTCCTCAAAATTAAATTCTTCTTGATTCAAATCTGCCACATCTTGGTCTTCTAGAAAAAACAGCATTGTGTGACTCTTGAATTCTTGAATGAGCTTGTGGATCATAAAACTTGAACCCTTTGGACTTTTCGCAATAGCCAACAAAATAGCAAGACTGAGTTCTTGCATCTAATTTCTTCTCATGTGGATTATAGAACCTTGCTTCAGCCTTGCAGCCCCAAATATGAAAGTAATCAAAATTTGGTTTTCTTTGAGTCCAAATTTCGAAAGGGATTTGTGAAACAGCTTTGGTTGGCACCCTGTTGAGTATATAAGTTGCTGTTTTGAGTGCTTCTCCCCATAAGAATGCTGGAAGCTTAGCTCTAGACACCATGCTTCTCACTATCACAATCAAAGTTATGTTCCTCATTTCTGAGACTCCATTCTGCTGTGGCGTTCCAGGTGTTGTATATTGTGCCACAATGCCATGTTTCTCCAGATAAAGAGGAAAATGTCCTTTCTGTTGACCTGCCTCAGTATACCTGCCAAAATACTCTCCTCCCCTATCCGATCTAACAATCTTAATAGTTCTATTTAATTGTCTCTCAACCTCAGTTTTAAAAATTATGAAGCAACTAAGGACGGCTGATTTTTCACTAATGAGATAATTAAAACTGAATCTTGAGAAGTCATCAATAAAATTCACAAAATAGTTGTTTCCACATATAGTTTTAACTGGAAAAGGACCACATACATCAGTGTGTATGATTTCAAGTAGATTCTGACTCCTCCTAGCTTCTAATTTTCTAGTATTAGTCAATTTCCCTTTCAAACAATCAACACATTCACTTTTGGTTTGAGAATCAAATGAGGGAATTAAATTGGATTTAGATAATTGTAAGATTCTCTCTTTCGAAATGTGTCCCAACCTTTTATGCCACAAAATGTAAGAATTTTCAAAACCATGCATCCTTTTGGTGTTTACATTTAAAACATGCACATAATCCTTTTCAAGAGAACAATCCAATTGCCAAAGGTTTTCACGTAAATAAGCTTTTCCCAAAACTGAGTCTAAATTATTCTTTTGAAAAAACTTTATGCCCTCATCATCCCTAAGAAAAACCAAATTCTGTTTAGTTAGTTTTGATGCAGAAACCAGGTTCCTTCTCATTGTAGGCACAAAAAGTACATCATTTAGTTCAAGTATAAAACCAGAAGATAATTTCAGTTTCACTTTCCCTATAGCTTCTACAGCAACCTTAGTCCCTTCCCCAACAAAAACACTATAATTCATTTTATTTGTTTGTTTTTGTTTTTCAAAACCATGCAATGTATTTGTGACATGAACTGATGCACCAGTATCAAACCACCAAGAATTAGCAGGAATTTCAACCAAGTTAGACTCCTCACATACATAGACATCAGTATTACCCTTACTCCTCAGCCAATCCTTAAAAGCTTCACAATCTTTTCTAATATGACCTTTGGTTTTGCAAAAGAAACATTTAAGCTTAGTTATATCTTTAATTTTAACTTTAAGATTGTCAGATTTCTTAGAGGATTCAACATATTTAGCAGGCATACCAGATTTAAAGACATTATTATAAGACTTAGAGTTCTTACTTGATTAAATCAGCCACCCTTCTTGCTCTTTCCTTTGGATGCATGTACAAGGTTTACTGCTTCAATTTCCTTGCCCTTGTCTTGCTTCAATCTTTTCTCTTATTGGACACATTGAGCAATGAGCTCATCAAGTGTCCAAAGATTCCCTTGAGTGTTATATGAGACTTTCAGCTGACAATATTTAGCAGGGAGTGCTTGAAGCACCGTAAAAACCAGTTGAGTCTCTGAAATATGTACATCCATTGAGTTGAGTTTCTCGGCAGCATCTGAGAGTTTCATAATATGATCCCCAATTGAGCCATTGCCCTCACACTTGTAAGTTGTCAAGAGTGACATGTAGTGCCCAATTTCAGCCTTCTGAGGTTCCTGGAACTTCTCCTTAATAGCCTTGAAGTAATCAACAGCAAGGTCATGTTGTTTGATGCCTCCTCTAACATGATCAGTCATGCCAGCCTCCAGAATAGACAATGTCAATTTATTTGATCTCCACCACCTCTCGTGCTCTGCTTTCTCAGCCTTGGAACTTTTGTCAGTCAATAATGGGGGTTGTGGATTGTCAATTGCAATGTCAAATTCATTAAGTGTCAGTAGTAACTTGATCTCGCGTCTCCACTTCTTGAAATTACTTCCACCAGTGAGAATCGGAACACTAGCCAAATTCAAGGTTTTCAGTGAAACTGCAGCAGATCATAATGAAATCAGTAAACATGAACCAATAGGTTCTTGATTGCTCTACTACTAGTTAAACTTTACAGAACAAAATTTGAACCAATTTGACCATATATGTAGTCTCAATGATAAAGGATACACATAGATCAAACAATTCAAAACTGTCCTTTTTCCCGGAATATGTATCAATAGATAGTTCAATACTCATCACACATAATTCCATTTGATTTACAGATAACACAATCTTCAAAAACCAAAATATGCAGTATATAACATGCATACATTTTTGACATTGAACTGCAGAGTTTTTGACCCATCAAGCAAAACCAATCAATTATTGGAGATGTCTGGATAAAATAATTTTAGTCATCTTAATTAAAACTAGATAATTAAGATCTCAACTTCGAGCAACATCTTATAAAAATAAGGAATCACACGATAACATGGGGATCATAATTAACATATATGCATTTTAAATCTAATTCATACAAGTCTGTTGAGTTTGTATTGCTTCTGAATCTCATATAGTATCAATTAGAATAAGGCACTCAGATTCATAATCATAGAGAAGTGCAGTAAACGAAAAATTTCACTTTCTCATGAATCAGCAAATATTGAATTAGACGAAAACGAAACACATACCAGTAATGATCCAGATTAAAAACGAAATAGTGCAGCGGAAGTAATTAATTATTTGTAATCTAGATTGACTGCTCTTTATGAACCCCAATTCGCTCAGAAAACCCAGTTTTTCTGAACCCCCATTTCGCAACGACGGCAACTTTATTTTAACAAACAAACATTAACTTTGTTTTTCATAAAGACAGCTCTTGGGTTCGAAACCTTTAGGAGCCCCCTTTTTTTTTTTTTTTTTTACTCGAGTTTTTTAACTAAAACTATAGCTCTGATACCACATATAAGAACTTATAAAGCCTCCTAGAGATCTTAGTCAAGTTAAATAAACCACGAACAACTAAAACAATTAATCTACTACAAGTATGAAATATAAACTAACCTGCAGCAGTAGTAGATGAAGCCATGATCAAACAAGTAGTACACCTTCTCCTTTCTGTCAAAACCAATAATACTCAAACTAACAATAGGTCTTAGTTCAACATTGAGCGTATGTTTTGTGAGAGCAGAGGCTACTTTTTATACACAATCAATCCATGTAATTCTCCTATTAGAATCCTTATTCAATACTGAATAGGTTTACCTTATTGTATACAAAGTGTTAAAACCAGTTTTCATACTTTCATTCAATCCTTCACAAATAAGGATTAAGTATACCTTTTTACATTGGGACTTTTCTATACGGATCTGAAACAAATAGCAGGCCTTAGGACTTATGATCATGATCATATTCTAACAATGAATTCCCACTTCTGGGTAAAAACTCGGCATATATTATAGGGAAATAGACAAAAATGACCCATTTTCTTAATATTGGAACATAAATAGGATATTTCGAATATGCATATGCCATGCACAACAGTCGGACATAAATATGAATTTTTTTACACCTTAAAATGAAAAAATTGCCTTTGTATATAAATGAGTTATTTCCTTCCATTTTCTTGTTCTCTCTCTACTCTCTTTCCCCCTCTCTCTTTAAAATTGATATTTATTGGCTGTTCTTGGATTAGTGAAGGATTAAGATTTGATTTATTTGGAGATTGTGTTTGCTAATTGGCCCTTTTGGGAAATGAACACATTTTGGTGCTTGCAGATTGTAGATTGGTGATTTCTTCCTCAAATTATCATATTATTCCCCAAATTTGGAATCCCATTCAAAACCCATCTAGGTCAAAACCAATCTGCAGTCCAAATTTTTTTCAGATGTCGAAGAACTAAAGACACCATTTTTTTCTGCTGCAATCTCTCTCTTTCCTTCGCCAATGAACGCCTTCTCCTTCTAAGTTTGAAGAAAATCTCAAATTTGTTATATGTATCAATACGTGCAACTAGGGCTGGAAAAAAATCCCAAAAATCCCAAACAAAACCAAAAAATTCCCGAAACCAAACCGAAAAAATTCCAAACCAAAATTCCCGAAAATTTCGGTACCAAATACCGAACCGATCCCGAAATTTTGGTACGGGAATCGGTCTCAAGTTTTTGGGATTTCGGTAATCCCAAACCAAACCGAAAAAATATATATATATTATTTAATTTTCAAATACCTTTTAGACTCCCCCATTGCTCTTCAACAATTAACTGTATGCAAAAATCTCTTTCATTTTTTTGCTTTCATTTTGTTAAATAGCAAATTCTCTTTATTGCAATGACCAATGAGTCATCCTAGTAATACATCCATTCTCTTTACTACAAAATAACTTTCTTGCATGAGCACTTCAAGTGTAATTGGTTGCTGCCATACTTTCTCACATCTTTGTTTTGTTTAGTTTGGTGAAGTTCTAGTATTATTGATTAATATGGTTTCACATTTTAGACACTAACCTTTAGATGTTACTTACTTTCAGGTTTTTGAAAGCAAGGAAGTTTGATGTTGAAAAAGCCAACCATATGTGGGCTGATATGCTTCAATAGAGAAAGGACTATAGTGCCGACACTATTATGGAGATAACTGCAGCTGATAAAATTTGTTTGATTATGCATACTTTTTAATTCTCTTTTAATTTACCATGATGTTTCTTTCAGGATAGTACATGCAAGTTATTATCGCCCAAAAACCGAAAAGCCTAAAAGCCCAAAAAAAAAGCCGAAAAAGCCCAAAATTATTTTGGGATTCCCGATTGGTCCCGAAATCCCGAAACTATTTTGGGATTCCCGAAATTTGGGATTCCCGAAAATTTGGTTTGGGATCGGTATTGAAATTGGAATTCCCGAAAATTTTGGTTTGGGAATCGGGACAAAGGTTTCGGTATGGGATCCCATACCGAACCACCCCTACGTGCAACGATGTCAATTTTGTTATGAACGTGCATCATGCAATTAACAACGTTGGGGATGTGCGGGGGCCTAGATTTTGTAAATCCCTTAAAGTTCTGTAGCTTATCTTTGAACTGAACCTAGATTCTAAAATCCCATTAAAATCATTTATTTTTAGTGACATGCACACGACATGCATAGAACATGCACATGATATGCTCACATATATGAACCAACCCAAAAATTCAGAGCTCACAATTCTCTCTTTGAAATCAGAAAAATAACGCCATCCCCTGTGACGTCACCATCATATACACTATATGCACACTACATGCACCTGATATGTATAGAACTGGAGATCGAGCAACGAGCTGCTTTTTGCATTAATAAGAAACTTTAACAACAACCTATTGATATAGTGGATATAATTAAAAGATAATTGTTACGTAAATAAGGTTACAGTGACAGTTTGAAAAGTCTTGTTACGTATATCAACCACCGCTTAAACGTGCATGTGGAAAACATGATACTCGTTGTCGTTATTTCATAAACACGCATAACCCTTAACTTCCTCTAAGCTTTTTCTTAATTTTGTTTTTCGTTGAGGCCAGGTTGTGGTCATACTCGCTAAATTTCGGGGCACAACACACAAACATCATAACTAGTGAACATTCCCACTTCTCATATTAAGATGTAGTCATGCATACCATATGCACATTACAGAAAAAATTTCACAAATTTTTGCAATTGGACAGTTGAACCAGAAATTGTTTCATTCCAGTTTTGTAGCACATCAAAAAGTAAAGTTCCATAACCCATAGGCCCCAATATGAAACACAATCCCTAATTTAATTACTAAGTATTAATTCATCTTACAAACAACTCATTTATTCCATTAATCATTGATGTAGAAACTTGGAACTAAACATCCTACCTTACTATGCATGCCGAAGCTTCAGTCGTTGGAAAAAAAATGAAACTCTCTGGCCAAAATAGAAAATATGGTACAAATATCCTATCTTTAGACTTACTCCAACCCTGGGCTAAATGCCAAATATTTAGCCCAAAGTTCCCCCCAAACCCCCTCCAACCCAAGCTAAATTATTGGGCTAAATGCCAAATGCCAAAGTTGGGCTAAATTCCCCCACAAATTCCCCCCCAGATCGCGTGGACTCGCTGAAAAAGGCCCAGACGCAGCCCACTCACACGCCCCACGCGCCCCACGCGGGCTGCTTCCGTCTGAAATCCGACAGGGTGGACCCCAGCGCAGGGGGCTGTCGGCCACCAACCCCAGAGCCCAACAGCTCTTTTAAGCAATCCAACGGTTTAGGTTTAAATACCCTAGGTTGATCCAACGGTCCACATTCAAATTTCATTTTTAAAAAATATGTTATTTTAAAATACATTGAATCCAACGGTTGAGATTAAATATAATCAAATCCAACGGTAAAAATAAAGATCTAACGGTCCAAATTTAAATCTAATGGCTAAAATAATTAAAAAAAAATTATTTAACTCAAAATTGGTGAAAGTTGAAATATTGGTGAAAGTTAAAGGCTTGCTTTGTGAAAAATTTAATGATTTTTCAATATTTATCGGAATTTAAATTTTTTTAGATTAAAATGTTTATAAAATTAATTTACGATAGTCTATATATTTATTTTTTTTAAAACAAATTGATTTAAGAAAAAAATTAGCCTAAGTTCATTCTTTAATAATCCCGGGCTAAAATATTTAGGCCAGTAGGGTTGGAGCAGAAAAGCTGTTTCTGAGCTAAAAGCCAAATTTTTCGGGCTAAAAAATTTGGCTTTTAGCCCAAGGGTTGGAGATGGTCTTAAGGATGGAAAAATTTGTTGTATTTGGTATTGGAAGAATATTTGGTTATGGAAGAATAACACACATAGCTCACAGATTTGAGCCCAAACCCGAAAACCCTGACCTCACTTGTCTCACCTCTCTCTTGCATCCCCTTGTTCAAACTCAAAGATATGAGGTCAACCCAAAACCCAGATCACTCTTCTCATCTCTCTTTGGACTTCCCTCTCTTTAAAATCTAAGCTTAACCTAGAAACTCGGAGCTCACATAGCTCTCTCTACATCCCTCTGTTCCAAATGAGAAAAGTATTGTTGCAATGAGTTGATGATTTTTAGTATTTATATATGGGTATTTTAGTAATTTCAATTTTGTTTATAGTGTGCATGACTGGTTTGTCTTATTTATGTCCCAAGATTAAGAAAATGGGTCAGTTTTGTCTATTTCCCTATATTATAAGACCGACGCCCAACCCTACCAATAATTTATTTAAATATGAAATTGAAAACAAAAGAAATTTTTTTAAAAAATATCCTCATAGCTTGTCATGTGGTTATCGCCGTAAATGAGTTCAAATAAACCTATCTATCTATCTATCTATCTAGCTTTGTACGTGACTAGGGATGGCAATATAGCGGATTGGGTTTGGATGTACCATCCTCATACTCGTACCCATTTATTTTTGCTAACCCGAAATAGTAGAATCCCCGAACAGGTTTTTCTCATAACTGGACCCGATGGGTAACGGATTTTTTTATCGGGGAACGGTTTTCCCCATTATGGTATTTATATATTTATTTATATTATTAATTAAATAAATATTTTTAAATAAAAATGATATTAAATATATTTTGTTATTATTAATACAATTGATACAATGCATCTAATAAGTAATGTTAAATATTTATATTACCAAGAAAACATTTACACTCTTAAAAATTATAAGCATATAATTTAAGGAATTGTTATTAGCACTCCAAAATCTCATTCTACACTCCAAACTTTCTATATTTAGAAGAAGAAGAAAAATACACTTGTGAGGAGTGTAGAATGATATTTTTGGAGTACCAATAACACTTAAATAATTAATTTTCATATATAATAATGCATGATTGATAGATTATTAACAACTTATTTCCATATAATAAATATTTATATTTTTATTAATAAATGAAACTGTTCAGTTTTGGGATGTATACCCCAATAACCATATCCGAACTTGAAACCGAAAAATTTATCCGTAATTACCCATAACTATAAAATACCTAAAATTTAATGCCTGATACTGAACCATTTAGAACAGTTACTTATATGGATCGAATTTGACGGGTTAAATTGTCATTCCTATACGTAACAAGTAGATAAAACTCGGAACTTTAGAATGAGGTGGGCTAAGCGTTCAAACTAAACAAGGTTCGATATGAGCTGTAAAAACGAAAATTTCATTAAAGTGGAGAAAGAATCAAAACATTTCTCTAATTATATCAACTTGTAAGAATCCAACCATTTTTCAAGAGTTTTTTTTTGTTTCCCACTTTTGTATGCTTTCTCGATGGTCAATTAAACAGTACATTCTTAATTACATCCTGCAAGACCAACTTTGTGATGGTTTTGGACTAATCCATTTTTTAAGATCATTAAATTACTCTAATTTTAGACAAAACCATGGTTCTTGGAACACACATGCATATTTGCTTACGTATCTTTTGTTTTGCCAACGTACGCGCATGTGAAATCTGTCGGTCAATGTACGCCCGCGGAGTATAATTTATTTGTACGTTCACAACTTCAGGTGGAGGTGTTTATTTGGAATTTTGGACTCTACTAGCAGAATATAAAAAATTTACCAATAAACTAGACTAATATGCTCAAAAGTATTAATTATTTTGACTAAAAATTATATTAATTAAGCATTTGCATAGTTTGGACTTTAGAAATGGGGACGAAAGAAACACTATGAATAAATAACTAGTCGTTTAAAATTGATGGATCACATTGCCGACAGTGATCGATCGGACTCGATATGAGATTGCACGTCAATATTTATAAAATAATTATTGTTTATGAGATTTAAATTCAAAATTATTTTTAACAAATTGAAGATTTATATCAGACTAAATAATCATCGACAATCAAAAGTGAATATATATATATTAGCTTAATGTGACTCAGTATATCAAACTTGTATGACCAAATGACATATGTGTAGAACACTTAAATTTACAATGTGGCAAATAAACGTGATACGTCTAGTTTTTTGGTTGTTTGAATGATTACTTTATCGTAAGTCTCATTCACTTGCAAATAATTTATAGCTCAAGCAATGGGGGATCTAAGAAATATTATTCACGGAGGGTCAATAAGAATAGCATGCACAATGCACTAAATTTCTCTTTAGCGGTGTAGCATGAAAATTATCATTTCATCGAGCTTTAGTAGGCATGATGTCATTTTTCAAGTTATATTGCACACCTATTGACAAATGTTGATAAATTTTGAGCGAGCATGCCGACAGATGTTAATATATGTTGAGTGAGCCTATCGAATGATGCCCATAGCAAAACATACAAAGGCATGAGGTTAGCAGTTACCCTGCCTAGTACCTCTAGAGGCAATTCAGCGATTAACTGGAGACCAGCTTTCAAGGGCATCTCAAATTTTCAAAAAGCATCACTTAGTCCTTCTATGAAGAATTTCTGAGTTTGGTGCATCAGCTGGCCCTCTGAACTCACGTGGGAGAAATTTTTCCCTGTTCTAGGAACTCCACCTCATACATGACAGGTGGAGTACCGAACTAATAGGCATCTGAAACATGACTTTTTGTTTTTTGCACCGAAATTCATTTTTTTTTACGTTGAAAATTAATTAGTTCTTTATTATTTGTATTAAAATAAGATAGGAAAGTATAAAACAAGATTATACCTATTTAGAAGCCCAATGGTAGCCGGAGATGGCCAGAAAATAGCCTGAAAGGTGATTGGTTTGAGGAAAAATTTGAAAACTCGCCGAAAACTTGATAAACTTTAAACGTTCATAACTTTTTCAATACTCAACAAAATCGAGTGATTCAAAAACGAAAATCATACTTCTTGACAAGACGAAGAGAATGGTATCTTTCTCAATTGCTAAATCGGCGTGGGTTGGCCAGAAAACGGCTTGAAAGTAGTTGTCTTGGTCTTGAGTTAGCCACTTTCGAGCCGTTTTCTGGTCAAACCACAGTGAATTAGCCATCAAGAAAGGTACCATTCTCTTTGTCTCATTTTTTGAAGTATGATTTTCATTTTTAAATCACTTGATTTTGTTGAGTATTGAAGAAGTTATGAAAGTTTAAAGTTTACCCAGTTTTCGGCGAGTTTTTAAGTTTTCCCGCGGACTAGTCACCTTTCAAGCTATTTTCTAGCCATCTCCGGCAACATTGGGCTTCCAAATAGGTATAATCTTGTTCTACACTTTCCTATCTTATTTTAAAATATTATGGGTCGAATTTGGTTAAGAAACGATAGAGTTACGAAGCTTTAAAAATTGTCCAAATTCCGGGCAAGAGCTCCGTGACACCTAACGAAGTTTTTAATAGAAGAACCAAAATAATAGATGGTGGATAGTCTCAAGGATCATTTCTATTGATTTTCAATTTCAAGAACCAAAATGATGTGTTATACAAATATCAGAGATAATTTAGGCTAAAAAACCAATAAAAATGTCATGACATCCCCATTCGAAATGCCGTAGCAGAAGCTTTTACCTAACATTACTTAAATACAATTGCGGCTACATAATCTTCTAGAAATCATCAACGACTAGTAGTGGGCAGAAACGAGTCATCGGACCAATCTTCAAAATTCCAACATTTGCCCTTCTGATGTTCTTCAACGTCTATCTATAATAGTCCACAGTTTCACCTCACCATACAATACTGAAAGCTAGCTCCCAGGTCATCGTTTTAATCAAACATGCCGTCCAAGCTCACCAGCCTTTGTGTTGTTGGCCTCCTCCTGTTCCTCTCATTACCCGGCACGATGGCACGGCCGTTGCCTTCTTCTTCTTGTGATGTCAGTGCAGTGAAAGTTCAACATGAGGTAATTAGTTATCACTAATTATAATTCTTCCTCCAAAATCATATTATAAACTAGCTAATTTTGTGGTACATTTTTTGTGGGTTTTTGCTAATTTTTGTTTTTTGTGATCTTGTTTTTTATATAGTTGAAGGATGTTGATGTAGAAAAAGCCATGGGGGAGGAATGTTGTGAAGGAGTTGGGGAAGATGAGTGCCTAATGAGAAGAACTCTTGCGGCTCATATTGATTACATCTATACGCAGAAGCGCAAGCCATAATTAATTTTTCAATTCATATGTAATTATGTATCATCTTTCTTGATTAGTCTTGTTGATTTTTCTATACTTTACTAATTTGTTTTATGAATTTTTCTGTGTACTAGCCGGTGTAATATTACAGATAGTTGTGGAGTGGTTCTTCAATTTTCGGTTCTTTCTTTTTTTCTTTTTCCGAGTTCTTTACAGTTCTCCCATATGAGTTATCATCAAAATTCTTACATGATAATAACTAATTCAGGATTAAATGGTTGGAAGATAAAATCTCTACATTAGAAATATACAAAATAATATATACTTTATATGTGAGAGGTTTACTTCTAATTGGATTCTTCTATTTTTTTGAAAAACTTCTTATGTGCTTTAAGCATATGAGTGTGCGATAAACTGCATTTTTCAAAACCCCGTAAATATGAAAATCAGTGTAAAGCGTTTGGTATATCTTAATGTAAAAGTGATATAATTATATATAATGACAAAAATGGACATGGTAGTGGGGATGGTGGCGACAACAGTGGTGACGGGGGCAGTTTTGGTTGTGGTAGTTGTGGTGGTGGTGGTGTTGATAGTGGCGGCAATGGTATGGTTATGGTGGTAATTTTAGTAGTAATTTGTGTTGGTTTGGTTGCAGGGGTAACAATGGTGGTAGGGGCAATGGTAAGAGCAGTGGTTGTGGTGGTGGTGGTGGTGGTGGTGGTGATTGTGGTGGTGGAGGTGGTGGTGGTGGTGGTGACAATTATGGTGGTGATGTTGGTGTTGGTGGTGGTGGCAACAATGAAGGTGTAATTAATGGCCGTGGTGGTGTAATGTTAGTTTTTGTAGTGTTAGGTGGTGGTCGTCACTTTATTTTATAGGAGATAAAATCTGTGTAGAAATATAAATAATGTAATTTAAAAAAAAAAACTAATGAGAGTAAATTGAAAATATTCATTAAAGACTCAACTTAGCTATTTACAAAAAAATACTTTTAACAGTTGTTGTCGAAAGACCATTAATTTCAAAATAAACATAATATTTTAATTTTACCAAACACTTTTACCGCTTGATTTTAAAGTGAAGCAACTTTTGGTGAAAAGAACAAATACTAAACGAAGCTTTAATAATATGTAATTAAGTTGAGACTATATTAGTGATGTTAGCGATGAACCATAATGAGCCTAAAGAGTTTATCAAACACTAAGAATGAAACTATTTGAACTACATTGACTCAGAGTCATCACAAACTAAGATTTTACCTTGATCAGAAGTAATAACAATATTTTGAGTTGTCAATGTGCTACATGTAACATTATTCTAAAAGTAATGATTATTGGTTATACATTTAGAGTCAGTTAGTATAACAGTCAAATGTTATTTATCTTCGCTTGTAAATAACAGTTCTTAATTTCAAATCGTGTGGTTACATATTTAAAAAAAAAAAAAACAAACACATTTAGAGATGGAGATAATAAATTTTCTGTAATTTTGTTATTACTTGATTAAACAAAACTTGGTAATATGTACTGGATATATATATATATATATATATATATATATATATATATATATATATATATATATATATATATATATTGAGTGTACCTTAATCCTAATAATTTGGGGACAGGAATCGTACTGTCGACATTTAATGGATCTAAGATCATGAGATTGTGGCATCCGATGCTCGAATGGCCAAGCAAATTTCGTATTTTAATTTGTATCTTGGTCATATGACATGGACAAGATTAATCATGATGAGGACTGCTATTATATGTTCATTTAGGGAGAAAAGTTTACTTAGTGGATTCCATTCTAATCGATACTATTGGGTGGAGAAATTTTTGTGCAATGGTCATAACATGTGTTAATTTACTAGTTATGATTTGGTTGATGATATAGGTGACATTTTGTGAATTTTGGGTAGTTAGATATACGTGTTATAATCTGAATAGATTAACTAATTAGTAATTAATGAGTAAATTTTATATTATACATTTTAACCCTAATCTTAGTATATTTGGTAATTATTTTGTTGAGATTTTGATATTTCGATTTATATTTCCATTGTAAGACATGAGACTATTTTTGAGTAATAGGGTAAATAAGGCTTATTTGGCTATTAGGGTTCTCTACAGATCAATTTGGAGAACTTGGCTAGGCTTTGGCAATTTATATTCTTTCAAGGTGTTTTCTATCATTTTTTTCTTAATAATATTACTTTTGATTTTAATTATGATTATGTGTAACTAATTTTCTTTTGCTAGGCAAGGCCACTAGTCTTAGCATGAATATGTAGTCTTTATTTAACTACTTATAATATTATGCATGCATATTTTGAATTATTAATTACTGTGTTTAAATTATCTATTTACGTTAATGATTCGCGATCATTAGGATGTTTAGACTACTAATTGAATGCAATTCGGTCGGAATATGACCGTAGAATTCAGTAGGATTTCTTGTGATTAAAAATTGTAATTTCACTTAGGATGAATATCACGTCTTAAGGGTTGCATGGTTTTTCAAAGGGTTTTCATAAAGCTTAATGAGTCTTACATGTTTATATTTGATTTGAATATTCAAATGGATTGCATGTTAGATATACGCTCTTGCTTGATATGACAAGGAGAACAAGGAGAATTTGCATTAGGAAAACTTAACCTTCAAAGTTGCATGTGTAATTCATAAGTAATTGGTAAATGATTGTTAAGGTGACGGCAAACCCTAGTGTCTTTTTATCATTATTTTTCAAATTTGCAATTTGGTTTCCTTAAATTTGCATTCTTGCCAATTTATTATATTGTTTTTATTAAAATCATTTTTAATATTAAATTACAAAATCAACTTTTTCTAAACTTTGTTTTAAGTAATTAATTAAGAATTAGTTTTTACATAAATTGTTTTAAATAATCCCGTGGAGAACGATCAATTACATTATTCTCTTACAAGTATTTTCAAGCGTTTTTACCTCTACTTTTGCAGGTGGTGAAATTCCTATCAGTAATACACAAACATCACATGCAATGTGATGACTAATTTAGGAAGTTGTGAATCTAGTAGATGAGCAATTTTTCAATATATCTAAAACACGGACACGTGATGTTTTCGTTTCACTCAAATCATAATATATAAATTCTTTATTTTCTGTTAATATAACCTACCACATAATTTGTGTTCATAAAAGTTTTTGATGGCACATTAACTGCGTAGAGAAATAACTTGGTATTGTATGGAAAGGTTGAGTTTGTGATCTCTCTCCTTTTACACAAGGGAAATGACCGACTCAGTTGTTGCATATAAACAGGACATTAGTTGATGCAAAAACTCACGATAAGGCTATTTCTTTAGCGGAATCCCTTCTTTTCTGAGTCAATCTCTCTATCATTATGTTCATCTTGGACCGACTTAGATTCTCCTCGGGTTTTCTATCATTATTGCATATATGCTATCTAGTATTGGTTTCGAAAAGCATATTTGAATACACTACAATCATCCAAATTCGATTTCTAAAGAATGGTTGATATTTTATGAACTTCAGTTTCGTAGAGCATATTTTGTATCCACATCTTCAATTCTCCTCTCCGTTTTTTATGGCCATAATCATTTTCGTGTTTCTCAAAATTCCTATTTATACGTTAATTAACCTAACCATTTTATAACATTTGCTTCTTTTCTCTCTGGTAAGTAAATTCTCCAAGTAAACACTAGTTCCGTATTTTAGACTTACCTTATTCTTATTCATCACTCTAATTGCTCTTATCTTAACGATGAAATTTGGACCACATACAATATGTTTGGTTTAGAATTTTACTAGCTTCCATATATTGAATACATGGTCGTCTCATTTGACCTTAGGCTACGATATAAATGCCCTCGGTATTAGCTAGGACGTGATCGAATGCCCACCATAACTCTGTTGATCACCATCGAGTCGTATACCTACCCCAATAATCTGGTTGAAAAGTAACGATATTACTGCGTTGAGTGTTACGTATATACATATATGCATGGATGCGAAATACGTCTTAAGAATTGGATTACCTAGTTTTGTCGTATACAAGGCAGCGGCAACGTGAGCCATTTCATTTCTAGAGTTCTCTATTCAATTCTTGCAACAAATCAAAGCATGAGAGGATACGTACCGGTGATCTGTTGTCATCAATATCGATTAATGGTCAACCATATATATAATATGCATGGCTTTGCTTGCTTCTTTGAAAGTTTATTTGTCACCCACTTATTGGAGAAGGACATGCATGGTATAGTTATACTACTATGGTGGCATTTCACGCTAATAAAATAACGAAATGTGTAAGTTTTTGTTCATATGTTTTTATTTTATTGGCATGGAACATATTAACATTGTACCCATTTCATATAAATTGTTCTCTACTTATTAAGAGTCTGATGTGTCCTACTAACTTGACGGATTAAGACGTGTCTAATTTAACCTCAACATAAGATGATATAATTTAAATCTCTCACTCATTTAATCTATTGCTCTATATTATCATATTCTATTTAGTAGAGGTCCAGATGCCTACTTGCAATATTCCATTTATTTATATATGAAATTTAATTAAATAAGATATATATGGAGTGTTCATTCTTCAGAGAGAAGCTTAGCATTTAATAGTCAACGTTCAACTGCCAACTGCAACGGGCGCACACTTGCATAGTTATGCTTATAAGATTAGTTGTTGATTTGGCAGTAACCAACGATGTGCTAGTGCTAGCTTGCCGGACAATTAAACTAATTTGGCTTCAAACTAATATTATGTCACGTCTTAATCGAGCAAAAATGCAGTTTCAAATTTGAGACTTCTTCTGTGCCCTTAATTTATTGACTGAGGCAGTTGAATTTTTGGCATGAAAATACAGATCCTATAGCCCACCGATGATCTTCTTCATGCTTTCACACTTTAATTTCTCTCCATATTTTTAAACAAAGAAGTGAAAAAGTTCATCAAAAGCCTCCATACTAACTTGTTAGTTTTTTTCAAGTATTTTTACGATTTTTGTGGGTAAGGTGTTGAAGACTAACATTAATTTGGTTCGGCTTACTAAACTCACTCATTCAGTTTTTTGGTTTTCATCAACTGTGGTTGGGGTCTTATCAAAGTTGTAATTCTTTATTCTATATTCATAAAGTTCATTCAAAATTGATTCACACACCTTTTTTTTTTCTTTCAACAGGGGCCGCCAATCATCCTTTAGAGGCGGCACACCCTGTGGGCACTAGTACAAAAAATAGTTTGCGCAACGCAGGTACCTTCGTCGCTTAAAGTCAAAAATTGTTGCCAGAAAATTAGCCCAACAAAAGCTTCATCGCGCGCCAACCGTCGTGCCAAGGTAGTGAAAGTAGGGTTAGCGCGACGAAGGAGTAGCCTACATCGCGCAAAACTACTTTGCACGACGTAAGTTATCCATCGTGCAAAGTTGTTTTGCACGATTGTAAACACGAAAAATTCTGTATTGAATGAAATGAGAACACGTGTTCAAAGTAAATTTGTATTCATTTGAATTTGTAGGTTACAATCTCTGTTTACAATTTTTCCTCTGATTCAACCTTCAAATTTGATGTAGATGCGTGGTTGTTGATTCAAGGGTCGCGATGACTTGATCTCAGACGAACAGTTGAGCGATTGCTTCAAGTTTTGAGCTTGAACACAAAGCGTGACCTCAAGGGTGCGGCAAAGGTGGTGTTTGATGCGGGATTTCGTGTTGTTTCAAGGGTCTTGGTGACTTGATCTTGAAACGAATGTTGCAACAAGTTTATAAGCTTGCAACAAAGTCTTGAAGGAATTGGCACACGAGCACTTGTTGATTCGTTAAGGAAGTGCTTCAGCTTTGGTCGAGAGAAAGCTTTAGCTTTGGTTGAATGTTCTTCGAAGAAAGTTTTGACAGCGTATTAGTCTTCAAAGGTTTGGCAGATGTTCTTATGTGTAGAGATTTTTTCGACCTTATGCTTGTGGGAGGACCTTGTATTTATAGACTTCTCAAAGCTTGCCTTTGGATGGATTTAGCTATGATTTGGGTCTTCATTCGTCCATAGGATAATTTAGGCATGTTTTGTGTCTTAATTTCAGCCACCTTTACTCCGTTGGTCGAAATTATGAGGCCTTGTTGCCTATTTTGTGAGCAATCTTCAATTCTTGCTTGTTTTATGAAGATGCGTTAACTTTCTTTCTGGTTTTAGGACCTATTGAAAAAAACACACCCACTAGACCTTGTTCTTTAATGTAACCAATGACAATAGATTAAACTAGCAAATATAGAAAGCTTAGAAACACACAAAGATTTATACTGGTTTGGCAGAACTTATGCCTACATCTAGTTGTGATTTCTATAGGTAGAGAAATCATCGCTCCTTTGATTAATAATAGAGAATACAGAACTTTTGCGAACCTTAGAACTAATCACAAAACTCTCAGCTGTCTCTGGCTGTTTTCTCTCTCAAATTTAAGTCTTGCCACACCTTATTTATAGGCATAGGGTGCAGTTTACATGTCATTTACAAATTATAATTCCTATTCTAATTGGAATTGGAAATTAGACTTCCTTTCCAATTCCAAAAAGACTTATAGGATTTCTAATCTAAATTAAGGAAACTAAGATTCTTTCCTAGCCCTTTTAGGAGAAGAATTGGTGCACCCTTTTTTTCCCTAAGACAATCATAAACTGGAAAGGACACTAATTGATGAGACAAAACCTAACAATCTCCACCTTGGTGAGTTGAACCAAGTCTTGATCGTTGCACCCCAAAGTATCTTTGAACCTTCTTGAAGCAGCTCTGGAAATCTTCAAGAGTCTTCACCTTGTCAACCTTCTTCTTGCCTCATTGCACCTCAAGTGAGGAGGTGCTCCACTTTAATCAATCAACAAGATTGATCAAGTTCAAGCAATGCTTGAACTTCTTGGCCGGCACTATCTTTGTAAGGAAATCTGCGGCATTGTCATCCGTATGAATCTTTTCAATCCAAATCTCCTTAGACTCCACCCAATCTCTGATTCTGTGATACCTTGCTTCAATGTGCTTTGATCTTCCAGAGAAAACCTGATTCTTTGCCAAGTGAATGGCACTTTGACTATCACACTTCAACTTCACACAATCTTGAGTGATTCTCATTTGACTTACCAAACCACAAAGCCAAATTGCTTCATTTTCAGCTTCAGCCAATGCAATATACTCTGCCTCTGTGGTCGACAAAGCTGTAATTGGTTACAGTAGTGCCTTCCAACTGATTGGTCCTCCTGCACATGTAAACACATAACCAGAAGTTGACATTCTCTTGTCCAAGTCCCCTGCATAATTGGCATCCACATATCCTAACACCCCTACATTTTCCTTTTGCTTCTCAAACATAGTCCTTTGCCACCAAGAACCCTTCAAATAACGCAAAATCCACTTGACTGCATCCCAATGTTACTTTCTTGGATTTGCCATGTATCTGGAAACGACACTGATTGCTTGAGCTATGTCGGGACGTGTTAATACCATTGCGTACATAAGGCAGCCCACAACATTAGCATAAGGCACATTTTCCATCACTTTTTGCTCTTCCTCGGACTTAGGACATTGTTGCCCACTTAACCTGAAGTGAGCCGCCAAAGGAGTCGAAACGACCTTTGCTTCTTGCATGTTGAACTTTTCAAAAACCTTCTGAATATACTTAGCTTGTGATATCCAAATCCTTCCAGCGGTCCTATCTCTCTTAATTTCCATGCCAAGGATCTTTTGTGCAGCACCTAGATCCTTCATGTCAAACTCCTCGCTCAACATCTTCTTCAAGTCTTGAATTCTAGACTTGTCTTGACAAACAATTAGCATGTCATCCACATATAGCAATAACAATATGATCATCCCATCTTGGAACACATGATAGTATATGCAACACTCATATAAGAATCTTCTAAAATTGATTTTCAGCATGAAGGAATTAAACGTCTTGTACCATTGCCTTGGAGATTGTTTTAGGCCATATAGGGACTTCCTTAGCTGACATACTAGGTTCTCTTTCCCATATTCAACAAACCCTTCTGGTTGAGCCATGAATATCGTCTCCTCTAGGTTTCCATGAAGAAACGTTGTTTTCACATCCATCTGTTCAATCTCCATGTCATGTTGAGCTGCCATTGCTAAAAGCAATCTGATAGAAGTATGCCTGACTACAGGTGAAAAGATCTCATCATAATCCACCTTTTCCTTTTATAAGTACCCCTTAGCCACGAGCCTTGCTTTGAATCTCACGACATCTTGTTCATGTAGTCCATCATTTTTCCTAAATACCCACTTGCATCCAACTAGCTTTTTGTCTTTGGGCTTAGGAACCAACGCCTAAATAGAGTTCTTGTAAAGAGACTCTATTTCTTCTGTTATAGCACTTGTCCAACCATCTCTCTCATCACTTACTATAGCTTCTCAATAAGTAGTCGGATCTCCTTGACTAATGTTAAGAGCATAATTAACTTCGTCTTGATCAAACCCAAACCTGTTAGGTTTAGGTTTGTCTAGTGCTATGCATCTTTGGAATGCAGGTGGATTAGAGTGTCTTCAATCTGCCTCGTTTCATGCTCCACCTGATTCCTAACTGGTGAACGATGTTGATGCTCTTCTTCTTCCTTAAAATCATCAGATACTGCCACTTGCTCGATTTGCTCCACTTGAGCTGTTTCTTCATCTGAATCAATTAACGAAATCTTTGTTGCCTCAATTTCAGCATTGTCATTCTTCTCCCTATAACTCGATTTTATTCAGAGGCATGGTTGTCTCATCAAAGACAACATCTCAGCTAACAACCTTCTTCCTGTTGTTGATATCCCAAAGCTTGAAACCCTTCAATCCTTTCTCAAAACCTAAGAATATGCAATGTGTAGACTTTGGTTTGAGCTTGGACCTTTCATCACTTGGAATATATGCATAAGCACTACAGCCAAACACCCTAAGCTTGGAATAGTCCACTTGCTTATCAAACCATACCTCTTATGCACTCTTAAAATCGAGAACTGTAAATGGGTATATTAATCAAATAACTTGCATGATTAACAACCTCTACCCAAAAACTATTAGGCAATCCCGCATGAAATCGCATGCTTCTCTATCTCTCTCTCTCTCTCCATGAAAGTTTAGTTCATTCTCTCAGTAGCTCCATTTTGTTGGGGATTATTCTTTATTGTGAAGTGCCTTATGATGCCTTCTTGCTTACAGTAATCAGTAAACTCATTACTTTTATGTTCACCTCCATTGTCACTTTTCAGGTACTTGATCTTTCTTCCAGTTTGATTATTGGTTTCTATCTTCCATTTCTTAAACTTTGCAAAAACCTCGGATTTATGCTTGATGAAATAAACCCAAACCTTCCTAGAAAAATCATCCATGAAAGTAACAAAATACCTAGCTCCACCATTTGATTTAGTTGGTGCAAAGCCCCAAACATCTAAGTGAATATAGCTGAGTTGCTTATTGCTTCAATTATTTGCACTGCTACTTGTGAATGATACCTTTCTTTGCTTCCCAAGAACGTAGTATTCACAAAAGTCCAATTTGCAAGATGAGACGCCTTCCAATAGGCCTTGCTTATGTAATTCTTGTAACCCCTTCTGGCTTATGTGTCTGAGCCTATGATGCCAGAGTTCAGTCTTGTCTTCTATACTCTAATTTACAGAAACAACTGCTTCCCCCGACTATAGTGGTCCCAATTAACTTGTACAACTTATTGGGTTGTAGGTCACCCCGCATTACCATTAGCAATCTTTTGGTTACCCTAAGTCTTCCTTTTTTAGACTTGTACCCATAACCGACCTCATCTAAAGTACCCAAGGAAATCAAATTCTTTCTTAGTCTAGGGACATCCTTGACATTCCCTAAAGCTCATATCATCCCATCAAACATTCTGATTCTAATAGTGCCGATTCCTACTACAGGACATGAAGAATGGTCCCCCATTAAGACTTCCCCGCTACTGACTTCCTTGTATGTATCAAACCATTCTCTTACTGCACACATATGAAACGTGCATCCAGTATCCAAAATCCAATTTGTGAAAGCCTTGGAGCTCGATGTTACTAAAAGAAGCTCTTCGTCACTCTCATGCTCGGTGACTGCACTAGCTGAACCTAAGCTTCCTTTCATCTTAGCTTTCTTCCCTTTCCAAATATTGCAGTTCCTCTTCCAATGATTGGTTAAACCACATTCGAAGCAACTTTCCTTCTTTTCCTTTTTCTTCTTGGATTTTAACCTACCTCTGTTGCCGGTTTTCTTTTCCTTTGTCTTTTCTCCCCCATTCTCTTTGGCTTTAGCATAAAGGCCTTGAGAGCTTTCAGTTATATAATCTAGTTTAGCATATAACTAAAGAGATTGAATTACGTCTTCAAGATTCAGGGACTCTTTTCCAAACATTAAAGTTGTTCGAAAGTGCTTGAAAGACGAAGGTAGAGACCTCAGCAAGATGATAGCCATATCATCATCTTTGTAAGTTTCTTTGACCTTCTGAGGATTAGCTATGCAATTCTGGAACCTGCATACATGATCTTCAATATCACTTCCTTCTTCTAGTCGAAGCCCCGAATAGTTCATCCTTGTGAAAAAGTTTATTGGACACGGTTTTTCCCATATAAACATTCTCCAACTTTTCCCATGCTTCCTAGGCAGTCATCTTCTTGGTGATGTGTGACCGAACTGATCTTGTGAGATGGATTTCAATGGAAATCTTGGCCTTCTTGAGAACCTTAGTCCATGCTGATTCTGTCATGTTTGTCGGCTTCTCACCATTGAGTGCATCATCCAAACTCATCTGTATCAGTACGTTCTTCATTATCATTTGCCAGTCTATAAAGTCATCCTTGTTGTCAAAGGGCTTTAACACATGTCCTAGATCCGCATTCATCTTCCCTTTTGACATCATAGAACACCTTGAACCTAGCTCTAATACCAATTGTTGAAAAAACACGCCCACTAGACCTTGTTCTTTAATGTAACCAACAACAATAGACTAAACTAGCAAATATAGAAAACTTAGAAACACACAAAGATTTATACTGATTTGGTAGAACTTATGCCTACATCCAGCTGTGATTTCTCTAGGCAGAGAAATCATCGCTCTTTTGATTAATAAGAGAGATTACAAAACTGTTGCAAACCCTAGAACTAATCACAAAACTCTCGGCTGTCTCTAGTTGCTTTCTTTCTCAAATTTAAGTCTTGCCACACCCTATTTATAGGCATAATGTGCAGTTTACATGTCCTTTACAGATTATAATTGCTATTCTAAGTGGAATAGGAAATTAGACTTCCTTTCCAATTCCAAAAAGACTTCTAGGATTTCTAATCTAAATGGAATAAGGAAACTAAGATTCTTTCCTAGCCCTTTTAGGAGAAGAATTGGTGCACCCTTTTTTTTCCCTAAAACAATCATAAACTAAAAAGGACACTAATTGACAAGCCAAAACCTAATAGGACCTTGCCGAATTTAAGGGAGTTTTCTCCCTTGTGCAGATTTGTAGGAAGATTTTATATTTCCTTTGCTTGATTTGTGCC
This sequence comes from Crataegus laevigata, assembly GCA_963580275.1. NCBI lineage: Eukaryota > Viridiplantae > Streptophyta > Magnoliopsida > Rosales > Rosaceae > Crataegus > Crataegus laevigata. The sequence continues at coordinate 21,089,503 of OY756941.1, read as the reverse complement.
ACATGTCATTGATGACTTGTCCATTTGTAATGAATCATATGCCACGCAAAGCTTTGTGATGCATCATTTGTATACAACAAAATTTACATGTCTCCAACCACGTAGGGACATGTGTCGCGATGTAGAACTTGAGTCGCGCAAAGTTTCTTTGTGCGACGCAGGTTACTCCTTCGTTAAATAAACCCTTGTTTTTTTTTTTGGCAAAATATTTTTTATTTAATTTTTAATAAATATTATAATTAAATTCTAAACAATAATTAATAAACCAAGAAAAAGTATTTAATTATAAAATATATGAAAATGTACATACAAGATGTCCAAACAAAAAAAAAAAAACAAGTAGTCTTCTAGGTTTGATACATCAGACTACTGGGTATCGTAAAATATATGAAAATGTACATACAAGATGTCCAAAAAAAAAAAAAAAAAACAAGTAGTCTTCTAGGTTTGATACATCAGACTACTGGGTATCGACTGGGTGAAGTGGCTGGGAGGTCGAAGGTGGAGCAAGATCAAGTGCTGGCATTAGGATTTAGAGGCTGGACATCTGTATGGCCCATACAATCATACTTATCTGCTCGCCCTGGGCCGCAAGCTGGCCTTTTTGTGTTGTCACTTCCTCCTTCAAGGCATTGACCTCTCCTGTGGACGATCTGGAAGAGGAGGCACCCGTCTCACGAACCCGTGCCTTCCCCATACACCCAACAACCTTGCCATGATGACGACTGAACTTCTGATCCAGGATCTCAGTCAGAATCTGAAGACTTGCATTCTCTGGTATAGTGACGTCCTCGATCAACCACATCAATTACTTACTAGTTCATCAATAACCACATCATTCTTGTTTTTTGTCTATTCCCTCTGAAGCCAAGGTCTCTATAGACCTCTAGTATTACTTTGCAAACTGGGATCACATCATTCGCGGAGACCCAGGCATCAAGAGGAACTGCTTCTGCACATCGAAGAATCCTCCAACGAGGAAATTGAATCTGAATCTGCTATCCTTTGTTTCAGGCATGTAAGCGAGATCGTTGATGTGAGGATGCTCGAAAAGGTCATGAGTGCCCACCACAGCCATATTTCATTTTCTTGGCCTGCTCATACGAAAACCAGACTTAAGAAACCAAGTATTTCTACTAATGTAAAAATAAAACCCCTCAGGGGGCGTTTGTTTGCCCTCACTAAAGGGCACTGAACTGGACTGGACTAAGGGTTAGTCCAGTCCCATGTTTGTTCCTGACAGGGACTAGGTTTAATGAGACTAAGTCTCACTAGCCTAGACTAAATCAGGGACTAGCTGGTCTTAGTGAAACCCCTAAAAAACCATGGGACTAGCTAAGACTGTCCCCTTTCTCCTCCTTTCTCCTCCTCGCCTTGCTCCTCGACCACTCACATTCGAAAGTCATTGGACTAGATGCTTTTCACAACCAATTTTCATATAAAATACCAAATTGAAGATAAGATTGGAACGGACAAGGGAGAAAAAGATGGAGAAAAAAAGGGAGAGAATAGGGCGGTAAGGAAGGATTAGAGGGATAAAAAATAGGATAAAAATAAAATATTAATAATTATGGATTAAATAATATAATATTAGAGTTTGTTAATTATTCTGCTTGTAAGTCCGACACTGCACCAAACACTTCACTAAGCTAGTCCAGCTTAGTCTAGTCTAAGCTAGTACAGCTTAGTCCCTGAAACTAGTCCAGTCCGAAACAGTCCGGTGCAACAAACGCACCCTAATTGTATACAAAGAACGGAACAATATTTTCAGCATATGCGGGAGCCAAAACACTTACAAGTTTGTGACATTTGGATTTCCAAGTGAATTCCAGTGATATATTGAGACCACAAGTTTGTGTAAGGTCTTTTATAGACAATCTCAAGTGGGTCAATGCCTACAAGAGGATTTCCAACTGGATTTCTCACATTGTCCATGCCACTCTGCAGACTCGTTAATCCTACTTCGGCAAGACCTTTGAAAATTTCCGCATTTATATGCTTGAGATCTAACACCATAGCATACCCAGAGGTGGTTTACAAGGTTTTCCTCATTATCACACCCAGAGGTGGTTCATAAGGTTTTTCTCATTACACCCAGCGGTGGTTCATACAGATATTCTTCCAAATGCCCATCGCACCCAGAGGTGGTTCAAAAGGTTTTCCTCATTATCAAATCATAAAAAATATATAATTCATAGTTCTAGGTAATGAAGATTTGCATATGACTGAAGATTTCATGATGTGATCTTGCTAATAAGGGTCTTTAATAAATCCTAGTTCATGCACAGTCCTAAGTCCTAGTTCATGTATGGTCTTTATATAATAAGGGTTATTCATAGAAAGTTGTTCTATGTCCACACTAATTACACCCCTTCTTAGAAGAAGCAAAGCAGTGCTGAAAAGCCCTAGTAGGAGTCTTGCTAAACAAAGATGAAAGCTATTCTTTCTAATTATATTACATTGCAGGTCTTGTGATGCAATGATAATTGGAGCATGTCTATTTATATTACATAATTTACATTGTAAGACTATTGTACATTGAAGTATCTTGGTGATTACTCCAAGATCTTTTACAAATATTTCAGGCTATCCTCTATATGCGTAGCTGATTGGCCTTTTGAACCTATATATCGATACAGGATTATATTTTCTTAAATGACTCAAAATTTGAATTACCATGAAACCAAAAATGCAGCCAAATGAAGGGAGAAAAAAAGAAGAAGAAAAAGAAAATAGGAACCATGAGTCTAGTTCATGTGGAGCTATTAATCACAATTTAACCTCAAGCTGCTCATGCAGTTGTTGATTTGGACTTACAAATGTATGCGGAGAGCCTCGTTAATGTTAATGCAAGTAAGACGAGAAATATAGAGTATTTCAGAAAACAAAATAGTATTCAAACAACAGATGTTGACAAACAATAGATACAAAAGAAGCAATACTGACCCATTTCTTCTAGTCCACCCCTTTCGTTAATGTTTGAAGCTGTTTTCTTTTCTTCAGAGCTAGAGGCCTTCTTCTCTAAAGAGTGAGAGAAAAGTGCAAGAAAACAATTTGTCAAAACTTTTAACTACGTACATAATCGGAAAACATATCTAATCTTCTGTTTAGCTGAAAAACCATCATGTCGAACTACCTAGTGACATTTTATATAGATGAATTGTTAGTTGACATCCCAAACTAAAACTATCAACCAAAATCACTTCTAACTTGCTTAAGCCAAGGTAAACCTAATACCATCTTATGGAGAAGATGAGGAAAAATTTGAACAAGGAATTGGAGTTGCGGAAGAAACAGATTCTTAAGAGGGCGCATGTGGAAATTGCGAAAATTCAGGAGGCAGATGACGATGATGAAACAGATGTTTCTGTTGACGATCTCAGTGAATGATGCAGGTGAGGGTGTGTGTGGTATCTCCATTTTGCTTCAACTTAGTTGGCATATTCAATTGCTTGCTACAATTGCATAACATTTGACATTTTCATATTTCTTTAGATATAATTTTTGTGAGATTATTGTATTATAATATGCTAAGTTTTGTGTATCTAACATTGTGTTGCTCGTTCCAAAGAACTAACGAATTGGTTTTAGTTCGCTGTTGAGTTATGTGAATATATGTTGTTTCATGGCATTTTCTCCGTTGATTGAGTAGCTCTGTTTTGGAAAGCATTTGACTTCCTTTGGCCCATTTTTTGTTTTCAATTACTAATGTTAGCATCAAATACATTAAAGACATGGTCTTAATGTTCTGCCTTCGACGTAGGTACCCACAAACTATGGCTGTTGTGGTTATGCAGGGGCTAATGCATTGTGTTCCATGGCTTCAATTATGCTTGAGATGCGTGATTAGTTATGCATTTAAAGGGAAAGTTGTCGTGACCTAATGCAATTAGATTGATTGAAGAAGAAATGAAACATTTATTCGATAAGTACTAAATGCAAACCAGACATGGGTACAAGGACAAGATACAATTTTGTTGCAGTCATATCGCACATTATTAGAAATTCCAAATGCTTATCACACCCTGAGATTCATTATGTCAAATTTATCAAAGTTTACTTGGTTTTCCATTCACACTCACAACGCACAATACCATCAACATCTTAATATTCGATTTAACACTAAAACCCTAAAATTCCTAACCCTAAAATTCGATTTAACACTAAAACCCCCAATTTCTAATTTAATTTTCCAAATTGAATGTAATTACAATACCAAAATCTTCATATTAAGGCATTAAAGCTTGATTCTATACTTAGAAAAAAGAAAAATAAAGAATTAAGAAAAGATAGAAACTTGGGTCAATACCTGCTGGCTGAGTGTAGTCGAAAGGGATGGAAAGAAGATGAAGAGGAAGGCTATGGGAAAGGATGAAGGATGAGGAGATTACCAGAAAAAATTTTGTCCAAACTTTTGAAGGATGAGGAAGGCTACGGGAAAAGAGAGACCGAATGACAGAGAGGGAGAGATTGGGTGATATAAGCGAGAGGGAAGAGAGAGACCGAGTGAGAGAAAGTTCGGGTCTTGTATCTAATGTCTAAAATATCGATAATATCAGCGATTTTTTTGTGAGAGTCTGATATTTCTACACCTATCCTCGTGATTATCGATATTATCGCGTCCTTCTTGAAGGCGACGCCGATGGAGTAGACGGCGACGGGCATGAAGGCCTTGAGCATCTGGATGAAGGAGACGAAGAGGAAGATGTAGGCGGAATTGGAGAACCAGATGGGGATGACCGACTTGAGGTAGAGGTCACGGTAGATGGAGACGGCGCCGACGAGGACGAGAAGGAAGGCGAGGGAGGAGTAGAGGGAAATGAAGTAGAAGGCGTCGATGGGGATGACTGACTTGAGGTAGAGGTCACGGGAGATGGAGACGGCGCTGACGAGGCGGAAGACACTGATGAGGAGGAAGGCGAGGGAAGAGCAGAATGCCATGTGGGAGAAGGATCGAGAGACTGTGGTCTATGTGCGTGTGTGTGGGAGAATGAAGAAGAAAGAAGGATCGAGACTGGGCTCTCGATCTTTGTGTGCGTGTGTGTAGGAGAAGGGAGAAGAGAGAAGGATCGAGACTGGGCTCTCGATCTCTGTGTATGTGTGCGTGTGTGTAAGAGAACGGCTAAGAGAGAAGGATCGAGACTGGGTTCTCGATCTTTGTGTCTGTGTGCGTGTGTGGTGGAGTGTGAGAGTCTCTGACTCTGTGTGTGTGTGTGTGTGTGTGTGTGTGTGTGTGTGTGTGTGTGTGTGTGTTGTGGCGTGTGATAAAAAAAAAAGCATCCAAATAATTCAAAACTGTGTCTCTGGCTCTCTGTCTGAGACTCTTGACAACTTTCACAACTTTTACAACTTTTACAATTTTGACAAGACAAAAAGTAATGGTGGTTTCATCAAGATTCAAAACCGTGTGCCACGCGTGATATTCTTTCACATTCTCAGAGGTAGAGTATCAGATGATCACACATTTTTTTGACCCTTCGAAAATTGAAAAACGTCTATTACACCTTTTCGTTTCTTCTTCTTTCTTTAGCCCTTTTAGAGCCATTCCAGAGTCATTTCAGAGCTTCAGATCAACACACATTTTATTGTTGCTCCACGCAGATTCTATTTGGCCTTTACACAAAGGGTTCCATATTTAAGGTAAGTTTACAAACTTATATTTATATTATTGTAATTTATACAACAACAAAACATTTTGTGTGAACCCGTGCATCTTAAACGTATAATTATTCCCTAGAATAATTTTAATATGTTTAATGTTATTTATTATTTTATTATCAAATTGGATTATTATTCATTAATATTAGGTTTTATTATTCCATATTATTTTTATAATTACTTAAATTCTTACAATCATTTTCTTTACTTCCTATTTAATTCTTCTATAGAATAACTTTACTCCCTATTTTCTTTACTTCTTATTTAATATGTTTCCATCACTACTATATTTTTTGGCCAAAAAATAATTGCCTAAATTCCATGAAAAATAAATATAGGTACGTTTAAGATGTCTAGTGGAGTTACTAAACGTGATCCAGCTTGGGAACATGGAGACCCAATAGACGGAAACAATCATTGCACAATTTGCAAATATTGTGGTCGGGTAATGAAGAGTGGCGGAGTGACACGACTTAAGTACCATCTTAGTGGATTAGATCCAGGAAATAATGTCCAACGATGCGATAATGTCCCCTCAGAAGTGAAGGCATTCATCACCACATTATTAAAAAATAAAAAACAGCAGAAGGAAAAGAAAACACATGGAATGGAAAATATTCGAGCTGGGCTACAAGGAGAAGTCATTGGCCAAGCAGTTGACAGTGATGATGATGACCATGAGGACGAATGTGATGATGACATGGGACCTAAAGAACGACGCAGTTTCAAAGAAGCATTACGTGCCTCCAAACAGTCAGCATGGGAAATAGAACACCTTCATAAAATTCCTAATAGAGCACAAGGTTCCGGGACAAGTGGTGGTGCACAAATGAGACGGGGAGCAAGTGTTAGAAAATCACAACCAACACCACCAATAGCCCCAAGTTTATATAAGTCATCCGAAGCACGTCAAAAGAGTGTTTAGAGTTATTTCACTGGAGGTAATGTGAAGGAGGGAATGGGGCGTCTAATTAGCAAGTTCTTTATCTATGAAAATGTCCCTGCTCAGAAGGCATCATCACATCATTTCAAAAATATGGTATTGGGATGTCAACAGGCTGGTGTTAGAGTACTCCCTATGAGGTAAGAAACAAATATTTGGAAATGGAGTATAAAGACATTGGGGAGTATGTTAACAAGTTGAGGTCAAAGTGGGAAATTAATGGTTGCACAATCATGTGTGACAGATGGACTGGACCCACCAGATTGTCTATCATAAACTTCATGGTATACTACAAGGGAAAGACAATTTTTTTGAAGTCTGTTGATGCTTCAAACCATATAAAGAACTACAAGTATATTTACAAATTATTGAGGGATGTAATCATGGAGGTGGGAGAGCATAATGTTGTCCAAGTCATGACCGACAACGGCTCTGCGTTTGTCAAAGATGGAAAAAAGTTAATGAAGCATCATAATGTGTTTTGGACATCATGTACAGCACATTGTATTGATCTCATGTTTAAGGCAATGGGGAAGAGAGAGAATGTTGCTACTATTGTAAAAAGAGTTAGAACGATCACAAATTATATTTACAATCACGGTTGGTTGTTGGCAAAGATGCGTGAATTTTGCAAAGGAGAAATTATTCGTCCAGCTACCACTTGATTCGCCACCAACTATATTGCATTAGACAGCCTACTTAAGAAAAAAGCAGGGTTGAAGCAACTATTCACTAGTGACGATTAGGCCAACCACAATTTCAGTCGCTCAAATGCAGGTCGTATGGTGGAAAGTATAGTGCTTGATCATGCTTTTTGGACTCAATCAAAACATGTGTGCCAAATGTTTGAACCTCTTTACAAAGTTTTACGGATCGTTGACACAGAAGTGTATCTTATTATGGGGGCAATATCTGAGTTGATGTGTGTAGTGAAGGAAGACTTGGAAAGAAAACATGGTGCAAGGTGTTGGAGGTATGCCCTGAAAGTCAATCTTTGGAAGAAACATTTCAGGACATTGTCTGTATGTATAAATAACTCTAAATACAGCAAAAGGCAAAGTCACTCATTCGGACTATCTCAATAATTGATATAAGTCCAAAATAGTGAATCCATGGACAATGGATCAATGGAAGATGTAATCTAATGATGTTAGACTACAGAGACCTTCTTCACATAACCATGATGTTCAAAAGGTTCCTGGTCGTAGGATTGTCAGAGCGATACTGACAATACATAGACCAGTACATACTATGTCCCCTTCAAATGGGAATTATGGAAAGTCTCATGCCATTCGTGTAGTGACACTAAGACAAGTATGTAGGTGCTCATTAAGGGAATGAGTTCACTGAACACAATCGAAAGAGAGCACTTGCATGGAGGTCTACTCACATGTCAAGCAAGTAACTCTACTGGTTGGAATGTGTAAGTAATCATTTGACCTGAGACATCATAGTTGTCTTGAGGATACGTTGCTGATCATTTGATAATGAGACATGACCACATCTCATCTTGGATGTGTTCTATGCATTGTTGGGGTCAGTGATTTATTCTCAGAGGCATGTGAATGATCAACAAGGGATCTCTAATCTTTGTTACGAAAGGAAGAATACTCTAAGATATGATTCGGGAATCTTCGGCCGAAGTATCGAGCGTAATGATGGAAAACGTTCCTATACGACTCAATTGAATCATATAACTAAGTATAATCACATTAGGGGTTTGACATTAAACATCCATACCCTAGCAATATGCTTGTGAGTATTGTATTAGAGAATGATCGAATTACATTGTAATTCCAATTGAATAGGTTCTCCGACAAAATTCTACATTAGCTTGGGTAGCCATGATATATGGTTAGATGTCACTCATGGCTTGTGAGTTCTTCTAGGTGATTAAATATGTAATCATCAAAGAAGAAGGAGAATTAAAAGTAAGTTTTAATTCACTAAGTGATTGGATAAGTACTAATCAATTGGATTGATACCAATCACCTCACTGCCTTGCTAATTAGAACCTAAAATGATTGTACACCGAAACACTCTTGTGGTGAGACAACTAAAGGATGATGGAGTTAATTAATTTGATTAATTAAGTGTTATGATTAATTAGAAAGTCTAAAGAAATCATAGAAGCGATAAAAGATCGTTTCGGACTTAAAGAAAAGTTCGGGTTCATTAGGGCCCATTGGGCTTTTATTCAAGCATATGATGACTTAAAATAATAAAAGCCCAAAGCCCAAACAACACCAAAGAGGGCCGGCCAAGGGTTAGAGGAAATAGAGAGAGAAATGTCAAAAGTTGACTTATTACTTTTACATATATAAAGGAAGTTTAATGAAAAGGTTCATTAGGGTTTTTGTGTGTTTTTCAACAAAAGAGAAAAACAAATCTCTCTCTCTCAACACATTATAGCCGGCCACCATAGGAGGAAACACTAACTATCTTTCCTCCTTTTGGTTACTCCATCATCTATCTCACTACACTAGTGGGTGTGGATCTTTAGAGGTCTTCTACCTTGGGGACTAGAGGAGAATCAAAGGAGCTCATATTCCAACAAGGTGGAGGAATCAAGGAGGGAGGCTAGACTCAAGGAGTTCCAAGAACAAAGAGCTTGGAGGTGGTCCATCCTTGGTCTAAAGTCTAGATCAAGAGGTATAAAATTTCACCTTCACTTTGTTCTTCAATATTTTATATGATGCATCAACTATGAACCTATGCTTCTTGAAGGGGATTTGCATGACTATAGCTTTGATAATATGTGATAATATGCTTCCGTTGCTTATGTATATAAATTTTGAATTGTATATGCATGCTAGTCACTAGAAATCCCACTTAAATCTCATTATTTCCCTTCACAAGGTGGGTCATAAAGATAATTGATGACCGATGGTATAAAACATTATACCACGATTTGCATGCAGCAGGTATAAATTATGTCATAATTTGCAATTCATTTCTTTAGTTGCATAAGTATTATTTCTCTTATTAGAGTATGTGTTTCTTTGAACAGCATATTATTTGAATCCTCGATACCAATGCAGACCCGGTGTTGGAGATGATGGTACCCTTATACGTGCTGTACATAATGTATACTCTAAATTAGACCATACATCACCAGCAGTTGATCAATTTGGAAATGAGGTACACAATTACTTAAATTATAATAATTACATTGTTGGATTAAACTAACACGATTTATTGAATTCAGCTAACATGGTTTAAATATGCAAGAAGAACTTTTGGAGAACCAACATCAGTTGCTGCTTGAACAAAAATGTCTCCTAGTGAGTGTAAACATATTTCACTATAAGTTTATAATAGAATTTGTTGGAGTTATTAGGCTTATCAACATTGTTTTTCATTATAGCTGAATGGTGGATCATGTATGGGACTGATGCACCAACTGTGAGAAAGTTAGCAATTAAAGTATTATCACAAACAGCTTCCTCATCTGCTTGTGAAAGAAATTGGAGTACATTTACACTCATACACACAAAGCAAAGAAATAGGTTGGCTCATAGTAGGTTGGAAAAATTAGTTTATTGCTACTACAACATAAAGCTTCAAATTCGAGATAAGGAAGCAGAAATAGATCATGTCGATCGTGGTGACCCACAAGATGTGTTTGATATTGTTGCTGAAGATGATGATACATAGGGTAACCAACTTTATCAATGGATTAGACCTCTTCATTTAGATGATGATGAAGGCAACCCAACTCTAATAGTTGCTGAAGAAGCACGTAATGAAGGGATAAATGTAGAAAGAGTATTAGAGAATGAGGTGGGATCTAGTAGCGCTGACTCTTTGGAAGAACTTTTGAGCCCAAGACTAAGAAACACTGGAATTCCACCTTCTTCCAATCCTACACAACCACAAGATCCTGCTGATACTAATGATAGCTCTAGTACAAGATCAGGAGACTCACCTACCACCGGAGGTGGGAATGATGAAGGATATAGTGGAGCTGGAGGTAGTGGTGGATATGGAAACTATGTTGGACCACCTTTCGGATTTATGAGCTCCTTCACTGGTGAGGCAAACTTCACGCATGCAACACAAGATGAGGACCATGGCAGTAGGCGGGCAGGACTAGGAATTGGTGCCATAGGGAAGGACTATACTCGTAGAAAAAGAGGCAAGGGGACTTTGTCAAGTCAAGAAGATGACTCGTTATCTATAACTTCGGACTCTGTTGGAGTGGGAAGTAGTAACTATGGTTATACTCATAACCAACCATTTCCCTACCCTTCATATCTCATTCTTGTTGGGATAGAATCGAGCGACTCATGGAAAGAATCTGAGACTCAATCTTCAAATGATTTTGCTTATGGACAACATCAACCAATCTCGAATCCATATGGGTGGCATGTTAACAATTACATGCAAAACTATTTTGGGGGTTTATCATTTGATGACTACTCTTCACAATACACTTACTCTACACATAGAGATGATGAAGATAATGAAAATTTTGAACCTCATAGGAACTCTATGTGGTACTAAGTCACTCATGTATCTTACCATGCAATGTATAAAGTGTAAAATATTGTACTAATTCATTATATATAAATGATTATGGTGTGTTTAAACTTCTTTCATTAATTACTACATATTTTCTACACTCACAATGTTTACCAGCTCGCTATATAATCAACTTAAATCAGTTAAATCCATCATGCAATGCATTTCTTTCCAATTTTTTGTGATAAACTAATAGATAATTGACTAAATAAACATCCTGCAAAGTTTCAATAAAAATTTCCAAGTTTTTCTTACAATTTCCGTGGTTTTTATTCAATTTTTATCAATATCGCTAATATCCCGATATTTCCATCAAAATTTTCGTGTTTTTAGACTACCGATATTTCCGACATCATCGATATTTTAGACCTTGCTTGTATCCAGTAGTGAAAATTTATAAATAGCACCTATTTTTTACTATTGCACCTCCAAAATTATCACAAATGGCGCGACGCAAGTATTGCATTTTGATGTTGCGCAAAATGTTTTTGCGCAATGATCACATTGTGGCGTCGCGCAAGGTTTTTTTTTGTATTTTAAATTATTATAAAATTTACTGAAAATGTGACTTTACTCCCTTCAAATTCAATTTTTTTTACATAAAATCCACAATAATATATTTTTCTAACAAAAACCCGACCCGAACAACAATAAATTTAAAGCTACTTAATAAATATACATACCATTCAATTTCTTAAGTATTATATGTACAAATTAAATAAATTTAAATCTACTTAATAAATATATATATACTATTGAAATTGATGGGATACACATTGTATGAAACTAGTTTCAACGATCCAATCGTCAAACTTGTTTGTATATACTTCGAGATTGTATACGCCAATGATGTGATATGAAATAGCACTCAAACTTAAACCCTATAGATGTAGTATATGTTAAGTAGGGATCGTTCTAGGCCGGGGATTAAAAGGGATGCTAATCTACATAAACTAGACTAAAAAACACTCAGCTAGACTCAAAAACAGAAAACAGAAAACAGAAAACTAGACTCTAGACCACTCAAAACAAGCTAAACTGATTTAAAACTCACAAACTAAGTTACTATGACTCAAAACTAACACTAGAGGGTGATTTGGATGAAAATTAAAGTAAGAAGACTCGAAATACTAAAGGAGAATTGGTTTTGACGAATTTAAAACTTAAACAGACGAACTTGTAAAACAAACTTGACACGAAATTAGGGTGAATGAACGGGTGAGAGGCTAGCTAGAGGGTCATTCTCCACACATGACATATAAGCAACACAAATCGATTTCCAGTTATTATTCTTATAAACCATGAATGACAATGGCCCAAGTTAACCGTGAACAGCACTAATTAACCATCAAATTTTCCTAAATTCATTGAATTGGACTCAGCGACGCAACCAAATTATTCTTATCAAGTTCCCTATATGAACAACATGATAGAGATACATATCAAAGATCATTAAGTTCTATGAAAATCATAAGCATTGACATGACATTCATGACTATGAACAGCGTGACACTCTTGCCAAGAATTTACTTAACGCGATCGTGACTAGCAACCTCCACTACTTGTAAATATAAGTTCGTAACTATTAGGTGAAACTCCCTTATATTTTAGCATCAAATTCATGCATGCAAACTAAGTAGGCCTCCTTAATCAACATACAAGAATCAGTAATTGCATTCACGATTTATGAAATAATAACTGGACGTAATCAACTTATGTCACATATATGTTCATGGCTTCGAATTCTCCCCTAGCTAAAATGAGTTTAGTTCCTCATGTTCACAATTAAACAAAGACAAATAAATTTAAACATTGAAAACAAAGATAGAATACACCTAGAAACGCTCCAACAATTCAACGTCTGAAATGGCAAGCACGACTCCAGGTGGCTCATTCTTCTCCTTCTTTTCAAAGCTTTGGCACAATGGGGATTTTCTGAGTTTAGGCTCTTAGTTATGTGGTGTGGTGGTGGTAGAGGGTGGTATGAATTATGCGGCAAAATAGTGTATTTATAGGGCTAAACCACACGGCAAAGAGACTTAGTTTTGGAGAAGAATTACACATTTCACTCCCACAAGGAAAAGGCCATCTAGAAGTCAGAAACCAAAGAGAATAGGGATAGATGATGCGGCATCTAGAAGGACAAACTAAAGGGACCAGGCACTACCTTTGTAGGAAAAGGGATAGGGTCTTCTAGAAAGGCATAGGTGCGGCATGTTCTTAGACTTCTAGAAGGGATGGTGCGGCACCAATTTAGGAGAAAGATAGGGCTTCTAGAAATCAGGTTTTAATGTGTCTCAATCTGAAAACAACTCCTCCTTGCAGCTAGAATTAAGGTGAAATAGGATTAGGATATGATAAGGTTAGTTTGGATAAGATAACTGTTTGGATAATGTTTCCTTCTTTTGAGTTGACTCCTTATCTTCAAATGTCTTGAATTAATTTCTTCAACTCTTAAGCACATTCCTAACCTCTCTTGAACTTCAAAAACGTCCATCCACCTTGCTCCATGCATGTGTTATCCATTCCAAGCCCAAAACTGCTTTAAAATGCTCCAAATTGTACTTTCTTGCCAACTTTGCCATTTGAACCTACAAACACACGAAAAATGGCTTAAAACACTGTAATAAACATAAACTAACTAAGTAAATGCAAAGAAACTAGCTAACTAAGTCGCATGAATATGCTCCTATCAGCCAAAAATCGCCAAAAACAAACATTCAGAGATTAAGTAACAGAACAAAACTTTTCGAAGGTTATAAACAAAAAAATCACGATTTAACGGTTATTTTAACTCGGATTTTGATATTTTTTTTATAGCTACACTCCTTGATCCTATATGAATACAATGAACTAATTCGATCGTCAATTTAAAGTATTTACACTAGTTGATACCACAAAATCTTATGTTATACTTAATGAAAGTATAAATAAACACTAAGTGTTAGTGAATCTATCGTTTTGATGGGATACACATTGTACGAAACAAGTTTCAATGATCCAACCATCAAACTTGTTTGTATATACTTTGAGATTGCAAACACCAAAAATTGCAAAAAACAAACATTCAGAGATCAAGTAATGGGCCAAAACTTTTTTACAGTTATAAACGAAAAATCATGATTTAACAATTATTTTAACTCTGGTTTTGATGATTTTTTACAGCTACACTCCTTGATCCTATATGAATACAATGAACTAATTTGATCATCAATTTAAAATATTTACACTAGTGAATACCACAAAATCTTATGTCATACTTAACGAAAGTATAAATAAACTCTAAGTGTTAGTGAATCTATCGTTGTGATGGGATACGCATTGTACGAAACTAATTTCAACGATCCAACCATCAAACTTGTTTGTAAATGCTCTAAGATTGCATACACAAAAAATCGTAAAAAATAAACATTTAGAGATCAAGTAACGGGACAAAACTTTTTGATGGTTATAAACGAAAATCATGATTTAATGGTTATTTTAACTCTAATTTTGATGATTTTTTTATAGCTACACTCCTTGATCCTATACGAATACAATGAACTAATTTGATCTTCAAATTAAAATATTTACACTAGTGGACAAATCTTATGTTATACTTAATGAAAGTATAAATAAATTCTAAGTGTTAGTGAATCTATCGTTTTGATGGGATACACATTGTACAAAACTAGTTTTAACGATCCAACGGTCAAACATGTTTGCATATACATCGAGATCGCATACGCCAAAAATTGCAAAAAATGAACATTCAAAGATCAAGTAACGGGACAAAACATTTCGACAATTATAAACGAAAAATCACAATTTAATGATTATTTTAACTCCAATTTTAATGATTTTTTTATAACAACAAATGAGGGATTGGAGAAGGTTTTGAAGAGAGATGGGGGAGGGAGGTAGCTGCTGCAACTGGGTTTGCAGTTTTTGCCTCCCAAACTGATTTAACTTTGCGCGATGAAAGTTGACATCGCCCAAAATAGTTTTGTGCAACGAAGGTGTGCATTCATCGTGTAAAATAGCTTTGCGCAATAAAGGTGAGCATAGGTTGTGCAAAACAGCTTTGCACGACGAATGCACACCTTCGTCGCGCAAAGTTTCGTTGCGTAAAATGGCTTTGAATGCCATTTTGTTGTCATCGTTGCGCAAACATACTTTGCACAACGCAATTTGCTCTGTTAAGCAAGTATGTTTTTGTACTAGTGGGGGATGTTGTGTACCTTTATCCTTGCAGGTATGTTTGTAGCTGGTATATGAACTCCACTTTAGCTAGATCAAAGAAATGCGTCTAGAGCAACATTCTGAAAGTTAAAATACATTGCACTTGTTTATCATACTTGTGTGGTATGGGGGTTGAGATGAGACATAGTGGGCAAAGTCCACACTAGTTTGCTGAGTTAATCATAAAAGTTGACGTTCTTATCTCTGCCTAACGATAGGAAGACTGTTTTATCAAAGTGACAATCCACATAATACAAGTGGTAAAGAGATCGCTTTCAATGGCTCATAAAGAGCTATTTCGAAGGAGAATCATAATCGACAAAGATTCACATCCTTATTTGAGGACACATTTTGGTACGTTGCAACAAAACAACTTGGCACATAAAAGACACTCCCAAATGTGTAAGTAGGAAACGTCAAGTCGTACCTAGTAAGCAACTGTAACGCCAAAGACAGGTTGGGTGGTGATAGGCCTCAAACAGACCAACATAACTGCATACAAAATTGCATAGTTTCATGCAGAAACTGAAAGTTTGGTGCATTCACTAAGATTTGGGCAATTAATTTAATTGTGTTTTATGATCACTTATGCGAAGCTGTTTTGGGCTGAATATGGAGAATTCAATGTTCAATTTCAAACCCAAAAGACATGCAATACTTATCGAAAAATAGTTGATATAAACTCTCTGACATTATCAAGTCTTCCAAATTTTAAGGGATAATCAGGGTGGTGAGCTCATACGGTGAAATTGGTCAAGAGGATAGCAACTATGTATGAAGGTAAACATGTGACATGTGACTAGTGTGTCAATACATCAACCAAAACCATAAGTATTTACATAGTCCACATTTTGGTTGGATTGGTCCATAGCTATTCCTTTGAATCCATTGTGAAAAGAGGGTCATATAGTACATATCTTTGCTAGGGATGATATAGAAATCCAATTTCCTCAACAAGCAAGCTTAGCAAAGTGTGCTTGTAGGCACTAAATCCTTACAACGGGTAAGGTGATGCGTCGTGTATATGGGCCATCATATCTCGACCTGAGTATCTCAAACGGTCGTGCAAAAGAAAATAAACTGCTTGAGCACCCCATAGGAGGTACTTTGACTCCTAAATACACCTTAATCCGTATTCATAAGAGGTGATGCATAGATATTCCACCACATTTTCTTCATTGATTTCAGTCATGATCATTGTTGTCTTGAATATCCTTAAGACTCAATAACATTTTTTTTGAAATGGGGAGAATATAAGGTTAATTTAATGGTATTTCATTACCATTCATACAACGAGAAGCGATGCCAAGAACCTTAGTCAGGTTGGATGTACTTGAATTCATTCTTAGAGGGGCGATTAAGGTATGAAGCTATTCTAAGTAGTAGCACATTCATCTAGACAACTAAGTTCCCCACATTTATACCTAATCATGTGTTTAATTGCATTCGGGCACATATATACAAGAAACATGACTTAATTAACTCCTATTCGAGGACAATGTCCATAATGTTATCCAAAACTAAAACAAACACCAAACTTGAATTTACGAACATAGGAAATTGTTTACAAAATAAATCAAAATTAACTAGGGGGTTCGGCCAACATGGTCCTTCCATGTCAAATTATGCTTTCTTAAATATGTTAGGTGGATAAAAAAAATAGTCACTCATAGGTTAACTACGAGGGTGGTACTCCTCAGCAACATTGGTTGGGGAACAAACAAGTGCATAACAAATGATCTTTTCCATAAAAAAAGGAAGTAGATTCTGTAGGGTTGAGGTTCGGGAATACTGTCGTTATTCTTAAAGTTTTGGGTTTTAGGTGTAAAGGAATTATGCTTTTGTTGTGATGCCACCTCTCGGCAAGCCCTAATTCTACCACTACCAATTCACAGTTTAATAAGTTAGGCTTTGTGAAACACTTAGCATTTGCTTTGGGCAAAGAAAGTGTCTTTGAACCAGTAGGGCTGCGCTTGGAGAATAGCATTAGGAAAACTGTTGTGCTTTTCAGTAAGCAGTAACTGGGTATTGCTAAGTGGTTGTTATTAAACAATAATTTTGTGGGAAACAATAACTTGGTATTAAACATAAGTTGTGCTCTTCCAACCTTCCTTACCAACCCCAACTACTCCATCCTCTATGTTAGACTTTAAGCTTTTGCCTTTCTTTTTTCTTTTTTTTTTTTTTTTTACTTTGGCCTTTGTTTTGAATTTTCTTGAGCTTTGTCTGAAATTTTTTTTTTTTTTTTGAGCTTGTCTCAGATCTGGGTTTTCATGCCCCTCTCTTGCTCAGATGTTGCTTTCCGTCGTGAGTCTTCAACCACCAACCTCTGCTACTCGGCCCAGGTTCTTTTCCTCGAAAAAGTTCTATTAGCACTATTTGGTAAGATAGGGGAGCCATTTTTGCGCTAGTAGCCCACTCACCTGATACAATCATTGCCTTGAAAATAATATATTTTATTCTCGAAAGATATGAAATGACCAAGATGCCCTTATTAGGTGTCTTGAGTAATATGGACTAGACCTGGCAGTTTCTGACACGACACGATGACACGACATGAAAACGACACGAAAATAACGGGTTTCGGGTCGACACGATAACTAATCGGGTAACCCGTTAAGAACCCGTTAATAACGGGTCCTTAACAGGTTTACACGAGAGTGACACGCGGGTAACCTGTTTTGACACGAAAAGGAAAAAGTTATTTTGATGATTTTAATTTTTTTTAATTACTAAAAAAAACTTACTATAAAATACAATAAATATAGTGGATATATATATATATTGTTCATTAATTATTATTGTATTATTATTCTAAATAAATTTTAAAAATTTAAGTTTTATTTATTTATTTTATAAAATATTATGAGCAAAGAGTGAGATTAAAAAATTATAAAACACATTAAAAATAAAAACATCAAGTAATTTAAAAAATACCAAATACATTTAAATATTTAAAATAATTAATTTACAAGTGCAAAAAATGTGAAAAAAATATGCAAGCACTCTTAATCGCATCATCTACGCTTTAAAGGTGCGTACATGAATTTTTAAAACTATACAAACCCTCAAGTATTTTTAAGGTAGTTCAAAATAAATAAAATTCATAATCATTAATGTATAAGTCTGAAAAATGTGAAAGCATATATAAAGGGGCGTGATATTCACACACCTCATTTTACTTTTCACACACCCTTCTAATTTTTGACCGTCGGATCGGATGAATTGAAGAAAATTAACAAATAGAAATTAACAAGGGGTGTGTAAGAAGTAAAATGGGGTGTGTGGATAGCACACCCCTATATAAATGCTCATGATTGCATCCTCTACCCTTAGACAATCGTTACATGGTCGTTTAGATTTTTAAAACCCTCCAAATCTCATGAATAATGTTTTTTTTAGTGAAAAATTAATAATATTGTAGAAGTGAAAAATTAATAAGATTTTTAAAAAAAAATTGCACATACCACACATTGCCACATAAATATTACTTCAAAACATTAAAACATTTGTCGTTTAAGTATTACATCTACACCCGAAATAATACTTTTATTAAGTATATAACATAAAATTTTGTGATATACACATCCACTAGTGTAAATATTTTAAATTGAAGATCGAATTCATTCATTGTATTCATATAGGGTCAAGGAGTGTATCTGTTAAAAATCATCAAAATCGGAGTTAAAATAACCGTTAAATCGTGATTTTTTGTTTATAACCGTCGAAAAGCTTTGTCCCGTTACTTGATCTCTGAATGTTTGTTTTTTGTGATTTTTTGCTGATGTGATCTCGAAACATATACGAACAAGTTTGACGGTTGTGATCGTTGAAATTAGTTTCGGATAATTCGTATCCCATCAAAACGATAGATTGACTAACACTTAAGAGTTTATTTATACTTTCATTAAGTATAACATAAGATTTTGTGGTATCCACTTGTGTAAATATTTTAAATTGAAGATCGAATTCATTCATTGTATTAATATAGGGTCAAGGAGTGTATCTGTATAAAATCAGAGTTAAAATTACCGTTAAATCGTGATTTTTTGTTTATAACCGTCGAAAAGTGTTGTCCTGTTACTTGATCTCTGAATGTTTGTTTTTTGTGATTTTTTGCTGTTGTGATCTCGAAACATATACAAACAAGTATGACGGTTGTGATCGTTGAAATTAGTTTCAAAGAATTCGTATCCCATCAAAACGATAGATTGACTAACACTTAAGAGTTTATTTATACTTTCATTATGTATAACTCTCTTCATTTTGCATATCTTTGAACATTTGTATTTTGTAGTATGCACTAATGTTTTTTCATTAGACTCTTATTTTGGGGTATGTAAACTTGAAAGAAAAATGTTTTATTTATTTCTTTATTAATGTTTTGAATTAGTATTTATGTGACAATATGGTATGTATATACTAATTTAGTATTATGTTTTACATTTTTTAGGGTCAAATTATGTTTTTCATTTTCATTATTTATTGATTTAAAAAATATTTTTCTTAACGGGTAACGGGTCGGGTCATATTACCTGATAATATTAACGGGTCGATTTCGGGTTGGGTCATATTACCCGTTTATTTTAACGGGTGTTACACGACACGACCCGTTAAGCTATTGGGTATGACACGAAAACGACACGAACACGAGAAACACGACACGAATGCCAGGTCTAATATGGACCTGTAAGTTAAATTCCAATTTCTCTTATTTTCCTATTTATTAAATTAGTTCTCGTGCTTATGAGTGCATGGGCAAAAGTGGAATTGAATTCATAGTTACAAGGGTTGAATTACACTTTTTAAGTTTAGGAAGGGTATTTTTGTAACCTCATTTGGAAATCCTGAGTGGGTCAAGACCCCCCACTCTTGGTCATACTATTCCTTTCTTTCGATCTGCAACTCTCGATTCCCTTTCTAACTTTCTGTCCTTTCTTTAAACCGCCAAGGAACTTCCATCACCATTGTGGATGCAAATTTCTTCCTTCTTGTTATCGAACGAAAATACACCTGCAAAAATAATTAACACCTTAGGTCAATGCCAAGAGCCTCACGTGCCCACAATGAATTTTGTTGGGGGGGGCTTTGGCTAAAGAACCTCCGATGCCAAAGTTAGAATTTTGAGGGAAAAGTGTTTAGAGAATTTGGAGAATTTTGCAAGAGGATTCAACTTAAGTTTTTGGAGAAAATGAGCTGGTATTTATAGGGGTATGGCCGACCCTATTAGGAGAATAGAGACCGGCCACATTTGGTGTTTTTTGGTGTTAATTACAATCAATTAGCTAATTAATAAATTAATTGAGTGATAAATCAATTAATTAGTTAATTAGTATAATTTGGAAGAAACAATTTAGGAGTTACCTTGTGGGGAAGATTTGATGAGGATGGATGGAATAGGTTTTGAGTAAATACCTATTTTGATCACTTTTGACTTTGGTTGAGTCATGATTGTCCACCGCTTATGAGTAGGAGTTCCGGTGTGCCTCGAGAGTAATTTTATCTTTTTACCTAAGAATCCACATGTCACCTTTGTATTTTTCTTGATTATTTTTTGCTCCACTAATGCCCCATACCTGTTGGGCTACTCGTAGAAAAGGGCAACAGGTGTAGATATCTTCTTGCTTTAGGAAACATAGGATTGTTTCCTATTTTAATGTAGATTAATTGGAAATTAGATCCTCTTAAGAAAGGGAAATAAATTTCTCCCAAAGTCTATTTAAGTCTACCTTAAGTAGATTATTAAATCAACTTTGAAGAGCAATTTATTCTACCCTACAAGAGAAAGAACGCTAGATGATATTTATTCCCCCTCCCCTAGCAATCTTTTACTTCTTGCCCGTGCAAAGGATCGTCTTTCGTTGCTTGCTTTGTCTTTAGGCCGCTTCGAGGTAAGAAAAATTAACTTTCCTTGTCTTCTCAATTTTTGAGAGCCTCGGGGCTTGAAATTTGACTCGACGAGGGTTGAGGATGCATGAAAAAGGGCTTGAAGAAGCCACGGCATGGTTATTGTGGGTGACAAGGTGCAGCGATGGCTTGACTAGGGCCGAGGGCTTGCGGTGCGGGCCTTGGGCTTTGGCACGTGGCTAGCTCGAGCTAGGGAGTTGAGCGTTGGGGTGCTGGATTAGGCCTGGCACAGGCCAGGTTGGTGAGTTGGGTCGGGGCGTTGACCCATGCGAGAAAGAGAAAGAGAGCACGAGGCATCAGCCATTGGATTTGGCCCTCCCGAGATGTCTTGGGCCATAAGTTGCTATTTTTTTTTGAAGTAGCCGTCTAACGAATTTTCTTCACGTCTTTGTGGAATTTCTTCAAGCGTGTCTTTCTCGGGCCACAAGAGTGATGATAGCGTGCTGTCATTGCATCGTCAAGGCAGTTCTTTGAGCAAGGTAGGCTTTGATGACTCGTTCAGGGACTTTCTCAAGGTATATAAGCACGCTATTCCATCGGGGGTGTGAGTGAAGCACATCAAGGATGATAGCAGTCGTGAGCCATGATGTGGGACTCGGAGAGCCATCAAGTTCCACCCTTACTATTTTGTGTTGGGATTTACTTTTCATATGTCCCGTTTTTTCCAAGAAGTGCTCTGCTCTATGAAGTGTGCCCCTACCCAATGCTCTCCGAATACGGTCCGTGTGATGGTGGGATTCCTCAATCTAAGCCAATTCTTTGAGTGAGTTAGCAGCTATAATCTTGCCATAGGCTATTCAATCATTCGAGCAAGGGAAATCATAACTAGGCCAAGGAAACTTCGAAGATAAGTAGATAATTGGAGTCTGATTCTTCCCCCGAGTTGTGTGTTCCAACAATCCTCATATCCGGTAAGTCGGCTGCTTAATTTCTCGGTTTCTTTGTAATTGTGCTAAGATGCTCTCTAATTTTCTGATTGTCTCCCGCTGCTTTTATAGATTCAGAATTTGGCTCAACTCCTAAGACTTCTCCTGACATGAAGAAAATGCATGTTGCTCTGGGTATCCCTTCTGAGTACCGTGAGTGGTGTTGGCTACTTAATCATCTTCGTCGGGAGAAAAGTGAGCTGCCCCCAAGAGAGGAGATAAAATGGAACAAGGCGAAGGCATTAGCTCGTCCGATTATTGTTATGGAGCCCATTATAAGTGAAGGTGGGAAAAAAGACCTTCCCCACCTGCTAAAGACACTTCGATTGAGAAAAAGCTAAAGACTTCTTCCGCTACTCGTGAGGGTTCTTTAACTGCCCCTAATCTTGTGATTGACTTGACTTCTCCTAAGGGTGAGAAGGATGAAGCTGCTAAATCCGTGTCGATGACACATGTCGTTCCAAATGTGGCTAGTTCGATTGCTGATAGGATTGGTTAGCGTAGAAGTTCATCCGTGCCTCCAGTGCTAAAATTTATGTCAGAACGTCCGTCTGAGGCTAAGTTTGGTTCACCTTTGGAGAGGCTCACTACTATAAAGAGTGACAAGGTGCCTTTGATAGCTAAAGTCGACCCAAAACCAATTCCCTCTGCTGCTGAGACCGATTCATCTACTGAGAAGAAGGAGAATGCTCGTGCGGGCATTTATGAGAAATCTGCCAAATCTATTTCTGGGGAAGGTGTTGAGATTTCTGCATTCTTGAGACCAAATCTGCTCGAGGACATAAACGTGTGTGCCAAGTTTATTGATGGGGTTAAGGGGGTTGTTGGCCTAAGTTCCTTTGCAAAGTATACGACCGAGTATAGGAGGACTGCTCTGCTGGCTATGATGCAGAAAACGACGATTCTAGCTGTCGAGTCTATGTTGCCAAGGAGGTGGCAAGAACCTTGGCAGCTAAAGCTTACTCCTTGGATAACAAAGTCAAGAAGTTAGAATCTGAGCTTGTTGCTTTGAAGGGGTCTAATATCTTTGCCCCCACTTTTTTGCAACTTGAGACCGCTCGCTAAGAGAATGTGGATTTGAAGACTAGGCTTAATGCAATCCAAGTAAGTTTGAAGGTGCAGAGAAGGAGATCGGTGTTACATATCTCAAATTCAAGATCTTGAGCGTGCTACATCTGAATTTTGCTTCGATGCTTACGCAAAGGATGAAGAATTGATCAATACTTACAACCAAATGGTAGGAGCATATTTATGCGACTTAGTTAGCTTGATTTCTTGCATTTATGTTGTTAGTTCCTAGTTATTTTAGTCTTTTAAGCTATTTTTGTGTGTTTGTAGGTCCAAAGTGCTAAGGTGGCAAGAAAGTGCATTTTGGTGCATTTTGATGCATTGTGGGGAAGATTTGCTGAAGATGGATGAAATAGGTTTTGAATAAATACCTATTTTGATCACTTTTGACTTTGGTTGAGTCGTGATTGTTTGCTGCTTGCGCGCAGGAGTTCTGGTATGCCTCGAGGGTAATTTTATCTTTTTTACCTAAGAATCCATGTGTCGCCTCTGTATTTTTCTCGATTATTTTTTGCTCCACAACCATCTTCGTTAATCAAACCTAGATTCAACCTCAAATCAATATATTTGCTTATGGGGTGATCTAAGGATCAAGGTGGTGCTCATGCATGGATGATGAATGGGAACAAACTAAACTCAAAGTCAATGACCTCTTCGACGTGTTTCATTGCTGTTCAGTGACCTCTTGTTATGAAGTATTAGAAATTGAAGGTTTTAATGCATGCATGTCTCTGTGTTTAATGCCTAGAGCCGGTGATGAATTCTGGTCTGTTCCATTGAGCTTGAGTCGGAATTCATCCTCAAATTGTATCGTTCTGAGTTCAAGGTGACTATTGAGGAGGACGAGTAGGCTTAGCAGTAGTGCGGACTTCCTACAAGTTAGGTAGTTTTAATTTCTGCCTATCCTTTATTGAGTTGTAATCAATTGTATGACTTTACTTTTGATTATAAATGGCATAACACATATTTGTGGTTTATTGTTGAATGCGTTACTGTTATGCTCTGAGCGATATGATAAAATGGAATTTAATTCTAGGATGTGTCCCAAAATGGGGAGGTTGTTTAGAACTTGGAGGCTAATTTAAAATTAATTAATAAAGGAGCATTTTGATTCAAATTAATTGACATCACAATTTCCTTACTCATGGCTTTGTCATTAAATTGATGGTACTTCGTCACCTTTACGTTGGGGTTTTATTGTTAATTTAGTATTGGCCAACACATTTCCAACCTTAGTTGAAAGACTAATCAGGTCAGGGTGTGTTATCATGACCCCTATTTTCCATTAATCTAGTCATTTTGTGGATTCTTCTTCTTGGTGGCAGCTTTGCGATGGAGGCTCAACTGTTTGGTGGAGCTTTGCGTGTACTTAATTTGCTTTGGACTGCCTTTTAGGCCTTGTATATCTTGTACTAACCTTTTTATTGATGGAGTTTATTTGGTTTGGCAAAAAAAAAAACATAAATTGTGCTGTGTAAAGTGATAGGAATTTTACCACCTGCAAAAGTAGGGATAAAAACACTTTAAATACTTGCAAGAGTACAAGGTAATCGTAGTATAGCAGCTCTAGCAAGGTCGTTCTCCACAGGAATTGAATGAATAATTTGTATCAAATCAAATCTTAATTAATTACTTAAAACAAAGTTTGAGAAAAAGTTGATTTTGTGATTTCAAATAATAAAAACGAATTTAATAGAAAATAATTAAGCCAAGTGACAAAATAAAATAAACTAAAAGAATAGTTTTTTAAAAATTAAATTGTAAAAGCCTAGGGTTCTGCCGTCACCTTAACAACCCTATGTAATTCTTCTAATTACTTATGAATTACACATGCATATTTTGAAGGTTAGGTTTTCCTAATATATGCCTACTTGGACCCCCAACATAGAGCGTATATCAAACATGCAATCCGTCTGTGGTATTCAGATCAAATCTAAACATGCATGACTCATTAAGCTTTGTGAAACCGTTTGAAAAACCATACAACCCTTAAGACGTGGTATTCATCCTAAGTGAACTTGCACATATTAATCACAAGAAGCCTTCGTCAATTTCAGGGACCGACCTCCGACCAAAATTGCATCAAATGACTTTTCTAAAAATCGTAATGGTAGCTAAGCATTAAGACAATTAGATAGTTTAACCCGGTGATTAATAATTCAAAACTTGCATGCATAATATCATAAGCAAATTGAAAAGAAACTACATATTCTTGCTAAGGCTCGTGGCCTCGCCCTAGCAAACGGAAATTAGTTACTAACAATCATAAACAAAATATTATTAAAAATAAGAATAGAAAACACCTAGAAAATAAACTTGAATCCAAGAGTTTTGCGTTCTTCTCCAATGTTGCCTCCCAGAGCGTCCCTAACCCTAATGGCTAAAATCCTTATTTATACTATCGAAAATAAAACCCTAAAAGGTCTTCTAAAAATTAGGAAATACAATAGAATAAAATAACTAGGAAATACATTCATATTCTAACTTTGAAAAATCTGCCCAGCCACAAAGAATCCCACGTTTCTGGATCTTCAGGGCTCCAAAACAGGCCCAAAATGGCTAGAATTAAAGCTTAAGATGTCCCGAACATAATTGCAAAAGGCCTCGAACCCAAAAGACATCATCCTGGACGCCAAAAAGCCCAAATAAGCCCAAAACGTCAGTTTGACAGCACTGCGCGCTGCTCCTTTATTTCATCGCCATAAATAAACCGCTGGGTAAAAAATCATGAAACTTTGATACGATCAAGCCAAGTAACTCACGAACGTCCTCCAACTGGAATTACTCCAAAATTCGTCCGTTTGACCATATTTTGCTCCAGAGGAAGTCGAAAGTCCTATATTAGAAATACAATTCAAAGTATCAAAATTCTTTCAAAATATTAACCAAAATATACTAAGAATAGGGTTAAATATATAATATAAAATCTACTCATCAAAATACCCCCAAACTTAGCTTTTTGCTTGTCCTCAAGCAAAACAAAACTAGAAAACAAAAATAAAAACTAACAAACTAAAGACTTACACAAAACTTGACTAAACAAAATTTCCATTCAAGTTGCAATCCATAGAAAATTTTAAAAATTAAAACATCTTTTCAAAAGTTCCAACTAATCCCACTACAAAGTCTAAGCTATTTAGAATCAATTAGAAAAGAATTCATAAACTTCCCTTAGTGTAAAGTGAACCATCATAGTTAAGGAGACTCGACTAAAACCCTTATCTCTCATCCCTTTTATTCACACTTCACACATACTAACTTCACATATATTTTTATTTTCATTTTTTTTCTCAATTTTTTTTTTATTGAAGTAACAGTGGTGGCCCTGCAATGTTGGTTCATTAAACTTTCTATCCAACCCATGTAGCGAGCTTTAGGTCAATGACTCCCAAACCACTAAGGCTTTAGGGCACTAGGTGTAGAACACCCCTAAGGACTTATTAACCCGAGCTGGAAAGGCTACGAAACCAACTAACCACCCTGCCCCATGCCAAGACTATACCGTTTGACGCGAGAATCACTGTTGATCAGGCAGGACTGGCCCGGTTACTAAGCAAAGTCTCGGGTGGAACAATTATTACTTTATAACAACAACTAACTTTACTTAAAACAAAAATAAAAAAATAAAAAAAATAACTTAGACGAAATGTAAGTGTTTCAATCTCACTCCCCACAAACCATGTTGGTGTGAATGCAAATTTTCAAAGTATAACTCATGAATTAGTGTCTAATTGACGATAAATAGAAAAGACTCTATTGTGGGATTAACCTTCACCATGTCCATTTGTTCTAACATTTAAAATAAACTATGGATTTTAACTTAAAAACAAAAATTTTAACTTGACACAAAAATAAAAAGTTAAAAATTTCTTATTTTCCACCCCCAAACTTAAATCACACTTTGTCCTCAAGGTGTGGAGAAAAAGAAATAAAATAAAATAAAGTAAGACAATAAAAATAGGAAAGAAAAAAAATAACAAAAGAAATATAAAATAACAAATAAAACAGAAAATAAGAGAAAAGAAAAGGAAACTGACACACCTGGGATTCGAAATCAGGACCTGAAGCCATGGGAGAGGCGCTGACCAACATGTGCAAGCCCACACTTGTGTCAAACTACAGCGACAGCTGCAATATATGCTGATGCAACAGCTTCCTATTTGAAATTAAAAACCCTAGCAGCTGCCACTTCCGTTCACTTACCTCGAGCCCAGAGCCTCAAACGGCTCTCCATCTCTCCGTGTCTGACCCAGTTCTGCCAACAGACAAGGTTGCCACTTGTCATGCATCCATGTAGTTAATTGCTTAGGATTCCAAATTAAGAGCTAAAATAAATCCTACTTTTCCCATCTCTCTCTAAAAAAAAAAAAAAAAAAAAAAAAACTCCGAAAAGGCTATTAAATCTCTACTTTTTTCTCTCAAAACCAACGCCCATTCAAGAAATAACTCTCCCATTTTTTTTTCAGCCTTCTCTCTTTACCCTCAGACCCCAGTTCTCTCTAAAAAAAATGAGAAGTCTTTAATTCTCTCCATTTTATCTCAAGTCCAGCGCCCATTTGTACAAACCTCCCCTCTGTAGCAGCTGTTTCACTCGTTCTAAGCTCTTTCCGCAACCACAAGTGCAGCCACACACACCTCCGTGTCTCTCTAACTCATCCATGGTGGAGGTAGCAGAAAATCTGAGACGCTAAAGGTAAAACCGTCCTCAAATATTGTAACTTTCGTTTCATATTTATTTATTTCAGTTAAATGGAACACGATCTAACCCATGCATGTATGTGTATCAGTGTGATGACAACCCCCAAACTTGCAAATCTGAGCAGATCTACATACATGCACTTGTCTCTGCAAAAATCCAAAACCAGCCATCCCACTTCTGCCATGGAGATGTAGGCATAGTGAAGCTCCATTCGTCCCAGAGAGGTAAACATTGTCTATCCCTCCATAACTGATCTCTGACTGCATGTCCCATATAAACTTCACCCTGCATGTGTATACTGATGTTCATTTGAGCCCAAATTTTTGGATAACAAGAAACTGTATCCAGCCTTTATGAACCGAACCAGGTCTGAATGCAACCTGCAATCAAAAACCTAATTAGATAAGAAAAATAACAACTAAAAATTGCAAATTTTTTTTCAATTTTCTGATTTTTAATTTTTTTTTTAATTAGGATTAAAAACAGGAAAATACAATAAACGAAATAAAAAGAAAAGAGATAGAAGCTTTAGTTAATGTTTATAGCTAGACAGGTGTGACAGAATGTGGTGATCATGTGATTTGTTCTCTTAGAATCAACCATTCTTTAACAGTATCAGAGGACAACAGTGGGTACGGAGTAAATCGATGCCTCTCAATGATGCATTTAAAATCAGTGGCTGAATTCTTCATATCAGCCCTTCTATAGTGAGGCTTTCGACTCTGTTGAACTAACTTAAATCTTGTATTTAATACCCACAACTTTTGAATTGGCTGAATTTTTTGACGAAGGATTAAGCTGCCATTAAGCACTTTATTTATTTCCTTATAGATCTCAGCCTTCTTGTATGACTCCTCGTGAAGTTCCTCAGGTTTGGTGGGCTGTGCAGGTGTGTTGTCCTCCAAAGCAATTGTACATGCTTGCAGACTTTGTGTGAAAAATTCTTGTGGCACATAAACTTGGGTAGCAAAGGATATTGTAGAAACTTCAGAATCAGCATGTGTTGTTTCTCTCGTTGGGTGTGAATAACATGCCGAATGCTCAATTTCTGTACTAATCTCTTGATCATCAAAGCTTTTCCCACAGTTTAATGCTTGAATCTGAAATCCTTCATTGGTTATTTCAATGTATAACTCTGTTGATTCCAACAATTTAGAGAGCTTGTCCTCAACTGGAAGCCCCTGTGGCACATTAAATTGCTCAAAATAGTGCTCAAGATGCCTTTGTAAGCTTGGGGTGTAGAACTCTGAATATGGATTGTTCCAGTTTCTTTTTTAGTCGTTTCTCATGTTGATATGCTCTTGGAAAAATCCTGGAAAATATTCCATATCAGGGCACTGCAAAATATCATGGGTCTTCAATAAGCAAAGTGCACAAATTGTAGGTTTAAATCCATAAAAACCACATTCTGCAGATTTGACCCATAAAGGCGGTCCTCCAGGCTGTATGTTGAAATTGGGGGGAACTGCAAATTCCATTGATGCACTGCTCAAAAAGGAACAAATTGTAACCTGCCAAAGCAAAATCAGCAATTAAAGAAAAAGATATATACAATAACAATTAACTAAGAGTTGATAATCACAAATTATTTAAAACAATCTCCGGCAACGGCGCCAATTTCTTGATAGGAATTTTACCACCTGCAAAAGTAGGGATAAAAACACTTTAAATACTTGCAAGAGTACAAGATAATCGTAGTATAGCAGCTCTAGCAAGGTCGTTCTCCACAGGAATTGAATGAATAATTTGTATCAAATCAAATCTTAATTAATTACTTAAAACAAAGTTTGAGAAAAAGTTGATTTTGTGATTTCAAATAATAAAAACGAATTTAATAGAAAATAATTAAGCCAAGTGACAAAATAAAATAAACTAAAAGAATAGTTTTTTAAAAATTAAATTGTAAAAGCCTAGGGTTCTGCCGTCACCTTAACAACCCTATGTAATTCTTCTAATTACTTATGAATTACACATGCATATTTTGAAGGTTAGGTTTTCCTAATATATGCCTACTTGGACCCCCAACATAGAGCGTATATCAAACATGCAATCCGTCTGTGGTATTCAGATCAAATCTAAACATGCATGACTCATTAAGCTTTGTGAAACCGTTTGAAAAACCATACAACCCTTAAGACGTGGTATTCATCCTAAGTGAACTTGCACATATTAATCACAAGAAGCCTTCGTCAATTTCAGGGACCGACCTCCGACCAAAATTGCATCAAATGACTTTTCTAAAAATCGTAATGGTAGCTAAGCATTAAGACAATTAGATAGTTTAACCCGGTGATTAATAATTCAAAACTTGCATGCATAATATCATAAGCAAATTGAAAAGAAACTACATATTCTTGCTAAGGCTCGTGGCCTCGCCCTAGCAAACGGAAATTAGTTACTAACAATCATAAACAAAATATTATTAAAAATAAGAATAGAAAACACCTAGAAAATAAACTTGAATCCAAGAGTTTTGCGTTCTTCTCCAATGTTGCCTCCCAGAGCGTCCCTAACCCTAATGGCTAAAATCCTTATTTATACTATCGAAAATAAAACCCTAAAAGGTCTTCTAAAAATTAGGAAATACAATAGAATAAAATAACTAGGAAATACATTCATATTCTAACTTTGAAAAATCTGCCCAGCCACAAAGAATCCCACGTTTCTGGATCTTCAGGGCTCCAAAACAGGCCCAAAATGGCTAGAATTAAAGCTTAAGATGTCCCGAACATAATTGCAAAAGGCCTCGAACCCAAAAGACATCATCCTGGACGCCAAAAAGCCCAAATAAGCCCAAAACGTCAGTTTGACAGCACTGCGCGCTGCTCCTTTATTTCATCGCCATAAATAAACCGCTGGGTAAAAAATCATGAAACTTTGATACGATCAAGCCAAGTAACTCACGAACGTCCTCCAACTGGAATTACTCCAAAATTCGTCCGTTTGACCATATTTTGCTCCAGAGGAAGTCGAAAGTCCTATATTAGAAATACAATTCAAAGTATCAAAATTCTTTCAAAATATTAACCAAAATATACTAAGAATAGGGTTAAATATATAATATAAAATCTACTCATCAAAATACCCCCAAACTTAGCTTTTTGCTTGTCCTCAAGCAAAACAAAACTAGAAAACAAAAATAAAAACTAACAAACTAAAGACTTACACAAAACTTGACTAAACAAAATTTCCATTCAAGTTGCAATCCATAGAAAATTTTAAAAATTAAAACATCTTTTCAAAAGTTCCAACTAATCCCACTACAAAGTCTAAGCCATTTAGAATCAATTAGAAAAGAATTCATAAACTTCCCTTAGTGTAAAGTGAACCATCATAGTTAAGGAGACTCGACTAAAACCCTTATCTCTCGTCCCTTTTATTCACACTTCACACATACTAACTTCACATATATTTTTATTTTCATTTTTTTTCTCAATTTTTTATTTATTGAAGTAACAGTGGTGGCCCTGCAATGTTGGTTCATTAAACTTTCTATCCAACCCATGTAGCGAGCTTTAGGTCAATGACTCCCAAACCACTAAGGCTTTAGGGCACTAGGTGTAGAACACCCCTAAGGACTTATTAACCCGAGCTGGAAAGGCTACGAAACCAACTAACCACCCTGCCCCATGCCAAGACTATACCGTTTGACGCGAGAATCACTGTTGATCAGGCAGGACTGGCCCGGTTACTAAGCAAAGTCTCGGGTGGAACAATTATTACTTTATAACAACAACTAACTTTACTTAAAACAAAAATAAAAAATAAAAAAAATAACTTAGACGAAATGTAAGATGTCCCGAACATAATTGCAGAAGGCCTCGAACCCAAAAGACATCATCCTGGACGCCAAAAAGCCCAAATAAGCCCAAAACGTCAGTTTGACAGCACTGCGCGCTGCTCCTTTATTTCATCGCCATAAATAAACCGCTGGGTAAAAAATCATGAAACTTTGATACGATCAAGCCAAGTAACTCACGAACGTCCTCCAACTGGAATTACTCCAAAATTCGTCCGTTTGACCATATTTTGCTCCAGAGGAAGTCGAAAGTCCTATATTAGAAATACAATTCAAAGTATCAAAATTCTTTCAAAATATTAACCTAAATATACTAAGAATAGGGTTAAATATATAATATAAAATCTACTCATCATAAAGCATATTAACACTGACAAACTGTTACATAATCTCCTGTCTCTTGATAATTATATAGAAAATGGATCTTCTCTAGATCGCTTTCACCAAATTCACCCAATTAATCAATGCGAGTCGTTGAAATTAAATTCAACGGCTACAAACAAAAGGTCTCTTTAAAA
This sequence comes from Crataegus laevigata, assembly GCA_963580275.1. NCBI lineage: Eukaryota > Viridiplantae > Streptophyta > Magnoliopsida > Rosales > Rosaceae > Crataegus > Crataegus laevigata. Next base: position 21,057,240 of record OY756941.1, on the reverse strand, counting down.
GTTATAATAATTTTAACCGTTTAATCAAATTTTAAGGTCCGAATTTGGTGATTGGATAGATTTAGTAGAAGGGATATGATCCCTTTCCAATTATATAACCAGTTCAGTCAGTTTCATTTATCATTTCTGATGATGTTTGTCGGTGGAACAAATGGAGAGGTTTTGGGTCGACTGTGCACAGCCGCAGAAATGCTGATCTACACACATGGTTTATTGCTAACTTAGAAGACCACCTACTTGAAACCGAACAAGAACTGTAACTACAGTGACTTACCTCAGCAAATCGAGCTTCTCGAGACTACTGTAACTACTGTATTTATATACATACTGTATACAAAACAAGAAAATTAAAAATTCCGGAGCTATCCCGGCATCCCTCCAGGCCGGCCTCGAGTTGGAGGATCCGTTGGATAACATTCTCGCAACTTAGTTTTACTTTTCTTACTTTCTGAATTTTTGGCTAGTTATTTAAAGTTTGACTGTCCATAAATAACCATTAAAAATCCGTAGACGTCTCGAGAATCTGTTGGTTATCAGTCCCACAGAAACGGGAGGCTGACTTTTACTATTTCTCGTAGCTCTTTATTTACTTGACATGGGGCAATTTTATTTTGTAAAGTTTTCTTAACAAGTTCTTATTGCCACTTCAATAAAAGTCCTTACGCACTTACCTCAATTGTTTTATCTCATGTATTGTTATATTTTAGAGTGCTAATAATAATTTTCGTTTTTTATCGTGAATAATTTTATTCTGTAAATTCAGACTGTATTTTTAACATCCTAATATCTTACTAATGGAGAGAAATTTAAAAAAAAATAGTTCAATTGTTGACACCTTTAAGACTCATGCCTTTTTTACTTTTATAATTTTAATCACTAGAGCGTAACAGAACACAATTGATTTGAGTTAAACAGCTGCTTAAGGCCTCGAATTAATAGTTAATTTTACAAGATCACAACATGCAATTCTAATGCGCTTAGTATTTTTACGGATATATTGTAAACTAGAATTTTTAACGTTGAATTGAAAATGAAAAATAGGATGAACAAAATCCCAAAGTTTTAAATTTTAAAATATTAGACATTATAGATCTAGTAAGAATTACTTTTTATGATGTGAAAGTCTAGTTGAGACACATGTTCTATTTCAGTTTACAACTATCCCTTGCCGCCAACGCACACATCTTCCCCGCCAAAAAAACCCTAAACCCACCATAAAAACCCTTTGTATTCCACAACAGAAAATCAGCAACAAACCTGACGAGAAAATCCCAACACCATCGATGGCCGCGGAGAAACAGTACTGGCTTCTCAAGACGGAGCCGGGTGAGTGGTCGTGGGAGGACCAAGCAGCCAACGGCGGCGTAACCAAGTGGGACGGCGTCAAGAACAAGCAAGCCCAGAAGTACCTCAAGTCCATGAAGCTCAACGACCTCTGCTTCTTCTACCACTCCGGCGCCAGGGCCCGCCGCGTGGTTGGTGTAGTGAGCGTCGTGCGGGAATGGTATTCGGAAGGCGGGGATGATGTGGTGGTTGATGTGAAGGCGGTTGGAGAGATGAGGAGGCCGGTGGACTTGAAGGAGATGAAGGGGGATCAGGTTCTCAAGGGGTTTGCTCTGTTTCGGCAGCCGAGGCTTTCGGTCGTGCCGGTTTCAGAGGATGTTTGGGTGAAGATTTGTGATTTGGGAAGTGGGTATGAAGGTGATGGAAATGCTTTTGAGGATGATGATAGTGGTGGTGGATCTGGTGGAGAAGGAGATGATTGATTGTGTGGGTTTTTGTTTTTTGCATGGTAGGTGTTTGTGATAATGTCACAATGGCAAAAGTTCGTTGTATTTTAGGTGGTGCCAATGGAAAATGGTAGTTTTTTGTTTTGGGTTTGATCATGGAAAGGGAGAAAGGGTATTTTGGCATGTAATTAGTAGGTGCTTCTAGTGAACTTGTAGCTACCTAATTTGCTTTGGGTAGATCTTTTGTATGCTCAACAAAAATCAAAGCAATTTTATTGTAACTTTGCTCTTGATGTGTGAATATTTCTTGATGGTGCACTTTCTTTTGCAACTCAAAGGAGAGGAAGGGTCAGCCGAGGCTTTCAGTCGTGCCGGTTTCGGAGGATGTTTGGGTGAAGATTTGTGATTGGGAAGTGGGTATGAAGGTGATCGAAATGCTTTTGAGGATGATGGTAGTGGTGGTGGATCTGCTGGAGAAGGAGATGATTGATTTTGTGGGTTTTTGTTTTTTGCACGGTAAGTGTTTGTGATAATGTCATAGTGGCAAAAGTTCCTTTTATTTTGGGTGGTGCCAATGAAAAATGGTAGTTCATTGTTTTGGGTTTGATCATGGAAAGGAAGAAGGGGTATTTTGGCATGTAATTAGTAGGTTCTTCTAGTGAACTTGTAGATACCTAATTTGCTTTGTCTAGATCTTTTGTGTGCTCAACAAAATTCAAGGCAATTTTATTTTGATTTTGCTCCTATTGTGTGAGGACTTCTTCGTGCTGCATTTTCTTTTGCACGTCAAAGGCGAGGCAGGGCTGGCTTGAGAATTTGGGCCCTTAGGCGGGATTTTGAAGTTGGGCCTAGTGTTCTCTAACTCTCGATTCTTTGTACATTGATATTTATATAATAAATGAAAACTTTTATGAAAGTGGGTTAGACTAAAGGTTGGTTTAGTTTTGCTGTATTTTGAAAAAAAACTGTTCTTACTATGCTGTGAAAATAGATAGCTGTGAAATAAAGCAGTAGAATGTTTGGTAAATTTTTTTGTAAAAGTGCTTTTGGAAAGAAAAAAAAAAGCAGTATGATAGCGTTTGGTAAACTTTTATGTAAAACAGTTGTGACTATATGAAATAACCAAAAAGAATATAATACTAGATATGCTATTAATTTAATTTTTTTAACAAATAAAGGTAAATTACTAAATATACTTTATTTTAAAAAAAATATATTTATAAACTTTATCTTAAAAATACAAACTACTTCAATTGAAATATTTTAGACCGAATAGCTATGATTCATTAGTACAACATTGTTAATGTACTTGAAAGTAGTCTAATTAGATGCATTCATCAAACTTGCCGTTATAATTGATTATAATACCTGGTTCAAGGAGATATATGATGAAGTAAGCGTCACAAAACACTAAATTCAATAACTTATAAATTCGTCACATATCATATATGTGAGTGACGCTGAAATCATCACTTATTCCTTTGATATGTGGTGTAGTGTGCATCACATATGTCAAAATCCAATACCTATTTGCTTCTAGTATGTGATGAACCAACTACCATATAATCCTTGTTCATAATTTGGAATTAGAACTAATAACAAATGTAATGTAATACTTTAGTTAATCACATTTTCATTAATCAACAATTTAATCATATAAGTTGAATACATACACCAAGTGAAGTCTCAAAAATAACATAAACATCCTAGATGCTAACAAGTCGAATACCCTTGTGGTGTCTCATCTCAACTTAACGGCAATTGGACACCTCTAGACACATTGAGGTGCTAACCAAAATGTCTACCCTATGCATTTTGTCAACCCCTGACTTGCAGCTAAAAAACCCTCAATTGTGGATAACATCTTCATTCTCCTTTTGCAAACCCATTGAGCGCTCAACTCACCGTTCTTCTTTTGCACATGTCGTACATGACATACAAAAGAAAAGTTAGTTAAATAGTTGTCCAATTTGGTTTTGAAACATCTCATGCATCAAGTGATGGATGAGTGGAAGAAAGATAGTGAAAACATATTCATTTGAGGATGAATAATCAATAAACCATATGGAGAGAGTATGTATACTAGAATGACAGAGGTAGGAGGACTTAACTTTAGGTTTAGGTTTCACAAAAGATGAGCTAGTCTTCAGGAATTTGAAGACCAATGCAATAGCAATACCTAGTACGAAAGCAACATTAAGGTACATAATTTTACAACAAAAAATTTCAATTCTTCAACAACTCATACACAACATAGATAAGCATTTTGTAGAGCTTATTTTGGACTTTCATTGAAGAATACATTGTGAGCCTTAGCAACAGCCACTAGTATTCCACGGTTTGAAGCCTAGCTTATTTTGGAAAAGATGAAATAACCAGATTCAAAAAAAGCTTGTGAGCCTTAGCAACACCCACTAGTACAACTTGTATTTCAAATAAGAACACTAAAATAAAGCAAAAGTAATATTAAAACAAACTGGGAGAAGAATTGAGTATGTAGAAACAACACCCATCTTCTCCATAATGCTGCAGAAAAACTGCTTTGATCAACCAAGTTTAAGCTCACTTTTGAATGTTCAAAACTGAACCAAATGATACAAATTTAAATGGTTTTTGAAGCTCGTTTTGTGTACTTTAAAACCATACAAGATTTGTAGAAAACAGAGTTCAAATTGCAAGTTTTGCCAACCATAAAATGGAATCTCAAAACTGAAAATGCAGAACTTACTGTTGTCTGGCAGCTTTGTGACTCATCTTTTGAAATGGTTTTGATCAATCGAAACTGAAAAGAATTAAGTGAACGCAGATGGGTTTTGATCATGGACATGTCTAGTTTTAAAATACATAATATTGGATCAAAAAAGGAACCCAGACCCTTTTAATCTGAATTACAACTTCAGAACACTTCCATACAATTCAGGAATCATGTTTATAGCTTCTATTTCAATTATACTCACCATTAACAAGAATTGGCCTTTTAAACCAAACCCTAGAATATGATACGCAAACCCTATCATTAACAATTATAGCTTTTATTTCTCTCTCTCTCTCTCTCTCTCTCTCTCTCTCTCTTTTAGGGTTTGTTTCCTCCACAAATTCTAATTTTTTCCCCATTTTTTTCCCCAATTGTTTCCTCCATCCCCAGTTTTTTTTCCCGACACCTATACACTTCATCCTTTTACTCTTCCCACCTCTCTTTCACTCACTCTCCCCATCCTCAAATTTAAAAATCCAAATAAATAAATAACGAAATTTTAGACAAGAGAAGCTTACCAGAGGAAGGAGGGAAGGTGACGGCGGTGTCTGTGGCACTGAGACCGACGGAGAGAGAGGAAAAGAAGGGGGAGGAAGAGGTGCAGCGGCAGGCAACAAAGGAAGAAGGCGTGCGAGAGAAAGAGTCTATGTTTTGCGATAGGGTGTACGAGAAACAGAGCCTGAAAGTGTGAGGAAGGCAAGAGAAAGGAGAAAGGAAGGCAATATTGGCAAATTGAAAAATTCATTAAAAAGATTACTGTAACTCCGTGTTTTTCAAATAAGTTGCTCTTTGAAGCTGCATTTTGCAGCTTCTTGTTTTTAGCTTTTTTTCATTTAAAACTTTAAAATAAAGCTGGTTTAATACCTAAGTTTATTTTAACCAAATACCAGGAAATAATTTTATTTAATGAAAAAGAATTAATTTTAATGAAAAACTCTTAATTTTAATAAAAATGACAAAAAAAAACCTTTAGCTTTAATGTAAAAGACACAATTAATAAATTTAAAAATATAAATTTAAAAAAAGACACGTGAGACCTGTACACTGTTTATGAAACTGAACACTATTTATAGTACTATACTATTTATTGGTCCAATTTCATAAATAGAGCCTAGTTTTTTTGTCCACTTTCATCAATATTGTTTAGTTCTTGATCATGTTTCATAAATAGTGCCTAGTTATTGGATCCAGTTTCATAAATAATGTATAGTAATTAGTACAGTTTTATAAATAGTATATCTTTCTTGATCAGGTTTCATAAATAGTGTCTAGTTATTGGTCTACTTTCATAAATAGTACATAATTCTTGGTCATGTTTCATAAATATTGTCTAGTTCTTACTCCAGTTTCATAAATAGTGTATAGTCAAGTTTCATAAATAGTGTATAGTCAAGTTTCATAAATAGTTTCCACCTATTGATTTAGTTTTGGATATAATGCCTAATTCTTGCTTTCGTTTCATAAATAGTGTCTACTTATTAGTCCGGTTTCATAAATAGTGTCTACTTATTAGTTTAGTTTCATGAATACTGTCTAAATATTGGTGAAGTTTTATAAATAGTGTTTAATTCTTGGTTCAGTTTCATAAGATTTGAAACTTAGACTCTTTTTGGTCTTGTAAAAGCACTCATTGCATCGAAAGTGATGAACCCAGAAGTGACTATTTATATCAAAACCTTAAGAAGATTATGTCCTCAGTAATTATATTTAAAAAGATGTTTTCAATTACCAAATTAAAATTTCGTCACATTTTTGACATACCTTCAATAACAAATGTAGTTCTACATCCAATTTCTTGAGCTTGGGCGTCATCTTGGAGAAAGTTTTCCTTGTGCCCGTAACACAAATGGTATACCACGTGTTATTGCGTAAGTCATGAAAATTTTTATTTTTTATGTTACTAATTTTTGGGTTAATCTCTATGAAATCTCGTTCCTGGATTTCACTGTTATAATCTACGTGTTTGTATTATTCAGATTTTATATTATTTTCGGGAATTTATATTAATTTATTCGAATTTGGATTTTAATTAAATTAGTTACGAAAAGTGAAGTTTGGAAATTAATTATTTAAAATATATGGACCGTTCGAGGTCACAATTTATATTTTCAAATAGAGCTCGATCTCATGAACGCGTAGGCGCAATCCGTTCGTGAAACGAAACTATAACGAAGAAATTAGACACGTTTTAGTAGTTTAAATTAAAAAAAAAGTATCTAGAAGCTGTCAGATGGCAACTTGGGAGAGGGGAAAAGATAGAGTTGTGGGAGAAAAAGGAGGGGAGGAAGAGCCCAATCAAAAACATAAGAAAGGAGAGGAAATGAGGGAGAGAAGGGGCACGGGATCATCCACCCATTCTCCCTTGCGAACCAACCCATCCCCGGCGGCTTTTCCAAACGTGTTTCCATCCCTTTTTCGACCTTCTTCATCCTCTCTGTTGAGCTATATATTTTCACAAACAAAATATATTAGCAAGTCTTATTAAAAATAGGTAGACTTAAAAAAATAAAAAATAAAAATAAAAACCCTCTACACATGCACACATGTGGACCTTAATGTATGACAAGTTTGATGGAGTTTACGTGGCAACCAAATATAGAAGTCATGGGTATCTATAACTCTCCAAAAACTCCCACGTTCTCCACTCAAGTGGTGGCTTTCTCTCAGCTTCTCCACACCCCAGGAAAATAGCATCCCACTAAATGTCAACTGCCATGTCCACCATTCACCTATAAAAAGGCATCAAACCAAAGCAAAGGGGGACGACATAGAAAAAAGAGGAGAGACTCTGCAGAGGTTAAGAGAGAAATCAAAGAGGTGAATTGCTGCAAGAATTCAGAGAGACAAAAGCAAACAGAGAAGAGGATACACAACAAAGGAAAGCAACAAAGCATTCAAAGGTACAAACCCATCCTTCTAAATTTTTGTTTGTTTGGTTTCTCTTGGTTTCACAAGAAATAAAGAAGGAATCTGTTTCTCTGACCTCTCTCATTCCCCAACGTTCTCTCAAGTTGCAGCCCAATGAATCGCAACAAAACCACCACATCTCTCTACCGCCACGGCGACATGCAATGGAGATTTTAGCAAAACATGCTGATTGGATTTAACCCAATCTCAAAAAGAAGAACCAGTCGCTTGGGTGCCTAAAGAAGTTTTGAAGCACGACTTGCATAGGGGAACAACACCAACTCACTGTGCCTGGTGATGGCTCCGAAGCTCTTTCTCTCTCTTTCTCTCTCTCTCTCTACCGAGACGCAGAGACCTTACCAAAATCTCTAATGGCGACGAATATTGGTATGATGGACGGCGCTTACTTCGTAGGCAAGACTGAGATCTTGGCCTGGATCAACACAACTCTCAATCTCAATCTCAACAAAGTCGAAAAGGCATGTTCTGGTGCCGTTCATTGCCAACTCATGGATGCCATTCATAACGGTATCGTGCCGATGCACAAGGTCAATTTTGATGCCAATAAAGAGTACGAGATGATTCAGAACTACAAGGTCCTTTAGGACGTTCTCAACAAACTCAAAATCACCAAGCACATTGAAGTGAGAAAGCTTGTGAAAGAAAAGCCGCTCGATAAATGTGGAGTTCATGCAATGGATGAAGCAGTACTACGATTCTGTTAATGGAGGCAGTATGAACAATTACAATGCTCTGGATAGGAGAGAAGCTTGCAAAATTAGGAATGAAGGAAACAAGAGATGTGCCCAATTGCAATCATCAGCTAAAGGTGCAGCAGCAACCTCCTCTTCATTGCTATTCTCTCCCAAGACACAGCATCCGTCATGAAGATTTCGAACTATAGAATAAAGACGTAGGCCTCTGAAAATCTGCCATGCATTCTTCTTCTCCATCGATTGAGATATCCAGCAGCACCAACCGTCGATCAACGCCAACGTCAGAAGCCCAACCAACAACTGTGAGTTCTTTACAAATAGCAAAAAAGAGAGTCATCCTGCTTTTTTTTTTTGTTTTGAGTACTCACTTGGGGAAATAAACTATTAAACTCTGACGATTGCAGCAAATGAGAGGAGGGCGACCTCTATTGATCGTTCTTTTATTTTCTTCTCGTACAAATATGAGAAGTGAAAGAGTGATACAGATGAACAAAGCAATCTCCACGAGATTCCAAGGACCAAAGCTGCTGTTTTGTTGTATGTCTTTTCTAAAGATCCCATTAAATTTGGGATAACAAAACAACAACGAAAGCTACAGTAAAGACTGGAAAATGGAGAAAGAAAAAAGAAAGAAGGCATCACGTTCATCGCGTAGGTTTAACAGCAAGCTTCATGGTGAAAATAAAAAAAGAAAAAGGGAAATGATCCCTTCCTATTAGAAAAGTCTCGGCAAAAGCATATTTAAATAATGAGGCTAAATTAAACGTAAGCTCACAAAGAAACAAGGCAAAGACCCTGAAAGATGTCAGTGGCTGCCTTTATGCCTTTTGTCCAAGAAATAAAGAAGGATGAAAGCTACAGTGGAAAGAAAATAATAAAAGAAAACACCTCCATACTCCTCACGTGGGCATTATGAGCATGGCCTCATTAATTGAATATGAAGACAAAGTAAATGAAAAGGAAAACAAGACAAATAAAGAGAAAGAAAGAAGAAAGGAAACATTTTTGTCCATCGTGTAGGCTTGGCGGCAAATGGTGAAATAAAAAAGGGGAAAATGATCCCTTCCTAAATTCAGAAAAGTCCCTGCAAAAGCAATGTTTAAAATAATGAGGCTATTGGCTCTACAAAGAAACAAGGCGAAAATATGGGCAAGTGTGCTGGGGGGAAAGTCAAAGCCCTCTGATGCTTTCACGTGATGAAGAGCAAAACAATTTGGGAGACCATGCAAGTGGTTCTCTAGAAAAAGGGACAAGTTTGCTACAGAACAAAAATTTTCCAAAGAACAATTGATGTAGGATTTAAACCCCACCAAAGAAAGTTACGGCAAGAAGAAAAATAAAAAGAAGGGGTCGCCATTATCCTTTGTGAAAGCCCCACTTTTTCTCAAAGCTACTTAAGGGAAAGGTCAAAGCTAAAACCCTTACTTCCCAAAATTGGTGCATCTCACGTGGAGAGGAAGACTTGGGATCCTAAAGGCCTATGAAAAATAAAGGGAAAGTTTGTTGTACAATCCCATGTCACTTGGGATTGAAAGGTCAAAAGGAAGAAATAAAAGAAAGGGGTAAGAAATAAGAAGTTTGGTCGAAATTCCTCAAGTTAATGGAAAAGACACTTGCGTGGGACCACCCAAGGAAATTCATCAGGAGGTTATCAATCTTTCCCAAACCGTGTGGGATGAATCTCACCACATGAAAAAATCTTTAAAATGCCCATCACTAAATCAACAAGCACGATCACTTATTCGTACCCAAACTATGCCCAATTACAAGCGTATCAAAGGAAGGAAGGTGTAGACAAAAAAAAAATGGAAAATTAAAATTCCACCATCGAGAGGCTCAGTACATTGATCCAAACTCACTTTTACAAGTTTGATTGATTATTCATTAAAAAAATGTCCATCAAATTTTACTTAGTGGCACGAAGCCGTATCAAGTATCAAAGGGCATGAAGCCGCACAAGACTTAAAAGGCACGAAGCCATGACAAGTTTCAAATGGCATGAAGCCGTGTTAAATTTCAAATAGCACAAAGCTACTACAAATGGCACGAAGCCGCTCCAAATTCAAAAGGTGCGAAGCCGTATCAAGTGTCAAAGGGCATGAAGCCACACAAGACTTAAATGGCCTGAAGCTACATTAAGCTCCAATGGTCCGAAGTTCTCACCTGCAAGAGCCTAACTGCACAAGGCATTAAACGATCATCGCCCGCATGAGCTAAAACTACACAAGGCATCAGACGCTCCAATGGCTCAAAGTCCTCGCTCGCACGAGTTGAAACTGCACAAGGCATCAAACCTCAATGAATACACAATGAACTACGAGTGACTTGATCCCTCAACGAGGGTACGTAGGCAATCTAGGGCTCTACCTAGATGCAGTCACAAAATCAAATAAACAGCCAAATCCCAAAATTACGATTTATTCATATTAGAATCAAAGGGTATTCATTTCCTAAAAAGAAGGGTTGTAATTAATAGGCCCGTAGTCTAGAATGGGTTGAACTGAAATTAATAAAACCCTATTCGAAAAAATGAATGAGGGTGAAATTGTGTCGAGTAAATTATTTGTTTACATATTGTGTACAATTTTTTGCTCAACACTCCCATCACCACCAAACCTCCTCACAACATCCCATCATCCGATTCTATGCATAATCGACATGTATTGGTTACAATTTCACGAAATTTAAACCCATGGGTGCCGTGAGATCCTTAGCCAAGATCCACCAAAATTGAAACGTTATCTTCCAATTACCACCACCACTAGACTTCCCTTGAGGCCTAGAACAAAGCCCAAACAACCTTGGTGGCGACAAAGTACTTGAGAAGTCGAATTGAAGCTCATCTATTCTAGGGTTTCCGGCGGGTTTGAGTAAAATTAGGGCCTTTCTCGGCCTAATTGGCCTTGATCATAGGTATGAAACTTATTCTACTCATTGAGATCTACAATTCTGCAAATTTTGGTAAATTTCGAAAATAATTGAATTTTTCGGTGAGTCGGGGCGGTCGATTGCCACCTGATCGGATCATATTTATATATATTTTTATATCAAATTTACTCGTCTTTTCTTAGTTAGTTCCTTATATTTTGAGCTTTTTACTTTGTTTTTGTGTTTTATAGAATTTATCTAGCTAAGAAAATAAAAATAGCACTATTGAGATTTTAAGTGACAAATTCGTTAAAAATTTCCTTGCTCACTTATTTAATTTTTGTAGCTTTAGAAAATAGAAGCAAATAAAAGAAAAGGAAATCAAATGATGGCATGCAGTGGGTGAGTAGTCAGAAAAAAAGAAAAAAAAATAAGAAAGAAAATAATGATGAAAGCCAACATGCGGACAGAAAGAAAGAGGACAGCTTGGAGTCCACCGAAGGCAAGGGGAGCTCACGGTATTGGGAGAAAGAAAAGAAAACAAGCAAAAAAAAGAAAAGTGGCTGTTTTGATTAAAAACAGAGGGCTTGGCCCTTCTGTTGAGGGAGGTTTTAAAAGAAAAAGATAAAATAAAAGATTGGAGGGCTGCCTTTCTTGGCAGCTGAGAAAGAATAAAAAAGAAAATAAAAGAATGTGGGGTGCTGGCGGTGGGAAATAATGAGGAAGACAGCCTTGAAAAGCTGCGGACGGATAAAATAAAAGAGGGGGGAGTCAAAGCAGAAAGGGGGGAAAAAAAACTGCCTTTGGCAGCGAGTTTGAAGAAGCCTCGGAGGGAGAGAACGGTGAAGCTGCGCAAGCAGCGAGGGAGCAAAACAGGGCAGCACGGATCAAGGCTGCCTTGGCAATCAAAGCAAGGGGGTAGGGAGAGAGCTGCCACTTTGGCAGCAGGATAGAAAACAAATCAGGAAACAGAGGCGCCAGCCTCGGGGCCAATCATGAGAAGCATCTTGCGGCAGACCAAAGCTACCAGCACAGGTGGCAGGAAGGGAGAGCAGCACCGAGGAGAGTGGCTGCCAGTTGGCAGCGTTTAAGAAATCAAAAACAGAAGAAAGGTTGCGGACAAGCCAGAGGGAGACCTGCCTTAGAGTGCAGTGCACAAAATTGCACAGAGGGCAGTAGCAAAGCACACGGCACTGCACAGATCCTTGCACTCCTATTTCGGTTTTCTCTTCTTGTTTATGTATTCATGTTTAATTTAAGTTGCTTTTCAATTATGTTAAACATGTGGAATTAATTTCTGTTTAGTTAGAGGTGAATTTGAAACCATGGATATATGTTTATTATAATTTGATTTACTCCAGTTATGAATTTATGAATGTTGGATGTGGTTTACTTTTCTGTTTTGATTAAGAACTTGTTTATGTATGTGGGTTAAGGGTCGACACTTAATTTGCATGCTTAGACTTGATGCTAGGATATAAGGGAATTTCACCTAATCGTTATGAACTTATATTCATGAGTAGTAAAAATCGCTAGCCACGATTGTGTTTAGTAAACCCTAGGTTGGATTAACATGCGTATTCCATAGTTATGAATGCCTAGTCGATGTTTATGATTTCCATTGAACTTAATGATCTTTGATATGTCTCTCTATCATGCGTATTCCATAGTTAGGGAATTTGATAAGAATAATTTGGTTGTGATGCGTATTCCGTCCAATTCAATGAATCTAGGGAAATCTGAAAGTTAATTTAAGCGGACCTAATTAACTTGGAGCATTGTCATTCATTCGTTTGTTGAATTCATAACTGGGAATCAAATTGTATGCATATGTTCATGTGTGGATAAGGACCCCTCTAACTAGTGTCAAATCATTCTATTTCATAAAAATATCTTTTCTTTGAAGTTTGTTTTTAAGTTTCTGTTTTAAATTCAATTTCGTCAAAATCAAACCCCCATTATTAAATTATATTATTTAGTTAGTTTTTATTATTTTTAGTCTTTTAATTCAATTTTCCGTCCATTTCAATTCTTAGTGTCTAATTTGTGTGTTTTCATTATTTTGAGTCATTCTAAGTGTGTTTCGAATTATTAGAGTTTTTAGCCTAATTTTGTGTCATTGAGTCTTGTTTAGTATTTTTAAGTCAATTTAGAGTAGATTAGCAATCCCTCCTAATCCCCGGCCTAGAACGATACCCTACTTACATCTATACTACATCTGTCAAAAAGAGGGTTAAATTTGTGCGGTTTTAAAATCCCGTCACCACCCACGGCAGCCCGTACAGTAGCGCGTGGCCAGTGGGTTGATGATGTATTTTTAAGTACTATTAGATGCCCTAAGCTCATGCTTGATATCCATATGACATAATTTGATTATTGGAACTTAGTTTCATTACGATACCTTACTTGATCAAAATATGAATCGACGATTCGACCGTTGGATCGTCACCAAACCTTAATGCGTGATAGAACATAATATGTGAGGATCATAGAAATTTATAGATCGGGAATCCAGCGTACGGATCTTCCCAAATTGGAATTGTAAGTTGGTAAAATAAAACGTTGACCGCCAATGGAAATTGTGATTGGCGGAGATCCGACCATTAGATAGTGACAAAATTTTAGTATGTTATTCTAGAAGCATAATGTGGGTCTTTGGAAGATACGGATCTAAAATCTGATGTGTGGATCTTATGGATCGAATTACGTAGGGTGTGGGCACCACCGTTGAACGAGAGTTGATTTTGGTCAACATGTCTCGAATCATTTATAAAACTAAAATTAGTATTAATAGAGGCTCAGTGAGGCTTTGTGGACCTGTCTAGGTGAGTGACTTTAATATATGTGATATGGTGATTACCCGATTCTTTATATTACTATCCTTTGTGGATATGACTTGGTTTTAGAAATGTGTTTTTTGTTGAAATGTGACTTGGTTTTATAAATGTGTTTTCTGTTAACATGTTATTCTTTTATAATTGGCCATCGATCTATTTTTATTAAATGTGAATTGATTAATAGATTGGTAATATTTGTGAAAAAATGAATTGAATTGCATATTGAAATGGTTGTTAAATTGAGGCTAGTTGGAGACTATGACCCTGCTTGGTTAATCCGCAATAGAGGGTCATTAGTGGTCCTGCTTGGTTAATTCGCGATAGGGGACCATATTATTTATGGATCATGCTTGGTTAATCCGCGATAGGCGATCCTTATGGCCATACATACTTAAGAGTGATCATGCTTGGTTAATCCGTGATATGTGATCATTGCTTAACAGTTTCATAGGTGTGACTCTGCTTGGTTAATACGCCATAGGGGGTCGCTACCTACTTAGTTATCTTGGTCCTGCTTGGGTAATCTGCGATAGGGGACCATGGTCCTGCTTGGTTAATCTGCAATATGGGACCATACTATTTATGGATCGTGCTTGGTTAATCCGTAATAGGCAATCCTTATATCTTTGGTATGGCTATACACACTTAGAGGTGATCATGTTTGGTTAATCCGCAATAGGTGATCACTGCCTAACAGATGCGTAGGGTTGACCCTGCTTGGTTAATCCGCGATAGGGGGTCATTGCCTACTTGGTTACTGCATGGGTGGTTCTGCTTGGTTAATCCGCGATAGAAGGCCACTTCCTGTTTGGTTACTTATGTAGGCTTCGGCTGAACTAGCATATTTCTAGCCCTAGTTTTTCAATGTATTTATGAACGATGGTTTTGAGAATCTTATGGATGAATTAGAAAAATTGTTGGATGTCTGGGTGACTCCTTCGAAGTTTTCAGTGACTTAACTATGATTTCATAAAAAGATGATTTTATATATGAGGTTTATAAATGGTGATTGATGGTCTTTCTTTTTATTGGTTATCACATACTTGTATTATTGCCACTTACCCGAGCTTCGTAGTTTATCCGAGTTCTGATTTCCCCAGTGCATCATTCACATAAGGTTAGTTCAGAACCTAGACTCGAGGGAATGAGAATTATCCACAATAGACCTTGTGAATATAAATTAGAATTACCATGTTTAATTACTTATAACTCAAGTAGAGAATTATGTAGAGTTCCTTAATTAAATTCGTGAAATGATATAATTTCGTATTGAATGATTAATATAGTTAAATGCTAAGATTATACATCTTTGAGCCATGAATTGATTAATTGATGGGATTGTGGAATGACATAGGATATTATTGTTATTATTATAATTATTTTAGTTGATCAATGTGGCTTGAGATAATATTGTGTTTTGCTGGTTATTTGATATGTTACATGCTGTGGATAAAGATATCATGTTGAAAATAAAGTGAATTATGGGATGTTTGTTCGAGTGTAGTGAATGGTGAACTACGAATGGGTACATATCCCGGAGACGGGGTATGTTAGATTACGGGTATTGGTGATGTCACGTGTTGATCCTGGACGTATGTCGAGATCGGGGCGTGACAATCTCAGTTTACTACACATATGGTTTTTTGTTTTCAATATTTAGTACATTAAGTTTTTTTCATCCAAGAATGATACCTAAAGTCATAATTTTGGAACAATCTCATACATTCGTTAAGATTGCTGTTAAGTCAATCATTAGATGGTGACGTGACGCCCAATGAACAATGACTGGACGCTACGTGTCATTATGAGCCTACGTGGATATTTAATAAATAAATAAATAATTAGAAAATAAAAATTATGGGTTGTCTCATCTGCACCAACCCTCCCCGCACACCCACCTTCAATTCCTTCTCTCATTCTGAGTAGATGTGCCAGTCAAAGCCCTAGACATCTGCAACCCATCCCCACGTCGTCATCTTCTTCTTTGCCCAGATCTCACAACTGACGCAGCACGAAGCAATGAAAGGGCTACTAGTATAATCCCATGTAGAACAAAGTTACTGGAGTCCACCGGTTACAATCTTCTTCGCGGCCTATAACTCAGCCACCATCTCTAGCCCCGCGTTCACCTTCTCCGAACCCAACTCCTACCCACTTCCAATGCCAATTTACCCTCTCCCAATTCCCCATTTTTTCCATCCAACCCTTCCCTCGCCTCCCCTTTTCGCCCCAGCCACCGCATTGGCTTCATTCCCTGCCAACATCGCAACGCTCATCCCCTCCTCCCTCATCCTCAATTTCCTCCCCTTCGGCTCGGCACACCCCGTCACCTCCTCTCTCACCTTCCTCGATTTTCACGCTCTCATATGTAGTCTAGAACTTTCCAACACTCCTGTAGACAAGGACAGTTAGGGTTTAGGGTTTTGCATTTTATTATATTATAGTGTGTAACTCTACCAACTCTCTGGTATATAAACTCTTGTAAAGCATACTTTAAAGTTAATGAGAATCTGAAACTTCACATGGTATAGAGCCTTTGATCCCCCCCTCCTTTTTTTTCTCTTCCATGGCTTCCGCTACTTCCTCCCCTCCCTCTTCCATCCCTAACATCTCTACACTTGTCTCTGTCAAACTCTCTGAATCTAATTACTTACCGTGGGAAAGTCAAGTGAAACCATTCTTGATTGGCCAAAACTTTTGGCGGTTTGTAGATGGAACCCACCCCTGCCCTCCTCCGTTTATCACCACTACAACTCCAGCTCCTTCCCCGATTGCCTCTGCTGACTCGGACTCCTCCACCGTCGTGCCTCCTGTAACGACTAGCGTCCCCAACCCCGATCATATGGTATGGTACCAAACTGATCAGACCCTCGTCAGCATGTTGCGTGCTACCCTCACCGAGCCTGTTCTCTCCCTGACAGTCGGGTTATCTACCTCTCGTGAGATCTGGGAGCATCTCCGTCAAAACTTTTCTCAACAATCCCTTGCCAACTCTACTCACACCCGGTTTCAACTTCTGTCTCTTCAAAAAGGTACTAAGTCGATCTCTGAATACCTGGGTCTTGCCAAACATTTGGCAGATCAATTAGCCTCTATTGGGCAACCAGTTCTCAATGATGATCTGGTGACTTATGTTCTTAATGGTTTGGGGTCTGAATATGAGCTTCTTGTCTTGGCACTAACCAACTTTTCTCCTCTACCGTCCTTTAATGATCTGCGTGCTCGTCTTCTGGTCTATGAGTCCAAGCATGCCATGACTCAGGTTGCCTCACCTCCCTCTGCACTCTACTCCGCCCGTGGCTCTGGTGGTACTGTCTCTCAGGGTCGTTCTAACCTGCCCTCCCGCCACCATGGCTCCTCAGGTGGTCATCGACCTCTCCGTCATTCTGGTGGTGGTCGTTCTACCATGCATGGCAGTGCTAGCCGTTATGGTTCTCGTCCTGCACCTCACCGGCCTGGCATCCTTGGTCCCGCCCCTTCTCCTCGCGGTCCTCAGTGCTGGGCATGCAATCAGTTTGGCCATATAGCTGCGTTGTGCCCTCGAACAACTCGTTCCGATGATGACATCTCTCGAGCTTTCGCTGGCATGCATCTTGCTTCCCCCTCTGATCCTACGTGGTATCCGGACAGTGGTGCCACTCACCATATGACTAGTGACCCTCACTCCCTCACTTCCACTACGGGGTATAGTTCTAATGACAAGGTTGTTGTGGGTAATGGTGAGACCCTCCCTATTGCGCACACTGGTAATCTTTCCTTTAAGTCCGGCTCATTCATTTTTCGGTTATCCCAAGTCTTGCATGTTCCTGCCATTCAGAAAAACTTATTATCCGTTGCTAAGTTTACACGTGATAATCTTGTAAGTCTCTCGTTCTTTCCGTGGGGTTTTGTCGTCCGTGATCTAAACACAGGTGTTGTCCTTTTTCAGGGCCCATGTAAGGATGGTCTTTATCCTATCCAGCTTGGTCCTGCTCCTAGCACCGGTTCTTCTGCCAAACATGCCTTTGTTTCCACTTTTGCGCCTCCTTCCCTCTGGCACCGTCGTCTTGGGCATCCCTCCCGTCAAGTGCTTCATGTTTTAGCCTCTAGTCATGTTTTAGGCTCATCCTTTACTGTTTCTACTAAGGACTTTTGTAATCAATGTGCGTTGGCCAAATCCCATCGCCTAGCTTTCACTTCTTCGGACCATTGTGCTATGTCCCCTTTTGAATTAATACATTCTGATGTTTGGATGTCTCCTGTTGTTTCGGTATCGGGATTTCGTTACTATGTCCTGTTTACCGATGATTATACACGTTACACATGGATTTATCCCATGCGTAAGAAGTCTGAAGTCTTTATTCACTTCACCACCTTTTTAACTTTCATCTCTAATCAATTTTCAAAAATGGTCAAAATTCTACAAAGTGATGGGGGTAAAGAGTATGATAATTTGTCCTTTCGTCAACTGTGTGCGCACAAGGGGATTCACCATCGGTTCTCTTGTCCTCATACCCCGCAGCAAAATGGTCTTGCCGAACGCAAACATCGTCACATCTCCGAAATGGGACGCACTTTGTTACTTACTGCCAACCTTCCACATAAATTTTGGGCTGAGGCACTCTGCACTGCTGTTCACATCATCAATCGCCTACCAACTCCTGTTCTCAAGTGGACCTCTCCGTTCCAACGATTGTTTGGTCGGGTTCCTGACTACATGGCCTTGCGCACGTTTGGGTGTGCTTGCTTTCCCTACCTTGGTGATTATACAGCTCACAAACTCTCCCCCAGATCCTTGTCCTGCGTCTTTCTTGGCTACAGTGACAACTATAAAGGTTATCGTTGTCTTCATCCTCCAACTGGTCGTGTCTACCTATCTCGTCATGTTAAATTCAATGAAGATAATTTTCCTTTCCACTCCTTTATGGCGTCACCCTCCGAGTCCCCATCCGCCTTGGTATTTGTTCCCATTCCCCCCGTGCCTATGCCTCAAACTCAGGATCTTACCCATACCCCCCCTTCTGCCTCTGTCCTTATGTCCGACTCTGCTGCAAACCCACAACAAACCTGCCCTTCTGGCACACCTTCCTTACCTACTCAAACCCTGACTCCCATGCAGCCTAACCACCCCGTTCCTATCCCTCAAAATCTGGAACTCTCAACTGTCAACATGTCTGCACCTGTCCCTGTTCCTATCCCTGCTACCTCCTCGTCACCCCTTCCACCTGCCTCTACATTGCCCGCTAGTGGCGTTATTCCTGCTCTTCCCTCTGGACCTCACACTCGGTCCAAGTCAGGAATTTTCAAACCTAAAACCCGAGCCTACCTTGCTAGTCGTCATCCTCTTCCTTCTGGGATGACCTCCCTCGTCGACCATGATACGGAGCCCACCTGTTTTACACAGGCCTCTCGCTCCCCTCACTGGCGCCAAGCTATGGTGGATGAGTTCAATGCGCTGCTTAAACAAGGCACATGGACCTTAACTCCTCCCATCCCGCATGCCAACGTTGTAGGCTGTAAATGGGTATTCAAAATCAAACGTCGTTCTGATGGCTCGATCGAGCGTTACAAGGCCCGTCTTGTCGCCAAAGGCTTCCATCAACAGCCTGGGGTTGATTACACAGAGACTTTCAGTCCCGTTGTGAAGCCTACTACCATTCGAACTGTGCTCAGCCTTGCCGTGTCTCTCGGTTGGCAGCTCCGTCAGCTTGACGTCAACAATGCTTTTCTCCATGGTTCCCTTGAGGAAGAGGTTTACATGACCCAACCGCCTGGCTTTGTTGATCCACGACGTCCCAACTTTATTTGTAAGCTTCGGAAAGCCATCTACGGTCTGAAACAAGCTCCGCGAGCCTGGTTTCAACGCCTAACCACATTTCTCCTTCAGACAGGCTTTATCCAAAGTCGAGCCGATAGCTCCATGTTTACATATCATTGCGGCTCCACCATTCTTGTTCTTCTTTTATATGTAGATGACATTGTGTTGACTGGTAACTCTCCCTCCTTGATTCACTCTTTTATCCAAACTCTGAGTGATGAGTTTGAACTCAAGGATCTCGGCAAGCTGCACTATTTCCTTGGCATAGAGGTCTCTCCTTTCTCTAATGGTATTCTCCTGTCTCAGAACAAATATACTTTGGAGTTACTACACCGTGGTGACTTACTAGGGTGCAAACCTTGTTCCACACCTATTGCAGCCAAGACTCAGCTGTCTGCACACACAGGAGTTGCCCTCACGGATCCCTCGTTCTACAGACAGCTTGTGGGTTCATTGCAATATCTCACCCTAACTCGACCAGACATTTCCTTTGCAGTGCAGAATGTCTCTCAGTTTATGGGTCGTCCTACTACCATTCACATGGAAGCGGTTAAACGCATTTTGCGTTACCTTAAAGGTAGCTTGGGTATGGGGCTTCACTTCACTCCTTCTTTGCAACCATTTCGGCTCATCACCTATTCAGATGCCGACTGGGCCGGGTGCCCCGACACACGCCGATCCACCACTGGCTTCTGTACTTTTCTCGGTGATAATCTGATTTCCTGGTGTGCCAAGAAACAACGGACGGTGTCTCGCTCTAGTGCCGAAGCAGAGTATCGGGCCCTTGCCGTTGCGTGCGCTGATTCTATATGGATAATGGGTCTTTTGCGTGACCTCCGTGTCTCCGTTTCTGAACCCACGGTGATGCATTGTGATAATCTGAGCGCCACATACATGGCTGCTAATCCAGTCTTTCATGCCCGCACGAAACACATTGCTTTGGACTATCATTTCGTCCGAGAACGTGTCGCTTCCGGTACTCACCGTGTCCAATTTCTCCCTTCCGTTTCACAACTGGCCGATCTCTTTACGAAAGGCTTGTCGAAGACGCGTTTCCAGTCCTTGTGTTCCAAACTTGTCTCCTCTCCGGCGTCAAGTTTGCGGGGGAGTGTAGACAAGGACAGTTAGGGTTTAGGGTTTTGCATTTTATTATATTATAGTGTGTAACTCTACCAACTCTCTGGTATATAAACTCTTGTAAAGCATACTTTAAAGTTAATGAGAATCTGAAACTTCACAACTCCTCTCTGATTTCGCCGTTATCTCCGATATACTTCTCATCTGGGTCATCAATTTCAGGCTCCGAGTTTTAATTTTTGTTCACCTCGATTTTGCCTCATCAGCGATTCGGGTTACCTCTGCTTCAGCAGCTTCGCCCTCAGCCCATTAACCAGCCAGCACCAGCAACAGCACCACCGGCGATGTCGTATGTTAACAATCAAGTTCCCAACAATCCGGTTCAGAACAACCCGGTTCAGACCTGAGGTGTGGACTCCCAGAAAATGTTTAGTAAGCGCCTGCAACGGCTGGAGAAACAGCTCCTCGACGATAACGACGAGGACGACAAAGGTGACACTGTTTCTGTCACTACAATAACCAACAGCGAGTGGTCCGAGATAATATAGAATCCGATGGGTACGACAACCCCGAGTCAGAACTAGAAGCCTGTTTCGCCGTCGCCTACTTCGTCGTCGTCTTCCTCGTCCTCCGTGGCATCTCCTGCTACCTCCACGTGTTCCAAGCAGTCACTAAAGGAAGCCGCGACGACCATTTCTGATGGGAAATCCGAGGCCGCGGTGGAGATCCTCGTCCGGATGACTTCGACACAGGTCACGAATCCTAAACCCAGTTCAGAACAAAGACTTTTGGAGTTCATAGGTTTAGCTTTGAAGTCTTGGGTCAATCCGATTGATAACCCGCCATCGATAGCGGAGCTTTTTAGGCCGCATCATACCAGGTCGACTCAGTCGCTTTACGAGTTATCTCCGTGTTTCAGACCCGGGTCCAAGCTCTTCACCAACGCCTTGATTTTCACCCTCCCCAGCGCCGCCTTCGTTTCCTTGCTCTGCTTCTCCTCCAATTCGTCCATGTCCAAATCCTTGTTGAGCTCAGGAGCTCCTGATGGTGGAGGTCGAAGGAAGAAATAAGAAAATTAGTTATAATTTATACTTTTTTGTATTTTAAATTTTAAATTTTTATTTTTTAATATTTATATGGGCCATAATGACACGTGACGTCCAGTCATTATCTACCTAGGCGCCACGTTACTAGTTAACAGTTTACTTAACAGCAACATTAACATATGTATGAGACTGTTAAAAAATTATGACTTTAGGTACCACTCTCGGATGAAAAAAATTTCATATATCAAATGTTGAAAACCAAGAAACTTCAAAGTAATAAGCTAATGTTGCGTATAAGTTCATGTTGCTTCTCCACAGGCCGACCTCAATCGAAGCTAGGAGCTATTGGATGCTTCTGATTGGTGCTCAAGAGGCGAACTCTAAAAACATGGAAGAATTATACAAACTGCAGTATGCCAATATAGAATCCATGTTGAAATCTAAATTAGCCAAGAAGAACCCCTAATATTTTCTCCCATGAGAGAAGAGGTTGAAGAGCAATAGTTTTGTGAAAACGAAAGGGCCACTGAAATCGTAATTTTTCTGAAGACCACGACAGAAAATCAATAATTTTTGTAAAAATATAGAAAGAAGGCGAGTGGGGTTGTATAAACAGAAAAAGGACTTGCATTTTTATTTTTAAATTTTAATTATATTTGAAAGAGTAAAATTATAGTTACATGTGAAGTGGGTGAGGGAAAATAAAAATAAAAAACAGTAAAAAAAAATGTTGAAAATTATATGATTGCCCATATTTTATTTTTTGATATTCTTATTAAACTAGCCACTCTGCATGTGCAGGCGCATAGCGCCCCTAAAGATGGCTTGTGTTAGTTGTTTTTTATTATAATTGTCAAGATATATTTTTAATGTATTGTGCAAGGGAGAGACATTTTGTGACAGCCAGTCTCGAAATATGGAATATTTTATTCTCGATGGCGTGAAATGACTAATTTGCCCTTGAGCATTTGGTAGTGGTGTGTGTAAATGGGCTAAGGGTTTCGACCAATTCATTTCCTTCCTAAATAATTGGACCCAATTAGAACTTAGGCTTTTCTTTATTTTGGTTGGTTGCTTAAATCTGGTCCACACACACACACACACACACACACACACACACACACACACACACACACACACACACACACTCTTTCTCTCTCTCTCTCGAATTTTCTTCCATTTTCGTACAACTGTATGGACAAACTTTTGACTAACTTCATCACTCACAGATCGAGGTTGTGGAAGTCATTTTCGTGTTTCTTGCAAGCTCACGAATCGAGCTATAGTTGTGGTTGGACATGAAGACTTGTAGAACTCGAGAGCCAGGGAGTTCCGATGAGGTGCACTGTTGCTCTGTCGTGATCGCGGATGTTCGTCGAGTTTTGGGGCTCTAGCGAGCCTTTGAACTTCTCTACGAAGCTTATAGAAGAATTTTGGAGAGTTTTGGACGTAAGAAACCTTGGTGTTTGTGAGTTCCAGAGGTGGCCTGATTATTGTGATTTCTCTGGCGAGATTCTGTTGATCTTAGGTCCTAAAAGTGGTATGAACTTATTCCACTTGCTCAAAGCTTCAATTTGGATAAAAAATGAGAAAGATATTGAAGTTTAAAGTTTTTCCAGTTTTCGGCAACGCAGGGGCAACCAGCGCTGGAATTCGGCGAGCCATCGGAAACGAAGGAGAATATTCCATCAACTTTGACGGAATATGCTAAAGGCGTAAGGTAACACCGTTAGATTTTAAATAGAATGTACTAGTATTTAACGGAATATTCCCTAACACTGTTAGGGATTCCGTCCAGCGTGCCAAGCATGTGCCTGCGCGTGGCCATGCGCATGAAGGCGCGTGGCCATGCGCATGAAGGCGCGTGGGAACTTAGAAATTTTTTCTAAAAATATGGGGATGTTCATAGGGTTAAGTAGGCCATGTTGGTATATTTAAACACCCCAATTGAGCAACGTATGAGAAGTTATTACCTAGTTTGGTTTATGTGCTTATAAATAACGTTTAAATAGTTTTTTCGCATATAGGTGAGACGTTTCCCGAGGACGAGCGTAGTCAGGTGAGGCTCGGGGGTTACGACTCTACGACATATAGATGAGTGGGCTTTTTTTTCATTATATACATAGATGCTTGGTATTTTTTCTAGAAAGTGTGTTTAAATGGTTTTATAAATTAAATTGGCATGTCAAATGATCTTTATGATTGGTTATGGATTATTGTGATTATATATTGTTGCTTGACGCTGTGGACGCTTAGGTAAGCTTTAGGTGAGTATATGTTGATGGTAGTGATGGTAATGAGTATGATTGTGTTGAGATGCATTATAGCTCATTATCTTGCAACCCGGTGTTAGTGCTTCGCCAGAGGATAGGGCCTAGCTTTCACGTGATCGTTCACCTCTCGCACCACACTCACCTTGGATCCAAGGCAGGTGCCAGCCTATCGTACAAACCACTTTAGGTGGTTCCGACTCATAGGTGACTTGCGATACTTCGCACAACCTTCATGTGATCGTAGCACTTGAGCGTACTCATTTACACACAGCCTGTCGTACAGACCACTTTATGTGGTTTCGACTTGTGTGTAGGAATTGGTAGAGAAGCTATAGACTCAGCCGTACAGGTCACGTTAGGTGACTTCGGTTGACATATTATTATTTTTTTTATTTATCCCACCTGATTACATATATTTCATGACTGGATATTTGACATGGCATACTTGTGGATTTACCATTGTTTTTAGTATGATTTGAGAATTGGTGTTGCATAAGATTTTCTGGGAAAGTATACAGATTTTACAGTGAGGGTTATTACTTTTGTTAATGAAACGGTTTCGAAATGCTTTGTTTTTGCCCACTCACACTTCTATTTTTGCGCCTCTCCAGGTTTTAGGCAGAAGTGACTGTTGGTGGCTTATGAGGAATTGACGGTTGTTCTAACAGATTATCACTAATGTATGACCATCTCTGGTATTTTATAATTAGTATTCGTCCTGCTAGACTACACTTTGGTTACTTATGCTCTGATTATGTGTATATTCACCTAAATGCCATGCTCGTACTTATATTTCTTTTTAGGGTAAATAGCGGAAATAGTCCCTGAGATATGCATAACTCATCACTTTGGTCCTTAAGATTCCAAATCAATCAAAGTGGTCCCTGAGATTGTCTACCATCCATCATTTTGGTCCTTCAGTTAAAAACTTCATTAAGTGCCCTGGAGCTCTTGGCCGAAAGTTTGGGCAATTTTCAAAGCTTCATAACTCAATCGTTTCTTAACCAAATTCGACCCATAATATATCAAAATGAAGATAAGAAAGTGTAGAATAAGATTATACCTATTTGGAAGCCCAATGGTTGCTGGAGATGGCCGGAAAATAGCTTCAAAGTTCACTGGTCCGAACGAAAATTTGAAAACTCGCCGGAAACTGGGTAAACTTTAAACGTTAATAACTTCTTCAATACTCAACAAAATCAAGTGATTCAAAAACGAAAATCATACTTCTTTATGAGATGAAGAGAATGGTACCTTTTTACACAACTACCATTCTCTTCGTCTCGTCGAGAAGTATGATTTTTGTTTTTGAGACACTTGATTTTGTTGAGTATTGAAGAAGTTATTAACGTTTAAAGTTTACCCAATTTCCGGCGAGTTTTCAAGTTTTTGCTCGGACCAGTCAACTTTGAGGCTATTTTCCAGCCATCTCCAGCAACCATTGGGCTTCCAAGTAGGTATAATCTTATTCTACACTTTCCTATCTTCATTTTGATATATTATGGGTCGAATTTGGTTAAGAAACGATTGAGTTACGAAGCCTTGAAAAGTGCCCAAACTTCCGGCTAAGAGCTTCAGAACACTTAACGTAATTTTTAAAGGAATGACCAAAATGATGGATGGTGGACAATCTCAGGGACCCCTTTGATTGATTTGGAATCTTAGGGGCCAAAGTGATGAGTTATGCATATCTCAGGGACTATTTTCGCTATTTAGCCTTTCTTTTTATCATTAACGTTTCCGCACTGTGCACATGACTACGTCACTCTTACTTGACGGCCAGCATGCCCTGATTTAGGTTGAGGTGTGTTAGTTTGGTATCAGAGCCTAGGTTTCATAGTCCTGCATATCTTGTGAATATTCTAATTATTTTGGTGTCTTCTGTCAGAATTATGCCCCCTTGTAGAGAGCCAGTAGTTTCCCTGATATTGCTCAGTTAGGGAAAGCTATAGCTAATGCCATTTAGTCTTCGCTTCGTCCTCCCCAGAGAACTCCCCTGGAGACTGTGTATAACTTGAAGTAAATACTTTTGTGGGTAATAAAGGACATGAAGGAGTACAAAAATGGCTTAATCACTTGAGAAAACTTTCCGTTTGATGCATAGTCAGGGGAATCTTCCAGAGAATAGGTGGGTCCAGAAGACTACCTCATTTTTAGGTGAGTAGCCTGCATCCTGGTGGAGACAGGAGACTTATGAGTTATCACCGGAGGAAGCTGCCGATTGGGAAGTTTTTAAGTGGTTGTTTTTTAAAAGATTCATTCCTCCAATGTATATAGATCGCAAGAAGCAAGAATTTACGAATCTGAAACAGAGAAAGATAACAACTAATGAGTACTATAGGAGGTTTACTGATCTATCTCGCTATCACCCAAAGGTTGTTGCTAATCCAGCTGAGATGCTCCGTCGTTTTAAGTTGCGTACTCGAAAGAAATGGTGTTTTATGGCGACCACGACTCCCTATGCTACCTACCATGAGTTTTATGAGATTTTGTATGAATTGAAGATTCAGAGAACATACCCAGTGAGAGCGAGGAAGAAGAAGAAAGAGAAGATAACCAGAAGAAATATGATAAAGGTAAAGGTCAATCGTCTTAGGGACCTTGTAAGACTCAAAGTTTTAAGAGAAGTGGTGCCTGTTCCAGTTCATCTAATGGGGGTATGAGTTCCACTGGGTAGAGGAGAGGTGGTAGATTTTCTAGAGGTCTTCGTTTTCAGAGGCAGAGAGATTCTGGTGGTTCTAGTGGTTTTTGTGGTCCATTTTGTCCTAGATGTAACAGTCGACATTTTGGGGAGTGCACGCAAGGCAGTAGAGGATGTTTTACTTGTGTTCAAGTAGAGCATCGGGTTGTGAATTGTCCACAGAATCAGCAGAGGCCATAGCCGCCTTCCTTACCACAGCCAGTTCCGATCAAGCAGGCTTCAGGACCTAGCAGTTATGCCCAGACTGGTCGCTGAGGTACTTAACATTACCAGGGTGATGTAGTTCCTTATTCTGGAGGGCAGTACCAGTATCCCTACGACCCGTATCAGTAGAGTAGTTACCCTCAGTATTTTGGAAGGTATACGTTCGATATAGGTTTGTCATTGTCTTTATTGACTATATTCTGGTATACTCTAAATAAAGCAGAACACGTTCGACATCTTACCTTGGTGTTGAAGAGATTAAGGGAACACCAATTGTATGCTAAGTTTAGCAAATGCCAATTTTGGTTAGATCAAGTTACATTTTTTGGGCATGTTATATTGACTCAAGGAATTCAGGTGGATCCTCAAAAAGTAGCAGCTGTTCAAAATTGGGAGCAGACACGAACTGTCTCGGAGGTACGGAGTTTCCTTGGCTTAGCAAGTTATTATAGACGGTTCGTTAAAGATTTCTCAGTTATAGCTTTACCACTGACGAGGTTGACCAGGAAGGATGTTAAATTTGAGTGGGACGATAATTGTGAGCAGAGTTTCCAGCAACTAAAGTATTTCCTCACTCATGCATCTGTGTTGACACTTCCGGATGATAGTAGTAATTTTGAGATCTACAGTGATGCTCCCTTGAATGGTCTAGGTTATGTGTTAATGCAGCATGGTAGAGTGATTGCTTATGCTTCGCGACAGTTAAAACCTCATGAGATGAATTATCCTACTCACAATCTCAAGTTAGCAGCTATTGTTTTCGCTCTGAAAATTTGGAGACATTATCTTTATGAAGAAAAATGTAAGATTTTCTCAAATCATAAAAGTCTTCAGTATCTTTTTACTCAAAGGGATCTTAATCTTCAATGGCAAAGGTGGATAGAATTGTTGAGCGATTATGATTGCATAATTGAGTATCACTCCGGTCATGCAAATGTGGTGGCTGACGACGCACTTAGCAGGAAATCTCAACGCCAAGTTAATGTTTTTTATGCTTGTCATGTCCCTTTTCTCGCGGAATTGAGATCCACTGGACAGAAGTTAGGGGTAAAAGATCGAGAGGAAGCCTTACTTGCTAATTTCCAAGTTAGGCCAATTTTAATTGATCGGGTACTCGAGACACAGATGAATGATGAGGAGACTCAGGAGTTAATTCAATTAAGAAATCAAGGGAAAAGAAAGACCTCAGGATTCAAGAGACTGATGGTATGCTTATGCAGGAGAATAGAATGTATGTGCCCAATAATGCAGAATTAAAGAAAGACATTCTTGAAGCGCATATATCGGCATATGCAATGCATCCAGGGGGTACTAAAATGTATCATACCGTTCGACCATTTTATTATTGGCCGGGTATGAAAAGAGAAATTGCTAATTGTGTGAGTAGGTGTGCCATTTGTCAGCAGGTCAAAGATGAAAGAAAGAAGCCTTTTGGATGGATGCAGCCACTTCCCGTTCCACAGTGGAAATGGGAAGATATTACTATGGATTTCGCATACAAGCTTCCTCATACACAAAATGGTTACGATGGCATTTGGGTGGTGGTAGATCGACTTACTAAATCCGCACACTTTATTCCAGTTCAGGAAAAAATTTCCTTAAGCCGATTAGCTGAATTATTTGTATCGATGATTGTGAAATACCACAGAGTACTGGTTAGTATTGTCTCTGACTAGGATCCTAGATTTACTTCTAAGTTCTGGATGACATTTCAAGAAGCTCTTTGGTTCGAGGTTACTCTATAGTAAGGCGTATCATCATCAGATAGATGGGCAATTTGAGAGGACTATTAAGACGTTGGAGGACATGCTGAGATCTTCTGTATTGTAGTTTGGCGACGCTTGGCATAAGCGTCTGGATTTGATGGAGTTTTAGTAAATTGTCACATCCCGACCCTGGGTCCACCACATCCCGGGCCCGCTCCACCACCGTAGCATGATATTGTCCGTTTTGGGCCCCGACCACGCCCTTACGGTTTTGTTTCTGGGAACTCACGAGCAACTTCCCAGTGGGTCACCATCATGGGAGTGCTCTCGTGCGCTACTCACTTAACTTCGGAGTTCCAACGGAACCCGAAGCCAGTGAGCTCTCAAAATGCCTCGTGCTAGGTAGAGACAGGAATATACATATAAGGATCACTTCCCTGAGCGATGTGGGATCTTACAATCCACCTCCCTTTAGGGTCCTCGTCAGCACACTTCTGGCCAAGGATAGGCTCTGATACCAAATTGTCACATCTCGACCCAGGGTCCACCACATCCCGGGCTTGCTCCACCACCGTAGCACGATATTGTCCGTTTTGGGCCCCGACCACACCCTTATGGTTTTGTTTCTAGGAACTCACGAGCAACTTCCCAGTAAGTCACCCATCATGGGAGTGCTCTCGCGCGCTACTCACTTAACTTCGGAGTTCCAACGGAACCCGAAGCCAGTGAGCTCCCAAAAGGCCTCGTGCTAGGTAGAGATAGGAATATACATATAAGGATCACTCCCCTGATCCTGGGATTGCTCTAATCCAAACTCGCTTAACTTCGGAGTTCCTACAGATCTCGAAGCCAGTGAGCTCCCAAAAGGCCTCGTGAGTTCCCAGAAACAAAACCATGACGGCGTGGTCGAGGCTCAAATCGGATAATATCGTGCTACGGTGGTGGAGAGGGCCCGGGAAGTGATCCGCCCCAGGCCGGGATGTGATAGTCTACATGTAAAACAAAAGCTATGAAGGTATGATAATGAACAATTTATGTTCCCTTATTTAATATAGGGTTTTTTTGTGTTCTACATGTCCTTCATTTTTTCATATTCTATTTTATTTGATTTATAAATACATTCAGTTCTCTTTTAATTGGCTATATAATGTGTGCGAGAGGTTTTATTAAACATGCGCATAATAGACATCTTACACATTTGTCACATTTAACACACGCCAAGAATAAAACTAAGAAAAATATTTCTCTCTATCTTGATAGATTTAAAAACATGTTTTAGCATGTCCCAACATATGATTCTATTTTGAGAGTCTAATTTGTCAATATTTCAAAGACACTCTTGTGCTCTCTTCAAAACAATAGGCAAGACAACGATATTGTTGGGAACATTATCTTTTGTTTGATCACATCTTCTCGGTATCTCCATTAGCCTTTTAAACCTTCTCTATTAGAAGCAACTAGCAAAAGTACCCCGTGCGTTGCTGCGGGTGCTTAAAATGTTTTGATAGTATACACATACAGAAAACAGAAATGATTGAAGCTAGATTTATATACATAAGATAGAGATTGGCAGTGTTCATAGTTATAAAAAGATTAGCAAGGTTAAATTGCTCACTGTTAAAAAGATAGAGATGGTTGGAAACTAAATTTATGTACATAAGTCCATAATTATCAAAAGATTGAACACTCACCGTTCAAAAGATAGGAAGGCTACCGAAATATACATATGTCCATAGTTATCAGAAGGTTGGCACCGCACATATGCTCAATGCTTTGGTCAATCTTTGGTCTTGCCTATTTGTGAATGACCACATCTTTCTCCTGCTCATCATGTTGTTGAAGTGGTGCCAATTAAGACAGAAAACAAATGGTTGTAAGAAACACATCAACACCAATTAAGGGATAAGTTAATTTTACGCATGAAAATATAATATTTTAGAATAACGGTAAATCCTCAAACCTCTTGGGATTCAAGTCCACCAACTCCAACCCAATACTCAGTGGCGCCCCAGAAATTCTTGCACCTTCAACAGCCTAGATCATGCATGTAACACAATATCAGTACAAATACGGAAAAAGCCCCATCAACAAAGTTTGTCCAAACTTACAGCGAGGCCAACACCACAGACTTAAATGTTTTTCCCGGATTGAAAAGGCCCCAAATTACGAAGTAGAACTATATTCA
Source organism: Crataegus laevigata (assembly GCA_963580275.1). Taxonomy (NCBI): domain Eukaryota; kingdom Viridiplantae; phylum Streptophyta; class Magnoliopsida; order Rosales; family Rosaceae; genus Crataegus; species Crataegus laevigata. The sequence continues at coordinate 21,026,438 of OY756941.1, read as the reverse complement.
TTGTGTTATAAATCTGGAAGTAAAATATTATTATTGTTAGTAAACAAATATGTAACAGCATTTATGTAATTTTTTTGCGAAATATATAAAACATTTTAATAATGCATATATAAACGTTCAAACCTAATATAAAATTTTGAAGAACATTTTTGCACACTATTTATTCAATTGACAGAGGCATTTTGAGATTGTGAGGGGAGGAGAAGACGCATTCAATCTTCCAGCTTCAATACAATTGCCGGTGGCGAAGCATATCGAGAAGATGTCTTCCTTGAGGATTGTTATTGATCATCAATCCATTAATTTCACTCTCACCTCAACTATACCAAAACTAAACAGAAACACATATTATTCAAAGTTTCATAGGAGTAACAGTACACAATAAATTTCCAAGAACTGTATTTATTTAGTCAGAAGCTTCAGATCATTGGCATCTCAATTATAAGGATTCATAATTTCAATTTTAGGACAGAATTAGAAGATTTTAGAAACATATGAAAATCGCAATCCTTTGTTATTGGTGCTCATAATAATTTTTTTTTCTAAGTTTTAATTATCTTGTATTTGAGAAGAGATTCATAACTCACTTCAATTTCCTTTGCGTCTGGTTTGGCTTCAGGCTTACCCTATGTTGTCACCATTGACAGAAGATGGGCTTGTATGAATAGAAGTGGGCATGAATGGAGCTTGATATGATCTACGTATGAAAACATACACTAATCAAACGTAAAAAAAATTCACATTAAACCCAATTATAAAGCACAAAATCCTACCCAAAAATGAAAACAGAGATAAAAATAAAGCAAAAATCGAACAAAAAGGGATGGGTACCTCTGTTTTAGACTCGAGATCTCTGCGTGCTTTGAATTTCTGCATACAAAATATATAACTTCTGTAACTAATTGGCAAACTACTATCAGCTGATTTCCTTTGCGGAAAAAAAAAAATAACAAAAACTAAAGTTTTAACCAAAAAATAAAAAAGAAGCTTCTTTCTGCTATAAGACAGCATACCAATACCTGATGCAATCAAGGGTTTTTTCAAATCCAAAACTCAAAAATTGAAAAATAAATTAAAAGTTGAAATCGATAAAAACCACACCTTGAAAAATGCAAAGACATAGAGCTGTTGAAGACCAATATCAATTGAGTTGCCGGAGACTAAAATAAAGTCTAATTGTAACCTCAGATTCTTGCAATGTATACGTGCATCTCTTTGTCGTCATAGACCATAGGGTATAGGATTTTTTTTTATTTTTGGTCAAACCAAGGGTTATGGAGCAGATACTTTTTTGGTTACAACATCTTTGATAATACTTTTGGATGTCCAACTGAATCCATTTATGGGTAGGCAATTATTAATCATGTACTAAAAGCAGATACTGCAGATATACATTGGTAATAATCAGTTCCCCTGAAGAGAAGGGTTAGTAAAAATTTAATTTAAGTAGAGAGCGTTTACGGAAAAGGGAATAAATTATAACTTTTTTAACATACCGTTGATTGTTATAGATATGTTTCTATACGAGAAAAAAAGCAGATGATAAATCACGTAGTTTGGTGAATGATGAAATGGGGGCACCACCCGAGCTTAAATTTTCATGCCCTGAAAATTCAGAAAAGAACGTGTGTCAATCCACTGATGGATGCATTCTATAAGAAAAATACATAGAAATATAATGAGGTTCGAAAGTCAAACCATTTTGGTAAAATCCTTATGCCATATTGTTCACGGATGATTTCCTAACCCTTGAAGTAGTCTGGGACTTGGCTTTCTACTTTCAAGTTTAGAAGGAAGTAAAAGGTTCAGAGAATAACTAAAACATAACTTGCATCTGTGTAACACTGAAATTATGTACCATTTTGTAAGGGAGAATTGACCATTTCACACAGAAACTTAAAATAGAATGTATGCGTTTGATTGGAGCAAGATTGTAAATATGCAAACCCTAAATTTTGTATTAGTTATTGCATGAGAAGGTGAGCATGTGTGCAATTTGTTAATTTGCTCACCTTGACTTGGATCTTGCATCTTCTTGCTCTGATACATCTTCAATTACTTGAAGATAGGTCTTGATATGAGCTATACTCAGAGCTTTAACATTCATCAATTGAAGTACCAACTTAGGAGTTGTTCCTGCACCGTTAATTCACAATTATTAATACTCCATTAATACGGACTCAACATTTAAATCAGATTGTTTACAACCCTAAATACCAAATTCTTCAAGTTGTGTAAACTTGTAGGACAACTCAATCATAGCTACAAATATTAACCACTATACATATAAATTACCTAGGAAAAATTATTTTAATTACCTCCAAATTTGAATTTTAGATTTCCTTGGTCAATTGCGTTGAGAGCTAGAGTGCAAGAGTGATTGCAAATTTGGTTCCTATAAATGTTAATTGAAATATAATCATGCTCAAATTTTTTATTAATAAGGTATTTCAACTATAATACATTGTAAAAAAAAAAAACGGTTTTCTCACCAGTTCAGTCATCAATTGTAAGGCCCTTGAATTGGTTCAAAACAGGCTTCAAGTCACGAATTGGCACGATGCTCATTGTCTTGTAAATCTGCAAGCAAAATATACATATTATTAGGAAAAAAGTGTCTGTATGTCAAAATGTATAATATGTAAAATTTTAATTGTAGATATATGCAAGCTACAACCTGTTGTTAAATTTTGCAGAACATCTTTGTAAACTATATTTTTTGTATATGTATTTGGCATTTCATTGTTGTTAGCAATTAAAACTTTGAGACCCTCTCTTGATGTGACTCTAGATAATGTAACATATAATTGACCATGAGTGAAGACAGGTTGCGGTAAATAGAGTCCCACTTGTTTCAATGATTGTCTCTGACTTTTGTTAATTGTCATTGCATAACATGGCCTTATTGGAAATTGACGTCTTTTAAATACGAAAGGCCATTTGTTTTCAGTTGCTATCAAGGTTATTCTAGGAATGAAAACTTTGTAATTAATGTTGCTGCCAGCAAGTATTCTAGCTTCAATAATTATATCAAACAATTGAGTCACAACTAATCTTGTTCCATTACACAGACCTAAAGATTGGTTTAAGTTTTGGAGCAACATAATGGGCATTCCAATCTTTAAAATTAACTTGTGAGAAGACAAGCCATTGAAATCAAGCGTGTTGAGAAATTCTGTAGGATAAATTATACTAAGATTGTCAAAATTTCCAGAAGATGAGTATAAAGAACTAGAGCTTAAATAAATGCATTTTTGACTAGGTAACAAATCTATTGCATAATCATTTATCTTCGCTACAGTATTATTTTTTGGTGTACCAATAGCTCGCTCTCGTAAATATTCAAAACTGGCAAAATTATTTTCAAAGTCTATATAAGTTGCTAAAAATAGAATGAAAAGGATCAGAGTATGAAGAAATCATTAAATCATTTGGAATTTCAATCCAACATGTATCTTTGTCATTTGAATCAAGTGTATTCCCAATTTGGCCATCACCTATCTATAAAATCCAAGTTGCAAAATCAGCAAGTTTTTTCTTTTGGTCATTATTTAATCCTTTTTGTGAAAGCCTCATATTTTCCTTCAAGTGAAATACTTTGAAAAAAGGCCATAAATAAGAGTTATTTAAAGAGGCATCTATTATCTCTTCTTTTGTTCCACCAGTGTGACAACCCGTCCCAATATATATATTAATTAAGTGACGAATTGACAGAAATACCCTTTCGGGGTTGTGAGTGTGCAGATGTGTGTAATGGGCCAATTGCATAATTTACTAAGTTTGGGGACAAATGTAAATATTTTGGAGATATTTGTTGATTGGAGGCCTTAGAACCACACAACCAATCAAACCCTCTCTCTCGCCCATTCGTAGCCTCTCTCTTTCTTCACCCCCTGAACTCACTCTCTCTCTCTCCCTTTGCTTGTACGGACGAACCTCAAACACACCTCAAACCTTGCAAATCGAGGGTGTGAAGCTCACCATTGTATTCGTGAAGTTCAGACAAGTCGAGTGGTACCAGTTTCAGGTAAGTTCTCCGTCGTTTTCACGTCGAACCACTTACCCCCGTGAAAACCATTGTTCATGCTCATGTAAAACCTTGGATTTTAGGAAAATCTAAGCTTATAGGAAGCTTTGTGAGGTCCCAAGGAAGCTCGAAGTGGTTCGTTTGAAGGAATTGGACGTTGGGATCAAGAGGTCGAAGTTTGGCCGAATTTTCTCTAAATTCTCCGATGAGATCCCGTGAACTTTAGAGCTCTAAATTAGTATGAATGTGTTCTACATGTTATTAGCTTCAATTTGAGACAAAAATCATGAAAAATGGTTGAAAAACGAAAGAGATATGTCGATTTTAAAATTCCCTAGAATCCGGCGACCAGCGACTCGCCCAAGAAGGACGACGGTATATTCCGTCAGTTTTGACGGAATATGCTAACGGCGTTAACTGACGCCGTTAAAAGATAACGAAATATTCCCAGTATATACCTGACGGCATTAACTGACGCCGTCAGTGTGCATGTCACGTGGCCGCTCGTGGCCGGCGTGTAGGTTCGTGCCGTCGCTGGCGCGTGGAGGCCGGAAAAATTATTCTAAAAATTTCTGGGTGTTCGTGACGTCGAGTAGGTCGCATTGGTATATTCGTATGCCAAAATTGAGCTATGTATGAGAAGTTATTTCTGTAGTTGCGTATATGTGCTTAAATAACATATTTTTAGTAATTTTTCATATAGGTGAGACGTATTCCGAGGACAAGCGTAGCTAGGCTAGACGTGGAGGCTACGACCCGGCGACCTATCAGTGAGTGGGCAGTTATTTTTCCGTATAACCTATATATATAATGATTTTCCCAGAATCAACTTTTAAATGAAAAGTACGTTTTTATCGACATGCATATAACCTAATATCGATGCATGAGTATTCATATATACATTTCATGCATATGTTGGTGCCGAGGACGCCAGGTAAGTACCAGGTAGGTACATGCATTGTTGAGAAAGAACAGTCGATACATGATGAGATATGATGTGATATGTTAGCTCATAAACCTGCACATATTGTTAGTGCTCAAGCCCAGAGATAGGGGCACAGTCTTTCACGTGTCATTCACCTCCCGCACCGCATGCTCGCCTTGGATCCAAGTTAGGTGCACAGTCTTGTCGTATAGACCACCTTTGAGTGGGTTCGACATGTAGGTGACCCGCGTTCATTCGCACAGTCTTCACGTGATTGTAGCACTAGAGCATTTTATATTGATACAGTGATATGATGATGACCTCATGAGGATATTGATGTATGTGCAGAGTGTATATATATGATGAGATTGAGATGTTATGAGCTATATGTACAGCCGAGGGCTGAGTTGATATCTAGTAGCGATATGATTATTGAAATGCATCGCATGGCATGACTTATGAGATTCAGATTGGCATTGAAACGCATTGCATGGCATATTATGAGATACATTGATAATGTTTTACGCTGAGAAAGGTTGTGATATATATGTACGTATTATTTTCTAGGAAACTATACAGGTTTTACGGTGAAGGGCTATACCTTTTGAGAAAAGAATGATTTCGAAAAGATTTGTTTTGCTGACCCACTCAATTTTGTTTTTCGCCCCTCCAGGTTCTAGATAGCTTCAGTACCGTGGTGGCTAGCGAGGACCTTCCGGCAGTTCTGACAGACTTGCTATTATGTAGGACACCCGTTGGTGTTATTCAAACTTATTTATTCATGCTTGACTGCACTATGACTTAGTACGCTCTGATTATGTATAAGTACTATATTATCAGTCTAGCACAATATCTTATCTAGGTTGCTAGTAGTTCAGTTTTAATTAGTTCGTACTTCGTTAATGATCCTTACTTCTGCACTGTGCACTTGGCTACGTCACACTCACGTGACGGCCAGCACGCCCTACTTTCAGGTAAGGGTGTGTCAATCAGGAATAACTGGTAAAATTTACCTAAAGTCATCGCCTAACAAAAAAGGTTTACCACCAAATGGAGCACTTTTATTTGAAGTGCGATAAAATATCAGAAAGTGACTTGTCTAATGCTTCAAAACAATGTTTATGATTCATATGAGCTTCATCCCAAATAATAAGATCTGCTTTTTCAATTAATTTAGCAAGATGAGTCCCTTTTTTAATTTGACACGTTGAGCAATTTGTAACTATGAGAGGAATTTTGAATCTGGAGTGAGTAGTTCTACCACCTGGTAAAAGTAATAAAGCTATTCCGGATGAAGCAACTGCTAAAACAATTTTACCTTCAGACCTGATTTTACTTATTATTGTATGCTATAAAAATGTTTTTCCAGTTCCTCCATGGCCATAAACAAAAAAGAGACCCGAATGTTTTTCATTCACAGTACTAATAACACAATCATAGATAAACTTTTGGGTTTCATTAAGCTGTGTTACCAAAACAGAATATTTTCAACTTAAATCATCACAATTGTAATTTAATTCTTCCCTCATTCTAACATTTTTCTTTCATCAGGCATAGGTAAATTATGATCTTTTAAAGAGCTAGATGATGCATTGAATAATTGCTCTAATTCAAACAGAAGGGATTTTCTTTTAATTCCAATTCTGACAAATTCAGAGTTGGCATTGCAAAAGATTTTCGAAACTCATACAAAATATCATCACACATATTTTGCCAATGACTATCAAAAAGCTGTTGAGGATTTGCTATTTCACAAAATAAAATTATTGTAACAAATAATTGCCTCAACTCGCGAGATGTTGCAATATTAACTGCATTTTCTAAAGCTTCAATCCACTCTTTGTCATCCCCTAATAAACCCAAACACTTACACGCAGCTTGGTACGATGGTTGAACAATACCGTTCACAGTTCTAATGTCATCAAAATTGAGAACACCCTTTTGAATATTGAGAAGCATTCTTAAATAGTATAACTCACCTGATGTAGGATGCACGTAGGCAATTCTGCCTATAGATCCTCCTTTTCTTTTCATGGGCTTCTAAATCTTATGTCGAGATTCCCATACAAATTTTGAAAGCAATTCTACATAAGTTAGTGTTCGTGCTTCAAGAAAATATTTATTTGTTTCAAACCAACTTGTCAACATTGTGTGTTCATAAGTTTTTTGGTTAACAATTGATTCAAGTGATTGATTGCTATTAAAAACAATAGTTTGTTCCAAAGAAAAATGCACTGGCAATCCTTAATAAGAGGTTCTCTCATATGAATTGAATACTCAAACAATCTCCAAATAGCTTCATATGGAGATATATATCTACAATTTAGATAAGCAAGTATTTCATTGTTTGAATTCTCTTCAAAAACAATTCTTGCTCGATCTGAACCTTTGTTTATGTATTTGAAAAGATATTTTATAAGCATTGATTGACAACATGACTCAACATTTATATGAGCATTATACCTCCATAATAAATTAGAATTGTAAGGTACCACAAAACTATTATCAATTTGCATCTCATTTTAACCACAAATTTTGACGGATCATCACGACACCTATACACAGGAAAAGCATTTGTTTCAAAAATTGTATCACTCTTGTATTGTTTTGGAAAAAACTTAGAACATTTTTCATCTCGCATGTACGGAGAATTTTGATTAAGTTGTCCGCAAGGACCATGAATCATGAATTGGTTGACAATTTCATAAATGAGGGAATCTGAATTTATTTGGTATTTCAGCTGAAATAATGGAATCTATGTCATCAGCAGAGAAGCATTTGTAAGGCTTCTTTAACCAAATTAGAATGTGAGCATGAGGCAGGCCTCTTTTCTGAAACTCGATTGAGGATGTTTGATAAGATTTGAAGTCAATTACTTAAATGGCAGCCCTATATTTCCTTCAGTTGCTCAAGTAGTGGAAAATATCATGCAAACTAATTCAATAATTTCATGTTCGAGACTTTGTCGGTGCCCAAGCGAAGAACTAATGAGAGAATCAAAGCAGAGAGAGACTATGTGTACCTGAATTGAGTTCAGAGGCAAAATCCTGGAACGACCCTCGGGAATCTGAATCTTAATGTTGAAGAACCCTTCGGCGTCCTTCTGGGCCTTTAATCTCTATATCAAAGCAAAGCAAAAAAAAAAAAAAAAAAAAAAAAAACGGTTTTGTTATTAATTTTTTTTACGATAGGTTAGAAAAAATCCGAAAATGGGCCAAATTGGGTAGCTTTGACGGCGTCGATGGTGGCGAGGACGAACCCATAAAATTAGTGAAATTTTTTCCAACCGTTACCTGTGGTGATGAGGAATAGATGATGATGATGTGGGTTTTTTCAATTGGAAAGATTTGGAGCAAAGTTGCTACTGAAATTTGGGGAAGAGAACTTTAAAAGGTTTTCAATTCGAATAGAAGTCGATCAGAAAAGAAGAAATCACAGAGAAAGCAGAGATGGAGGAGATGACGAAGTAAAGATCAAAGAACACGAAGCAGAGATCGAAGAGAGTAGAGATGGAAGAGAGATGGTGAACTGAGTCGGCTTCCTAAAGAAGTCGAGAGATTTCTTAGGGACAAAAATGCCATTTTACTGTATAATAAACACAAAAAGCTACAATTAAAGAGCAACTGAAGGGCAAAAACGGAAGAATACTGGCGAAGGAACAGTGAAAAGGACACATAGGGAATTAATTGAAAAGTTACTCATTTAGTATATATAATATAATATAATTTGTCCTACAGCTGCATAATATGCTCATATTAAATGCTTTAATAACAACTAGAGTGTTGTCAAAAGGCATGTAAGCATACTCAATTGAATTGAAGGTGAGTTTCTGATCAGGACAGAGTGCAAGAAATCCTGTATCAGGTTCAACCGAAGCACCAATTAAAAGGCAAAAAGCTATATAATAATTTTTAGTTGGTGTTTGTTTTAAAACTTTAATCCATCAGAACCACAAAGGAACCTTAAAAAGTAGGAACAACCACATTAAGCTAGAAAAACGATAATTTTTCATTTTAAGTTTTTACCCATACATGCGTAAAGCTTATGTCTAATTTCATGTTATATCTACAAAGAGTAAAGCGAGTACAATTCATCTAATTAGAAGAGTTAGAAAAGGCAGCCGACCATGCAAAGAAGTTCTCTATAAAAAAAAAAAAGGAATGCAAAGAGAAGGATTTCTCAACGATAGACACCTTTGCTCAGGATTTCTCTTGTCAAACATTTTTTTTAGTAGAAATTGTTTACCAAGCATCATGATCATGGTGGTTTTTCTCAGGCATTTCATTAAACTATACACATAAAACAAAATATAAAATGTCAAACAAACCAAATATTGGACTTGCTGCTTCCAGTTGCCATGGAAATCAAGTAGTCACTTCCCTTCTTTATGTTTATTTAGGAAAACTAATGAAAAGGGCTTGAAAACTTTGAGTTTTAATGATAAGGACAAAATAAAGGGTAAAGTGAATAGTGACAGGATTGACTTTTTAGTGTAAAAATGTGGTTTTTCGTTAAAGTGAACAGTACCGGGAGCTTTTCGTTAAAGTTCCCTGTTTATTTGGATATCTTTCTTTCTGTATAGAGGACCCATAGTTGTTATCTGAAACATTAAAAAAAAGGAGACAATTAAAACACGAAAATATAGAGCAGGGGACGAAGAGAAAAGATTTTTCCCGGAAAATCTGACCATACCAATTTGATCTCAATTGTAAGTCGGTAGTATGCCAAAGAGAGACAAAAAAAAAATGAAACGCGGAGGAATTGAATTAAATTCCAATAAACTCCCAAACAATTATATGACATAGATGATAAATCAGTAAAAAGGGGAGAAATGAAACCTGCTTCACCCACAGAATCATGAGAGAGAAATACCCAACCCTTGTTCATAAATCTGCAAGATAAGAAAAAATAACTATATGCTAATCTTAGAACCAAATTGTGTGATCCATTGAAAAAAAAAACATAAACAATGAAAAGAGTGTGGTGATCCAACGACTGCATGGAATCAGAGAAGAGCAAACCTGTAATTCTCTTCAAATTTATCTCAGAACCAAATTGTGTGATCCATTGAAAGAAAAAAAACCCAAAAACAATGAAAAGAGTGGTGATCCAACAACTGCATCGAATCAAAGCAGTGTTCTAAAAATCGGCCTAGGCGGCCGCTTAGGCGCTGGGCGGTGGGGCTTCGATTCGATTTAGACCAAAACGTTCAGTTAGGCGGGGAGGACTTCGGCTGCCGAATAGGTGCTCGCTAGGCGCCTTAGGCGGGCTAGGCGGCGCTAGGCGGAAGGCTAGGCGGTGCTAATCTCACTGCAAATCTCAAACTCACTGCAATTTTGCAGAGCCCCGGTGAATTTTGCAGGTGCTCGCTAGGCGCCTTAGGCGGGCTAGGCGGTGCTAGGCGCCTTAGGCGGGCTAGGCGGTGCTAGGCGGAAGTCTAGGCGGTGCTAATCTCACTGCAAATCTCAAACTCACTGCAATTTTGCAGAGCCCCGGTGAATTTTGCAGCTCATCTCTGTGAAGATGAGAGAGAGAGAGAGAGAGAGAGAGAGACTATTAAACATTTCCTTCTGTGGTGGCGCAAGTTGGATTTGAGATCCAATTTTGAGGTTCTGATTTTTCTGAAAGGGCGAAGAAGAAGAAGAATGAAGATGACAGAAGAGAGTGCGAAGAGAGAGAGAGAGAGAGAGAGAGAGAGAGAGAGAGAGAGAGAGAGACTAAAAGATCCAAAAGGATCCAATTTCTGAAAAGGCAAACAATAAGAGAGAGAGAGACTAAAATATTCAAAAAAATCAAATTTCTGAAAAGGCAAACAATAAGAAATTATGAACATTTCACTTTCCAATGTAAAAAACTGGTGATGATTTGGGTGATGTGAAATAGGGTGGACAACTCCTACTTGGGTGATCAGATGATTTTAATTATAAAAACCACTCACTAGCGTGGGCTTTTTATATACATGTTATATAAATGTTATGTGTCATCACCCACTTACAAGTTTGAGATATGTATTATATATATAAATTTTAAATTGTTTAGATAATATTTCGTTTTTTTGTTCTAGGCAAACATATTATATATGTACATAAAACATTCACATATGTATGTTCTTCTATAAGAAATAACATATTATTCAATAATTATTTACATCTGATATAGTAAATTTAATTAATTCATATAATATATAAGAAATTTACCTAAATCCGCCTAGGCGCCCGCCTAGACCTCGCCTAGGCGCTAGGTGCTAGTCTACCGCCGGACTAGCGCCTATCGTTTTTTAGAACTGTGAATCAAAGAAGAGCAAACTTCTAATTCTCTTCAAATTTATCTTAGAACCAAATTGTGTGATCCATTGAAAAAAAAAACAGAAACAATGAAAATAGTGTGGTGATCCAACAACTGCATGGAATCAGAGAAAGCAAACTTGTAATTCTCTTCAAATTTATGAGCGAGCAATGGCTTTTGTATCATCTTCTCTTCCTACAAAACTGTTTCAGTTTTTCCTTTTCAGTTTCTTACTTTGTGTCCTTCTATATATTTCTCATCCAGCAAAACTCCTTCATTTTGCACGATTAGAACATTTCTTTTCCTCCTCAACCCCACTCTGCACGTTCAAGTTTATCTCTCCTTGTGCCTTCTCTGTGTTTTGGTTTTAAATTCTGTTTTCTTTTTTCTTTATTTATTTATTTATTTTGTTTTCCAATACAGTTTTTTGTTGAGTTATGATTTTTTTTACCAATTTGTCCCTGCTATTTTGTTTCTATTATTTTCAGCTAGTTGTAGATTTTTTTTTGTTTGAGGGGCTTTATAGTCCAACTATTTTTGGTGAAGTCTTGAAACACCAAACTCTCCTTCTGACTTTCTAATATTAAAGATTTTTTTTTTACCAATTTGTCCCTTCTATTTTGTTTCTATTATTTTCAACTAGTTGTAGATTTTTTTGTTTGAGGGGCTTTACAGTCTAAATTTTTTTTGGTGAAGTCTTGAGACACCAAACTCTCATTCTGATTTTTTAATATTAAAGATTAAAGATTAAAGATTTAGTGTACAACATTTACGAATATGAAAAATAATGAGTTATTCCTTGAGCCATAACTTTGGTTGGATGCTATCCCAAAGTCAACATACGAGGGCGCATGTTATCTTAGTGTGGACCTTTCAACCCACACCAACAAATTTCAAACTTCTATTTCTTCTCAAATGCAGGTTTTCTGTAAGAGAATGAAAATTACATAACAAACTGCTGCTTGACCATTAGATCTGCAGTGGACTTGGGCGGAGAAATCAACACGGGCTCGGTGCTAGCCAGAAAAAAGTGAAAACAATGCCATCCAAAGTCTTGTAAGTTCTTGTTTTAATCATGCATCATATGTGCCTTTCTTTGATTTAGACCTGATTTTGAGACATTCCTCTCACTATTTTCGTACTTGTTTTCGAAACCATTATGTTAAGTTCTGATCAGCGATCTCAAAGATTTCAGCAGAGGCTGAACCCCCAAAGTTCATTTGTAAGGACAGAAACCCTTTAAGGAGGCCAGGTTCTTGCCTTAGTAATTCTGTACCACAATAGGAGAAAGAAATCCAACCGTTATATTTTTCAGTTTCCAACATATAAGAATGCTTATATGCAATCTGTTAGACTTTCATGTGAAGTTCATAGGCAAAAAATGAAGGGAAAATGAACTATTCAAGTTATATGGAAGGTCCTCTGTCATATCTTGGTTTGTGTTTTTATAATACGTACGTATGCGGGTGGGTGTGTTAATTGGGTTCTTCCTATTGCTTACATGTTTCAGAAAGGAGGAAAGAGAGAGATCATTATTGGATAATGGAAGCATCTTATTGGAGGATCTCATTGCTTCTTGTGATGGAAAATCGAATCCTATTCGTTGTTATTATGCTGATGAGCTCACGAGGGCAACCAACAACTTTGATCCTTCTTGCATTATACAAGATTGTTCACCCACTGAAAATAGTCAATTTCCCAGTTCTATACATGTTTATGGCGGTTACAAAATGTTCAGGGGTTTTCTAAATGACCGATCTATCATTGTAAAGAAGTTCATGGGGACGGGGGATGAAGCGAAGTCCATGGCCATTCGAGACGTTATTATATCAATGCAGATGAGCAACCATAAAAATGTTTTGAAACTCTTGGGCTGCTGCTTGGAGATTTCTGTACCAGCTCTTGTTCATGAGTATGCGATGGAAGGAGTTCTCAACAATCACGGAGGTCTACGGGGTAATGAAAATTACTCCTCATTACCATGGAAAACTAGACTGCGTATTGCAAAGCAGCTTGCTAATGCACTTACATATCTCCATACCGCCTTTCCCAGGCCAATCCTTCATCGGGATTTAAAACCCACCTGTATTTTCTTGGGCCATGATTATGTTCCCAAACTCACCAACTTCTCACTCTCCATTTCCATTCCTCCTATGCAGTCTCATGTTGAAGATGATCTGAAGGGGACATTTGGGTACCTTGATCCTTCCTACATGAAGTCTGGTTACATTACAGAAAAAAGTGATGTTTATAGCTTTGGTGTGCATTTACTTGTATTCTTAACGGGACAAAAAGTCGTAGATAAATATGACGCAATAGAATACCAATCGATTATTGCATATGTGAAACAACATGTTAGTGAAATCGAGCAGATTCAGACAATTGTGGACCCTAAAATCAATGTGGATGTAGGGGGACATGAGAAAGTGCAGCAGCAGTTGCAAGATTTCCTACAACTGGCGTTGTTATGCACTCAAGACGAAATTGAAAGAAGGCCATATATGACCGATGTGGCTAGAGAACTCGTTCGAATTGACAAGATATGACTAGTGGTTGGAAGCTGATCAGTGTCTTAAATGTTGAACTCACTAACCTTTGTATGGTGTTGGTTGTTAATGTGTTGCTATTATTTTCATTTCTCTGTTAATTTGTAACAAATATGATTGCTCAGATTAGATCTCTTTGGATTTCTCCTGTACTTATAAATTGCATTTTCCCGTTTTGATCATTTTCGTAAGGAGATTTTGACGTTGCCTTTTCTTTCTCAATCCAAACATTGATTGTAACGTAATTAATGAGAAAGAAAAAAAAAAAAAAAGAAGAAGAGAACATGTTAAAAATAAAATACATTAATAACGAATATCCTGTGGAAATTACATTTCCAAACATTATACAGTACTCTTGGCACTGGCATTCTTGAAGGTTGATCTTCTGCACGGCATGTAGGCGTGAGTAAATTGTTTAGATAGATTAGGAGAACATTTATGTTTCCTAGTTTGATCGTAACTCTCTTTAATATTCCTTGTGTTACAAGAAGAGAGGTCATGTGTGTGTGTATATATATATCTATATATGTTTCCTCCCAACGGAAGAAGAGTAAAAAAGAAAAGATTTGAAACAATTATAATTTTATGTTGGTATCAGAGCAGGTTTCAACTCGTCTCTTCCTAAGATTCATTCACCGCCGAATTGAGATTTAATTGTTGGCTGCCTAACAGCCGTCTGCAACCAGCAACCATATTCGAGCCCGCAGGTTTCAAAGCAAGAAATCTTTCCGTCTTAATCCAGAAACCAACCACCAAATTCCTAAGTTTGGAAGCAAGAAACCTTCACGTGTAATCTCATTCCAGGAAAAAAATTTAAACATAGCCGCTTCCATGGCTGAGCAATGAGTTTCTTTTCCCATTGGTGAAATGGCCACGCCCAATGAGTTTCTTTTCCCATTGGGTTTAAAGGCCAAGGTGAAATGGGCCAGCATGCAAGGAGCGCATGCATATGCGATAGGCCATGCGCTGATGTAAGCAGCTACAACATTCATGTGGGCTTGCCGAGCCCACCAGCAGACAACTTGGACACCGGTTTGGACCCAGATAATTTGGGCCAGCAGCTGTCCCTATTAAACTTTAGGAGTTTTTGAACTTTAATCCTTTAAGAAGATTAAAATTTAAAAAAAAAATCTAGTGTTAGATTGAATATTGATTTTTAGTCCCTAATGTGTCCTTAATTCAAAATAATTAATGTGTATTTTATTTAATATCTCCCATTAAATATTTAAATTTATTAATACACAAATTTTAATTTATTTTTTGACCAAAAAAGAGTTTTTTAATTTTTTAATTTTATTTAACATTCTTCAAACTTGAAAGACTCAATTAATGTACCTAAATGTTAGTACCGAAATGTGTGTACCGAAATATATTATATTGAACTAATATATTTAAATGTTAGTACCGAAATGTATTAATATTAAATTAATGTACCTAAATATGTATACCAAAATGTATGCATCGAAATGTGTGTACCTAAATATATGCACCGAAATGTATATACCTAAATATATGCACCTAATATATGCACCGAAATGTATGTATCTAAATATATGCACCGAAATGTATGTACCTAAATATATGCACTGAAATGTATTAATATTAAATTAATGTACTTAAATGTGTGTACCAAAATGTTAGTACCAAAATGTATGTACCGAAATGTGTGTACCGAAATGTTAGTACCAAAATGTGTATACCTAAATGTATGCACCGAAATGTATTATAATGAATTTAATATACCTAAATGAAGAAGTTACAGTACATCGAAATATATTGTATAACAAAAATTAGTTTATCTAAATGTTCACAACAAAAATATATTACAATGAATGAAATGAAAATGAAAATTATAATGAAATAAAATTAATACATTAAAAATTAGAAAAGAAAAAGATAAATAATTAAAAAATCAAAATATAATTAATAAATGAGGTTATTAATGTATCAAGAGACTAAAATTAGATTTTGATCTTACTCATGGTTTTAATCAAAAAGTAATCTTTGCCAAGGACTAAAATGAAGTTTTCTATAAACTTTATTTCGTCTAAAAAAAAATCCGATGATCCAGGTAACACAAGCACAACTTTAATTGCATCTGCTAATCTTGATACAAGCTAGATTATTGACTCTGGAGCCACTGATCATATGACTTATTATCGTACTTTATTTAACTCTACAACACCACCACCACGAGATAGTATTGTCACTGCCAATATATGTGTTGCCTCGGTTACAGGGGCGGGTTCGATAGCACTCACTCCTACTCTCTCATTACATAACTGCTTACTTGTTCCCACACTCTCTAGCCATTTGTTCTCTGTGGGACACATCACCGAGCAATTAGAATGTGTTGTGCAAATGTTTCCGTCTTTCTATTTACTCCTCGATATCTAGACTCAGGCTATCATTGGGCGTGGTACTAAAAGAAGGGGGTTGTATTATGTTGGCGATGCTATACAAGGTCGTGTTCATCAAGTTCAAGGTTTTAATAGTGGAAAGTTGAAGACTGTGCAAGTGTGGCATCGTCGCTCAGTAATGCTTCCTTTGGTTATTTACCGAAATTACTTCTGACATGGTTTAAGAATATTTCAGATTCTTCTCTACAATTTAACGTTTTCACATCAGCTAAAAGCCATTGTGCTTCGTATTATCCATGTTTTAGTAAATGAACAGTTTCTTTTGAGTTTGTACATACTGATGTGTGGGGACCATTTCCGGTTACTACTCAGCATGGAGTGCGTTGGTTTGTAACACTTGTTGATGACTACACCAAGATGACTTGGTTGTACCTCATGAAAAATAAGAGTGATGTAGGTGGCATCTACAGAATTTTTTATCACATGATTTACAATCAATATTCACTCTCTGTTAAAGTACTTCGATCCAACAATGGTGGTAAATATCTTAATCAAGATCTTTCTTAGTTTTTCAAAGAAAAATGTATTCTCCACGAAACTACTTACCCTCAGACCCCACAATAAAATGGTGTAGCTAAAAGGAAGAATCAACGCATACTTAGGATTACCCATGCCCTCCTTATTGGTGCATGTGCACCTAAGACTTACTTGGCCAACGCGGTAACTTATGCCATTTATCTCATGAATCGAATGTCGTCGCATGTTCTTTCTTTTAGAACTTCTTTGGCTATGCTTTCTGATCAAGTTTCGTTTCCCTCCACCCTTCATCTCGAACCCCGAGTTTTTAGGTGTGTGGCATACGTTCTTCTTCCCAAAAATCAATGCAGCAAACTTGATCCATGTGCAGTGAATTTATTTTCATAGGATTTAGTCCTCAACAAAAAGGTTATCAGTGCTATCATCCATCTACTCGACATCGTACGTCATTATGGGTGTTACCTTTTTCTAAAGATGAATTATTTTTCCCTTTCTGTCATACTCTTCAAAGGGAGACAACCTTAATTGACGATTATGGCAGGTTAGGTGGAGTTGAAATATTACCCCCTGCACACTCTAATTCACTTACAAATCATGCTAGCCGAAGTGGCTCAAATGGGCTGACTGAAACAATGCCCTCGACATGACTTGCAAATCGCACTAGCCCAAGTGGCCCAAATGGGCTGATTGCTGACTGAGACCGGCTGACTGTTGGCCTAGCACCATAGACCCTGCTGCTAGAATGAATAGGCCACAAGACTGTCAAAACAACCCAAGTGGGCATCATAAATCAGTAGGATGCAAGTGGATATTCATTAACAAGCATAAGGCAGATGGAACAATTGATAGATACAAGGCAAGGTTAGTGGCTAAAGGGTTTACCCAGACTTTTAGGGTTAATTATCAAGAAACGTTTGCTTTTATTGCAAAAATGAATACCATTAGAGTTTTATTTTCTCTTACTGCAAACCTTGACTAGCCTTTAAGACAATTTGATGTAAAAAAATGAATTTATGCATGGAGATTTAGAGGAATAGGTGTACATGGATTTTCCACCAGGATATGGTGCTACAAATTCCAGTGAGAAAGTGTGTAGACTTCGGAAGACACTGTATGGTCTTAAACAATCACCTAGAGTGTGGTTCGGGCAGTTCACCCAGGCAATGAAGAAGTATGAATATCGACAGGGTAACTTAGATCATACTTTGTTCATCAAACGCAAAGATAAAAAAGTATATGTGGATGATATGATTGTCACAGGTGATGATACAATGGAAATTGAATGATTACAGGGATACTTGTCTTCTGAATTTTAGATGAAAGACCTTGGGGGACTTAAATCCTTTTTAGGGATTGAAGTTGTGAGATCTCAAGAAGGAATATACTTGTCACAACGAAAGTATATGTTGGATCTTTTGTCTAAAACTAGTATGCTAGGGTGTAAACCAGTTGATACAGCTTATTACCTTATTGTGCAGAATCATCATCTTGCGTTCTATCAACATGAAGTCTCGGCAAATAAGAAGAGGTATCAACGGTTTGTAGAATAGATGATTTGCCTATCACTCACGAGGCTAGATATTGCCTCTGCAGTAAGTGTGGTGAGTCATTTTATGCATGCACCTAGTAAGGATCATATGGCGGCTATAATGCAAATTCTGAGTTACTTGAAGGGACCTCCAAGAAAAGGACTAATATACAGAAAGCATGGACATATGGAGGTGAAAGGGTACACTGATGCAGACTGGGCTGGAAATATTACTAATCGATGGTCCACTTCAGGATACTTTAAGTTTGTAGCTGGCAACCTTGTAACCTAGAAAAGTAAAAAACATAATGTGGTGGTGAGGTCTTCGGCAGAGGCTAAGTACATGGGAATGGAACATGGTATTTGTGAGTTTCTATGGCTTTAGATCTTGCTTTCTGAGATATGGTTTAAACCTAAGAATCATATGTTGTTGTACTGTGATAACGAAGCAGCGTGAGAGATAGCTAATAATCCAGTGCACACTAGTAGAAAAAACACTCTGCGCGACATAAGTACCTTCGTCGTGCAAAGTCAAAAATCGTTGCCTAAGGGTTTACGCGACGCAACCTTCGTCGCGCAAAAATCGTCGCGCCAAGGCAGTGACAGTAGAGTTTGCACGACGAAGATATAACCTGCGTCGCGCAAAACAGCTTTGCACGACGCACGAACGATGTCGAGCAAAGGGTCTTTGCGCAACGCAGGACCTACGTCGTGCAAAGTGTCCTTGCACGACGCAGAACCTACGTAGTGCAAAGTGTCCTTGCGCGACGCACTGCCTACGTCGAGCAAAGAGTCTTTGCGCAACTCATATCCTACGTCGTGCAAAGTTTCCTTGCGTGACGTGACCTACATCGGTTAAACCCTTTTTTTATTTATAAATATTGTAATTAAATTATAAAGAACAATTAATTAACGAAGCAAAAGTATTTAATTATAAAATATATAAAAATGTACATACAAGATGTCCAAACAAAAAAGAAAAAACTACAAGTGAACTAGGTTTAAAACATAAAGCTACTGAGTATCGGGAGGGTGAGGTGACTCTGAGGTCGAAGGTGGATCAAGATGAGGTGTTGGTAGTGAGACTTGTAGGCCGACCGTCTGTATGGCTCATACAAGGTCTCTCAACTGCGCCCTCATCTGATCGCCCTCGGCCTTCATCTGCTCTCTGATCTGCTCGCTCTCGGCCCTCATCTGCTCGCCTTGGGCCCTCATCTGCTCTTCCTGGATCGCAACCTTGCCCCTTAAGGTTGTCACTTCCTTCACCAATGCATCGACCTGTATTGTGTTCGATCTGGAAGAAGAAGCACCTGTCGCACAAACTCGTGATTTCCCCATACCCCGAATAATCTGGCCATGACGATGACCAAGGTTCTGATCCAGGACTTCAGTAATGATCTGAAAACCAACATCCTCTGGTACCATGATGTCCTCGATCGGAGTCTCCGGGGGAAGCTACGATGCTGTTTCTTGGAAAACAGCAGTACTCTTTTCCACCATAGTATCCTATAATAATAAAGAAAAAACATATAATGTTTAATAACAAAATATAAATAATATTTGAACGATTCATACATATAAGAATAATACTAATTACATATACTTACAGAACACTGGTTAGCGATTTCATTACCAGGTCGAACGTAAACGTCCTTGAACATGTCGATCTCTGGGAACTTAGAACCCTCCTGAAGAAAAAAAAACATTAAGAAAATTTACCTCAAGTCCTTCCTCAACCCTATACGAAAAGGGCTTCGAACCAGAATGGTGGAGATGTGTCTTTGACTCTCGAGCTTTCTGGCCAGCAGCAGATTTCTTCTGTTAAACACACAATATACATGTTAGTGCAACTATTTGAAATAAATTAATAAAAAAAACTTTAAAAAACAACTAAAACAAAAATAAATTATTATTAAAATATTATGTACATACCAAAAATTTTGGATCCGTAAAATGCTTGCAGAGCCACTCCCAATCCTTTGGCCGGTCCTTCAACTCGCTTGGAACATGTAAGCGAGCAATCTCCAGATTATCCCATTTCTTAAAATGATTGTGAAAATTGTTCTTCCAATGTTTGTACTGGAATGCTAAGTTCTCCTCTATGTAGGCCATGGCCTCGGGAGATATGTCTTCAAAATCATAAACGAGCTACAAATATGAAAAATAATAAAATAATAGTAAGAAATTTAATAATATTAAAGATAATATATTTTGTTTTTTAATATTTGTAAACAAAATTAAAAAAATGATAAAGGCTAAAATTTAATATACTAATCGACAACTTGTGTCGCACCCGTTTCTTGTTGTCCTCAAAAATTTCTGCCCAAGACTCCGACCGAAAAGGACAATCGTCTCGAACAACAACACCACAGCTACTAGCAATGAAGCTATGCTGCTGCTGTGAGGTGGCCCCCTGGTGTTTTTTTTAGCTGGCCAAAAATACTTACATGGTGAAAACCCTAAGCTTAAATCTGTACAAAAAATTCAACACAACCTCCCCTAATAGTATAGCATTTCCCAAAACCTTAAAACAATAAAATAACAGTAATTCACAACTTACAACATATTTTCACAATCCAACATATTTTCACCATCATAAAAATAATAGTTTTAAAATGAAAAAAAAATACAACATAGTGAGAATTAGAAAAAAAAAAAGGTACCTGGCTGAGAGGCCTCACCCTCGACTCTAGATGTCGAGGAAGTGTGATTAGAAGGCTCCGGCTCGCGGCGGCGCCGGTGAGGCCACTGTGCACTGAGCGACTGAACCGACACTGATGACGTCGATGAGACGGGCACCTGAGACGTCGTAGAAGTAGCCTCAGCAAGGGGTGTAGGCTCTTGAATCAATGGAGCACTCATGGGTGGAGCAATAGATGCTGATAATGCGGGAGGTGCATTGGTCAAACTCCGACGACGAGTGATCAAATGCGACATCTATACACTTTGGATAATATGCACCTGCATATATACATACCAATTGTAACAGACTGCAACAAAAAGATAGAAAATAGCATAATGATGTCATAGGAGAAAGGATATGCCTTTGGATAATAAGCAAAAACAAAAAAACATTGGCATTTAAAGAACATCACTCAAGCACTGATCATAACAACAAAAAGAAAATTGAGGTCCTATGAATATAACTGCCAAATTTATGTACTTTAGAATAATTCAATTCAACTGAAAAAGACATAAAACTAATAAAAAAAATTTAAAAAATTGATCCAAAATTTTAACATCTTCACAATGTCGGTCCAGTCAGGAAGCTCAATCTATCAGATTGTACAAAGACAACACATAAGAAGAGAATGCTCAATGAAAAGAGACAAAGTATAACAGGAAGCGAGTGAGAGATTAGTACAAAAAAAAAAAGTGATATTGACTTGGCCTATATTGCAGCACATGCAAGACTGATGTTCAGAAATAAGGTTACACGGTTAGATGCCATAACAGCCATTTTATGCATTGAATCATCTAAAATCCTGATTTTTCTTCTACCCAAATAGTTGTCTATGTATAAATTCCTTTTTCTGGGTAAGCCCTTGGGTTTAGCCCAAGTGGTGGGCAAGGGTGGGGAATGAGGTTGGATTAGGCTTGGCCAATGTTTCAAAAAATCATTTTTCTGGTTTATTATGTTTGTTATTTCATATTTGTACAAGTAAGTAACTAGTAGAAACTACCATTGAGGGGTTAGTCGAGTCGTCAGGACTGTAGTTTACTCCCATGTCATCTGGAGCTCAATTCGTCAAGGTACCCTACCTACCTTCCAAAGATTGTTGGGTTTGGTGGGGGGACAAGTTTTGAATCTGAGTCCGCAAAGCAGATTTGAGATTTTACTAGTTAGTATAAAAAAACCAACGAAAAAAAATGTAGAAACTTCTCGTAGTGGTGAGCTGTAAGGAGTCCACACTTTCATGAGAATTAATTAAAGGGAAAAGAATGGCAATAGCTTGAAGAAGAATCGGAAGTGTGACCAATTCAACTACTTACGCTCAGTTGGCTACCACTCTTTAAAATACTAATTTCAAATAGGAGTTTTTAAACTTTAATCATTCAATAAGATTAAAATTTAAAAAAAAACCTGGTGTTAAATTGAATATTGATTTTTAGTCCCTAATGTGTCCTTAATTCAAAATAATTAATGTGCATTTTATTTAATATTTTCCATTAAATATTTAAATTTATTAATACACAAATTTTAATTTATTTTTGTACCAAAAAAGAGTTTTTTAATTTATTAATTTTATTTAACATTCTTCAAACTTGAAAGACTCAATTAATGTACCTAAATGTTAGTGCCGAAATGTGTGTAGCGAAATATATTATATTGAACTAATATATTTAAATGTTAGTACCGAAATGTATGTACCTAAATATATGCACCGAAATGTATTAATATTAAATTAATGTACCTAAATGTGTGTACTGAAATGTATGCACCGAAATGTGTGTACCTAAATATATGCACCGAAATGTGTGTACATAAATATATGCACCGAAATGTATGTATCTAAATATATGCACTGAAATGTATGTATCTAAATATATGCACTGAAATGTATTAATTTTAAATTAATGTACCTAAATGTGTGTACCGAAATGTATGCACCAAAATGTTAGTACCGAAATGTATGTACCTAAATGTATGCACCGAAATATATGTACCGAAATGTGTGCACCGAAATGTATGCACCGAAATGTTAGTACCAAAATGTGTGTACCTAAATGTATGCACCGAAATGTATTATAATGAATTTAATATATCTAAATGAAAAAGTTACAGTACATCGAAATATATTGTATAAAAAAATTAGTTTATCTAAATGTTCACAACAAAAATATATTACAATGAATGAAATGAAAATACAAATTATAATGAAATAAAATTAATACATTAAAAAATAGAAAGAAAAAGATAAATAATTAAAAAAAATCAAAATATAATTAATAAATGAGGTTATTAATGTATCAAGGGACTAAAATTAGATTTTGATCGTACTCATGGTTTTAATCAAAAACTAATCTTTGTCAAGGATTAAAATGAAGTTTTCTATTTCAAGTATGCATTCTAAATAAGTTATCATGTACAACAGGCTGTGTTGAAATTTGAAAACAAGTGGGTTACTGACTTGCTAGACGAAATTCACCATATAGTGTGCAGTAACTAAAAATTTAATCTCTTGTGTTACACTTTCGTTTGAAGTAAATTTTTGTGCAACCCTTGGATCAAATTTTATATACATATGTTTTTTGAGAGAGAGTTTCAAGTTTTGGAGGAAATCTTGCAGATATCTTCACTTTGTAAAAGGGTACTTCAGACCAGTCCTCACAAAAGAGGCTGAGATGGTCATCTCAAACTATTATCAACTGCAAAGAAGGTCTGCAACCGGCAATGCAGGTTCCATACTTCTATCTAATTAATTGCACTGTCTTTTATGATTCAGCTAGGACAACTATGCGCATGCTTGAAAGTTTGATACGCCTAGCTCAAGGTACATTGTTTTCGTTATTGAACTATTCTCTGAAGTGAATCTCCTGTTTCATTCCCCAAGATATTGACTTGGCCTATATTGCAGCACATGCAAGACTGATGCCATAACAGCCATTTTATGCATTGAATCATCCATGACTACCTCGGCCATAGTAGACAGTGTTGGAAATGCTCTGCATTCAAATTTCGCTGAAAACCCTGATCTAGAATGTATCCTTGCCAATCATTTCTGCATGTATTTATCTTTTCTTAAGTTATGCCCTTGCATATTTACTTATACATCCGTGCTAAACTGTTGTGAAGCAGATAAGTAATATTTGGTATGCCCTGAAAATATTATATATGTAGTCCTGTTTTTTTGTGGAGATCACTTTCACTATCTTCACCATTAATTATCTGTCTACTAGTGTGTTTGGGCATTAGTCAGTGTTCGTTTCCTCCTGGTGATTCATCATAACTGAGATTTTTTCGTAAAAGTGATATTTGAAGTCAATTTTATAGATTCTTAATGGTTTTGAACTTTACGATGAAAGTCAAATGTATGAAAGCTGTATTATAGAATTTGTTACTAGTTTGGTCTACAGAGTAATTAAAAATAGCTGGAAAGTTGGCGGTCAACTTGGATGTGATTAAAGTTTGTGCGACTAATTTTTTCAACAGTAAAACTGGCATATCCAGTTCGGTGTTTTTTCAAAGATTCGTCGTTCAATAATTTCCTTTTCCCTTCCTCTAATCAAATCACACAAACATTTAACATGCAATTAATCCAGAGGAAACATTATACTCTAAAACCTCAAAATCACCCTAAAAATCATAGCAGCAGTAAAATTTGAAGAGAAGGAACATGCATTACATACCTTAATTGGAAAAGGGGCTGCAAACACACAGCAGCAAAAACTCAAAAATTGCAAGACCAATCTTTCCTGAAATACACAACGCAATCCAAAATTCACGGATTACACTGACAATATTTCAACAAAAACAAGAGGGACGGGAAAAATCAGAAACCCTAAATAACAAAACCCATCGAAAATCAGAAACCCTTACCTTGATTTTGGGACTTGATTCGCGGGTTCTGGGTTCAAGATTTGTTAAGATGAGAGAGGGATATTTGGGGTCTACGGAGAAAGAAAGAATGACGGGATTCTGGGTTCTGGGTTCAAGATTTGTGAAGAGGAGAGAAGGAGATCTGTTGCAGATGGGATTATGAAGGAGAGAGAGACAGAGAGGTTTTGAGGGGGTTCACAATTTAGAGGAGGAGGAGAGACGGGCACTTAATGCGGGACGAGATTATGGAAGAGAGAGGGAGAGATAAAGGTTTTGAGTGGAGAGAGAGAGAGAGAAAGGTTGTAGAGTCACCTGATGCGGGACAGGATTATGGAGAAGAGACGGAGGATTTCAAGATTTTGCCCAAATTTGGAAAAATTGAAAAAAAAACGCCTATTTTTCACTATTACACCGCCAAAATTATCAGAACTTACGTGACGTAGGTGTACAATTAGACGTCGCGCAAAGTGGTTTTGCGCAACTATAATATTAAGACGTCGCACAAAGTATTTATTTGAAAAAAAAATTATTATAAAAATTACCGAAAATGTGACTTTCCTCATTTTAAATTCAATTTGTTTTTACATAAACCCCACAATAATATATTTTTCTAACTAAAACCCACAATAATTTATATATATATATATATATATATATCAGTCAATTTCTTAAGTATTATAAGTATGAAATAAATAAATTAAAATCTACTTAGTAAAAATCACAATTCCAACGGGTAAAGTGACCCAACCCATTATGACCCGTTAACAAAAAAAAAATTTTAAAATTTGCACATACCACACATTGCCATATAAATATTACTTCAAAACATTAAAACATTTGTCGTTTAAGTACTATATCTGCACCCGAAAATAATACTTTTATTAAGTATATAACATAAGATTTTGTGATATCCACATCTACTAGTGTAAATATTTTAAATTGAAGATCGAATTCATTCATTGTATTCATATAGGGTCAAGGAGTGTAGCTGTAAAAAATCATCAAAATCGGAGTTAAAATAACCGTTAAATCGTGATTTTTCGTGTATAACTGTCGAAAGTTTTGTCTCGTTACTTGATCTCTGAATGTTTATTTTTTTACGATTTTTTGCTGATGGGATCTTGAAGCATTTACAAACAAGTTTGACAGTTGGGATCGTTGAAATTAGTTTCGGAGAATTCGTATCCCATCAAGTTCAATGGTGTGTGTATATATATATATATATTAAGTAGATTTAAATCTATTTATTTTGTACGTATAATTGACTGGTACACGGAGTAGTACATCACGTGTCATTATAAAAATAGTGGAAAATGTCATATGTGTGATAAAAAGTTAATAACTTAAAAAAAAAAAAAATATTCTCACCACTTCTATTAATTTTCTTTTTTTCCTTTTTTTTTTGTTTCCTTTTCAACTTTTCTTATAATTTTCACTTTTTCCTCCAGCAACCTACCCATCTTTCCCTAATTCCCTCTCTTTTTTGTTTCCTTTTCAACTTTTCTTATCATTTTCATTTTCCCTCCCTTTTTCTTCAAAAAAGGCGGCATGGAATGGAATTATCAATTATGGAATCAAATCAATGGATGCATATTAATTAATAATTATTATAGTTTTTATAAAATTTAATTCAAAATTTAATATATATATATAATTATTATAGATAGTTAATATTATAATTATTATAGTATATATATTTATTATAATTATTATAGTTAATTTAATATATATATATATATATATATTTATTATAGTTTTTAGGGGTATAAATTGTTAAATTAATATATATATATATATATATATATAATTATTATAGTATTTTTTTAGGATTATAAAATTAATATTTTGCTTATCTTGTATCGTGTTACCCACGTCTATACTCGAATCAACCCGTTATCTTAACAGGTGCTTATTGGGTTACCCGATAACGACCCGATTCGTTATCATGTCGACTCGAACACCTATTAATTTCGTGTCGTGTCGTGTCGAGTTATCGGGTCGTGTCAAGAATTGCCAGGCCTAATTCTATCCCACCTCTTACTTGAGTTTTAGGGTTTGCAAAGATTTTCATAATTCTCTCTATTGAGTTTAATAATTCTTTAAACAGTATAGATGACATTATGCAACGTTTTCATTGAAATTCGTCAAGAATAATTTTGACTACTTAATTATTTGGATAAATATTATGATGTTTTGCATTAGTAATTTTATAACCACTGTTCGTTTTTTCTTGTTCTATACTTGTTTGAGGCCCCTCCTCACAAGAAATCTTACTTAAAAAAAGAAAAAGGTAATGAAAAAAAAAATGCATGACGTAGGTACACGTGCGTTACGCAAAATAGCTTTGTGCAACGAAGACCTACGTCGTGCAAAGCTATTTTGCATGACGCACGTGTACCTACATCGCGCAAAGCTGTTTTGCACGACGCACGTGTACCTACGTCGCGTAAGTGACACACCCTAATCCTAGAATCGAGGCGTGCTGACCGTCATGTGCGAATGACGTAGCCAAAAACATCAACGGAAGGATAAATATGAATGAAATGTAGAAACGAAAGTCAAATGCAATAATGTACATATATGGAAGCGTAAAGTAGACAGAAGTGAAACAACTAAGTATTACAGAGCCATCCTAGGTGTAGTCAAAGTTAAACATTTATTTAGGTAACGAGAGAAGTCCTACATGGATGGTGATCTGTCAGAATTGCCTCAGTGCCTCGATAGTCGTCCATGTCGCCGCTACCTAAAACCTAGAGGGACACAAAACAGAAAATGTGAGTGGGCAAAAACAAATACTTTCCAAAACCATTTCAGAAATCCGTATATAACCCCTCGCTGTAAATCCAGTATAATTTCCCAGAAAATAATGCGTATATATATACTCATATACGAAAACATTGTCCGGAAATCAAAACTCATCATCAAATCTCAGAAATAAGCCATGTCGATATACTAACTCAAAAGAAAACAATATCAGACAGGTGAGATAAATCAATATGCATCAATATTATCATGTCAGCCGGAGTCACCTCTAGTGACTTGTACGGCTGAATCTATAGCTCATCAATCACAATCCATCACTATCCTGCACACGAGTCGGAACCACCTTTAGTGGTCTGTACGACAGGCTAGGTGTATAAGATTACGCTCAGTGCTACGATCACGTGAAGGCTGTGCGACAAATCGCGGGTCACCTACGAGTCGGAACCACCTTTAGTGGTCTGTATGATAGGCTGTGCACCTGCCTTGGATCCAAGGTGAGCGTACGGTGCGGGAGGTGAACAATCACGTGAAGGCTAGGCCCTACTCTAGCAGAGCACAAACACCCGAGGTGCAGGTAATAGAGCTATATCACAATCCATCATCATCTTAACTACTAACTATCCTACTCACCTGACTTACCTGGCTGTCCACAGCGCTGGAGCATAATGAATGCAATCATACTCATAATTATAAAATATAATTGGCATACGACATGGCAATTCAATTATGAAAACCAATTCAATTCTAAAATTATTCAAATCAAGTTTCTGGGAAAAACGTCAATTATATATATATATATATATATATATATATATATATATATATATATGTACTGAAAATAAAAGCCCACTCACTGGTATGGCGACGGGTCGTATCCCCCGAGCCTAGCGTGGCTGCGCTCGTCCTCCGGATACGTCTCACCTATATGTGAAACAACTGTAAAACTGTTACTTAAAGCACATAACCGAACTACGGAAATAACTTCTCATACGAAGGTCAATTTTGGTATATGAATATACCAACGCGACCTACACGATGTCACGAACACGTATAAATTTTTAGAATAATTTTTTGACTTCGCACACGCCGCCACGCGCCGGCCACGTGCCTCACATCCGTAAAGGAAGAAGCCACGGCGTCAGGAATATTCCGTTATCTTCCAACGGTTACCGTCATCTTTAACTGACGGCGTCAGTATATTCCGTCAAAATTGACGGAATATACTGTCACCATCAACCTCCAGCTCCGGCGACCGTCGCCGGCGCCGGAAACTGGGTAAATTTTCAAACCTCTCGTTCTAGCTCATTTCTAACCCAAAACTTACGAAATTTTCACCAAAATGCTCCAAATCGAGAGAAAAAGAGGTTTATACCTTCAAAAACCTCGAAAATGTCTAAAATCTCGACGAGAAATTCCTCCAAAATCGGCCAATCCTAGAACTAGTGATCCCGACGTCCAAACCGTGCAACCGAGGTACTCCGAGCCTCGTGGGAACCTCTAGAGTGTCGCTATGATCTTGGTTTTCCCTAAAACACAACCATGAAGGAGTTGATGAACAGTACTCAAGTGATAGCTTATGGTTTAAGCATGTTTTCGAAGGTTCCCAGTCCTAGAATCAACATATCTACACTCAACAAGTCTCAGGGATCATGTACCTACTTACCTTAGCTTCGATCCGAGTCGAGATGGCGTGGTATGTGTGTGTCCGTACAAAGATATGTCGAGGGGAGGACGAGAGAGTTCGAGAGAGAAGAAAACAGAATCAGAAACAGTCCACGTGTGTGTGCATGGTGCGTGTGTATGTGTATATAATTTGTAACCCACCAATCATCAGCCCAAACTATTGGGCTTACTACTTAAGACACCCAAGGTCCAAAATGGGATCATAAGACCCCCGTTCACACGTAACTGAGGGCAAAATCGTCCTTTCACATCGCCAATATTATAAAACTCGGGACGGGATGTTACAGTAAGTCTTTTTTTTTTTTCCTTTTGTCCTTTTGCTTATGAGTACAAAATAAATGCTGAAATGTGTTAGCCAGCATCTGAAGAATTTAAAAGTTACATTTCACATAAGCAATATGTGCAGCATCATCAAATGTTCAACAAATCCAACACTAAATAATTTGTGTATTATTCCTAACTTCCAACAAGTACATAGTTCTTCGAAAGAAGCACAACTCTAAAGGGGTTGCATGGACCCCATCAAGTTTATGAAAATCTGGAACTTCTGTTTTATAAATAAAAGGAAAAAAAATGACAGTGATTAAAAACTATGTTCTCGATTTAAATGTATGAAGAATAATTTTCACTAAATTATTCTCATTTAGTGTGTAAATGAAATCACAAGTGCTCAATTATCTGTAAATAGTACCATATTCTATAAAATTAGAATCATTACAAAAAAACCTTTTTGGTTTGGCGCCAAAAGTTTGCGCGACGCCCTCCTTCGTCGCGCAAAGTCAAGAAAAAAAGGGTAAATCCTTTTTGGTTTGGAACCAAAAGTTTGCGCAACGAAGGACGGCGTCGCGCAAAGCCGTTTTGCGCGACGTATGTTCACCTACGTCGCGCAAAACGGCTTTGCGCGATGCCGTCCTTTGTCGCACAAAGTCCGTTTGCGCGACGTTTTGTGTTCTACATCGCGCAAACGGACTTTGCGTGACGAAATTGGCTTCGTCGCGCAAACATGTTTTTGTACTAGTGGCAACTTGATAGGACTAAACATGTTGAGGTGGATAGACACTTCATAAAAGAAAAGTCAGATATTAAGTTAGTTGACATTCCATTTTTGAAGATAGATGAGCAGCTGGCAGATGTTTGACACATGCAATCTCGATCAGGAGGTTTCAGGACTCACTAGACAAGTTGGGCTTAGGAGATATCTATGCACCAACTTGAGGATGAGTGTTGGTGTGAGTAAATCGTTTAGATAGATTAGGAGAATATTTATATTTCCTAGTTTGGTTGTAACTCTCTTTAATATTTCTTGTGTACAAGGAGAGAGGTCATATATATGTTTCCTCCCAACAGGAGAAGAGTAAAAAAATAAAAGATTTGAAACAATTATAATTTTATGTCGGTGGACATGTGATTTGAAACATGGTGCAGAATTAATTCAATCCTTATCTGTTTGTTTAGCAGAGAGATAGTGAACCTGTAGCTACCTAGTTTGCATTAGTGTGTGTGTGTGTGTGTATCTTTGTGCTCAACGATTTGAAGGCAAGTTCGATTTCCATGTTGCTCACTACTCCTTAGAGTATCTTGATGTTGCATTTTCCTTTCCACAATGACAAATGAAGATCAATCCTTATTACTATGGAGAACTAAATTGTGTATTGCAAAGCGACTTGTGAATGCAGTTGCATATCTCCAATTCCGCCTTTCATAAGCACTTCATGCTTAGAGATCTAAGACCTAGCTGTATTTTCTTGGACCATGACTTTGTTCCTAGAACTTAGCAACTTCTCTTTCTCTATAACAGTTCCTCCTATGCAACTGCAATGTCAATGTTATAGCACGCTTTTTTTTTTAAATTATGTTTAAGGTTGTTAATGAAACATTGTAAGTGTTCGCGATCTTGTAATTCATTTGAAAATTCAATGAAACTCCCAACGACATTTGCTTTTTCAATGAAAAGTATGTCGTGGGATTCTGCTAATATGTAGTAGATTTGTGAATAAGGAGGTGGGTTAGGATATGTTAATTTTTCACGTATATGCTTACTTGACAGATTAATTGTCTTTTGCCTTGTCTCTAAAAAAAAAAAAAAAACAGAAAATAGTAGTTTCATGTAAATTGCTTTGGCCAGCTGTCACCACTGCATGTTATTCATAACAGGCTGATCATTCGATGCCACCGTTAACCTTGCAAAGCATAGCAATAAACTTCAAAATTGTACTCGTTAGAGAAAATGAAACTGGGGGAGTAGCTATAAGTTCTGCTCTGCTTCACATACCATCTACAGCGGACTTGGAGAAATTGATCGATTACTGTTTACTTGGTGTGATCTAATTCCAATCCTAAAAGGCTTTTTTGGTGCTAAACAAGAATCAGTTGAGATAAAACAATGTCATCAAAACGATCGCAAATGTAAGTTATAGTTTCATCATGCTCATAAGTAACTTTAATTTTTAACCTAAAATTGTATTTTAATTCATTAACTATTTTTGTACTAGGTTCTCAAAGCTTCCATACTTGAGAAATATTGAGTCGTCATACTACAAGGACCTAAAAAAATTATTAGATGACCTATTTGCTTCTAGTGATGGAGAATCTCATCCTATTCATTGTTACTTTGCTGATGACCTCATCACGACAACCAACAACTTCCATTCTTCTTGTGTTGTACGAAAGGATTCACATTATGAAATGTTTAGATGATTTCTAGATGGCGGACCGATCATTATGAAGTACTTCACAAGCATTTTTCCCAATGTGAATATGGTTGGGTCTCAAGGTTATTCGTGACATTGTTGTTTCGTTACAGATGAGCAACCATGAGAATGTTTTGAAGCTCTTGGGCTGTAGTTCTAGCGCATGAAGATGCGGCATAAGGAGTTCTCAACTATGATGGAAGTTTACAAGGGGCTAATGAAGATCAAATCATACAACCAAGGAACATTAGATTGCACATTGCAAAATAGGTTTCTAGTGCCGTTACATATATCCATACCGCATTTCCCAGACCCATCATCTAGCTGCATCTTCTTAGACGATGACTATGTTGCCAAAGTTCACGGCTTCCCGCCCTCTATAACCCTTCCTCCTTTGGAATCGTATGTTAAAGATAATCTAAAAAATCAGGTACATTGACCCTGACTACGTGCAGTATAATCGAGTCTCAGAAAAACGAGTGTTTACAGCTTTGGTGTGCTTTTACTTGTACTCTTGACAAGACAAAATGCTAGATCTATTATAAATCAGTTTCAAACAATTGTGGACCCTAAAATCTATGAGGAGGTGTTTTGTCCATTTCAACAGCAGCAGTTGCATGATTTTCTACAACTAGTATTATCGTGCACTCAACACGAAGTTGAAGGAACACCATATATGATCGATGTAGCCAAAGAACTCTTTTGAAATGATATCCAATGTTTGACAAAAGAGGATAGAGAGATCATTCTTGAAGAACGGAAGCACGTTATCGGAGGTCCTCATTGCTTCTTGCGATGGCATATCTAATCCAACGCAGTTATTCTGACGAAAAACTCATCCAGTCAACAAAAAACTTTAACCCTTCTTCAACCACACAAGATTTTGTAGTTTGCAAAGTATGGCCAATCAATTATCATTAAGAAGTATTATACAAGGAACTGGCTCAATGAGGATGAAACTAGATCATTGGATATTCGTGACATTGTCGTTTCAATACATGAGCAATCATGAGAATGTTCTAAAACTTTTGGGATGCTTCTTAAAATTCCCTGTACCAGCTCTCATATATGAATACACATCAAAATGAGTTCTCAACAACAAAGGTTGTGGGGCTAATGAGTCTTCATCCCTTTTACCATGGAAAACTAGACTTCGTACTGCAAAACAACTTGTTAGTGCACATACACATCTCCATACCACCTTTTTCCCAGCCAATCTATATGGATTTAAAACCTGTATGTATCTTCCTAGACAATGACTATGTTCCCAAACTCTACAACTCTCAGTCTCTATAATTATTCCTCATGTGCAATTTCATGTTTTTGATCTTCTAAGAGAGACGTATGGGTTTCTTGATTTTGCCTACTTGGCTTCTTACCAAATTTCGGAGAAAAGTAATTTTTATAGCTTTGATGCAATTTTACTTGTATTCTTAACAGGACAAGAAGCTGTAGATTTTGGTTGAGCTGAAGATTATAAATCAATTGTTTCATTTGTGAGACATAATGCTTATGGTGGCCAAATTCAAACAATTGTGTATCCTAAAATACTTGAGGAGGTAATGGGAAATGAGTAAGCACAGCAATAGTTACGTGAGTTTCTAGCACTAGCATTGTCATGTACCCACGATGAAAAAGAGGTATCGATGTAGCAAAAGAACTCGTACAATTAAGAACTCTTCTTGCCTTGACTACTTTATCCCCTGCAATTTACATTTCTAATCAAATAAAAAAGTTGGTCCGTTTTCTTGTGATAGGTTCATGTTCACCTACTCTTCAAAACTTCCATTCCAATATCAAACTTTCATTCTGAATCGCTCAATGGAATCCATGAAGACAGTGTTCCGAAACAACTCAACAGAACTCTGACAAAGCATGGTTTGGGACCACTCAACAAAAATGAACATAATTCTAGGAACCTAGTTTACAATGACTCAATTAACCAGACAAGATATGAGCTCGAGGTGACAACTCACTACAAGAAATTGAATAAATATTGGCAGATATATTTGCCTCTAAAAACCC
Organism: Crataegus laevigata; assembly: GCA_963580275.1. NCBI lineage: Eukaryota > Viridiplantae > Streptophyta > Magnoliopsida > Rosales > Rosaceae > Crataegus > Crataegus laevigata. Next base: position 20,992,528 of record OY756941.1, on the reverse strand, counting down.
CCAATAGGGGCAAATATGTTGAAAAATTGCCCCTAATAAAAAGGAGGAGCGGATAGTAGATTTGCCCCTAAAAGAGCCGTTGCTATTATTATTAGAGACCAAAAATGTCAAACATCCGCCCCTAATGTTTTTGTTGCCACGTTGGCAAGTTTTATAAATACAAATCATCACATGCAGAAGCATCCACTCCTAATACTTTTTTATTATATAAAAACAAATCGAGCATATATTTACATCCACTCCTAATACTTTTAATTATATAAAAAAATCCACAATATAATAAATGCATTATCCACCCAAACGTCAGTTATTGGTTTTAAATCATTCAAAATATTGAAACCTAGCATGATTCATCTTCTTCTTTCCAGATCTCAAAATATTCTCCTTTCTCTTTTAGTCTCTCAACCTTTGCAGATTAGATCTCTAAGTTCATCTTCTTATTTTGCAGCAGCACACCACTCTTTCTCAATTAACAAATGTTCATAAACAAATACAAAATGAAAAAAAAATCAAACGTAACAAACAACAAAGCCAAATTACAAAGTTTACTAATTCGTACAAACAAACAAAAAATAAATCCTGAATTTCTCAAATCAATTAAACGTATAAGAAAAATCAATAAACAAAGATTAACACAAGGTAATTACCTCTGAAAATTCTTTAGAACCTCCTTCTCCCTATCAATCAAATGATATTTTTATTCCAAACTATTCATGAATTTTTCTTCCACTCTTAATTATTCAAAACCCCCTCAAGTATACCTGCAAAACAAAAAATTCAGGATGGAAAAATCCCTTCAATCAAGCCAAATGAAATGAGTTTTATCATCTCTCAAACAAACCTTTCTTTCGGTGCTCTTGCAGTAGCAAGGGAAAAATAGACAACAAAAGATTATGAAGAATGAAAGAAAGAGAGGATGAGTTTAAATCTGCACAAGAGTAAGGGAAGGGAAGAAAAATGCACAAGCGAAAGGGATGGGAAGAAAAATTAAGCACACGGGAAAAATGATGAACTGTGCGATAGTGGAAGAGAGAAAAGAGAGAAATGAGGGTAGTGGGTATGTATTTGAATTAGGGTTTAGATAATTAATGGTTTTTTTTTTGGGTTAAATAGTAATATCCTTCATTTTTAATTTTTGCAAAAATTAATTAGTAATTAAACATATCCGTCTTAATCTTCTCAAAAAAAAAAACCCATATCCAACTTAAATAGATTTTAAAAAATAAATAAATAAATACAAATATCCGCCTCTAATGAAAAAAATAAACAAATTTAATAATTAATAGTTGAATTAGGGGCTAATTGAATTCGCCTCTAATAACTAAATTTAGTAAAAGCAGTTTTTTCTGCCCCTAAAAGTGATAAAATTAGTAGAGGCGATTTATTGTTTATTCCTATTACTTTAATAGAGACAATTGCATGTTTTTGCCCCTAATGAATACTATTAGAAACAAAATTTTATTTCTGCATCTAATATTACGCCCCTAATACTCACTTTTCTTGTAGTGACTCCCATAACAATGGGTTAGTGATCCTTTACTAGTCCTCTCGTTTCACAAACATTTTAAATATGCATAGAAAAACGCATTTCATAAAATGGATCTATGATCGAATTTAAAAGCAACCATTTAGTAGAAAAAACATTTTACAAATCCATGTCATATCCACAAAGTATACTCTCTCACACCTTTTTGGATTTCGGCTATCGGATCGGATGAACTGAAGAAGATCTAACAGACAGAAAATAATAGGGATGCGTGAGAAGTAAAAAGGGGTGTGTGGATAGCACACCCCTAAAGTTACTCACATTAGAAGCCTAATAACCACGTTAATCCTGATAAGGGGTCATTTACACACAAATCGAGGTGCACATGCTACAAGATGACATGCTAAACAAAGTAGATTTACTAGGCTCTATCGAGTCTCTAATAATGCTAAGATTCTCGAATAATATACATTACAACATAGTACAATTTCATAACGATCCAATGGTCGATCTTCGTCTACCACAAAGGTCAAGCGGCTGACCATTACGGAACTAAGCTTAAACAGAAGAATTCCAACAAACAGATGCAAAAAAAGGATTCAAGTCATCACAATTAGCCTTGAACGACGAACTAGAATCACTGGCCACGCGCTGCGACCGCGACCTGCCAGAATTTCCAACCAACGTCAAAATGGCTCAAATTATATCAAAATGAAGATCGTAATAGTGTGGATAATTTTTACACCTGATGCGAAGCTTCGTTCCATCGGGAAAAGCTTGAAAAGGGATAGGGTTCGCTAGAAAACTCAATAACTCGAACTTCGTTTCACCGTCATTGGATTTCGAACGACCCGAAACCTGGTTGGATTTTGTTGCTAGGTTGAAGATAAGTCAATTGGTGGTGGTGGATAACTTCGAGATGCATGGAGTAGGACGACCGTTGGCAATGAAAATTCGAGGAAAAGTCGAGCTCGGCTTGTCGGGAAATCGTGGCAAAACTGGGGCAACCAGGGACGGGCTATGATTGTGAAGACGAGACAGTTCAAATGGTAGTAGTGGCGATCACTTTTGCCGTCGGAATTGGCTAAAAAATGGCCTGAAATGCTGCCCAAAATTAGGTCGGTTTCACGTAGGAAAAAGGTCAGCAAGTTGGCTCGCGGCTTAGCATTCCAAAATAGGAAAACCTCCTTCCTCTTTCCAACCTTTTAGGGCCTTCTATGTATAGAAGGTTCCATTTCGTGAACGGTTTTTGCCTAAGTGTTCGAGATATCAAACTCTTTGAAAAATACTAAGGATAACCTTGAAAGGTAAACGGATTTTTAATGACTAATTATTAAACTTCAAACTTTATAACTAGTTAACTAAAGCTCTTATATTAGCAAATATATATATATATATATATATATATATATATATATATATATATATAATTCCACAAATATGAAATAAGTAAATTACAATAGTAAAATTTGGGAACATGCACATAAGTTGTCCACTTTGAGCCCTTCATAGTATTTTTTTTTTCATCTGAGGGTGCTATTTAGTTCCATAACCCAGCTAAGTATTGACTAGGCAGAGAGTGAGTTATCTACTCTTAACGGTCAAAGTGAACCCTTTCATTCTGAATTCTTTAATTCAAAATGAATCAAATCTCCACAGAGAAAAGTATATCCTTTTCGTGTCCTATTTTCTGTAACCTCAATTTCAAATGTACTATTCACATTTTACTTAATCATCAATTACTACTGAAGAAAATCCTTATACTACAAGAATTCGAGGAATTTTGATATTAAATGATACAAAATTCTACACCGACAAGCAACCAGAAAAGAAGAAGAAATTATCTAACACTTCATTCCGATATTGATCGTGAAATTTACTATTATTCAATTTTCATAAAAACACTGAAATTCCTTTACAATTTTAGGTTTTCAACAGCTCCTTACTTTAACTTCTTAACCCATAGATTGATTTCAAAGGAACAAAAAGGTAAGGTTCTGAAAGTAAAGCTTTGGAAACCCTAAAATGTTTTGGAATCTCTTGAGCCACAACTATATCCAATTAAGAATTTTCAGATGTACTAGCAAGTGCATCAAAGATGCAATCATTGATTTGCGCCACAATTACCCTGCGACCAAAGTTCCAGTGAATGGCTGCCGTAACTATAATAGTCCTAAGGTAGCGAAATTCCTGAGTTAAAAATCCAAGATTTCATAGAAGAAGGAAAAATTGACGGGTAGATGAACATGAGTTATTAAGAACCTGCTACCTAGTTACACTCTTGTCTTTGTATGGTGTTTATCGGATGGGACCCTTGATCTAGAAGTATGCCACTATTAGCTTATTTCTATACATGTCTGCCTCCCTTGAAAGCTCTTGGTGCTACAACTATCACCTGTAAATTACGTCGGATCAACATCAAGATTCGAATCAATTGTAAGACGTAGTCTCTTCTTTTTGGGTGCGAAGTAATGTCAAACCAAAATACCCAAGAAATATTAGCTTTCCCTGTAAAAGAGGTGATCTAGCCGCACCTTCTAGTACGACTTCCTTGTTACGACTTTACTCTAGTCACTAGTCTTGTCATCAGTATCCCCTTGTGGTTAAGGCAATGACTTCAGACATAGACAGCTCCGACAATGTGACAAATGGCGTGTACAAGGCCATTATTCACCGCCGTATGACTAACCTGCGATTATTAGCAATACCGGCTTCTCGTGTTTGGCACCATATGTATAATTTTAGTACCGGATTAGTAAAGGGGTGTGTTATCCACACACTCCTTATTAGTTTATGTCTATTGATCTTCTTCAAATTATCTGATCCAATAGTCGAAAATTAAAAAGATGTGTGAGAAGTAAAAATGGGTGTATAGATATCACACTCCTTAGTAAATCCTACCCTCCTCCCCAAAACTAGGGATGTCAATTCAAACCGTAAAACTCGATAACTGTGGATAACGGCCCAAATGAAGTGAATTTGGGTATGAAAATTTAGGTATATTACAGATGGGAAAAAATCGTGAACTTTTATTGGATATGGTTATAGGAGTCCCTAATCCGTATCTGTCCTCGAATCCAAACCGAATAATCTATATAAATATAATATAATAGTATTATGTAATGTGTGTGTGTGTGTGTGTGTGTATTATATTTGAGTGAAGCTATACCATTGTTACCATATTCATTATTCACTTCATAATATATTTTAGTATATAAAATAATAGTATTCACCGAACCTATACTATATTTGTTATGCTTCAAACCCTATACTATTTTCATTATGCACCAAACATAATGCTTATGAGAGATATCAACATGTCACATCATCAATATTTTATTCAATACTCTTATTTTTTTACTCTACAAAATTCATTTATTGGCATTTTTTTTAATTTTTTATAATTAGACGTGGTTATTTAATAACGAAATTAATATTTATTAAATTATTGTGCGCTAATTGTATGAAAATAAATTTTGGTTTTTTTACGAAGATGAATATAACTATTAATCGATAAAAAATTCATTACCAAATGGATATGATTATGAATAATCTTCAATGATTAATTTGCGTTTTTGAATATGATTAATTTTCGTAGTTATAAGAATAAATATATTATTTCTGTCCCGACCCAATCCGCTGCCATCCGTACCCAAAACATATATTAATTTAGTCGGGTTTAGAAAACACGCTCGAATTTCCTTCCCTCCGTCGAGCATCTGATCCTGGCCTGGGCATTGTTTGCGAAATTCCATCCCGCTGCTGCGTTCAGACACCGACCTTTTAAACTCCAAGAAGTCTGAAAATTGGTGGGAAATGCAAACCCTAACCCCACTACGACCTCGTTTTGTAAGTCTCTTGAGCTCCAATCCTCTATTGTTGCTCTCTCTCAGACCCTCGACCACTCGAGCATTCTCCTCTTCTTCTTCCTCTTCAGATTTCTCCAACCAGTCCCGCGGCGGCCTCCCTCGCTTCTTCTCCGAGCTCATCCCTTCTTCCAAGGCAATCTCTCTCTCTCTCTCTCTCTCTCTCTCTCTCTCTCCCCAACATACATAGAGTAAATGCAGACTTATTGTTTGTTGTTTTGATGCTACAGGGAGGCATAGTTCGCGTACAAGGCGACGAGTTCTGGCACATGACTAAAGTTTTGAGATTGCGCGCCAATGATAGGTACCTCCTAAAATCCCAATCCAACTTCATCAAATTTGAATTGGGTTTCGTGTTATCTGGAAAAATTCGAATTGGGTTGGTTGAATTTGGAACCATTTTTTGATGACTGTGAAATCGAATCATTGAGGGAAGTTCAATTTTAGTTTAGGAATTTAGGATTTGCTGCACTTCAGTTGTGTGTTTCCCTGAATTTTTGTCATAATGCGTGCAAGGGTAGAGCTTTTCAATGGGAAAGGAAGTTTGATACAAGGGTTAATACAGAGCGTCGACCGCTCTGGGCTTGATTTTGTTGCATTGGAAGATCCAAAGTTAGTTCTTCCACAGAACACACAGTGGCATGCGTTTGCGGCTTTTGGTTAGTTTTCTACATTTTCTGATTCTAGCATAATAGTTGGTAAAAGAGTACTTAAGACTTGAGGTGGTAAGTCATCAATTATTAAAATACTGCTACTTTTCATTTTTTAGGTACTTTGAAGGGCGGTCGAGCTGACTGGCTTGTTGAGAAATGCACGGTATATTCATATCTGTGATTCTGTTTGATGATGTTATGCAAGCATCACTGCCATAGCTGCTAATAAGTATCACATTTTGTTTACTGCCTTAGGAGCTGGGGGCTAGTAGTTTAACCCCTCTGCTGACAGAACGGTCTCCTACTATCTCAGAAAATCGGGTGGACAGGTTGCAGCGTGTCAACATGGCAGCAGCTAAACAATGTAAAATTGTTAACTCTACCCTTATTCTTGATACATGTGTCACTGACTTTCGTGTCCTATTAAAAGTTTCTTTTAGATATTAAAGTTCAAAGCCTTGTTTCCCCATGGCTACTTCTTTCACAGGCCAACGGCTGCATGAAATGATTATGAATCCTCCAGTGAGAGTTGATGGTCTTTTACCTCTTGTGAGTTCTTTGTTCACTTCCCCCATTTTGTCTTATTTTGAAGATTAACAACTAATTTTTTGTTCTGTTTTGTTACAAAATAATTCCAGTCAGACATGTACGATGGCATGCTCTATAATATTGCTCGGAAGCAAGTTGTTTTTCATTCTTATAATTTACAGATTTAGTATTGTCTGTACTTCAGATGTGTTCTTTCACATCATGTTCCTATTGATGTGCAGACTATTCATCATGTCAATATATTTACTTTCCGTTGTTAATTGAAATTACATGTACGATTTTGATACTTAGGTTGCACAGTCAAAGCTAGCTTTTTTGGCAAATGCAGAAGCGACTCCTCTTGTTAGTGCATTAACTTCATCAGGATGGGAGTCCAGTGGGCTGATTGTTGTTGGACCAGAAGGTGGTAAGTATTCATCCTCTAACTATCTTTATTTTTGTTGCATACCAAATTACCAATTACCAGCCACATTTATAAGAAATTAAGAATCATTTCATGTCGCTCTATGAATTGGTTGGTGACGCTGGGCAGCTAAAACAATCCTGCATTTATATTCCTAAATTGTAAGATTTATGGTCAAACATGTGAAATTTGAAAACAAGTGAATATCGGACAATTAGAAGAAGAATGTGCGACAAATCCTCAACAATATTCTTGAGAAGAAGAGGCTAAGTTAAACTTTGAGAATGGCTGACCCAAACTCTATTAAGGATTGTGTTGGACTAACGTGCCAGCAATTGTATGTGTGCATTGATTTGTGCTATTTTTTTGGTGCTATTATATACATACTCTCTTTATGTTCACCCCTTGCCTCTTATAAATTCATTAGTATCCATACCATACAAGATTATATTTTTTCAGTTTTCATTACTGAGATTATTACGTAGGAAAATTCATTATTGTGGATTTATTTTTCTGTATTCTTGCTTCAGACTTCACTGAGAAAGAGGTGAATGAATTGATGGAAGCTGGTGCTATCTCAGTTGGTCTTGGTCCACATCGATTACGGGTTGAAACTGCAACAGTGGCTCTTCTGGCAACTCTCATGTTATGGTCTGATTCTCAAAAAGCATGTGATTCTTGATCTTCCTCAAGGCAAGTCTACTTTAGTCATCTCTTGGATAAGGCCCAAGTAGTTTATGTTTACCATTTTCGGCCAATTGTAGGCAACTGTTTTACCAATGTTATTTTTTTACTTGACAAGTTGAAGCTTAACAAGGGTTTTTGCACTGTAAAAGTTTGCCAATTTCTGGTTCATAGTCAACATATCAAATTATAACCTTGTCAAAATGCAACTTATGAGATATTTGTGCATATTTTTATCTTTTTCTTTTTTAAAATTTCATTTCCTTAATGACGTTGATCAATTCTTATTTTATTGCATCTACAGCTCTTAGAAGATTGAGAATCTTAAGACAGTCTTGGCCAAACCCATCTGTTATACATTTCCAACCCGCCTTTAGTCATATTCCCATTGGTAGAGTTTAAACGAACCTAACTCTTGCATAAACATAGTTTTTAGTATAGGGAGCCTAAAATTGAACATCCGGACACATTTCCGAAAGAGTAAATTAGGTGGCAAAGGCCAGAAGAAAAAATTGTTGGTTCAAACTTTGTAGGTTGTATGGTGGGATTTTGGTAGGGAATGAAAATATTTGAATAGTGAAGTGGTCTGTTTTAGGTATCACATACTCATAATATGTTGTGGGCGTCACACTCACATATATCATTATATACAAAGTAAACTTTGGCTAGCCTTGTAAGAAATCATCTGATTCGGGGATCATGCTGCGAAAATCAAATTAGGAATCTATGGCCTTCATTTTATATTATACTTTCATTACTTGATTGACTAATGAATGATAGACTTATATCGCTAATATTCTCGAATGCTTTGACTTTGCGTACATGTAATAAAAATGTATCAGGGCATTTTTCGCTCTGGTTTCCGTCGTCATTTCCATGTCAAAAGTTATGGCTGAGATTGTAGTGACTTGTATTTGTTTGTGCAGATGATTCAAAATGTCAACTTCCGAAATGAAAACACGGTAGCGAAGGCAAGGCAGTGATTGGTAGAGAGGAGTGGAATTCGTGGTCCAACTAGTACCAGCATTTTCTCATTAGGATTTTGTAAGGGAGGTGCCGTACAGGTTGATGCATTTGATATCATGATACCAACAGCTTCTGAATTTATTCTTTTTGTTTGAAAATGGAGTGCTTGCCTTTCTTTTGCCCTCAACCTCAAAAGCCCTCGACTTTTATAACCAAGAGTCCACATCTCATGTCTCATTTGTCAATGAAGGAAACGTAGCGGTTCAAAGGCAGGGTGCTAGTTATCTTTCATCCGAGTTCAAATCGCTCTCGTGGACTCCAATAGTTTATCAGAATATGGCACTGTCGAAAACATAAAACTCAAAAAGCCACAAACTTCTTTTTCGCTCTGGATTGTTACTAAAAGGGGAGGGAGAGGGGAAAATCACTTGACAAAGGAGTGAAAATTATATTCGCAACACATCAAGGTTTTCGTGTGTGCAACAGGCGCATCACATCGATAATACGCCGTGAGCACAGATTCGTGCTAAATTAACAAAACCCAGAAACCCACTTCCTAAAACTTTATAATCACTCGCAAATTTTGTAAGATTTGTTTCCCTTTTTTCCCTCAGCATCGTTGCTGGGTATTTTCACCGTCGGAATGAGAAATACCACTAAACTAATTTGATGTACGTAAAACTTGTTGCACTGAAACAATCAGAACACTAGTGCCGCTTTAATGTTTGCCATAATTTTTAATCAACGATGCATAGGACACTTGTGCTTGTAATTCTTCTAAAAAGTTGTTTTTGCCCCAATTCGTTGAGGTCTCGATTAGCTCGCCGAAATGTGTCACAATAGGAATTTATAACTATAATAACAGAGAACTATAGCTCTCCTACTTGCTCTCCTACTTACAACGGATTGTCGAAAGGAGTATCTGCTCTCCCACTTTTCATACACTTTCATCATTTTTTTATTTATGCGGTCACAGTTAGGTCACGTTAATATTTTATATTAATTTTTTATAGAGATAATAAAATAAAAAGTAATAGTAATATAAAATGTTAACGTGATTTAACCGTAACCTAACAAATAAGAGAAGATAGAAATGTATGAAAAGTGGGAAAACAGATAATCACATTTTTACTTTTAACGAAAAATCACATTTTTATCTTTTTCTGGTACTATTTACTATATCTTTAAAAATGACTTTTCATTAAAAGAAAAGTTTTTTTAGACTTTTTGTTAGTTTTTTTTTTTTGGCTTGAATTATGCTTTTTTATTCTTAATTTTTTTTATCGAGAACTAATTGGTGACTTCGTCACGACAATTCACTTTTTTGGTGACTGAAAAGACTCACAAAAGCATTTCGGCATTTCCTGCCCACCATCGTGCAATTCATCAACAGGAGAAACTAAATTTAAGATGTGAATAAAGATCATGAATTATTTCTCAACCACTGACCTACCTCGTGGTTGTTTGTTATTCTTAATTGTAGGATAAGTAGTAAATTAAGGAAAGGTTTGAATTTGTTTGTATAGTTGAGGATTGTTCTGCGAAGACTTTATGCTGCACCTAATTTTCTACGAAAAGCGTGCCACATTAAAGCGTTTTAAGTTTATAAGATGGGTTATATTCTCGGACTCAAATTATACACTGCGTTTCATACATCAAAGTACAAAACTGTCAGTAGACTAACCAAATAACTTGACTAGCCTGACTGCACTCATCATAAAAAAAATCTAACAAGTGTAGTCTTATAAAAATATTATGATTCAGTGTGGTATTTATTTTTATTTGTAAGCACTATTTTAAAAATTCCTCCTAGTGCAACCTAGGCCCCGCCTAGGCGATAGACGGCTAGTCATCGTTCTGATTAATGTCTAGATGTTTGAAAATTAAGAAATGACACCTAGACTGCCTAGGCACCCTCCTTGCCTGCCCAGACCCGCCTAGGCACGCATTTAGTTTGCGACTCACTTAGAAAGAAAATAGATAACTTTTATTTTTTATTTTATTTTTTTCAATAAATTGTAAGAGACTTGTTGACCATACTTAAATGAACACACATTATATGTTTGTTCTCAATGTTTTCATTATATTACAATACTTCATTATATATATATATGTCACTTTATTTTATAGTTTATGATGTAATTATATATATTTTAAGTATAAACTGTCAATTATTTACACTAAATATAATAAATTTACTTAAATCCGCCTAGTCTGCCTAGCTGCCTAGGTGCTAGGCTTCAACCCACCGCCCGACTAGCTCCTAATGTTTTGTAGAACCTTAGATGAAATTATATATATTTTATGTATAAACAGACATTTATTTACATGAAGTATAATGAATTTACTTAAGTCCGTCTAGGCAGCCGCCTAGGCACTAGGCCCTAGTCCATCGCCTGACTAGCACCTAGTGTCTTTTGGAACCTTGCTTGTAAGTAAGAGGTCTTAGGCCATAATATACACCCTTTTTCCTTAGCAATGTTTTAAAAAGGCTAGTCTCAAGGAGCGCCTAAGCATCCTCTAAGGCTGGACGTGAGGGTTGTTGCCTTTGTTTTGAGGGAGTGGGCGGAAGACGTCGCCGGAGTCACCTAGGCGCGCCTCAAGGCTTTTAAAAAAAAAATTTAACTCCCAAACCCAAATTTTTTTTAATTGCCTCATACCTCTTCCTTACACTGTCTTCTCTCTGCATTTTTTCTAATTTTTAATTTTTTTTTATAGAATGGATGTGTGTGCTGTCTGTGTGCATTGTTATATGTGTACTCATTGTGCTTTTCATCCTCTATTATATATATATATGTAATATAATATATGTGTGTGCTCAAGGTGATTATTGACTAATAATCTTTTTTTTAATATAATATATGTGTATGCTCAGTGTATATATTAAACAATTTAGGTCCCGTGAGGCTTCGCTTCACACTTTGCGCCTAGGCTGGGCTATCCCTTGAATGCCTCGCCCACGCCTCACGCTTTTAATACATTGTTCATTAGTGTAGATAATATCATTTGTTCAAAAAAAAAATTTATTTTCTATTTATTTCTCATTTATATAAACTTTAAAGTAAAATTTGTATAATATGAACGTTATCTTAATTTAAGTGCTAGAGTGTTGATGTAACAGCCCGTTCCTAAAATTTATGATTTTTTTAATTTTAATAAGTGAGTTTACGAAAATGCCCTTCGAGGCACATACTTCGTTTGGCGTTGACCGCCTTGTAGTGACACGTAAGGTTCATTTTCTTGGCATATCCTTGTAGTACTCGTCCCTACGAACGTGTGGGCGCAGACGGAACGTGATTTGGAGTTATAACGAAGAAGTTATTAAGGTTTGAAGTCGAGGGCAAAATTGATATTTTCCCATTTATTTGGCAAGCTCCAGAAAAATCTGGAGAGCCACATGTATGGCCCAGATTAATGGAATCTGAAATGGACGATGCAGATGGAAAGAAAAGGATAAACAGGGAGAGAAATGGAGGAATAAGGAGAGGTGAGAGAAAGTAAGTGGCCAATGAGGGAAGAGAGTAAGGAGGAGAAATAAGGGAAGAGAGACACGGAGGAACCGGCTGGGTTCCCTTTCGACTCGTGACCCGAGTTGTAATTGGTTGGTTCTCTGGTGAATTTCACCATTTTTCTGGCGAATTGGGCCAATTAATCACTCCCAACCATCAATTCTACTCCTCCTCTACCATTTTCACTTCAAATTTAAGAAGATTGGGTTTGGAATTGAGGGGTTTTGCACCCGTGGGTGCCGTGAGACCTGTGGTCGAAATCCACCAAATCCTAAAACGTTTTTCTTCAATTACTACCACCCATATCATCACCTTGAGGCCTCGAACAAAGCCCAAACAATGGTTGGAGCGTCGGAGTTGATTTCAGGACGAATCAAGGGACACCCACCTTAGGGTTTCCGACGGGTTTTGATGAAACTGGAGCACTTCTAGGCCAAATTGGCCTTCCTCACAGGTATGACAGTTGTTCTACTCATTGATATCTTTAATTTTGAAAATTTTGAGAATTTTGGGAGAAAGTTGAATTTTCCGGCGAGTCAGGGCGGCGCGTGGCCAGTGGGCCGCCAAAGTTATTTTTAGACGTTATTAAATTCTTTGAGTTCAAATTTGAGATTGGATCGACGTGGATTGATCATTAGGACCTAAATTCACTACGATACGATAATAGGTCAATGTATGAATTGACGATCCGACCGTTGGATCATCACCAAACTTTAATCGGTTGTTATTCATAATATTTGAGGAATGTAGGAATTTACAGATCGGGAATCTGTCATACAGATCTTCTCGAATTGGAATTGTAAGTTCGTAAATAAAAAGGTTAACCGCCACTTGGTTTTGGCAATTGGTGGAGATCGAACCGTTGGATCGTAACGAAACTTTGGGGTATTGTTCTAGAAGCATAATGTGGATCTTTGGAAGTAGCGGATCGAAGATTCGTGATACGGATCTTCCGGATCAAATTGTGTAGGGATGCGTTATATGTAAATTACATATTCTCTCAGTAAGTGGGCTTGGCGAAGATCATTTGGGGATCAGTTGGGACATCTCGATAGTCGTGATAGAGGGTTGTAGCATGGACTCCAAGTGAGTGGGCTTTTGTTTTCAGTATACATATATATGATTGGTTTTTTTCCCAGAAATTACATTTTTAAATGGTTTTAGAATTGAAATGGTTTCATAATTGAAATGCCATGTCGAATACCATTGATATTGTTATTGTGTTTGTACTGGTTATACTTTGGCGCCATGGACGCTCAGGTAAGTCAAGTGAGTACGTTTGTTAGTGATAGTTGTGATGATGATAAGATTGAGATATAGCTCATATTCCTACACCTTGGTGTTTGTGCTCTGCCATAGTAGGGCCTAGCCTTCACTTGATCGATACGTCGCACAACCTTCACGTGATTGTAGCACTGAGCGTATTTATACACCCAGCTTGTCGTATAGGCCACTATAGGTGGTTCTGACTCGTGTGCAGGATATTAGTTGAGGAGCTATAGATTCAGCCGTACAGGTCACGTTAGGTGACTCCAGCTGACGTATTGTTATCGTTGGCATATTATGATTTCATTTATCTCACCTGCTTGATGATTATACTGTTTGATTTGATATTCTGACGTGGCGTATTCTAACATGGCATATTTGAGATTTATCGTTTTTCCAACATATTTTGATATACGAGTACGTACGATATTTCTAGGAAAGTATACGAGTTTTACAGAGAGGGGTTAATACTTTTGATATTGAAATGGTTTTGAAAAGCCTTGTTTTTGCCCACTCACGTTTTCTGTTTTGCGCCCTTCCAGGTTTTAGCTGATGAGGTTCGTATCGACGAGGATTCTTGGCAAATCTCAGGATTGGTGGCTACTTCTGAGGGTATATTTCTTACATGCTCTACTGTACTTTACTTATGCTCTGAAGTCACATGTGAGATGGGTTCGCTCCCGCTCACTAGCACACTCGGGTATTTAGGCACTTTTAGGTTTAAATTTATTCACATTGTCCACGTCACTATACTTTATGGTTTTATCACCTTCCAGGTGTCGGCCAGTACACCCAGATTTTGGAGTCCTAGTGGACATTCCGGGTTGGGGTGTGTAAGTTGACTTATCTATCCAAAATTTCAAACAATGGCTTGAAATTTACAAATCAAATTTAACTCACTGAAAAATATAAGCAAATTGATTTTTTTTAACTGAAAAGACATTAATCAAGAAGAAGATCCATAAATCTTATTAAAAGCCATAAACATGGATTTGTAATTTATGAAGATGGATCCATAAATCTTAGTAATACGAATGATCAAAAGTGAAATTGATGTTGATGCGGCTATGGAAGGAATTATTCATGATATTTGGTCCCTTGCTAGTTATATGGAGTCTGTTGAGTTTGTTTTTATCCATAGGGTGAACAATCGTGCAGCACATGAAACAACAGCTTATGTCTCCAAGGTTGGTGATGAACATATGTTGGATTGTATAAGACCAGAGTTTCATTCTAATATTCTAGCAGAGGATGCAAACTTATTTATTAGAATTTAATAAAATCTATCCATTAACCAAAAAATAAATAAATAGAGATCATAAATATTTCTTATTAAAGAAAAACCATCTGCTGTCATATTTACATAAAAAAAAATTTGTTTAATTTACTTCATTTAATTTCATGATTTACGGTGTGATTTAAAGTTCTAATTCTTTCTCCCTATTAATTGAAAAAAGAAAAAAGAAAAACAAAAGCTTATAAAAGCATGTAGAATTGGAAATTTCCAAGAAGTACAGCGCCTGAAGTCCACATTAAGGGATGGCAAATGTGTGATTATCCCAAACACCAAGACTATTTCGAGAGCACACCATATAAATTGACTCGTATTAAACCTAGTGAAATATACCTGCAACAAACTACAATTCCAAAGCCAGCAACATAAACTTACGTCCTCCTCCTTCTCCTCCTCCTTTCCAACCCCCCCCCAAACAAACCCAAAACACAAAAACCACTCTCTAAGATCTCTCTCACTTAATCATTATCAAGCTTTCTAATTAGTCAAACTTAATCACAAAATTAAGATCATCATGACGAACCAGTTGGAGAGCTTGGTGGAGTCGATCAAATCGAAAGTTCGAGCGCTGAAGAAGAAGTCGAAGAAGCCGTACATAAAGATGGACAAAAGCTCCAGCGTCAAGGTTGAGATCCGCAGCAAAAAGGCCCGCAAGCTCATCGACAAAACCCTCAAGGCCGCCGACCGTCCCGGCAAGCGCCCCATTCCTTAATTTTCCAGTTAATTAGTTAATCATTATATGATTTGAAATAAGTACATTTCTTCTGTTATGTACCATGTATTTGTTTTGTGTAAATCTATGAGGAAAAAAATGGGGTAGAAGCAAGGTCTAAAATATCGATGATATCGGAAATATCGGTAGTTTAAAAACACAGAAATTTCGATGAACATATCGAGATATTATCGATATCGATAAAATTTGAATAAAAACCACAGAAATTGTAAGAAAAACTTGAAATTTTTTATTGAAACTTTGCAGGATGTTTATTTAGTCAATTATCTATTAGTTTATCACAAAAAAAGTGGAAGGAAATGCATTGCATGATGGATTTAACTGATTTAAGTTAATTATATAGCGAGCTGGCAAACATTGTGAGTGTAGAAAATATGTAAATATTTTAGCATATTTTCACAAAAACATAAGTGATATGGTGGCCAAGGTGTTGATGAAGCAAAATGGGAGGGGTTCGAATCCCCTTGGTGTTTTTTTAAATATAGATATTAGAAAGATATTTCTCATTAAAATGAAAAGATATTACATGATGGTATTTATACAAGTCAGCTAAATAATATTAACTATTGTAACTAATTAATATTAGACTAAGATTAGTTACAATACTGAAATGACAACAAACTTATACACTAAGTAATTGCTGACTGTATTGAGGACTTAGATCCTAGTTGGCACTGTTGAATATGTGGCTCTTTAGACCCCCTCAAGCTGAACGGAGGAACACCAAGTGAAAGCTTGGATTTAAGAAGCTGAAACCGAGCTTTGGACAGGGATTTTGTGTGAATATCTGCAATCTGGTTGTGACTGGGAACAAAGCGAACAGATAGAAGAGAGGCTAAGACAAGTTCCCGAATGTAGTGGTAGTCAATTTCCACGTGTTTAGTGCGAGCATGAAATACGGGATTAGATGCTAGAGAGATGGCAGATAGATTATCACACCAAAGCACGGGAACTTTAGACAAAGGAAAGGCAATGTCTTTGAAAATTTTGCAGATCCAAGTAATTTCCGCAGAGGTATGAGCCAAAGATCGATATTCGGCTTCGGTGGAGGAACGAGCAACAGTGTGTTGCTTCTTGGCACTCCAGCTAATAAGATTGCTGCCAATATAAACACAGTAGCCACTGGTGGATCGCCTATCAAATACACATCCTGCCCAATCAGCATCGGAGAAGGCAGTGAGATGTAAGGAACTTTTCTTGAACCAAAGTCCTTCAGTAACAGTACCCTTAAGAAATCTGAGAACACGTTTGACTGCCTGAAAGTGAGTTTCTGTCGGACAATGTAAAAACTGACACAGTTGATTCACAGCAAAAGAGAGATCAGGCCGAGTCCAAGTCAAGTACTGTAAGGCTCCAACAATAGAGCGATATTCATGTGGGGTAGAAAGAAGAGTACCACTATGATCCAACTTTTGAGTTCCAAGAGGTGTAGCACAGGGCTTGCTGTCATGCATTTGTGTTTTGAGTAGAAGATCAGCAGCATACTTATGTTGAGAGAGAAAAATACCAGCGGAACTTCGATGAACTTCCAACCCCAGGAAATAGTGTAAAGGGCCGAGATCTTTCACTGGAAAAAGTTGACTGAGCTTATGAATAAAAGCTTGACAGAGGTGAGCATCAGGACCAGTCACAATGATATCGTCAACATATACCAGAACAAGAATAAGAGCAGGCTGATATTGAACAAACAGAGAACAATCAGAGGTAGAGTTGATGAAACCGAGAGAAACCAAGGTCTGAAAAAGCTTGTCATACCATGCCCGTGGAGCTTGCTTAAGACCATAAAGGGATTTGTGAAGCTTGCAAACATAAGAGGCTTTAGATGGATCAATAAATCCCGGAGGTTGTTGCATAAAGACTTCCTCCTTGAGGGTGCCATGCAAAAAGGCATTGCTAATGTCCAATTGGTTTAAAAACCAATCAAATTGTACTGCTAAAGTCAAAAGAATCCGAATAGTGACGGGCTTTGCTACGGGACTGAAAGTTTCTGTGAAATCAATGCCAGCTTGCTGATGAAACCCTTTGGCCACTAAACGAGCTTTGTACCTGTCCACAGTGCCATCAGGTTTCCTTTTAATGTGAAAAACCCATTTACAACCAACCAGGTTTTGAGAAGGAGAAGAAGGAACCAAGGACCAAGTTCCTGTGGATTGTAGGGCTTTAATTTCCTCTGCCATAGCTTGGGTCCAATGAGCATGTTTAGAGGCTTGAAGGTAAGTAGTAGGAACAAATTGGGAAGTGTCAAGAGGATGTTTGGTGGCAGTCAAAGCTTTGGGTTTAAAAATGCCGGCTTTGGATCGGGTGAGCATAGAGTGAGTGTTGGCAGGGAGAAGGGGTTGGGGGAACGGTGAAGAAGAAGTAGAAGGAAATGAGGAAGTAGGATTGGACAAAACAGGGGATTGGGATTGAGGTACAGAAATAGGATTGGAAACACTAGTGGAATGAGAAGGAGGGGACTGAGAGATGGAGGGTGGAGGAGGACAGAGAGTTGAAAAAGGAAGGGTAAAAGCAGGAAGATAAGTGGGGGATTGTGGGGGGGGGGGGGAAGACACATGAGAAGATTTAAAAGTATGAAAAGGAAAATGAGTTTCATGGAATAAAACATGTCTTGAGATGTAAACCCGGGATGTAAGTGGATCAAGGCATCGATAGCCTTTGTGCTGTAAGCTATATCCCAGAAAAACACACTGAACACTTTTACCATCCAACTTGGAAGTAGCATAGGGTTTGAGCCACGGATAACAGCTGCAGCCGAACACTTTAAGCTTGGAGTAGTCAGGAGGCTTGTGAAATAACAGTTCCCATGGAGAAATAGGAAGACCAGAAATGGGAAGCCGATTGATCAAATATAAGGCAGTAGAGAATGCCTCAACCCAGAATTGATGAGGAACCTTTGATGCAGTAAGAAAAGTCCGAGCAGTTTCTGTGAGATGTCGATGTTTCCGTTCAACACAGCCATTTTGTTCTGGTGTGTGAGGACAAGACAACTGATGCAGAATACCATGATGAAGCAGAAAAGACTTGAAATTAGTACTAGTAAATTCACCCCCTGAATCAGTGCGGAGAACTTTGATTTTATTGCCAAGTAAGTTTTCTACATAGCTCTTGAATTGAACAAAGATTGAATACACTTCAGATTTCAACTTCAAAGGAAAGAACCAGCTATACTTTGTAAACTCATCAACAAACAAGACATAGTAACGATAACCACTAACAGAAGATGTAGGAGCAGGGCCCCAAACATCACAGTGCACAAGTTCTAAAGCAACAGACACTGTACTAACACTGGTAGTAAAAGGTAATTTGTGATTCTTGCCAATTGCACAATCTGAGCAGAAAAATGAAGTGAACTTTGGACCACTATAAGCAATAGAACCATTATGTAAAGTTTTTCTGAAGATAACAGATGATGGATGACCGAGCCGATTGTGCCAGACTTGCAATGAGGCTTTGGTATTAACAAGGGCAGAAGGAGAGTTGAAAGCTGTGGCGGAGCCTTGAAACGGATAGAAGCCATGTTTAACTGGCCCCCGAAAAAGCATCCTCCCCGAAGAACGATCCTTGATTGTAGATCCAGTAGAATCAAGAGTTAATTGGCAGTGATTATCGCGGAGAAATTGATAAGCAGAGAGAAGATTATGCTTCATTGCAGGGACATGAAGTACATTATTTAAACGAAAATGAGCAAGAGGAGTTCGAAGAGTGGTAGTACCAATATGATGAATTGGCATACCTTGACCATCACCTATGTAGACCTTGTCTTGACCATTGTATGGCACAGGAGATTGAAGAGCAGAAACATCATTAGTGATATGTGAAGTTGCGCCAGAGTCCATGAGCCAAGTAGGAGCAGAAGGTCTGTAATTAGTGTGAGCACACATAGCTGCCAGTTTTGCAGGGGGAACTTTACCAGAATAGGCATGATTCATTCGTTCAAAGCAGTCAATAGCCTCATGATCAGGAGAATGACAAATTTGACAAGGAGATTTGAAACCAGGAGTAGAACCTCTGTAATTGCCTCCAGAATTTCGATTGAAATTGTGAGAGTTACCTCGGTAATTGCCCCGATAATTACCACGAGCATGATTGCCCCGAAAATTGGTATTATGATTGTTGCCCCTGAAAGAACCTTTGCCACGAAAAT
Organism: Crataegus laevigata; assembly: GCA_963580275.1. Classification (NCBI taxonomy): domain Eukaryota; kingdom Viridiplantae; phylum Streptophyta; class Magnoliopsida; order Rosales; family Rosaceae; genus Crataegus; species Crataegus laevigata. The sequence goes on along the minus strand of OY756941.1, from coordinate 20,972,975 downwards.
GAGGACCCCGAGAATAATGTGGCGAATAGCCCTGTGGTGTAGGAAGAAGAGGAGGTTGAGGCTGAGAAGACTGAGCTGCGTAAGCCTGAAACGGTTCAGAAACAACAGGCTTCTTTTTGCGATTCATAAAGAGCTCCTTGTTGATCAACAATCCATGAAGTTCATCCAAAGAGGTGGACGAGATGCGGAGCATGATTGAGTCGATGAACGATTCATAATCATCAGGCAAACCTTGCAGTGTAATAGCAATCAGATCACTTTCAGAAACTGGAGCTCCAGCAGCCATGAGAGCATCAGAGAGGGTCTTAATGAGTTGAATATACTCAGAGATTGGTAAATCACCCTTCTGAACAGAGTGAAGACGAGAACGAAGCTGGTGAATATGAGCAGCTGAGATACCTCCAAAACGTTGCTCAAGAGTGAGCCAAAGTTCGCGAGAGGATTGGACACCAACTGTGAAAGGAATAAGATCTTCCGAAAGGGTAGAGTTCAACCAAATCAGGATATTCTGATCCTTTTCATACCACAGATCAAAAGCAGGATTTGAAATGCCAGTAGGCTTGCCAGATTCATCAAGAAGAACCGGCGAGGGACAAGCTTCAGAACCATCAACAATACCAGTAAGCTTATACCGACGAAAGATCGGAGCAAATAATGCCTTCCAAACAAGATAATTGTCGCGTTTGAGCTTTGTAGGAACCATACAACTAATATTCTGAATGGAAATTGAAGAAATTGAGGGAGAAGGAGGGGCAAAATTAGGGTTAGGGTTCATCGGAGCCAAATTTGGGGCAAAATTTTCAGGAACTGTCGGAGAAGAGGTAGATGAAGTCATAGATGCAGAAGATCAGAGATCACAAAGATAGCAGAAGATCGAAGATAACAGGTGTAAAGAGAACGAAAGATCACAGAGAGCGCAGAGGGCAGAGCGCACGAAGATCACAGATCAGAAAACGAAGAAATCGCAAAAGGCGAAGATCACGAAGATCACAAAGATCACAAAGATCACAAAGATCACAAATCACAGAAATGTCGAAAATCAGCAAACACGAAGATCTCAGAGCGCAAAGATGAAAGATCTCAGGAAGCGAAGAAGACGAGGATCGAGAGAGAGAAAGGCGGTGAAGCAGAAAGGGATGATACCATATTAGAAAGATATTTCTCATGAAAATGAAAAGATATTACATGATGGTATTTATACAAGTCAGCTAAATAATATTAACTATTGTAACTAATTAATATTAGACTAAGATTAGTTACAATACTGAAATGACAACAAACTTATACACTAAGTAATTGCTGACTGTATTGAGGACTTAGATCCTAGTTGGCACTGTTGAATATGTGGCTCTTTAATAGAAATTTAAAAAACACGAAAATTTCGATGGAAATATCAGGATATTATGGAAATTTTAGACCTTGGGTAGGAGAGGTAGGTAGGCTAATTAGTCCTTGTTAAAAAAATGAGATAACTAGTGGCAAATCATGGTTATCCACATTTCTGGGCCCGGAGATGCTATAGGGATTTTTTTTTTTTTTTTTGTAATGTTTTTGGTTTGGCTGTCGATTTTGTGTTTTGTAACCGTTTCGGATTGTCTTGGATTTGAAAGTAAATGAACAATGTTTGGTTTGGTATATGGTTCTGTCATCTATTTTTCTTGTTGGAGGTTAGATTTTGTGGTTATTATTATTGACAATTTATGGTAAAACTTTCAAGGGTAAATCTCAGTTTACTACCCTCAAGTTTCTTGGTTTTCAACATTTAGTGTATGAAATTTTTTTCGTCCCAGAGTCATACCTAAAGTGTTAATTTTGAGACAGTCTCATACATCTGTTAGTCTTGCTGTTAAATCTTCGGTTAAATGATGACGTGGCACTCGTATGAACGATGACTGGACGCCACATGTCATTAAGGGGGTCCACGTGGAAATTAAAATTTCAAAAAAAAAATCCTACCCAAATTTAAAATATTAAAATAATTAATTATAAAAAATAATAAAAATAATAAAAAAACCAACACAACAACAACAACCCAGATCCTCATTTACTTCGCTCTTCCTCTCATCGCTCCTTCTACCCAACCTTACTTCCAATTCAAAACCTTACAAAACCCCAACCCCAAGCTCAATCCCAAGTATGTCCACTGTGTTCGCACCATGTCTTCTGCGGCCTCAATTGCCTTTCCGCCACTCTCTTCTCTTCCCACTCCCCTTGGGCCTGCTATGCCCTCAACCTTCTTCGTGACCCCTCTTCGCCTCTCTCCGGCCAGCCTCTCGAATGTCAGGTCCAGGCTAGTTTTCTGATCGCTGCCTACAACCTTGCGACTATTTCCCCTTCCGATTTCCATATTTTATTCTCTCCAGGGCCAGTCGCAGAACCTCGCCGACGTTGACACCACGGCTGCTGCCCAGTTTCTTCACTCTCTCATCTCGACACTTTGTGCTTCTCACCTAATTTTCCTAGAGTAGCCGTTTAAGGTGTAGAGAGAGGGAAAATAAACCTCGGCCTTGGTTCGACCATGGGTTTTATCTGGGTTTTCAGAATTCGGGGTGGCTAGGGTTGTTCGCCATGAAAAATGGCGGAAGGAGATGGTAGTGCTCACGGTGTAGTGGAGCAGAGAGGGAGAAAGTTAGAGTAAGAGAGAGTTAGAGGTGAGAGAGACCCAAGAGATGAGAGGGAGTTGAGGGGAAGAGAGTTTGAGAGAATCCGAGAGTGTCGGGAGAAAGGATACGTGGCCAGAGATGAGAAGAGAGCTTGGGTGAGGTGAGGGGTGCTCGGGGGAAGGGGATGGATGGGATGGAGGGGTGGATGGGATGTAGGGATGGAGGGGGGAAAGAAGGGTCTTGGTTGTTTTTTTTTTTTTTTAATATTTTAAATTTGGGCAAGCAATTTTTTTTTTTGAATTATTAATTTCCACGTGGAATCATTGTCCACATATGGGCACCATGTGATCAGTTAACAGAAGATTTAACAGCTAGACTAACGGATGTATGAGACTGTCCCAAAATTAACACTTTAGGTATGACTCTGGGACGAAAAAAAACTTCATGCACTAAATGTTGAAAACCTTGAAACTTAAGAGTAGTAAACTGAGATTTACCCAACTTTCAAATTTTAATTGCTTTAAGGGGATTCGAGTGGTGCCCGAAAGAGGCATCGGAGTTGCTATATTTTTTAAATCATAAAAGTTAATAAAAAGGTAAAAAAATGTTTTAAAAAATGGCTTAAATGTTAAAATGGTCTCTGTGTTTTAGTCATTGAGTCAATTTAGTCCATGTGTTTTTAATTTGGCCAATTTGGTCTTTATGTTTATCTTCATTAGTCAATTAAGAATATTTCCATTTAATTTATGTAAAAAAATTTATAATTTATTATAAACTTGTTTATTAAATTATTTATTTGATTTTTAAACTAAAACAACCCTAACATATCCCCCTCTCTTTTCTGTGTCACAACCATAATTACTTTTCAGATTGGAAGTTTTATCAATTCTATGTGTTATTTCTCATTGATTTTCATTTTTCTGTAAAGAGAAAGGATAATTATATTTCATATAATTTTTCTTATGAATTTTTTAAAAGAGATTGAATGAAATGTCTTTAATTGGTTAACATAGATAAACACGAGGACTAAACTAGCCAAATCGAAAACACGAGGACTAAATTGGCCATATGACTATAACACAGAGACCATTTTGACATTTAAGCTTAAAAAATATTCACACAATTGTAACAGCAACCTACAATTAGTTCATCATTCCATGTCAAAAAATTTATTCAATAAAAAGGAAATACGAGAATTGTAGGACCAAGAAAGAGGACTCACAAGCATAATATATTAAAATACATGTATAATTGGGCCAGATTCGGATATGACATGGCAATACCATCATCATATCCGACTCGGGATTTTTATAAAATCTCCAAACTAGCCTATACCCATTTATTGTCCTCTATAACTGACCCATTAGGGCCTAGTGTCCACATATACCCATACACGCGGGGCTTTTTGTCATCCCAAAAAATTCTGTTAACTGCACTGAGAGCATTTTCAAATGAAATACTAAAAAGTTCAAATCATCATTAACTGTCAAAGAAGACAACGACAATGTTTTATAACCGAAGGACGAAAAGTCAATTTGATGTGGCATGATATCGATTGACAACTACGACTTTTGCTACCAAAATTGACAGCAACTTTGATTATTAAATGTTTTTTTTACCATTTTTATTTATTTTTGCTCCAAAAACATTTATTATTGTTGCATTCCTGATTTAGTTAGGAATGTGATTGTGTAAATTATAGGAAATTCTTATGGAATTCAACCATATCTTAACTTTTATATAATATCCTGTTTAAGTTGTAATACTTATTGCGTAAGGATTTTACATTTCCTACTATTATAAATAGAGGCACAATAGGGTAATATAACTCACACCTCATAATTATATCTGGTGATGCACAAAATCAGTGAGGACTTTGGTACAACAGAAAGTGTCAGGTTTGTGACCTTCGCTAGATTGCTACGGTCACCAGTGTGGATAAGTATGTAAAGAGAGAGAGGCAAGGAAGCAAACACAAGATGTATGTGGTTCACCCAGATTGGCTTCGTCCAAGGACTCGAGAAGTTCTCATTAATTGTGAAGGGTTTACACATATACATAGGTGCAAGCTCTCCTTTTGTGAGTTCTAGTGAATAGTTTAGTACAAATGACATTAGGGATTATTGTGGGAGAATGATTCCTATTTATAGAAGAGAGATTCTAGCTTTGTTCTGACATTGACACGTGTCATGCTGTGATTGGCCTCTGATGTTGACACGTGTCGTGCTGTGATTGGCCTCTGACGTTGACATGTTTCGTGTTGTGATTGGCCTCTTGGTTGGAGGGAAACTCTTGTGGGTCCTTGATGGTATAATGTTGACCGGTGCTTAGTAGTTTATGGGTTGATCAAGTATGGTACAAACAGTGCTCCCCTAAGTTCCTGAGTGAGGGAAGCTTCTTGGTTGGGGACTTGCAAGATCCAAGCCACTGAGTAATCACGAAACTTCTAAGTGTCGAAGTGTGATATCAGTTTTAGTTGCCTCTGTCCCCTAGGTAGGAATGGCATCTTGAACTGATGTTGACGCACAAGGTAATGTATCATTTTCACTTGAAGCTTACTTGTAGTTTCAGGCTTGGTCAAATGTGATACAAACCATATAGTGGGAGTCTCCCAAGTCTCTGAGTGAGAAGGTCTGCCGAAAGAGGTGACAGACAAGGTAAGCAATCAGAGCTCCAAGCAAGTAGTCCCAGATTAGAGGTTTGATTTCGGACTCCGGCTGATCCTTCTCTTTCTCCTTGTCTTGCAGGCTGTATGAAGGATGGGGAGAAGTAAAGGAAAAAGAGATGATATGAGATACTTTTTCTTTTGAAGAGGTACCAGATGAATCAGCACGTGTTTTGTTGTACTTGTTGACTTTTCACATGCTTATTCTTGAACTGGGCTGGAGGGTTTTCTGGTTTCCTCAAAAGGAGCGAGCCGACTCGAGAATTTGAGGCCATCAAATCTAGAGTACGTTTGATCCTGATGATATGGGATACTATTGCTCTTCGGTGGCAGTGCCAGCGAAAGGTTGTTGAAGCTTCTCGAGTTCTTCAGATGGGGCAGTGATGCCGAGCTTGGTTTTGACTTAGACTCATCCGTCTGGATTATGCGATTTTGCAGGAAGGGCGTCGTGCTGTAGTGACCTGTTCCAGCTCATCGTTCACCCTTCTGCGTCAATCTCTTGCATAACTGAAGTGGTGTGTCACCTTTGCATTTGAATGGTCCTTCAGAACACTACTTCTCAGCCACTCATCCATGCTTGGCAACTTCAGTGTAAAGAGCCAATATCTGATCAACTGTCCTGGGGTATTTGCCAGAGGAATTCGTGACCTTGAAAATAGTTGAGGATGAGTACTCGAGAGTAATGATAATGAAGCAATCATGCAAAGATTCTGGGCAATTAGTTCCAGATCAGAAGTTTGATTTTCAGGTTCCGACTGATTGCACTTTTTCTCTTTGTCATGCAGGTGAGAACAAGGACAAAGACAAGGACAAGGAGAAAGCATGATATGGGATACTTTTGCTTTTGACCCTGATGATATAAGGTACTCTTGCTTTGTGTGGCTTGTTTGCAGAGGTATTATCGGGGAGAAAGAAAGCTGAGTACTTCGAAAGGCTTTTTTGGGAGTGCCTTCTTTGATGTGAAGAAAGGTTAAGCATTTTTGCAGGTCTGCCTGGCCGTGGAGGATGGAGGTAGACCTATATAGGAATTTCCTTAACAGCAAGTGGTCATACTATTCTTTTACCCTTCTCGGTCATAGCAATGTAGTGGGAGTTGCAAGGTTCACGTGTTTTAAATTTGTCGAATATCTTTGGAAAAGTGGTCCGTGGTATCCGGAAAGCTGATGTTGCGTGTGAAGAGCGTCGACACATTTTATCCAGGAAAACCTGGCTCTCGAAATTCAGAAAGTAGTGCCTCTTCAATTTTTGAACAAACAAATCTGTTGAAGGCCTGGCTCTCGAAATTCGGAGAATGGTACCTCTTCGATTTTTGAACACTTAGATCTTGTTGAAGATGCATTCTCGGGGAGGATGAAAAAATAGGCCTTTTCACAAGCCTGCTTTGCCATTGAGGACGGAAGTCGACACATATAGGGATTTCCCACTTAGCAAGTAGTGGTGTCATTCCTTTGCCCTTGTGGGTAATAGTAGGGTAGCTGACACTTCAAAATTTGCGTGTCTTAGCTTTGTCAGAGATCTTTGGCCAAGTTACCTGTAATATCTAATGAGTTGATTTTGCGCGTGAGGATTGCCAAAATATTTTATCCAGGGAAACCTGGCTCTCGAAAATCAGAGTGTGGTGCTTCTTCAATTTTTGAACACGCGGTCATGTTGCCCTTCCTTTTATAGGGGTCCTAATTGTGTTCAAGGAGTACATTCAGAGAGCTACTACTTGTAGAAGTTCCCCCTCATTTTCTTACTTCTGATATTTATTAGGCCTCATTTTTCCTTCATCATTTCTGAAAATAGCTTGCCCATCCGACCGCCATTTTGACTTGAAAGTTGTGGAATAGGCATCTATGTCTTCTCAAGACAACATATGGCATCCATTCTTCTTATCCCTTACTGGTCCTCTTACAATTGGAGACTCTGTGATGAAGAATGAAATGACCACTATTATGGTGGCCAGGAATATTCTCACCCCCAAAGATAACAAGATACTCTCAAAACGATCTGATGAGTTGGCTGTTCAGGATTCTCTAGCTCTCAGTATTCAGTGTGTGGGTTCTGTGTCTAATATGGGCCAACGCCTGCTTGCTTGAACCCGCCAAGTTGAGTCATTAATGGCGGAGGTGGTAAGTCTCAAACAAGAGATCAAGGGGCTCAAGCGTGAAAATAGAAAGTTACACATACTTGCACATAACTACTCCACGAGCATGAAGAGAAAGCTTGACCAACTGCAGGAATCCGATAGTCGGATTCTATGTGATCATCAGAGGTTTGTGGATTTGTTCCAAAGGCATTTACTGCTTTTGTCTTCTGGAGGTTTACCGCGTACTAAAACTTCAAATAATCAACCTCTGGTGCCCCTCTTTCTGGGGTTCTGCTCAGTACGGAGGCTCTAAATGATCACCCTCTGGTGCCTCCTCTTTCTGGTGCTCTTCCGAGTACTGAGGCTTCCTCATCTTTGTTTGTTTTGGTTCTTGTGCATGTACATATATGTAATTTATCGAAAATATCAATAAACAACCTTTACTTCGTTTAGCGAATTGTGTTAAATACACTAAGGCATCCTTTGCTAAGTTCTTTGAATTTTTCCTTTCGTTGAAGTTTGCATGTTGAAACTTCGTGGGTGGATCCTGTAGGTTGAAATAGTGCTCCCCTAATTTCCCAAGTGAGGAAAGCTTTTCATTTGGGGACTTGAAAGCTACAAATTATTAAGTAGTCACAAATTTTTTATCGAGGTGTAGTACATATGGTATGAGTCCCTAGAGTCTTCGAGTGAGGAGTTGACGAATGAGGTGTCTTGCTAGTAGTCAAGTTTCCAAACTACCAAAACCTCACCCTTTTCTTTTCTAAGTGGTAGCCCAAAACTCTTCATTCATATTTTTTTTATGAAGGTTGTTAGGCCTAAAGAAAAAAGAGAGCCCTAACCTTTTATATTTTTTTAGTTGTCAAACCCAAGGAAGAGAAGAGGCTCGTGCCTATATTTTATTTTATTTTTTGCATCAAAATTTTGTGTTTGGGTATATAGCTTAAATGTTGATGCTATTTTTAGGACACATGAACTTGAGTTTGCTTCACACTATCTTGATCAAGACATGTTTTAGTGTTGAAGTTTTGTAGTGAAGCTTTGTGGGTGAAACTTTGTAGGTGAAGTTTTGTAGTGAAACTTTGTGGTCGAAACTTTGTAGGTGTAGCTTTGTGGGTGAAGCTTTGTAAGGGAAACTTTTTAGGTGAAGCTTTGTGGGTGAAGCTTTGTAGGTGAAGCTTTCTGGATGAAGTTTTTTTGGGTAAACCTTTTGTGGGTAAAGCTTTTTGTGCGATGCTTTGTAGGTGAAGCTTTATGGGTGAAGCTTTTATAGGTGAAGCTTTGTGGGTGAAGCTTTGTAGGTGAAGATTTTTTCGGTGAAGTTTTTTGGGTGAAGCTTTGTAGGTGAAGCTTTGTGGGTGAAGCTTTTTTGAGTGAAACTTTTTTGGGTAAACCTTTGTGGGTGAAGCTTTTTTGGGTGAAACTTTTTGGGTAAACCTTTGTGGGTGAAGCTTTGTAGGTGAAGCTTTATGGATGAAGCTTTTTTAAGTGAACTTTTTGGGTAAACCTTTGTGGGTGAAGCTTTTTAGGTGAAGTTTTGTGGGTGAAGCTTTGCGGGTGAAGCTTTTTTGGGTGAAACTTTTTGGGTAAACCTTTGTGGGTGAAACTTTTTGGGTAAACCTTTGTGGGTGAAGCTTTGTGGGTTAAACTTTTTTGAGTGAAACTTTTTGGGTAAATCTTTGTGGGTGAAGTTTTTTGGGTGAAGTTTTTTTGGTGAAGCTTTTTGGTGAAACTTTTTTGATGAAGTTTTTTGGGTGAAACTTTGTGGGTGAAGCTTTTTGGGTGAAACTTTGTGAGTGAAGCTTTTTGGGTGAAATTTTGAGGATGAATCTTTTTGGGTGAAACTTTGTGAGTGAAGTTTTTTGGGTGAAATTTTGTGGATGAAACTTTTTGGGTGAAGCTTTGTAGGTAAAGTTTTGTAGGTAAAGCTTTGTGGGTGAAGTTTATTGTTGGCACCATAAATTAATTTTGCTTCACACTATCTTGATCAAAAGTGTGCGAGGCTTTTTGACATTTATAGTTGTCATCCATTAATGAAGTTTTTGTTGGCACCATAGATTGATTTTGCTTCACACTATCTTAATCAAGAGTGAAGATTTTTGACATTTGTAGTTGCCCTCCATTTGTTGAAGTTTTTGTTGGTACCATAAATTGATTTTGTTTCACACTATCTTGATCAAGAGTGTGCGAGGCTTTTTGACATTTGTAGTTGCCCTCCATTGATGAAGTTTTTTGTTGGCACCATAAATTGATTTTGCTTCACACTATCTTGATCAAGAGTGTGTGAAGTTTTTTGACATTTGTAGTTGCCCTCCATTTGTTAAAGCTTTGTTGGCACCATAAATTGGTTTTGCTTCACACTATCTTGATCAAGAGTGTGTGAGACTTTTTGACATTTGTAGTTGCCCTCCATTGATGAAGCTTTTTGTTGGCACCATAAATTGATTTTGATTTATACTATCTTGATCGAAAGTGTGCGAAGTTTTTTGACATTTGTAGATGAATTCTATTTAATTTCCCTTTTTTTTCTTCTTTTTTTTGGATTTTTTTTTTTGCGAAAACTAGAAATTTGAAAATGTGGGAAAGACAACATATACTGATTTTGCTTCCACACTCTTGAGCAAGAAATTGTGATGCAAGCCACACCTTGTAGTAGTCGAAGGTTTGGATGAACCATATAAATTGAATTTGCTTCCCACAGTCTTGATCAATAGTGTATGAAGCTTTATACAAGGTGTAGTGTTTGCATTATTACAGAGGGGAGATGTCTGGAGCAGATGCAAGAGGGCTGAAGAGCTTGATCTTCGTATACCATGCACTGAAGTCGTTGTTGGCGTGTAATAAGACTTTGTTGGTGACTATAACCCTTGTTGCGCATAAGTGCTCCCCCAGTTGAGTTGTAAGACTTGAGGGTTTTTCATTATTTGTGAATGATAAGAGTTCACATGTACAAGTTGTACCATTCGTCACCTAGTTGGTGGAAAGAATGGTGAGTTGCTAAGACAAAAATGTTTATTAATAGTACTAGTTGTACTCTTCATCACTTGGTTGGTGATACGAAGGTGAGTTCTTTCATCACCTAGTTGATGATAAGAGTAGCAAATTGCCGAATGATATTAGAGTACGGGTTATACCTTTCATCACCTAGTTGGTGGTACGAATGTGAGTTCCTTCATCATCTGGTTGGTGATACGAAGGTGAGTTCCTTCATCACCTAGTTGGTGAGAATAAGGGCAAGGTGCCGAGGCACATTGTAGCAACTGCCGAATAACATAAAGTATGTTGAACCCTTTTGAAGCTCAGTTGGCTTATGTATGAATGTGTTGAGTATAATGTTTATGTTGATTGACATGAATGATGCTTATGAATGTTTTGCTATGCATGAAGGGATCCATGTTTTCGATATGTGAACCATGTTGGTTTTAACACTTAGTATCACTTACTTTGTGTCAAAGTACGCATGTTGAAGCTCTAAGTTAGAGTATAAAGATAGGTCAGTGTAGACCAAGTGTTCCAACACTAGGAATATTAAAGACTCAGACGAAGTTGTCTGAATTCCCTCTTCATTAAATATTTGCATATTATGCGTAGTTTGATGTTATGTGTTCAATCCCACTTACCTGCACACTCTCCTGGCTAGGAACTTTTAGGTTTAAATTTATTCACATTTTCCACATCACTACACTTTATGACTTCATCACCTTCCACTTGTCGACCAGCACAACTCGATTTGGAGTCCAAGTGGACGTTCTGGGTCAGGTGTGTCAATTTTATATAAATTTTTGAGATAAATCAGTAATCATAATATGTCGGCAATATAAATACGTCAGCTGGAGTCCCCTAACGTGACCTGTACGGCTGAATCTATAGCTCCTCAACCACTATCTCAATGAGTAGAACAACTTTCATACCTTCGAGAAAGTCCAATTTGGCCTCAAAGACCTCCAATTTCATCACACCCGCCAAGAACCCTAGAATGGGTGTGCTCCAATTCGAGCTCCAAATCAACTTCGATGCTCGAACCAAGGATTGGGCTTTGTTCCTGGGTTCTAGGGAAGTATTTTGGTAGTATTAATTTCATGAAAACGTTTCAGGCTTGGAGGATTTCGAGCACGACCCGTTTTGGCACCACATCGGTTTTCTCTATTTTGGAGACCAAATCTTCCTAAATTTGAGGTGGAATGGATAGAGGGAAGGTTATAGAGAGGTTTCTAGGTAATGATTTGAGGTAATTCAACAGAAAAATGGGTGGAAAGCCACCGGAAGTGCTCCGGGTCGACGAATGCTACAAGGATATGCCAAGAAAAGAAATCTTAGGTGCCACTACGAGGCAGTCAACACCAATCAAAGTATGTGCCTCGAAGGGCATTTCCGTAAACTCACTTATTAAAATTATAAAAATCATAATTTTTAGGGACGGGTTGTCACAAAATAATAATACAAAACTATATATTTAATATAGAATATATTGTATATATTAATATGGCTATTGTATTTTATAATAAATCTTTTAGTAATTAAACTTTAAAATTATCAAAATATTTTTTTTCTTAACGGGTCGAAACGGGTTACCCACGTGTATACTCATTAAGAACCCGTTATTAACGGGTCACCCGATAATGATCCGATTAGTTATCGTATTGACCCGAAACCCATTATTTTCATGTCGTATCAGAAACTGCCAAGTTTAATGAGATATATATATATATATATATATATATATATATATATATATATATATGTCGTTTTCATGTCGTGTCAGAAACTGCCGGGATTAAGAATGGGACATATATATATATGTCATTTTCGTGTCGTGTTAGAAAGTGCCGGGTTTAAAAATGATATATACATGTGGTCTTCGTCTTGCAATTGATATCTGTCTTTGATATAAAAATATTGTTAGTATTAGAGGCCAGAGTGTCATAAAATATTGTGTTTTAGAGGTCAGAGGCTACAAAGATATGTACATGTGGTCTTCGTCTTGCAATCACGACAATAAACCACGGTAAATAACAAGCACTGGATCAATTTTTGTATACGTTTTGTGCCAAAGAGGAGAGAAGACATTAAATTGTTTAACAGAAAGGAAAAATAGGAAGCAAACAGCAGACATTACATTTATTTGTGCAAGCGAATGAAGTAATTAGCTTCAATAGTATATCACGGATGAATTATGGGTCCGTGTAGATTATCTCTGCAAGAGCTGAGGCACGCCTAAACTGGAGCAACTTCTTTACTAGTTCACCATTCACAGAAGCGGGTTTAACTGTCATCCTCTTAAGAACGGGTGCACTTGAAAGCAGAAATCTGATAAAATCTAGTTCTGTTTCGACACCAGAAACTCCGATTATTGTCACAATTTGTAGTTGGGTCAACGGGCAATTCTCGTTGTCATATAACGAATACTTTGCTTCTTCCACAAGTACAGCCTGATCCTTCCCTGCCTACACAATGCTAATAGGATTAGAATCTTAAACTTAGAGGCTAAACAGCTCTCCAAACCATAAAGCTTTAGCGTAGAGTTGGTTTTCAAGGGTAGAAAATGAATCAACAAAAGAATTAAACTCACCGAAATGCTTAGTACTTTTAGAGAAGGAGAATTTCTTAGAAGGAAAAGAGCAGTTAACAGCTCCTTCAGATGCTTAAAGCGTATAATGAGAGAAAGAGAATTCAGAGATAATAGTGGTTCAGGAAGCTTCTCCGGCAAATCACCAGAAGCTAAATACTGGAGAAGAAAAGATGCAGAAGGAAGCAGGATCAGTGAATTAATACGCTCAAATTCACAAGGACATGAAAACACACAAACCATTACCTGTAAAAAGAATCTCATAATCGTTAGCCGTCGAATATGAGGCAGGTGAACAAAAAACTTCACCAAATTGCTACAATTGCCAGGAACCAGTCTCTGGTCATAGCTACCATGTAAGGCAATGGAAACTTCAACAAGATTTAGAGTATTTTCAAGGGAAACATCCTCGAAATCACCATCAACCTCAAGATATTGGAGATTTGGTGCACCAATCTTGAGACGTGTTAAACCATTAATGTCTTGTACAGTCAATTTCTCAAGCAGAGGACTGCAAACAATCATTTTATCAAACACATCTGGGGCCAGAGTAATCCCCTGAATATCAAGGCTCTTCAAACTCTTGAAGCCTTTGAATGTGGAAGGAGGTTTTAGCAAACAGTTGTATAACTCCAAATGAACTAAATCTTGACAAGAAAACAAACATGAAGGCACCTTGTAGGGATCCCCTTTCCAAATGTCGAGTATCAACCCTTTGATAGCATTTCTCGAGAGATGAAGAATCCATCGATCAATATCACTAGTGGCAAGACGATCTTGATGGGAAAGCTTGAATGTGTTTATGGGTCCAATGTGAAGTAGGAGTACTTGATTAACAATATTCTCAAAAGGTGTAAGGTCTTTATTTGAAAAACACCGATCATCAAACACAAGATGTGGAAGCATAGCCGTCTTGTACCTCCAGTTGCTTGATAAAACACTTGTCCTCACTGCCTCCTTAATCGACAAACGGGACAAAATATTTTCTACAACATTGCTTGGTAAGTTGCTTATTCTATCCAACGCCATCTTTCTTTCCGAACGGAACTTCGCGGTTCTTTTTGTATCTAAGATATTCAAAGAAAAAATTAAATCGTTTAGACCATGTGAGAGAGAGTTGTATATAGTAACAAAATGAGTTCAGATTTCCACTTTCACAGGAAACGATTTAATGGAAGTAATCAGAAAACGTCTCACCCGCATCAATATCGATCGGACGGAGTTTGTCTAATGCAAATTGCATACGTACAAAAACTAAAGCAAAACAACTTACCTTTGTCCAGAAACTAACTGGAGATATACAGTGAACTAACTGCTTAAGTTTCCTTTCACAAGATCGCTGCAAATGGAAATGGATCTGCATAAAATTGTAAAATAAAGTTTATATATATGTGGAATAAGAATCGACTGGAGTCTTGAATTTGGTCAAGTTAGGAATTAACAATTCAAGGTCAAGGTAGGAATAACCACTTGAGAGAGGAACCGATTGGGGTCTTGAATTTGATTCCCTTTCACATTTTTATTCTTAACTTGATAGTTAGGAATTGACAATTAAGGGGGTGTATTCAATTGGGATTTTGAGGGATTTTAATTCTTTTAATGAATCTAGGGGTATTCAATCAGAAATTTAAGTGATTCTCTGAAATTCAATGTGTATTCAATCAAGATTTTGAGAGAGTTTATTAAAATTCTCAGAAATCCAGGTGTATTCAATTAGAATTTTAAAGAAGTTTATAACATTCCAGGTGTATTCAATTAGAATTTGATTTTAAAGAATTTGAAAAAGTTGAGGAATTTGAGGGAATTTGAGAGATTTTGTAGTGTATTTTAAGCATCCACAAATCTCTTCTCTCCCCAAGAGATTTTGAGGGAATTGAATCAAAATTTTACATGGAATCTCTACAAATCAATTAGACTCCATAAAAATTCATGGATTTATAAATCCATCAAAATCTCTCAAATTCTCAATTGAATACACCCCCTAAATGTGACTCTTCTCTTTCACATTCAATTCCCACCTTTTGTTACTGTATACAATTCTCTCCGCCCGTTTTCTCCTCTGCCCGACTGCACTCCGCTTCACATCCTGACCATCCAGACATAAATTAATGATTAAAAATGTATCACGTCATCAAATTTGATCCCATACCAAAAAAAAGTCCCAAACTGAAACATCAAACCAAACCGATCCCCAACTATTTGGTAGCAGATTCGGTATTACCTATTCAATAGTTCAAGAATCCCAAACCGAACTGAGCATATATATATATATATATATATATATATATGTATGAGATAGGATCAAGGGACAAAAGTTTTTCAAATATTTTTACACTTCTTTGTAGCCTTTAGATTTTATAACATACAAGAGTTCTTATCTTTTCATTAAATGACATGAATACTTATGTGGATTTTAACTAATATTATTGATATTTGAAAGAAAAATAAAACTAATATTAATGATAAAAATAAAACTAAAAAACATAAAATCTGGAAAATTAAAAAGGGAAAAAACCCTAGCTGACTATAGTCGTGAAAACAAACTAACAGACTTTGAGCCCTAATAACACAAAAACATGAAATCTCTTCGAGATCTCCAATGGCTTGGATGAAAGCTAATTAACAAGCCATTGAAAAGCTTTCTTGTCAATCAAGGACATGCTTAAGAATTTAATGTGAATTAATTTAAGGTTTTAAAACCTCATCCTTTTCTATGAAAATTAAATTTTATTTCAGACATCAAGATTCTGTTTCTGGGCTTAGAAGCTTCTTCGAGGCATCTTCACTGATTGAAAAAAATGGACTGCTTTAATAATGGGACAAGAGTTCTCTAAATGTATCTTTTAATACCCTTTTTTTTTCTTCAGCCACTATGTATTGCTTGCTTCCCATGACTTGCAATTGCAGACAACCCATGAAAATACAGTACTGATATTGAGGATGATTCAAGGGAGGAGAGAGAAGGAAGAAGATGGTGAAAGGGTCGGTTAGGTTGTAGGGAACGATCAAGATTGATATATCCACCATGGATGATTTAGTCTTGTCATCTTTGTTAACAATGGCCTAAGGGGGTTAGAGGAAGATGGAGACTGGTCCCTAACCTGGTATTGTTCCTTAAAATGTCATTGCCACATCATTTAATAGTTTATCTTGAGTCATATTAGTTTTAACTTTCATTCGGGACCATTAGATATAAAAAGATCCAAGAGCTAATATAGAGTGTGAAGATATTTGTCAAAATATTTGTCAAAATATCTGATACGCAGGATATATATATATATGGGGAGCTTACAATTTTGGGATGATTGCAAATGTTTTGGAGATACCAAAATGTCCTCATATTTTGGCATGAAACACTTTCTCTCCCACTGTGAGTCTTTCACTCCACCACCACCCCCCCCCACCCCCGCGCGCGCGAGAGCCCTTTTAGCCTGTGTGTTGAGTCTTCTTCAAACTTCATCTCCTTTCCGATTTCTTTTCATCATTTTTCCGCATTTTGCTCAGGCTCGGGTGTTTACACCACCACCTCCCATGGTTTTATCTTCAACGGCTTTTGTGGAAATTTTCAGGTCGACGGGCCGAGGGCCCACTCAAACAACACTGATACTGTCCCCACTTAACCACCTGCACAATCCTCAGGTGTGGGGTTTTATCACAAAAGGCCTCGGTGTTAGTTAGAGTGGGGTGATTCTATTTAAAGTGCTATTTCTTCTTCCCTCTGTCCGATGTGGGACAAGAGGAGTTCCACCAGCTTTGTTGCCTTCGACTGTTGCTGATGAGTTCTCTCAGTAACTTCCTTTAGTTTGCTACAGATCCATCATCTGTGGTGTTTTATGAAGGTTGTTGGAGTCATCTTTCCATCATTTTTGTGGAATTGTTTGGCTAGATTTTTGGCGTCTGTTGGACGAAAGTTCTCCGACGATGCATCAGCGGCAATCGCAGGGAATCTAGGGTTTTCTATTTCTTTTGCTGTTTTTGGGCTCAAACTTATGGTTTGGGCTTTGTTTTGGGCCTCCATATTTTCTTTTGGGCTTTTCTTGTAATTGGACCTCAACCATTGTAAATTTGAGTGTAATTCGGTAAAAAATCTACTTCTTTTACCACAAAAAAAAAAAAAAAAAAACACTATAAGATCAATTTGCCAAAGGGCTTCGAATGGTTAAGTCAGAAGTGTTTAATATAAACTGAATATAGTAGTACAGAGTTGTGAGTAAGTTTTCCATTACAAGAGTATTCTGCAATTCGTGTCAATATGATTCAATGAAGCTTCATCTATTGTTGTCAATATGTATAAAGTGTGTTTTGCGAAAGTCGGATCGGACTTTGGGGGACGGTTGTCACTCGTTTGGTTTCATTGACCCTAATTACTTAAATATGTCAACATTTACAATAGAGAAATTCTTGAAGTAGGATACTCTTGAGTGTTTAAATTGGATTGTTGTTCGGGACTTTGCTCAAAAAAAATAAAAAAATCCACCGCAGTTAGTGTCAGCTATATGCTCAAATCAGTTTGTGTGCTTGAAGTCCCTTTTTATTTATGCGTTAATTATATGGACAGATCTTAGCTATATACAAAGTTTTTACTGCATTTCAGGAATACCAATCCGTCCCGAAATATCAAAAATATTTTGAGAATCTCGAAATTCAAGAATACTGAAATTTCGGTTCAAGGTCGGTCTTCAGATTCATGTTCAAAAAATGGTCAGTTTAGAATTCCGAATCCCATTTTTGGTTTAGGATCTCATACCGAACTAACCCTACCCACTTCCCTCCTATGCTGCTGCCCTCCCTTAAGGGACAACTCACACTTATATATTTTACTTGTCTACTTGTTAGCTTGTACAGCTGCATATTTGTTATAACTGTTTTGTAACTAATTTTAGTCTTAGTGAGTTAATTAAGGTGTATTTAGTTATAAGCTTTACTTGGCAATGTACATATACTGAGTTGTAATTCCTTATTCATTAAGAAAGAAGGGTAAACTGCTAATTTAGTTCCTAAATTATCGCCTTAATAAAAATTAAGTCCTTAAACTATTTTTTTCAGAAAAATTAGTCCCTGAATTATAAAAATCTGTCAATTACATCCCTAATATTATATTCGAAGCTACTACATTCAATTTTCCGTCAATTCAAGCCATGTTACTTGCATGTGATACACATTGGAGGGTAGATTGATAGTTTTTCATATAAAAAAAATTGTATAGAGTTCACTTTGGAGGATAAATTGGTAGTTTTTCATAAAGAAATAATGTAAGTTAACTTTTGAGGGTAAATTAGACATTAAATTTGCAACCTATATGAAATGTTAAGGGCTTATAAACGAGAAAATGATAGTATTACACTCTAAAGTGTATCAAGTGACTTAAGTTGACGAAAAATTGGATAAAATTGCTTTGAATAGAATAGTTGGGATGAAATCAGCAATTTCTAATGAATTTAGAGACTTATTTTACCGAAAAAATAATTCAAGAACCTAATTTTCACTGATATGATAATTCAGTGACTAAATCGGCACTTCACCCAGAAAGAAATATACAAGGCTTATTTCTTACATGGTATCACCCGCCTCTATGCTGCACATCACTCCTATCCTTCTTTTTATGCAATTCGATCTTCGATCTTTGTGTTGTTGATCTTCAATCTTTTCTTTGATTATTCTCTACAATTCATGGCGTCTTCAAGCTCTTCTCCTACACATCCTAAAGTTGTTGCTTCTAACTTTACACATGTCACTCCCAATTTCACAGCGATAAACCCTAATTCTTCGATCTCTTCGATTTCTTCGATTACAGTTTCAAATATTAGTTGTATGGTGCCTACGAAGCTCAACAATGACAATTACCTCGTTTGGAAAGCTCTTTTTGCTCCAATTTTTAGGCGATATAAACTCACCGGAATTGTTGATAAATTTGAGGTCTGTCCACCACCATATCTTCCTGATCGATCTGGTCAAAATATTGGGATTCGTAATCCTGATTTTGGAGTTTGGTATAAAAAGGATCAGAATATCCATATTTGGCTTAACTCTACACTCTCTGAAGACATCATCCTCTTCACAGTCGGTGTCACCTCTTCTCGCGAGCTTTGGTTGAATCTTGAGTAACATTTTGGAGGTGTTTCTACAGCTCACATCCATCAACTCTGCTCTCGTCTTCATTCGGTAAACAAAGGTGATTTCGCCATTTCTGAATACCTACAACGCATCAAAGGCATTTCTGATGCTCTAATGGTTGCCTGTGCTCTGGTCTCCGATCATGACCTTATTGATGTTACTCTTAGTGGCCTCCTTAATGAGTATGATTCTTTCATTGACTATATTGTGCTTCAAATTTCTTCTACCTCAATGGACGAACTTCATAGTCTTTTGTTAAACAGAGAAGTTCTTATGAATCGTAAGAAGAAAAGAGTGCAATCTTCCGCTTCAGAACCGTTTTAGGCTTTTGCTGCTTAATCTCAGCATCCTTAAGCCCATATGCTTCTTACACCATATTTCTTCCACAAGCTTATGCTGCTCAGTCATCCAAATATAATGCTCCTCCAAAGTATTACAACAACAATGGCTGTAAAGGATCCTTTCAGCATAACAATCGTGGTAATTTTCATAAGAGTTCCAATAATTCTCGTGGTAATTTTCACAATTCTGGCAATGGTTATGGTAACTTTAGAAATAACTCTGGCAATGATTTAGGCAATTTTTATCGCAACTTTAGTGGTTTTAATCGAAACAATCCTGGTGGAAGAATTCATTGTCAAATATGTCATTCTTATAATCATGAAGCAACTATTATGAACACATGAATCATTCTTTTGCTAGTAAAATTCATCTTGCAAAATTGGCTACTATGTATGCTCGTACTACTTCCAAGCAATCTTCTCCTACTTGGTTGATGATTTATGGACCCACGTCTCATATAACCAATGATATCTTAGCCATTTCTTCCCCAATTCCTTATTATGGTGAAGACAGGGTATGTTGGAGATGGACAAGGTATGTGTATTCATCATACTGGTACTTCTACGCTTAAAACACTAGATAGTGCCCATAGATTGAATAATGTTCTTCATGTTCCCATTATGGAATTCAGTCTACTCTTTTGCCAATCAATTTCTAAAAGATCATTATAGTTTTTACCCTTGATTCTGATGGTTCTGAAATCAAGAATCATTCTACGGGGAGGATACTTTTTCAAAGGCTAGTTAGACATGGTTTCTATCATTTTCAAGGTCTTTCCTTAGTATCCTCTACACATTATCCTCTTATCAGTACCAAAGTTTCCTTGCAACTATGGGACAAGAGGTTTGGCCATCTTTGTACAGCTATGTTTAGAAAGATTTTACACAAGGATAAGCTTGCTCACAGTGATGACAAGTAGGGATGGGCAAAAAGGTTTGGGTAACCACGGTTATCCACCCATTTAAAATTTACGGTTACGGTTATGGGTAACCATTTAGACGAACAAACGGTTATGAGTATAACCGTTTATCCGTGAAATTTAAATAGGCAGTTATGGGTATTACTGGTGTTTATAACGGGTATCCATCGGTTATGAATATTACCTGCAGTTATATAGGTAACCATTTACCCATTTAATTTAATATATGTAAAAAAAATTAAAAATATTATGAATTTTGAGGGGTTTAAGAAGCAGGCTCTCTCTTTCTCTATCCTCTTTCTCTCTCCTCTCCTTCCCAGCGACCTGCGACCCCAGGTCCCCAACCAACAGAGCCAAACTTCAAGTATATTTCCACACAGCGCCAAGTTCGGATTCAAAGCTTCCCCAACTTTGCTTTTTTACCATAATTGAAATAATAAAATAAGCGTAAACTATTATTTTACAATAATTGAAAGTCGCATTTCTCTCCAAGAAATATGAAATAGGCATAAACTATTATTTTATATAATTGAAATAATCAAATAGGCGTAAACTACTATTTCAATTATTAGAATTGTACGAGGACTTAAATGATTAAAATAGGAAAATGCATACTAAAATGTACCTATAAATGTGTTTAATTGTCAGAAAACAAAAATTATGACAAATTTTTCTTTTGTAATTTTCAAGTTGTTAAAAAAAAAACATATAGACGGGTGAAAAAGGGTAAATGGGTAAAAAAAAAAAAGATAAACGGGCTCAAAAACGGGTAAATGGTTATGGTTAAATGGGTACACGGTTATGGGTATGAGTAACCGTTTATAAACGGTTATGGTTATGGGTATAACCTTGTATGCAATTACCCAACGAGTAAACGGTAAAGCGGGTATGAACATGAATAATTATGGGTAAATAACCGCGGTTACCCGTCCGCCATAACCATTGCCCATCCTTAGTGACAAGTTTACTAATTTATTTTGCTCAGATTGTGCTATAGGTAAAAATCACAAATTGTCTATGTCTTGTAGTACTAATATTGTCTCTGCTAGTTTAGAGTTGATTCACTCTGATGTTTAGGGACCAGCTCCAGTTATTATTATTAGTGGTTACAAATTTTATGTGTTGTTTGTGGACGAGTTCACTAAGAATACTTGGTTGTTCCCTCTGAAAGCTCAGTCTGAAGTATTTTCCATTTTTTTAAACTTCAAAGCTTATGTAGAAAACATGATTGGAAAGAAAATAAAGATTTTGATGTCTGATTCAGAGTGTGAGTTCATAAGTTCTCCATTCAATTCTTTTCTCTTAAGTCATGGTATATCACATCAATATAGTTGTCCTCGCACTCCATCACAGAATGAATGTGTCGAGAGGAAGTGTGAAATCCCGTTCCCGAATTTCACTATTTAATTTTCATATATTGTATTTGCGCAATTTTATTTTTGTTAATTTTAGAGTTTTAGTTAACTAGTTACAAAGTTTGAGTTTTCGTAATAGCCATTTAAGTCTGTACACCTTTTGGGGTTACACTTAGACCATCTCCAACTGATCCAAGATTCTCCAAGATATTAATATTTTAATGAACAGTACAGGGCCATATTTGCCTCAGTCTCCAACCGAGTGCCAGATGGCTCGTTTTAGCCCTGTCACAAAAAACCGTCTCCAACCGAGGGCCAACGGGCCATAGGGCCAAACATAATTTCATATTTTAATTTAAAAACTACAACAACTTAAATTTAAAAACAACAACTTAAATTTAAAAACTACAAATTAAATTTAAAAACAACATTAACTTAAATTTAAAAACTACAACAATTTAAATTTAATATGGATAATCAACATTATCTTCATCATCCGCCATTGTAGGAGTATAGTCAGAGGTAAACAACTGCCGCCGAGCCATAATTTCCTTTTTTTTTTCATATCAAAATAGGCCTTACTCGTTGGAGTGTAATTCGAAGTGTTCCTTTCCATATTCTTATCATCCATCTCTTCTTGTATTTGTTTGGCCTGTTGTTCATGCCTACACTTCCTTTCTTCCGCCTCACGGGCATTTTGCTCCGCCATTAATCGCAATGAGGCCGCCATTTCAAGTTGAGCAGCGTAATTATCATTTGCCTTGCCCTTTTCCTTCAACCTTCGGGCCTTGTTTCGTCTCATAGGCCTAGGTAAAGAACCTTCGGCCGGAGACAAATTTTCTACCCTTCTTTGTTGAATGGTAGGAGATTCATATTCATCCGTATCTACAATTGGGGACGTAGTTTTGAACACCGGCATAGGATCTACTCTACGTTGAGGTGGATCTTCAAATAATATCCACCCTTTACAAATTTCCCAACAACCGTGAAATTGAAAGGGTTTTGAGCTGCCCTCCATATACAATTCCTCCGCTTGGCGTACCTAGAAAATATAATTACAAAAATTAAAGGAAATTAATTCATGAAATTAAATGTAATATAATTAAACATTTAAAATAAATTATGAAAACACTAACTTCGTCGTAGTAATTGGCGCCGCTTTCATGTCTATTTGCGGCTGCTAATAGTGCTTGATGCCATTTATTCAAACTTGGATGAAGATGTTTCTTCCATCTTGAAGAACAACTCTCATGGTTTCGGGTATTCGGTGGAATGGTGCCTTTGTAGAACTCTAAGTATTTTTTGGACACACGAGTCCAAACACCTTCACTTGTTTGAGAAATCCCCCTCACACTATCTTCTGAGACCCATCTATAAGCCCTGCAAAGAGCTTCATCTTCTTTTCGGGTCCAAACCCTACCTTTCATTGCAGATGAGGCCATTTTTATTGAAAAAAATTGAAGGAAATTATTGAAAAATTTGAAGAAATATTGAAGGAAATTATTGAAAAAATATTGAAGGAAATTATTGAAAAATTTGAAGAAATATTGCATATGAAGGAAATATTGAAAAAATATTGAAGGAAATATTGCATATGAAGGAAATATTGAAAATGAAGGAAATATTGTAGATGAAGTGAAGAATTGAAAGAGATTCATCATATTTATAGAAGAAAAAAAAAGGTTTAAATTTAAAAAAAAAAAATTCCAACGGCTAGTGACCGTTGCTTTAAATTAAAAAAATAATAATGCAACGGCTAGTTGCTTTGAATTCAATTTCAAATTATTAGTGTCGGTTATAACCGACACTATTGTAATTCAAATTATTATTAGTGTCGGTTATAACTGACACTAATAGTAATTAATAAAAACATTTGAAACTAACGGCTAGTTTTAAACACTGTTAGTGTCAGTTATAACCGACACTATTGCTGCCTTCTAAATTATTCCTGTCAGTTATAACCGACAGGAATTCTGACAGTTTAAAAAAAATAGCCAGTCCAGGGCTGGCAGGCTGGCTGGAAGTGGCCAACCCTCTAGCCCTCCAGCCCTCTCCGATTCCGTGGGGCCTTCCTAGATTCCAGAGCTCTCTGGCCTAGCCCTCGGTTGGAGACCCTTTTTAGGCTATTTTCGGCCCTCTGGCCCTTTGGACCCTTCGGTTGGAGATGGTCTTAATGATTTTTTTATAGCTCTTGATTGTACGAGCATGTAGGCGAATACTGCTCCTGAAACAGAGTTATAATGAAGGAATTACGAGCTACATAAGTCAAGGACAAAAACGTAAATTGGACTTGCTACACATTGGGAACGGGGACCAATCCCCGTTCTGGAAAACTGAGAGCCGACTCGATTGAGACCGGGTCACTCACATGACCCGTTTTTCCGACCCGGTTTCTGCAAGCTGTTCCGACGTTTTTTTTTCTGGCGAATTAAAGCCAGTCACCACCAGGAAACAACTCAGCTCACCCCAAATATCATTTCCACCGAAACTCGAGCGAGTTTGATCACAGTTTCACTACGAACAGAGTCGTCGTCTTCCTCGAGCTCACAGCAACGATCCCACCATCCCTGCGCTTTCCGACGTCACCCACCACCAGCATCTGACTCACCAAGAGCCCAGGAACAAAGCCCAAGCAATGTTCGAGGCGTTGGAGCATCGATGACGTTGAATCGACGATCACCCTTTCTATGGTTTTTCGGCATTCCATGAGCGTTTTCAGGAGTTTTCCCACGGGATTGGATCCAGAAGAAGTTATAAATCTTACTCTACTCCTCAAGCTTCATTTTGGTATAATTTGAGCTATTTGGCGTTAGATGAAAATCCCGCCGAGTCGTGGCCGCCAGCCGCCACGTGCGACGCTTTAATCATAACTGGGATCATGAACCATGATAATTAAGTACAATTATTGGCTGTATTCCTATTGAGTTAATGTTCTGCAATCAACTATTAGCCATAGGTTGCAGAGCATAATTTTTTTTTCCTTTAATCAATTTTAGTCATTGGTCATAGGCTATAGCTGCAAAGCACAAAGATTTGACTTGTGAATTAAGATATGACCATCCAGATATGAAATAGTCAAACGGGAAAAGAGAGGAGAATTAATGAGGTGAGAGAATAATAAAAGTCAAACGGGAAAAGAGAGGAGAATTAATGAGGAGAGAGAATAATAAATTTGATTAAAAGGCTTTTAGAATTTTGTTACCAAATACATAATTATTTAAAAAAAGATAATTAATTGGATTAATTATAAGGAAAACTAATGAAAAGAGCTTGAAAACTTTGAGTTTTAATGATAAAGACAAAATAAAGGGTAAAGTGAATAGTGCCAGGATTGACTTTTTCGTGTAAAAATGTGGTTTTTCGTTAAAGTGAACAGTACCGGGAGCTTTTCGTTAAAGTTCCCTTAATTATATTGCCTCTCAATTAAGGTATTAAATATCCATAATATCTCGATATTTTTATCAAAATTTCCGTGTTTTTTAAATTTCTATATTTAAAAAAACACCAAGGGGATTCGAACCCCTCCCATTTTACTCCTTCAATACCTTGACCACCATATCACTTATGTTTTTGTGAAAATATGCTAAAATATTTACATATTTTCTACACTCACAATGTTTGCCACATCGCTATATAATCAACTTAAATCAGTTAAATCCATCATGCAATGCATTTCCTTCCAATTTTTTGTGATAAACTAATAGATAATTGACTAAATAAACATCCTGCAAAGTTTCAATAAAAATTTCCAAGTTTTTCTTACAATTTTCGTGGTTTTTATTCAATTTTTATCGATATCGATAATATCCCGATATTTCCGTGTTTTTGAACTACCGATATTTCCGATATCATCGATATTTAATACCTTGCTCTCAACCATTAAAGTGTATAAATTTAATCATTTAAGACTTATGTCAATAATTGTGTCAAAAAATATGGTGTCACTAATCCGTACCAATTGCGAAGCCCAAATTCAATTATTTTAAAAAGTAGCAGCCTTCCAAATCAACCCAATTTTGATGCAAACTTGGTCAACTTAGCCATGCCTAATAATATGATGTAACGCCACCATATCTCTGACTCATAATCTTCTAATTGCTATCATTATCGTATACTTTTCTGGTAAATATGCAAACAATAAACTCAATTATCTAATGGTTAATATAAATTTTGTATTTATTTGTTATAATTAATTAAAGAGTAAATTGTACAAATGGTCCATCAACTTTAATCAAATTGGAGCAATAGTCCCTCAACTAAAAATCCATTACCATTGGTCCCTCAACTTATTAAAATGTGTAGCTATAGTCCTTTTCATCAATTTTGTCAAAATAAGCTATGTTGGAATGACCATTTATACAATTAGGGTCTCTCAACTCATCAAAGTGTATAATTATGGTTCTTTTCGTCAATTATGTCAAATTTTTTGTCAAAATGAGTTATATTGGAAGGACCATTGCTACAATTGAGTTAAAGTTAAGGGACCATTTCTCCAATTGAATTAAATTTGAGGGACCAATGGTAATGAATTTTAGTTGAGGGACCATTGCTCCAATTGAGTTAAAGTTAAGGGACCATAGCTACAATTTACTCTGAATTAAACACTGATATGGCTTCTTGTTTGAAAAAAAAAAACCATATATAACTTAAATTCGTTAACCTCTTTCAACATTAAGAAACGATGTGCTTCAAGAGCTAATTCATACTTGATACTTGTTGTTTGTGAATAATCAGCACATTTTGATTATACTAATGAGGATTATTGCTTATAAATTAAGGTGCTCGTTTTTACTCCAAAAGAGAATGTTGCGGTAGAAGGGGGTAAGAATATCAGACCATCTTCAAAAGAAATGTCAAATTATAACACTATATAGTTTATATTTGGATGAGAAAAATAAACTTAGAATTTTAAATAAAAATCAGAATTTATAAATTACCATGCACCCATTTCCTTGTTTTGATTAATAAACATAGAAATTTAGAATTTCCGTGTGGGAAAAAAACTTGGAATTTGTGACCTTCAATTCCCAAGTTTAAATTACATGTAAATATGTGTCATTTTTGAATTTCCATGAGTGGAAGTTTAAAAATAACAAATTCTGTTTCAAATTTCATTGTTCTTTGAGGTTAACCAAACAAAAAAATTCACATATTCTAGAACATAAAATTATGTCATTTCAATTTTCGTCATTTTAAAATTCTTTAGTAATCTTAAATTTCCTCATCAAACATAGTGTAAGAGTCAAATTACAATTGATGGCTGATATGATAATCTGAAGTCTTATGTCAACTTTTGTACTTCTCCAATCAAATTGTGAAATGCTATTTTATTATTTAGGCCTAATTGGATTATTAGTCCCTGTGGTGATAGGGTAGTTGGAAGATAACCCTACAGTAAACAAATAAATAAATATAAATAACTAAGATTTAAGCCCATGTGGTGAAGTTTGTTAGGATTTATACCCAAAAATTGAAAATTCCGTCATTTCTCCTTTAATTATTAGCATGTGAGCTACACATAATAGGCTATAATAGAACTCTCCATTAATGTGAGGTTAACTTTATCTTTTTAGTTTCACGTGTGAGTCTCTTGTGTTAACAATTAATAGAGAATTGACGAAATTTTCAATTTTTGGCCTAAATCCTAACAAACATACCCAGGGCTTAAATACTTTTTATTTTTATTTTTATCACTAAGACTATTTTCCAACTAGCCTATCACCATTAATCCAAACAAGCCTATTATTTAAATTGAGCTTTAAATGGTTGTAATTATTAAAAAAAAAGTTGAAACAAAATTTTTATGGGTTGAAATGTGAATGGAATAAGGGATCCACCATAAATGAATTAAAAATAAATTTGACATTGATGTCAAATTTGACTCTAAATCACCAATCAACAAATAACATTTTGGTTGGAGAGATTTTTATGTCAAATATGCACAGTAGCATACGACCTAAGATTTTGACATCTCCCTTAGAGATGCTCTAAAAAAACAAAAGGCTAGTAAACTTACGTAATCGTATAAGTCTACTTTAATATATTTATACATATATTTGAACCTTTCACACGCCCCATTTGAATTTTGATATAGTCCACACGTCGCAATTAACGATTAATGTTTTTTTTTTCTCGTTTGGCTAGCCGTCTCCCAATTAGACTGCTTCTTCTAGTGCCTACTTCCAAGAAACAATTCCAAACCCCAAGTCCCCCAAGTCCCCCACTCCTTTATATATACATACACATTACAAACTCTCCCTCATCACCTCACAATTCCAAACGTCTCAAATCTCTTTTATTTTCTTTTTCTTTTTCATCCGATATATACCCAATATACAAAATCCATCAAAATTAGAAATGAGGACCTCTAGCAAAGCAAAGAAGCAAAGCAAGTTCATGTACATTATTTGTGCACCCGTTAGGATCTTAACCAAGGCAAGAAACTTTTACGTGAGGGGCCTGGAAGATTATGCCGGCAAGGTGGTTTGTGGTGGCGGTGGTGTGAGTGGTTACACTGCTTCACAAGTTTTGCCCAGGAGCTTCAGCGTCAATTCTTCGAGTTCTAACGACGACGAGGACTTGAGTCAGCTTCTAAGAACGGCGTCGTCCAAGAGAAGTAATGCAGAGAAAGAGAGAGAGAACAATAATATTAAGTCTGTTGGGAGATCAGATGTGCACGGAAGACCAATAGTTAGACAACCCACAAACACTATGAATGGAATGGGGTTGAGGAGTTGCAGTGTTGGGTTGAAGATGGGAAGAATTGATGAGGAGACAGCTTGTTCTTTTAGGGAAGATGAAGTAGATGTAAATGCTGATTTGTATCCGAGAAGCAGAAGCCATGCTGTTCGGAGAAGAAATGTTGGGTTTGCATAATTAGCCAGCCAAGAACTGATTTCTGGAATATTTTTTTATTTGGATGTAAAAACAAAATGAATTCATTCCAATTCTTTGTTTGATTTTTTCGATGCCAATTTATTCTCGAAAATGCATTATACAGTGTTAGAGTTAATTTGAATTTACTCTTATTGGCCTCAAATTTGTACTTTTTAATTCCTAATTATATTTTAAAAAATTCTACTCAATGGTGGAGTTATGAATTTTTTATTGAGTGTGTTGGCTTAAAGATTTCAATCTTTATAAATAAAAAAAATAATATTATATTTTTCACATTATTAGTAGCTTAAAAAAATTACACAAAGTGAGTTAAATAATTTTTCGTTATTAAAAAATACGTGTTAAAATTCAAACAAATCCAAATTTAAAACATATATGTACAAGCAATGTTTTAAAAATTGCTCTAGCAGCCGTGATGAAGGCCCATTGTGATTTGGGACAAATCATTTGAAAAATCAGCGGAGACCTAGGCGCTCTAAACATCGCTAGCGGCACTCTAGGCAGTCTGAAATTCTTGCTGTCGCACAAGGTGCTCTGCAACTCTCCTCACCAACAAAGGCTTTACAACTCTCGCCACCTCGAAGTCTCATCGTATCTCTTGCATCGCAGAGAGAGAGAGAGAGAGAGAGAGAGAGAGAGATGTGGGTTTTTGTGTCATGGGCTCACGGGAAGAGTGAAAAATTAAAGTAGGAAGAGGAATTTTTGTTTTACTTTGCCACGTGTGTGATTCTTCATGACTAAAACATAAGGGAATAAATTTATTTTTTAATTGGGGAAACCATGTTCAATTGTTTTTCAAATGAAAAGCAAAGTCCAACAATGATTAATATAATAGAGTGAGTAAATGTCACATCCCGGCCCGGGGCAGACCACTTTTCGAGCCCGCTCCACCACCGTAACACAATATTGTCCGCTTTGGGCTCCGACCACGCCCTCACGGTTTTGTTTTTGGGAACTCACGAGCAACTTCCCAGTGGGTAACCCATCATGGGAGTGCTCTAGCCCCCTTCTCGCTTAACTTCAAAGTTCCAACGGAACCCGAAACCAGTGAGCTCCCAAAAGGTCTCGTGCTAGGTAGGGATGGAAATATACATTTAAGGATCACTCTCCTGGGCGATGTGGGATGTCACAATAAATGTTACAAAATTAACAAAAAAAAAATCTTAAAATTTGAAAAGGGATCATCTTTGGATTCCTTCCTTTTAATCCATCAAGTTTGGGGATCCTGACCACTGAAATTTGATCCAACAGCTACAAACGGGGGCACACTTTAAAAGTTATAATAACATTTGCCGTTTGATCAAATTTCAATGGTTCAGATCCTCAGACTTGGTGGATTAGGAGGAAGGGATCCCAAGAGGATAACTTTCCCTAAAATTTTACACATATACTCATATTTTATAATATATATTATAAATTTATGTAAATCTGCGTAGGCCGCCTAGGCACCCGCTTAGGCTTTAGCTCGCTGCCCGACTAATCCTTAACATTTTTTAGAACCTTGTGTATAAGAACCGATAAGAAAAAATATGTAAGAAAAAGAGATCGTTCTTATATAATTCAATTGAGAGAACTAAAATTAGTGACTAAATATTTATATATATGGTGGACTACATTAAAAAATTAATGAAAATTACATATAAAATTTTATTCTTTCACTAAAAAGCTACTTGGGTAACCCTTAATGTGGTTCTGCCAGTGCTTACTAATTATTTGTATCATATCTCTAATAGAAATTAGACTCACAAATGTTAGTGGATCTTAACTCTATTAGACAAATGATACAAATACGTAATAAGTCTAGCTCACCCAATTTCAATTATATTACATTTGGATTGGTTTTGCCAAGATGTTAGTCAATTGTCCGAAAATGATATGGTTCGTTATTAATGGCATCAAAGTAAGGAACAAGGAGGTGGATTTTATTTATTGACAACATTGAACAAGTCGTCAAGCTACTACGATCTGCCTGAGTCGGCCTGACCCTACTAGCCATATGCAATGGAATTGACTCTTTAAATTATATTGCCCTTCCTTTTCTTCCCCTGTTTTAATTAGCAATGTTCTAAAAGACGCTAGGCGCTAGTCGGACGGCGGGCTGAGACCTATCGCCTAGGCAGGCGCCTAAGCAAACTAGGCGAAATTAATAAAATCTATTATATTTCGTATAAATAAGTGTATGTTTATACTTAAAACATATATGATTTCATCATTAACTACAAAATGGAATGACATATATATTATGAGCTATTGGAACATAATGAAAACATAGGAAACAAGTATATAATGTGTGTTCTTTTAAGTATTCAACAAGTCTCTTACAATTTATTGAAAAAATAAAATGCAAAATGAAAGTTATCTATTTTCTGTCTAATTGAGTCACAATCTAGGCGGGCGTCTAGGTTGGTCTGGGCGGGCTAGGTGGGTACCTAGGCAGTCTAGGCGGGCGCCTTAGTAGGTCTTGGCACCCTTTCTTAATTTTCAAATGTCTAGGCATTAGTCGGGGTGGTGGCTAACCGTCTAGCGCCTAGGTGGGGCCTAGGCGGAGATTTTTAGAACAGTGTTAATTAGTAACACTTTATATATATATATATATATATATATATATATTTTGTTGGGTCAAATATATTTTTAGTTAATTAATTTTTTTATACAAAGATATATTTACATACAAAGGGTTCAGAAGAAAAAGTAGTTACGAATTTGTTACTTTTGAGATTCAAACCTAAGGACTCTCACTTACAAGTAAAGACTAATACTACTAGACTAGGATTGGCAATTTGGGACAGAAATACTATATCCATCTCCATAATCACAAAAATTAATCATATTCGTAATCACAAATTAACTAACGAAGTTTATCCATAACCATACCCATTAGATAATGGATTTCCCATCAGTTAACAGTTATTTCCATCTTCGTCAATATAAACAATGTATTTGTTCAGCTAACACACTATAATTTAGTAGATACTAATTTCATTATTAAATATCCACAAATTCCTTGATTGTACGACTCTTGAAAATAGATGATAAACTTGGAATATTTTATAAAATGATTCAATGAACGGATCTTGTAGAGTATAAAAATTAAGGCATTGAATTTAAAGCATTGATGATGTTAGCTCATCTTAGATATCTTCCATAAGCATCATTGAATTCTCATTGATTTTGATTCAAAACTTTTGAACTTTCTCACAAAATGCAGCTCACACAATGCAACTTTTGTATTCTCAAGGTAATGAGTTTGGTGAATAACGATTATAAATATATGGGAGGCCTTTAAGGGAATGGGTCCCCATATTTTTTATTATAAAAATAGGGATTAGTTGCGAGGCCTACACCACATTGAACTTTAATGTTACTAACTATCTATTTTTTATGTTGCACCTCATGGATCATCCTTTCAAAAGATAAGCAAAACTAAAAATATTTGAGGCATCTAATTGAGTTAAAAAAAATTGACAAACGCTTTGTTCTAAGAAAATATATAAATTTCATCATGATAATTAAAAAGACAAATGGTTTCGAATTAATTTGAATTTTTGCAAAGATAATCTATAAATCAAGACTTACAAAATAGACCGTTCCGATTGTTGAAGTTCGATGTGAAGTGGGTCCCACAACTAATCACCATTTAAATAGAAAATGGGGACCCCTTCACTTAAAGGGCCTGTGTATAGGTTTTAGAACCCAAAGGCCGAGATGTGTTCCTTATTTGGCCATGATTGCTCATATATCGGAAGTCAGCTGTGTATTCTACACCATCACCAATTTATGCTACTCCCTGACCGAGTTCAGTGGCAAATTGGCACACCCACATTCACTAGAAAGATATAGCTAGCTCATTAGCCATTTACTCTGCAAGCTAAGCAGTTTTTAAATTCAAACAAAAAGTTTCCCCTTTTACTTCTAAAGAGAATGTTGTGATAAAAGGGGATGAGAATAAAATACAAAAGACCAATAAACCTATTTGTACAAGTCCACTCTAATATATTATACACTTATTTGAACCTTTCACATGGCCCATTTGAATTTTGATATAGTCCACACGTCGTAACTAACGATTAATGTTTTTTTTCTTTTGGCTAGCCGTCCCAATTAGACTTAATAATGCCTACTGGCTAGTTCCAAGAAACAAGTCCAAACCCCAAGTCCCTCAAATCCCCCACACCTTTATATATTCGTACACATTACAAACTCTCCCTCATCACCTCACAATTCAAAACCTCTCAAATCTCTTTTCTCTTCTTTTTTTTCATCCCATATATACCCAATACAAAATCCATCAAAATTACAAATGAGGACCTCTAGCCAAGCAAAGAAGCAAAGCAAGTTGATGTACATCGTTTGTACACCCATTAGGATCTTAACCAAGGCAAGAAACTTCTACATGAGGGGCCTGGAAGATTGTGCCGGCAAGGTGGGTTATGGTGGCGGTGGTGTGAGTGGTTACACTGCTTCACAAGTTTTGCCCAGGAGCTTCAGCGTCAACTCTTCGAGTTCTAACGACGATGAGGACTTGAGTCAGCTTCTCAGAACGGCATCGTCGAAGAGAAGTAATGCAGAGAAAGAGAGAGTGAACAATAATATTAAGTCTGTTGGAAGTTCAGATGTGCACAGAAGACCAATGGTTGGACAAGCCTCAAACACTACGAATGGAATGGGGATGAGGAGTTTCAGTGTTGGGTTGAAGATGGGAAGAATTGATGAGGAGAAGGCTTGTTCTTTTAGGGAAGATGAAGTGGATGTGAAAGCTGATTTATATCCGAGAAGCAGAAGTTATGCTGTTCGGAGAAGAAATGTTGGGTTTGCATAATTAGCCAGCCAAGGACTGAATTCTGGAATATTATTTTGTTTGATGTAAAAAAAAAAAAAAACATGAGTTCATTCCAATTCTTTGTTTTATTTTTTTGCCAATTTATTTTCGAAAATGTAATTTACAGTGTTAGAGTTAATTTACCCTTATTGGCCATAAATTTGTACTTTCTAATCCTAATTATATTATTTTCGTTTGGATTGATATTTGCCAAGATGTTAGTCAATTGTCCGAAAATGATGCCTAATTCGGCCTGACCCTACTAGAGCAAGATGCAACGGAATTGTACTTTCTATAAAAAAATTTATCTTTTTGTTGGGTCAATATGTATTTTTAATTAATTATTTATTTTTATACAAATATATAATTACATACAAAGGATTAGAATATTTGTTACGAATTCATCACTTTCTAGATTCAAACTTAAGACATCTCACTTATAAATAAATAAGAATACTACTAAATTATAAAATTAGTAACATTATATTTTAATCGTTAACTTGAGTCTGAGTCTGATGTATAATAGGAGGGGTTCGGCCAAGCCTTCCTCCCCTATGTACGTTTTTCGAAAGGTCTTTCCTATTAAAAGTTATTGACCGTGACAGTTATACTGTCACTTGGTATTATTAATGAATGTGTTATAATTTTAGTAGACGACATGGTTGATATGTTATTAAATTAAGATATATTTTAATATGATATCTAGGATATATTGTCACATCCCAGCCTGACCTAGACCACTTTCCGGGCTTGACTCTGTCATAGCACGATATTGTCCGCTTTGAGCCCCTACCACACCCTCACGGTTTTGTTTCTGAGAACTCATACGAGAACTTCCCAGTGGGTCACCCATCCTAGGATTGCTCTCACGCGTGAACTCACTTAACTTCGGAGTTCTGAAGCCAGTAAGCTCCCAAAAGGTCTTGTGCTAATTGGAGGTGAGAATGTATATATAAGGTTTACAAGATCCTCACCTCTGGACGATGTGGGATCGTACAATCCACCCCCTTTAGGGGCCCGAAGTCCTCGTCGGCATACTTGCACCACACGACATAATGGCTCTAATACCAAATGATGGAACTCTAAAGTTAAGCGAGTTCGGGCAACAACAATCCCAGGATAGGTAACCCACTAGGAAGTTCTCGTGTGAGTTCCCAGAAACAAAAACCGTGATGGTGTGGCCGGGGTCCAAAGCGGACAATATCGTGCTATGGTGGAGTCGAGCCAGGGGCGGGATGTGACATATATTATAAAAAAAAAATGGACATTCATGCTCGTGTTATAACATGAGTAAATTGATTATTGCATGTAAATCGGTTGAAAAGAGCTTGGGTTTAGATTGAGTTTGACTCGTGTTTGGCTTGTCAAATCTCCTCTCGTGCAAGAACAAGCCAAACCTATATTCCGCTTGATATAAAACAAACCAAGCATGAATATTGATATGTTTGCCTTGTAAAGCTCATGAACAACTTTCACGAAAGTGCTCAAACTAGATTCTATTAAATCACTTTTCTTGGGATAAAAAAAAATGATGTTTGAGATTTTGGTTTTAAAGAATTAAGTTTATATTTTATTCTAAGTTTAGATTAATTATCTTCAATTGACTTTTCCTCGTAACACGGAGCTTGATATACTATATCCCCTATAAAATATATAAATAAAAGAAAAATTATGTGATCGTCCTTAAGTACTATATATGAATTTTTTTTGTTATATTGTTTGTATATTATATATTCTATTAGTAAAATGTGTTGCCAAATTGCAAATTTGTGTTATAATACCAGACCATCTTATTTATAATAAATAGCTCGATACAACTTAAGTTCGTTGTTGAGCTATAAATTTTAAAGCTCGGCTAATAGAAGAAGGAAGCCAAGCATGGCTAATGTTTGGAAATTAAATTAAGTAAGTCGAACTTGAGCAAGGTGAAAATTAGTTTGGCTCAGTTTGTTGCTGGCCCTATAATATGACAATCACACTAAAAAAAAATTTATTTTCCGTTAGAAACTAAGAAGTTGTTAACTAGATGAAGCTTTTGATTACACTGTTATTGTAAGTATTTTATTTTTTGGTTACAAAGGGACCCAAAGCCCAAGCAGAATCACTAAATAAGGAAGAACATCAGCCCAAAAGGCTTAGACAAATAGCCTGAGCCCTAGCAACCCCATAAATATCATCTAGAAGTAAGCCACCTATTGAAGGAGGAGGGTAATCCAACATAACATAGCCTAAGTCCAAAGAAAAACTCAACTTTGCCAAACCATCTGCCCCCATACTCCTTTCCCTATAAATATGACTTAAATTAGATTGATCAAATTGAGTAATCAAGTGATTACAGCCATATAACAAAGAAGCCAAGGGACGCAACTCATGCCCAGTACATTTGATGAGTGACACTAAAATAGTAGAGTCAGATTCCACACGTATTCTCCTAGCACCCTTATCCAAAGCCATTTTCAAACCTAAAAAGAGATCCTACAGTTCAAAGTCAAGGACTTCTCCTACTTCCATATAAGCTAAAAAAAGCCCCAATCCACTAGCCTTGATGATCACTAAGTACTCCTGAACCGATAGCATGGTTTTTCCCTTGGTGAGAACCATCAATATTCAATTTCAACCATCCCTCGTTTGGAGAAACCCAAGCCAACTTTTCAAGAATTTTGTGGGGCTTAGAATGACTAACCTTATTCGCATCAGTCCACTCCCAAGCATATTTTAAAATAGTGTTCACAATGTCCAAGGAAGCTTGATAGGATGGATTGAAGACAATACAATTTTTCCACTTCTAAATATGCCAACACGCAAACTAAAAATGATTACACCATTCCAACCCTCGGTGACTGAGAGTTTTACAATGCATGTTAGTAGCAATCCATCCTTCCAGGTCTAAATTGAAAGTAGAGCGAATATTACTAGGAACCTTCAACAAATTCCAAAACAGCTTTAGCTTTAGAGTACTCATTCAAAAGGTGAATTAACTTTTTAACAGGACCACTATATATATAGGACAACTAGTATCCAAATTCATATTTCCCTTCAATCTTAGTTGGTTGGTTAGAACATTATCTTGAGCGACCAACCAAGCAAAGACCTTTAATTTTGATGGTATGTGTGCAACTTCCAAAGTGGAAGCCAAAGAGATTTAGGGAAACTCTCAGAAGGAAAGAACAACTCATACGTAGATTTAACACTAAAAGTACCTTATTAATTAGTGAGATTTAAATATGCTCAAGCTCAGTAGAAAAAATACTGTTAATCATATGAGTGAGAGCACTGTTTACCAACAGTAAAATATTAGATTTACCCCTGCTTGGTCTGTTTAATTTCAATTGCGTCATATTTTACACTTGTTTGTCATTGGTGATATGGAAGCATGCTGAAAAAGCTAGGGTGTTCCACCTGCTTCCTTGCTCTTCTTTTCCTCTTATGGACTATTTTTTTCCTTATTTTCCATCGACTTCTCTGTTTCTATCTCGCAACCAACTACAACACCGATTCACCCTCCATTTCTCCCGCTTAGCAAAAGAAAATCAAAGGTGTTCACCAGCATGGGTTCTGTTGGATTCCATAGACAAGGACATGGTGACCCGGTATGATTTTGGGGATTCTGTTTATAGTTTTGGATTCCCCATTATGGTGTTTAATTTTGTTTTTGTTTTTGTCTTTAGGAATTCACGGTTCTTCGGATTTGGGGCTTTTGTTTGTAGCCTTCAAATCCCTATCTATTTAAGGTGAGTGATT
This sequence comes from Crataegus laevigata, assembly GCA_963580275.1. Classification (NCBI taxonomy): domain Eukaryota; kingdom Viridiplantae; phylum Streptophyta; class Magnoliopsida; order Rosales; family Rosaceae; genus Crataegus; species Crataegus laevigata. Next base: position 20,935,883 of record OY756941.1, on the reverse strand, counting down.
TCAAGATTTTAGAGTTTTATTTGGTCTTCTCCACTCAATCTCTATGGTCATATGTTGTTTTAGAAATTTGGAATGTTTGAATTTCTTTTTTGGTTTATATGGTTCTGCCTCTAATTGAATTTGTTTTTTGCTTCATGAAATCATCTGGGTTTTATTTGACACACCCTGACCCGGAATATTCACTAGAACTCCAAATCAAGCTATGATTGCCGACACCTGGAAGGTGACGAAACCATAAAGTGTGGTGATGTGAAAAATGTGGATAAATTTAAACTTAATAGTGCCTAAATATCAAAGTGCGCTGGTGAGCTGGAGTGAACTCATTTCACACATGACGGCAGAGCATAAGTAAAGTATAGTGGAGTGGGTAAGAAATATACCCTCAAAGGTAACCACCAATTCTGAGATTTGCCAAAAATCATCGTCGAGACGAATGTTCAGTAACTAAAACCTGGAGGGGCACAAAATAGAACATGTGAGTAGGCAAAACAAAGCTTTGAAAGCATCTTTCTTTTTAGAAATGCAATAACCCCTCCCCAAAATCCGTATAATTCCCCAAAAAATAACAATACATATGTATATAAAAATCATGTTAAAGAACGGTAAAAACCAAGGTATGCCATGTCGAAGTATCTTAGTAACAACCATATAAGCAAGATGAAATAAATAAATATAAAATGAATGTCAGCTGGAGTCACCTATAGTGGCCTGTACGACTCATCCGTATCTCATCAATCAATACTAGTACATAAGTCGGAGTCACCTATAGCGACCTGTACGACTCATCCATATCTCATCAGTCAATGTTAGCACATAAGTCGGAGTCACCTATAGTGACCTGTATGACTCATCCATAACTCATCAGTGTACATGAGTCGGAACCACCTAAAGTGGTCTGTACAACAGGTTAGGTGTAAATAAATACGCTTAAGTACTACGATCACGCGAAGGATATGCAAAGTAAGGGAAGTCACCTACGAGTCGAAACCACCTAAAGTGGTCTGTAAGACAGGCTAGCGCCTACCTTGGAATCCAAGGTGAGCGTAAGGTGCGGGAGGTGAACGATCACGTGAAGGCTAGCCCCTGGCCTCGGGCAGAGCACTAACAACGGGGTGCAGGACAATGAGTTCTACTCAAATCCATTCATCACTAATTACCATTCGATCATACCAACATTATATACTCACCTGAACTTACCTTGGCCTCCGTATTGCTGTGCAAAGTTATACTAAATCACATACTAAAATGTAAACCAATTATGGCATGGCATTTATAAAACTTAAAACCAGAATTTCTTGTTTCCTCACACACACCAACATTAAATCACCAAATCATAAGGTTCAATCTCACATTTTCACCAGATTCCTTCACATTGCTCAATTTTCAAAACAAAGCTTTTGTCTCGATTATTTAATCTCACTTATTGCATGGCTGCATCTAACGTTTCGTTAGACTGCCTACGTACCCTAAGTAGGGATCAAGCCAACACATATGGATATATCATGATATAATCTAAACTCAACCATCTCATAGTATTTTATAACATATAAATATATATGATATGACATAAATTTCTTAGTTCAATTTAAAAGTATTTGTGGAATTATCAATCACACATATATTTATTATAAGAAGGAAAAGATACACTCACTTGAAGTCCGCGCTACAATTCTTTAGTCTGAAAATCAAGGCGTCACGAACCATAGTCGCCTAGAACAATTATCAAATAATGTCTTAGAATTATTATCGATATAACACGTAACTTACATAAAACACATCCCCAAGGACATTCTAGAATGATTTAGGACCCATTGACCAAAAGTTAGCCGTCCGTCAAAGATCGACGGTATGATCCACAACCCTACGTAACTTGATCCGGAAGATGCGTATCACATATTTCCAATCCGTAATTTCCAAAGATTCACATTAAACTTCTAGAACAATATCTTAAAGTTTCGAAACGATCTAACGGTTAATTCTTTGCCAATTGTCAAAACCAAGTGTCGGTTAACGTTTTATTTTACGAACTTACAAATCCAATTCGGGAAGATCTGTATGTCACACTTAACACATATGGTCCTCTTTACGATCACAAGGTGATCTTCCTTAGTGCTTAAAATAAGCCCTTATGTCAAAAAGACAATCTTGATATATAGCAAAATTAGCTAACTGGAACAAATAAGTATATAGAAACAAAACATATTATTCTTTAATGCATATCCATGAAATCTCAACTAAAAGAAAATTTTCAAAACTGAAAAGAATAATCAGCAAACAAAATAACTTAAGCTCCCACTAATTTAAGACATCTTCGAAACTTGATAGAACTCTCATGCTTGTCACATGTTTTAGAAAACCTGTATTAGAGATAGCTTTGTTCAATGGATCTGCAATCATGTCCACGATACTGATATGATCAACCAAGGTGACTCATTCTTGCACTTTCTCTCTAACCTTCAAAAACTTTATGTCAACATGCTTGAGTCTTGAAGATCTCTTGTTGTTTTTGCAAAAGAAAACAGCTCCCATGTTGTCACAATACAACTGAATAGGTCTTGATATATTATCGACCACTTGCAAACCTGATACAAAGTTCCTCAACCAAATACCATGCATCATTGCTTCAAAACATGCCATGAACTCAGCATGCATTGTTGAGACAGCTACCGTTTTATGTTTAACACTTTTCCAGGCTATTGCACCACCTCCAAACATAAACAAAAAACTGGAAGTTGACATTAAATCATCAGCACATCCAGCAAAATCAAAATCAGAATAACCTACCAACTCTAACTTATCAGTCTTCTTGTAAACGAGCATGTGATCTTTGGTTCTTTGTAAATAACGCAGAACCTTCTTTGTAGCTTTCCAGTGTGCCATTCCTGGATTAGATTGGTACCTACCTAGAACACTAACAGAAAATGCTAGGTCAGGACGAGTACATACTTGAGCATACATGATGCTTCCAACCACTGAAGCATAAGGCTTATTTTTCATCTCCTCCCTTTCTATGTCATTCCTTGGACAATCTTTGTTACTCAATTTGTCTCCCTTGGAGATTGGGACTTCAGCACCGTTGCTTGTCAACATGTTGAATCTCTTCAACACTTTCTCAATATAGGTCTTCTGTGAAAGACCTAATAAACCACGACTTCTATCTCGGTAAATTTCAATACCCAAAACATAAGAAGCCTCTCCAAGGTCCTTCATCTCGAAATTCTTGGACAAAAACTCCTTGGTGTCGTGTAACAAGTCCTTATCACTACTAGCAAGTAGTATATCATCAACATATAGCACAAGAAAAATAAACTTGCTCCCACATAATTTAACATATATGCATGCATCAATTTTATTTTCCTCGAAACCATATGAAGTGATAATCTTATCAAACTTCAAATACCATTGCCTCGAAGCTTGTTTTAACCCATAGATTGACCTCTTCAACTTGCATACCAAGTGTTCTTTTCCTTCCTCCACAAAACCCTCGGGTTGCTTCATGAATATTTCTTCATCCAAATCGCCATTAAGAAACGCAGTTTTAACGTCCATCTGATGTAGATATAGGTCAAAATGGGCTACCAAGGCCATGATAATTCTAAATGCATCTTTTGTCGAAACTGGAGAAAAGGTCTCGGTATAGTTTACACCTTCTTGTTGTGTGAAACCTTTGGCTACTAATCTCGCTTTGTGTCTCTCGATGTTGCCTTTAGAATCCTTCTTTGTTTTAAACACCCACTTGCATCCAACAGGTTTGATTCCTTGCCGTGCTTCAACCAGCTCCCACACCTTGTTGTTTTCCATGGACTCTAACTCACTTTGCATGGCTTCAATCCACTTTTCAGACTCTACACTAGTGACAGCCTCTTTATATGTTAGAGGGTCTTTATATTCTGAGACATTATAGTCCATCTCACTCATATAAACAAAATCTGGTAGTGTAGTTGCCTTTCTTTCTCTCTGGGATCTCCTAACTTCTTGTGTCTCATGATGAACCGTGCCACCATGTTCAACATTCTCCTCCACATACGGTGCTTCATCTTGTGCATTCTCTTGATTTATCAACTCAACAGCATGCTCAGCTTGTGGTAGAGATCGAAGTAAAGGAATGGTGATAATCGGTTCAACAATGGTGGGATTAACTGGTTCAGTTCCAATCTCTCCTTCTTCTTCAAAGATAAAATCCTTGTTCACTCCTCCAATAACATCATCATACTCAATGAACTTGGCTTTTCCAGTTTCTACAATTCTGGTAGTATGATTAGAGCTATAAAAACGAAAACCCTTCGATCTTTCTGCATGGCCAATGAAGAAACAGCTGATTGTTTTGGGATCCAATTTAGCTAACTCTGGATTGTAAACTCGAGCTTCAGCCTTGCATCCCCATACATGCAAGTGATTGAGACTTGGTTTTCTTTTATTCCACAATTCAAAAGGTGTTTTGGGAACTGACTTACTAGGGACTCTATTAAGAATGTAGTTGGCAGTCTTGATTGCATCTCCCCACAGAAATCTTAGAAGATTAGTGTTACAAATCATGCTTCTCACCATGTCTTTCAAAGTTCTATTTCTTCGTTCAGCTACTCCATTTTGTTCTGGGGTCCCAGGGTTTGTGTATTGAGCAACTATCCCACAATCTTGCAGATATTGTGCAAAGGGTGCAGGATGTCTTCCTTGCTCATCATACTTGCCATAATATTCCCCTCCCCTATCGAATCGAACCACTTTAATTTTCAGGTCAAGTTGGTTTTCTACTTCAGTTTTAAAGACTTTGAAAACCTCAAATGCAGTAGATTTAGTTAGGATTAGATAGAGATAGTAGAACCTTGAGTAGTCATCAATGAAGGTGATGAAATATCGATGAACCTCTAGAGTTTCGATTGGAAAGGGACCACATATATCGGTGTGAATGATTTCTAAGAGGTGGGAACTTCTAGTTGACCCTAATTTCCTTGAGTTAGTCATCTTTCCTTTAATGCACTCGATGCAATCACCATAATTTGTAAAGTCTAATGGAGGAAGGATTTCCTCCTTGACTAGGCATTGCATCCTTTCTCTAGATATGTGACTAGACGTTTGTGCCATAATCTTGATGAGCTATCTCTGGTAAGAGGACGTTTCTGACCAATGGTTTCAACATTAAGAACTAGTTTCTCTTTTTCATGAGTTAATAGAAACATCTCATCAACTATTAAACCATTCCCAACACGAATAGAATTTAAGAATAAATCAAAACCAAATTCATGCATATCAACCTTAAATTTCGACTTGACAAGTCTGGAAACAGAAATCAAATTCCTTCTCATGGAAGGTACATAAACAACGTCATTTAACTCTAAACAAAAACCAGAGTCTGGATAAAGCCTAACGGTGCCTATTGCATGGACTCGAACTCTCTTGCCATTCCTACGACGACTTGAACTTGGTCCCTATTTGGTGTTTTCTGGCTTATGAAGTCCTGCAAGGAATTAGCAACGTGGATGGAAGATCCACTGTCAAGAATCCAACAATTGGAAGGAATAGACACAGAATTTGACTCAAAACAAACTAAGGCCATATTAGAATTACCTTTAGCAGCTCTTTTCTCTGCCCAACGCTTATATCTATTGCAATTTCTCTTTAAATGACCTAACTTGTTACAAAAGTAACAGCCAGGATTGTTGGTTTGATTGACACCGAGAGCATGTGTCTTAGGGAGAGGGTTAGGCTTTATAGCTTCTTTATTGGCAGTATGAGAGCTTCCCTTAAAAGAGAAACATGGAATATGCTTCCCTTAAAAGAGAAACATGAAATAGCTTCTTTAAAGTTGTTACCAGACAAGGGTTCAATGGAATTGATGGCAGATGGGTTCACTATTGAAAGAGAAACATGGAATATGCAACTTTATTAATCTTTAACCCCAAAACTTTATACATAATTGATAAACATCTGCGGACAGAGTATCAACATGCCTTTAATGCTTTCACAAGGCTACCATTTGAACTTAACATGAAAAACTTTTATCAAAACCCTTCACATCTGTAGACTGAAAAGAGTCGATATTCATATAAGTTAATATAGTACCTTGTTCTATTATAGATTATGTCCAATTAAAAGTTCACATCTGTAGACAGAAAACCCTAACTAGCAGTGTCTATAACACAAATTTGTCGTTATAATCTGGGATTGAAAAGATGGCTAGCTACTCTATTAAATGGTTGTGTGCTAGACAATAAAATAGGATATCACTTCAACCTTGACATCTTTATGGGTCTTGCAGCGGAATTTTAACATGTTAAAGTTTTACGTAAGAGGGGAAGAATAAGCTACGTTGTTTTGGAAAACCCTAATCGAGTTCATGACTCAATTATGTGCTGCAATCTAACATCCTTCAATTATATTCGAAATTAATATATACACAGAACCATTGCAGCATTATCGAAATAATATATAGGGTAAATTACAAAAAACTACCTCAACTATTAGTGTCACGACACTTTCATACCTTATCTTTAAAACGTGACAATGTCATACCGCATCTTACGAATTTGTGACAATGTCATACCTCCGTCAATTTTTCTGTTAGTTTTTCTGTTAAGTGCTGACATGGCAAGATATGGGGACCACTCACTAATACAGTTGGATTAAAAAATAATTAAATATATTTTTAATAATTAAAAATTAAAAAATTAAAATTTTTTAAGAGAGAGAGATTTAATATAAAAATAAATTTTTTTAATTTTTAATTATTAAAAATATATTGAATTATTTTTTAATCCAGCTGTATTAGTGAGTGGTCCCCATATCTTGCCACGTCAGCACTTAACAGAAAAACTAACAGAAAAATTGACGGAGGTATGACATTGTCACAAATTCGTAAGATGCGGTATGACATTGTCACGTTTTAAAGATGAGGTATGAAAGTGTCGTGACACCAATAGTTGAGGTAGTTTTTTGTCATTTACCCTAATATATAAATGTATGTATAGATCAATTCAAAACCACGGCAATTATATTAAACAGCTTTCATATATTAAAGATATTGTATATATATCATGGTCTATATTTGATCGCATCTCCCCATTGCAGATTAATATATATAAATTGCTTTCATGCTTTTTAACATCAATTCAATATGCACGGTAAAGATCAACACACGCAAATGGGTTAAACTATCATGGTTTAATTATATGCAGCAAACATGGTTTTGAACATCAATCATGCTACTCGGCAGACTTCATGAATATAATCTTATTTTTAGACTTCTAGATGCATATAACCTACACTCTGATACCACATGTAAGTCGATCAATATATGCACACTTAGGAGTACTAACCTTGTGAAGTCATTGAGTCCAAGCTTGATGATGAACCACGAACACAGCAACAAGCAAAGATCTTCCTCTCCTAGTACACGCCTTATGCACTCCTATATGGGGTAGGGTTTTGTGCTAGAATATGTGTATAAGAGTGGGGACCTAAGCCTTATTTTTTATAGGTGAGTATATTAGGTTTCTTACCCATAAAGAAAACCCTAATACATATCTTTAGCACCTCTAGAATCCATGACCTAGTAGGAAAGATATTCCCAATCATTATAAGTTTACTTGACCACCAAGTAATCCGGGATAACCAAATATTTCATCCATGACCTAGTAGGAAAGATATTCCCAATCATTATAAGTTTACTTGACCACCAAGTAATCCGGGATAACCAAATATTTCTTCCTATCTTGTATTCTTAATCAATTAGGACTCCTAAATAGATGTAAGCCCAATAAAAGTCTTACAGTTTCGACTGAAACTTTTAGAAATCACCATTTAAAGATTATCTCAGCACCAAAAAAAAATAATAATAATAAAAAAAAAATTGAACATTCTCACATATTGAAAATGAATGGTTGATTATAACATTTTAGACAAATAGGTTCACTCACGAAGTGGACACAAGTATTGTCCCTAAAATATATGAATAATGTTAGAGACACTAAATTTGAAGACTAAATTTGCAACTAAATGATGTGTCACAAATATGAATAAGCATGTTTATCAACTTTTAAGTAATAAACCAATCATGAACTCTCATGTCCTTTAGTTTTCAAAACTTAGTTTCCAAATTTAATCTCTCTAGCATTACCCAAAATATAATATGTCAGTTAGACCAACATCGTTATTAATTAACACTTGAAAATTATAATCATGCATTCCTTCCTCCCTTATTTTTAGAGATTATAGTGTATCATAACTTTTCAGTATACAAATACTGTTGAAATTAAAACTTTGCAAAACTGTTTTATTTGGTAAACTTGAACTATTTTGTGAAGTTTAATCTTGTGCCAGATATATACGGCTGCGATGAATGCTAGGTTTTGACTTAGAAACCAGCAGCCAGATTTGAATGATCACTAGAAACAAAATGCTCTCATTCCTGCACTCGGTTTTCTGCAGCAAAGCTGCTCATATTTGCTATATATATATATAGAGATAGGATCAAGGGACAAATATTTTTACAAATACTTTTACACTCTTTTTAAGCCTTTTGATTACACGACATTCAACGGTTCTTATTTATTCATTAAATGACATGGATCCTTATGTGGATTTTAACTAATATTAAAGATAAAATAAAATTGAAAAAAACATAAAATCTGGAAAATCAAAACTAAAATTAAAAAAAAGGAAAACGTGTCCCCGTATTTTCATATGTACGAATTGGTTCAAAACATAAATTCAAGATATTGCGCAGGCCAAGCAATCAGGAACAAACTTTCATCCCTAAAACTATATGCATCCTCCATTTTTATAGGCACAACAAAGTGTGCCGAAACGAATACAGAGAAACGGAAAACGAATGAGTAGTATATACCCTGACATTTTCGTGGTCTGGTAAAATGATCAACTCTGGTGACATGAGGAAAAAAAAAGAAAAAGAATATTTCAAAGAAAGATACAATTACCAGACTTGCAAGGACTTTTATTGAAGTATAAACAAGGATATTATTTATTAGCAATTAAAACCTTCAAAAATATACAAACTGCTAACTTGGAATTTCCGGAAGAAAAAAAATTGTAGCTTCAATGAAAATAGAAAGCAAATTACCGTTCAAGCACTTACGAGTTTTAGACAAGTATCCAATACTTTTAAACGGAAAAATAGTTGTGAAAATGTAAAGCTGACCTTGATGGTGGATGGTGGTGGTAAGATTTAATCTGACCACCGCACTAGCAAATTAGCAATTGAAGCGAATGAGGGGTGATGGAGTTGTTAGGGTTTATTTTTTATAAGATGAAAGAAGAGATTCCATCAAGCTTCCTTATCGGCAAAGAAGAAGTTTCATGATTTTTTTTATTAGAGTTCAAAGCTTGAATCCAAGTCTTGATCGAAATAGGAATGGGAGAACCAATTTCAGTTAAATTATCTTCCTTTTTAATTTTAGTTTTAATTTTCCTAGCAAAAAATAAGAACCATCTCAGCCGGCTCTCCATCTGTTCCTAGTTGGAAGAAGAAGAAAAAACATCAGTTAAATGATGTTTCATGAATCCAAAGTCTAAATCCAAGTCTGAAAAAAAAAACATCAGTTAATGATGTTTTTATTAGGGTTCAAAGTCTGAATCCAAGTCTTGATTGAAATGAGAATGGGAGAACCAATTTCAATTAAAATTTCTTCCTTTTTTAATTTTAGTTTTAATTTTCCAGATTTTATGTTTTTTTAGTTTTATTTTATCTTTAATATTAGTTAAAATTCACATAAGCATCCATGCCATTTAATGAATAAATAAGAACCATTGGATGTTATGTAATCAAAAGGCTTAAAAAGAGTGTAAAAGTATTTGTAAAAATATTTGTCCCTTGATCCTTTCCCATATATATAAAATATGTTCCTTCATCCTTTGTAATATAATCTAGGATAAATTACACAAAACTACCTCAATTATTGGTCTCACGACACTATCATACCTCACTTATACCTTCCGTTACTTGGCCGTGAATTTTTCAGTTAAATGCTGACATGGCTTGATTCGAAGCACACTTTCTATTAAAAAAAATTATTAAAAACTAAAAACAATTATTTAATATTTTTTAAATCATTTCGTCCCTCCACCTTCTCCGCGCACCCATCTTCCCATCACGAACCCGCCATCAACGGGATCTGGGTTTTTTTTTTTTTGGGTTGCAGGTAGTGGGTGCGAGGGTAGGTGCGAAGAGTTTAGAGAAGACGGGAGGGGGGAAGAAAGGGTGGGTTTTTTTTTCGGGGGGTTGCAGGTTGGGCTCAGGTGTTGGGGGGGGGGGGGGTTGTAGGTGGGGGAAGAAGATGAAGATGGGGGAGAAGAGAGAGGAGGTGGGGGGAGAAGGGGGAGGGACGAACTGAGGGTTGTTTTCTTTTCTTTTTTTTATTTTTTCTTTTCTTTATTATTTTAATATTAAATAATTTGTTTTAGTTTTTAATAATATTTTATTAATTTTTAATAGAAAGTGGGCTCCGAATCAAGCCACATCAGCATTTAACTAAAAAAATTCACGGCCAAGTAACTGAAGGTATAACATTGAACCAAATTCTAAAGATGAGGTATGACATTGTCAATTTTAAAAGATGGGGTATGATAGTATCGTAAGACCAATAGTTGAGGTAATTTTTTGTCATTTACCCTATAATCTATATGTTTAGTTGATTAAACTAATATGGCTCCATTAGTTATATTGCAATATATAGACATCAGAAATATCACATTATGTCTTTAATTATATGAAGGTACGTCGGAGTGGGCGCCGATGATGATGTGCATTTATTTTTTTACTTTGTTGAGTCAGAGAGGAGTCCCGAGAACGATCCTCTTGTGCTTTGGCTCACCGGAGGTCCTGCGTGTTCGGGTTTTCATACCCTTGTATACGTAAATATCGGTACGTACATATTTCTGTTTCAGTACTGTTATGTATATTTGTGACTGGGCAATTCACCAAAATAAGTAGATCTATACGCGATAAGTACATAATAGTTTCGTATAGTTAATTCTTACAAACAGGTTTAAGGTATGTACTTGTAATTTTGCTGTAGGTCCACTTTCATTTGACTACGCACGTTCCATTGGCAACAAGCCAAAACCGAAGTTGAACGCATACTCATGGACAAAGGTGCGAAACTTCGATTACCTTGTGCCTGTTTGTGATTTTATGTTTGATAAAATAGCTAATCTTTACCATCTTGCGTGAATCTCTTTCTTAAAAGATCACGTCTTTATTTTTCTTATATAACCCTTATGTACAACAAACATTATTTACAAAGTAAGGATAAGACAATTATTTATACTAATTTGAAATTGAAATAAAATTAAATTTCTTCAATGTTTTTCTCCCACCTTTTCTTATATAACCCCAAAAATTTCAGGTTGCCAACATAATATTTATAGATGCACCTGTGGGCACGGGATGCAACAACCTGGAAAGGATGCAATACAAGTGACACGTCCTATGCCGCACATACATATCAGTTTCTTAGAAAGGTTGGAGAATTCACTAAAAGGGTTATTTTAGGCTTTTGGCAAATGAATTGTTGGGCTTAAGCCCTAGTAATTAACTGTTGATTTTTCTTTTCACTGTTGTGGAGCAGTGGCTTGTAGATCACCCCAAGTTCCTCAACAATCCACTCTATATTGGTGGAGAGTCTTATTCAGGCATAGTCCTTCCTGTTGTTGTTCAAGAAAGAACCGATGGTAATTAGTCCTCTTGCATTTTATTACGTTCGGATTAATTTGTTTTCTATTAATTCTTCTGCAGGTAATGAAGAAGGAGTTGCGCCAGCAATGAATCTTAAAGTACATTTTTTGCCATTGAATTTTTAGTCATTTCGGTACCTTTCGACCTAAATAATTTCTAGTCATCAATGACGTCTCGGATTCTCAGGGGTATGTGCTTGGCAACCTGGCGATACATTCAGCACACAAATACAGTAATTATGTTGTACCCTTTTCTCACTTAAAAGCACTAATATCAGATGAACTATAGGTGAATACATACCCTTTGCTTTGTTTGCATGCATGCATGTACTCTGTAAGAATATTTTTGTGCTTACTAAAGTATGGCCGGCCAGTATTACGTAACAGAGAATAATAGCTATCTTTCTAGTTTGTAATTTTATTTTTTTTTGGGTGTCCCTTCTGCTCATCTTTTGACCCGTGAACTCTACTCTTTCATCTAGTACTCAATGTTTTGAAATTACTAATTAAATGATAAGAACTAGGTCCCACCACCTATCTCTCTATGCATTCACTTCTTCACTAACCTTATGACTCTACCGAGTCCTCTTCAAGGAGAGATTTTTCAATGTAATCGTCATATGGAATGGTACACCACGTGTCGTTATATAAATGGTGGGATATGTTTGTTAAAAAATTAATAATTTAAAAAATAAAATTTCTCACAACTCACATAAAAACATTTAGTGTACTACTCATGTTCCTGCTACAACTAAAAATTTATCTTCTCGAAGTAGCCGCCAACATATGTTAAAAGGTGAGTGGGAATGGTACAAAGAATAAACTAAATAGATATGGTAGCTAGCATTCCCTTCATATATAATACACACATGTTTCAGTGGGTTGTCCATATTTAAGTTACTATTAGGGAGTAATGGATAAAAACTACTAATTAGACAATTAACTCTTAAAGTTAGTTATATGTATGAAGAAGGTTTGCTTTTCAGGATGAGGCATAATGTGATAATATTTGTTTTTCATGGCTTCATCACCTAAAAATATTATGATTTCTGTATGAATAGAACTCTTGACATGTGCATGCTTCTTTGATGGTTTTTATTTTTTATTTTTTTAATAACGATATTTGGGAGGTAGAGAGTAGAACTGAAATTGTGACTTCTGTTTGACAAAATTAAAAAACAAATTGTGACTTCTAGTGCAAATGTGAATGCTTTTAAATAATTGAACTGCAAAGACTATACATGAACTCTTTGAGGTTCATTTTATGCGTGACAAAAATTTTGGGAGATGGTTGTCTAATAAGATCGTCAAAAGCTTTTTGCGTAAGTTATATGCACATATTAGATGTGAGCGTCCAACGCTATCCAAATTGACAGTATAGGTGGGAGAACCCAAAATTATTTGACTCATGTTTCAATGTAACAAAACTTTCAATAATACATCTCTATATGTAATGCTCTTGCACGAGGGCGCACACACACATATATCCAAACTAATTTCTTGCTAATAAGATATTATTGTCTCTCTTATGGTGGTCATTGTTAAACTTTCGTAGTCAACTAAAACAAACTGCAAGGGAGAGTATATCGATGTGGATCCAGACAATGACTCATGCCTTGAAGACTTGGACCTTGTAAAAGAGGTGAGTACAGAATCGTCCTAGTGCGGGTTCGATCCTTATTAATTTTCTACTTCTTTAATAACTATCTAAGTCACTAAAAACTATCACTTTACTCTTAAAAAAAGTTACGGTTTTACTTGTTTGAGTAATATTGTGAGATATATAAAGAGGTACTGACTTTACACTTGAATCAACAGTGTGTCAACGACATAAACGATATGCATATATTGGAACCAAAATGTATTGATTCATCCCCATCCCCGAACCATCTCAGTAATGACTCTGTAAAACTTCTCCTTCCTTTTTCTCAACTTCCAAGGCAATGGTGCCGGGTGAGTTGGCCCCTATATAATTATGCACGCACACATGGTCAATGTAAACTTTTTATTAACTCAGCATGTATCTACATTGCTTTTCATGCAGAAAGACAACTATATCTTCTCTGATATTTGGGCAAATGAAAGCGGTTCAGAATGCTCTCCACATTCGGGAGGTAATTATTTAGTTATATTCTAATGTTACCAAAAAGAAAAACATAGTAAAATTTAATTAGAAATAATATGATACGAAAGCCCGTTTGATTAACAATTTCGTTTTTAGTTTTAGTTTGTGTTAGAGATAGAGGGGAATACATGGCAGAAATGAGGGATACAGAAAAGTAAGGGAGGATGGAAGATAGTCAGAAGAAATGTATAAGCAAATGTGCACAAATTGAAAACTAAAAACCAAAAACTATATGTTTTCAATTTGCATATTTTGATTTAAAAACTAACCACGAAATCGTTTGTTGGTTTTTGGTATAAAATCCGAGATGTATTCCTAGCTAAGATAGGAGTCCTAATCGTAATAGGTATGGGAACTTGGACGCAAGTTTCGATTATGTTTCTGGATTCCAACGTAGTTTAGGATTAGGTTTGTGACTAGTATAAATGTAGAGGTAAACCTTAACGTTAGGGTGTGTGCAAGGATATATTGTGAGACTTGTGCGGCAAGAAGGCTATTGTGTGTGAGAGTATGAGTTTTCTTGTAATCCTTTATTAAGTCAATAAAGTGTGCTTCCTTTGTTCATGTTTCTTGTGGTTGTTTTGACTTGATCGGTGGTTGTGTTCCAACAAGTGGTATCAAGAGCCATAGGTTGCGTGATTAAGTCAAAACAATGAAAAAAAACTAAGAGTGGAGGTGATGGGGGTACTGAGGTAACCAAAACCTCGGTGCAAAATGCTAGGTTTGAGATCAAGAAGTTCATTGGGACCAATAACTTCGCTATGTGGCAGTGCAAAGTTAAGGACGTGCTGATACAACAAGGACCACTGGTTGTGCTTGGAGATATGCCTATGTTGATGAAGAAGGAGGAATGGCAGCGGCTAAATGCACATGCATGTTCCACGATTAGGCTATGTCTTGGCAATGCATAAAAATATGGTGTGATGAATATTTCATAAGCCAAAGAATTATGAGATACATTGGAATCCAAGTATTTGAAGAAGAGCGTAGAGAATAGGTTTTATCTTAAGAGTAAACTTTATCGCTTTCAATACAAGGAAGGAATAACGATGATTGATCATCTGGAAGAGTTTAACAAGATGATTGCTGAACTACTGAACCTGGAAGAGACGATCAAAGATGAAGATAAAGCATTGATCTTGAGGAATTCCTTACCTGAATCCTACGAGTCATTTGTTACGACATGGATTTATGGTAGAGAAACCATTAAGTTTGATGAGATCTCAAATGCTGTGATGAACCATGAAGTTCGAAATCTTGATAGACAAGAGAGGAACAATTCTGAAGCACTAATGGTGAGAGGAAGATCAAAGGAAAGAAAACTTGCAAATAAAAAGAAAGGCAAGTCACGCTCAAGAGGTACCTCAAGCAATAGGAAATTTTTGGATAAAGATGAGTGCGCTTTCTGCCATGAGAAAGGGCACTAGAAGAAAGACTGTTATAAAATTAAGGCTAAAAACAAGGAGAAAAAATATGAAGATTCAGAAGCTAACGTTGTTGAAGCTAACAACGAGGACTTTGTCTGTACCCTAATAGCAGCGGAAGGCATAGACTATACGAATCAATGGATGCTTGACACTGACTCATCATATGACCTATCAACGTCATTGGTTCTCATCCTTCAAAAAGCTCACTGGAACGGTGTATATGGGAGATGATAACCCATGTGCAACGAAAGGAATTGGCAGTGTTATGATCAAACACCATGATGGTGTAGTTCAAGAATTACAAGAGGTAAGGTATGTTCCAGATCTTAAGAAGAATTTAATTTCTCTGGGCACCCTTGAATCTCAAGGTTGCAAATTTTATTCTGAAAATAAGACATTAAAAGTAGCTAGAGAGGAATTAGTGATAATGAAGGCTCCTCGAAGAGGTTTGCTCTATTTGTTAGAGGGCAACACTATTGAATACCAGACGGCTATGGTGGCAGAAGGTGATCAAACAGATACCTCGTCTCTGTGGCATATGAGGTTAGGGCATGTGGGAAACAAGGTGCTGCAAGGATTGATTAAACAAGGGGTCCTAGAGGGAGCCAAAAGTGGGAAAATCGATTTTTGTGAACACTTCATTCTCCGCAAACAAACAAAGGTAAAATTTGGCACTTCAATACATCAAACTGAGGGTATCCTGGATTATGTGCACTCGGATGTCTGGGGACCTATAAAGAATGAATCTCTAGGAGGAAAGAGATGGTTTGTGTCATTCATTAATAATTACTCTCGAAGATCATGGATCTATGTAATGAAGAACAAACATAAAGTGCTGAATATTTTCTTAGAATGGAAAAATTCAGTTGAAAGGAAGACTGGCAAAATGATAAAAGTGTTAAGAAGTGATAATGGTGGAGAGTATACGTCTGATCTCTTCTTCGAGATATGCAAGCAGGAAGGTATAACTCGTCATTTCAGTGTTCGGGAAACTCCCAAAAAAAATGGGATTGCAGAACAGTTGAATCGAACATTGTTAGAAAAAGTAAGATGCATGCTTTCACAAGCAAAACTGCATAAAAGATTTTGGGCAGAAGCATTAAGTTATGCATGTCATATTTTAAATCGTCTTCCTTCTTCAACTTTAAATGGAAAGACCCCAATGGAATCATGGTCAGGAAAAATAGCTCAAGACTATGAAAGACTAAGGGTATTCGGATGTGATGCTTATTACCATGTGAAAAAGAACAAACTTGACCCGAGAACAAGGAAAGCTATCTTCCTAGGGTTTAATAGTGGTGTCAAGGGGTTCAGGTTGTGGAGTGCAGAACTCAAGAAGGTAATAGTAAGCAGAAATGCGAGGTTTAATGAATCTCACATGAAACTGAGAGAACATAGAAGTGCTATTCATGAGGTGGAGCTATCAAATGATCAGATCGAGCAACCAAGTATCGAGGACAACGTCCGTAATGAAGAACAAGACTGTATCAATCAAGAAGAAGGACAAGAAGAAGATAGTATGGTTGATGATGTCCAAGATCAAGAAGAATGTATTGCCAAGAGAAAAGGGAAAAAAGATGTCGGGCTAGATTCAAAGACTGTGTTTCATGTATGGCATATGCATTACCAGTAATCGAAGCAGATATCCCTACAAGCTTTACTGAAGCAGCTAGTAGTAAAGAAGCAAAACATTAGCATGAAGCTATGGATGATGAAATGTTGTCACTAAAGAAGAATAAAACCTGGGATCTGGTGGAATTACCTAAGGGAAGAAAGGCCATTGGATGCAAGTGGGTATATGCAAAGAAAGATGGAATAAATGATGCAAGTCCGGTAAGGTTTAAAGCCAGATTAGTAGCTAAAGGCTACGCCTAGAAGGAAGGGATAGATTATAACGAGATCTTATTTCCTGTAGTGAAACATTCATCCATTCGAATTTTACTTGCACTAGTGGCACAGTTTGATCTCGAGTTAGTACAGTTGGATGTAAAAACTGTTTTTTTGCATGGGAATTTATCTGAAGAGATCTACATAAATCAATCTGAAGGATACGAAGAGAAAGGAAAGGAGGATCTAGTCTGCAAGCTCAACAAGTCACTATATGGTTTAAAACAATCATCGAGGCAGTGGTACTTGAGGTTTGATAAGTTTATGAAAGATTATGGCTACACTAGAAGTCAATATGATCATTGCGTGTATCACAAGAAAACGAGTGGAGGTACATATGTCTATTTATTGATTTATGTGGATGATATGCTTATTGCCTCTAGTGATATAACAGAAATCTCAAAGCTCAAAACACAGATGCAGAATGAGTTTGAGATGAAAGATCTCGGAGAAGCAAAGAAGATTTTGGGAATGGAAATCACACAGAACAGAAAGAAAGGACTGGTATGTTGATTGCAGAAACAGTATTTGGAAAAGTTGCTGCACAAGTTTGGCATTCATGGTGAAACCAAATCTATAAGTACACCTCTAGCTCCTCATTTTAAGTTGAGCACTCAACTATGCCCTAAGTATGATGAAGAAAGAATGAAGATGAAGGATGTTCTTTATTCCAGTTTGGTTGGAGGGTTGATGTATGCCATGGTGTGTACTCGACCCGATATTGCTCATGCAGTTGGATTAGTGAGTAGGTTTATGCATAATCCTGGTAAAATGCATTGGGAAACTGCTAAATGGATACTAAGATATTTACATGGAACAAGGAATACAGGAATTTGTTTTGAACGAAATGATAAAGAAATCGATAAATTCTCTACTGGTTATGTGGATTCTGATTTTGCGAGTGATTTAGACAAAAGAAGATCAACCACAGGGTATGTATTTACTATGGAAAAGGGTCCTTTATGTTGGAGATCAATACTACAACGAATCGTTGCCTTATCAACCACAGAAGCTGAATATATGGCAATGGCTGAGGCTATTAAGGAGGTTATTTGGACGCTTGGTTTAATAGCAGATTTAGGTGTAAATCAGCGCAAGTTGGATGTGTATTGTGATAGTCAAAGTGCCATTTACTTGGCAAAGTATCAAGTACATCATGCAAGGACCAAGCATATAGATGTAAGATATCATTTCGTTCGAGAGGTTATAGCTGAAGGTGAGATTCTTGTAAAGAAGGTTGCTTCAGCTGATAATCCTGCAAATATGTTAACAAAGGTAGTTGGTACGTCAAAGTTCAAACATTGTTTGGATTTGGTGCATGTAAGACAAGTTTAAAACTTGGAAATGGTGGAGCATTGGAAGCAGATGAAGTCTCGAGTTGTATTTCTTACCAAGGTGGAGATTGTTGGTTTTTGGTATAAAATCCGAGATGTATTCCTAGCTAAGATAGGAGTCCTAATTGTAATAGGTATGGGAACTTGGACGTAAGTTTCGATTAGGTTTCTGGATTCCAACGTAGTTTAGGATTAGGTTTGTGACTAATATAAATGTAGAGGTAAACCTTAACGTTAGGGTGTGTGCAAGGATATATTGTGAGACTTGTGCGGCAAGAAGGCTATTATGTGTGAGAGTATGAGTTTTCTTGTAACCCTTTATTAAGTCAATAAAGTGTGCTTCCTTTGTTCATGTTTCTTGTGGTTGTTTTGACTTGATCGGTGGTTGTGTTCCAACAATAGTTATCATACGTGACATAATTTTCTAATCAAACTAAGTTTTTGAAATGACAATATCAGGGGAGTATTGAGGAATGGGTGAGATGCAATACGAGCTTACAAACTTCATATATACATGATATTGCCTTTAGTCTTACTTATCATGAAAACCTCATAAAACAAGGCTACAGAGTTCTAGTTTACAGGTAATGTGGTATACTCTTACATCAATTCTGTCTTATACTCAAGCTTACAAAAGTTCTAAACAAGAAGCGATTATTTGTTCATTAATTCCTTATCCTTGGACAAAATATTGGGCTGGAAAATCGACAGTGGAGACCAGGACATGAATGCTCCGTACGTGGCTACAGTTGCTTGGATATAATCTTTGAACTTGACAGTTGCTGTCACTGGAAACCATGGCTCGTCAATGGACAAGTTGCAGGGTTGATTTCTAACTCATTTTCTTGTATTTAAGTTCAGTCTAGCAAGAAAATTAATTTGCAATTTTCTCAAGCTACACTATATAAAAATTCTTCCCCAGATACCAAGTGCAGTATACACATGAAAGCTACCAGTTGACGTACACAACTATAAAGATAAGAATAAAAAAAAACCATCATTAACTTTGATTTTATAGACAACAGTTTGTTTGAGCAAAAGCTAAACTAAAATTTCTCTTCGAGTAAAGAGAAGACCACGTAGCTCCCGAGTACAAACCTAAAGAATGTCTTGCTATGATTTGCAAATGAAATTTTATGTTTGACAAAACAAGAAGAAAGAATACAAACAGAAACGACTTCAATAACTCACAAATATCTGAACCTCAAATTAAAAATAATCTAAACACCGACATACCATTTTAAGCATATTTGGAAGCTTTCATTGGATCTATGTTGCCCTAAAATTAAGATTACCATACATCAAGCAAGTTTGGCAGAGATTTGTTCATCAGTTGTGCATTGTGGTGGTTCGCATGATCGCAATAGTGACATCAACATGTTAGATGATCGCAATAACAACATTAATATGTAGAGACATAGTCTAAGCTATGCTTTGTTTTCAATACCGAATCACATTTGTTTTAGCCATACCTCATTCAAATCCCTCCCCATAATGCCTTTTCCAAATGTTTTCAGTTTCTCTAGCATTATGTTTGGATGAGAGAAATAAACTTGTAATTTTGATAAAAATCTTCCTTTATTTGGATTTATAAATATAGAAAATTTAGAATTTACGCATGAGAGAAAAAAAAATTAGAATTTGGGACCTTCAATTTCCAATTTTAACTTCCATATAAATAAGTGTTATTTCTAAATTTATTAAGGAAATATTATTATTCCTTTCCTAACCTGAGCTAAAATCCCACAAATTAGGGAAAAGTCATTATAATTATATCCTAACATTCTAGCCTAGGTCAATTCCACTAATTGGGGATCACGGTTTGCATGCCATGATTATAGATGTGTATTGATTGTACAATATTGTATATAATACCTTGTACAAAGAATTGTTAGGTAATTTGAAGAAACATTTTCAAAAGCCATCATGTCTCTTACATTCTTTACATGGTATCAGAGCATAATCTTGGTACCAATATTCCTAGCCGTCAAACAACATGACAGATCAAACACCACAACAAAATTCTCAAACCTTATCAACCAACACCATAGTAGAAAATCAAACACCAACAAAATTTTCAAGCAACAACAACATCAACCTCGGTATGGATCCATCAAGTCCTTACTATGTTCATCACTCAGATCACCTTGGCCATATGCTAGTTCCTGAAAAATTGAATGGCTCCAACTATCCATCTTGGAGTAAATCCATGATTCATGCACTCACTTCGTGGAGGGCAACCTATCCAAAGGTGTCGTTCATGCCAAAAGTGCTCACCAAGTGTGGAAAAATTTCAAAGAATTATTCTCACAAAAGAATGTGCCGACAATTTATCAACTCCAAAAATCTATTGCCTCTCTTTCACAAGGCACCATGACAGTTTCAACTTATTACACATAACTCAAGGGCCTAGACACCTATCACACTCCTCCCACATGCAACCAAATGAAGCAACACAATGAACAAACGAAAAAAGACCAAATGATGCAATTTTTCATGGGACTCAACAATACATACGGTGTAGTTCGCAACAATATCCTCATGATGACACCGCTACCAAATGTCCGTCAAGCGTACTCACTCATTGCTCAAGAAGAGACACAACGCCATAAGACGTCGGGAAAAACCGATAATTTTTCCATTGCTGCTGCAGTTCAAAGTCAACAGAATGACTCCCTCAATAAACAACATTGTACTCACTGCGACAAAGATGGACATTCGATTGAAAATTGCAGAACATTAAAATACCACTGTAATTATTGTGACAAAAATGGGCATATTGAGGAAAGATGTCGATTTAAAAACGGCACCAAAAATTCTAGCGGCCGACAACACCACAAGGGGTAGCAGCCGCGTGGAAATCAATGCATCACAAAAAACAGCAAGGCGTGTGACTCTTATGCCCATGATGCCGAGAGACAGCAAGCCAACAATAGTATGCCTATGTTTCCAATTGAGCCACATGTTGCCGACATGCTTGTAGCCCATGTTTCCAACTGGGCCCCATCGCCCTCATCATCCAATCCATTGCAGGCCCTTTCTCATGAACAACTATAACAACTTGCCCATGTTGTGTCCTTGATCAATTCCAACCATGCTTTTGGTAATAACAATGCTTATGCAAATGCTGCAAGCCATCCCTCTGTTTCTATCCCTTCAATAAATTCTATATTTTCAAAGCCTTGGATTTTGGATAGCGAAGCTACGGATCACATCACTTTTGATTCCACACTTTTCACTAAAACAAATTCATCGCCTAAACCCATAGTCAATTTACCCACGGGTTCTACCGCCCCAATCATTTCCACTGGCACAATGCAATTTAATTCTGAAATCACTTTAGATAATGTTTTATGTGTCTCGTCATTCGATGTACACCTCATGTCTGCCAACAAAGTCATTGATTCTCTAAATTGTTGTGTTATACTGTTTCTTACCTTTTGTGTCTTGCAGGACTTGGCTATAGAGAAGATGATTGGCTCGGGTAAACAATATGGTGGTCTTTATTACATGTCCCCAGTACAGAGGACACCGGTTTCTTGCCAAGTCTCACAACCCTCCAACTTATGCCACATGCGTCTTAGCCATCCTTCTCTTTCTCGTCTTAAATTAGTATCTCCATTATTGTCTTCAAATAATTTATCTGTTGATAATAATTGTGGCATTTGTCCTATGGCCAAACAAACCAGACTTATTTTTTCTTTAAGTTCAATTTCAATTCATGCTGCTTTCGATTTATTACATTGTGATATTTGGGGCCTACACAAAATTTCGACACATTCGGGGGCTAGATTCTTTCTTACCATTGTAGATGATTCTACTAGATGCACATGGATATTTCTTATGCAATTTAAATCTAAAACACAACTTTTGCAAACCTTCATATCCTTTGTCCACACACAATTTCATGCCAACATTAAGGCAATCCGAGTTGATAATGGGCTAGAATTTTTATCCATGAAATCATTTTTCCAAACCAATGGCATTGCATATCAACGCACGTGTTTACATTCCACAACAAAATGGAGTTGTTTAACGCAAACATCGTCATATTCTCACTGTTGCACATGCCATCCGCTTCCAATCCCACTTACCTCTCTCATTTTCGGGTGAATGTGTTTTGACAACTGTCTATCTCATTAACTGTCTCCCATCACCATTACTCTCTAATAAATCACCTTTTGAATGTTTGTACGACCGACCACCATCACTCACTCATTTGCGTGTTTTTGGTTGCCTCTGTTATGCTACTATTGTTCATCACACACATAAATTTGACACTAGTGCCAAACGTTGCATTTTTGTTGGCTACCCTCATGGTCAAAAAGGTTATAAACTTTTTGATTTGGATACCCATACATTTTTTGTCAGCCGTGATATACACTTTCACAAAACCACATTTCCATATGCTCTACATTCAACATATTCTCATGAACCACCGGGCCCCACACACCCTTTTCGCACCCTCCAAGGACCAAACCTATCAAGCTCGCTGCCTTTTGCCCGGCCTGATGACCCAATCAACACCAGCCCACTAACTACCTCAACCCCACCCAACTCAGGCCATGTGCCTACCACATGCAAACCTCACCCTCCTGTGACTACCAACATTGAATCCCCTCCTCCCTCACCCACTTTCGTTGGCCCGTTACCACTTGCCAGCCCACCCTCTCCCGCCATCCCACGCCTTCATGATAACAGCCCTTTTTTTCTCATACCAGCACACCCACTCCCGATACAAGCCCACCTTCTCCTGATAACAGACCGACACCACCCATCTATTCTTAGCCCACCGTAGCACTTTCCTGACAATCCACCCATCTTAAGCACCCTCCGACATAGCATAAAGACTATCATATGTCCAACCACGTCAGTCTATCTACCTTGGCGCCTCGTCCTTCAAGTACTCATTATCCTCTCTCTAATTTTCTCTTATATTCTCGTTTCTCTCCTACCCATTCTGCTTTTCTAGTTAACATCACAGGTCCTACCGAGCTTACTTCCTATGCTCAAGTTATCCAAGATCCTCATTAGCAACAGACCATGCATGTCGAATTAGAAGCTCTGCAACAAAATAACACATAGAGTATGGTTCCACTGACTCTTGGTCATAAACCCATCGGTTGCAAATGGGTCTACATAATCAAATACAAGTCCAACGGCACCATTAAGCGATACAAAGCTCGTTTTGTCACCAAGGGTTATACTCAGGTTGAGGGTGTTGACTATCAAGAAACCTTTTCTCCGACCGCCAAACTCACCACCCTCAGGTGTCTTCTTACTATTGCATCAGCCCGTCATTGGTATATCCACCAATTAGATGTCCAAAATGCCTTCCTTTATGGTGACCTGCATGAAGTGGTTTACATGGAGCCTCCTCCTAGCCTTCACCGATAGTAAGAAAGCTAATTATTCTCTCTTCACTAAGGCATAAGGTACTTCATTTACTATAGTCCTTATATGTGTTGATGACATACTCCTCACAGGCAATGATCTTGAAGAAATGAATCACCTTAAAATGTTTCTTCTCAAACACTTGACCTTGGAGATTTGAAGTATTTCTTAGGCATTGAGTTTTCACGTTCAAAGAAAGGTATTTTCATGTCTCAAAGAAAATATGCACTAGATATTATACAAGACTCAGGACTCGCAGGTGCACAGCCAGACAAGTTTTCGATGAAACAAAATCTTAAGCTCACCTCCACAAATGGAGCGTTGGTCAATGACCCAACCAAGTACAGAAGATTGATTGGCAGGTAAATTTATCTCATTGTCACAAGGTTGGATATAGTCTACTCTGTCCGAACACTTAGTCAATTCATGCATCAACCTCGGAAAACACATTAGGATGCTACCTTACAGATCCTTAGATACATCAAAGGTACACCTGGTCAAGGTTTACTGTTTCCCACCTTTGACGACTCCGAAATTTGGAAGGTGTCTTGAGCTCTGGCTCGAGTCTTCACATCAGCTCTTTCGTTGGGTTTGCCTTTGACAACACTATTGCTAGTGAGCCGCTTCTTCCCACTGGCTTCATTCGATTTGTGGCGGCTACCGTTGTGGTGCTCAGTAGCGGTGTTTGGGGCTTTGTTTTGGGGTCATACGTTGGCTTTATTTTCATCTACTTTTGGGGCTTTTTTAAGCTTGATTTCAGGTATGTGTTGGGGACGTTGGTTCAGTTGGTGGGCAAGCGGATTTTCGACGATGAGGGTGTAGAAAGATTTGCTTCATTGTTTTTTATGTTTTGGGCTCTTGGTTACAACAAAGGTATATTTTTTTTGTTTGTGTGTTCGTTGTAGTTAGGCTTCTTCTTATGTGCTTCTGTTGTATTGGTAATAAAGTAACCTTTCAGCAAAAAAATAAGTCCTTCAGCTAGCGGCAGTGCGGCACAGCTCATTGACTAGCCGAAGCTGGCTTTGTATTTTGACTATAATTTTGGTCAAGTAACTTCTTCTACTGTTTAACTCTATCAATAAAGCTCTCATTTAGCCTTAAAAAAATATTTTCTCCTAATAAAATTTTATGTTTGACAAGACAAGAAGAAAGAATACAAACATAAACGACTTCAATAACTTACCATTTTTTTTAAAAAAAATTATGTCATTCAAATTTGCGTCATTTTAAAATTTCTTATCAATCTTAAAATTTCTCATCCGAACATAATGTAACTTTATTTGTATCGTGGATTTGAAGGACTGGACATGATTTCCCATTTATTATTTGTGAAATTTGTTTGTCGATCATTGAAGATTAACTCTTTCTTTAATCCTATGACTAATCCGCATTTGGTCTTTCTCAAAATGGAGAAAAACTTGTGTGGGGCTTGGCTTGCCATTGGACTTCACTGAGTGGCACTACAATCCACTCAAAACTCGCCACGTGGCAAGTCTTAAATATAATCTTTTATCTTTCTTTTATATTTAAAATTTTTATAATTATTTTTTAACTAATTAATATATTATATATATATATGTTTCCTTTTTTATATCTTTCCAAATCCCACCCCCCCCCCAAATGTTTTGCCGTATTATCTTTTTTGATTTCTTCCCAAACCTGCACCAACCCCCATGTTTTGCCGTAGGTCTTAGGCGGCTTCAGAATACCCTCCCCCATTCTTTCTTCCCTAGTTTTGTTTCTTTCTTTCTTAAAAAAAATAAAAAGTTATGCACCCACTCAATGTTTTGCCGTGTCTAATAGTACTCCCTTCCCTTTCTTTCTTTCCCAGTTTCGTTTCTTTCTTTCTTTCCCATTTTTGTCGTGTCTTAGGTTTCAGTCATCTCTACCAAATATAACTAAGAACTATAGATAATACTATTTGAAATAAAACTTTGATCAAAACATAAGCTGTAAAAAAACTTGATAACCAAGGGAATCTAAAAGTTATTTTGACTAATTGTCAAGCAGCCAGACTACATAAATAAAAAGAAAAAAAAATCCCACATCGTCTCTTCAATTCATCCATCTTCAATCCATGAGCTCTATGTTTCCAGCATCTGTGCATTTTTCTAAGAATTCTTGAAGTTGAAGATCTAAAGTTGTGTTATCCAAGATGTCTACTGCCATTAACCTAAATCAATAAACAAAATGTTAGAATGATAACACAAATTGTGACTTATAACCCCAAATATAAGTTTCAATACAAACCTGATTATAAAAGTCATGAAATGATAGATACGAGGTTGTCATATTTGATGGAGCATTGATAGTCTCTTGATTATGTTGCTCTGCAAGTGTACATATATTCATTACATAATAATATAGTATATTCACAATAAAAAGTATAAAGTAAGATATTGAATGAGTATTACCAGAAATTATAGCATTAGGTGGTGACATTTGCGAGGTATATCTAACTTTTGTCACTTTCTTCGATTTTTCCAAAGCACTCTTCAATCTCTTGTTGGTTACCCTTTTAGCTCTCACGGTTGGAGGATCCAATATATGTTGATCATCATCTTGAACATCAGAAGTAGAGAGGCTATTTTTCTTTTTAACCTTATCCGAGGCTTTCTTTGCTTTTATGTCTTTTTCAACCAACTTCATTGCCTCTGATAATTTTTTACTAACAACGTGAGCACCCCAATCACTCATTGACACTAAGCTGAAAAGACTATTTCCTTTATGCACCAATTGACTGAGACGTAATGATTGAGCAGACTTCAGAATTCCTTGTGGTGATGAACCATCTAAATCACTACTCCAAAGCATCCCTTCTTTGACCGTTTTGGTCCATCTCTTTAATACATATTGGGTTGGTATACTAGTAAGATATTTCGAATCAAACACCCTCAAAGCATGACGGCACAGTATGCCTTTAGCTTCATACATTTTACATGAGCAGGAAACCATGGAAGTATGAGAGATAAACTCAATTGTGTTCACTCTTTTATGACCTTCTTTGGTTGCTTCATAGATAATAAATTCTTCTTCATTACTAACTTCTCTTAACCTTACTGTCAAACAACTCATGTACTCAATTTCAAAGAACTTGAATATTTTATTGGTGTACGCCTCAGCTGCGTGACATAAAATTCCACTAATTACTTTAAGACGAGGCATACCTTGTTTGCAGCGAAAATCTTCCTGCAACTTTGTCAAACGCACGTCTTCTAGCTTTTTCTCATGAAGCACAAACTCAATAATACTTGTTGTCTTTGTACACATTTGATGGAAAACATTATTTGTACTCTCAACTCTTTGAGTGGATTTCATATTTGCAGAGAAAGTATCTAACTAAAAGCAGGACACCACTTATTACGAAGGTTATATAGCTTATTAAGCCATTGATGAGTTTGAAGGTTGAACTTACTAGT
This sequence comes from Crataegus laevigata, assembly GCA_963580275.1. NCBI lineage: Eukaryota > Viridiplantae > Streptophyta > Magnoliopsida > Rosales > Rosaceae > Crataegus > Crataegus laevigata. The sequence goes on along the minus strand of OY756941.1, from coordinate 20,908,609 downwards.
CATGGAATCCCATGTAGCTTCAAATCCTGGTACACTATGACAACCACCAAATACCTTGTTGAAATGTGTTCTGAACTCAGAATTGGCATAAAGGCTAGAAATATTTTTTGTAGCATTATGTGCGATGTGCCAAGTACACAACCGATGACGTGTCTCTATAAACAGTTGCTCAATAGCATTTGCCATTGCTTGATCTTCATCAGTGAAAATAGTCTTTGGTTGTTTATTACCCATCGACTCTAAGAATGTCTTAAATAACCAAACAAATGATTCGGTGCTTTCGTCTAACATAAAAAACACAACCAAGTAGCACATTATTCCAATGATGATTAACTCCAACAAATACAGCACAAATCAAATTGTACTTGATAGTTCAAAATGTAGTATCAAAGCATAAAGCATCTCCAAAGCAATCATAGTCTAACCTTGATCTGTCATCTCTCCAAAAAAATTTGTCATCCGATTCAGTTGGTCCACTTGTATCAAATAGAAAAATTTGGAATCCTTTGCTTGCCCTTCCTTGAAATGATTAAACAAACTTTGTGCATCTCCTCCTTCCATCGTTTCAAACTTTTTCCTATACAAAAAATTTTGACAATCTTTCTTGGTGAATCCAACATTTTCAGCCCCTCCAACTTCTTCTGCTAAGTAACAATATGACTGTGAGGGCTTTATACCTGCATCTGCCATAGAACTAATGACCCCAGCATGAGCATCGTGTATTTTTCTACCCAATCTTAGAAATTGTCTTTCTTCAGGCTTTGCAAGCTCATGATTATGAATTGAATTAACATGTGAAATCTTCGATACACCTTGATTTACTGAAAATCTGATCAAAGCCTTGCAACCTATTCGTGTAGTAAGTTTATCAACCGTGTTGTCATTGCATAAGTCTTTATACAGTGGAAACCCTTCCTTGGAACACAAAAAATCTCGTTGCGTAACATTATTTAATTTATCTCTTCGAATATGCCCTTTACGAAGACCGAACCCCTTCCTCAAAGCATAAACATTGCATACCTGAAAAGCTTCAGAGTCTGAATGCACCACCATTTCGATTTTCAGATCTTCTTCAAACTCCATTGTCTCAGCAGCAACCTATCAATTGAAAAAAAAAAATCAAAGATTAGACTAACATATTAATTAAAGACTCTTATTAAAGAAGGTTGCAAAAATAGCAGATACCCTAATTTATATTATAAATATAAAAAACCAAACACCCTCACCCAAACCCAAAAACCCCCAATTAAAAGAAAAGAAAATAACCCTAATACAGCTATATATGTGGGTTATTCATGTCGCGTGATCAAAACAACTATTGTACAAAGAAAGAAAATAAACTTACAGATTCTTGGTTATTTTCCATGATAAAATTGGAGTGGGTGCACCACTTTTTTTTTTTTAAATAAAGAAAGAAACGAAACTAGGGAAGAAAGAAGGGGAATGTTGTTCTGAAGCCTAAGACCTACAACAAAACATGGGGGGGGGGGGGGGTGGGTGCAAATTTGGGAAGAAATAAAAAAAGATAATACGGCAAAACATTTGAGGGGGGGATTTGAAAAGATATAAAAAAGGAAACATATATATAATATATTAATTAGTTAAAAAATAATTATAAAAATTTTAAATATAAAAGAAAGATAAAAAGATTATATTTAAGACTTGCCACGTGGCGAGTTTTGAATGGATTGTTGTGCCACTCAGTGTAACATCTCACATCGTCCAGGGGAAAGGATCCTGTAAGCCTTAAATGTACATTTCCACCTCCAATTAGCACGAGGCCTTTTGGGAGCTCACTAGCTTCGGAGTTTCTAAGCGAGTAGCGCGCAAGAGTACTCTCATGATGGATGACCCATTGGAAAGTTCTCATGTGAGTTCTCAGAAACGAAACCGTGAGGGCATGTTTGGGGCCCAAAACGGACAATATCATGCTACAGCGGAATAGAGCCCGAAAAGTGGTCGTGCCTGAGAATGTGACACTAAACAGAATCTAGTTGCAAGCCCCAAAATGTGAAGGAGCATGACTCTAAGAAATAATAATACCTCCCCGTATATTGGGTTCACCGCAAAATCTCTCCCCCATTTGAGTTTGGGAGATTAATCTTGTCTACCATCTCTGATCTCATCTTTAATTCTTTATGACAAATTAGAGCAAAACTTGAACACAGCAAATCATCCCAGCTCTAACAAAACAGGGAGGGATTCAGGAGAGGTTGACCTGCAAATCCCAATTCCCAGCCGCCGTGATGAGAATCCCTCCTCCCAATCACCACTCATCCAAGTCGGCCACAGCCCCAGCGGAGGACGACTCTGACCCGACCCGACCCACAATGCCCGGCCTCGGCATGTCTGTAGCCGGCGGGCTGCGGAAGAAGGGGCTTGGCGTCAGGCCATGGCTGCTTCTGGACTCCAGCGGGCAAGCCCAGGTTGTCGAGGCCGGCAAGCACGCCATCATGCGGCGGACCGGTCTACCCGCTCGGGACCTTCGGATCCTAGATCCGCTTCTTTCGTACCCGTCTACGGTGCTGGGTCGAGAGCGAGCTATCGTGATCAACTTGGAGCACATCAAGGCCATCATCACCGCCCATGAGGTCCTGCTGCTGAATTCCCGAGACCCGTCTGTCACTCCATTTATTGAGGAGCTTCAGCGGCGGCTTTTGCGCCACCACCAAGCCACCACCAAACCCGCAAAAATCCAGGTTCCAAAAAGTTATAATATTTCGTCTAATGGCCATTGTTTATGATTGCAATTGTGATTTCTTGTAGTAAGCTGTGTTGTTTAATTGTGACTTTGGTATTGTTTTGTGATTTCTTGTATTGGCTTGTGTTGTTGATTGTGATTGTGGTGGTGTTTAATTGTGATTTTGTCGTTGTTTTGTGGTGTTAATTTTGGGTAGGAGAAGGAGGGCAATGGCGATGAATCAAATTGGTATGACATGGAAGAAGCAGAGGCAGATGCACAAGTGAGAAGAGCTGCTGGTGGAAATGGGGAAGGTGAGGCAACAGGGAAGCAAGGTATGGAGGAGAATCGTGACAGTTTGAAGGTTCTGCCTTTTGAGTTTGTTGCATTGGAGGCATGCCTTGAGGCTGCTTGCAGTGTCTTAGAGAATGAAGTAAGTGAATACCGTATTCCGGATTGGATTGCCTCATTTAATAATTCATTCCATTATGTCTAACTTGTTTTCCTTGTTTATGCAAATTTGAGAACAGGCAAGAACATTGGAGCAAGAAGCTCATCCAGCTTTAGATAAGCTCACTTCAAAGATTAGTACTCTCAATTTGGAACGTGTCCGCCAAATCAAGAGTCGCTTGGTTGCAATTACCGGCCGTGTTCAGAAGGTTAGCATGGCATATGATAATCCACTCTTTCCTTCGTGGAGACTTGTGTTTGTAAAATTACATTCCTAATGACATTATTAACCAATGGATGAACTAGATTGCTTTCTCGGTGCTAAATTTGTCATGTATTACCTCTAGGTGAGGGATGAACTAGAACACTTGCTTGATGACGATGAAGATATGGCTGAAATGTATCTAACTGACAAGTTGGTTCAGCAAAATCTTGAAAACTCATCCACTTCGTCCTTGGGTGAGAGAGATGACATGGACCCTGAAGCTCCACGATCAGATATGGATGACAGGCAAGGGAACTCAAAATCTCGTTCTCATTTTAATTAATAGCCATGTCAGTTATTCAGTCGTAACTTTCCTATTGTATTGTATCAGGGGTCCTACTGAAATCTCAATGGAAGCTGGTGGGGACCCCTTGAATTTTGAAGGTGATCCTCAAAACACTGATAACCCCCGGCATCAATTTCTTAGAAGGGACAGCCATGGGACCTCTTCTAGCTCCATGCATAGTGCTATAGGAAAGGAACTTGATGTAGAAGAGCTTGAAATGCTTTTGGAGGCATATTTTGTGCAAATTGATGGTACACTGAACAAGCTATCCACGGTATGCAAGTACATTTTACCTCTCAATTTTGTACGGTGCAAATATCTTTAAGTGAACATAATTTAAAATGGAGAGTGGTTCTATAACTTCTATTGCCACTCACATCTTGCTCTCTCCACCTTCCTTTAGCCTGTGCTAGATTATACTGAAAGGACAATGTTTAAAAAACAAACATAAATATTCGTGGAGATCCCTGGGATGGTGATGCCAGCAGCCAGCCTAGGCTGTCTAGGACTTGCTATAGGAGACAGTTTGTTGATTTCCATCTTCAGAAGGCAGCCAATGCTGGCCTCTGGGCGCCATTTCCATGGGTAGTGCCTACGGCGGTGGGATGCCTGCTTCTGTTCAAGGAAGTAAAAGTGAAAAAGTATAAATATAATAATAATCTGAGGTTAAGGATATTTTAGTATGTTGGGAATAGAGAATGGGTGGGTTGAGTATTGATTTTTCTTAGTTGTGGTTACCTGATATGATTTATCAGTTTCTTCTCAGCAGCATATTTCATCATTTTGTCATCTGATCAGTGTTAATTATACATATGTGAATTGCAAGGTTGCCTCAATTACTTCTAATATGTTAACTTCAAAAGCAAGCCAGAAGGTGCTGTGAATGCCGTTCATTAGATTTTCTCTCAGTTACCGCAGTTCTTCACAAATAGCTAATGTTTAAGCTACAGTTTTGACCCTGTTGGTGCTATCTGTCAATACTCAATAGAGACTATGACCACGGTGTTGATAATGTGAACCATTTTTCTAGCTTGCGTGATACCAATTTTCCTAAGTAAGAGGTGGATCTTACTAATTGGGTCGAAAGGTGTGCTCATTAAATTATAATTTGCTTCCCTGGTTGGGAGGGTGTTCGCTGTGGCAGGGAAAGTAGGGGTTTACCTTTTCATTTGTGTATACTTTTATTCCACATTGCTCTAGAAGGAAGTGGGATCTGACAAAAGCTTATATACGAGGAAACTATTATGAAGTTATGTTGTTTCGTTTAAAACATGTAACCAAATCTTTTTATGAAGTCTTCATTCATTGCTGGGAAAAACCACGTGTTGCTTTCATTGCCAATTTCCATTACTAGTCTCCAAAATGCTAGACCAAAGTTTCCTTTTCCCGACATCCTATCCCTCTTTCATATCATACCTACATATTATAAAATTTATGCATTCATCCTTATATGTGGAATTTGCTCCTCTTATCATCAATGAATCACTTCATTCTTGTTTAGATGTGTAGCATTACTGTTTTTATTTCATGTATATTTATTGTATATCGATTGTTCCTTGGCAGCTGAGGGAGTACGTCGACGACACGGAGGATTACATCAACATAATGTTGGATGACAAACAGAACCATCTCCTGCAAATGGGGGTCATGTTGACAACAGCAACCCTGGTTGTGAGTGCCTTTGTTGTTGTAGCTGGTGTCTTCGGCATGAACATCCATATTGACCTATTTGATAAAGAAAAAGCAGGGATGCCACAATTCCTGTGGACAGTTGGTGGCAGTACTGGCGGGGCCATATTCCTATATGTGATTGCTATCGGATGGTGCAAGCATAAGCGCTTGCTGGAGTAGTGAGGCAGGCCGTTTATCATCAAGAATGCAACTAAAACTGAAGTGTATGCTGCCTTTGGTAGACATACTTCGGCTGGACAAACACGACTGTATACAGCTTCTTCATTTAGTGTACGGAATGCAAATATGCATGCAATAAATATCAGCATTTGCATTGTTCTATATGTTTGTAAGAGAATAATGTTTCAGGGTGTAGAGTTCCAAAAGGTGCGGTCCCTCCTATCATCTGGATTACTAGTCGAGGAAACGGTAGCTTGTATGAAGATTGGGGTCAAAGTTTGAGGAGTCTTAGGCGACCTGAATTGGCACAACTCAAGTCACAAAGCATCCGGTATGGCATTGCGAGTTTTGCATGTATATATGTATAAATTTGAATCTGGGGTTGGTCATATGTGGCCGGAGTTCCGTCTTACTGTGTTGGTGTCCAACAATTGTACGTAATGGAGAAAGGCGAATGCTCCTTTATAATTTATCTTTTTTATTTTTTTAGTACAACGATATATTTCGCACTAAGGGGAAGGAGGGGAGGAGTTCGGTTAAGTCACACAATGGCAACCTAATTTTGTATCGAATTTACTATATACAAGATTTGAACTTAAGATATTTCACGTACGTACAATTGGTGGGTAGAATACCATCAGACTATTATAGAGAAAATTTCTGATGATTATTAAATTGTAATTTGCCTTGAGGAATGACTCTTTACTTTGGCGCCAAGTGTTTTTTATTGTATTTTAATTTTTTGGTTTTTTGGTTTTTTGTGTCGAAAGGTAATGATTCATTAAAAAAAGGAGGAGAAACCTTCTAAATCCCACAGCAACAGCAATGGCAATAAAAGGAAACTAGGCTAAAACCTAAAACCCACAAAATCAAACAGCAAGCTTAGGGACGGAAAAAAGGAGTATAAAAAGACAAAGCGAAGCTCTAGTCGACTCTTGGTATCTGCACCCCTAAAGCCCAGTCTGACCCAACTGTGAAGGAAAGGGAAGACCATCGATTGAAAGGATATGAACTAGATTTGATGGGGGTCTGGGAACCCAGACTTGGGGACCCGTTCCTCTTTTACAATGCGATGCAACTCAATCAGTCGCAGAATTTGCTTGACGGGGAATCCCACTCCAATGATATATTAGTTTCCCAGTATTGGCAGCAGGTGTGTGTGGTTCAACTGAGCTAATCGCTAACTCAAATGGTGCTTCCTCCTCAAGCTATCCATAAACAACATAGTCTATCTTGCCAAAATCATATTATGATTTCCAAAACGGGCCTGAAACTTTTTTGTGCTACTAGCCAATTTTTTAAGATGTGGTGACAACACAAAAAAATCATCATGGCCATTTTCAATGACCAGAGAGTGGCAAGAAATACCCAAAAGCTTTTCAGCATGCTTTCCTATCATTAAGAAGTTGAACTGATTTGTGGTGTCCTCCCCAATAAAATTTACTTTGAACCTAAATAAGAAACAAATTATATCATTGTGTTGGGTATTTAAAAAAACGGAAAACTTCATTTTAATCCTTGGCAAATATGATTTTTAGATTAAAACTATGAGTAAGATCAAAATTTAATTTTAGTCCCTTGATAAATTAATAACCACATTTATTAATTATATTTTGATTTTTTAATTATTTATACTTTTCTTTTCTAATTTTTAATGTATTAATTTTATTTCATTATAATTTTTATTTTCATTTCATTCATCGTAATATATTTTGTTCTAAACATTTAGATAAACTAAGTTTTGTTATACAATATATTTCGATGTACTTTATTGTGACAACCCGTCCCTGAAAATTTTGATTTTTATAATTTTAATAAGTGAGTTTACAAAAATGCCCTTCGAGGCACATACTTCGATTGGTGTTGACTGCCTCGTAGTGACACCTAAGATTCATTTTCTTGGCATATTCTTGTAGTATTCGTGGCTACGGATGCGTAGGCGCAAACGGATTCGAATTTGGAGCTATAACGAAGAAGTTATTAACGTTTGAAGTTGAGGGTAAAATTGATACTTTCAAAAATTGTTTGGGAAAGTTCCAGAAATTTGGGTGTGCCACGTGGAGGCTCGTGAGTGGAGGATTGGGCCATGCCCAATCAGATAAAGGAGCAAGGAGGGAAAGGAGGGGAAATCCCTCACCTTTCTCCAACCCATCCAGCCCTTCACCCAAACCCGTTCGGCCGGGGCAAATTCCGACCACTTCTCCACCATTTTCCGACGAATCACACCCATATTCCACTTGCAATATCTTCCATAACCTCCCTTCTATGAATTTCATTCCAAATTTGAGAGAAATTGGCCTTGAAAATGGGTAAAACCGAAAGTGGTGCAAAACGGGTCGTGTTCAAATTCTCCCAATCCTGAAACGTTTTTATGAAATTGATCCTACCAAAATACTTCCCTAGAACCCAGGAACAAAGCCCAATCCTTGGATGGAGCATCGGAGTTGAATTGAAGTCGAATTGGAGAACACCCTATTTCTAGGGTTCTTGGCGGGTGTAGCAAAATTGGAGGTCTTCGGGGCCAAATTGGACTTTCTCACAGGTATGAAAGTTGTTCTACTCATTGAGATCTTTGATTCTGGAAATTTTGAGAAATTTTAGTGAAAGTTGAATTTTCCGGTGACTCGGGGGCGGCCAACCGCCACTCGCGGCGGCGCGTGGCCCGAGGGCCGCCAATGATGTTTTTAGACGTTATTCAATGCCTTGATATTAGTTTTGATAATGGATTGACGTAGATTGATCGTTAGGACGTAAATTCATTACGATTCGGTAATAGGTCAAAATATGAATAGACGATCCGACCGTTGGATCGTTACCAAAATTTAGTATGTAATATTTGAGGTATGTAGGAATTTACGGATCGGGAATCCGTCGTACGGATATTCCCGAATTGGAATTGTAAGTTTGTAAATAAAACGTCAACCGCCACTTGGTTTTGGCAATTGGCGGAGATCCAACCGTTGGATCGTAACGAAACTTTGGGGTATTGTTCTAGAAATTTAATGTGGATTATTGGAAGTGACGGATCGAAGATTCGTGATACGGATCTTCCAGATCGAATTCGTAGGGATGCGTTTATTATAAATTGCATATTCTCTCAGTACGAATTCTGAGACATGAATTGACATTTATGCTAGGCGGTGATCATTTGGGATCATTTGGGATATCTCGAGAGTCGTGCTAGGGGACTGTAGCGTGGAGTCCAGGTGAGTGGGCTTTTGTTTTAGTATATATATATATATATATATATATGTGACTGCCGTTTTCCCAGAAACGTGATTTGAATGATTTATGAATTGAATTGATTTTATAATTGAATTGCCATGTCGTATGCCAATTATATTTTATAATTATGAGTATGATTGCATTAATTATGCTTCGGCACTGTGGACGGCCAAGTAAGTCAGGTGAGTATGATAGTTAGTAGTTGAGATGATGATGGATTGTGATATAGCTCAATTACCTGCACCTCGGGTGTTAGTGCTCCGCCATAGTAGGGCCTAGCCTTCACGTGATCGTTCACCTTCCGCACCATACGCTCACTTTGGATCCAAGGCAGGTGCACAGCCTGTCGTACAGACCACTATAGGTGGTTCCGACTCGTAGGTGACCCGCGATTCGTCGCACAACCTTCACGTGATTGTAGCACTGAGCGTAATATTATACACCTAGCCTGTCGTACAGACCACTGTAGGTGGTTCCGACTCGTGTGCAAGATAGTGATTGATTGTGATTGATGAGCTATCGATTCAGCCGTACAGGTCACTAGAGGTGACTCCGGCTGACATGATGGTATTGATGCATATTGATTTATCTCACCTGTCTGATATTACTTGCTTTTGAGTTGGTATATCGACATGGCTTATTTATGAGGTTTGATGATGAGTTTTGATTTATGGACAATGTTTTCTTATATGAGTATATATATATACGTACTATTTTCTGGGAAACTATACGGGTTTTACAGTGAGGGGTTAGTACTTTTGATATCAAAATGGTTTTGAAAAGCTTTGTTTTTGCCCACTCACGTTTTCTGTTTTGCGCCCCTCCAGGTTAGCTGTTAAGGTTTGTATCAGCGAGGATTATTGGCGAATCTGTAGTCTGGTGGCTACTGTTGAGGGTATAATTCTTGCCCGTTCTTCTGTATTTGCTTATGCTCTGAAGTCACGTGTGAGATGGGTTCACTCCCGCTCACGAGCACACTCTGATGTTTAGGCACTTTTAGGTTTAAATTTATTCACATTTTCCACATCACTACACTTTATGGCTTCGTCACCTTCCAGTGTCGGCCAGCACAGCTCGACTTCAGTGTCCTAGTGGACTTTCTGGGTCGGGGTGTGTCATTATCTTCTTCATTTAGGTATATTAAATTCATTATAATACATTTCGGTGCATACATTTAGATACACACATTTCGGTCCATACATTTCGATACAAACATTTAGGTACATTAATTCAATATAATACATTTCGTTACTAACATTTCGGTGCATACATTTCAGTACACATATTTATGTACGTTAATTTAATATCAGTGTTCTAAAAAACCGCTAGGCGCTGGTCAGTGAGGTACTGCTCCGATTAGATGCTAATCGGCGGCGAAAAGCGGGGATGTGTTAGGCGCTAGCCTGGGCGCTCCTAGGCGGCCTAGGCGGTGTCTAGGCAGTGGTGTTTCGGTGGTTGGTTCTCGGGGGAGTTTGAGGTGATGGTGCAAGAGGTACGAGGAGAGAGAGTGAGAGGTTGCAGAGATGATGAGGGTCTGGAGGGTGTGGTTTGAAGGCTCGCCAAAGACGGTGGGGTGGTGTGGGTGGTGGTGCAGTGTGTGCGTAGCTCGGGAGAGGTGAGGAGAGTGTAATGAGGAGAATGAGAGAAAGACTGAGAGAGAGACTTGCAAAGAAGTGAGGTGAGGGAGAGAGCACGGGAAGAAGAGAAAGGTGAATTTTTGGTCTTGATGCATGACACATGTGTGCATCCTAAGCCTTTGTGCTACCCGAGGAGCAACGGTCAATTAGGGAGATTTTTGGGCTCTAGGCTCGAGGCATCAAAAGGTGAAATATGAGTGGGTGTAGCTGTTAGGGTTTTTCAAATGTCAAATGATGCTGCTACACTAGCTTATATTACAATTGTTGCAAAGGGTTGACACGGTTGTGGCCTTGTACGTGTTGGTCCGCGTGTCTTTATTAAGTTTCAGGTCACGAGTTCAATTCCTTATGGTGTCTGTTTTGTGTTTCTTTTTCATTTTGTTTCCCAAGTATATATTTCTCGCGTGTTATCCTACAATACTCCTTAATATGGTATATATGCTTAATATGTTTTTAAATTTTAGACTTGTTGGATACTTTTTTTTTTATATTTCAATTCAAACCTTTTTCATCATTTAGTCTTACACTTAGACACCACATAAACCTTCACAAATAAGGAGAGAACGTATCCTTTGAGTTTGTTTTTTTTTTTAATGGGTGTGAGATAAACTTAACATATCTAAATTGGGTTTGTGAGAATACTTTAGGTAGTAAATTTGAGTTTAACGATATATTAGTAGTTTAATTAAAGCTAATATGGGTATAATAAGTAAGCTGAGTGTAAAAAGAAATTATATAGATTTAACTAAAATTTCCCAGCTTCAAATTCTCAAAGCGAGACCCCTTGCCAAAAAGAAAAAAAATTGGAAAAATAAGTGGCAATTTCGTAAATAAATTGAAACCCCCACTAGGCCTGGCAATTTCTGACACGATCCGATAACCCAACATGATACGACATGAAATTAACAGGTGTTCAGGTTGACACGATAACGAATCGGGTCGTTATCGGGTAACCCGATAAGCACATGTTAAGATAACGAGTTGATTCGAGTATACACGTGGGTAACACGATACACGATAAGCAGAATATTAATTTTATAATTTTATAACCCTAAAAAAATTCTATAATAATTATATATATATTAATTTAACAATTTTATACTCCTAAAAACTATAATATATATATTAAATTAACTATAATAATTATAATAATTATACCCCCAAAATATTAACTTTCTATAATTATATATATATATATATATATATATATTAAATTTTGAATTAAATTTTACAAAAACTATAATAATTATTAATTAATAATATGTATCCATAATCCATTGATTTGATTCCATTTCATTCCCAGTGCCACCTTTTTTGAAGAAAAATGGAGGCAAAATGAAAATGATAAGGCAAGTTGAAAAGGAAACAAAAAAGAGAGAGAATTAGGGAAAGATGAGTAGGCTACCGGAGAAAGGAAAAGTGAAAATTATACGAAAAGATGAAAAGGAAACAAAAAAGAGAGGAAAAAATGAAAATTAATAGAAGTGGTGAGAATTTTTTTTTTTTAAAAGTTATTAACTTTTTATCACACATATGACATATCCCACTATTTTTATAATGACACGTGACGTAATATACTACTCCATGTACAGGTTAATTATACATACAAAATAAATAGATTTAAATTTACTTAATAAATATATATATATATATATATATATATATATATATATACACACACCATTGAACTTGATGGGATACGAATTATTCAAAACCAATTTCAACGATCCCAACCGTCAAACTTGTTTGTATATGCTTTGAGATCACATCAGCAAAAAATCGTAAAAAAACAAACATTCAGATATCAAGTAACGGGACAAAGCTTTTCGACAGTTAAAACGAAAAAATCACGATTTAATGGTTATTTTAACTCTGATTTTGATGATTTTTTACAGCTACACTCCTTGACCCTATATGAATACAATGAATGAATTCGATCTTCAATTTAAAATATTTACACAAGTGGATACCACAAAATCTTATGTTATGCCTAATGCAAGTATAAATAAACTCTTAAGTGTTAGTGAATCTATCGTTTTAATGGGATACAAATTCTCCGAAACTAATTTCAACGATCCCAACAGTCAAACGTGTTTGTATATGCTTCGAGATCACATCAGCAAAAAATCACAAAAAACAAACATTTAGAGATCGAGTAACGAGACAAAGCTTTTCGACGGTTATAAACGAAAAATCACGATTTAACGGTTATTTTAACTTCGATTTTGATGATTTTTTACAGCCACACTCCTTGACCCTATATGAATACCTTGAATGAATTCGATCTTCAGTTTAAAATATTTACACAAGTGGATACCACAAAATCTTATGTTATACTTAATGAAAGTATAAATAAATTCTAAGTGTTAGTGAATCTATCGTTTTAATGGGATACAAATTCTCCGAAACTAATTTCAACGATCCTAACATCAAACTTGTTTGTATATGCTTCCAGATCACATCAGCCAAAAAGCACAAAAAATAAACATTCAGAGATCAAGTAACGGGACAAAGCTTTTCGACGGTTATAAACGAAAAATCATGATTTAACGGTTATTTTAACTCCGATTTTGATGATTTTTTACAGCTACACTCCTTGACCCTATATGAATACAATGAATGAATTCGATCTTCAATTTAAAATATTTAGACAAGTGGATACCACAAAATCTTATGTTATACTTAATGAAAGTATAAATAAACTCCAAGTGTTAGTGAATCTATCGTTTTAATAGGAAACAAATTTTCTGAAACTACTTTCAACGATCCCAACCGTCAAACTTGTTTGTATATATTTCGAGATCACATCAGCAAACAATCACAAAAAACAAACATTCAAAGATCAAGTAACGGGACAAAGCTTTTCGACGGTTATAAACGAAAAATCATGATTTAACAATTATTTTAACTTCGATTTTGATGATTTTTTACAGCTACACTCCTTGACCCTATATGAATACAATGAATGAATTCAATCTTCAATTTAAAATATTTACACAAGTGGATACCACAAAATCTTATGTTATACTTAATGAAAGTATAAATAAACTCTAAGTGTTCGTTTTAATGGGATACGAATTCTCTGAAACTAATTTCAACGATCCCAATCGTCAAACTTGTTTGTATATGCTTCGAGATCACATCAGCCAAAAATTTAAAAAAACAAACATTCAGAGATCAAGTAACGGGACAAAGCTTTTCGGCGGTTATAAACGAAAAATCATGATTTAACGGTTATTTTAACTCCGATTTTGATGATTTTTTTACAGCTACACTCTTTGACCCTATATGAATACAATGAATGAATTCGATCTTCAATTTAAAATATTTACAGAATGGATGCCACAAAATCTTATATTATACTTAATGAAGTATAAATAAACTCTTAAGTGTTAGTGAATCTATCGTTTTAATAGTATACGTGTAGACATTAAAATTTCGGTAAATAAAATGTTGACCGATGGTCAAAGTTTCAACGCTCATGTATTACATAAATTTTACACGTAGCGTGTGATTCGACGGAAATTGAAATGAGTCAGAAAAGCCGTCAAATAGGACACGTGTCAACACTTGGCAGAGACGACTTATTTCATCTGGGATATTATATTCAAAATTAGGCCTTGGAAAATTCTATAAATAGGAAGCCATTTCATTCATTTTTCATTCACCAATTCACCAACACATTTCTCTACTCCCAAATTGGAAGAGAATTCTCTTGAAGTTCGTTCTTCGTTCTTCGTTCATCGTTCTTCGAGATCAAACCCCGACGACCCTTGAAGAAACGCTCTTTATCCTAAGATCAAGCCCCAACAGCCCTTCGGATCAACACAACATCAACGTTCATCATCAAATCCCTGAACATCATCCTCGTTCATCCTAAGATCAAAGCCCCAACGGCCCTTCAGATCAACACAACATCAACAAATCCACACCATTGTTCATCCCAAGAATCAAGCCCCAACAGCCTTTCGGAACAACACAACATCAACGTTCATCATCAAATCCCTGAAGATCATCCTTGTTCATCCTAAGATCAAGCCCCAACGGCCTTTTGGATCAACAGCCCATCAACAAATCCATACCTTACGAAGATAAAATCAGAGGATAAATTATAAAGAGATTGTAACCCAAAATTCATCAAATACAAATATGATTTTGTACGACACGTGTTCTTATTTCAGGAATTTTCCGTGTTTACAATACGAATTCTCCGAAACTAATTTCAACAATCCTAACTGTCAAACTTGTTTGTATATGCTTCGAGATCACTGTAGACATCGAAATTTCGGTAAATAAAATGTTGACCGATGGTCAAAGTTTCAACGCTCATGTATTACATAAATTTTACACGTAGCATGTGATTCAACGGAAATCGAAAAGAGTCTGAAAAGCTGTCAAACAGGACACGTGTCAACACCTGGCATAGACGACTTATTTCATCTGGGATATTATATTCAAAATTAGGCCTTGGAAAATTCTATAAATAGAAGCCAATTTCATTCATTTCAATTCACCAATTCACCAACACATTTCTCTACTCCCAAATTGGAAGAGAATTCTCTTGAAGTTCGTTCTTCGTTCTTCGAGATCAAGCCTTAATGGCCCTTGAAGAAACGCTCATCCATCCTAAGATCAAGCCCCAATGGCCCTTCGAATCAACACAACATCAACGTTCATCATCAAATCCCTGAAAATCATCCTCGTTCATCTTAAGATCAAGCCCCAACGGCCTTTCGGATCAACACAACATCAACAAATCCACACCACTGTTCATCCCAAGAATCAAGCTCCAACGGCCCCTTCGGACCAACATAACATCAACAAATCCATACCACTGTTCATCCTAAGGTCAAGCCCCAACCCCCATTTGGATCAACAACCCATCAACAAATCCATATATTACGAAGATAGAATTATAGGATAAATTATAGAGAGATTGTAACCCAAATTCATCAAATACAAATATATTTTGTACACGTGTTCTTGTGTTTCAGGAAATTTTCGTGTTTACAAATTTGGCATGCCCAGTGGGACAATCTCTACCTCTCATCTCTATCTTTAAATCCACAAAAGAGGACACATATGGCATCAAGGAAGGCTCAAACTGTTCCTGCAACTAACACGAAGAACAAGAGTATCTTCATCACGAGCGGTGGCGCTTTTGGCATCACAACTCAAAGCAAGGCAAGAGCTCTTTCCGCCGTATCTTCCCCTCTGCATCAACTTCGCCAAAAGTTCATGAACACCCGAAATACAAGCCCGTGATCACTCTGGCCTCTCTAAGTGCGTCAATGGAAGATATCCCAAGGAAGTGCCCCGAGTCAAATGAATGAAGTGATTGCAAAGCTCGCACAAACTGTGGAGGAGAAAGACTTACAAATTGCCACACTTGTCAACCAATTGGAAATGAAGAACAACGACAAAATGGTAGGCGGTGAGGATGAGGAACCTCTGACAAAAGAAATCGAGGAGAAGCCAGACCAAGCAACGACACTCATGGGATCTCTGTCTATCCAGCAGTTGCAACAAATGATCGCTAGCACCATCATGGCACAGTACGAAGGGAGCTCACATACCTCCATGTTGTATTTGAAGCCTTACTCCAAGAAAATTGACATCCTGAAGATGCCAAGGGGATATCAACCGCCAAAGTTCATGCAGTTTGATGGGAAGGGAAATCCAAAGCGGCATGTTGCCCATTTCGTCGAAACTTGCAACAATGCGGGGACGGAAGAAGACTACCTCGCGAAGCAGTTTGTCCGCTCTCTGAAGAGAAATGCATTCGACTGGTACACGGATTTAGAGCCTGAATCCATCAATAGTTGGGAGCAATTAGAGCGAGAGTTCTTGAACAACTTCTACAGCACTTGTCGCACAGTAAGCATGCTGGAGCTAACAAGCACAAAGCAGTGGAAGGACGAGCCAGTTGTCGATTACATCAACCGATGGCACACTCTGAGCCTCGACTGCAAAGACAGACTATCAGAAATCTCCTCAATCGAGATGTACGTTCAAGGTATGCAATGGGGATTACAATACATCCTTTAAGGCATCAAACCACGGACATTTGAAGAGTTAGCCACTCGCGCTCACGACATGAAGCTAAGCATCGCTTATCATGGAAAAAAGAAGCCGATCACCGACTTTAAGAAGGATAAGGTGTTGACTCCAAAGGTAGATAATCGTGGAAAGAAGCCCACTAAGGAAGCTTTTACCATTGACGCTACCCCCACCAAGACCTCTTCCGCACCCGTCAAAATCTCCCCTAAGAACAAAGCAAAGGAGATAAAAAGAGGTGAGCCTTCTCGTACCTAAGACAGGTACAAGAACATCTTGAGGGAACTGGAGCAGAAAACATACCCATTTCCAGACTCTGACATGGCCCCAATGCTAGACGACCTGTTAGAGAAAAAGGTAATTGAGCTGCCTGAATGCAAGCGCCCGGAAGAGATGAATCGCGTTGACGATCCCAAGTACTGCAAGTACCATCGCATCGTGAGTCATCCTGTCAGCAAGTGCTTCATTCTCAAGGAACTTATCATGAAGTTAGCACAACAAGGGCGAATTGAACTCGACTTGGAAGACACGGTCGCGACACACACCATGATGATCGTGTTTGGATCCTTTAATCATGTGCCTCTTCAAGTAATGCATGACCATCTTCATCCATGCTCAAGTCACACGGCCCCTTCTGCACAACCATCGTTGGGGGCAAACAACCAGGATGCACCGACTGACGATAATAAATGATGGACCTTAGTGACCCGCAAAAAGACGAAGAAGCCCAAACCACAAGCCACAAGGCCAAAGGTAAAAGAAGGAAGAAAGCATCGTCGTCACAACAATAGGAAACCCAAAAGAAGTGAAAAAGCTGCTAAGCCAACACACGCTGGGGAGCCTATGGAGCAAGAGCCACACATTCTCGTCTCTTTGCACGAGTACTTTCCGAAGAACTTCTTCCAACGGTGCACTATCACTGCATGTCACATGGTGGAAGTAAAAGAACCATTAAAAGACGAAGTTATCGCTGTTGAAGAAGTGAAGACCCTTATGACCAAAGAAGGTTTGCCGACTCACGTTAGCTTCGAGGAGGCATTACGATTACCCGAGGAGATGCGAAAAGCACTGATAGTGGTCTTAGCAAATCCCAACGACCATGGAGTACAAGGAAACAAGGACAAAGGCTCAAGGCTTCGGTCATATGAATATGCCATATCATGTGCCACCCAAGACTCAATCAACTTCACTGACGAAGACTTACTGCTGGGATCAAAACCTCACAACCGTTCTATCTTCGTCTCACGGTACATAATGGAGAGCAAAGTCAACCGCATGCTTGTGGATGGTGGATCGGCCATAAACATCATGCAAAAGTCAACGATGGCTACAATCGGCATCAAAATAGACGAATTGTCCCTAAGCCGTCTACTAATCCAAGGTTTCAACCAATAAGGACAAAGAGCGATAGGCATGATCCGAGTGGAGATGACCATTGGTGAACTCAAATCAAGCATAATATTTCATGTGATTGATGCGAGAACTTCATACAGCCTGCTCTTAGGAAGGCATTGGATCCATGAGAATGGAGTAGTGCCATCCACTTTTCACCAATGTTTAAAATTCTATCGGGATTGAGTGAAGGTGATTCGAGGCCATCCACCCTTCACACTTTGCAGACGCCAAGTTCTACATGTAGGAAGACATGATACCTGAAGCTCTCCTAAAAGAGGTAAAATCCACGGGAAAAGGGATGCCTAAAAAGCAAGAATGGCAATCTGTTCCAAGAAAGCAAGGAGAAGAAGCCACGCCGTCTTCAAGCAAAAATAACGACGAACTCGTGACAGCCAAATGGGGTGAGACGCCCTTAAAAGGAACGAACACACCTGTCTTCTAATACATCCCGATGTCGAGAAGAAAAAAGGGTCAAACCCCATTCGAAACGGGGATAAGCAAAGCCGAAATGCAACAACGCAAGGATGATGTAGAATTGCTCAAGACGAATGCAATTTTACCTCTAACACAGCTAGGCGAGACTAAGATTGCAAGAACACCACAAGGCTTCATAAAAGCTCTACCAAAAGGAGTAGAACTAAGCCTTCTCCCAACCAAGAGGACCGAAGAAGGTTTTGATCCAAACGCCTACAAACTCATGTCGAAGGCTGGGTACGACTTAATTCCCTCTTCGAATCCTGGAAAAAAGGGTTTAGACACTGTCAACAATAAAGAACGTGACCTCACCAATACAATGAAGATTTCGAGCAAAGCAGGAATCAGCTTCACACCAAATGCACCTGTGAAGATTTCGAGCAAAGCGAAAAACGCTAGCACTCAGCACATCAGCGTGAGCGTCATACAAAATCGAGAAGAGCTTAAATTCGCCCCTCGGATTTCAGTCTTCAATAAGATGAATCATCCAAGACCCAGAATATCGGCATTTCATCGCATTGGTGGTCTGATCGGATCATATTTATATACATTTTTACATCAAATTCTCTCGTCTTTTCTTAGTTAGTTCCTTATATTTTTGAGCTATTTACTTTGTTTTTGTGTTTTATATGAATTTATCAAGCAAAGAAAATAAAAATTGAATGAGTGAAATTTTAAGCGTCAAATTCGTCAAAACTACCTTACTCACTTATTTTCTTTGTTTATGTTTTCGATTCGGTTTGGTGTGATTGTAATTGGTTGGTTTATTTTATTTGAAAAATAAAATTAAAACAGAAATACAAAGGTAAAGAGAAATGCTTTCGGTGGAAATAATCATGGCAGCTTAAAAGAAGTGGGCAGCGCCCATTTGATGAGAAATGATGGAAACAAGCTGCCTTGCAGCTGGCCAGGAAACAAAACAAATAAAAGAAGCATAAAGAAAGAGCACCGAGAGGAATGAGAGGTGCAAGGCCTCGGGGGAAATTTAAAAAAGGAGTGGCTGCCTTTCAAGGCAGCTAAGGATAAGAAAAATAAAAAAATAAAAACAGAGGAGACAGCTCATGAAATAAAGTATGGCTGCCATGTGAAGGCAACGAGCGGCAAGGGATATAAAAGAATAAGAAGAAGACGGAAATCAGGGGGGAGACATTGGGGAAAGAACAGCTGCCTTTGGCAGCTGAGGAGAGAAAACCAATAAGGCACAGGGAGCTGCCTTTGGCAGCTGAAAAAGAAAAAAAATATAAAATATAAAATAAGGCAGCTGTGCGAGCTGCCAAAAGAGGGAGAAGGGAGGTCTGAGCGGAAGCTGCACTTGGCAGCGAGCAAGAGGAGGCCTCGGAAATTAAGGCAGCCTTGAAGGCTGAAGAACGAGGGCTTTGAAGAAGGCAAGCTGCCCTTGGTGGGTGAGAAGCCGAGGGAGGAACAGAAAGCAGTGAGGAAGAGCTGCGAAGCTGCCCTTGGCAGCGAGCAGGAAAACAGAAAAGAAAAAATAAAAATAAAATAAAGACATGAGCTGCCTTGAGGCAGCGAGACTGGAAGGTCCGGAGAAGCTGCTTGGCAGCTTGCGATAAGCCAGGAAGAGAGAAGGGCGAGGCGCAGAAGAAAACTGCCACTTGGCAGCACAGCAAGCCTCGGTGAGGGCAGCTGGGCAGAAGCAGTCAACGTGCAGGACAGGGTGAGGGCAGAAGCAAAGGGCACGGGGAGAGAACTGTGACGCTGGCGAGAGGAAGAACCATTTGGCAGCTGGCGCATGGACACGGCACAGTGCACAGCGTGACATTGCACAGCCAATCACTCTCCTTATTTCGGTTTAATCCTCCAAACTTATGTTTAATTTCTATTTTTAATTTATAAATAATGTGTAATTAATTTGTTTGGCTAGAGGTTAATTCAAAGCCATGATTATATTTGTAATTTGAATTGATTACCTTCAGTTGTGATTTCTGAGTTGTGATTCAACTTGCTTAACTGCTTGATAGATAACTTATTTGTGTATGTCGATTAAGGATGCATACTTAGTTTGCATGCATGAATTTGATGCTAGAATATAAGTGAATTTCACCTAATCGTTATGAACTTATATTCATGAGTAGTGAAGGTTGTTATCCACAATCGTGTTAAGTAAATTCTTGGCAGGAGTATCATGCTTTTCATAGTTACGAATGCCTCGTCAGTACTTATAGTTTTCACAAAGTTTTATGATCTTTGATTGTATCTCTATTGTGCTTTTCACGTAGGGGACTTTTAGAGAATGTGTTGAATTGTTGTATGCTGTTCATCCAATTCAATAACTTAAGGAAAACTTGAAGATTAAAAAAGTGCTGTTCACGGTTAATCTGGAGTATTGAGATTTACAATTTATTGAAAGAACAACTGAAAATCAATTTAGATTGCATATGTGTCTTGTGTGGAGAAAAACCCTCTAGCCAATCCGTCACCTATCCGTTCACTTTTATTTTATGTTTTTGTCAATTTTATAATTTATTTAAGTTAATTTATGTTTCGTTAAAACCAAACCCCCCCATTATTAAATTATTTTATTTTATTAGTTTTTATTGTTTTTAATCTTTTAATTCAATTTCCATCCATTTTAATTTCCTAGTGTCTAGATTGAGTTAATTTGAGTGTTTTTATTATTTTGAATCATTTTAAGTGTGTTTCGAGTTTTTAGCTTAGTTTGTGTTTTCTAGAATCTTGAGTTGTTTTGAGTCTTTTGATTTGTTTTAGTTTATTTGTTAGTTTTATTTTGAGTTATTCTAGTTAAGTGTTTTTATTCTATTTTTGTGTCCTTGAGTCTTATTTAATATTTTTTAAATTAATTTAGAGTAGATTAGCAATCCCTCCTAATCCCCGGCCTAGAACGATATCCTACTTACACCTATACTACAATTGTCAAAAGAGGGTTTAAATTTGTGCGGTTTAAAATCCCGTCAAATTTTTGGCGCCGTTGCCGGGGATTAGTAACTTTGCTAATCCCTTTATTTTTGTTTGTGTTTATTTTTATATTTGTGTTTATGTTTATATTTGTGTTTATGTCTTTTACTTTTGATATTTGATTTATTTCTTTTCTTTGCAGGAATTTTTGGTTATTTCCACCCTTGAAGTTGATTGCAGAATTTTAGCTTGGGGGTCATCGCTCGAGTTTTCTGCAAATTAGAGAAGTTTTCAGTCCAATGCTTTATTTTGTTTCTTTTCATTTAGTAATTTTATTTTATTTTTATTTTTATATTTTTATTTGCTTATTATTGTTTTCTGACATTGGGGACAATGTCTAGTTTAAGTGTGGGGGTATCAAGAGTATAAAAAATGACCAAATTAAAAATTTTGAAAATTTTTGTACCTTCGACTTTGAACTGGTTCATTTGTTTCCATGTTATTGCTTTTTGTTTTCTTAATTAGTTTTGTCTTATTTAATTTTTCGAAAAAATTTAAAAATCCAAAAATATTGTTTTGTTTTCCTTATTGTTTTAAATTAGATTTTTTATTAGTTTCCCGACCCAATGATATAATTGGATTAAATTTGAACCATGATTATCAAGAACCTAGTTAACATGTGTTGTATGAAATTCCTTATTCTCTTGTTAGTATTGTACATGTTTGATCATCTTTGAAAAACCAAATGCACATAGCCTTGTTGATGTGAAACTAAAGCATGACTTAAAGCTTCATATGTGAATTTAGTGACCATATACATCCTATGTGAGTTTTTGAGCCTATTGAAAGTGTGTGCATTTTTCATACACTCCTATTCTTTCATGTGTGATGAACTTATGTGAGATACATCTCTAGAACTTGCGTAACGATCTTTTGAAATATTTGTCATTGATTGCATGAACTTGAAAATGATAGAGGCATTAGGTTCACCACCATGGCCCAAATAACCATATTTCCCAAAGAAAAAAAAAATTTGATATCATTAGATTGCCAATTTGAGCCATTTATGTTGAACCTTTTATTTCTTATCACCAGATATGTTTACCCTTATACCTCAAACATGTTTCCTTACCCTTTCCAAGCGAGCAATTTGAGACTGTCTTATGAGAAATGTTTGTGAAGTACTTGGAAGGAGTTTGACAAAAGAATAAGTGTGGGGGTATTTCATGTTTGTATTTATTAATTTGAAAAAAAAAAAAGGGAAAAAGAGAAGAAAATAAAAAATAAAAAAAAAAAAGTTTAAAGTTTCAGTTTTAGGATGTGGTTGGAGGTGTTAAAAGAATCGTTGGAAAGCTTGAGTTCTTATAAATCTCAACAAAAGAATTGCTTGCAATGTAGCTTGGAACTTGTGTTTTCCTATTCTTTCGTTTCAATAGCCCTATCCCTAAGCCTCATTACATCCAATAAAAGTCCTCTTGATTTAAGTTTTGCAATTATGATTGTGGAGAAGTGTTCTTTATGCAAGCTTATGGTAGAACTTTCACGTTTGTTTCTTTGAGCGAAACACATTAAAACTAAACACATGTGTGATTGAGTGCATATCCCGTGAGAAGGTTGCTAGTTTGCATATGATGATTTTAAAAATAAAAACTTGAAATTGCATTCGCATGGCTATCTCACACACTACACTTCAAGGATGATTTAAAGATTACTGCTAATATTTGAATAAGGAAGATGAACTGGGATTAGTTTGTTTTGTGCTAGCTATGGTTCTTGATGATTTGCGTTTTCGAATGAAATTCTATGAGGGTCACATAGGGGGAAGCTAATGTTTTTCATGTTATTACTTTTTCTGTTTTCTTTGTTTTGCTCGAGGACTAGCAAAAGCTAAGTGTGGGGGTATTTGATCGGATCATATTTATATACATTTTTACATCAAATTCTCTCGTCTTTTCTTAGTTAGTTCCTTATATTTTTGAGCTATTTACTTTGTTTTTGTGTTTTATATGAATTTATCAAGCAAAGAAAATAAAAATTGAATGAGTGAAATTTTAAGCGTCAAATTCGTCAAAACTACCTTACTCACTTATTTTCTTTGTTTATGTTTTCGATTCGGTTTGGTGTGATTGTAATTGGTTGGTTTATTTTATTTGAAAAATAAAATTAAAACAGAAATACAAAGGTAAAGAGAAATGCTTTCGGTGGAAATAATCATGGCAGCTTAAAAGAAGTGGGCAGCGCCCATTTGATGAGAAATGATGGAAACAAGCTGCCTTGCAGCTGGCCAGGAAACAAAACAAATAAAAGAAGCATAAAGAAAGAGCACCGAGAGGAATGAGAGGTGCAAGGCCTCGGGGGAAATTTAAAAAAGGAGTGGCTGCCTTTCAAGGCAGCTAAGGATAAGAAAAATAAAAAAATAAAAACAGAGGAGACAGCTCATGAAATAAAGTATGGCTGCCATGTGAAGGCAACGAGCGGCAAGGGATATAAAAGAATAAGAAGAAGACGGAAATCAGGGGGGAGACATTGGGGAAAGAACAGCTGCCTTTGGCAGCTGAGGAGAGAAAACCAATAAGGCACAGGGAGCTGCCTTTGGCAGCTGAAAAAGAAAAAAAAAATAAAATATAAAATAAGGCAGCTGTGCGAGCTGCCAAAAGAGGGAGAAGGGAGGTCTGAGCGGAAGCTGCACTTGGCAGCGAGCAAAAGGAGGCCTCGGAAATTAAGGCAGCCTTGAAGGCTGAAGAACGAGGGCTTTGAAGAAGGCAAGCTGCCCTTGGTGGGTGAGAAGCCGAGGGAGGAACAGAAAGCAGTGAGGAAGAGCTGCGAAGCTGCCCTTGGCAGCGAGCAGGAAAACAGAAAAGAAAAAATAAAAATAAAATAAAGACAGGAGCTGCCTTGAGGCAGCGAGACTGGAAGGTCCGGAGAAGTTGCTTGGCAGCTTGCGATAAGCCAGGAAGAGAGAAGGGCGAGGCGCAGAAGAAAACTGCCACTTGGCAGCACAGCAAGCCTCGGTGAGGGCAGCTGGGCAGAAGCAGTCAACGTGCAGGACAGGGTGAGGGCAGAAGCAAAGGGCACGGGGAGAGAACTGTGACGCTGGCGAGAGGAAGAACCATTTGGCAGCTGGCGCATGGACACGGCAAAGTGCACAGCGTGACATTGCACAGCCAATCACTCTCCTTATTTCGGTTTAATCCTCCAAACTTATGTTTAATTTCTATTTTTAATTTATAAATAATGTGTAATTAATTTGTTTGGCTAGAGGTTAATTCAAAGCCATGATTATATTTGTAATTTGAATTGATTACCTTCAGTTGTGATTTCTGAGTTGTGATTCAACTTGCTTAACTGCTTGATAGATAACTTATTTGTGTATGTTGATTAAGGATGCATACTTAGTTTGCATGCATGAATTTGATTGCTAGAATATAAGTGAATTTCACCTAATCGTTATGAACTTATATTCATGAGTAGTGAAGGTTGTTATCCACAATCGTGTTAAGTAAATTCTTGGCAGGAGTATCATGCTTTTCATAGTTACGAATGCCTCGTCAGTACTTATAGTTTTCACAAAGTTTTATGATCTTTGATTGTATCTCTATTGTGCTTTTCACGTAGGGGACTTTTAGAGAATGTGTTGAATTGTTGTATGCTGTTCATCCAATTCAATAACTTAAGGAAAACTTGAAGATTAAAAAAGTGCTGTTCACGGTTAATCTGGAGTATTGAGATTTACAATTTATTGAAAGAACAACTGAAAATCAATTTAGATTGCATATGTGTCTTGTGTGGAGAAAAACCCTCTAGCCAATCCGTCACCTATCCGTTCACTTTTATTTTATGTTTTTGTCAATTTTATAATTTATTTAAGTTAATTTATGTTTCGTTAAAACCAAACCCCCCCATTATTAAATTATTTTATTTTATTAGTTTTTATTGTTTTTAATCTTTTAATTCAATTTCCATCCATTTTAATTTCCTAGTGTCTAGATTGAGTTAATTTGAGTGTTTTTATTATTTTGAATCATTTTAAGTGTGTTTCGAGTTTTTAGCTTAGTTTGTGTTTTCTAGAATCTTGAGTTGTTTTGAGTCTTTTGATTTGTTTTAGTTTATTTGTTAGTTTTATTTTGAGTTATTCTAGTTAAGTGTTTTTATTCTATTTTTGTGTCCTTGAGTCTTATTTAATATTTTTTAAATTAATTTAGAGTAGATTAGCAATCCATCCTAATCCCCGGCCTAGAACGATACCCTACTTACACCTATACTACAATTGTCAAAAGAGGGTTTAAATTTGTGCGGTTTAAAATCCCGTCATGGTCAAAGTCGAACCTCCGTCTTCAAGAGGCTTAACACGCCAACATCCCAAAATTCCATTTTTGAAAGGATGTCAGAACCTAAGAAACAAAGCAACGCGCCTAGCTTTTCTCCACAACGGTCGGTTTTGAAGAGACTCGAAAAAACTGAGAAGCCTTCAGGGAGAAAAGAAACAACGCCAAAGAAACAGAAGCCCGACAGCTTAGCAGAAAAGGATGACATCCAAAGCTCTATTCCTTAAAAAATGAAGCACCAAGCAATCTTGGAGGTTGACACAAATGGACCACTGAAAGTAAGGAGGCGCACCATTATCCACACCGGCCAATCTTCACGCCAACAAGCCCAAAATGACGGCACTGAAGGGGAGGTCCAAGATGTCTTCCACATCACAATCCAAGAAGACAAAGAAAGTGAAGCCCCTGAGGAAGATGTCACCGCTGCACCACCACAACTCGAAGATGGAGGGCAAGCCACAGTTGATGAGCTTAAGGAGCTCAACTTAGGAACGAAAGAAGAGCCCAAACTTATCTTCGTAAGTGCGCTGCTAAGTGTAGTACTACCAGTTGCTATTAGAGTACAAAGACGTCTTTGCCTGGACATATAAGGGAATGCCCGGCGTTGACCCTATTATCGTTGTGCATCGTCTCGCAGTCAAGCCCGGAACGCGACCGATAAAGCAAACACAAAGGCGCTATTGATCCGAGCTCATCCCACAGATTGAGGCTGAGATTGATAAGCTAATTGAAGCAGGCTTCATTTGAGAGGTGCAATACCCCAAGTGGATCTCTAACATCGTTATTGTCCTTAAGAAATATGGACAAATACGTGTTTGCGTGGACTTCCGAGACCTCAACGATGCGTGCCTGAAAGACGATTTTCCCTTGCCAATCATTGAAATCATGGTGGACGCAACCACTGACCACGAGGCACTGTCATTCATGGATGGCTCATCTGGATACAATCAAATTAGCATGGCTCCCGAAGATGAGGAACTAACAACCTTTCGCACTCCAAAAGGTATATACTGCTACAAGGTGGTGCCATTTGGTCTAAAAAATGCTGGAGCTACATATCAACGTGTAATGCAGAAAATCTTCGATGACATGCTACACAAAAATGTAGAATGTTACGTGGACGATGTGGTGGTCAAGAGGCTGCAAAAATACAACCTCAAGATGAACCCGATGAAATGTGCATTTGCGTCACCTCTGGAAAGTTCCTCGGCTTCATTGTCAAGCACCGTGGCATCGAAGTAGACTAATCAAAGATCAAAGCCATTTAAAGCATGCCTGAGCCAATAAATTTACACGAACTGAAAAGTCTGCAAGGACGGCTCTCTTTCATTAGACGATTTATATCCAATCTAGCAGGACGTTGTCAACCGTTTAGCCGCTCATGAAGAAGGATGTTCCGTTTGTATGGGACAAAGCATGCCACAATGCCTTTGAAAGCATAAAAAGGTATTTGTCAAGTCCATCTGTCTTGGGGGCACCTGTGCCCGGGAAGCTGCTCATATTGTATATTGCCGCTCAAGAAAGTTCAGTAGGAGCACTCTTGGCACAAGAAAATGAATCCTAGAAAGAATGAGCGTTTTACTACCTCAGTTGAACTTTCACCGGTACAGAGTTGAACTATTCCCCGATAGAAAAGATGTGCCTTGCCTTGGTATTTGCCATTCAGAAGCTCAGACATTACATACATGCTTACACCATCCACTTGGTTGCTAAAGCTGACTCGGTCAAATACGTCATGTCCAAACTAGTTTTGACAGGACGACTAGCTAAATGGGCGTTGCTTCTCAATCAACATGAGATCATCTACGTTCCAGCTAAAACTATCAAAGGACAAGCACTTGCAGACTTCCTTGCCGATCATCCGATCCCAGCCGATTGGAAAATCTCAGACGACTTGCCTGACGATGAGGTGTTTTACATCGACATCTTCCCAACATGGACGATGTTCTTCGACGGATCCGCACGAGCAGATGAAGCGGGCGTAGGAGTAATATTTATGTCACCGCAAAGGCAAATATTGCCTTGCCTTATTCCTTCCAACTAAGCGAACTACGCTCCAACAACGCCGCTGAGTACCAAGCACTGATCCTCAGCCTCCAAATGGCAATCAACATGGGAATCACAGCCCTTGAGGTATATGGTGACTCCAAGCTCATAATCAATCAACTCTTGACCGAGTATGAGGTAAGGAAAGATGATCTCGTCCCATACTTCCGGCTGACAACTTAGCTGCTACAAAGGTTTGAGCTAGTGACACTAGAACATGTGCCAAGAAAACAAAATCAAATGGTAGATGCTCTCGCCAACCTAGCCTCGAGTATAACACTAAGAGAATGAGAAGTTATAGACGTGCCAGTTTGCCAAAGATGAGTGATCCCACTTGCCACTGAAATACTGCTAAATGACACAAACGTCATCTCAATACTTCTGGTAGACACTAAAGAATGGAGACAGTCGTTGATCGACTACTTGGAGCAAGGAAGGCTTCCAGACGATCCCAGACACCGCTCTGAAATACGTCGACGAGCACATTGCTTCCTCTACTACAAGGGAACACTTTACCGACGCTCTTTGAAAGAATACTTCTTAGATGCTTAGGTGAAGAAGAAGCTAGTCAAGCCATGGAAGAAGCACATTCAGGTGTATATGGGGCGCATCAGTCGGGGCCAAAGCTACATTTCTAGCTTAAAAGAATAGGTTACTATTAGCCAAGCATGGTGACAGATTGCATGGAATACGCCAAAAGGTGCCAAGCCTGCCAATTTCATGCCAACTTCATACATCAACCGCCTGAACCATTACACCCTACAGTTGCTTCATGGCCATTCGATGCATGGGGGTTAGACGTCATGGGACCGATCACACCAAAGTCATCCGCGGGAGAAGCTTACATCCTAGCTGAAACAGATTACTTCTCCAAGTGGGCTAAAGCCATACCCCTAAGGGAAGTCAAGAAAGAAACTGTCGTCCGTTTTATCAAGGAGCATATCATCCACCGATATGGTGTGCCTCGCTACATCATTACGGACAATGGAAAGCAGTTCTCCAACCGACTCATGGACGAACTTTGTGAGAAATACAAGTTCAAACAGCATAAGTCTTCCATGTATCATGCCCCAGCCAATGGTCTCACATAAGCATTCAACAAAACTCTATGCAACATTTTGAGAAAAGTCGTTGGTAAGAGCAAGAAAGATTGGCACGAGAGAATGAGCGAAGCACTTTGGGCATACAGGACGACGCACCAGACGCCTACTAAAGCTACACCATATTCGCTCGTGTATGGCGTAGAGGCGGTTTTGCCGCTGGAAAGCCAAATTCCCTCGCTGAGGGTGGCTATACAAGAAGGACTGACTGACAAAGAGAATGCAAAGTTACGTCTTCAAGAGTTAGAAGCGCTAGATGATAAGAGGCTCGAAGCTCAGCAGCATTTGGAGTGTTACTAAGCATGATTGTCCAAGGCCTTCAACAAGAAAGTTTGCCCAAGGTCATTTCAAGTAGAGGATCTCGTCCTTGCATTACGTAGGCCTATCATCACGACGCAGAAGATGAGAAGTAAATTCACCTCAAAGTGGGATGGACCTTACGTAGTACAAGAAGTCTAAACAAACGGTGCTTACAAGATCGTGGAAGAAAATGGCTTGAGGATTGGCCCCATAAACGGCAAGTTCTTGAAGCGGTACTACGCTTGAGAAGGAACCACGTTCCTAGCTCACAAGAGCATAAATTGTGTACAGCAAACTAAAAAAACAAAAATCGTCACTCTTTGAACTACGTTTTAACTTGATCCCTTTCGTTGGAAGGGTACATAGGCAACTTGGAACTTCAAAACTTCAAGTACAGTTATATCATCAATGTGAATACTTCATTTCTTTGAAGGAAGGATTTGGGTACAAAGCTTGTTACAAAGATGAGCAAAAGACATGCGAGAGAAATCTCATGAGCGTTGAAGGATGACAATGACAAAGTCAACGACGGAAAGAGACCAGCCACAAAGCTTAAGTAGTAATGGAAATCGGCAAGATCGGTGTGCACAGGCAACATCACCACCAAGGAAAGTCGTGACTGAAAGGCACTACACAGCATAAACTCGCTGCAGTCTTTCGCACAAACCTACACGGTAAAAGTGATGCACTGGAACAAGCTCTAAGCAGCAACGGCAAGCGGCAAGGTCGATGTGCACGGCAACGTCACCTCCGAGGAAAGTTGTGACCAAGAAGCATTACACAACGAGATCCCGATGCAGCCTCTTGCACAGTACCACACGGTAGTGCACCACCGAGGGAAAAATTAATCAAAAGGCACTACACAACGAAACCCGGGTGCAGTCTCTTGCACAACCTCCAAATAGCAACAGCAAGCGGCAAAGTCGATGTGCATGGCAACGTCACCTCTGAGGAAAGTTGTGACCAAGAAGCATTACACAACGAGGTCTCAGTGCAATCTCTTGCACAATACCACACGACAGCGCACCACCGAGGAAAAATATGATCAAAATGTACTACACAACGAAACTCCGGTGCAGTCTCTAGCACAAGCTTCGAGCAGCAATGGCAAGCGGCAAGGTTAATGTGCACGGCAACGTCACTAACATGAGTAAGGTCGGTGAAGAACTTCAGTAACCACCGTCAAACGACTAGCTGGTCACGAAGCTCAACACTTTGCATCCATATCCTGCTCACTCCATCAAAATAGCAAGGAAATCCATGAATGCATAGAGATGTCACCACCATGAGCAAGGCCGGTGAAGAACTTCAGTGACCGCCGTCAAACGACTAGCCGGTCACGAAGCTCAACACTTTGCATCCACATCCTGCTCACTATATCAAAACAACAAGGAAATCCACGAATGCACAGAGACGTCACCACCATGAGCAAGGCCGGTGAAGAAATTCAGTGACCGCCGTCAAACGACTAGCCAGTCACGAAGCTCAACACTTTGCATCCACATCCTGCTAACTCCGTCAAAACAGCAAGGCCGGTGAAGAACTTCAGTGACCACCGTTAAACAACTAGCCGGTCGCGAAGCTCAACACAGTTTCACCCACATCCCGCTCACTCCGTCACAAATTGCAAAGGCACAAAAGCTGCCGCCAAAACAAGCAAGAAAATCCATGAATGCAAGAGCACCTGTATAATATATATATATATATATATATATATATAAATGTTTTATTGAAGGTCAACTTTATTACAAAAGAAAATAATAATAATAATGAATGCATATGTTACTATGTATTTAAAAATAAAAAAATAAAAAAAAGATTACATATGTTTATGTATTCTAAATTTTAAAAAGAAAATATATATATATATATATATATATATTATAGTTTTAAAAAAAAAGTTTAGATCCACGAAAGAAGCAGCCAAATGCCAGGGCCCAGTTGTCTGTTTCCGCTCGCCAAGGCCCAACTCTCCTCACCCAAGCCTCCATACAGCAGCTCGAGCTCTCCAACTCTACCCAGTGGTAGTGCCTAGCTATTGGTTCAGCAAGCTCTCAACTCGTCAACGACCTCCACGAAGCAACAGCTCCGCCATTGCCTTCGTCTCGATCGACCTCAGCAAATTCCAACTAGGGACCATTTCTCTCGACGGATTTGTTGACTCGAACTCACGAACTGTTTTCACAGCTGAGACATACAAAGCCACAATCAAGTTCTTCCAGGCGCCAGCGAGCAAGGCTGTTGATGAACTAAAGAAGAATGGCATGCATTTCCCTTCATGGCAGAAAGTTGAGTACATGCACGACTGGTGTTTCTCTGTTGGTACCCCGCGAAGCACCCAAGACGGTTAGAAAATGAGGTCATTATTGTCGATGTTGCAGGCCGAGAAGGAAGGCTTTTAGATCGTCGAATGGACCTCCCTCGTCTTCTCCACCAAAGCCCACGAACAGGGCCGAGAGATCAACGTCTCCTCTCAAGGCAAACGTGTTGAACCGGGTTGATCTTCTTTCCCCAAGAACCCATGTCCGTCATCAAGGATACCGGTCTCACATCACTCTACACCTGGCCAACAAGCCACTCCATCGATCGAAACCAGCGCAGTTTCTCTTCTCAACTTCAAAAATATGATTGACAAGGACCTGGATGGTGTGTTGTCCGGATTGGAAGTTCGGCGTCAATCCATGCAGCTGCTATGGAGTTACATGCTCCATGAACCAAGCAACTCAACTCGATCTTATCAGTTGTTTTCTTGTTGTTGCCAGCTGATCTGACTCAAGTTTTCTCCTCCATCTTCATCTACCTGAAAGTCATGCGAGAATGGGACTCGGTAAGAGAGAAAGCAAAGTTAAAGAGGGGTTTACTATGCAGACAGTATATGAGGCAAACTCAAAGAGAGTTGATGTTTCTGAAGTTCCATTGGAGAATGAAGGGCAGTTGAACGGTGATGTGGAAGAAAAAAGCAAGGCCGATGTGATTGAAGTGGATGATTTCTGAGATATCTGAATCAGAAGCAGCCTTAGGTGACATTGTGGTTTCAGAAGTTAAGGATGCAGCATATCAATATAAAGAAAAAAATAATAATTAAAAAAATTAAAAAGGAAGCAAAGTTATTAGTGGTAGGTGTGAGCGGCACCGAAAGCAGAATGGAAAGGAAGAAGGCCACACAAGTAATGGATGTTCATGCTCTCTTTCTTTTTGCAGTGTACACGGACAGAAACCCATGGTTCAATCTGGTCATTCTTCAATGGCCTGCAAGATCCTCTTCTCTGCCCATCTTCCAGCCTTGCATACCATGTGAAAAGAAAAGGAAAAAATGATGAAGGATGTGAAAGCAGGAAGAAAAGAATAGAATAAAGAAAAGAAAAAAAAAGGTCACACCATGCGGAAGAGGAAAAGAAAAAGAAAAGTAGAAAGCAAAAGAAGAAAAAAAGAAAAACAAAGGGATGAATGGTGGAGCAAAATGTGATGGCTGCCACCGAGAGAAGAAAATAAAAAAATAAAAAAAAGCTGTGGAATGGTGCAGCACCATGTGAAAAGGAAGGAGGTGCATTTGGCACCCCATGTGAAAAAAAAAATTCATTATGTGGCATGTGTGTGTATGTATATGTGTGTGTGTATATATATATATATATATATATATATATATATATATATATATATATATAAAATATGTATATGGTGTATTAAGATGAGGTGCTGGAGTTTGATTATACGGAGCCTCAACACTTGGTGAAGCTCTAGATGACGAAGGCAAAAGATGCCTCTGGAACAAAGCCATAAACATCTGATGATCACTTTGAATCCAACTATCAGATTCCTGTAGCCGGTCAAGCTTCTTCTTCATGCTCGTCGAGTAGTTGTTGGCAAGCATGTGCAACTCCCGATTTTCATGCTTAAGTTCTTTGATCTCCTGTTTAAGGCTCGCCACCTCAGTCATCAAGGACTCAACTTGACAAGTTCGTGCAATAAGGCGTTGGCCCATGTTTGATACAGAGCTCACACACTGGATGCTAAAGGCCAAGGAGTCCTGGACAGCCAATTCGTCGGACCGCTTGGAAAGCACCCTGTTGTCCCTAGGGGTGAGAAGATTTCTAGCCACCATCGCAGCTATTATATCATTCTTCATCACCAAATCCCTTACCGTAAGAGGACCGTTCGAGGATAAAAAGGATGGGTGCCATACGTTGTCCAGAGAAGACATCACAACCTTTTCCCCGGCATTTAAGTCAAGACGACGGTCAGATGGGCAAGACATTTTTCGAAAGTTTTGAAGAAAAGAAGAGGTTAGACAAATCAAGATCTCAAAGGTACAAAAGAGAAACTTCTGCAAGTAGCAATTCTTAAGTGTGCTTTGGGAAGCAATCGACGCCTCCATAAAAAGAAGAAGCAATGAGGCCGCCTGCTCAGAAATCGAAGAGCTGCCTGCCCAGAAATCGAAGAGCTGTTCGTTCAGAAATCGAAGAGGCACCACCTTTTCAAAAAGCTAAATTTTCTGGATTAATCTGTTAGCACCCTTCACGTGCAATCTCAGCTTTGAGGGAGTCACGGGCCAAAATCAAATAGGCACGGCACTATCCTCCAAATTTCAAAAGATGCTCGTTCAAAGACCGAGGTTTGTCGCCACCCTTCACGTGTTGTCTCAGCTTTGCAGAAGTCACGGACGGGTCTAAAAACACGTGAATCTTAATGTTTCAATCAAAATTACCCACTGTCACTAACAAGGGTAAACGAACAGTATCATTACCGGCTATTGGGAAATCCCTATATAGGTCGACACTCATCCTCTACGGTAAGACAGACCTGCAAAAATGCCAAGCTCTTCCCTATCTTCGAGAATGCATTTCCAACAAAGCCTCTCGAAATACCCAGTATTCCTCATCCCCTGGAATACCTCTGCAAAACAAGCCATACCAAAGCAATAGTATCCCATATTATCAGGGTCGAAAGTAAAAGTATCTCATATCATGCTTTCTCCCTGTCCTTGTCTTTGTCCTTGTTCTCACCAGCAAGGAAAGGAGAAAAAGAGCAATCAGTCGGAACCTGAGATTAAACTTCCGATCTAGAACTGACTGCCTGGAAACCATCCCTGATTGCTTACCTAGCATTGCTCTTGAGTAGTCATCTTCAAACGGCTGATGTACTTCTAGAGAAGATGCCGCTTATTCAAGGGGAACAGATAAGGCAAAGGAAAATGATACATTGAAGCATGTAGAGACAAGCACGACAAAACATGTGTCAGGCCGTCCGCTACTTCTTCAAAAGCAAAAGTATTTCATATAATCAAGATCTGACGTACTATGGATTTGATGGACTTGTTTTGACCCTCAAATTCTTGAGTCGGCTCGCGAAGATCACTTGCCACATAGAGCCGCTTATGGTCCCATTTCCTTCAAGATCAAGCCACCAACGACCCTTGAAGGAATCACAAGTCCGATTCAAGATCAAGTGTTCACCACCCTTGAATCAACTTCAACTCCAGATAAATGGGTTAGCTCAGACTTTTAGCAAGTTTAGCAGAAGAAAACCCTCCAGCCTAGTTCAAGAATAAACTTGCGGAAAGATACTTCTTCAAAAGCAAAAGTATCTCATATCAGCAGAGTTGAAGGTAAAGATCTCATGGCATGCTTTTCCTTTACCCTTGCTCTTGCCTACGGGACAAGGAGAAATAGAGCGATTAGTCAGCACTTGGAAAGATTGAACAGAGAAACAAACCAACACCTCTACCTCGTGTCTGCCTGCCATGCAAAAGAAACAAAGCAGAGAATAATGCAGTATGGGCCGTACAACTGTACATGCTGATTCATCCTCAACTAAACCGAAGATCGCTTGCCATATGAAGCCGCTCGTGATCCGACAACCTTCAAGATCAAGCCTCAACGGCCATTGGAGAAATCACAAATCTGATTCAAGATCAAGTGTCCAACACCCTTGAATCAACCTTCAAGATCAAGCCTCAACCGCCTTTGGAGAAATCAAGACCCGATTCAAGATCAAGTGTCCAACACCCCTGAATCAACCTTCAAGATCAAGCCTCAACGACCTTTGGAGAAATTGCAATCCTGATTCAAGATCAAGTGTCTATCACCTTTGAACCAAAACCAGTTCAAGATGAAGCCTGTGGAAAGTCAACAAGTACAACAAATGTACATGCCGATTCGTCCCAGCAAAGTTGAATAGATCCCAACCCAATCCAAGATAAAGCTTCGACGGCCCTTGTATCGACGTCTACATTGAGGAAACTTCAAAACGCATTTTATACACGTGACAAGCAAATGTATGCGGCGCGCCTTGAAGTGGGGGCATTTATAGACATCGAAATCTCGGTAAATAAAATGTTGACCGATGGTCAAAATTTCAACGCTCATGTATTACATAAATTTTACACGTAGCGTGTAATTCGACGAAAATCGAAAAGAGTCCGAAAAGCTGTCACACAGGACACGTGTCAACACCTGGCAAAGACGACTTATTTCATATGGGATATTATATTCAAAATTAAGTCTTGGAAAATTCTATAAATAGAAGTCAATTTCATTCATTTCAATTCACCAATTCACCAACACATATCTCTACTCCCAAATTGGAAGAGAATTCTCTTGAAGTTCGTTCTTCGAGATCAAGCCTCAACGGCCCTTGAAGAAACGCTCATCCATCCTAAGATCAAGCCCCAACGGCCCTTCAGATCAACACAACATCAACAAATCCACACCACTGTTCATCCCAAGAATCAAGCTCTAACAGCCTCTTCGGACCAACACAACATCAACAAATCCATACCACTGTTCATCCTAAGGTCAAGCCCCAAGCCCCCTTTGGATCAACAACCCATCAACAAATCCATACCACTGTTCATCCTAAGGTCAAGCCCCAACCCCCCTTTGGATCAACAACCCATCAACAAATCCATATCTTACGAAGATAGAATCAGAGGATAAATTATAGAGAGATTGTAACCCAAATTCATTAAATACAAATATATTTTGTACACGTGTTCTTGTGTTTCGGGAAATTTTCATGTTTACAATCACATCAGCAAAAAATCACAAAAAACAAACATTTAGAGATCAAGTAACAGGACAAAGCTTTTTGACGGTTATAAACGAAAAATCACGATTTAACCGTTATTTTAACTCCGATTTTGATGATTTTTTACAGCTACACTCCTTCACCCTATATGAATACAATTAATGAATTCGATCTTCAATTTAAAATAACTCTTGAAGTTGAAGGCAATAGATCAAGCCAAAGTTCCAATACAATTTCATGATGATCGATGTAAATTGAAGATTTTGTAAATTGAGGTTTAAACTTTTGAGAAAGACTTACAACTTTGAAAACAAAAACTCTTTCATTTTGCATATCCTTGCACATTTAATATTTATAATAGATTAGTTGTGTATGTATTATTTTTGTATTAGGCTCTTATTTTCAAGTGTAGATATAGTACTTAAACGACAAATGTTTTAATGTTTTGATGTAATATTTATGTGGCAATGTGTGGTATGTGCAAATTTAAATTCTTTTTCTTTTTCCTTAACGGGTCATAACAAGTCGGGTCACTTTACCCGTTGACCCAACCTGTTAAGGACCCGTTAAGATAACGGGAGTGACACGACACGACCCGTTAAGATAACAGGTGTTACACGAAAACGACAGACACGACATGTTTGCCAGACCTCTCTCTCTCTATTAGTCTAATTATACTTCTCTTTAGTGTTGAATGATGTCACGACTTCAAACCTCTCTTTATAATATAACCAAAAAAGTTAATATTATATTAAAGTAAATTTCAATTTGGATCCCAACAATACTTATCTATTAAAAAGTTAGTTTTCGATTCATAGAACTTTGCTTTTATAATTAGAACCATTCATATTATAAATCAATCGACGAAGATTACCTCTGCAAAAAATTAATTAAAACTAAAATCGTTTAGTCATCGAATAGTATAAAAACAAATGAAAAGAATTGATAAAACCATTATGAACTGTCGATATATTTGTTACAATAGATTGACTAAACGATCTTACTTTCAATTTATTTTTGGCAGAGATAATTTTCACAAATTGATTAATAATATAAACGATTCTGATTATAAAGACAAAACTCTATGATTCGAACACGAAGAATTTTGAGGATGAATTCATACTCATATTTAATAAACCAACCATTGTTATTTGAAACCCCTGGTGATAAGCCCTTCTATAGCCTCAAGCCTGCTGACGTGGAATTGTAAACAAAGAGCTGAACCCAAAGAATAACCTCATCGTCGTCATCTATATGCTCAGAAAACTGGTGGTGGTAGTACAAAAGCCATGAGCACAATAAGCCAGAGCATTTTGATGGCACTGACTGTCACTGTGAACAAGATTGCTTCATCAAATGTGCAGGCGGTTCACAGAAAGCAGAAAAAAAGGTCAAAGAAAAGCACTTGTGCCACAAGCACCAATGATATTGGAAGAAGAGGGCTGCTCTTATCTGCTCTAGTTGCTACTCCTCCACTCAGTGAGTCTGGGGCTGAGCTTCTGAAAAGTAAAGTGCTTATTTCATTGTGCTTATTTTGCCCCTGCTTTTTTTGGTGGTTTTTCGTTTACTTATTTAGTAGTGATTGAAATTTGTATCAGAGTATCTGAAGAAGTCAGAAGAGAACAAGGCCAAGAATGACAAGGAGGTAAAATTTCTAACTTTACAACATTTTTTTCATAATGCAATATTCTAAGCATGTCTAATAATTTACTGGTTGGGGAATTCGAACTTGGGTGCAAGGGGATTCCCAATGGGTAACCCCCGTCTGCTGATTTTCAATATGTTTTCCAGAAATATATGGTTTTCTTCATGACTGTTATACAAGGAGGTGGTGTGTTCTTTGAAATGCTAGAGGAGCAATAGTGTATAATTTTGTTTTCATGGGGTCTAAATACAATAATGTTATTTAGCCATGGAAAACTCACACGCTCTCTACAAGAGATGGATAGAGATGGCCCCTACCATTGCTCGTAGTATTCACTTGTATTAGAGAGCGTCTAAATAGCAGCGCTCGTATACATAATACATTTTTTTGTTGTTTTCACATCTTCCTGTTTTACACATATATATGTTGCAGAGAATGGACAGTTATTTCAAGCGCAATTACAAGGACTACTTTGAGTTCGAGGAAGGAACTATTAGGGCCAAGAAAGGGGAGCTTACAGAATCAGAGAAGGGTATTCTCGATTGGCTTCAAAATAACAAGTGAATACTTATTTTTAAAATTGAAAGCGACGAAGCTTCTCATCTGGTGTTAGTTGCACAAATCTTTTCGATTTGAATGAATATTTTTATCAGCAATACAATTATGTAGAGTCTTTGCAAATCATGTGTCTTTGTTTCCGTTCACATCGGTTAATTCTGTATGAATGTATAAGATTTCTTCCCTTGAGTTGTACATGGAGGGGAAGCATGTCTTGAGATGTTCTGCTTCCGCAGTTTATAAAGAAATTTGCATGCCCTTCGGATACCACTGCCCCACCCTCTCTAAGCCCTTTCAACTAGGCTGCTGTCCAATGGATTGCGGAAGACCAAGCCAGCGGTTTGTTCCCCAACCGGTTGAGGCATTCTTCTCCTGCAAATTTAGCCACACTGCACCCATAAGCATCTGCAAGTTGGGAAATGATTTCCATATGCCCCTTCTCCTTCTTCACACTCTTGTTTATTTATAAATCTTGGTTCTCTTTTGATTTATTCAATCCAAAAGTTAGAAATAAACATTGATCCAGGAGAGAAAAGCGTATCCAGAAATCACTCCCCCTACAAGTTTAGGAGTGCTGCAGTTCAAATGTGACAGCAATGATGGCTGCTAATTCTTCCATACCTTTAAATGGAGATGAACGGTACCCAAAAACGAGATAAGTTCTGTTAAGTCTATGAAAACTTCCCATCTATTGTTACAAATTCAACACTACGTATGGCTTTGGCATTCGAAGTCTCCTGCCCATTTGCTCCAGCATTCATATAAGTAGCTCCTCCAATAGTGCCAGGAATTGCTCCAGAAAACTCAAGTTCTGT
The DNA here is from genome assembly GCA_963580275.1 of Crataegus laevigata. Taxonomy (NCBI): domain Eukaryota; kingdom Viridiplantae; phylum Streptophyta; class Magnoliopsida; order Rosales; family Rosaceae; genus Crataegus; species Crataegus laevigata. The sequence goes on along the minus strand of OY756941.1, from coordinate 20,869,600 downwards.
GAATCCTTCGTTGGAGCATTGAACCCCTAAACGGTTAAATCGGAAGCCACTTCAAACTCTGTATAAACTGGTTTTTTTCCTTCTCCAAGAACTCGATCCGGTTCAGTATTACACAACCATCAAAACCAAAATCATCAAACAAACAGTTTGAGCCTTTATCAATGTCAATGAACCTGATTGAATGCTCATGACAGAATCTGCATAGTTATCGACAAACCAAACCATTTTACTGAATTTATTGGAATTTGGAATAAATTACTTTACCACATTAACTCAAAAGGAATTGTCTGCAAAATAGAGTTAAATGTCAATTTTGGGTCTTTATGAAAAGCAGTATAGAACATCAAATGGTAGAGAGGATCCTCGCCAGATCCTTTTTGTGAGAATCTCAGGGATTCTTCAATTACATCTGTTCATCATATATCGTGCGGCCAGTTTTTTTTCAGGTACTGTTTACATTCAATTTTAAATAAAAAATTTACAATAATTTCTGACCACACGATATACAATGAACGGATGTAATTGGAGGATCCGGCGAGGATCCTCCTAGATCAAATGGAATGCTAATAGACAAACAAATAAGCCTGTCGGGAACTGTTTATGGAAAAGCAAAAAGGCTTTCTGCCAACTAAAAGTAGTTATGATTACGTTTGGTAAAAAACTCTTAAAAATACTTTTAAGTTATTAAAGTACATTTTCGAAAAGTGACACGCCCCAACCCTGATATCTCCAAACATCAGGGTTGGGGCGTGTCAATTTGGTATCAAAGCATGGTTTGTTCAGAGCATACTTATGATCTTCCTCCGCTCTAGTAGTGTGTCGGCCTTGATATCATTTGGATGTCATGGCTTCTGTTTATTGATGTCCTTCGGCACGGTTGTGCAATCCTCATTCGGCTTGAATAGTCACATCCTATTAGAAGTGTTAAAAATTTGTGTCGGGAATGTGCCTCAAGTTAGACGTAACTGGTGGATGAATGACTTTCAACATCAGGCTAGTACTCTGCGTCATCGTTCCCTAGGGATTGCGGGCAAAGTCGAACCTACCTAGAAGTGAAGTAAATTAGAGGAAAACTTAGTGGGATGAAGTCTAGTTGGGATCAGTTGAGGATCGGAGGCGATGATGGTTTTCTACGACATAATTTCCTTAGGAATGGTGAGCAGAGGCATACCTTCTTGGGAATCGCTTATGACATCTGAAGTTCGTGATGAAGAGAATCAAGGAAGCACCAGTTATAAGCGAAGTTAGTAGGTATTTGTTGGGATAGACCGAATCAGTTTCCTCAGGTTTGTTGGTTCCACTGAGGGAATTCGTGTGGACCTTCAGGAAGTTTCTTAGTGATTGTCTTACCAATAATATCCTTGTCTACTCCACCCACGAGGTCAGTTTAGTAAACATTAACATCCAACTTTATGCCAAATTCCTCAAATGTCGACCTTGCTTAGATTTCATACCTTACTTGGGAGACGTGAATGTAGCAGAAGATATTCTTACTAAATCCAAGGTTGTGAGAGTTGAAAATCGAAAATCCTCTCGAGTGTCGTGAATTACGAAATACCATTGGTCTTGTCAATTTCTATCGACAGTTACCAACGATTCTTTGACCATAACCTAAACCTTCATCTTCGGTTAGGAAAACAAGTCAGTTTTGTTCAAGATGTTGTCTCACTCTACCCTTGTTCTTACACTCTTCGATGACACCAATAAATTTAGAAGTCGATGGTGATGTTTACTGAAGAATTTTCCGTGCACCAATGCAGCATGATCGAGTAACGTTTATGCCTTTTGACGTTGGAACAACATGAAGTAAACTGTATTATCCATTACTTAGGGTCAACGGCTACCATCCTGGTTTGAACATCTAATAACACCCCTTCGTGGAGACCTTGATAATGATTCGATGTTTGCCAACCATCTCACTTAGAGTACTATCTATCAGTCCGTGAGGACTATACCTTGAACCATTTGGCCGAATTCCCCACTCTCAAATCTTTCAGACCCTTTGGCATTTTGGTCCCCAGCCACTCTGTTCGTAATCTTAGTTTCACCTCCTGGTACTAAAAGATATCTTAGTCAACTTTGAGTTACCCTACTGTTCTTCGTAGCATTTCTAAAGTAGACATACTGTCCAGAATGATCACTCAAACGTTGAAGTTTTTAGTGGAGATCATTAGTCCTTTGATCACTTAATCAGCACCCTATCGAGTGAATCTTCACCACTGATGATTTAACATCCCTGGACTACCGTTGTAATGAATTTTGTGAACTTTGGGTCGTGGAAAAATCTAAATTATGTTCATCAGTTTTCGTGAGATTATCGTTTCAACCTTGCAAACTTCTTAAATATCTTCACTCGAAATAAACTAAGTCTTTGATGGAGGTGATTGATTGAAGATATTAATGCCTATGATTGCACCATGGTGTACCACCCCGATTGTGCAATTGTAGTTACTGACGACCGCAGTAGGAAAACACATAGGTATCTGAATGCTCTTGAATCTTTGATATTTACACATTATGCTAAACTCTCGAATATTGTTGTGACGTTACTTCTCAATCATTAGGAAACTGAGTTGGCCAATTTTCAAGTTCGACCATTTCAAGTTGTTGTTACCGAATCAAATTAGGTACTTGTATGTACTTAGGCATTAGAGTTGTATACTCAATCCAGATATCTTGTACTCTAGATTTAATGGACTTGTTTTGACCGGTAATTTGGATTTTAAGATTAGACCCAACTTGAAAACACCATTCCACTCATGCAAGTCTCATGCTTTGTTAATAAAACAATGGATGCAAAACTGTTTGGACCCAAAATGACATTTTGGGCCGAGTCTATAGTTGTTCTCGGTCCAATAAGAAGTGTCAGGAATATTCTCACCATGGGCCTGGCCCAGTGCAATTCAGCCGAATCCTATCAATAAATAGTTTTATCTAGGTAAGGGTGAAGTGATCGTCATGGTAATTTGTCATCTTCTCCTTTCTTTATTATCAATAGAATAAAAATATGTTTAAAATTAGTTTATCTTCTTTTCTTATCCTTTCATTTGTTAACATATTTCATAATAGATGGTAAATGCACAAAAATGTCCATGTGGTAATTGCGATTTTCTTTCATACCTTTTATAAGCTCAATTCTTATTTTGGGTGTGGAGTAAGATTGTAAGAATCAGTGTTCTGTTTTTCTTATAATAAGCTAGGAATAAAAATTCGAATTTCAATAGTTTTCCATGGTATTGGGCAAGTACCCAATAGAGTTTTCATTGGCTGTACCCCGAACATATTTGGAGTTAACCTACAAATTTGTTTCTCAAACCCTATTATTGGGGTGCAATAAGACCTTTGCTACGATTATGATCTCTCACTCTCTACCTGAGTTGTCTACATCGATCAAGATCTCTAATTCTAAGAAGGTAGATCTTTGCACTGCTCCTATAGCTGCAGGTGCAGGTACCTTCTCACTAATTCATAATTTTTCATGCAGGACATGCAGGTCCATTGCAGAGACGATAAGAGCTGCTGAGACTTTGTCTTACAAATTGGGAACACTTGAAGTTAAATGGCACTGGAGGAAGCTGGGACTCAATGTTACAACACAATAAGAAACAACAAAACCCTTCCCTTCCTTCCTTTCCCCCTCCATTCTAATATGTTTGCAGGAATTGAAGGTTTTGTCTTGTAGGTGGTTAGAAGGGCAATTGATGTTTTCCCATACCTTTTGTATTCTTATCCAATTATCCGTACGTGCTTTTCTGCAACATGATGGAATGCAGTGAGGCAAAACACGAGTAACCATCACTTTATATATATGATTTTAAATTGCTTGGTACTCTTTTAGAATAATAATTGGAGTCCATACTTCTTAGTTACAGACGAATTGCAATTTAATAAAAGTGCATAAACTTTTCGTTTTGTTATTTTATAGTCACTCTGTAATATTAGCTTGTGATTTGCAATGAAACAATAATAGGTTGTTACCTGTAAGTTATCAATCCGTGTCCTTTATTTTATTATATGTTTCTTTCCTTTGTTTTTGGGTTTTTGATTGACTGCAAGGAAGACTCCCATCCCTGAATCCCCAAATTTAATAATCCAAAACATGTGGGAGGACTATTTTGACAACTTTGACATCGTAAATTTCCAAGTTTCATCTTATCTTTATCCTTTTTCAACCTTTTGAAAAGAAAACAAAATTTTTATTTCAATAGGAATAGTTTTTAGGGAATAAGGAATGCCAAAGAATGACACATAATTGTGCATGAAATAAAGTCCAATGACAGCTTCACAGCAGACAAGCTTTGGAGTGTGCAAAATTACAATAACAGATAGTATATAAAATACTTAATAAAAAAAAATTCGGATCCTTCCAAATGAGATAAAGAAGCACAAATTAAACAAGATGGGGCATGTTCCATTGAGTCAGGGAGATATTAGGCAGGATCTCCTGGGCTGTAGAGAAAAAGGATCATGAAAAATATGCATATGAAATATGCCAACATTTTAGTTTGGCCTTTCCCTCCCTCATTTTCATCCCTTTTTTGTACTCTGATCAGACTGCCCATCACTCGTTATACTTTTACATCATCTTGTCTCTGGATTTTCATATGCATTTTTAAGCCCTAAATTTTTTAAGAGAGAAGAAGTATATTTATCGTTCAGCATGCATGGATGGAGAATTTGTCTGGACACTAGGGACATCTAGGGTCTTGTCATTATTAATGTCTAAAGTTTTATTTTTTATTTTTTTCCCAAAGGTTTTGGTTTTACTTCTGGATAGATTGATTGAAAGCATTATCTATACCATGCAGATTTGATGAGGGAAATCCCACCTAATCAAATGTGATGATTATTTAGCCTTTTTTATCATGTAATTTATGTACTAGCCAAATGAGGTAGGTGGATTCTTCATTTTTGTTCTTACTATTTGACTTAGCTGCATTGATTAATAAAAAATCTTAGGTGCTCCAGAGTACTCACTATTTCGGTTGTTTTAACATTTAGATTTTAATTGTTATATTTTAACAATCAAAACATCTCAAATGCCGAGTTCTCCAAAGCACCCAAAAAAGTGCCTTAATTAATTATTGAAAAAATCTAGAGTACATGAATTATAGTCAGAAACTCCGAACCTGGATAAGAAACTCCAGATCGAATAGTAGTCAAAAGAAGACATGATACTAATTAAACCTCAATTTTTCTCACTTAATTGTTATGAAAAAACCATTTTTCGAAACTGGTTTGGAATTAGAAGCTTGGAATTGCTTAGAATTTTGGGTAGCTGTGATACGGAGATATGATTATCGCTTAAGGCCTATTTATTCCTTCCTTAATTACTTACCAACTGATTTATTTTATGAACTGCAATGGCATGGTAAAAATAGCATGATTTGGATCCATAAAAGATGGATTTCCATTTCCCGCACTATTTTTTTTTTTTCATGTACACCCATATTTATTTATGATAGTGAAATCAAATAATACACAACGAACAAAAATCAACTTAAACATACAAAAAAAAAACAAATAATAATTGTCTAGAAATCATTTTAAAAACTTAGTGCTGCATTGGATAATGGATACACATAGATTGCCTAATTTTAAAAGGCTTAGCCTTTTTCCAATTTGTTGAACAGAAGGTGGAGGAGTATATGTAGTAAGCAAGGTCTAAAATATCGATGATATCGGAAATATTGGTAGTCCAAAAACACGGAAATTTCGATGGAAATATCGGGATATTATCAATATCGATAAAAATTGAATAAAAACCACGGAAATTGTAAGAAAAACTTGAAATTTTTTATTGAAACTTTGCAGGATGTTTATTTAGTCAATTATCTATTAGTTTATCACAAAAAATTGGAAGGAAATGCATTACATAATGGATTTAACTGATTTAAGTTGGTTATATAGCGAGCTGGCAAACATTGTGAGTTGTAGAAAATATGTAAATAGTTTAGCATATTTTCAGAAAAACATAAGTGATATCATGGTCAATGTGTTGAAGGAGTAAAGTGGGAGGGGTTCGAATCCCCTTGGTGTTTTTTTAAATATAGAAATTTAAAAAACACGGAAATTTCGATAAAAATATCGAGATATTATGAATATTTTAGACCTTGGTAGTAAGTAAAAAATGCCAGCTCATTTGCACCACCTGCTAGTTGACAAATAAAAACAATTTAGTTTGAAAGCATGGAGGTTTATTTCCAACTTCTCCTCTTAGGTTGTTTCCTATCGAATTGACAGGTAAAAGAAAAATATGAAAGAAAAGAAAAGAAAAAAAAAAGAAAAAGAAAGAACAAGCAAGATCCCTTTTGAGATCGAAATTCCATCTACTTTTGGAGCCTCTCCTCCCACCATTCCCTACTCCTAGACTAGCAACTAATCAGCAGCTGCCGTACAATCATGCACCTAGTAGAATACAAAGAGCAGAAGCTGAGTAGCTAGCTACCCTTGAAACCACCTGCATGACAAGAAATTAAGAAACTCATTCAGTTTAAAGAACACTAGGAAATAAAAAACTGCAATGTATTTGTAAACTAATGCATAAATTGTAATAATGTTTTTCAAGAAAAAGGAAAAAGATGAGGACTCAACTGGTTATTTCCAGATGGAGTAGATTGTAAGAAACCACAGTGGTCTTGGTATGCAGATCTCCCCTGCAAGAAAATATTTTGATCAGTAACCATTTTAAACTATATAAAGCCAAAAACAAAATAATACAATTACTAAGCAAAAAACAAGTACCTGAAAATGTGTAGATGAGAAACCTTGTGAATAATCCAGAACACTGTCTCCAAAAGCTTGATTATTTGAAACAATGAAGTTGTTCTGCAAAATAAATTCATAAAACCCAACAAATATAATCCAAACAAATTAACATTAATGGATATATCAGTGCATGCTGATAAAAATTAGCCACACTAATGAAGTTGAGCTTAATTAATTAAATACTAATTACCTTGGAGTAGTTGAAGACAGGAGAGCTAGCAGTGTCATCTAATAAAGATGGTTGTCGTTGTTGTTGTTGATCACCACATGAGCGCCTACCTTTTCCTTCGATATTATTTCTCTGCTGCCTTTTTCTTCCAAACTTCAAATTTCCAGCATCCTTGGATATTTGAGGAGGATAAAAACACCCATAATTATTGTTGTTGTTGTTGTTTTCATCCAAGTAAATTTCATCTTCATTGAAATGTGGAGGCCCAGAAGATGCATCAGAAACCATTGATTGATCTTCTTCTTCATCATCCTCCTCCTCATCGTGAATAACTTGTTTACCACAAAAATCAGGCTTGCTCTTGCAGTTATTATCTCTGCTGCGTGAAGCACTTGGATTACGAGAAAGATAATTAGAGTGCTCCAAGTATACAGTCCAACCAGACTCACAACCACTACTGCATTCTGAGGCCAACACATTCATTTTTTCTACTCTCCGTTTCACAAGCTATAATCTCAATGGTTTTTTTCCTTTTAATAACACAAAGACAGAGGGAGAGAGAGAGAGAGAGAGAGAGAGAGAGAGAGAGAGAGAGAGGTAAATATATATAGATGAATATCACTACACCTCTCTCTAGTTAATTAATTAAGTAGATATTGATATATGACACATCTCAATGGAGGACTGGTGGAATGTGTCTCTCTATATTTGGACTTCGCACAACAAAAGTTAATGTAAATATATAGGAGGGTGTGGAGTGAATTTAAAAAGAAAGAAAGAAAATAGGTGAATAATTTGGACTCAAATCTTAGACTTGTTTTGTCCTGACTCGGACTCGCCTATTTAATTTCCCATTCAGCTGTTTGTGAGAATGAATCAAAAATGCCAGTTGGGAGGATGATTAAATTGGTTGCATGTAAGAGAGAGAAAATTAAAATTAAAATTATAAGAGAGAAATGGCTAGCAAGAAAGAAAGAAAGAAAAATATGAAATAAGAGAGGCACAATATCCCTTCACATGCTAAGACAGCTAGGCACTGTGTACCCTCTTAACAAAACTGGGTACACGTCCATTTCCCCTTCTCAGTATATGGACACCTATCCCTTCATATCAGTACCAGTCATTGCCTCTCTCTCTCTCTCTCTCTTTCTCTCTCTCCCTCTCTCTGTGTTGTTGGTGATGACATTAGCTTGATTGGATCTAGCATGGGAGTTTTTAGTTCGAGATTTTTCGAGCTATCGTGTGGTCCTTGTAAATATGTTTTAGCAGATAAATAAAGCAAAGCCATTATATGTTCTGCATGTTATATAGAACTTATAACTGCACATGCATAATCTTCAAGATACTTTCCTCCTTTCTATATTATTAGTTACCATATGCCTAGGGTTTATTAACGTTAGTCAGAGTTAGGAGAGTGTCATGAAAAGTAATTCTACTAAGTTTTTCAAAGATTTATCAGCATTGGTAATTAAATGAGTATTACAAAAATGAATGCTAAGACTAGTCGCTCATGTATTCATAAATAACAATCAAAATTTATGTTAGTTTTACTGTGCATGTATGCGACTCATACTTATTGATAGTCATCAAAATACACTCTCGTACATATGTTATTACTTCGATTTGTAGGTTGAGACTAGATCTAGACATAACCAAATACACTCTCGCAGAAGTGGTAATGCAGAACAAAAAGTAGGTGTATTCGTAAGTTATTGTCAACTCTCAAGAATCAAGCCACAATAATTAGAAGGGTTAAACCCAGATTAAAAGTTTTATTAGGGCATGGCTGCATGAGTGGATACTGTAGAAATTTCTTAGGGCAAAGCGCAGTTGACTGGGAGTTTATGACTCCACATGCAATCACTTTCACACCTCTCTCTCCCTCTCTTCCTCTCACACTGAAATTCTGCAGAGGGATTTCCTCTTTACCTCTAAGGACTCACACACGCATGTGGGCACGTGTGCATATGCATATGCAGAATTCCCCACATATTTACACACATGTCTGCACGTGCACACGCACTTCAACCTAAATTGCTCTTTCAAAGCTGCATTTTAAAATTGGTCACTTGTGAGATTGTATTTATCTTTGGTACTACTTCCAAAGTTCCAATGTTAACTTCCTTCACATCTTCCCTTTCAACATTTTCTTTCCTCCCATTTTTACGATGTGCTCTAATTGGTATTGAATATTTTAAAAAAAAATTAAGACACAGCAAAGTATATTACGCATGTGGTGGTCAAATAAAGGGGCACAAGAATTGTGCTAAACTTATCCGTAGCTGCATAAACTATCATCAACACTTATAGTGATAATAATTGAAGCATATACAGTTGTATATTATATAAACAAGCCAAATGTACGAGAAGGAATGCAATATTCGACCACTCTCTTGCGTGTTTAATGTAATCTAGAGTATTAATACATCATAATCTACACATGTATTAATTAATGATTAGAATCAACTCACGCGTGTGTTCATGTATAACCTATTGTGATGGATGAAACATCTAGTTGTTTACTATAGTACATAATCCAATAGGGCAACCACACATATACCATATATGGTAGCAAAGAAAACGAGGTTAAAACTTTAAAAAAAGCCATGTGCATTCCCTCTTGGATCACTCATTATTAATAGCCCATCAAATGATTCATTAGGACCTCCTAGTGTAACTATCAAACCCATCCAATTTGTGATGCAGGTACTGTGTCTAGTTCAGTGTACCTCCAAAGTTTAAATTTGATCTCTCTCTCTCTCTCTCTCTCTCTCTCTCTCTCTCTCTCTCTCTCTCTCTCTCTCGATTTGATTGAACCAAAAATAGGTAGCCATGTCCTATCCAGCTCATATGGACCATGCTTCGACAAATGCTGATTGGAGGGCATAACAAATATTGGGTCATAGACATGATCTATTTTAACCTCATCTTCCCTCAATGAACTGGTCAACTTAATTAGTTGCGTGTTTATTATTTTTGGTCAGATAATTAGATGAGCAGTTAACCTACTTAATTAGCACATAAACACGCTTAATTAGATGAGCAGTTTACCTAAGGGGATGAGTAGTTGTAATATTAAATTTGGCTTAGCCGAACTCACTCTTTCCTTAGTATAAAATTATATTGTTGTACTAAATCTGATTTTTGAAGTTAACCTACTTAATTAAGTTGGCATGCTTGGTTAATTAGTTAACCTACTTAATTAGCACATAAATACTTTTATACTTGCCGGGATGTTTATTTTTCTATAATTTACTCTCTTTTTTTTAACAAACAATATTATCTACCCTAAGGGGTGGGGGGAGTGAGATAAGCTTCACAATGGGCTATCAATAATATAGTTCAAATTCACATTTAGCAGGAATCGAACATAAGACCTCTCATTTACAAGTAATGAGGAATACCACTAGACCGTAGTGCTAAGTGGTATTTACTCAAAATTTTAACTACTAGTAGATGTGTTAATGACCAAAAAAAAAGGAAATTTAAAGGTTTAACAATGTTAATTTGAACTATAAAATGGTGATTCAATTAGTTAAATTCATTCACCCTTAATATAAGGTTTCGAGTTCAATTATGCTTCCTCCTCAATATCTCGTTTCGTTTGTATTAAAGAGTTATGTTACAAGTATGAATCACAAATTTAACATTACAATAGCTAGTTTTGAAGTCATTCCTGTGGTTAGACATGTTTCATGAGTCGATTGAACTTTTACATATATGACATACTGTAGATGTAGTTGTATGGGCATTACGTACGTATATACATATGGCAAAACAAAAGAACTTAAGATACTTATACCTGTATAACTAGATGATTAATCAGGTTAAATCTGATAAGAACGTACGTAGGGTTTATATTTACAACATGAAGCTCTAAAGCATTCTACGTACAATTAGAAATACGTAGTAAAAACGATGGCGAATCCATTAATAGAATCCAGCTGGTAAAGTGAGGTAGTTCCAAACAAGGTCTAAAATATCCATAATATCTCGATATTTCTATCGAAATTTCCGTGTTTTTGGACTACCGATATTTCCATCGAAATTTCCGTGTTTTTTAAATTTCTATATTTAAGAAAAACACTAAGGGGATTCGAATCCATCCTATTTTACTCCTTCAACACTTTGACCACCATATCACTTATGTTTTTGTGAAAATATGCTAAAATATTTACATATTTTCTACACTCACAATGTTTGCCAGCTCGCTATATAATCAACTTAAATCAGTTAAATCCATCATGCAATGCATTTCCTTCTAATTTTTTTGTGATAAACTAATAGATAATTGACTAAATAAACATCTTGCAAAGTTTCAATAAAAATTTCCAAGTTTTTCTTACAATTTCTGTGGTTTTTATTCAATTTTTATCGATATCGATAATATCTCGATATTTCCATCGAAATTTCCGTGTTTTTGGACTATCGATATTTCCGATATCATCGATATTTAATGTCTTGTTCCAAAGAACACAGTAGGGTCCACACATGATACAAGAACGACAATAGTGATTTGTCGCATAGCAAGTGTACATCGTATGGACGGACGTACGAGGCGCACTGTACCGACCACTCGCCATGTCGAGTATCTACGACGCAAAATGCCGACAGGGGGAGGGAGCTGTTCATCTTGTCTCCACGTGGATCTTTGCCAATCATTTTGCGGCAACTATGCACCTCCTGGACAAAGATTGAGATAAGGTCCTCGCCACGTCACTGTTTATAGTACACGCGCTTGTAGGGCAACTGTGAGTGTGTATGTGTGTGTCTAATTTACCCCATATTGTTGGGGGTAAAGCATTAGTAGGATTTGATGAATTGAGATCACAGGATCCTGTATTGCTCTCGTCTCATAAGAAGAGTTGAGAAAGTTGAGCTGTCAGCTCCAGGTGGCTAGCACTAGCATGGGTCTCAAAATGAACACTCCAAAATTTCAATCGTGATATTGAGTACATTCTTGAGCATTCTCAGATAATAATGTCTACTTGCTCAATTGTGTTATTGATAGGTTACTCTACTTCTATGTTTCATAGACTTACACTTATATTGTTCGATTTAGAGACAACATTTAGGTTAATTATTCTTTCGATTTAACAAAAAAAAAAAAAAAAAAGCATAGTCGTGTATATATAGAAATTATTAATATGTCTCATCGCTCTAGTCTATGAAATATGTAATTACGTGAATGAGAGATACAAATGGAAGAAGGGAAGTAATTTTTACGAGTTTATCCTCACATATAGGCCTAAAGTGCCTCAATAAGCAGTTTTTACGTACAATTGTCGTAGTTCACACGAACGTGCCATATAAAATATTATCACGCCTCCCTATTCTTTCCAACAACTTTCTCGAGTTCCATATACACTTACAAGTAGTAGTACAAATGTATTAAAAGGGATGATGGTGATGATTACAATATTTCATGAGAAGATGAGGATTATAATCATTTATTCTTATCATTTCAACATGAAATCATTAGATGTTAAGAAAGCCTTATTTTTCTCTTGTATCATGCACGTCTTTGTCCCTATCATCTTCTTAGATACTTTGTAAAATTACCTTGGAGTATATATGGAGTAGGTAGATCTAGTCCCTTTCGTTTGTCTTCCGCACCATTTGTTCAATCATGTGGTGGATAGAGATTAATTTATTATTTTGGTGAAGATGGTAGGGATGATATATGTAACACTATTGTCCTACTTATGAAAGTGGGTGTTTGGTCACTTCCATGTGGGTCGGAAGTCTGCATTAACAAAGGGGCCATAAGAATATGAACAATCAAGAACTTGTACCTGAGCACATGACATGAACTGTGTGGAAGAATACCAATTTTATATAATGATCCCACAAGCTCTAAATTGTTTAACTTTTTACAGTAGTAGAAACATGATTATCTTTGGAAGAGAGTGACTTGTAAGTACCCTGCAAGTTATTATTAGCCCGTGTTTCGCCTACCTTCTTTGACATGACAAGTCTGACTAAATTGGATGGGAGTTTTAGCGGTGTTTGGTGGGTCTGGATGCATTTCCTATTGGGATACGCATAGGCTAAGAAGTGCATCACAGTAAACGTGACTTAAAATCAAATCGTACCCTTGCTAGCCACGTTAAATACTAAAAAGTGATCCGGTCCAGTAGTTCCATCAACGTTTTCTGGCCGAACGAAGTTAATATGTTGACTTGTATATAAGGCCTCTTTCCAGTTTTTACAAGTCCAATATACTTGTAATGCAGTACAAGTTAGCCTCTAGGCCTCTGGCCTGGCCTCATATTCCCAATCAAAGCGTCATTTTCGGATGGCCCATGCAATCGATCAATCTCCTTTAGAACTAAACAAGTTGATGAAAGATGTGGTCTAAATTTTCACTAGTTACTTATCAGGTAAGCATGCAAACCAATTACGCAATCCCTCTTAAGGTCTGAAGTTTACTACAATCATTAAGCACAATTGCACATCCATGTTCTAAGAAATAGGAAGTGCTTAATTAGCTGGCTAGAGAGACTCATATGGAGGAGCTGAGTGAAAAATGCTTCCATGAAGCCACCTACCTAGACCAAGAAGGTCAATTAAGAACTTCAAGAGTGCCCGTGGTTCAAGAACTCGCTCGGCGAGGATTCAAACAGTTGCCTGAGAGATTCATAAGGGTGCACCCTGAACACGATTATGATGTTGTCGACTTATCTTTGCTTAATAATGTCTCAGAAGTCCTACCATCCATAAGCATGGCTAAATTACGAGCCCGGTCTGAGTCCACAGACTGGACCCGAGAGCTGGCCGAGCTAGCAAGTGGTGCTAATACTTGGGGTATGCTCATAATCAAGGACCATGGTGTGCCAGGGCATGTTTTAGATGGTGTGAAGGATGTGGTCAAGGAGTTCTTTGGGTTGTCGTTTGAAGAGAAGAAAGCAAACGTTGGGTCGTATGTGAGTGTGGATAACATGGGGTACGGCCGGAACTTTGTGAAGTCGGAAGATCAAACCTTGGATTGGATTGATCGTGTGACTGTGAAAGCAGCTCCTGTCGGAGCAACCCAAGGGCTCCATGTTTGGCCTCAAAGGCCTGCCGATTTCAGGTGCCGTATTTCACCAAATAAAACATAAACGTGCCTCGATCATACTCTTGGTACTTTATTTTCTGACACATGATAATCTTTTTAGTTATTTGTTTTCTTCTAGAGATTGAGACGTTTTCTATTTTTAGTTTTCAAAAAGTGAAAACAAAAATTAAAAATGAAATAGTTATTAAACAGTTACTTAGTAATAATGAATTTAGCTGAAGTGATTTAAGTATTTAGAACAAATTAAAAAAAATTCCAACGTTGATAATGAATTTAGCCAAATGATTCAAGCTTTTAGTGATTTAGAATAAATCAAATTCTTGATCAGCTCATGGAGCGCTCTAATTGTTAGAATAATTTCATAATATAAAGTGGGAAATATTGCAATGGGTGATAAAGGGCTTGTTTATATATGTGTGTGTGTGCACGCCTTGAAGCAACTTATCTTTAATCCATCGCCCTAATCATTAATCAACATTTTTGTTAAGCAGGCATGCTATAGAGCAATACGTTCATGAAGCAAGAACCATCTTGAATGACTTTCTGGAAGCCCTTGCCGAAGCCTTATCACTAGAAAAACATGTATTCCTCCAAAATTTTGACCCCAAAGACAGTGAGATCAATGTGAGGGTCAACTACTACCCACCATGTCCTAGACCAGACCATGCCCTCGGTCTAACTCCGCATTCGGATGCCAGTGCCCTTACCCTCCTTATGCAATTCGACACCGCCGGAGGTCTCCAGGTTTTGAAGGACAAGAAATGGGTGAATGTGCCTTGGCCACCAGAGGCATTGCTAGTGAATATGGGAGATTTGCTAGAGATTATGAGCAATGGAAAGTTAAAAAGCCCATGGCATAGGGTTGTGACCCAAATGGATGTTGAGCGCTTCTCAGTGGCTTTGTTCTATAATCCATCTCCCCGAACTTTGATTGATCCTATAAGGGATCGTAATTCCTTGAAAGGTGAGGGGTATGAGAAGGTGGTTGTGGGTGATTATTTGCAACACTTTTATAGAGTTTGTCCTACTGCGGAGAAACAAGCCATCAACTTTTCCAAAAGACCCAAAACCTAATGAGGTGTGTGGGATTTTATATCCTTTGTTAATGTTGTTATTTTTGTTAACCAATATATTAGTTTGGAATGTGATCCTTGGTACCTAGCTCGGATTTGATTTGTTATCAAGTGCGAATCTACCAAGCACAGGATTCATGCGTATTGCTTTTAATTATTATATGTGCGGCTTGGTTATTATTTGTGTGATTTATAGAGGCAACCAGGCCAGAAGCAAATGCAAAAACAAAAAAACATGTGGGGTAACAAAAATTCGTGTCTTCAGTCTTGACGAATTTGTACCTACAAAAGATTCAACACCGTTCATTGAGACCAAGGTCACATGTGCCCCATGAGGTTTTATTTTTTTTTTTTTTTGTGGGGGGGGGGGGGGGGGGAGGGGGATGGCCAATGGATCTTCGATACCTAAGTCAGTGTCTCTGAAAAGAGTGAGTGCTTAGGGTTTGTTTGCGTAGCATAAAATTTACCAAAATTTGGTAGAGATGAAGGCATTTATAGGGAGGAGTGGCCGGCCATAGGGGGTTGGGGTTATGCCTACACATAGCAGCATTCGATTGGCCATGTGTCATTTGTTGGATGAATGAGGAAATAATATTCTCAAGATATTAATTAGGAGATAATATCTTGGGATGATAATAGAAACATCCATGATTGACTGTGAAATGGATTCCTTATTTGATGGAGTTGATCTTCAATTGGGAATGTATTAAAGATAGGATTTGGTGATTTTTTTTGTCTTTTTTTTTTGTTGAAAAAATTAGTATCTAGTCCTTAGTTACTAATGTTCTTTAATTGAAACCTTATTAGTTTTTAGATTTTGATCAAGGTCCTTAGCATTAATGCAATAATGAATTTACATGTCAGTTACATAATTTTAAAAATAAAAATTATTAATTGATTTAGGATTTTAATACTCACACCTTTATTAAACTCCTAACTAACTTTCAATTAAAAACATTTCCAAAAAAAAAAAAGAATAAGTTTGTACCCCTTAATTTTTTATAAAATGGTTTCCAATTTTTTAATCTTATATATACCCATTCATGTAATTTTTCAAATTTTAATTCTTAAAATGTACCCATTCTTAAATATACCAATTTGTTGTAAATGTACCCTTTTTTTCTAATCCATTTTTAAACTTACATGGGCACATTTTTTTTCTTGATTTGAGAATGTATCCATGTTAAGTTTTGAAGAATGTACCCATATTTTGATACAATAATTTTTTTGTTAATTTTGATGAATGTACCCGTGTTTATACACACACACACACAATATATTGGGGGGGGGGGGGAGGGGTGTGTGCTATCCACACATCTCATTTTACTTCTCACACACCCCTTGATAATTTATGTTCGTTGATCCTCTTCAATTCATTCAATCCGACAGTCAAAAATTAAAAAGGTGTGTGAGAAGTAAAATGGGGTGTGTGGATATCACACCCCTATATTGGAGAGTATAATTTATATTTTAATAAATTTAATCCACAAATTATGGATTTTTTTAATTAAAATCTCATTAATACAAACAACTATAAATTTCAAATTTTAATTTAAAAAATATAGTAACCTATGTAACATCCCACATCGCCCAGGAGAGAGGATCATGTAAGCCTTATATGTATATTCCCATCTTTACCTAGCACGAGCCCTTTTGGGAGCTCACTGGCTTCAGGTTCCATAGGAACTCCGAAGTTAAGCAAGTTCGCCCGAGAGCAATCCCAGGATGGGTGACCCACTAGGAAGTTCTCGTGTGAGTTCCCAGAAACAAAACCGTGAGGGCGTGCTCGGGGCCCAAAGCGGACAATATCGTGCTACGACAACCTCAACCTCCACAACAACCACCCATTCTCCTCCTCCCCCCCGGAGCCCGCCCCGCCGGCGCCGCGCTCGCCTCCGTCTCTGTTCCACGTCTGCTTCAACCAAGACCACGCCTGCTTCGCCGTGGGGACAGACCACCGATTCCGGATCTACACCTGCGATCCGTTCCGCGAGCTCTTTCGCCGCAACTTCGACAACGGCGGCAAAATCGGCATCGTTGAGGCGCAGATCTGAGCCTGGATTGCAAAGAGAGATCTGGGTAGTGCGACGACGCAGCCTCGGCTGCCTTTCCGACGAGATTGTTTCGATAATATCGAATATATCGCGATATTATCGATAATATCGCGATATTTTGACAAAAACTAATTGGATGCTAATTAAAATATCGTTACCACAAAAAACCGATAATATCGGCGATATTTCGCTGATATTATCGGCATTTAAGACCATGGTCTCATCACACAACCGTAAGTCATGTAGAAATGAAGTTCTTTGCCAAATTCATCACATAGCCCAAAGCTATGTAGGAATGAAATTTATCGAACTTATCACACAACCAATAATTGTGTAGGAACAAAGTTCAACAGATTCATCACACAACCAGAAGTTGTGTAGGAATGAAATATAATATACTCATCACACAATCCAAAATTGTGTAGGAATGACATTTAAGTAGTTCATCATGCAACCCCACTTGTATAGGAATGAATCACCATGTATATAATAATAACTCGTGTAGGAATGAGAATGTCACTTAACCATTACCTTTCCGAGTAGGAGTGAGTCACATGTGAATTGGTTTCCTCTCCGAAACATAATTGAACTAATAAATACTTCAGTACATCCAAACCTTAATTTTAAACTCCTGTCTAAGAGAGTCTCTTACAATAAAGTTCTAAGACATTCCCCGTCTTATAAATTTAGGACAGTTCCCAACTAAGTCTTTTCTGAAAAAGATGTGGTGTTTGCAAAACTATGCAAACATAGAATTACTCCTCAGTCATTTAATGGACTCTAATAGAAACTTGTGCTCCAATCACCACCATAGAATTAATCCATAAAAATTCAATGAATAACATGGATCACATGTGAATTTTGTTTCTTCTCAAAAACTTTATCGAATAAATGACTACTTCCAGTAGTCCAAACTTTGACTTTGAACCTACGTTTAAGAGAGTCACTTGTATCTCAATTTTAACTCTCAATTCTAAGACATTTTTCAACCAAAAACTTCAAGATAGTCCATGACTAAAGGTTTCTCATAAGAAAGGTGATGTTTGTGAACCAAGCAAACCGATTCTTATGAGTATTCATACACTTTATCTCAAGATATGGTTTAATTGGTAAGCACCACCATAGGATTCATGAGATCATTGAACACCATGCGCTACCTAAAGACAATGATGATTGGTAATCTCATACTTCAGCCAATTGGTTGTATCCCAATGAACTAACATGACGCAAACAATGGTAATCAACCAGTGAAATGAAGTACAGCGCTCAATTCAAAAGTGATTTTGATTAATCTAATACAACATACTCATAACAAAAGGAACATTGCTATAGAAATGCCTCTAATGAAACACATGTGTATATATACGTACATGCATATGTATGTATATCCAACATATATAATCATTTCTAGCACTAAATACATGCTTTACTTCATATATAATTGAAATTATATATAGCATAAATGTCTATAGCTAGGCAACTGATATGGAAGCTAACAAATCCATGATAGATAAACTATTATATAAAATTAAAAGCAACAAGATGGATAGACATGAAAATAGCTATAGAAAATGTAAGGGGAAACTGGGGATATGTCATAAACTTATCAAGGGTATTATGTCAAAATAGGCTTTCTTTTTTAAATGAATTAGTTGGTAGATCAACTGATATCACACAGCCCTTTTCAACTTTCGTATGAAAACGGCCAACACAAATATGTAGTGCATAAAACCAAATGGATTAAGATGTGGAAAGAAACATTCATAGTATATCCACTAACCAAATGGATTAAGTTGAAACCTTGGCCTTCATTTATACTAGGGGAAATGCGGGAGCGGAATGGATAGACTTACAAGAACTGAATAAGATCTTTCCTACAAAGAGTAATGTGTAAAGCCAAATGGATTTGGGTTTAGTGGTGTGACACCTATTCCACCTTGTGGCAAACCCAATCTAGCTTCCAACTTGATAGGCACGAACCCAAGCTAATAGATAGCTTGCTCACTCATTTGAATGCAGTAGGGGTCAACTACTTAAGTAGATAGAATATCACGCATATTGCTAGCTTTTACTTTTACAATCATCTCAACATTTCAATTCAATTCTAAACTAAAACCATATCTATCATTCGGCAGTTAGGAAACACTAACCAATTAAAGAACCCTTTTTTTTTAATACGGGTCTTCCACTTCTACTGAGTAGTCACAACACAAGTAACATGTATCACATAAATTGAATAGAATTTCAACATATCATCACAGTAAAGCAAACAATGACACTTTACTTCCAACTACATTAAGACCTAACAACCCATATTACTACCCTATAACTAGACCTACTAGTCTCTCAGTCAAATAAATTCAAGTCCAAAGAAAAGACTTCACAAAACTAATACCACAAAACAGAAATGCTCTAGCTCTTTTAGTTCAACTGACTATTTAATTGGTAACACAACTTTCCCAAGGGTGTCTAATCTCTATGCTCTGATACCATTCTGTCACGCCCCGAACCCGGGGTTAGTAGTAAAATCTCGAACCCAAATCCGGCGCACGAGCTAAAAATAAAATTAAACAAAAGGAAAGTGAAACTAGGTGGAAAAATATGAAATTCTTCTCATAACAAGAAATCGATAATTCTTTACAAGACTAAAATAAATAAATACAAAATTTTATCCTCACACTTAATCCGATCTCATCCCATCTACCCTTTTTGACTGTTTAGTTCTTAAACTTGCATAACAATAGAGGTATGAGTTTCAAAAGCTCAGAAGGGACATAACCTTATCACAGTAATTGACAATATTAAATAAAGTATCGTAAATCATGTAATCAAGTATCAAATTATTATCAATAACAATGCATGAGTGCAATGCAATACTCTTCATTTCTACCCGTTAATTCATATAATAAAACACGCGGACCTGCACGTCCCATACCGTGCATTTTACCTCTGCAGTGGTGGTTCGAATGTTTTATTATACAAATTAACCCCTTGTAACTCAATCATCCCAATTTCTCCTTTTCTTAGTCATCTTGCCTAAACTATTTGTCGCATGTCCCAAATTACCCCTTAAAGAATCTGTGCAATGTGGGCTCACCTGAGAGCTGGTACCTACTAAGAGTTTGACTCAACTACATAAAAGATCATTTCCAACTACCCCCATTTCCAGAATTCCTTCCTCAACACCGAAATTCCAACCACTTCTCACACATCATGAATGATTCATAAATAATGTCATTTCATCTTTCACTTGTCTAATAGTATATTCTCAACGAATAGCATTTCAACAACAATTCCATAGTCAATAACAAGTAAACACCCAAAAGCAGTATTTATATCTAATTAGCAAACCAGATCACATTAATCAACCAACGAGATCAATAATAATACTATAATGCTTCATCAAATTTAATAAAGCCAATATCTGTAAAGGTCTGTCGTATTTTCCCTACCTGGATTCCAAAGCATTGCTCCAAGATAATAACACAAGAAACCACAACTGTGATAAGTTCCTATTCACAAGTATAAGAAAATCACTATATGCAAGACAAGAACTTTAACCCCAATCAAAGCACTTGAGATTACTAACTTAACAACACCCATTTCAAATGCCCTTTTGGTTGATCTAAAATAATAACATAGTCATAACAGAACGTTTGAATGAGTACAACTTATAGAACAAGGGACATGTGAAATACAAATATAAATATGCATGCCATCTTCTTGGTGTATAAGCTGGGAATATAACTTTAGCCAATAATTAAATAAAGTCTTTCATATAATTAATTAATAAGTATATTAAACGACATATATAAGCAAATTACCAAATGCATGACATGAACCCTAATCCTAATTAACATATTTAGCTTTAGCGATTCCACAATACTAATTCACAAGTTACTATATGTTGATCAACTCCAAACACATGTTTTACTTGATGCAGTATAGACCTATGAACATATGCAGATAGTTCCATGCTGAGAAAGCTAGCTTGGTTTACTCAGGCTTGTACAAAGTTTTATGCATGAATACCACCATATACATATATAGTTTCTCTCAAAACCAATAAGAAATAAATATGTTCGAATTAATATGCTCAAGTCATCTTTTATACAACAACCTCTAATAAAGGTAAGAGAAAATATTTTGCATGTGATAATTATATACAGGTTCAGTCCTCTCACTTTTGTGTAGGTAAGATGATCTCCAATTGTAAAGTCTGATAGCCATACGTCTATGCATATATACATACATATATAATACAAACCAACAGATATGAAACACGATTGAACTTTACAATATATAGAGCTATGGAAAGACTAAAGAAAATATGAGAATCTTTACCCATAGTTATTGACACACCCCGACCCGAAATATCGAGGCGTGCTGGCCGTCACGTGAGGGTGACGTAACCAAAGCGCAGTGCGGAAGAACATATATGAATGAAGTGCAGAAGTAAAACCAAGCAAGATAATTTACACTACGATATAAGTGTAATTGAAAGATAAAGCGGAAGTAAGACACACAACATCAAAGTGTAAATCCTAGGTGCAGTCAAGATTAAACAAACGCTAAAAAGGTAACTGGAGAAATCCTACATGGATGGTGTTCTGTCAGAATAGTCTGGATGCCTCATTCGTCGCCGACGTCACCGCTACCTAAAACCTGGAGGGGCGCAAAACAGAAAACGTGAGTGGGCAAAAACAATTCCTTTCCAAAAACCGTTTCATAAATCAAAGTAGTAACCCCTCACCGTAAATCAAGTATAATTTCCCAGAAAATATCATATGTAGTCATATACAAAAAATCATGTTAGAAGCAATAAACTCAAATATCGAAATCCAGAAATACGCCATGCCGAAGTACCTAAATCAAATGGAAGTAAACATCAAGCAAGTGAGATAAATCACAATATGCCATCAATAATACCACGTCAGCCGGAGTCACCTAATGTGACCTGTACGGCTGAATCTATAGCTCCTCAATTGAATCCTGCACACGAATCAGAACCACCTATAGTGGTCTATACGACAGGCTAGGTGTATAACATTACACTTAGTGATACGATCACATGAAGGTTGTGCGACGAATCGCAGGTTACGTACGAGTCAGAACCACTTATTGTGGTCTGTACGACAGGCTGGCACCTGCCTTGGATCCAAGGTAAGGGTTCGGTGCGAGAGGTGAACGATCACGTAAAGGCTAGGCCCTACTCTGGCGGAGCACAAACAACCGAGGTGCAGGAATGTGAGCTATATCACAATCTCATCATCATCACTAACACTAACTAGTATACTCACCTGACTTACTTGAGAATCCATGGCATATAAATCATAAAATCATTCTATTCTAAAATCCTTTTAAAACGAAGTTTCTGCGAAAACGTCAATCATATATATATATATATATATATATATACTGAAAACAAAAGCCCACTCACTGATAAGTAGCCGGGTCATATCCCCTGAGCTTGGCGTGGCTGGGCTTGTCTTCTGGATACGTCTCACCTATATGCGAAACAACTATAAAACCGTCAATTATACACACATAATCGAACTTAGGTAATAACTTCTCATACATTGCTCAATTGGGGTGTTTGAATATGCCAACATGTTCTACTCGATCCCACGAATACCCCCATATTTTTAGAAAAAAATTTCGACCAGTCACGTGCCTGGCACACAGACGGTATAGTTAACGCCGTCAGGGAATATTTCGTGGAATATTCCGTTAAATTCTAACGGAATCAGTTAACTTTAACTGACGCCGTTAGAATATTCCGTCAGATTTGACAAAATATTCTTCATCCCCTACCTTGGGTCGCCAAAGACCGGTGCTGCACTCGCCAGAAACTGGGAAAAACTTCAAACTCACTTTTCTCACTCAATTCTCAACCAAATTTTATGAAATTTATTCCAAAATGAAGCTTAGGATGAGTAGAACACATCCTTACCACTTTGAGGATCAAAACTCGCCGGAATCCCGCCAGAGAAAATCCATGAAAATCGGCCAAAATTCAAAACTTGTGATCCCGACGTCCAAAACGTGCAAACGAGGTACCCCTAGCTTCGTGAGGATGTCTAGAGTCTTCATGTGATCTCAGAATCTCATAAAACCCTTTAGTTTAAAAGCACGTGAACAATGACAACCAAGGTGCTCTCAGGTTCCAAAGGTCTTCGAGGGTTCCATGTGAAAATAAAGGTATCACTAGTCTCCCAAGGTTACGAGGAGTCCAAAGGTGTCCTTCAAACTTTCGATATGTGGCTGGTAGTATGAGAGATGTTGTGTCCGTACGAAGATGGTGAAGAGAAGAGAGAAGAGAGAAGAGAGTTCGAGAGAAAGAGAGAGAAGACAGAAACAGAAACAGCAAATGTGCACGTGCATGTGATGTGAGTGTGTGTCTGTTTTTATCCCACCAAGACTAAATTAGCCCAATTCCTATTGGGTCCAAGTAGATAGAAACCCAAATGGCTCCAAGTTGGGCCCAATTACACACATGTTCACATACGAGTCGAAGATAAAAACGTCATTCTACGTCGATAATATAAAATTCAGGACAGGCTGTCACAGTTATCCTGCTATAGATTTGACACAGCCGATTAAGAAGCACCTCAGCTTTTGGTTTCTCTCTCTCTCTCTCTCTCTCTCTCTCGTCTTTACTCGGTACACAGACTGCACCGCTCTACAACCCTGGGTTTCTACTTATTGCTATACAAAATCGGCTAATTCTTCAATAGGAATGATGTAACAACCCTTTAATTGGCTATGGTTTTGGTCCAATTAAAATAGAACAAACAGCTTAATAAAATAAAGTAAAAGAAAAGAAAATGAATAATATGAATATAAAGTTCAAATACTACCGTAATGGTGTATTGAACTCATTTGGTTCAAAATAATAGTAAACTAGAATATAGGAAAATAAAATAAAGGAATTAACGATTAATTAAGAAGTAATACAAAACTTTCTAAAATTAATAAGTATATACAACACATAATTGCTATATAAATATTTTTGAAAATATAGGTCCTGACAACACTGCTCTCATCTGCCTTCTATAAAGACCTAGTCTCCCTCTCTCTCATCACACCCATCTTATACCCATCCCAGAACTAGTATGTGTTTGCATGGCTAAGTTTCGAACGTGGCCAAGGACATTTTTGCCCACTCAATTCCTTCGATGGTTTTCGCAGTATGAAAAACTAATTTCAATGATTCAACCATCAAACTTGTGTGCATATGGTACAAGAGCGCACACGCCAAAAATCACCAAATTTTTTTTTTTCAAAGATTATGTAACATGACAAAAGGTTCGACGATTACAAATGTATCATCATGATTTATTGGTTTTTTAACTCCAACTCTGATGATTTTTTACAACTACGCTCCTCAACCTAAGAAGAATACAATGAACGGGCCCAATCATCAATTTTAAATATTTATACTAGTGATTACCACAAATTTTTATGTTATGCTTAATAGAAGTATAGAATAAACTCTAAGTATTTGTTGAATCTATTGTTTTGACAGGATACGTAGACTACGAAACTAATTTTCACGATCCAACCGCCAAACTTGTTTGAATATAGTACGAGATCGCGTACGCCAAAAATCATCAAAAATAAACTTTTAGGAATTAGGTAACTGGACATAAGGTTGAACGATTACAAACTTATCACCACAATATAACGGCCATATCACCTTCAATTTTAATGATTCTTTGCAAGAATGCCAATTGAGGCTAAAACCAAGCACTAAATTAACCTGATCCTCAAATTTGATGATCTTTTAACCATTTGAAAATACACAAAAAAATTAGGGGAAAATTTTATTTTTTGTGTTTGCCCAACAAAATGGATTAATTTCGCGGAGCAACGGTACTAAATTTTTCAAGCAAACTTTCAAATTTTCCCGCTATTTTCCCAAAAAATCAAATATCTCCCCAAATTAAAGAGTTTGCCCGCAGAAATACTGTAAATTGTTTTCTTCATAAAGTTTAGCCAATGAAAATTTCGTCAGCCTGAATATATTTTATTATTTTTTCCTTAAAAATAAAGCTTTGCCCGATGAAATTGTTTGGTCAAGCATGTCAGGTTTGTCGAGCAAAGTTGGTCAATGCACCTTTAACCGACAAAAGTTCCGTTGAAATATTGGTCAAGCAAACGCTATTTGCACAATGGTTTTCTTTTCTTTTTTTTCATCGGGCAAAGTTCATGCAATGAGTTTTGTGCGACAAACTTAGCCTAACAAATGCTCTTGGGCGACAAAATCTTATTTTGCCCGACCAATTTTTTTTTTTTTTTAGTGAAGCATTATTCCTCAGCTCTTGCAAATATAGAGTCCACGTTTCATGCTAGCAAACGTAAAGATAGATATAAAATTAATATGCATATATAATAAATTTCAAATGACTCTTTAAATAATAATATATTTTTTAAAAATACGGGATCTTACGATACACTCCTCAACAAAATGAATAGCAGACCAAAAAAATCGTCATATAACAGAAATTGTTCCGACTTCTTTATTTGGAGCCAATATGCCACGGTATTTTTAGTGCCTTAAATTTTGAAATGCGAAATCAGACACTTCATAAACACTTGGAAGTTCCACATCAAATATTCTTGAGCCGTTGGGTGTTTGGGTGTGTAGTCGTCGTCTCTATTCACAAGCACCAAAGAAGTAAATTGGATCCATGCAATGAATTGAAGTGGGTATTCATGGGCTATCGTCTTGATCAGAGGGGATACTGGAGCCATGTTCCGGATGCACAGAAGATGCATGTCACAATGGATGTGGTTTTCAAAGAATCCGATCGAAATGTATTACTCGGGGAGAGTCTCCTCCAGTGTAGAGTTTGCCGATGATCACCGACATCTTAACATATGTAGAATTACAAGCACATTTTATGTAACAACAAGCATCACATGCCGGTCAAAATCTAATGAACGGTCGGTCGACTACTGTAATTCCCGCGACCCATCTCTCTTAAACTTTAACAATTATAAACTCTAATGTGTAAATGTTACGACAAGTAATTGTAAAAGAAAAGTACACAAGGGTGGCCTAAACCTAATGGTAAAATGGCGAGTATGAGACAGAGTTGTGAAATCACATGCTCCAAGTTCCAGCTCTCGTTCATCACAAATGCAAAAACACCTAGATCGATATTATTTACTTATCACACGGTTTGCGACAAATTTATCTTTATTTGAAGTTTACCTCTAAACTTTGTACCCAATGAAAGAGTGAGATAGGTAAGATGATTCAAAAGGTAAAACTCAAAAAAAGAAAGAAAAAAAAGAAAAAAAAGGTACAAGAGAAACATATACAAGGGCACAAACCCAAGAACATGCACAGACACGCACACACAATTACTAACTAGCAACGGGGTGTCGATAGTCCATCGATTGTATTGATATGCAATGACCACCAAAACAAATAATTAACCCTAGCCTGCCTGCAAAACCCCAAGAACACATTGATGGGACAGACATGCAGCTGAAACACTTGGTCTCGTTTCATGCATGAGAGAGAGAGAGGATACGTACTGTACAAGTGGTGGGTGGGTTGGTGAGAGGAGCTTGAATACAACGTGAAGGCTGTTATTGCCGTTTTGTCTCATGCATTGGCATCTTTCCATTTCCCTGCGGAGTTTGAAGGAGGGCCCTGTGTCCTACAATTGCAGGGTCACTGCCCTCTCTCTCTCTCTCTCTCTCTCTCTCTCTCATAGGCCTGTGGACTGTGGAGTGGCCTTTTCTAAATGTGAAGGACCATTACTGCACTCTATTTGTGGGCCTGCGGGGGCCTCATTCCTTGTCTCAAGCCCAGATTTTACATGTACACAGAATGACAGAATGATTGACCTCACCGGTTATACATTACATTAATACATTACATGCATATACTTCCACTTAATTGTGGTTTCCTGCACTGTTGGAAAATTTTAAACTTAATTTGGGTCCCATATCCAACTTTCCATACAGCCTGGAAGTAGGGTTCCTCACTCAGTTACTAATTTTATTTTATTATTAATTACTTATTTTATTAAAGAAATTATGAGATACAATTGTCCCATTTGTTATGTATTAGTTGATCTTAGCCCCACAAAAAGGCCAAAATAATTCAAAAGGTTTAGGCAAGGGCTTTAATCAAGTAAACACAAAAGATTTCCCTTGGGTAAGCCAAGATATGTTTTAGTTTTGCATTTGCATAATGGAGATATTATGGGAGTTACTATAAATAATTTAAGATTGAACTTAAAAAAACTAAATCAGATGACCAAGTTAGTATTGAAATTTTCATTTATTATCATGTTACGAAAAGGAAATTAAAGATCTTTTCATGACAAGTGTCTCACTTCTACTTTGTAAATAAAAAATAAAAAACCATAAATTTGAGACAAGTTGTTTTGTTCGAAAAATGCATTATTTGAATTAAAATGAAAATGAATTATGTTACTACGTACATTAGGTATGAAGAAAGAGACGAAGGCTATGACAGCCCGTCCCGAAATATTTTATCGATGGCGTGAAATAACTTTTATATCCTTGAACGTTGTGTAGAGTGGTGTGGTTTAAGTTTTGGTTGTGGACCAAATATGTTAAGTCCTAATTGTTTGGACCCAATTAGAACTAAGTTTTTCTTTTTTTTGGTTGGCTGCAATCCGGACCACACACTCACACACACACACCAACCCGTTGACTCTCTCTCTCTCTCTCTCTCTCTCTCTCTCTCTCTCTCTCTCTCTCTCTCTCTCCTTCCTTCTCGAATTTTCTTCCATTTTCGTACAATTTTACGGACAACTCCTAAACTAGCTCTCCATTCACAGATCGAGCTTTTGGACACCATCATCATCTTCCTTGTAACCTTACGGACCCATCTATACCCTTGGTTGGATGTGAGGGCCTCGAGAACCATTGGAACTAAAAGCTCTGATGAGGTGCACTGTTCACTCGTCATGATCGCTTTGGTTTCAGATAGTTTTGAGACTTAAGAAGGTCTTATTCTTGCTTTTCTAGTACCTTGGGTTAATTTTGGACTAGTTTTGATGTAGAAACGCTTGGGTTTAGTGAGTTGCAGGGTGGCCAAATTATCGTGACTTTTTCCAGCCAATTTCAGGTGGATTTAGGACCTAAAAGTGGTAAGGAATTGTTCCTTTCATCTGAAGCTTTATTTTGGTTCAAATTTCATGGATTTTGGTTGAGAAAATAAGTTTAGAAGATTTTCCAGAATCCGACAATCGCAGCGGTGTAGGCGCCGGACTCTGGCAAACCAAGGAAGATGAAGAGAAATATTCCGTCAACTTTGACGGAATATTCCTAACGGATTCTATTAAAATTGATGGTATATGCTAGTTTTTAACGGAATATTCCCTAACTCTGTTAGGGATTCCGTTTGGCGTGCCAGGCACGTGCCTACGCGTGGCCGTGCGTGTAGCCTACGCGTGGCCGTGCGTGAGGGCGTGTGGAACGTCGAATTTTTTTTCTAAAAATATGGGGATGTTCATGGGGTTGAGTAGATCACGTTGGTGTATTCAAACACCCCAATTGAGCAATGTATGAGAAGTTATTACCTAGTTTTGGTTATGTGCTTATAAATAACGTTTAAATAGTTGTTTCGCATATAGGTGAGACATTTCTTGAGGACGAGCGTAGTCAGGCGAGGCTCGGGGTTACGACCCTGCGACATATCAGTGAGTGGGCTTTTGTTTTCATTATATACGTATATGCTTGGTATTGTTCCTAGAAAGTGTGTTTAAATGGTTTTATAGATTAAATTGCCATGTCAAATGATCTTTATGTTTGGTTATGGATTATTATGATTATATATTGTTGCTTGATGCGACGGACGCTTAGGTAAGCTTCAGGTGAGTATATGTTGATGGTAGTGATGGTAATGAGTATGATTGTGTTGAGATGCAAATATAGCTCATTATCCTGCACCCCGGTGTTAGTGCTCCGCCAGAGGATAGGGCCTAGCCTTCACGTGATCGTTCACCTCCCACACCACACGCTCACCTTGGATCCAAGGCAGGTGCCAGCCTGTCGTACAGACCACTTTAGGTGGTTCCGACTCGTAGGTGACTTGCGATACTTCGCACAGCCTTCACGTGATCGTAGTACTTGAGCATACTCATTTACACCCAGCCTGTCGTACAAACCACTTTAGGTGGTTTCGACTCGTGTGCAGGAATTGGTAGAGGAGCTATAGATTCAGCCGTATAGGTCACGTTAGGTGACTCCAACCGGCATATTATTTTTATTGATTTATCTCACCTAATTTATATATATTTCATGACTAGATATTTGACATGGCATACTTGTGAATTTATCATTTTTGTTAGTATGATTTGAGATATGGTGTTGCATAATATTTTCTGGGAAAGTATACAAGTTTTACAGGGAGGGGTTATTATTTTTGTTAATGAAACGTTTTGAAAAGCTTTATTTTTGCCCACTCACACTTTCTGTTTTGCGCCCCTCTAGGTTTTAGGCAAAAGTGACTGTTGGTGGCTTACGAGGAATTAACGGCAGTTCTGACAGATTATGACTAATGTATGACCATCTCTGGTATTGTATAATTAGTATTCGTCCTGCTGGACTGCACTCAAGCTACTTATGCTCTGATTATGTCTATCTATACCTAATCACCATGCTTGTACTTATATTTTTTTTTTATCATTTCCGCACTGCGCACGTGGCTACGTCATTTTCACATGATGACCAGCACGCCTTGATTTGGGTCAGGGTGTGTCAAAAGCTGGCAAAGCTGATTGGCTTGATATGATTAGAAGTTAGGACAATGACACACGTTTTTTTAGTCATTTTACTTCACATTGAATAAGTTAGTCTTTTATCTAGAATGCAAGATGATGAGAAAAGGAATGTTAAATCACAAACCTAAAATTAAAACTTAAAACGAAAATCTACCATAATGTATTGCATATATGTATTAGTATAACGTCAAATAAACATATGAGAGTTCAATATATAAAACATAAACTTCCATCATAGTTATTTACCCTATATATTTCGGTTCAATTAAAATCACGGAATATAGTAGCAATACCTTGAAATTTAGAGAATGACAAGAAGAGAGAGATATGAGAGACGCGTAGGAGAGAGAGGAAGAGTGAGAGATGAGAGGGAGCGCACGCGTGTAACCAGCAATCCATGCTAAACCAAACAGACAAAATTATCCTCTGAACTTTTGAGAATTACTATCCCAACCCACCTCTATTTGGCTAGTATTGTTGTAAATAGAATGAAATCAAGTGGCTCCGTGCTAAACTATATGGACAAAATCACCCTCTGAACTTTTGAGAATTACCCTCCCAACCCAGCCACATTTGGCTGGCATTGTTGTAAATAAAGCAAAATCAACAAAAGAGTAAACAGTGCCTGCCCCTCCTTCTACTTTAGAATAGATAATATAAATAAATGATATATATAAAACTTTTGAAAAACTATTTAGTACTACGGTCTAGTGGTATTCTTCTTTACTTGTAAGTGAGATGTTATAGGTTCAATTTTTGTTAAAGACAAATTTGAACCACATTATTACTAACCTATTGTGAGGTTAAACTTCTTCTACCTTTTAATATACTTAATATGGTTTGTTCAAACCAAAAACAAAAACTTTTGATAATAAAATGTGAAATGCAAATCCATATCTTGAGTAGTTTCTTTGCTGGCTCCTATTTGGTAGGTCCAAGGTCTAAAATATGGATGATATCGGAAATATCGGTAGTCCAAAAACACTGAAATTTTGATGGAAATATCGGGATATTATCGATATCGATAAAAATTGAATAAAAACTACGGAAATTGTAAGAAAAACTTGGAAATTTTTATTGAAACTTTGCAGGATGTTTATTTAGTCAATTATCTATTAGTTTATCACAAAAAATTGGAAGGAAATGCATTGCATTATGGATTTAACTGATTTAAGTTGATTATATAGCGAGCTGGCAAACATTGCGAGTGTAGAAAATATGTAGTAATTAATGAAAGAAATTTAAACACACCATAATCATTTATATATAATGAATTAGTACAATATTTTACACTTTATACATTGCATGGTAAGATACATGATTGACTTAGTACCACATAGAGTTCCTATGAGGTTCAAAATTTTCACTATCTTCATCATCTCTATGTGTAGAGTAAGTGTATTGTGAAGAGTAGTCATCAAATGATAAATTTCCAAAATAGTTTTGCATGTAATTGTTAACATGCCACTCATATGGATATGAGATTGGTTGACGTTGTCCATAAGCAAAATCATTTGAAGATTGAGTTTCGGATTCTTTCCACCCATATAGATCCGAGATTGGTTGACGTTGTCCATATATATAGAAATATGACTACAACTAATTAGTTAGGTGAGTGAACATGGTGAGTAGTTCAAAAGTAGATACTTGAAAAGAAATTGTCAAAGATTTATTGTCATGTACAAATTTGTTTCTTGTAAAAAGAATTCAAAACAAAACTATATATATAAAGATTTTAGCATATTTTCACAAAAACATAAGTGATATGGTGGTCAATGTGTTGAAAGAGTAAAATGGGAGGGGTTTGAATTCCCTTGGATTTTTTTAAATATAGAAATTTAAAAAACACGGAAATTTCAATGGAAATATCGATGACATCGGAAATATCGGTAGTCTAAAAACACAAAAATTTTGATGAAAATATCGAGATATTATGAATATTTAAAACCTTGGATATGTCATAGAAGATATCGATATTATAAATAAATTTTAGCTCCTGATGTGACCTTATTTTGGTCTCCTCCAGCCATCAAATCAAATCTTTGCCTCTCACTAGTCACACATACTAATCTTCAACCCCTTATCTCCTTACACGTGGAAGGCTCTGATTCACCTCATCCCTCTATCTCCCACATCCCCCCACCTCCGACCCCCTACTAAGAAATTTTCCCTCCAAATTCCCTCTCTACGTGGCACACACCCACCCCTCAAGCCGTCACCACACGTCATTCCCGCCAAAACACCCCGGCACGCCAACCACAAGATCTTTGTCCTTTCTTAAATATTTCAATTACTATTCTGCCCTCCACTTTTACTTATACTTCCATTCACATTGAACTGTATGTCGGACACGTGCGGGAACCTCACGTAATTCGTAGTATGAATAATACGTAACGTTACGTTATAGCCAAAGCTGGGTTTCCATGCAGACATGATTTAAGTGAAGTGTAAGTGCATCGAAAATATTAATAATTGAAACATTAAGACCAAATCCAACCCTGAGCTCAATACTATTTTTTAGGTTTTATTCTCCTCTCAAATCCAATACAACCCATGCTAAATGTGTGGGCTAAATACTAAAAGTCAAATTCTCCTGAGAATTTAGTCCAAAAAATTGTGTGGGCACCACCAGTAAAAACCTACCCACATGGGCACGTATCCTAGGATTTATTAAATCCAACGACTGAGTCGAATATAATCAAATCTAACGATATAAAAAAAAGATCTAACAACTCAAATTTAAATCTAACAGGTAAAATTATTTAAAATTTTATTTAACTCAAAATTCACTCAAATTTAGTGATTTTTCAATATTTATCGAAATTTACTTTAAAAGAAAAGATTAGTCTAAATTTATTCTTTAATAATTTCAGGCTAAAAAATTTAAGCTAGAAAAGTTGTTTCTTGGCTAAAACCTAAATTTTATTGGCTAAATTTTTTAAGTTTTAGCCCAATAATTGGAGATGGTCTAAACCCTCAATTTAACAATGTGGATTAGGTCAGGGAGTTATGGCAGTGCGTCTATCTTTTATTGGAAGGAAATATTTAGTAGTGTTACAGGTTATAGTTTTTTTTTCGCTTTGCAAGATTAACTAGCACGATTCACTTCATATCAAAATATAAGAAGGTTCAATCTCAATTGTTTACCCTCAACTCCGCTTCCCTACTTCAATTTCTCTCCTACATACCAAAGTTCAATCTCGACTGGTAAAATTATTGTACTGAAGTAGGGATTTTGACTTATTTTTTGAACAAACGATATTATTTACACTAGGAAGAGAGGGTGAGATTAGCCTCACAATGAGCTAGTAATAATGTGATTCAAACTCGCATTTGACAAAAATCAAATCTAAAACCTCTCACTTTGAAGAAAAATATCACTATACTGTAGTATTAAGTGACGAAATTTTGACTTATTGAACAAAAATAAAAGCCATCATTCTCAACATATATAATTTATTATTATAAATTATCAACTCTATAATTCCGACCGTCCATCTTATAATAAAAATGTCATCCATAAAAAATATAAGAACAAAAATTTAGAGAGCTTCAGGGATTAATTAAACAGGCGGCTCCTTGAATTCTCCGGCAATATCTACGGCGGCTGTACCTCGGTGGCAGCGGAGGGTCGGAGGCGCTTGGTTGGCCGCTCCAGGATTTTCGGAGCGAGTGTCGCAGCTTGCACAAGAAGCCGCGTCGAGCACGCCGATTGGGCTTGCTGGAGCCGACGGCGCCGATCCGGTACTCGGCCGTTTATGGCGGGAAGAGGGACACGTGTCAAGCAGGTACTCCTCCATGAGTTGGCGACAGCTTCTCACCCCTTCCTGTCCCCAATAAACAAAAATATTACCACGAAAGGTTTCTATGTTTCTCAACTCTTCGATCCTGACTTAAAACAAAAATTTATTATTCACAGAACAGCCCTGAAAAAATCATAAATTGCAAAAACACCCGCGGCAAATGCTATACTTTGTTCACTCTCTCGTGGAAAAAGGCCGCCGCGTGGCGATCTCCATCCGCCGCAAAATCAAAGCTTGCACCGGCGGCACAGAGCACAGCCGCGGCGGCAACCGTCGAAGGCGAAAAACCCAAGAAGTCAATCACTGAGAGAACATCAAAAACCAAAATTAAACGCCAAAATTCCTTTAATTAAAAATAAAATAAAATATGGGTTTTTTTAATCGGGAAGTGAATCAGTAAAAATACCACGAATGGTGCTGAGAACTAAATTGGAGGAGGCTGCGAGGAGAGACGAGGAGGAGGAAGAGGGGAGATTGCAGACGAAGTGGGGGAGGAAATCGAAGGGGGTGACGGATCGGAGCCTCCAATTGAGAATAACCATGACCCGGAGCTCCATCCGCTGGACCGTTTTGGGCTCGAAGACGAACTTGGGCTCCAAGATCTGGAGGTCCAGGATGAACGGGACGTTAGGCTCCTCCATTTTCGCGGCTAAAGACAAACAGGCGACGGACAGCAGCTGAAACGGCCACGATCCACTGTGTCGCTGCAACAAAAAATAAAATGTATTAAAAAGGACGGGGTCAGACACGTCAGCATTGAATTTTTCCCGGAAAATGCGA
Organism: Crataegus laevigata; assembly: GCA_963580275.1. Classification (NCBI taxonomy): domain Eukaryota; kingdom Viridiplantae; phylum Streptophyta; class Magnoliopsida; order Rosales; family Rosaceae; genus Crataegus; species Crataegus laevigata. The sequence goes on along the minus strand of OY756941.1, from coordinate 20,835,117 downwards.
GGTTTTTTTTTTTCCTGGGGAAAGTGTGTTACCGGGAGGGAGTGGGAGTGGGAGGAGAGAAAGCGGTCGAAGTAGTTGACGGAGAGGAAGGCGGTGAGGGGGGAGAAGCGGTGGTGGGCGTGGACTTTTAAGATCCAGTTGATGGAGTCCTGGCGGGCGGTGAGGTCGATCGTACGGTCGCGGAACCGGGAGACGTAGGATGGGGAGGGCATGTGGTTGCGCTCGGAGTCGATTAGATGAGTGAGACTGGAGGTGGTGGTGGTTTCATCAGGCGGAGGAGGAGGAGGAGGAAGAGGAAGACATTGGTGGTGAAAGAAGGTGGTGGTGGGTTTGGTGGTCATTGCTGAAATGGCATTGTGCGTGTTTTACAGGGTTTTGGGTCCGATGGATGTGTCACTGTGGGGGAGTGGAGTGTGTTGCTTGCTTTGTTGCCCTTTTTTGTTTTTGTGAGTTTATTTGTTTGTTTGTGTTGGAAGAAGAGAAAGAGGGTTCGAATTCTATTAACTTCTTAATCTAACATTTAATATAATAATAAAATTTATTATTTAACACAAAAAAAAAAAAAAAAAAAACAAACAAACGAATTTGATGCTTTGCGTTGTAAATTTGTAATACTCGTGGACCATTGAGTGGATTCCATGATCTTGATAGGACTGCTGAGATGCACTTTCTTCTAATGATTTTTGTGAACAACAATGATAGTGACACTAACTATGGTCATTAAATGATGTATAAGTAAGTGTATCAGTCAACTCTCTACGTAGTGACTTTTTATTACAGTGATAGAAAGAAATTAAGCTTTACATGATGGTATGGATTTAAACTTTATCAATGAGTAATCTAACATTTAATCTAACAAAAGTATATCATTTGAGTCAATTATGCACTTTCACTTTTTTACAATCATGATGCTAATAAGAATCTCTCAAAAGTAAAACTCCTTACAAACTCTTTGCCAGTATATATTTTGGGGTGTGATATCCACGCACCCTATTTTACTTCTCACATACTCTTTTAATTATTAGCCGTTGGATAAGATGAATTAAAGAAGATCAACGGACAAAAATTAACAAGAGATGTGTGAGAAGTAATTTGAGGTGTGTGGATAGCACACCTCTATTATTTGTATAATATTTTATAATATTAACAAAAAAATTAATGTTAAATTATAAAATAACAAAAAAAAATTATAAAAATCTCATTTTAAAAGAGTTACATTCATATTTCTCGTTTCTGCTTTTTAGGAAACTAAATTTTTTGAAGAACTGAAAACATTCATTACTAGGGTCGAAGCCAGCAAAAGGGAACAGAAAGCCACACGGGCTAACAACAACCGAAAAAACAATAAGGGAAAGAACACGACAAGGGACCCCAAGTCGCCCAAAAACAGCCAAAGACAAGACTAAACCGCGTGCGGAGGGCAAGGTAGACCATCCTTGTTCAAGATACTAACAAACGAAGATGGGGGTCTACTGACCCAGACAAGGTCGCACATCTCCACCTCAGAATGCGACGCCACATAATCTGCCACTTTGTTAGCTGCTCTTGGCACCCACGACCAATCACACGCCTATGGGACTAATTTGGTGTCCCCTGTTATACTACTCTTTGAAAGATGCCACAATCATAAGCACATACGTCATTGGTGCATCATGTCTTGAGGTTGAATTTTTAGTATTTTTTTTCTTCAATGAGTTCATCAATGAGAAAAATGGTTACAAATAATTAAAAATGTGTTGTAATTAAATTATAGCACATACGTAGTTGTATAATTTTTAGTAGATTGTATTTATGATTCCTATATAATTTAGAAGAACTTAGGCTTTTATACTTGCAGAACAAGTAAATCTGTTAAGTTTACCATAAATAAAGGGACAATATGGGAAAAAAAGATAAAATTTTTCTATGGCTCTCTTTTCTCTCACTTTATCTTTCAGTTAAATTTAGGCTACAACAAAATGTAATTTTTTGTAAGGTTCCGTGAAATTTGAGAAAGTATGTCATAGACTTCGACTTTTTTTTTATTATGTCATAAACTTTGACATTTTTTTTATTCAAACAATATTCTAGTTAATATATTCTAAATTAGTGAGATTGGAATTAACTATTAAAGAAAGCACATTTTTGTAGTCAACTTAACTTAAATCACGTGTCACTTCCCGGCCCAGACGAGACCACTTCCCAAACTCGACTCCACTGTAGCACGATATTGTACGCTTTGGGCCTCGGCCACGCCCTCACGATATTCTAGTTAATATATTCTAAATTAGTGAGATTGGAATTAACTATTAAAGAAAGCACATTTTTGTAGTCAACTTAACTTAAATCACGTGTCACATCCCGGCCCAGACGAGACCACTTCCCAAACTCGACTCCACTGTAGCACGATATTGTACGCTTTGGGCCTCGGCCACGCCCTCACGGTTTTGTTTCTGGGAACTCATGAGCAACTTCCCAGGAGCTCCCATAAGGCCTCATGCTAGGTAGAGATGGAAATATACATATAAGGCTTACAGGATCCTCATCCCTGGGCGATGTGGGATGTTACAATCCACCCCCCTTAGGGGCCCGACGTCCTCGTTGGCACACTTCCGCCCAGGAATTGGCTCTGATACCAAATTGTCACATCCCGCCCCGAGCGGGACCACTTCCCCGGCTCGACTCCACAGTAGCACGATATTGTCCACTTTGGGCCCCGACCACGCCCTCAATGTTTTGTTTCTGGGAACTCACAAGCAACTTCCCAGGAGGTCACTCATCCTGGGATTGCTCTAACCCAAACTCGCTTAACTTCGGAGTTCCTATGGAACCCGAAGCCAGTGAGCTCCCAAAAGGCCTCGTGCTAGGTAGAGATGGGAATATTCATCAAAACTAGCCTTTGATGTAATTGTCTTTAATAATTTATAAAACTTCATTTTAATCATTGGCAAAGATGACTTTTAAATTAAAATCATGAGTAAGACCAAAATCTAATTTTAGTCATTTACTACTTTAATAATCTCATTTATTAATTATATTTTGATTTTTTAAAATTATTTCTCTATTTCTTCCTAATTTTTAATGTATTAATTTTATTTCATTATAAATTTTCATTTTCGTTTTATTTATCGTAATATATTTTGTTGTAAATATTTAGATAAATTAATTTTTGTTATACAATATATTTCAATGTACTTTGTCTTCTTCATTTAGGTACATTAAATTCATTATAATATATTTCGGTGCATACATAAGGTACACACATTTTCGTACATACATTTTGATACAAACATTTAGGTACATTAATTTAATATAATATATTTCGATACTAACATTTCGGTACACACATTTAGGTACATTAATTTAATATAATACATCTCGGTGCATATATGACACACCCCGACCCAGAGGTCGGAGCGTGCTGGCCGTCACGTGTGAGTGACGTAGCCAAAACGTCAGCGGAAGAGTAATTATGCATGAAGTGCAGCAGTGAGAGTCGAAAATCGATAATGTACATACGATAAAGAGTAAGGTAGGACAAAAGTGAAGTAGTTAAGTATCACAGAGCCAACCCTAAGTGCAGTTCTGACAGACCACCACCTATGTAGGGTTTCTTCTGTTATTATAGTGTTTTGTCCTGGTGTCGACCAACACAGCTCGACTTCAGTGTCCTAGTGGACTTTCTGGGTCGGGGTGTGTCAATATATTTCAATACATACATTTTGGTACTAACATTTAGGTACATTAGTTCAATATAATACATTTCGGTACTAATATTTAGGTACATTAATTGAGTCTTTCAAGTTTGAAGAATGTTAAATAAAATTAAAAATTAAAAAACACTTTTTTGGTAAAAAAAATAAAAATAAAAATTGTATATTTAATGGGAGACATTAAATAAAATGCATATGAATTATTTTGAATTAAGGACACATCAAGGATTATAGTCAATATATAATCTGACACCAGGTTTATTTTAAATTTCGATATTCTTAAAAAATTAAAGTTAAAAACCACTTTAATAATTTAACCTACAAGATCAACGAAAACGATATATATTTATGATGAGTTTGAAATTTAAATTAGTGAGGTACTACCACCTCGTGATGTCAGTCAAGCAAAGAGAGAGACATATACAGTAGCCCAATAAGCCTCACTTAGTCCAAATCATGCCAATACTAACCAGATATTTGCCAATACTAACCAGACCATAAGATCTCAACCAGAAGAATTTTCAAAGTTTTTCAACCCTTGATGGATTCCACATTAAAAGCAGAATGACCTCTGCATTATGAATATGTGACGTACATTCTACTATAAAAAGGAGATTAAGGTTTGTTATTGTTTTTATTTTATTTTTTATTGTGGTTTTCGAGTTTAAGCTTTGTGTGAGTCTTCTGTTGTATCTTAACTCTCATTTTGTTTAGGTCTTTTACTTTCTCTGTAATTGTTTACCTAGTTCTTTTTTTACCCTTGTACTAGTTTTAATTGTAATGAAAGTCCCCCCCTCCCCCCCCTTGTACTAGTTTTAATTGTACTGAACCCCCCCCCCCCCCACCCCACACCACCACAAAAACACACACACACATATCTTTTGATTGGAGTAAGTACTTAGCTTACTCTTTTCTTCACCCGTAGCTTTAGATTACGTGACAATTCATGCGTTCAGAATAGGATCAATCTCCGTACCATTATCTTTGTAAGGAAGAAAGAAGGCATCAGGGCCACACAATGGGTGGTGAAATGAGAAACGTGTAATGGAAGAATGTGGGTAGTAAAACCAAACTTGCCAAGAAAAGAGCGAAAAGTTGGGGCAAAAATGGAGAAATTTTTAGTTGTGACGGGAACATGAATGGTACACCACGTATTTTTATGTAAGTGATAAAAAATTTTAATTTTTAAGTTATTAACCTTTTAACACACATATCCCACTATTTATATAGGAACACGTAGTGTACCACCTCTTGTACAATCACACTGAAAAATCTCTCGCAAAAATATACTGTCATTCGTTGATCACGATCAAGTGGTTGATGTGAGTGGCTAACATAATGTGAAATTTATGTGCATCAATAGATGACTCTTATTTATGTGCTTTACTATCCGTTGATGATTGACAATCATTTACCCAACAACTGTATAAGATATCACGACGAATCGCTAATGTAGTATTAAATTTGCGTAAATTAAAAGGCCACGATTGTACTTGTGCGTCTTGTAAAACATCAATGATTGACCGTCACTCACATGCATATAAATGATTGATACAAGTTTTCCTCTTCAAAACAATGTGCATTCCAACGTTATCTATATGACAAATATTTGAAATGACAGCTTCTGTTATTTGTCACCCAAGTCCATGAGCTTAATGTAACGTAAAAATGATGGTCCAATTCTTTGCCTTACAAACTTGGCCATATGTGTCATGAGTCTCTTGACACATAACTGATTGGACAATGCAACAAAAGTCAGTAGACAAATTATCTCTGTGGTATCAAAATGCTTGTCCAATACCAAAATTTCTTTGCTTTTTTCATTTGCCCTGTAACCAATCTTGACCAATTATATACTCTTTTTGGAAAAATTAAAAAGTGTAACAAGGCTGTAATTTCTCTTTTGTATTGATTTCTTTTTTGAGAATTTTAACGAAAAGTTTTTGATACTATTTACTTTAACGAAAAATCAAATTTTTTACATTAAAAAGTCAATTATGATACTATTTACTTTGTCCTTTATTTTGTCTTTATCGTTAAAACTCAAAGTTTTCAAGCTATTTTTCATTAGTTTTTCTTTCTTTTTTATCTAATGAAACTTCATTCAATTGAAAAATGCAAGGGGCTTGTTTGTGTAATGATTGTGCATGATTAACTCTCTTCTTGCTCGTCATATTTGTTTTTTTTTAACAAACGATCAACATTTACGAAGTGGTGGAATGGCTAAGCAGTCTAATAATAATGTGGTTTAAATTCATATTTAATAAGAATCGAACCTAAGACCTCTCACTTACAAGTGAAGAGAAATACTACTATAGTGCTCGTCATACTTGTTGAGTTAAAAAAAAAAGTTTTCGCATTCCTCTTTTATCTCCAACAATCTCTGATCTTAACTATTTCCGTTTATTAGTTATTCAATCTATTGATAAAAGAACCAACGAGTAGCTACAGAGGAAAAGGAGAGTGCAGAAATCACTCTAGCATAAAATGTAAGCAAAATGTGCACTTTAAAAGGTATGAAAAGTGAAACACAAGGGTTGCAAATTTGGAGTGAAGTGACAAAAGAAAGGCAACACAAGGGATTGAGATTCTCTTTGGATCTCACACTCTATAATCTACTGATCAAGCAATCTAGAGCTTTCAATAGAGAGAGAGATCTGGGTGTTGAAGAGAGAAATTATGTGTGAGGTGGGCTAGTGGAATAAGCTAATGGGGACTATAGGATTTAAATTGAACGGTTCTAATTGCTCGGTCCGCAAGTTCTGGAGTGTGAGATCCAAAGAGGATCTCAATCCGACCACAAGAAACATGGGACTGGCACCAAAGACCTCGTGCTTCACTCCCAGAATCAGAAATGTGATATTTTTTTAATACTTTATAAAAATGGAGAGGTGAATTCAAACTTATAACCTTTTTCAACTTTGAAACAAGAATTGCATCTTATTTTTAGAATGAGAACTATATGTATTGATTTGTATGTAATTTTTGTTGGTTTTTCCTTTAAGATATAAAAGTCTACAATTACTTTAGGGATTGGATGCTTGTTCTCAATTGGTTACTTGGATTATACATGAAATGAGGACGCTAAGGTGACGGTTTCCCAATCCAATCATGCAATACCAAGTGAAAAGTTAAAACACGGGACGACACGAAATAAACTTAAGCCACCGCCACCTTGCATCCCCATTTCATACAAGTCGCTCCTTTTCTTTGCTGATAGAGTTACTTCTCTAAAACAGAACAAAACATTCACAGCAGACACAAGGCAAAGGTATCAGATTAGCAGATCTCTAATGCGATACAGAATAAATGCAACACAGAAAAGGGCTAACAGTTACAAAATATAAATAAAGTGGCTCTCTTCATAAAATTATCAAATTCTTAAAATATCAGTAATTAGATGTTTTAGATGCTAAGCTTTCAGCTATAAGAGCATATTCACAAGCTTAGTGTGCGTTCAACTACTGAATGGTATCCCATTCCAAAACGCTCCTGTACGTATCAATTTCATCCTCGGTCACAACTCGACGACAAAACAAAAGATGATCTTCCTTTTTAGTTTCCGCTGTTAGGGCTATTCGTCAATCAAAAATATTGGATGGAGGGAACGATGCTCGGCGTCAAACTGAAGGGAAATGCCGGTTGAGGTTGTAGGGCAGTGAGTAGAACTCTTCACTCCTGGTATCTGTGTTGAAATTCTGGAACTTTTCCCACCAGTGCCTGCCACTGTCTCTCCGAGTTGTACTGTGTCCACGACTGACAGTTAAGTCCAAGAAGAAAGCAACAATGATGCCAACGGTTGCTGGGGACGAGAAAATCACTTGAACTATATTGTTGAACTGCAGGTTGAAATAAGCAACATTCATGTGTTATCACAAAGTTCGCTGTAAGGCAACATTGAATCCGTGGAGAGAAGTTGCAATTAAAACTTACCCAAATGGAACGAGTGTGAACAGGACCGCGATCGGAAATTAGGAGGTATTCATGGAAGTATTCCGTCACCGAAAGACCCATGAAGAGAGAAAAGCCTACAATGAACTTTGTCCGAAAGCTGTTTAGGTTGCAGAACTGGAGCAAACCAAGACCAGCTGAAGCTGCACAGCACAATATATATATCACCATCAACATTTCAAAAAATTTAATGAAATTGTGAACTGTGAAGGAGCATAGACATTAATCTGAGATATATTAACTACTAAGTGGTCAGTCCGCAAACTCAAAACGAAGCATCAACAACGCGTAGTCATAATTATGATTTAGGATTGAAATGCATACCAACATAGGCGAAGAGGACGCAATACAAAGCTGCGAAAATTGGTATTGGGATAGAAGCAAGAAAAGCTCCAAATTTTCCTGCGTACGACATAATTGATTACACCATCAGACTAGATTATGCAAACAAAGTTATGAACATATAAAGCTCCGGCTGGCACCATAGTTTATGTTGTTAATGAGCAAATAAGTCATTTAGATAAACATTCAAAATTTAGATTGTAAAAACAGAGTACTGTACCTAATACAGAGAAGAAGAGCATAAAGGCTGCTGATATCTGGATTACTCTCCGACTTCCAATGCGCGTCATTCCCAGAAGGCCAGCATTTTCACTAGAAAAAAAGGGTAGGATCATTAGATCACAGTTGCTCTCTTTTTCTTTCAGTTAACAATTATAGTTACTTCTTTAGATGAATTTTTCTGAAAGGGCAGAGTTCTACAAGCCTGCAGCTAAGGCACCGTCAATGCCTAAAACTAAGCAACCGTGGGGCACTTGTAATATGGATTAAGAACTGGGATTCGTTTTATTGTTCTTCAGAATTATATGCAGACAAACTGTAAAATGGAGTGGGATAAGCATAGGTCCTTACTCCAGAATTCTGCAACAAAAGATATCACAAGTACATAAATTAAATATTTACACTGAAGCAGAGGAGCCTGATACTGAGCCAAATATGCCATCCAGAAAAGTGCTTACGCCCTGAAAATTTTACAAGGCGAAGTATTCATTACCAACAATTCTAAAAATGTGATTAACATAGAATTCAATTGGACCAATTCCTACCAGCCAGCCGACACCTCTGCTGAGAACAGAAGCCGGTATGGGGGTGGCACTCCCATATCTTGATGCTGCAATAAATGTACCTGTAGACTGCCCCAAATGAATGGGGAGAAAAGATATGTCAGCGCAAAGGAAAGCAATGTTTATGCATTTTATACACTTCACTGAGAAACATATTTCAAGTCAAAAGACAACATCATCTTAAGATGAGAACAGCATATCTGTTCTTCGCTTCCAATGTCGAGAAAGCCATCTATGAAGGCATATTAATACAAGTATCCTCCTGAAATCTTAATACAGATGTCTGGTCTACTTTATGTAATTTCAGCCTTGAACTTCAAATGTCTTACCTCAATAATGGCAACCAAAGCTGCAGCCATCATTGCAAAAGTATCTCCAGCATTAAAATGAGGACGCCCCCATTGAAATGGATAGGGAATCCTTATCCTGCATATGGTGAAAGAGAAAACGTTATTGAATGTCATACAGTTATTATTAAAATCAGGAATTACGTTACAATGATACCAGCGTCTTGCATGCAGGACTAAACTTCGGGAGCATGAAACCAAGAGATAAGAGTGGATGTAATTGTTTATCGAGCCTCAGCAAGTGCACTATGATAATTAGGCTTAAGTTTGATCTCACGGTTACTCAAAACATGAAGTTTTCTTCAGAACATGGAAGACACCTGCGGAAACGCTGTATAACTAGAACAGCTTTCTCTAACAGAAAAAGGAAATTAAGATCCTATGGTTACTCAAAACAGGAACTGTTCTTCAGAAATATCTAAAAGCACGAACACACATCATCATTGCAGAGTGCATAACTAGAACATGTTTGATTGTTTCAAGTAAACCACCTCCAACAACTTCACAATTTAACTGTATCCTCTATTTTGGGGTCATATAATTACACATCTCAGTTTATCATTGCAAACTAGTATTTGCCGCTTAAGTAAACTGTTATTGACAACTCTCTTACTTAACAATGGCATGGGGAAACAAATCCATTACCATTAGCCATGATTGTTGGGCAGTAACATAAAAAATAAAATAGGACACATGAATGATTGATTGAAAATGTCAGTACAAGTGCTTCTTGCCTGGAATGCAAATGCTAGAAGTTGAAGCTTACCAAGGAGCAGAGCTAATCAGCCCAGAACGATCAGTACGGCAACTAGTTTGAGTTGTATAAGGTCTTTTCTTATACGCACCAGCTGCAGTCAAAACTTCTGCATATATCCATACAATTGCAACTGAAAACAGTATTGCAAATCGACCAAATATAGGCAGTTTTAACTTCATCGTGTACTGCAGTAACAATGGTTAAATATCAGAAGAGACAAGTAGTATGATATGCATATTTTACGTTCTTTACATAATTTAACTTGAGATATTGTAAATTAAATTGAAGATGTCTGCAAGAAAATGATCATTCAGGACGTTGCCCACCTGTGATATAACCACAAGGATCAGTGCTGGGAATCCAATTTCAACACAGTTTGCCAGCTGCAAGAATCAAACAGAAAGACAAAAAAACATCAAAACAAAGTAATACCGACATGTAGTTGACAGAGAAGCTTAAAGGAGCTCCGAGTTACTTAACTAATACCAAATCCAGGTTTAAGTAGTGCCTAAAAGCTCCAGTGATCAAATACTATTATTTTTCATAGAAATGACATTTGGGATTAATTTCATGAATCGACCACTAAAGGTTCCAGGAGCTTTTCGATTTCTTTCTTATAAACCAATTATTTGAACTGAGCAGTAACACAATGATTGGTTCAGAATGGTTACCTGAGGGAAACCAAATGCAAAGAACCCAAGTCCAGTAAGCGTTACAAGAGGAACTGCAGAGAGGGGGCAAAGATACCTGCATCAAGCCACATCAATAACCAAGTTCTTTTTTGGACAAAGTAAGAACTGAAAAATCACATCAATAATCAACTTACCTTCCAAAAATTCTCACAAACCCAAGAAAGCCAAAGATCACCTGGATGAGAGATGCAACTGCGATTGCTCCTTGCATTGCTCTCATGGTTTCCTTAAACCTCTAAAGAACATTCACAGATTACAATGACCATAAGTAAGAAAAAACTCAAAACACCGAAAACCATATGCATTAGACTCCCTCTATGTCCGAAAGAAATAGTAAATGATAACCATTTTTATGTAAACCCATCGTCAACATTCAAACATAGAGTCAAACAGAAAGCTAAAAACTACGAATAGAGGAAAATGGAAAGATTGTGTCACACTAACCCGGTGGGGGTCTATGTAGACATTGAACCTCCTGGACAAGGCAATGGAGACAGCAGGGATGATGAAGGCATATGATGCCCCCATCACCACTGGAAGCCGAGTCCCAAACCAAGTCTGCAATAGTGTGTTGATCCCAGAAACAAAGAGGAAAGTCTCAATCACTTCGGCCTTCTCCACCTACACAAAAACATAGAAATTGCTGTTATAAATAGAAACACTGCTTGAAAATAAATGACCAGAAACGGGAAACAAAGAGGTAAGAACATTTTTTTAGGGGTTTAAGGAGGTCTTACATCGCCACCACCCATGAGAGGGACAAGTAATGTGGGGATGAACACGGTGGTCCCAAGCATTACAATGAAGTGCTGGAATCCCAAAAGTATGCCTTCAGCTGCATTTAATCAAACAAGTTTGTAGCAGGAAACGAATAAAAAATATGAGGGAAAATGAAAACGGAAAATAAAATACAGGGGATCATAGCCAAATAAAAAAACTTTAATGCCGTGATTGGTTTCCCGGAAAATGCAGGAAAACGAGAAAAAGAGAGTGGGATACTGAGAAAATTTTTAGAGACTCGAGAGAAAACACTGAAACACATAAAGAGTTTCAGAAAATTCGTGGGATATTTATCGAGAGAAAAAAAAAAAAAATACCATGTTAGTACAAAGGAGGAAAACCATTTCCTTTTCTCAATACCCATTTTTTCTTGGCAACCAAACAAAACTAAAATTACGCAAAAACTCAGAAGATGTAAAATCAGCATAACCAACAAAAAAAAAAAAAAAACAGAAGATAAAATAATGAGGAGCCTAAGAAAAGGATTATAATGCCGCAAAAAAATAGAAAACTTTAATGCCCTGTTTTATTTTCTGGGAAAATGCAGAAAAACGAGAAAAGGAGGAGTAAAAGCAGAAGATTTTCAGAGACTTGAGATAGTTCATGCGATTAGCGAGATGAAAAAAAAAAAAAAAACCATGTTAGTATAAAGGAAGCAACTTTCTCACGCACTCAAACTAGTCTCTGGAAAACCATTTTCGTTTCTTACAACGCCTTGTTTCTTGGGAACCAAACAAAACTGACATTGCCCAAAAACTCAGAAAATGTAAAAATACCATCACAGGAAAAAAAAAATAGAAACTTTGTTCTATGAACCATCATCCATGGTAAATATAATATGATGGAAACAGGATAGTGCTCTGCGTGTATGCTGTGTTAGAGAGACAGAGAGAGAGTGGGTACGCCATGGGGGAGGGGAGGTGACACAGAAGTCGACGCCGGGAAGCTGGTCCTTGATGGGGTGAGGTTGGAACTCATCTGCCTTTTGGGGTCCTCCTCCGCCGCCAGCCATGGCTGTTGGTGGTGGAGAGGAAGGAAAAAGCTTGAACCTTTGAGGGGGAGGGGTAGCTTAGAAACTCAGAGCCTCTCTCTCTATTGCTCTTGAGTCTGAGCTGTGTGCTGCCAACTGTGTCCGTTTCGGTCCTAAAAGCGGGACAAGTGTGTCGATAGGTTTGGCGCATGGTACGTTATGACTTTTAATCCAAAATCCCAAAACCATTTTTATCACCATCTTACTTACCAAATTACTACATTTCTTCCCAGTTTCAAGACTAACACTCTAATGCAGATGACGCTTTACCGTAGTGATGAAAAATATTCAAGCTTATGTACCTTGGTGCGAGTTTGATTCTCACCAATTTTTCTTTTCCTCTAACAATTAACTTCTAACCTACTAACGCATTGCTCAACTCGAAAAAAAAAATAAAATACTAACACTAATAAAGTCGGATTTTTCACAAATTACTTGGTTGCCTATCACTCTAATAAAGTTGAGTTTTGATAAGGTGAATCTTGTGTACGTGGGACTTACTTGTAAATGCCAAATGTGAATGTAGTCAAAAGTAAATTCATGAACTCTCTTCAGTCATGTCTAACTCCAAAATAAATAGTTAATTATTTGGAACTTCCAAGAAAAAATTTGGTTCCTTAGATTGAAAGTAGTCATTTATGTATATTGATATGTTTACTAATCTGCAATCCAAATGAAACAGGAACTAAACTTATGAAGAGTTGGAACTCAAAATCTCATCCAAGTTCTTTACTGAACCATCTAAAATAAGTAGAAATAATACTGATTCAATATTAGATGTTCACTATTGACCTAAATTAGAGTAGAAATCAAAATTTTACCCATTGAATTGTAGAAAGGGATGTACTATCTACACACCCCAAATTACTTCTCGCACACTCTTGTTATTTTATGTCCGTTGATATTCTTCAATTCATTCGATTTGACAGCCGAAAATTAGAAAGGTGTGTGAGAAGTAAAATGAGGGTGTGGATATCACATCCCTTGTAGAAATAACGTGACGGCACAATGGGTAAACATTATGAATTCCTACTAGTTTGTTTTCTTTACAATCAGAATACTCCATTCCTCAAACAATCCAATTCCTCATGATCAAGAGTTGGATTCCTTGTTTTGTGTGGAGCCCACTTGCATTTTGATTTTAGATTAGGATCCTATCCGAATCCTCTTTGTGGGATCTGGAAGATCAATCAATTTTGTCTGTTCATCGTACATCGTGTGGCAAAAAATTATTTTGAATTTTTTTATATTTAAAATTGAACACAAACAGTAGTTAACGAAAACTAACCGCATGATATATGTTGAACATACATGATTGATTGATCCTTTAGATCCCCACAAAAAGGATCCGGAGGGGATCCTCATCCTTTGATTTTCTCCTTGGTTCGTACACATGCTCAATCTGTTATCGAATCCAACTCTTTTTCTTGATTGTGTTATGAATTAGTAAACATGCCATAAATATTCGTTTTAGCTTAACATGAATAAAAAGTATTTCATTTCTGTTGCAGTCGTATTAGATTTGGAATGTGATTGTGTAAATCCTAGTGTTTCTAGAGATATCTTGAAATATTCCCCAAGTTAGATATTATCCTATTAGGGTAAGGATTTAACATTCCCTACTACTATAAATAAAGGCACAATGAGGTGATATAATACACACATCACAAACAGATATCTCTCTTTTCTCTATCTGTGTTGTCGTCCCCCTCTCTCTAGCCTTAAATATAGTTAAGTAAATTAGGCCTACAATACGTTATCAGCACGCTCTTGCTAGAAGCTAAGGAATTAAAAGATCGTGGAGGAGGCTTTCTTCTACAACATCAAAGGCTCAATTATTTTCTGCCAATCAAGTTTTTAAAAATAAATTAAGATATTTGAAACGACCTTGAAGCATGAAAATATCAACCATGATGCATGAACCCCTTATATTTATATTTTCCTTTCAATTATATATATTGCATATGTGTTCATATATTTTGTCAATATATATATATATATATATATATATATATATATATTTGTTCATGTAATATGCAATTATGATATGTGGAATTTGTGAGTCAAAGCATCGAAATTAATTTAGAAGAAATTAGTATTTTTAACCCCTTGATTTAAAAAAAAAGAAGAAATTTTTCGCGGTTGAGCCGCGACTCCACAGCGCGTTGCCGAGCCAAGCTGGCTAGCCTGCAACCACGTCATAGTTAGGGTGACATCGTTTCAACGCCCTGCACAGCACCAGGTCTCAGCCTGGGTTGGTCTCCACACAGGCTTAAAGCCTTAAGTCCACTAGCATGCCTTCAAAGCCTTGTTGGGCTTTGCCCTACCTCGACCCATCACGCTTGCAGCAAGCTTGGACTTGCTGAGCTTTACTCGCATGGACCCGGCCACCTGCAAATTCACTACACTTTGTTGTATATTGTATTATGTGTACTTGCGGTAAAACCTATATATGAACTGGAAGTTCATAACTAAATCAAATCTGTAGTTTCAAATTTAGCGCATTTGAAACCCAAGGTTTTCATTCAAAACTTACCACATGAAATCCGTAGCTTTCATGCTTAAATTAAACCAATACATGCCTATAGAACTCGAATGTTCTACGATGTATGTATATGGCTTTCCATATGACTAACCAAGTTTTTGTTCTAACCTCTGTTTTAGAGACATGTCGAACTTGAACGAGCTCGATTTCACCATTTTGGTAGTATCTGGAAGAAATTACCTAAAGTGGGTTCAAGACGTGAAGCTCCATCTTTCCGCAAAGAGTCTTTGAGCTACTATCGAGGAATCTACCGACGACCTGATCGACGAAGCTGAGAAAGCTACTACTATGATCTTTATTCGCAGATACATCCATGATGCAATGCAAACCGAGTACCTCGTAAAGGAGGACCCACGTACCATCTGGCTTACTCTAGCCAATCGTTTCGGTCACCAGAAAGACATCTACTTACCTAAAGTAAGACATGACTGGCAGCATTTATACTTCCAAAACTTTAAGTCTGTGAATGAATACAACTCTCAAGTTTGTAGAATTTGATCATTACTTAAGTTTTGTAAAGATGACTTAACCGAACATGATCTCCTAGAGAATACCTATTCGACCTTCAATGACACCAATATTGTTCTGTAGCAACAATATAGGGAACATAAGTTCACCAAATTTTCATATTTGATCTTTGTTTTACTTCTCATTGAAAAGCAAAACCAGCTTTTGATGATGAATCATCAAGCTCGACCTACTGGTTCGAACGCTCTGCCTGAAGCTCATGCAACTAATTCTAGCAACCACAATGGACGAAAACTCCATTAGGGTGTTTTTCACCCCTAGTGCCCGAATCCACTAGGTGTGCATGAACCCCCTCCTATTTTTCTAGGTTTATGGTTTAATTTTTGGACAAGTTTTCTAAGTTTTTGGAATTATTTGTTTAGTTTTGGTTTGTTGTCTGGTTGATAGTGGGGAAGTTAGTTGTCTGGTTGATAGTGCTACCACGCAAACCATCTTGGTTAAGCGACACTATTTTACTAACTTCATACCTAAAAATTCACTTTTGACTCGTAAGCCCATCCAACCTAATAGAAAGATGCAGTAAGGCTCGTATAATGTTGTCTAATTGTATTGAATTAACCATTAAAGAGGCCCTATATTCTCCCTGTCCTGGAAGAACGTTGCTGAGTTTTAGAAATATTTGAGATAATCAATATCATATTGAAACCACTGAAGAGAATGGTTCTGAATTTCTTTGTATCACTTTTTACTAATATGGTTAAAAGTGTATTCACGAGAAGCTGGAACGTCTCTCGAGTGGGTTGTACAAAACTACCATTTGATCCGTGGAGACCTACTATGTGGCCAGCCCTATGCCTGAGTTCCAGAGCACTATCCTGCTTTGGCATGATCGAATGAGATATCCTGGATAAGATATGATGCACAATATCCTTAAAGTATCATATGGGCATCACCTAACATCTTATCTCAGCCATCAGCTATGTAAAGCATGCTCCCTAAGGAAGTTGAACATTCAACCCTCAATTACAAAGATTATTCACGACCCCTCTAAGTTTCTTCAAATGATTTAAGGGGATATTATGGACCTATCCAACTAACACCATTTAGATACTTCATGGTGTTGGTTGATACATCGACGCGTTGGTTATATGTCTACTTATTGTCCACACGCTATGCTGCATTTGCGAAACTCCTAGCTCAAATCATTAAGCTTAGGGCCCACCATCTTAAGTATCCGATCAAGTCAATTCGACTGGATAATGCTTGAGATTTGACATCACAGACTTTTGACGATTATTACATGTCAATTGGGATTGAAGTAGAAGCTTTCATAAAGCGTATTCAAACGATAGCTCATACTTTGGTTATGCAATCAAATTGCTGGTATTTGCCTGAGGCCATGCAATATTGAACGCAGCTATGTTGGTTCGCCTGAGGCCCACTGCTACCCAACCTCATTCACTATTACAGTTGGTTATTGGATACGAGCCCAACGTCTCACATTTACATGTATTTTGGTGCGCAGTCTATGTGCTAATAGTGCTGCCACTAGTTCCAAAATGGGTCCTTAGAGAAAAATGGGGATCTATGTCGGTTATGATTCACCATTAATTATTCGCTACTTAGAACCCTTGACAAGATATCTCTTTATCTCACGTTTTGTGGATTGTCACTTTGATAAGACAGTCTTCCTGTCATTAGAAGGAGATAAAGATCACTAACGTTCTTATAGAATGCCGCAAATTATCGTGGATTACTCCCACTATGTCTCATTTAGATCCCTTCACTCCTCAGTCTGAAACTGAAGTGCGTCGTATTCTAGATCTTTAGAGCATTACTCAAAGCATGCTGGATGCTTTTACTGATCTAGCAGAGATGATGAGATCACATATACAACACTGCAAAAGCACCTGCAAAGATCGACGTACTTAATGTACACTGTAATAACACCCTAGAAAGCCAAACTGTACTCGAAGGTGGGGAGGCCGCACCTTCCACGCGGTCATGTACATTGGCGGCTAGCTAATCATCTGCTCCTACCCTAGAACGTGGCAGACTCACTAGTTCAAAGGATTCACAACTCTGAAAGAGGAAAATGACACAAACTAGTGACCTTAGTATAAATCCGACTATCGCTTACTCATTTGTTCCAACACATGAGGTTATTCTAGATTACTGTGATGTCTTAGAAGAGACAACTGGCCTCCTGAGAATCTTGAGATTTTGGTCAATTATGTAGTATTGGATGAGGTTTGGAATTGGAATGAGATGATTGTCGATAATGTATTCGCATATACAATTGCTACTAACATTATGCTTAGCGATGACATTAAACCATGTTCCGTTGAGAAATATCGACGTAGAACCTATTGGTCAAACTAGAAATAAGCAATCGAGGTCGAACTCGATTCGCTTGCGAAACATAAGGTGTTTGGGCTCGTAGCTCCTACTCCACCACATGTGAAGCCTGTGGGCTACGCGGGTTTTCGTAAGGAAACGTAATGAGAAGAATGAAATAGTGCAGTATAAAGCATGCCTCGTAGCGCAAGGCTTCTCTCAATGCCCTGGGATTGATTACGAGGAGACGTATTCCCTCGTAATGGACGTTATAACATTCTGCTACCTTATTAGTTTGGTAGTTTATGAAAAATTGAATATGTAGCTTATAGATGTGGTAATGCATATCTCTATAAGGACCTAGATACGAAAATATTCATGAAAGTTTTAGAAGGACTTCCATGGATTGGTTCAAATAGTTCTAGACCACGGAACACCCTCTCGATTATATTAAGGAGATCATTCTACGATTTGAAACAATCTTGGCAGATGTGGTATAATTGTCTGAGTGAATATTTGGCAAGTCAGGGTTATGTGAACAACGAACTATGCCCATGTGTGTTCATTAAGAAGTCACATTCTGGATTTGGGATCATTGCAGTTTATGTCGACGACATGAACATCATCGGAACTCTCGCAGAGCTTGGAGAAATTGCCGTTCACTTGAAATCAGAATTTGAGGTCAAGGATCTTAGAAAAACTCGACATTGTCTTGGTCTTGTGATCAAGCATTGTTAGAATGGAATCCTCATACATTAATCGAACTATACCCAAAAGGTGTTACGACGTTTTAATGAGGATAAAGTGAAGCTTTTGAGTACTCTTATGGTCGTTCGGGCTCTAGATGCTAAACGAGATCTCTTCTGTCCCAAAGAGGATGAGGAAGAGATTTTGGAGCCTAAAGTTCCATACCTAAGTGCAATTTATTTTTTGTTATACTTGGCTCAACGCATTAGACCCAACATCTCCTTCACTGTTAATCTTTTGTCTAGGTACAGCAATGCGTCTACACGCAGACACTGGAATGATGTTAAAAATATTTTTCGCTACCTCAAGGGTACGACGGATTTGGGCTTGCTTTAAGCCCATGAATCCTCGAGAGGAGCTGCCACCCCCTCGATCTTCGGGTTAATGCTTGCCTTGTTGGTTACACAGATGCTAGTTATCTATTTGACCCATATATGGCACATTCTCAAACGAGCTATGTCTTTACCGTTGGAGACACCGCAATTTCTTGGAAGTCTACCAAGTAAATGCTAATTACGACTTCTTTGAACCATGCTGAGATTCTAGCCTCGCATGAAGCTTCGCGTGGGCCCTTTTGGTTGAGAACAGTCATGGAACATATTTGAAGCACTAGTGGTCTTAATACCGTCGTTGACCTTCGTATGACGATCTTTGAAGACAATGCAGCATATATTAAGCAGTTAAGGAAGGGATATATCAAGGGAGACAACACCAAGCACATTGCGCCGAAGTTCTTTTATTCTCACTAACAACAACAGCATTAGAACATTGAAGTCAAACAAATCCGCTTCCAAGACAACTTGGCCGATCTCTTCACCAAGTCATTGCCCAAGTCTAGTTTTCAGAAACTTGTCGAAGAAATCGATATGCATAAATTATCTGAGTTAAATTTCTTGTATTCTCTTATTTGGAAGTTATGTCTAACTCAGGGGGAGTATCCAGAAGCATACCACATGATCTTAATGTACTATTTTTTCCTACGATTAGGAGCATTTTTCCCACTGGGCTTTTGCTACCTAACGAGGTTTTGATAAGGCACCCATTCTGGGATGACCATACTCCGTTGAGTTCACTACTTTTGCCCTGTATGACGTTTGTTTTAGACATTATGCATACTTCTCACTTTTCTCCTTAGTCTATGAGTTTTTACATACCTTATGTTTTACCATAGCGAGGTTTTGGAAGTTTTACTACCAATGCGTACTTTCTTTAATTTGAGACTCGCATTTGCTCGTTGTGTCGATAACTTCATCAACTGTTCTACCTCAACTGATGAAAACCTAATACGATGTTTTATTTGAGTGTTTACACATTAAAGGGGGGGGGGGGTGTTGCAATTCTATTAGATTGGGAATATGATTGTATAAATCCTAGTGTATCTAGGGATATCTTGGAATATTCCCTAAGGTAGATATAATCCTATTAGAGTTGTAATCCTATTAGGGTAAGGATTTAACCTACAAACACATATCTCTTTCTTCTATCTCTATGCTGCCAACCCCTCTCTATATTCCTAAATACAATTAAGTAAATTAGACCTATAACAATTTCAAACTAGAGTAACGCAAATTGGTTGTTTCAAACTGCTGCATGAAATGAGTATGGTTAGTCGTATAATTGACTGGTAATTTATGATGCATAAATGTTACATTATATATATTGGAGAGTAAACTGCAGATTTAGTCCTTGAATTATTACTCAAGTGAAAACTATGTCCATGTATTATTTGTTAGAAAAATAAGTCACTAAACTCATAAAAAACAACCAACTTCATCATTGACGTGAGATTTCAAGTTCTTCTATCAAATTCTCTATTAAATTAAGTTAGGTGACTTGCACATGCCATATCTGAAACTGAAAGGGTAAAATTGAGCCAAAAGAAATGGGGAGAATGGTGTTTGTGCTAGTTGGATTTCATGGGCTAATGAAATGACAATTTTATCCTTTAAATCGTGTCATGTGCAATTGATATGACTTAATTTAACAAAGAATTGAATGAAAAAACTGTAAGAATCAAATTGGTAGTTTTTAATGAGTTTGGAGACATTTAAAAAAAAAAAAAAATATATATATATATATATATATATATATATATATGAAAACCTAATTTTTAGGTGGTTAATTGTTCAGAGACTAAATCTGCAATTTACCTACTTGAACACAACAATTTGTATCTTGTATGTCAAGGACAGAGCTACCATGGGCCTAGAAGGGGTGGATGCCCCCACTGAGATTTTTCTAATGCTGGCATGCTACTCAAACTGATCTGGTTTTGTAGCAACAAAGCCCCCACTGAGATTTCTGGTTTTGCAACTTCTGCTCAGATTTGGTTCTTCTCCGAGCAGCAGAGCTAGGTTTTATTATTATTATTTTTTTCAAAACCAGGCCAAAACGACGTCGTTTTGGTCCTAGTAAAAAAAAAATTAAAACAATCTGAACGAAATGGCGTCGTTTCGTATATGTTAAAAAAAAACTATGTTATAGTGGGGGACATCTTGTCCCCATGGTCCCAGACTCCCATTTCATTTCATCCCCCCGTTTCTTTTTCATTTCCCTTTGCTTTGCGCCAATCAGAGAGCAGCGTGATGCTGCTTTTCCCCCACCCACCCAGCAGCTTGAAACGGAACGGAACAAGAGCTAGCCACCCCAGCCACGCCACTCTTTAGCTGACATATATATATATATATTCTGATATTCAGGTAAAAAATTTAATTCCTAAATCTATAATTCCTAACCCTAATTAATTATTTAAGACGATTTTTTGTTTAATTGGTATAGAAATATAGAATCATATAGATATGGTAGTGCACTAATATGGTTATTGACTTATTGATTATTGATATGAATTTTATGATTGTTGATGAATGAAATTATGAAATTATGAAATTATGAATTCTATGAATATGGGTATACATTTATAATTTATTCATATGATTAGTTGAATTAAATGTTTATTTGTTGAATAATTTGTATGCTTATTGGCATTGGTTAATTGAATTGTTGCCTTGGTCGGATTAGATATGGATTAGTTATTAGGCATATTACTATATTAGTATAGTATACTCTAGTTATTAGGCAGGAAATATATGTAGGAGGTGAATCATTTTTATAATACGGAAGGTGTTGTGGACTATTTTTATCTGACAAAGGGAGAGAGAGGCCGGCGGTAGAGAAGAGAGAAAGAGAGATGTGTGTTTGTAGAATTGTAGGGGAATTGTGTTGTGTATTTCCTCCTACTTTGCACCTCTATTTATAATAATAATAAGATAGGGATATTCCTTGCTCTCTAAGGAATATGAGATACAATAGAAAAAGATAAACCCTAATTAAATCTTATCTAGGATTTACACAATCATACTTAAACTAGGATTATTTACAACACTCCCCCTTGAGTGTGTAAATACTCAAGGTAGATTTGGCATCATACAGAAGTTGATGAAGTCGACTTGTCAGTGCTGATTCCAAGGAACAATACTTATTCTCAATAAGGTAGGAATTTGCATAAGTAAGTAAGTCTCACTAAAAACCCTAAGGCTATGGCAAAAACCCAAGTAGGGACAAAATCCATACTCTAAGGAAAAATGCGTTAGAAATGCAAAGTCAAAAGAAACGTCTACAAGACGTCATCAGCGATATGACCAGCCCAAGGTGGGTGCCTGGTTAAAACCTAGTTAGGTAGCAAAAACCCAGTGGGAAAAATGCTCCTAATCGTAGAGAAAAAGAGTACATTAAGATCAAGCAAGTATCTATAGGATACTCCTCTGAGTTTGACATAATTCCAAAGAGAAATAGCAAAGTTACAACTCAGAAAGTTTACGCATACCAATTCCATGAACAAGTTTCTGAAACGTCGCCTTCGGCAGTGATTTGGTGAAGAGATCAGTCAAATTATGTTGTGAACGGATTTGCGTGACTTCAATCTTCTGATGCTCTTGTTGTTGATGTGAAAAGAAAAACTTTGGTGCAATGTGCTTGGTGTTGTCTCCTTTGATGTAACCCTTCTTGAGCTGTTCAATGCATGCTGCATTGTCTTCAAAGATCGTCGTCGGGACATCAACAGCGGGAAGAAGATCGCAAGAGCTTCGAATATGGCCCATTACTGATCTCAACCAAAAGCATTCCCGAGTTGCTTCATGTAAGGTGAGAATTTCAGCATGGTTAGACAAAGTGGCAACTAAGGTCTGTTTCGTTGACCTCCAAGATATTGCGGTGCCTCCAACGGTAAAGACATAACCCGTTTGAGAACGCGCCTTGTGCAGATCAGATAAGTATCCAGCGTCGACATAACCAACAAGGCGAGAATCAACTCGAGGAGCATAAGGTGTAGCATCATTCGAGGATTCGTAGGGATAAAACAAGCTCAGATCCGTAGTACCCTTAAGGTAGCGGAAGATGTCTTTCACGCCAGTCTAGTGCCTGCGTGTAGGTGCATTGTTGTATCTTGCTAAAAGATTAACAGCGAAGGAGATGTTGGGTCTAGTGCATTGAGCTAAGTACAATAAAGCACCCATTGCACTTAGATAAGGAACTTCAGGCTCCAAAATCTCTTCATCATCCTCCTTCGGATGGAAGGGATCTCGTTTTGCATCTAGCGTACTAACGACCATAGGAGTACTTGAAGACTTCGCTTTATCCTAGTTAAAGCGGCGCAACACCTTCTGGGTGTAGTTCAATTGATGTACTAGGATTCCATATGAACAATGCTCTATCTCGAGATCGAGACAGTATCGAGTTTTACTTAGATCTTTCATCTCAAATTTTGACTTCAGGTGCGAAACAGTTCTCGCGAGCTCTTCAGGAGTTCCGATGAGATTCATGTCATCGACATATACTGCAACAATCGCAAATCCAGAATGTGACTTCTTAATGAACACACAAGGGCATATATCCCTGACTAGTCAAATACTCACTCAGACGGTGTGAACGCCTTAGCCGAATTGAGAGCATGTTCCGGGGTTTGGAAATATTTGAACCAGTCAATGTAAGTCCTTCGGGAACTTTCATATAAATTTCTGTATCAAGATCCCCATAGAGATACGCGGTTACTACGTCCATCAGCTGCATATTCAGTTTTTCAGAAACTACCAAACTGATAAGGTAGCGAAAAGTAATCACATCCATAACGAGTGAATAAGTTTCGTCATAGTCAATCCCGGGGCATTGTGAGAAGCCTTGCGCAACAAGACGAGCTTTGTATTGCACAATTTCGTTCTTCTCATTACGCTTCTGAAAGAAAACCCACTTATAGCCAACGGGCTTCACATGTGGAGGAGTAGGAACTACAGGTCCAAACACCTTACGTTTCGCAAGTGAATCGAGTTCGACTTGGATTGCTTGTTTCTAGTTTGACCAATCAGCTCTACATCGACATTCATCAATGGAACGCGGTTCAATGCCATCGCTCAACATGATCTCAGTAGCTACTGCAAATGCTAATGCATCGTCGACAATCATCTCATTTCTACGCCACACATCATCAAAGCTAGCATAATAGACTGAAATCTCACGATTCTCGGAAGGAAGATTCGTCTCTTTAAGGACGCTTCCGTAATCTAGAATTTCCTCATGAGTTGGGTATAATGAGTAAGCGATAGTCGGATTCACGGTAGGCTCTTCAGGACCTTGTGACGTGGATTTCCTCTTTCAGAGGTGTGAATCCTTTGAACCAAAAGGTCTGCCACGCTTTTGTGTAGGGGTAGATGATTGGCTAGCCGCTAATGTATGTGGATCACCATAATTGGCCTCCCGGGCTTCCAAGAGGGCAGTCCGTCGTACATTTGGTACATCTATCTTTGCAGGCGTATTCGTAGCTGGAATGTGTGATCTTGTCATGCACGCTAGATTGCTGAAAGCATTTAGCATGCTCTGAGCTATGCTTTGAAGATCTAATATGCGCTGCACTTCAGTTTTAGACTGAGCGGTACGAGGATCTAAGTGAGACAAAGTGGGAGTCATCCACGATAATTCGCGTCGTTCTTCAAGATCGTTGACGTTCTTATCTCCCCCTAACGACTGGAAGACTGTCTCATAGAAGTGACAATTGTCAAAACGAGCAGTAAACAGATCGCCTGTCAAAGGTTCTAAGTAACGAATAATCAAAAGAGAATCATATCCGACATAGATTCCTATCCTTCGTTGAGGTCCCATTTTTGTACGTAAGGGCGGCGAAATCGGCACATATACCGCACAACCAAAAACGCGCAGATGCGATATATCGGGTTCGTATCCGGTAACCAACTGAAGGGCACTAAATGGCTGTGTCGCAACAGGCCTCAGGCGGACCAACTTTGCTGCGTGCAATATTGCATGGCCCCTAGCAGCGATCGAGAGCTTGGTACGTATGACCAACGATCGAGCAATCATTTGTAAGCGCTTAATAAAAGCCTCTGCCAGACTGTTCTGGGTGTGAACATAGGGTACTGGACGTTCAATTTCAACCCCAACCGACATGCAATAGTCATCAAAAGTTTTAGATGTGAATTCTCCAGCATTATCCAATCGAATAGATTTGATTGGATAATCAGGGTGGTAAGCCCTGAGCTTGATAACCTGAGCCAACAGTTTGGAGAATGCAGTGTTCCTTGTGGACAACAAGCACACGTGTGACCAACGTGAGGAAGCGTCAACCAAAACCATAAAATATCTAAATGGTCCGCAGTGAGGTTGAATCGGTCCACAAATGTCCCCTTGAATCCGTTGTAGAAAAATGGGAGGATTCGAACAAATCTTGTCATAAGAAGGCTTAGTAATAAGCTTTCCCATAGAACATGTTTAACATGCGATTCCTTGGATCGAACCTAAACTTCGGGTTAGTGGATGCCCGTGTGAAGATTTGAGGATACGACGCATCGCTATTCGTCCAGGATGTCCCAAACGATCATGCCAAAGTGTAATTTTGTGCGCGGTCCCAGTAGTAGGGCCGGCCACATAGTGGCATTCTATGGGGCGTATGGTTGTAGTATACAGACCATTCGGGATACGCTCCATCTTCTCTAGAATACGCTTCTGGCCATATTCGTAGGAAGTTATGCACAGAAATTCAACTCCGTTTTCTACCTGGGTTTCAGCATGGTAATTATTATAACTAATGTCCTTGAAACTTAGTAAAGTTCTTCTCGAAGATGGAGAATAGAGTGCCTCAGCAATGGTCAAGATTGTACCATTGGACAACATTATACGTGCCTTACCGTATCCTTCTACCAGGTTGGATGGGCCTGAGAGGGTTGTCAGAGGTGCATTCTTAGGTATGAAGTTAGTGAAATGATGCGTTCACGTAAAATAGTGTGCGTGGTTGCACTATCTGCCAGACAACTAACTTTCCCACAAGTCATACCTAGAAAAAAATATTAATTTGAATCGGTCACATGCATAAAAATTTATAAAATAGTTATCAATTCAAAATAATATCATTTATTCAAGGAGTAAAACTTAATATCCAAAAACAAATCACCAACTAATAATCCAAAACATAAAGGAAAATTGTTCAAAAATCAACCAAAAACAATGGGGGGTTCGGCCACTAGGTGGAATTCAGCCCCATTTGTCTTATTTCAACTAAAAAATAAGTTTATGTCTAACATTCTAATCTTCCATAGGGGTGGTATCCTCCTGAAAGTCAGAAACCTCTATCTTTGTAGTCTTTAGTTCGTCCACTTGCATGAAGTTTGATTCAAACTTCTTACGATGAGAATGATATTCATCTACAACCTTTTTAGGAGCGCGGCAAACACGGGACCAATGGTCCTTTGAACCACAACGATAGCACATATCGTCATCCATGGTTTTAGGTGCTTTGCCCTTATTCTTGAAGTTCTGGGCTTTGTTTCCTCCCTTGGATGGGCCTTGGCTCTGTTGACCTTGGTGGGATGGCTTCTGGCCGCCCCTACCACGCCTCTTTTGGCGTTTTGGGTGTTGAGTAATGCTATAATGTGTTTCAGGCACAACAGTAGCCCCAGTAGGTCGAGCTTGATGATTCTTCATCAACAGCTGGTTCTGCTTTTCAGTGAGAAGTAGAACAGAGATCAAATCCGAGAACTTGGTGAACTTCTGAGCTCTATATTGTTGCTGTAGGACAATATTGGAAGCAGAGAAGGTTGAATAGGTCTTCTCCAGGAGATCCTCTTCAGTCAAAGTTTCATTGCAAAACTTGAGAAGTGATCAGATTCGACAAACTTCAGAATTATATTCATTCACAGACTTAAAGTCTTGGAAGCGCAAATGCTACCAGTCATGTCTTGCTTCAGGCAAGAATATGTCCTTTTGGTGATCAAAACGATCAGCCAAAGCGACCCATAATGCACGTGGATCCTCCTCAGCTAGATACTCAGTTTGTAGAGCGTCATGGATGCGTCTTTGAATGAAGATCATAGCAGTGGCTTTTTCAGCTTCGCCAACAGGCTCATCTGTTGCTTCTTCAATGGCAGGACGCAAGTTCTTTGCAGTGAGGTGGAGCTTCACATCTTGAACCCACTTGAGGTAGTTCCTTCCAGAAACCTCTAAAGCGGTGAAGTCGAGTTTGTTCAAATTCAACATGTTCCTATCACAAAATAGATGGACAAGATGTGGTGAGTGTAATGGAGAAAAATCAATCCATTCACATAGGAGTAGAACATACAGGTTCTAATAGACATGTATTGGTTTAAGTTTGCATGAAAAACTTCGGGTTTTCATGGGTGATATGTTTAAGTGAAAACTTCAGGTTTTCAAACAAGGCATGTTTATAAGAAACTTCAGGTTTCAAAGTAATTATGAACTTCAGGTTCATATATTCCTGCAGGCAAACACAAATATATATGCAAACAAGTATGCAACAAGTATATGGAAAAATATAACTTTAGGTTTACAATTATAATTGAATTAATTTATTTGGGCTTTGGGTCAAATTAGATTGTGGGTGAAAAATATAAAAAAAAAACATTACGCCTAAAAATAATTAGGCAAATAAAATTCGGGGCCCAAATAAGAAAACTAAGCCACGGGTGGCTTTAAAAGAACATGGGGCCGTGTGACCTAGGCCCAAAATTGGGCTTAGGGAGGGTCTCGGGTGAGCTGCAGATTTAATTAAAGCATATAACAATCAATTCAAGCATATAACAATCAATTCAATTGTAGCCAAATTTTAATAATCACGTTCAGATTTAATTAAAGCATATAACAATCAATTCAATATGTAATTATTGTTCAAATCACGTGTATATATATCAGTTGTTGTCAAATTACTTGACAGATAAGCAAAATTAAATAATTGCAATTTACAAGTACTGTTTAATAATTAATTTCAAATTACGAGTAATATGAAATAATTGCAGTGTACAAGTATCACTGTATCAGTATATAATTTTAGTCAAATCGCATACTTCTCAAAGTTTACAGTTAAAGAAATTTAATTGTATTTTAAATTGAACAGCCGTGTCCTTTAGAAACTTTATCCACAAGTGTTTTGGTACTCAATAAAATAAAAATAAAAAATTACAGAAAGTAAAAAAAAAAAACAATGAAACAAAGCAAGGGTTAGCCTTCCCAGGCTTTCAAGTTTAAGCGACAGTACTCGAATAAAAAAAACACAGAGAGGCAAATTATTAACGGCAGTGCTCAAGTCAAAGATGCAATCATATATTGCAGAGAAACGAATTATCTTTGCAACTATATTAGTAATTTAAGAACTAAATTATTAACAGTAGGAGTAAAAGGAATATATTGTAGAGAATCAAAGATGCAATCAACGAAGGGTATGGTTTGCCTTTCCCAGAACATTCAACGGCATGAAAATTATAAGTAATAGCCTAATTTTTTTCCGATTCCAATTTTTCATATATAAGTCAATTATATGCATATATATTTCAATGAATCACATATTTACATTGATGCATATGCAAAATATTATTTTCAATGCATGTACATATGTAAGATTCAATTCATAACCAATATCAAATTCACATAATTTCAACAATTATGGTTATGAGGCATACACAATTTATGTAGAATCTAAAATACGTTAAACATAAAGTTGGGTCATGCATCATGGTGAATGTTCATGCTATCAAGGCCGCAAAATATCGAGTTAAAAGCCGTTGTTTTGAAAGAACCTGATTGCGTAATGATATAGATGAACTGGTTTGATGCAGAAAATTTCTCTAACGTTAGATTCCTAAGTGCAGTGGTAGGAGCGTGCTGATAACGTGTTGTGGACTATTTTTATCTGACAAAGAAAGAGAGAGGCCGGCGGTAGAGAAGAGAGAAAGAGAGATGTGTGTTTGTAGAATTGTAGGGGAATTGTGTTGTGTATTTCCTCCTACTTTGCACCTTTATTTATAATAATAATAATAAGATAGGGATATTCCTTGCTCTTTAAGGAATATGAGATACAATAGGAAAAGATAAACCCTAATCAAATCTTATCTAGGATTCACACAATCATACTTAAACTAGGATTGTTTACAACAGAAGTAAATATATGTAGGAGGTGAATATAATACGGAAGGAAATATATATAGGAGGTGAATCATTTTTAATTATAAGATTTGTATGGAATGGAACATGTCGTATAGTTGAAGCTCTCACTTTTATTTTATTTTTCCAATTTAGTTATTAGGCATATTACTATATTAGTATAGTATACTCTAGGATTAAGAGTCTAAAAATTTTATTGAGATTTTTATTCTACAAATTACGTATGAACCTTATATGTTATTGGTATCAATATGATTGACTTTGTAGACTAAAACATCATGGAGAGGTTTTTCAAAAAAATATCTGTGCCGCCATCCCCAGTTATTGAGAAAAATAATGATACTCAGGGACAAGATAGTACAACATTTATTTTATCAAATCTTCCATCAGATCCTGGTAAGCGAATTCGAATTTTGGATTACAATCCTAATATTCGAGATCAAGTACGAAGAGCATATGTGCTAGCTGGTCCTCAACAACCTAAATCCCATAATTTTCCTTCCAAGAAATATGGAGACACGCAATGATGATTCAACCCTGCTTGGTTTGATGATTTTCCTACTTGGTTGGAATATAGTGTAGAAAAAGATGCTGCCTTTTGTCTGTGTTGCTATCTTTTAAAACCAAATATTGGAGAACAAGCAGGTGGTGATTTCTTTGTTGGCGAAGGATTTTCTAACTGGAAGAAGAAAGAAAGACTTCTAACTCATATTGGAGGCGTCAATAGTTCACACAATCAAGCATGGAGTAATTTTGAAGCTTTAAGGAGTCAAAAGCAACATATTCAGTCTTTTTTCTCTAAAACTCATGATGAAGCTCGAATTCAATATAGAGCTCGGTTGAATGCATCAATCGATTGTTGTCGATTACTTTTGAGACAAGGGCTTGCATTTCGTGGTAATAATGAATGTTCAAGAAACCATGGAAACTTTCTTGAGCTTCTACAGTTTCTTGCCGACCACAATGAGGATGTGAAAGCCATTACTATGAAAAATGCTCCAGAGAATCACAAATTGACATCACCAGATATTCAAAAAGACATTGTAAATGCTTGTGCAACTGAGACGATCAAGGCTATTATTGAAGACGTTGTCACTTCGTTGTTCTCTATTTTGATTGATGAATCTCGCGACGTATTAACAAAGGAACAAATGGCTATTGTATTGCGTTATGTGGACAAGAATGGGCATGTCATTGAGCGTTTTATTGGCATTGAGCATGTTACTAGTACTGCTGCTCTCTCACTCAAGGAAACCATTGATGAGGTATTTTCTAGGCATAAATTGAGCATGTCTAGGTTGCGTGGGCAAAATTACGATGGGGCCAGCAATATGTAAGGTGAGTTCAATGGTCTTAAAGCTCTTATTATGAAAGAAAGTGGTTGTGCCTATTATATTCATTGCTTTGCACATCAACTTCAATTAGCTCTTGTAGTTGTGGCAAAGAAGAACATCCAAATTGAGTCTCTTTTTAGTATAGTTACTATTTTGGTAAATGTTGTTGGATCTTCATCGAAGCGTTGTGATCTTCTTCGAGAGAAGCAATCTATTGCAGTTATTGAAGCACTAAATAGTGGTGAGTTTACAAGTGGGAAAGGGAAAAATCAAGAAACTACTTTGAAACGTGCTGGAGAAACACGTTGGGGTTCACACTTTGGTACTTTAGTAAGTATAATGACTATGTTTTCATCCATACTTGATGTACTTGAAGTAATAGCAGATGATGGAGTAAGCTCTCAACAAATATGTGAAGCGAATAATTTATTGGATTCCATGCAATCATTTGATTTTGTGTTTAATCTACACTTGATGAAAGATATACTAGGAATAACCAATGAATTGTCACAAGCATTGCAAAGGAAGGATCAGGATATTGTAAATGCCATGAAGTTGGTTGGAGTTTGTAAGAAAAGGTTGGAGATAATGAGGAAAAGTGGTTGAGATTCTTTACTTAGTGAAGTCTCAGAATTTTGTCTTAAACATGATATTGATGTGCCTAATATGGATGATATGTTTCTTTCTCGAAGGCGAGGGCAACGAAAAGCACAAGCAGTCACAAATATGCATCATTCTTGTGTTGGGATATTTTATGTTGTTTTGGATTGGCAGCTTCAAGAACTAAATAATTGTTTCAATGAGACTAACACTGAGTTACTTCTTTGTTTGGCATGTTTATGTCCGGCCGACTCCTTCTCTGCTTTTGATAGTAAAAAGCTATTGCGTCTTGCTCAGTTTTATCCTAAAGACTTCTCTATGAATGAGCTGGTGATACTTAAGATTCAACTTGAGACTTACATTGTGGATATGCGGTCTAGCATTGAGTTTTCAAGTTTAAAAGAGATTGGAGATCTTGCAAAAAAAAAAGGTTCAATGCAAGAAACACAAGGTGTATTCGCTAGTTTACTTACTTGTGACATTAGCACTAACTCTTCTAGTTGCTACTGCAACCGTTGAAAGAGCATTTTCGACCATGAAAATTCTGAAGAATCGATTGAGAAATCGGATGGGGGATCAATGGATGAATGATAACATGGTTATTTTTATAGAGAGAGATATTTGATGGTATTGATAATGATGCTGTCATGCAACGCTTTCAGAACATGAAAACGCGTCGAGTGATATTGTAAGGGACTGTTGTATGAAAAACTTTATGGATTAATATATAAGTATTGTGTTTAGTAAATTCTTGAGCTTTTTAATTATGACTTTATTGTTTGAGAATGTCCCCATTCGCACAAATCTCTGGCTTCGTTTCTGTTATATGTGGTAGCATTATGTTTTGGACAATGAGAAAAATTCACGCCATTCTCTTTTGGACGTTTGACCTATGTGTGTGTACTATGTAGCATTACTTAATGAGATTTCATTTCCCATAAAATACTTTTCATGACCCCATCATTACTTTCCTGCTCTGAAATATGACCAGCCGGATTCCAGAACCAAAACGGCTTTTTTGCTTGGAGGCCAAGAACTTCATTTCAAACTTCTGATTTTGCTGGTCACGTGACCGGAGCAAGATCGTTTTCCTCTTTAATTTCTCTTCTTTCATCATCTTTTATTTAAACAGTTTTAGTTAAACTTAGTTAATATTTTATTTTGAATTTTTTTATATAAAAAGGACAAAAAGAAAAATAATAGAAGAGGAGAGAGAAAGGGAGCCCTAGTAGTGGAAGAGGAGAGAGCATAGACCGTCAGAGCCGTATCTGAGTGACAAACAAGAGCTGTGTGTTGCAGCAGCAGCATCTCATGTCCTCTGACCATGTCCGGAGGAATTTTGGACTTTTAGAAGACTGATAAATTTACTGTCACATAATCCAGTAATTAATTATTAATCATTTTCTTATTATCTCTTAAACACAGCTACAATTTACTAAATCCAAAACCCAAGTCACTTAACCAGCAATGTTTGAAAATAGCATTCCTTGTATGTTAAGTAGTTTCAATTTTTTGTCAGATCATTTTAGACTTGAGTCAGTAAAACTTAATCGGCATTAGAGTTGCCATTTTTTTGTGCATAGACCATTTTTGGTATTATTTTGTTAGTCAAAGATCCAAGTCACCAAATAGAGTCGTTAACCATGAAAATTTACATGAAAACTACCGGGCTTATTACATACAATTCACAATTTGACATTTGTTGCAACAAAAAAATGTTTTCAGAATTATTTTTGTATATATTCAGACTATGATTTGCTAATAAAAATAACAACGCTTCGAAATAGAAATAAATATCTATCCATCCCGATAATTGTAAAAACTTTCGTACTCATAATCACCCGTAATCATGACCACAAAATAACATATTCCTCATGAGCTAAACGTGGTTATCCATTCAACTTTAAAAGACATTCCTGTGTCATTAATAAAAAAAAATGATCATATGATGTAAAAAAATATAAAATTATGATTAAAAACCAAATGCATGAAAGCAAGAGTCAAACCATAAAACTACACACTATAGTCTATATTAACTACGGAATGGGGTAGGTTCGGGGAGGTTATATACACAGGCACCTATCCCCGCTACCATATATATAATCCTTTCATAAGGCTATCTCAACGGGGGTGGGAAACCCCAAAAAACTAAAAGAAAAATAATAATAAATTTGGGCCCAAAATCTCTTCATGGGGTGCATTTTGGACCCAGCAGCAACCAAACACATCAATGTAGTTGACACTTATCCAGGACGTGGGGTTAGGCGACGGAAAGGTCGAGAGATCCGCGACTTAGGAGGGTGTCGGGGTCGGGACCTCATGGGATCTTCTTCATCTAGCTCTTAGCCTACAAGTGGAACGCCTTCCAGACTCCAACATTTGGAGATGGAGTTAGAAGCCATGCACCTGCAAGAAGAAGCTTGGGAAGAAGCTGCACACTAATGGGAGGATAACTCTAATATGTCCATGCGAGATATGGCGCATGCAATGGCAATCTCCATCATTCACCTCTTTGATCCTCAAAGCGACCTTCTGCCGCCATCCCACCAATTACCCCATGAATAGTTAATTAGTTTAGAATATTTTACATACATTTGTACAAATATTTCAGTTTTAAAATGAAATAATTTTGTTTATTTTTGTGATTTCCTTGAAGATGAATATAATTAAAACTAATTAATTTATTGTCACATAGTCTTAAGTTCGATTCTCACTAAAAGCGAATTTGAACCACATTATTGCTAGTTTATTGTAAGACTTAGACTACTCTCCAATCCCTTTAGTGTAGATAATATCGTTTGTTAAAAAAACTAATTAATTTATTGAAATTAAATATAATTTTAGTTACAAATTTAAACAAAATTAAAATGTTTGCCCGACTGACACACCCCGACCAGAGTCGAGGCGTGTTGGTCGTCACCTGAAGGTGACGTATCCAAAAGTGCAAGAGGTGTAAACGAAATGTGGATAAATTTAAAGCAACCTAACAATAGATTAAACAAAAGTGATGAGTGCGCGGAAGTGGTTAAAACCCATAAGATACAATATTCAGAGCATAGATAACAAATAGTGCAATCGAACTAGAAAAGTACACAGATCAAAACAGTTCCTACATTAACGTAGAGATATGTCAGAATCGCCGGGTGATCCTCGTGTGCCACAGAGTAGGTTAGCTAACTAGGACTTGGAGGGGCGAAAAACAAAAGGGTGAGTGGGCACAAAAATAAGGATTTATAAAACCATTTATTTTATGAACATACTAACCACTCGTTGTATAACATGTATAGTTTCCAGAAAATAATCATACTACGCATAAGTATGAAATCAAATGCATGCCAACATTAAAACCAGAAGTATGCCACAACAGAATATCTCAACAGCGATATAGTATGATCATATGCTCAAAAATCTATACTAACATGTCAGTCGCAATCACCTGATGTGACCTGTATAACTGCACCTATTACTCATCAGTCTATGCTAACACACCAGTCGGAGTCACCTAATGTGACTTGTATGACAGGGCTAGGTGTAATAATATACGCTCTAGTGCTACGTTTATGTGAAGGCTAGCGCTATGTGCGGTCACCTACGAGTTGGAGTCACCTAATGTGACCTATACGACAAGGCTAATACCTACTTGGATCCAAGGCGAGCGTGCGGTGCAGAAGGCGAACATACACGTGAAGGACTGACCCTGGCCTGGGGTAGAAACACTAACACCGGGGTGTAGCAATGATGAGCACTACATGAACATATGCATTTCAATATGATTCAACCATTTCAAACAAAATAACAACATTACCTTAACTTACCTGCACATCTTGTACTTACTTTAGCAAACAACAGTGCAACATTTATGAGCAGGTAAAATGTATATGAATATGCCATGAAAATATATAAATCTCAACCACATAACATCATTTATAAATTTTATAAGCCATGCATAAAATGCATAAATCAATTAAAAAACATTTGAGGAAACTATAAAGTTTATGTGTGTGTGTGTATATATATATATATATATGAAAACAAAAACGCCCACTCACTAATATGTTGAAGGATCGTAGCCCCTTAGTCTTGCTTGTCCACGTGCGTCCTTAGTGTAAGTCTCCCCTATATGTGAAACAACTAATACCTCATAGTTTGATCAAATGGAAGGTTCGAATATACGAAAATGTTCTACTCGAAGTCACGGACCTGCACGTATCAACCACTTGCCAGCCAGAGGCCGAACGCCTCCTCACACGCCGCCCAACCCACGGCCACACGCACGGCTACGCGCAAGCACGTGCATGGCAGAAGCCTAACGGACGTTAGGAATATTTCGTTAAATAGTAATGGTCTTATCTGATGCCGTTAGAATATTTCGTCAACTTTGATGGATTATTCCTCATCTTCTCCGGTGATCCTTGCTGTCCGCCGCCGTCTGGTTCGTTGAAAACTAGGGATTTTCGTTGGTTTCTAGAAAATTTTCAAACCTTCATATCTTCTTCATTTCTCAACCATTTTTGATGCACTTTATATGGAAATGAAGCTTATGACGAGCAGAACAAGGTTATACCTTTTAGAAGTCCAAAAATGAACTGGAAATGGCCTGAAAATGCCTTGAAAGTCTTTGCCTAAAACTCGACCCCTCGAACTCGTTGGTTTCGACGTGAACGCTTTTCCAAACCTAGTCTAGGAGCCTTAGGGAACTGTGTAAAAGCTTCTGCAACTTTCCAAGTTAGTGAATCAAAACTCGTCTATTCGAGGATTGGTTGGTATAGTTGGGTTCGTGGTAAGGAGAGGAGTACAGTGGTGGTCTTTGCAGCCTCGTTCTGTGAAGTTTAGTGGTGGTGTAAGTGTGTTGCAAAGAGAAGAAGCTCGGCGAGGGAGAAAGAGTGATAGATTGATCTGATTGGTTAACAGAGAGAGGGAGAGTGTCTGATTGGATGCCAGAAAAAGGGGAACAAAATTGATTGGTGGTGTGGTGAGAAGTCACCAATAGAGGCCGGTTTTAAAGAAGAAAAGGGATAGGGTTTCGTACAAATGAAATCTAATGTACGCTGCTGCATAATCACATCCACATCACTTTTCCAATAAGGGCATAAATGTCAATTTACACATTCGAAGAGAAACTACATAAAAAAAATTAGGGAAGGGTCGTCACAACTTACCCCCTTTAAGAAAATTTCGTCCTCAAAATTTCAACATTGACTATAGATCAATCAAAGAACAAACGTGGATACAAATCTAGCATTCGTTCCTCTATCTCCCAAGTAGCTTCCTCAACTGAATGGTTCCTCTACAAGACTTTCACCATCCGAACGGTCTTGTTCCTGAGAACTTTATCTTTCCAATCGAGAATCGTCAGTGGGACCTCGTCATAAGTCTAGTCTGGGTTGATCTTTAACGGCTGATGAGGAATCACATGTGACAGATCAGAGACATATCTTCATAACATCAACACGTGGAACACATTGTGTACCCTCGACAACTTTGGAAGTAGATCAAGTCGGTAAGCAACTTCACCAACTTGCTCAATGATTTGATATAGTCTGATGTAGCGAGGACTTAACTTCCATTTCTTTTCAAATCGCACAACACCTTTCCACGGCGACAACTTTAAGAATACCCAATCTCCAACCTTGTATACCTTGTCGATCGAATGTCTATCGGCTATGCTTTTTTGCCAATCATGGGCTGCTTTCAGGTTAGCCTTTATCACCTAAATGATCTGTGTCATTTCAGCCACTATCTCAGGGCCCACCAAAACTTTTTCACTTACCTCGGACAAACATAGAAGGGTACGACATGGTTTCCTGTACAAAGCTTCAAATGGTGACATACCAATGTTGGAATGGAAGCTGTTGTTGTAGGCGAATTCTATTAACTGCAAGCGCTTGTGCCATGCATCTCTGAATTGTAGGACCGAAGATCTCATCATATCTTTAAGTGTCATGATAGTCTTATCTGACTGCCCATCAGTCTGAGGATGGTAAACGGTGCTGTAGAGTAATCTAGATCCCAAAGCTTCGTGAAAAGCTACCCAGAACTTCGAAGTAAAACTAAGATCTCGATCAGAAATAGTACTAACTGAAACACCATGATACTTAACAATCTCAGAGACTAAAAGTTCAGCCAATCGATTTAACTAATAGTTCTCCTAAATAGGTAAGAAGTGTGTGGACTTAGTAAGTCGATCTACAATCACCCAGATACCATCATAGCCATTTCACGTACCAGGCAACTTGTACACGAAATCTATCGTGATATCTTCCCATTTCCATTGGGGCATCGGAAGTGACTATAATAACCTAAATGGTTTCTTTTGTTCCACCTTGACTATTGACAGACTGAACAACGACTCACGTACTATGCAATTTCCCTCTTCATTCCAAGTCAATAGTAGAAGGGTCAAATAGTATGGTACATCTTGGTACTTTCGGGATGCATCGCATAAGCTGAGATATGCATTTCATCGAGAATTTCTTTCTTTAGTTATTCTACATTTGGCATAAAAATCCAGTCACCTTGCATCAGCTTACAATCAGGCCTTCGAATCCTGAGATCTTCTACTTTTTTCGTCTGACACCACCTGTTTTAACACCTGAGATTCTGGGTCGTTCAACTGGGCCTCGAGAACATGATCTAGCAAAACTAGTTTGACTTGAAAGCTAGCTAGTAAGCCTTCCCGGTCATCCACTTCTAAAGTGGCTCCAGTAGATCTCAAATCAGCGAGGAAAGAAACACGACATGCATAAAAAGATTAAGTCGACCGTGAGATTTCCTGCTAAAAACATCTACTATAGTATTTGCATCACCAGGGTGATAATCAATAGTGCGGTCGTAGTCACTGAATAACATCATCCATCTTCGTTGCCGAAGATTAAGCTTTTTTTAAGTGAAGATATATTTTAGGCTCTTATGGTCAGTGAAGATTCGACACTTTTCCCCATAAAGATAGTGCTTCCAGATTTTCAGAGCAAAAATGATAGCTGCCAACTCTAGATCATGAGTAGGATAGTTCACCTCATGGGGCTTTAGCTGTCATGAAGCACACGTGATCACTCTTGCATGCTTCATCAATACATAACCAAGACCATTCAGAAAGGCATCACTGTAGATCTTGAAATTCCCACTGTCATCGGGAAGTGCAAGAACAAATGCATGAGTGAGACAGTACTTTAATTGTTTGAAACTTCGCTCACAATCTTCATTCCACTCAAAATTAATTCATTTCATGGTTAACTTTGTTAGAGGTAGGGCTATGGCTAAAAAGTCTTTCATGAAATGTCGATAGTAGCCTGTAAGACCAAGAAAACTCCATACTTCGGTGACAGTATGAGGTTGTTCTTAGTTTTCCACTGCTGCTACTTTTTGAAGATCCACAAGAACACCATGAGCTGATATCGCATGCTCTAAGAAGGGCATTTGATCCAGCCATGACTGGTACTTACTGAATTTGGCGTACATCTAATTTTCCCTTAGCTTATTCAGAACCAAACATAGATCTCTAGCGTGGTCAGCCTCGCTCTTAGAGTAAACTAGAATGTCATCGATAAAGACAATTATGAACCTGTCCAGGTACAGTGGGAATACCCATTCATCAGATCCATAATGGCTGCTGAAGCATTAGTCAACCTAAATGGCACCACAAGAAACTTATAATGACCAAATTAGGCTGTTTTCGGAACATCATCACTTCTAATTTTCAGCTGGCAGTAACCGGACATTAGATCAATTTTCGAGAAGACACCTAGCACCACGAAGCTGATAAAAAAGATCATCGATGCAAGGCAACAGATAACAGTTTTTAATCGTCACTCAATTTAGCTGCCGATAATCGATACATAGCCTCAAAGTTTAGTCTTTCTTCCTCACAAACAAGACTGGAGTTCCCCAATGGGATGTGCTTGGCTGAATAAACTCTTTTTCGACAAGTTCTTGTAATTGGGTTTTTAATTCTCTCAACTCGATAGGAGCCATACGATATGGAGTTAGAAAAATAGGATCAGTACCTGGAATTAGGTCGATAGGAAACTCCACTTCACGATCTGCTGATAAGCCAAGTAAATCATTGGGAAAAACATTCAAAAAATGTCTGACCACTCGAACGCCTTCCACACGAGCATGATTATCCTCAGTCACCACTACATGAGCCAAATAACCTTGGCAACCTTTCGTCAACAACCACTTTACCCTCATGGCAGAAATAGCACCATGCTTTAGATCGTTACATTCACCAACAAACGTGACAATAGGCATGCCCGATCGGTGAAAAGTGTGAAAAGTAACAATCTTCTGATAACAATCCAAATTGGCACAATTATAATGTAACCAATCTATGCCCAATATAACGCCAAAGTCAATGATATCTAAAGGAATAAGATTGGTTGGCATCATGACATCCTCGATAAGAACAAGACATCCTTGATACTCCCAAACAACATAACAAACTTCGTCATTAGGCATCAAGAACTCTGACTCAAAATCGAGGGGAGTGGGATGAGATTAAGTCTTTTGAGCAAACATATGGGAAATAACTGAATATGTAGCACTATAGTAAATTAATATTCTAGCAAAATGGCCAAGAACATTCAACGTACCCACAATCAAGTCGGGGTTACTCTGCGCATCCTGGAATGTGATGTGAATGACTAAACCCTATGCCTACTGTTGGCCTCCTCAACCCCTGTTTCCCTGGTTCTGATTTCCTCGTCCCTAGTTACCTCGACCTTGATTTGTCAGATTAGGCTGCCTGGTCTATACACTGCTGCTAGAAGTTCCCTCAAGATTCTAGGGCTGACCCTCGGCATACCACTGCGATCCGCCGCCCTGATACGGAATATATCCCCCATGGTACTGGGTGTAGCTGCCCTAGTACTGTGGATAGCCACCCTAATAAAAAGAATCGGATGGGTACTGATATGCTTCTCTTGGATACTAAGCTACGTCACCCTAGTAGTGGAAGACACCACCATAACCTGTCGATGTGTATGTACCAGGTCCTGCAATCTGCTATAGAGGAATTGTACGTGGTAGAGTATGAGGCTGAGGTTTTTGATTCTGCGGCAGTTATTAGCTCTATGCCCAATATGCTGCATATGAAGCATCCATTACTTCATTTCCTACACTTACCGAAATGATGGTTATTACATTTGCGACAGAGCAGAACACCAGAATTACTAGAGTTCCTTTGATTCTGAAAGCGAGAACCGCTTATGGACTTGCCGCCTCGTTGAGGTGTATTGGAATTTGACCACCGCTTAACGATCTAGAACTATTACCACTTCGCTTGAAATTATGGGTCTTTCTAGGCCTAAAAGAAAACTATCCCATATTATTATTCCCTTAGGTATTATTATTATCTTCCTTATCGTCATCATCATCGTGAGCATTATCTGAATCTTCAACCCAAAGTAAAACCTCAAAAAATTCTTGATAAGTGGAGCAAGGAGTAGTAGTCGCAACCGTTTGTGAGTCCCATTCTTAAAGTAACGAAGCATCTCCTTGGGGTTCACAGCAATTTCAGGGCAGTAGCGGGATAAATCAGTGAACTTTCGATGGTACTCGGTGACTGACATCTACCTTTGCTTTAGATTTGTGAATTCCTCTTTCTTACGATCTTTATACTTTGGAGTAGTAAATCTAGCCTCAAACCGATGCTTGAAAATATCCCAATCCATGGCATCTTGAGCAGACAACCAGAGTGACTCCTGAGACCACCATAATGCCGCTCCCAAACGAAGGAACCCGGTCGCTGTCTTGACCCATTTATTAGCTGGAAGGTTACTTTGTCACTGCATAACTCAGAAATTTTCTCCACATGATCAATCTAAATCTCTAATTTCTTAGGTCCCTTATTGCCAAAGAGATTATTGATCTGGAGATGGGACACTGTCTCCAATGTAGTCCATTATGGGGGACGAAGGAATGACTGAATAGCACTGGCAATAGCTTTACCAAGTTATCCAAAATAGGGAAAATTAGACTCATAAGGGACATATGGCTCTCTACGAGGTGGCATGGTTCTGACATAAGAGATCAAAAGTTATTAGGACCTATAACATAACAAGCAATGCAGGACTGCCTAAATATATGCTTTGATACCAAACTGACACACCCCGACCAGAGTCGAGGCATGCTGGCTGTCGCCTCAAGGTGACGTAACCAAAAGTGTAAGAAGTGTAAAAGAAATGTGGATAAATTTAAAGCAACCTAACTTAAACTAAAGTGATGAGTGCGGGGAAGTGGTCAAAACCCATAAGATAAAATATTCAAAGAATAGATAACAAGTAATGCAGTTAAACTAGAAAAGTGCACAACTCGAAATAGCTCATACATTAAAGTAAATATATGTCAGAATCGATGGGTGATTCTCGTGTGCCACAGAGTATGTCAGCTAACTAGGATCTGGATGGGTGAACAACAGAAGGGTGAGTGGGCACAAAAATAAGGATTTATAAAACCATTTATTTTCTGAACATACTAACCCTTCGCTGTAAAACATGTATAGTTTTCAAAAAATAATCATACTATGTATAAGTATGAAATCAAATGCATGCCAACAGTAAAATTAGGAATATGCCACAGCAGAATATATCAACAGCGATATAGTATAATCATATGCTCAAAACTCTATACTAACATGTCAATTGGAGTCACCTAATGTAACCTGTACGACTGCACCTATCACTCATCAATCTATGCTAACACACGAGTCAGAGTCACCTAATGTGATCTGTACGACAGGCTAGGTGTAATAATATACACTATAGTGCTATGATCACGTGAAGGCTAGTGCTATGCGCGGTCACCTACGAGTCGGAGTCACCTAATTTGACATGTACGATAGGGCTAATACCTACTTGGATTCATGGCGAGCTTGCGGTGTGGGAGGTGAACATACACGTGAAGGATTGTCCCTGGCCCGGGGCGGGAGCACTAATACTGGGGTGTAGCAATGATGAGCACTACATGAACATATGCATGCCAATATGATTCAACCATTTGAACCAACATAACAACCTTGACTTACATGCGCATCCCGTACTTACTTTAGCATTTCACAACAGTGCAACATTTATGAGCAGGTAAAATGTATAAATCTCAACCACATAACAACATTTATAAAATTTATAAGCCATGGCATAAAATGCATTAATCAATTTAAAAACATTTAAGGAAACTATAAAGTTTATGTATATATATATATATATATATATATATATATGAAAACAAAAATGCCCACTCACTGATATGTCGAAGGATCGTAGCCCCTCAGTCTTGCTTGTCCACATACGTCATCAGGGTAAGTCTCCGCTATATGTGAAACAACTAATATCAATTAGTTAATAAGGACATACACTAAAAGTTAGGAATAACTCCCTATAGTTTGCTCAAACGAAAGGTTTGAATATACGAAAATGTTCTACTCGAAGTCATGGACTTGCAGGTATCAACCACTTGCCAGTCGGAGGCTGGACGCGCCCTCATGTGCTGCCCAACCCAAGGCTACACGCACGGCTAAGTGCAAGCATGTGCATGGCAGAAGCTTAATGAACATTAGGAATATTTCGTCAGAATGTACAGAATATTCTGTTAAATAGTAACGGCGTTACCTCATGCCCGTTAGAATATTCTATAAACTTTGACGAAATATTCCTCGTCTTCTCCGGTGATCCTCACCGTTCGCCGCCACCGGCGCCGCTGTCTGATTTGTTGGAAACTGAGGATTTTTGCTGGTTTCTAAAAAAAATTCAAACCTTCATATCTTCATCATTTCTCAACCATTTTTATGCACTTTATATGAAAATGAAGCTTATGACGACTAGAACAAGATTGTACCTTTTAGAAGTTCAAAAATGAACGGGAAATGGCCTGAAAATGCCTCAAAAGTCTCAACCTAAAACTCGAGCCCTCAATCTCGTTGGTTTAGACGTCAACGCTTCTCCAAACCTAGTTTAGGAGCCTTAGGGATTTGTGTAGAAGCTTTCCCAACCTTCAAAACCTTGTAACTCGGCCAAGATCACGTCGAACTCAAACTCACCGAATCGGAGCTTCCGAGTTGGTGAGTCAAAACTCGTCTATTCGAGGATTGGTTGGTATGGTTGGGTTTGTGGTGAGGAGTGGAGTACGGTGGTGGTGTTTGCACCATCGATCAGTGAAGTTTAGTAGTGGTGTAAGTGTGTTCCAAAGATAAGAAACTCGGCGAAGGAGAGAGAGAGTGAGAAGATGAGAGAGAGTGATGGGTTGATCTAATTAGCTGACAGAGAGAGAAGGAGAGTGTTTGATTGGGTGCCAGAAAAAAAGGGAAGAAAATTGATTGGTGGTGTGGTGAGAAGTCACCAATAGGGGCCGGTTTTAAAGAAGAAAAGGGATAGAGTTTCGTACAAATGAAATCGAACGAAATCTAATGTATGTTATCTAAAACAGTGTTTCCAACACTAAATAATTCAACGTCCACTTGTAACGATGAGTACAATTTAATTACGATAGAGAGAAAAATAATTTAATGTTGCATAATCACGTCCACGTCACTTTGCTAATAAGGGCATAAATGTCAATTTACATATTCGGGGAGAAACTACATAGAAAATTAGGAACAGGTCGTAACACCGACGAATA
Source organism: Crataegus laevigata (assembly GCA_963580275.1). NCBI lineage: Eukaryota > Viridiplantae > Streptophyta > Magnoliopsida > Rosales > Rosaceae > Crataegus > Crataegus laevigata. The sequence continues at coordinate 20,791,652 of OY756941.1, read as the reverse complement.
CTGTTGTTGAGCACGTATTTTGTATTTTTTTTTAATTTTTCTTTAAATTCCTTGTCTAACAACTATTTTGTTAGGTAAAATATTTTTATTATTATTTTATTAAAAAAAATATAACTTTGCCAGACGAAAGAGTAAAATATTCGTTAGGCAAAATTGTACGATTGGCATTTAGGATATTATTCCTGCTTAACATGGGTTATGCGACGAAATGTTGTCGTTAGAAAAATTGGGCTCGCCGATTCAAGTTGGTCAACAGACTTAGCTCGAAGAAATAGTCGTTTGTAATTTTGTCGGTCATACATAATTTGTTCCACAAAATTTTAATATTCGTGGGGCAAACATTTGAGCAACGACTTTTATCCGACTAAAATTACCTGATAAATTTCTGTAGGGCTAAACAATAGAGCGACAAAACATTAGCCCACCAAAATCCTTTCATGAAAAATGCATTTTTTTTTTTTTTTGTGGTCACTGAATTTAGCGGATAAAGTCGTCATCCAGGGACGAGGAGAATGACTTCTGTTATACAAAAGAGTTAATCAATGTATGTGCGATATATTTGCCATTTCTGTAGACTTTAGCGACTAAAAATATATTCTCTACACTTTGGTTAACTTTTTGACGTTGTCGAGTTTTAACAAGGGGAGCTGTGGTTGGTTTTGCAAAAGTTAACTGTCCCTCTAATTAAGGACCAAAAGGAGGGGGAGGTGGGGACAGTACAGGTGCTCTTTCTGTGAGGGAGGACTGTAAAAGTTGCTCTGACCACTTTTCAAACCTGCATTTTGTTTTGTCCAAATTTTGTTTCACTTTTGCAATTTCTGAATTTTGATTGGTCGGATTTTAATGTATATGAAGCGAGAAATGACCGGAGTCAAAATGAAGGTATACCAAACCAGCGTTTTTTATTTATTTCGAAGTTGGGTTTATGTTGGTGATCTATATTCTTAATCGCATTTCCAAGTTAATTACCAAGACACAAAACCATCTTTAACCAGAAACTTAATTTACTTGTGTCTTTGTTAAGTACCACAAAACCATCTTTAAACAAAATACCACCCATTTTCTTAGTGAATTATTATGTGGGCTATGATTGAGCCCAACTAACGACATTAAGCTTGAGGCCTCATTTGTTTGGGCTACCTCCCACTTTCATTTCTCTTTTTGGTTAACAAACCACCCATTTTCTTAGTGAATTCTTATGTGTGCTATGTTTGAGCTCAACTAACGACATTAAACTTGAGGCCTCATTTGTTTGGGCTATCTCAAAATTCAGCCGTTGACGGATACTCAATTTTAAAAGAGAAACTTTAATAAGATTGTCTTGACTAGGCTGATCGCTCTTAGACCGCGTCAAATCACCAGTTGATGGATGATTTTTTCAATTTCGATCTCTAACTTGATCTTCTGTTCTTAATACAAGATAAACATCTCAAGACTTGAATCATATGCTACAACTTGTGTAGACGTTCTTTTCCTTTATTATTTTTGTTTTTGTAACATACAATGATATGTTTGAGGGATAGATGATTTGAGTTAGGTTACGCAATGGGTCAACAATAACAATTTGATTCGAACTTGCAATTAATAAGAATCGAATCCAAGACTTTACACATACATATAAATAGAAATATCACTAGACTATTACAGTGTTAGGTTGCAACCTATGTAGATGTTTGTTTGTGCGTATTTGAGTACAAGAATTTTTAATTGTTATTATAAAACATAAATATTGGAGATAAACTAAGTTAAAAAAGAATTCAAGAAAAATATTAGTTTTTCCTTTGGTCAAACAAAGGAAAAGGTTAGTTTAAGTAGCAAGTTGCAAGTCAATAGTCTTTACAAACTACAAAGGCTACAAAATGACGAGATCATGATGTAAAAAATTTGAAATTTGTTCTAATTATGAATGTTTAATTAAGTTCAAAGAAAAATTCTAGCTTGTTACTTAATACTATAGTTTATTAATATTTTTTTTACTTGTAGGTGTAAGGTCATAAATAAAGAGTTTTGTAAGATCCCACATCGTCCAGTGGTGAGGGTCTTGTAAGCCTTACATGTACATTCCCACCTCCAATTAGCACGAGGCCTTTTGGGAGCTCATTGGCTTCGGAGTTCGAACTTTGAAGTTAAGCAAGTTCGCGCGAGAGCATTCCTTAGGATAAGTGGCCCACTGGGAATTTCTCATGTGAGTTCCCATAAACAAAACCGTGAGGGTGTGGTATGGGCCCAAAGTGGACAATATCGTGCTATGACAGAGTCGAGTCCGGAAAGTGGTCAAGCCGGGGCGGGGATGTGACAAGTTTCATACCAATTAATTCTCTTATTTTCCCTTTGCCATTTTAAATCAACCAATCCATTTCCTTTTGTAATTGAGCCATTGACAAAGAATTAAGTTGTTGGATGAACCAAAATAAAAAAAAAATTCATCAACTTTTAAAGAACAGAAAGGGATCATCTTCGGATTGTTTCCTCCTAATCCACTAAATTAGGAAATTTGAACCATTGACATTTGATCCAACGGTTAAAGTTATTATAACTTTTAAAGTTGATCCCTATTTGTAGTTGTTAAATGAAATTTTAATAGTTCAGGTCCCCTAATTTTATTGATTAGAAAGAAAGGATCCGGGGCACCTGCCCACATGCCATTGACTCATCAATCGCATTGATAAACCCATTTTATGTCTAATTGTTTAACATTTTTTAATGAAATAAGTTAGCATTTGATAAAATAATAGGATTTGGATCCTCTCCGGATCCCCTTTATGGGGATCCTAGGGATCAAGTAATAAGGCCCGTTCATCAAAAATCGTGCGGCTACAATTAAATGTTTTTTACGTAAAACGAGACTGCTTTATTTTTAAAAATATAAAAATTATTTAATTATAGCCGCACGATTTTTGATGAACGGCTATTTTTGCTTGATCCCTAGGATCCCCATGAAGGGGATCCGGAGAGGATCCAAATCCAAAATAATATACTCAGAGCTCACTGAATCGAAAGCAATGTATTAAATATCGATGATATCGAAAATATCGGTAGTTCAAAAACACGGAAATTTCGATGGAAATATCGGGATATTATCGATATCGATAAAAATTGAATAAAAACCACGAAAATTGTAAGAAAAACTTGCAATTTTTTATTGAAACTTTGCAGGATGTTTATTTAGTCAATTATCTATTAGTTTATCACAAAAAATTGGAAGGAAATGCATTGCATGATGGATTTAAGTGATTTAAGTTGATTATATAGCGAGCTGGCAAATATTGTGAGTGTAGAAAATATGTAAATATTTTAGCATATTTTCACAAAAACATAAGTGATATGGTGGTCAAGGTGTTGAAGGAGTAAAATAGGAGGGGTTCGAATCCCCTTGATGTTTTTTTAAATATAGAAATTTAAAAAACACAGAAATTTCGATAGAAATATCGGTAGTCCAAAAACACGGAAATTTCGATGGAAATATCGGGATATTATGGATATTTTATACCTGATCGAAAGCATGTTCTCACTTTAAAACAATCCAACATGTAAAAACCAAAACAAAATTTTGTTAGCCGCCTATTTACTGCAGATTTAAATGGGTAATGCTAGATACTAAATTTTTAAATTAAATTTTGCAAATTAAATGATGTAGTTGCTGATAATTAAATTATGATTTAAGTGTTGTTTAACGTGTTTATTTTTTATTGTTTTTAACTTCTATGTGTTTATTTTTCATTGGTGACACATTATTTTGTTTGCAAATTTGTTTAAGTTATTGGTGTCCCTAGCATTATTCAATTTCAATTAACAAACTTCTCTAGATTTTTTATATGGGTAATGCAAGGGAAATCAAAATTTTAAACCAAATTTTGTAATCAAATGATGTGATTGTTGATGATTGAATTATTACTTAAGTGTCGATTAACGTGCTTATTTCTTATTAGTGGCATATCATTTAGTTTACAAATTTAGTTTAAAATTTTAGTCTACCTAGTATTATCCTTTGGATACCGGTGGAGAAAAATCTCTCTTGGTTGCTTGGCTACGAAAAACCTGTAGCTTATTAGCACTAAAAGCAAGAGATTACATAAGGTATAATTTTCATTAATCAACAAAATCAATGTAGAGAACACTACCGGTGATCATAACCAACACCAGGCTCCTCCTCCTCCTCCTCCCTGGACAACCTTGTTCACAACAACCTCCCAATTATGTTCCTCATCACCAGCAATCAGCCAGTGGTGTTCCTGCTCCTCGTCAAGGTTCATTTAGTTTCCTGAGATGCTATGTTTGATTCTCCTATATTGTTTCTATAAACAAAAATAAATCTTCCTTATGTTTTTTTATAGCCTAATAGGTTTTTCTTGAATTTGGATGCACTTGTTGGAAATATAACCTTGAAATTTATATATTTAGAATTTTTTCAATAAAGGGTTCGTTAATTTTGATTTGGCTTTTGTAAATAATTGTGGAGCTAAAAATAATCCCAAAAATCATGAAGGTGATGTGAATTTTTTGACAAGAAGGACGAGATTACACTCGGGGCACGATGGAATTCCCACACGCATGCAACGAACAATTACGGCTCAATCAAAGAAGAGCCACGTGTGATCTTTATGGAATTTATTCAATTCCACTCATCACTCTAGACCTGGCATTCGTGTCGTGTTTCTCGTGTTCGTGTCGTTTTCGTGTCATACCCGATAGCTTAACGGGTCGTGTCGTATAACACCCGTTAAAATAAACGGGTAATATGACCCAACCCGAAATCGACCCGTTAACATTATCAGGTAATATGACCCGACCCGTTACCCGTTAAGAAAAATATTTTTTAAATCAATAAATAATGAAAATGAAAAACATAATTTGACCCTAAAAAATGTAAAACATAATACTAAATTAGTATATACATACCATATTGTCACATAAATACTCATTCAAAACATTAATAAATAAAAAAAATAAAACATTTTTCTTTCAAGTTTACATACCCCAAAATAATAGTCTAATGAAAAAACATTAGTGCATACTACAAAATACAAATGTTCAAAGATATGCAAAATGAAGAGAGTTATACTTAATGAAAGTATAAATAAACTCTTAAGTGTTAGTCAATCTATCGTTTTGATGGGATACGAATTCTCTGAAACTAATTTCAACGATCACAACCGTCAAACTTGTTTGTATATGTTTCGAGATCACATCAGCAAAAAATCACAAAAAACAAACATTTAGAGATCAAGTAACAGGACAAAACTTTTCGACGGTTATAAACAAAAAATCACGATTTAACGGTAATTTTAACTCTGATTTTGATGATTTTATACAGCTACACTCCTTGACCCTATATGAATACAATGAATGAATTCGATCTTTAATTTAAAATATTTACACAAGTGGATACCACAAAATCTTATGTTATACTTAATGACAGTATAAATAAACTCTGAAGTGTTAGTTAATCTATCGTTTTGATGGGATACGAATTCTCCGAAACTAATTTCAACGATCACAACCGTCAAACTTGTTTGTATATGTTTCAAGATCACATCAGCAAAAAATCACAAAACACAAACATTCAGAGATCAAGTAACAGGACAAAGCTTTTCGACGGTTATAAACAAAAAATCACGATTTAACGGTTATTTTAACTCCGATTTTGATGATTTTATACAGATACACTCCTTGACCCTATATGAATACAATGAATGAATTCGATCTTCAATTTAAAATATTTACACAAGTGGATACCACAAAATCTTATGTTATACTTAATGAAAGTATAAATAAACTCTTAAGTGTTAGTCAATCTATCGTTTTGATGGGATACGAATTATCCGAAACTAATTTCAACGATCACAACCGTCAAACTTGTTCGTATATGTTTCGAGATCACATCAGCAAAAAATCACAAAAAACAAACATTCAGAGATCAAGTAACGGGACAAAGCTTTTCGACGGTTATAAACAAAAAATCACGATTTAACGGTCATTTTAACTTTGATTTTGATGATTTTTTACAGATACACTCCTTGACCCTATATGAATACAATGAATGAATTCGATCTTCAATTTAAAATATTTACACTAGTGGATGTGGATATCACAAAATTTTATGTTATATACTTAATAAAAGTATTATTTTTGGGTGTAGATGTAATACTTAAACGACAAATGTTTTAATGTTTTGAAGTAATATTTATGTGGAAATTTGTGGTATGTGCAATTTTTTTAAAAAAAATCTTATTAATTTTTCACTTCTACAATATTATTAATTTTTCACTAAAAAAAACATTATTCATGAGATTTGAAGGGTTTTAAAAATCTAAACGACCATGTAACGATTGTCTAAGGGTAGAGGATGCAATCATGAGCATTTATCTAGGGGTGTGCTATCCATACACCCCATTTTACTTCTTACACACCCCTTGTTAATTTCTATTTGTTGATTTTCTTCAATTCATCCGATCCGACGGTCGAAAATTAAAAGGGTGTGTGAAAAGTAAAATGGGGTGTGTGAATATCACACCCCTTTATATATGCTTTCACATTTTTCAGACTTATACATTAATGATTATGAATTTATTTATTTTGAACTACCTTAAAAATACTTGAGGGTTTGTATAGTTTTAAAAATTCATGTACGCACCTTTAAAGCGTAGAGGATGCGATTAAGAGTGCTTGCATATTTTTTTCACATTTTTTGCACTTGTAAATTAATTATTTTAAATATTTAAATGTATTTGGTATTTTTAAAATTACTTGATGTTTTTATTTTTAATGTGTTTTATAATTTTTTAATCTCACTCTTTGTTCATAATATTTTATAAAATAAATAAATAAAACTTAAATTTTTAAAATTTATTTAGAATAATAATGCAATAATAATTAATGAACAATATATATATATATATATCCACTATATTTATTGTATTTTATAGTAAGTTTTTTTTAGTAATTAAAAAAAATTAAAATCATCAAAATAACTTTTTTCTTTTCGTGTCAAAACAGGTTACCCGCGTGTCACTCTCTTGTAAACCTGTTAAGGACCTGTTATTAACGGGTTCTTAACGGGTTACCCGATAATGACCCGATTAGTTATCGTGTCGACCCGAAATCCGTTATTTTCGTGTCGTTTTCGTGTCGTGTCATCGTGTCGTGTCAGAAACTGCCAGGTCTACATCACTCCCTCATCGATTTTATTTAATAAGGTAACTTCTAAAATCCCTTATGCAATTTAAAATAATTGCCATAGTAATTTCAAGATATTATTTCATCTAATATCTTGAATTACTCCCAACCCTAATGGCCGGTCACCCACCTGTAAATACCCAACTTATCCCACTAAAATGCTAAGCCATTTTTTATACCACAAACTCCTAAACATTATTTTCAGAATACTAACTTTGGCATTGGAGATTCTTTGGCCAAAGCCTCCTCATTCATCGTGGGTGCGTGAGGTTTTTGGCCTTTATCGAAGGTGATATTGTTTTGCAGAAGCATTTTTGCAGGAGCACGTTTATAAGAACTACAAATGTCTTGTTGTGTAATGTTCCTTGTAGTGTATGTGGTTTTGTGTTTGGGTCTTGGAAGTCAATGTGGCCCCAGACTAATTAAGAGGAAGTCAAGGGAGGAAGTGTGTTAAGGAAGGCTTGTATTGATAGAAGAGAAAATCCCTCTTTCTTGAAAAAAAATCTCTCCGTTGAAATCAACAAAGAAGCCAAAGGCCAAGTTTCTGGTTTTGTTGGCTCAATGACCATTTTCCAGATAAACTTACCTTGTTCTTATATTCTCCATTTTAATCCAAAAACCTTGCACATCTCTTATGAAATGTTGTGAAAGTTCTAGCTTGATACAAAAAATCCAACATGGTATCAGAGCTTAGTTGGAGATGGGGATTTGTTTCTTAGAAACCCTAACTTTCAAATTGGAAGGAAATCAATGACAAGTAGCAGCAACAATGCTAAGAGTCTATCATCTCCATTCTTTGATGGTTAAAATTATGATTATTGGAGAGTGAAGATGAGGACCTTATTCACAGCTTTTGGGCTATGTTCTTTTGTTAGTGTTAGGGTTGCAAAACAGAATGAATGTGTGGAGCAATTTGTAGTGAAAAAGGCACTTCTAGAAGAAAATCTCAAGAAAGATGTTATAGCTTTCTACTTCATTCAAACAGGCCTCTTAGATGAAATCTTTCCTAGGATCTTGAACGAGACAAAAGTCAAGGATGCATGGGATGTCTTAGAGAAAGAATATAGAGGTGCAGAGAAAGTAAGATCTATAAAACTGCAGAGCCTTAGAAGAGATTTTGAATATGTTCGGATGAAGGAAAATGAATTGTTGAAAAATTACTTGACTAAACTCACAGATGTGATAAATCAAATGAAATCATATGGTCAGAAGATATGTGATAGAAGAATTGAGAAAATATTGATTAGTTTGCCTAAAAAATATATTATATTTTGAGTGTCATTGAGGAATGTAAAGATTTGGATTCCTTGTCTATTCAAAAGTTAAAGGGTTCACTTTAATCCTTTGATCAGAGATTAGATAGGCATACTGAATACTCACTTGAGACTACATTTCAAAGACTTACAGTGGGTATGAAAGGAAGATAGTAAAGTCCAACTTCATCTCAACAAAGCAAGCCCAGTTCTTCTAAGCCAAACAAGAATTGGAAATAAAAGAATCAAAATTTCAAAGGGAAAGGAAATTACTATAAGAATTTCGTTTCAAGGCCATCTTTTATACAAGCCAAGTGCAAAATTTGTAATGAAAAAATCATTTTGAGGGCACTTGTAGGTTCAAGGGGAAACGAAAGTGTCATAGATGTGGTCTCTTTGTCCATATACAAAAAGATTGTAATGTGAAACCCAACCAAGCTACAAACTATGTACAAAATGAAGACAAAGATGCTAGTCTTTTCTATGCATGTCATGTAGCTATAACTGAAGACTAAGAAGGTGATATTTGGTTTGTTGATAGCAGATGTAGTAATTACATGACTAGTAACAAGAATCTCTTTGTGGAGTTTGATGAAACAAAGAAGAGAAAGGTTAAAATGGGTATTTCTTATTGGCAAATGTACTCAGTAAGGGCACTGTAGCAATCAAAACCAGGAAGGGTAGAAGATTTATTTGGATGTGATACTTGTACCTGAACTTGATCAGAATTTGCTTAGTTTTGGGCAACTGATGAAGAGTGGTCATCATGTTCCCTTTGGTGATGACTTTTGTCAGATATTTGATAAGAAAAACAAACAAGAAGTTATTGCGAGGGTTAGAATACGACTAAGAATGCAAGGTTTCCTTTGACATTTAGATATTCTAATTTGGTGGTAATGAAGGTGGATGTAGTTGATTCATCGTGGTTATGGCATAGGAGGTTGGGACATCTCAATTTTCAAAGTTTGAAATATCTTCAATAACATGGCATGGTGTATGGCCTCCCTATTATTTATGAAACATAAGAAGTATGTAACGGTTGTGCAATGGGAAAACAACACCGACACTCATTTCCAAGAGAAGAAGAATGAAGATTATCTAAACTGTTAGAGCTCATTAACTCAAATGTTTGTGGACCAATGAAAACCGCCAATTATGGAGGTAAAAACTACTTCTTGATTTTTGTAGATGATTTTTCAAGAATGACATGACTTTATTTCTTGAGGCATAAATCAAAAGTATTCTCTGTGTTTAAGAAGTTCAAATCTATGGTGGAATCAAAAGGGTTTGAAAATAAAACTCGTAGAAGTGATAGAAGTGGTGAGTACACCTCAAATGAGTTTGGAAGATTTTGTAAGGATATGAGACTTGAAAGACAACTTACTGCAGCTTATTCACCAAACAAAATAGTGTAGCTGAGAAAAATAACAGGACTATTGTTGAAATCAAAAAGTCTATGTTACATGAGAAGGGGATACCTTATGAATTTTGGAGAGAAGCCGTATATACTGATGTCTACCTAATTAATACGTTTCCTACTAAAGCTTTGAAGGACAAGAAGCCATTTAAAACATTCAATGGATGAAAACCATCTATAAACCATTTGAGGGTGTTCGGGTCGATTTGTTATGTTCATGTTCCCAAGAATCTCATGCACAAATTTGAATAACACAGTGGGATTTTGTGACAGTGGTCATACAAAGGGTTATAGGCTATTTGATTTGAAGAAGAAAATTATTATTTCAAGAGATGTTGTTTTCAATGAAAAAGCATCTTGGGATTCGAAGACAAAATCCACCCAAAATTTTTCACTACAAGTTGATGATAACATGAAGATGAAGAAAACAAAGTTGAAGTTGAAAATGGAGATCCACCACAATCTCTTCCTCAAGAAGTAAGCTCCTCATCACCACAATCACAAGTGTCTACACCTAGCTTAACTCATATTAGGATGAGATGGCTTAGTGATGTGTATGCAAGTTGTAATTTCTGTGTTATTGAATCAAAAAGTTTTGAAGAGTTTTATGCAAGATGTAGCTTGGCAAAAAGCTATGGAGGAAGAACTCTCAATAATTGAGAAGAATTCCACATATGAATTGGTGGATAGGCCTACTGACAATGATGTCATAGGTGTCAAATGAATTTACAAGACAAAGTTGAATTTGGATGGTTGAATTCAAAAGAATAAGGCAAAGCTAGTTGCAAAAGGCTACTCACAAAAACCTGGAGTAAATTACCATGATACTTTTGCACCAGTGGCAAAACTTGAGGCTATTCAAATCCTAATTGCATTAGCGGCTTAGAAGAGTTCGTATTTTCACCGGCTAGATGTCAAGTTAACATTCTTGAATGGGGTTTTGAAAGAAGACGTCTATGTTGATCAACCAGAAGGCTTTCTTGTGGAAAATGAAGAAATGAAAGTATACAAGTTAAAGAAAGCTCTTTATAGGTTGAAGCAAGCACCTCATGCATGGTATAGGGAGATTGATGCTTACTTCATCAAGAATGGCTTTGAAAGGGGCAAGAATGATGCTACTTTGTACACCAAAACTAAAGGTAATAAAAAAATCCTTATTGTCTCCATCTATGTTGATGATTTGGTGTTTATTGGAAGTGGTGAAAGAATTATTTCTGATTTCAAGAGAGATATGATAAGCAAGTATGAAATGAGTGATTTAGGCTTGTTGCATCATTTTTTGGGAATTGGTGTGTGCCAAACTAGTGATAGCATCTTTATCTCACAAGTATGCTAAGAAACTCTTTGAAAAGTATGGAATGAGATGATGTAAGTTTGTATCTACACCTCTTGTTGCTAATGAGAAGCTACAAAAAGAAAATGAAAGTGATGAGGTAGATGTCTCATACATTAGGAGCATTGTCAGAAGCTTGATGTATCTAATTGCTACACGACCAAATATTATGTTTGCAAGTTCAATGTTATCTAAGGTTTCAAAGTAAACCAACTCAGATTCATCTTCGGACTGCTAAGAGAATATTGAGATACATTCAAGGTTCACTAGATTTTGGTATCTTGTATGAGAGAAATGTTGAGCCAAAACTAGTTGGATTTTGTGACAGTGATTTGGCAGGTAGCATGGATGACATGAAGAGTACATCAAGTTATGCTTATTCATTAGGGACTAGTGTTCTCATTGACTTCAAAGAAGCAAGACAATATTGTTATATCAATTGCGGAAGCTGATGATGTATCAGCTACTTTGGCAAGCACTCAAGCTATATGGATAAGGAAGGTCATGAATGATATTGGTGAAAAGCAAAAGGAGCTAACTCCTCTCCTTTATGACAACAAATCTACAAAAGCAATATCCAGGAATCCTATCAATCATGGTGCTACTAGGCACATCAAACTGAAGTATCACTTCATTAGAGATGATGTTGAAGTAAAAAAAGTTAACCTAGTCTATTGCAGAATAGAAGAGCAAGTTGTTGACATCTTCACCAAAGCATTGCCAAAGATCAAGTTTCAATACTTGAGAACACTCTTAGAAGTTCAATAGCTTCATATTAAGGGGGAGTATTAAGTATCATTAATGTTAAGTTGTAATTAGAAAAGCTACAAATGTCTTTCTATAATGTTCCCTTGTAGTGTATGTGGTTTTGTGAAGGCCACGTAGGTGGCTTTGTGTTGGGTCTTGGAAGTTAATGTGGCTCCAAACTAATTAAGAGGAAGTCAAGAAAGGAAGTGTGATAAGGAAGGCTTGACCTATTGTCCGAAATTCAAATCAACTACTATAGTATTAGTATTGAAAAAATGACAAGACTTTCAATTTTAGGGTCAACTACCTAACAAAGTTTTTTAATCTCTCTCATACCAGTATACTTATCAGTATTTTGTCCTCTAAAAAGTGAGATTAAAACATTATAAAACACATTAAAAATTTAAAATATTAAAGTAATTTAAAAATACCGAACACATTAAAAATTATAGTAGTTAATTTACAAGTGCAAAAAATGTGAAAAAAAAAATGGAAATGCTCTTGATCGCATCATCTACGCTTTGAGGTGGGTACATCATCGTTTGAATTTTTAAAACCTACAAGCCCTTATGAAAAATATTTTTAGGGGGGGTTCAAAATAAATAAAAATTCATAATAATTAGTGTGCAAATGTGAAAAATGTGAAAGAATATATAAACATTCGTGATTGCATCCTCCACGTGTAGACGATGATTACATCACTGTTTAGATTTTTAAAACCCTCCAAACCCTCATGAATAATTTTTTTTATTCGAAAGAAAAATTAATACAATTCATAATAATTATTATAGAAGTGTGAAAAAACGTAATATATATACACACACACACATACACACATATATAGGGGTGTGATATCCACACACCCCATTTTATTTCTCACACACCCTTCTAATTTTCGGTTGCCTGATCGGATGAATTGTAGAAGATCAATGGACAAAAATTAACGAGGGGTGTGTGAGAAGCACTGTTCTAAAAATCCCCGCCTAGGCGCTAGGCGGCTGATCACAGCCCTGATTAATGCCTAAGCGTTCGAAAATTAAGAAAGGGCTCCTAGACCAGCTAAGGTACCCGCCTAGACCGCCTAGGTACCCGCCTAGACCGCCCAGACCCGCCTAGGCACCTGCCTAGGTTGCGACTCACTTAGACAAAAAATAGATAACTTTCAATTTGCATTTTTTTTCAATAAATTGTAAAACACTTGTTGAATACTTAAATGAGCACACACTATATGCTTGTTCCCAATGTTTTCATTGTGTTACAATACTTCATAATACATATGTCATTATATTTTGTAGTTTATAATGAAATTAATTATATATATTTTTGAAGTATAAACAGACACTTATTTACACAAATTATAATGAATTTACTTAAATCAGCCTAGTTCGCTTAGGCGCCCGCCTAGACCCCGCCTAGCCACCTAGGCTAGGCCCCGGCTCGCCGACCGACTAGCGCCTAGTGTCTTTTAGAACCTTGGTGAGAAGTAATTTGGGGTGTGTAGATAGCACTCCTATATATATATATATATATATTAATCGCTCATAACGACAAGTGCTTTACAACTTTCATGAAGGGGTCAACTCTAAAATCTGACACCATAATCCATAAACCGTATATTTATATTTAATCGTCGATTGTTATTTACGCTTTATTATTCTCACAGAATTTCGTGTTTCAAATTTTCTTTTTTGAAAACAATATTTTTTAATGGATGTAGAAAAATGAACGGTTCGGATTGTTGAATCACATTCTGAATTTACGGTTAACTAGAATATGAGTCGATGTTATATAGTTTCTAGACACTTTATAAATTTCAAACAATATTTTCGTTGATGGTAAAACTCTGAACCTAATATCAATGATCTGAACAGTTCATCTTCCTACATCCTCTAAAAGATTATGTTTTTAAAGCACAAAATTTGGTGAGAAGAATAGAGCCTAAATGTAAACGACAATCAATGGTTAAATTTCGATCTATGTGATTATAGTGGAGAATTAGAAGTTAAGCCCTTCACGAAAGTTTGTAAAGCTAATTACTATGAGCATTTATATGTAATTAATATTTATGTGATACTTGAAAGACAAATGTGTTTTTCATGTTTTGAAGTCATATTTATGTGACAATATGGTATGTATACACTAATTTAGTATTATGTTATTCATTTGATTACTTATTGGCTTAAAATATTTTTTTTAATAGGTAACGGGTCGGGTCATATTACCTGTTAATATTAACAGGTCGATTCCAGGTCAGGTTATATTACCCGTTTATTTTAATGGGTGTTACACGACATGACCCATTAAAATATTAAGTATTACATGAAAACGACACGAATACGAAAAACATAACACGAATGCCAGGTCGATATTTGACAAAAATAAACTCGATATTTACTAATTGAATGTAGACATTGTATTACATAATATGCCTACTTCATATAATTGCTAATAAAAGGAACAATTCCATATCTTTATGGATAGTAAAAGAAACACCAATTCTATATAATGTCCAAGGCTAACCTGAAAGCGGCCCAGGATAGCCAGAAAAGTTTAACAAATAGGCGTGCTACTGACCGAGTGTACAAAGTTGGTGATTGGGTGTTTCTTAAGTTATTGTCGTGGAAAGGTGTGGTTCGATTCGGAAAGAAAGGCAAATTAAGTCGTAGGTGCATTGGACCTTATCAGATCACCGAGCGAGTCGGTGAAGTGGCTTACAGGCTTGAGTTGCCGTCAGAACTGTCCAAAGTGCATAATGTGTTTCATGTCTTTATGCTTCGACACTATGTTTCATATCCATCGCATGTGATTCCTCCATAACCTTTAGAGATTAATCCAGATTTGACTTACGACGAGGAGCCAATGAAGATATTGGATTGGAAAGATAAGGATATCATGAACAAGACAGTGCGTTTGGTAAAAGTATTATGGAGAAATCACTCAATGGAAGAAGTGACTTGGGAGACGGAGGACAAGATGAGAGAGATGTATCCAAGGTTGTTTTATGGATACTAGTGGGTATACTTGTTGTATGAAATTTCAGGACGAAATTTTTATAAGGTAGGTAGATTGTGACAGCCTGTCCAGGACTTTTCATATTTTTAATGTGAAGTTACTATAATGCCTTTGAGCGTTAGGTGTGCATTTGTGATTTGAACTAAAGTTTTGGTCCAATTGTGTTTATTCCTAAGTTTTTGGGACCAATTGAAAATAAGGAAATTGTGGTTTGTGATTGGTTAGTGGGATGGCATGTAGACCACTCATCTCACTTCTCTCTGTTCTCTCATTCTCGTGCACTCTATCTTTCTCTCTCGGATTCACTCTCTTTTTCTTCCATTTCGTACGGACAAACACCAAGGACCACCTAAACCTCACAGATCATTCTCGTGTTTGGTTCCATCATCTTCATCTCGTCTATACGAACCCACTGGTACCATTTTCAGGTAAGGTAACTTTCATTTTCACGTAAAAACCCTAGGTCCGATTCATGCATTGTTCATGCAAATTTTATTGCGTGATTTTTAGGGGATTTTAAGCTCATATGGAGTTTCTAGATGTCTCCACGAACTCGTAGAGCAACGTTGACGTGTTTTGGACGTCGGAGTGTCGAGAACGAAGCTTTTAAAGTTTGACCGGTGTTCGTGGGGTTTTTTCGACGAGATCTTGTGATCATTAGGTCCTAAAGCAGGTATGGTTTTATTCTACAAGTTGAGAGCTTCAATTTGGTACTAATTTCATGAAATTTGGATGAAAATCGAGTGAGATATGAAGTTTTAAAAATTTCCCAGATTCTGGCGCCGGCGACGGTCACCAGAGTTCAGAGGTAGGGGACGACGGAATATTTTGTCAAGTCTGACGGAATATTTCGTCAAATCTGACGGAATATTCCGACGCCGTTAGTTAGTTTGGACGAATTCTGTTATAAGTTGAGAGAATATTCTTGGAATATACCTGATGGCATTAACTGAATAGAACTTGAAAAATTCGAATTTGGACTTACCTTGGTGGTTTGGGACGGCTTAGAAGTGCTAGATGGCTGCGGCAAAGGTGAATCCTTCAATGCCGTGGGTTGTGCTCCCTGGGCTTCTTCTTGCAGCAACTTGTCTTCCTCTTCTTGACTTGATTTGGATGGGTTTGGATCGGTTCCAACCTGTTTACCACTTCTCAACATGATTACATTGACGGTTATAAAGCCTCCTTTAGGATTCACAACGGTTGAACTAGGCAATTTGCCTTGTTCTCTAATCTGCCCCATGAATTCCGCTATTTGCCCCATTTGCTTCTCCAAGTTATCCACCATTTTGTCTTGGATTTGCCTCTCTTTGTTTTGATTTTGTACTTCCTGCGTCAACGTAGTAAGTAACTTAACAATTTGATCATTATCCAAAGACATACCTGAGTTTGTTAGGGCAGATTGCAATTGGGTTTGATTTGGGACGAATGGCTTTGTATAAAACCTCAGTGGTTGCTGCCTAAATCCTCTTTGTTGTTGGGGTTGTTGAGGCTCCCTCCACTTGAAATTTGGGTGGTCCCTCCAACCCGGATTGTAGGTGTTTGAGTATGGATCATGGCGTGGCTGATTTTGGCTCCCAAAACCCACGGCATTGGTAGATTCCCACCCTCCTTCTCAATCAATTGAGGGCATTGATCGTTGGCATGTCCTTGCATAGAGCACACGCCACAAACACTTGATCCATGTATCTTCATCCCCTCGGCCATATGAGAAACAATAGAAGTAAGGTTAGCTAATTGGGATTGAATGTCGGACATAGAACTTACCTCATTCACTTGTTACCGTGGGGGATCTCTTTGTCCAACACCCTCGTATTGTTGTGCATTATGTGCTCGGTTTGCAATTAGAATTTTGGCAGCCACCGGAGTCTTGTCCACCAACGCACATCCCGCCGAGGCATCTAGCATTTGGCGTTCCATGGGAAGGAGTCCTTCGTAGAAATATTGAATGAGCAGTTCCTCCTTCATTTGGTGCTGTGGACATGAAGCAACAAGAGATTTAAAACGTTCATAATAAGATGGAAACGATTCACCTTGATTTTGTTGGATACCACTAATCCGTTTCCTCAAGAGAATGACTCTTGAAGTTGGGAAAAACTTCTCCAAGAATGCTCTTTTCATGCTATCCCAAGATGTAACCGTTCCGGGTGCTAACTCGTAAAGCCAATCTTTAGCCTTTTCCAAAAGAGAAAATGGAAAGGCCTTCATCATCAGAATGTTCCTATCGACATTGATGGGTGTCATGCTCGAACAAACCACTTCGAACTCCTTGAGATGCTTGTTGGGATCGTCCATAGACAGCCCATGGTATTTAGGAATGTGGTGCAACAAACTTGACTTCAACTCGAACTCATCGGTCTTGCCTTGGGCAGCCACGGGGTATTGAATGCATAAAGGTGTGGCATTTGCCAACCCCGAGGCCGAAAGCTCCTTAATTGTACGATCGTCCGCTGCCATAACTTCTTTTTCTTCAAATTCAGATTCGGCCTCTGAACTTGAACTAGGTTCACTAGGTTCGGGATGCCTCCTCTTTCTTCTTCTCAAATCTCGTTCAAAATCGTCGTTAAAGTCCAAGATATGTGCATGAATGGTTTGAGAACTCCGCATCATGCATTAGTACCTAACAAAGAAAACAAAACAAAATCAGAAAACCAGACACATTGAACTAAAACACATGGCAAACACAAGGGATTAGCAATTTTGCTAATCCCCGGCAACGGCGCCAAAATTTGATGTGACAATTAACTTGACACTCAAATTAAACCCTATTGATGACAATTGTAGTATATACGCAAGTGGGGATCGTTCTAGACCGGGGATTAACTAGGGATGCTAATCAATGTGAATAAGACTCAAAAACACTAAACTAGACTCTATAGACTCAAAACTGACTTTAAACACTCAAAACAGCAAGAAACAATAAAAAAAAGACTCAATTCTAGACCTAACAAGTGAATTGGACGAAAATCAACATAATGGACTCAAAAGACCAAAAGAAAACAGATTTAGACTCTAAAAACACAATTTAAGAACAAGGGGGTTTGTTTTGACGAAATTGAATTTAAAACAGAAACTTGTAATCAACTTCAAAGAAAACAGATTTTGATGAAATTGAATGGTGAGAAACTAGTTAGAGGGGTCCTTATCCACACATGAACATATGCATATAATTTGATTCCCAGTTATTCTTTCAACGAACTATGAATGACAATGTCCCGAATTAATTGTATTGAATCAATTCTCAGATTTCCCTAGATTCATTGAATTGAATGGGATACGCATCACAACCAAATTATTCTTCATCAAACGCCCTAACTATGGAATACGCATGATAGAGACATTCAACAAAGATCATTAAGTTCAATGGAAATCATAAACATCGACTAGGCATTCATAACTATGGAATACGCATGTTAATCCAACCTAGGGTTTACTAAACACAATCGTGACTAGCGATCTTTACTACTCATGAATATAAGTTTATAACGATTAGGTGAAATTCCCTTATATCCTAATATCAAATCTATGCATGCAAATTAAGTGTCGACCCTCAACCCACATACATAAACAAGTTCTTAATCAACACAGAAAAGTAAACCACATCCATAGTTTATGAAATCATAACTGGAGTAAATCAAATCATAATCAACATATGTCCATGGCTTCAAATTAGCCTCTAACTAAAAAGAAATTAGTTCCACATGTTTAACATAATTGAAAAGCAAATTAAATTAAACATGAAAACAGAAACAAGAGAAGAAAGAACTCTAGACACTCCCATGGTGGCAGATGGCATGCGCAAGGTTTCTTCCTTCCTTTGGACTGCACGGCACTACTTCTTCTCTCCTTCAATGGTGGCGGCACAAGGTGGTTGCTGTGGTGGTGGGAAGATGGTGCGGCTAGGGTGTATGAATGGTTGTGGACGGTGAAGGAATGGTTGTGTGGTGGTGGAGTGGTTGAATGAATAAATGGTTTGAATGGATGAATGATGGTGGCTGCGGCACTTTGGAATTTCTGGGTGAATGGATCATAAAGGTGCGGCACAATGTAAAATATGTATATATAGGCACCACAAACCCTAGGTCAATCAGATTAGGGCTTGGACTTAGCATAAGTGAGGGATTAGGGCCCCTAGGTGCGGCAGGAATTGTAAGTCCACAAAGGAAAAGGTTTATGGCCCAATTAACCCAAATCCACAAGGAAAATGGCCAATTAAATCAGAAATCCAAAGGGGAAGAGGATAGATAGGTGCGGCACAAATTGGAGGGAAAGGGAGATGGATTGCAAGGCAAGGCAAAGGCTTTCTAGAAGGGTTCTAGGCGCCACCTTTGTAGGAAATCTGTTTTAGGCTTCTAGAAAGAACATTTCAGTATGTTTTTAGGAAAGAACAAGATATGAAACACAAGGCATGTCTTAAGGAATGGATAAAACCTTCTAGAAGAGACAAGACATGAAACATGGAGCATGTTTTTAGGAACATGTTTGGATAATGTTGGATAAGATAAGGATATGGATAATGTTCTGGATAATGTTCCACTTTTCTTGCACTTTCCTTATCTTCTTTGTCTCAAACTTGTTTCATCATCATTAAAACTGATTCCTAGCTCCTTTGACCTCCAAATTCGTCCATCCATGGTGCTCCAAATGCATGTACTCCATTTAAGCTCAATTTTGCTCTAAAATGCACCAAAACGCACTTTCTTGCTTCACTTGCCATTTGAACCTACAAACACACGAAAATAGCTTAAATCACTATAATAAACGATAATTAACTATGTAAGTGCAAGAAAACAAGCTAACTAAGTAGCATAAATATGCTCCTATCACGCTTCTGCAAGGGGAACAGATAAGGCAAGGGAAAATGATACATTGAAGCATGTAGAGACAAGCACAACAAAGCATGTGCTGGGCCGTCCGCTACTTTTTCAAAAGAAAAAGTATTTCATATCATCAAGATCTGATGTACTCTGGATTTGATGAACTTGTTTTGACCCTCAAATTCTTGAGTCGGCTCGCAAAGATCACTTGCCACGTAGAGCCACTCATGGTCGTATTTTCTTCAAGATCAAGCCACCAACGACCCTTGAAGAAATCACAAGTCCGATTCAAGATCAAGTGTTCACCACCCTTAAATCAACTTCAACTCCAAATAAATGGGTAAGCTCAAACTTTTAACAAGTCTAGCAGAAGAAAACCCTCTAGCCCAATTCAAGAATAAACCTGTGGAAAGCTACTTCTTCAAAAGCAAAAGTATCTCATATCAGCAGAGTCGAAGACAAAGATATCTCATGGTATGCTTTTCCTTTACCCTTGCTCTTGCCTACGGGACAAGGAGAAATAGAGCGGTTGGTCGGCATTTGGAAAGATTGAACAGAGAAACAAACCAACACATTTGCCTCGTGCCTGCCTGCCATGCAAAAGAAACAAAGCAGAGAATAATGCAGCATAGGCTGTACAACTGCACGTGCTGATTCATCCCCAACTAAACCGAAGATCACTTGCCATATGAAGCCGCTCGTGGTCCGACAACCTTCAAGATCAAGCCTCAACGGCCCTTGGAGAAATCACAAATCCGATTCAAGATCAAATGTCCAACACCCTTGAATCAACCTTCAAGATCAAGCCTCAAACAGCCCTTGGAGAAATCAAAAGCCCGATTCAAGATCAAGTGTCCATCACCCTTGAATCAACCTTTAAGATCAAGCCACAACGGCCCTTTGGAGAAATCAAGATCCGATTCAAGATCAAGTGTCCATCACCCTTGAATCAACCTTCAAAATCAAGCCGCAACGGCCCTTCGAGAAATCAAAACCCGATTCAGGATCAGGTGTCCAACACCCTTGAATCAACCTTCAAGATCAAGCCTTAACGGCCCTTGGAGAAATTGCAATCCTAATTCAAGATCAAGTGTCCATCACCCTTGAATCAAAACCAGTTCAAGATGAAGCCTGTGGAAAGTCAACAAGCAAAACAAATGCACGTGCCGATTCGTCCCAGCAAAGTTGAATAGATCCCAGCCCAATCCAAGATCAAGCCTCAACGGCCCTTGGATCGACGTCTACATTGAGGAAACTTCAAAACGCACCTTCTACACGTGACAAGCACATGTATGCGGCGCGCCTTGAAGTGGGGGCATTTGTAGACATTGAAATTTCGGTAAATAAAATGTTGACTGATGGTCAAAGTTTCAACGCTCATGTATTACATAAAATTTACACGTAGCGTGTGATTCGACGGAAATTGAAATGAGTCATAAAAGCTTTCAAATAGGAAACGTGTCAACACCTGGCAGAGACGACTTATTTCATCTGGGATATTATATTAAAAAATTAGGCCTTGGAAAATTCTATAAATAGGAAGCCATTTCATTCATTTTTCATTCACCAATTCACAAATACATTTCTCTACTCCCATATTGGAAGAGAATTCTCTTAAAGTTCGTTCTTTGTTCTTCATTTTTCGTTCATCGTTCTTCGAGATCAAGCCCCAACAGCCCTTAAAGAAACGATCATCCACCTTCGAGATCAAGCCCAATGGCTCTTGAAGAAACTTCGCCAAAACCTTTGAAGAATCAACAAGCACTTTGGTCACGTGCCGATTCTTCATCCAAGATCAAGCCCCGAAGGCCCTTGGATCAACACAACTGTTCTTCAAGATCAAGCCCAAAAGCCCTTGAAGATCCATTCATCGTTCATCCGTTCGTCAAGAATGAAGCCCGAAAGCTCCTTTGAAGTTCATCCATCGTTTATCGTTCTTCGTTCGTCGTTCATCCATCTTCAAGAACAAGCTCAAAAGCCCTTGAAGATCCGTTCGTCATTCAACGTTCATCCAACTTTAGGATCAAGCCCCAACGGCCCCTGAAGATCCGTTCATCCAACTTCAAGAATCAAGCCCAAAAGGCCCCTGAAGAAACGTTCATCCGCCAAACTTCAAGATCAAGCCCAACGGCCCTTGAAGAAACCTCCCCATGTTCATCCAAGATCAAAGCCTCGACGGCCCTTGGATCAAGTCCACAAATCAAAGTCTTACGGAGATCGAATCAGAGGAACAAATAGAGATTGTAACCCAAAATCATCAAATACAAATATTATTTTTGTACACGTGTTTTTGTTGTTTTCAGGAAATTTTCGTGTTTACAACAACTTCTGTTTACATTCATATAACCTTTCTTCGTAGCCTAATTTTAGATTTTGCTAGTTTGGTCCTTGATTTATTTGTGTGAAGCAAAAGTGGTTTGGTTTTCCTTTTTCTTCTCTATTTTGGTTATGGTCCCTTAGACTGTATTGGCTCAATGAGCTCTATTTTTCTTTGAGGCGAACCTCCCGATCTCTGTTTGTATTTTTTTTTTCTCTATTTAGTAAATTTATTTATAACATTATCTTTTCATGGTAGTCATATTGAAGTAAATTTGACATTGCTGTTTATTAAAAAATAAAGAATACTGTGATACGAAATAATTGAGAAATAATTTGTCTCTAATTATTTAACATTTTTTAATGAAATAATTTATCACATGCTAATAGAACAGGTAAAATAATACATTTTCTTTTTATTATTTTACATACATTATTTGGATGTATAACTCCAACAATTTCAAATAGAAATAAATTATGCACATTCATTTTCATTTTCTATTTATTTATTTTCTTTTAGTTGTTCGATTGAAAAGATCAAAAGATAATTAAGATGATGCGTGTAAAATGTGAAAAGGATGTACAAAATCGCTCCTATTCAAACAGAGATGCATATAAAGCTCCCCTTTAAAACAACTTTACGACAACATTTTAAAGTGTCAAAATTCTTACCGAAGCCGTCAAATACAAAATTTTCATCTTCCATTCACATGTTCCTCACGTTAAAACAACCCAACGTGTCAAAAACAAAACAGAATTGTGTTAGCCGCCCATTTACTGCAGACCAATTTGCAGTAACAAAACTCGCTAGGAAAGATAAATTTTCACCGGAAAAAGCTGTCGCTAGCAAAGCCTCGCTAGTAAATTCCGCTGTTAGTATGGTATATCTACGTATTTAATCAAACAAGTCCACTTTTAATAATGAATAATTTGATATTATCGAAGACGACAATATAATAACCCTTTCAATAAAATTTGATAGTTTGATTCACTGCATGTTGATCATATGTATTTTAATTGACTGGGTGGTTGTTGAAAATAGTGTTTAAACGAAGAGAGTGTGGAAGAACGTCGAAAACGAGGACGAAAGTGAGAGAATTGATGCGTATATAGCACTCTAAGACCATCTCCAACCCTTGGGTTAAAAGTCAAATTTTTTAGTTCGGAAAATTTGGCATTTAGCTCAAAAACAATTTTTCTGCTCCAACTCTATTAGCCTTGGGTTGAAGGTTGTTTGGGGGGAAATTTGGGCTAAATATTTGACATTTAGCCCAAGGTTGGAGTAGGCCTAAGCGGATGTTCTACGTTTTAATTTACAATGTGTTAAATTTTATAATTCGATTTCACCAAATAAACCTCCCCTAGTTCCCTCTTTTGTCCCAATTCCCATGACCACTTCAACATTTGCTGGCTTCCAATGTATTTATCCGACAAAAAAGAAATTTAAAAAAAAAACAAATAACGTATTTAAAACGAACATCCCACTTACAGCCTGCCCAAAACCAACCCCCTCTCCATCCATTAAATAACTTCTCTCCGCTTATTGCAGAAGCAAAAGACCAACAGCCTCAAGAACAAAAGATAAAAATTCAGATTTTTACTTGGTTCTTTGTTTCTTCTGACTTAGTATTTTAGCTATTGCAATCCATCGAGAACACCACCACCAACAATGAGCTACTACAACCAGCAGCAGCCCCCTGTTGGTGTTCCTCCACCTCAAGGTAAGTAGATTTGCATGTTTGGGATTTTTCTTAATTTTGTTTAGATCTGTATAAAAGTCCAAGTAATTTGATAAAATTTTGGATTTTGTGACTTGGGTTTTGTTCTGATTTGTGTTTTTGCCACTTTTGGTTGTGTAAATTGGAATTGGAATAGGTTATCCACCGGAAGGATATCCTAAAGATGCTTATCCGCCACCGGGATATCCACCGCAGGGATACCCTCCACCTCAAGGGTACCCCCAAGGGTACCCTCCTCCCTACGCCCCTCAGTATGCCCAGCCTCCCCCCCAGCAACAAAGCAACAGCAGTGGCCTCATGGAGGGCTGGTATGTAATTTCCTTCTTCTTCTTCTTCTTCTTCTTCTTCTTTTACTTTCTGTATTTCGTTTCGTAAAATCTGTGAAACTGAGTTGAGTCTTGACTCAGATCTGGGTTGGTCTTGACTCAGATCTGGGTTGGTCTTGTTGAGTTTGGCACTGAGTCAACTCGGTCCCTGGTGGTTGTCCTTTAGTCAATCCTGTTTTACACCTTTTTTCACATGAATAGTACTAGTCTTGGCCTGGGGGGGGCGAGTCAACTCGGTCCCTGGTGGTGGTGGTGGTTGTCGAGTTCGGAACTGAGTCAACTCGGTCCCTGGTGGTTGTCCTTTAGTCAATCCTGTTGTACACCTTTTTTTCACATGAATAGTACTAGTCTTGGCCTGGGGGCGATGACTTTTGATCCCAAATTACCCTTTTTCATGGAGCGGTAATTACCCAACGGAAGAAGATTCTGTTAATCTCTATCATTTTTTTTTTCTTATTCGAACGAGAGTGAAGGACAACCCTGTCATTTAAGTGGTGTTTGATGTTTTTGAGGTTGTACATACGACAATAATACACGTATAGAATGTAGTCGTTTCTAGACAATACCTCACTGTTGGGTTTTTTTTTTTAAGGTGCACTGCATTTCCCAATGTATAATACTTTTCCCAACTTGTTATCCGATTTTATGAATGTTGCAGTTTGGCTGCTCTGTGCTGTTGCTGTCTGCTCGATGCCTGCTTTTGATTGGAGTTCTGGATCAAAAACATGAAGTCAAAAGTGAAGTCCATTTGATTGGATTGTGAACAAAATCTGATTCCCAGATTTTTCTCTGTTATATTGTCTATTTTTCGTGTTTTTTCCTTTTCGATTGTGAACAAAATTCGATTCCCCGGCTTGAATGTTACATTCGTTTATATCTTCTATGCGCTTATATTATTTCATTTGAGTTCTCAAGCCGAGTTGTGCTAGCTTCGTGCTTGCGTGGCTAATGCTAGCATAATTCTTATCAAGGTGGACAAAAAATTTGGAAGTTGTTTACAGGAGTACAACATTGGACAACTATGTTTTTTTGGAAGCTTATAGGTTTTTGACTTTGTTGGGTTTTATTGAGGTGATGGGTTGGATTTTGTCTTCTCGGATAAAAACAGCGGGAGGAATATTTCCTTTGTGCTGGAGGAATGTTTCTACTGATCTTTGGAAAATGGAAAATGGAAACAGGAGACGGTTTAGCCTCACAATGAGCTAGTAATAATGTGGTTCAAATTTGCTTTTGGCAATGATTGAACCTAAGACCTATCACTTACAAGTAAAGAAGAATATTACTAGACTATAGTACTAAGTGATGTCTTATATTTATTATTAGGTATAGGTTAACGAAGCAAGCCTATGATTTTCAAGCCTTTATAATTAAGTAGAAAAATTACGGATTCAGACTATTAGTTGCAATTTTCAGTTTTTTTATTTTATTAAATTTGAAATTGTTGTAGGCCTGATTTATTGAACTATTATAAGGAATAGAGAGGGGGTGGATGGCGGCAGAGAGAGATGTGTAACTCAAAAGTGTCATTACTCCCTGAAACTCAAAAATTACTTCACTTTGCTCCTGAATTTGCCCCCTAAAACTTGAAATTTGTCTCTATGAAACTCAAAATTCACTCCATAAACAATCGAAAACATTTCTTTGTGCTATTTTGATCCCAGTTTATCTCTCCCCCCCCTCTTATCTTAGTTTCATATGTGGATTTTTTTTTTTTTTTCATCTTTTCAATTCCTTTTAAGCTTAATATTTTTTTATTGTTAAATGTTGACACATAATGAAAATTTATAATTAAATTTGTTACACATGTGTTATAGTCTTATTAGATGGTGGGTTCCACTATTTTGTTATAGGATGCTACCTATAAGTTTCAAAGAGAAGAGAAAGTCCAAAAATCAAAGTGGAACGAATTTTAAGTTTTAGAAAATAAAGTAGTAACTTTTAAGTTATATAAAACAAATTGAAATCAAAATAGAAGGCATAACTAAAAATGAGTCTTAACTTTCTTGGTGAATAATAAACTTTTCAGAAATTTAATTTAATTTCATCTTTAATAGCCCGTTTGTGTCACATCCTGGCCCGGGCGCAACCACCTCCCGGGCCCGCTCCACCACCGTAGCACGATATTGTCCGCTTTGGGCCCCGACCACGCCCTCACGGTTTTGTTTCTGGGAACTCACGAGCAACTTCCCAGGAGGTCACCCATCCTGGGAGTGCTCTAGCCCTCTTCTCGCTTAACCTTGGAGTTCCTAAGGAACACGAAGCCAGTGAGCTCCCAAAAAGCCTCGTGCTAGGTAGGGATGGGAATATAGATTTAAGGATCACTCCCCTAGGCGATGTGGGATGTCACAATCCACCCCCTTTAGAGCAAGTCCAATGTGGGCAATAGCCCGATGGACAGTGGACATTTCAGCCCCTGTAGCCCGAGTGAGGAGCTCCAGCGGGGTGGAGGGGATGGACCTCGAGCGGGCCCGAGCAAGCAGCCCGTGAATTTCAGCCCGCCCTAGCGCCTGAGTGGGTATGAGCTGGGCTGACGTCAGCGCGACGTCAGCCAGCCTTTTTTATTTTTTTTCAGCCCAGCGCGTGGGAGCGCGTGAGGAAGCAAATTTTCAGAAATTGGGCCCGCGTGCCAGAAAAAAAAAAGTTACCGTTGGGGGCCACGTGGCATCCCCACAGCCCTTCGATTTCAACGGATCTTTATTATGGACCGTTGGATTTCCAACGGTAAAAAAAAAAAAACTTCTTTTAATATCATCCATTAGATCTAAGATCAACGGTCCAAGTTATTACACTTTAAAAAAAATAATAAAAACTAAAAAATAGTTTAAAATTTTAAAAAGTTACCGTTGGAATTCAAAAAATTAAAAAAAATGTAAAAAAATATTTAAAAATCCGAAAAAAATTTTGAAAAATTAAAAAAAAAAAGATTTTACTTTTCTATAAATACCTTCTCATTATCTTCTACCTTACACCACAATTTCATATCTTCTCTCAAAGTTTCAATCCAATTTCATATTTTGTCAAGTTTGAATTCAATTTCATAGTTTTATATATTTACTTTTCTATTAATCCAATTTCATATATTGTCAAGTTTGATTTCATTTCCTAGTTTTATATATTTATTTTTCTATAAATCCAATTTCATATATTGTCAAGTTTGATTTCAATTTCATACTTTTTTATATTTATTTTGCTATAAATCTAATTTCATATTTTGTCAAGTTTGAATTCAATTTCATATTTTGTCAAGTTTGAATCCAATTTCATATATTATCGATTTTAGTACTTTATGTTATTTCCAATTTATTGAATTTAGTACTTTTTGTTATTTCCAATTTATTGAATTTAGTACTTTATTCAAAACACATTTAAACACACCAAATAAAATAACATCAACATACCAAATAAAATAACATCACATACCGAATAAAAAACACACTAAATGAACTAAATAAACACACAACATGAAATAAAATAAACACCCTAAATAAAAACAAACACTAATGAACTTAAGTATCTTCAGCACCACTCAATTTCCACTGGTGTTCTATCAAGTCAATTTGGCGAGCATTGTGCATATATGGCCTTTGCATTGCAGTATATCGTTGAATGACTCTATCATTGTAACGTCCATCCCTTTGTATTGGGTCGTGTTGCACGGGTTCTTCGGTGGCGTCATGAGCACAATATATTCGTGTTCTAGAATTGTTCATCGTGTCTGACTCATATTCATCAACAACATCATAATCGTACTCATCTTCCACAATCATATTGTGAAGAATGATGCACGTCATCATGATAGATCGAAGCGACTCCACATCAAACATTCTAGCAGCACCCCTAATAATAGCCCAGCGAGCTTGGAGTATACCAAAACAACGCTCCACATCCTTCCTGCATCCTTCTTGACAGCTTGCAAAGTATTTTTCCTTTGCACTTTGTGGACGTGGCACTGTTTTGACAAAGCATTCCCACCTTGGGTAAATGCCGTCTGCTAGGTAGTATGGGCCGCTGTACTTACGTTCGTTGACCCAGTATGTGACTTTTGGTGCCTTTCCTTGCAAGACTTCATCGAACACTGGGGATTGGGCAAGGACATTAAGATCATTTTGAGCTCCCGGAACCCCGAAAAAGGCGTGCCAAATCCAAGTATCAAAAGATGCCACCGCCTCCAAAATGATACTTTTTTATCCTTTTCTGTCCCCATAAGCGCCTTGCCATGCACTTGGACAGTTTTTCCAAGTCCAGTGCATACAATCAATGCTTCTAATCATCCCTGGAAAACCTCGCATCTCGCCATTCTTCAAAAGCCTTTCCAAGTCCATATGAGTAGGCCTCCGGAGGTACTCATTGGTGTAGATAGATTCGATTGCCGAGCAAAACCTCATCAGGGACTCAAGAATGGTTGATTTTCCCATCCTCGTTATCTCGTCCACTTGGTCTGCAGCTGCTCCATATGCAAGCATCCGCAAAGCAGCAGTAATTTTTTGCTCATGCAGGAGGCCCATAGCACCAAATGCATCCGGCTTTTGCACAAAGTAAGAATCATGGTTGCAAACATCGCCCATGATTCTGTTGAACAAATGTCGTTCCATTCTAAAACGACGTCGGAAGTACGTATCAGGGAATGCACTGTTACGGACAAAATAATCGTCCAAGAGCTCCTGACCTCGTCGTTGCCTGTTTCTATCAATGTGTACAGCACGGTTGGGCCTGCAGATTTGAGCCACAGCTTGTACGACTCGACGGGAATGTGAGACTCGTGCCATTCTTGAGTCGTCATCTCTCCGTCTACGCTCATCATCCTCTTCCATCTCATTTTGGGCCCAATCCCCGGCATTGAACATTCCTTCTGATTGGTTAAACAATTCTTCCTCTTCTTGATCGATTTCCCACATCATCTTTGAAGAAGAAGAAGACATTGGTGAAGAAGGAAGCATAAACTATGAATAATGATAGGGATTTTGGTGAAGAAGGAAGCAGAAACTATGAATAATGACAGAGATTTTGGTGAAGAAGGAAGCAGAAACTACGAATAATGATAGAGAGCTTGAGAAAATTGGTGTGAGATTTCTGAGGATGGAGGGTTTCATTATATGGAGGATTTGGGCAAGGATTAGGTTGTAGATAATGACACGTGGCATGCCGTCATTCGTTAAAAATCTGGTGGAAATCTATCCTCAAAGATTGTAATCGGATTGTGACACGTGGCATGACGTGATTGGTTACAAATCTTATCGGAAATCCCTCACCAATAATTGTCCTTTCAGATAATGACACGTGGCATGCCGTCATTCGTTAAAAATCTAGTGGAAATCTATCCTCAAAGATTGTAATCGGATTGTGACACGTGGCACGACGTGATTGGTTACAAATCTTATCGGAAATCCAAAATTACAAATAAAATTATTTTGAATTTTTTTATAAATAAAAAAATTCAAATATTTTATTGTTATTGGCTTTTCGTATAATGACACGTTGCGCAATGAGAACGATTAAAAATATTATCTAAAATTACAAATAAAATTATTATGTATTATTTTATAAATAAAAAAATACTAATATTTTATTGCCAATTGCCAGGGCTATTCAAGTGTAGGGGTGGAGATGCAAAAAGGCTATTGCCAGGGGGATACACTGTTCATTAAGGCAATTACTGTTCATTAGGTGGATTGAATAGTGTATTGCCTGGGGGAGGGCTTCTACACTGGAGTTGCTCTTAGGGGCCCGACGTCCTCGTCGGCACACACGCGGCTAGGGTTAGGCTCTATACCAATTGTCACATCCCGGCCCAGGCGCAACCACCTCCCGGGCCCGCTCCACCACCGTAGCACGATATTGTCTGCTTTGGGCCTCGACCACGCCCTCACGGTTTTGTTTCTGGGAACTCACGAGCAACTTCCCAGGAGGTCACCCATCCTGGGAGTGCTCTAGCCATCTTCTCGCTTAACTTCGGAGTTCCTAAGGAACACGAAGCCAGTGAGCTCCCAAAAGGCCTCGTGCTAGGTAGGGATGAGAATATACATTTAAGGATCACTCCCCTGGGCGATGTGGGATGTCACAGTTTGCCTCTTAATGTAAAAATATCGATGTACTAAAAAAGTAACCCATTTGAAAATGTTTCTTTAAAAATTATTTCTATTCAAAAGTGCTTCTATTTGAATTACACTAAAATTTAAAATAAAATAAAAAATAAAAAAAACTAAAAATCAAGTGCTTTCCAGAACAACACTTGAAGTGTTTCATGAAGAAAGCTCGTATCAGAAACACTTCAAATATTTATATCAACCCAAAAACAATTTTACCTTTAATCTTTTTCTATCAAATACTTTTAAAAGCATTTTTCGTGATTTGAGATCATCTCTAGAAATAAAGCTAAATGTAGAGGGGGCTATTCGGGCTAAGAGTAACTCCACTGTATCCAGGGCTAGCCCAATGCGAGCTGGGTGACCGTTTGGAGTAAAAAATAATTGGGGGCACTAAAGTTATTAAGGCAGTATATTCACATATGTTTTTATAAGAATATAAATTTTTTAAGTTGGTCACATGACAAATTTTTTTAACTAGAACTAGTAGTTTTTGTTGTTTGACATTAAAGAGGAGGTGTAACATCCCACATCGCCCAGGGGAGAGGTTCTTGTAAGCCTTATATGTATATTCTCATCTCTACCTAGCACGAGGCTTTTTGGGAGCTCACTAGCTTCGGGTTCCGTAGGAACTCCAAAGTTAAGCGAGTAGCGCACAAGAGCACTCCCATGATGGGTGACTCACTGGGAAGTTCTCGTGTGAGTTCCCAAAAACAAAACCGTGAGGGTGTGCTCGGGGCCCAAAGCGGACAATATTGTGCTACTGTAGAGTCGAGCCCGGGTTGTGGTGGGGCCCCGGATCGGGATGTGACAAGAGGTCTTGCCTTCGAAACACTGTCTGTCTATTTACTTTCCAATTTGTAAAAATTTCTTTTTATAAGAGTATAAATTTATTAAATTTGGCCAAATGATTAGGAGTGGGCACTTAAAACCGAAACACGAACCAAATCGGACCGTAACGAACAGTTCAGTTTTGCGGTTTTGAAACTGAACCACAGTGTTAGAAACATTTTGGTTTCGATTTTGGCTTTTGAAAACCACATCCAAACTGAAACCGCACCTCAAATTAAATGTCATATTTTAATTGGTTATTTGTTAGAGTCCATACATTTAGTATGGACTCAACAATGTCATCCCTTTCCACCCCTATTCGAGGGATATTATCACTCATCAGTCTCTCTCTCTTACCTAGCTCTGCATGCTTAGGAGAAATTATATAAAAATTAAAAACTTAAAAAAGAAGAAGTAAAAACTGTATATATTTACCACTCCTGTGGACCATATGAATTGTGATTTTATATGTTCATATTAAAAAATGAAATGATCAGCCATTGGCGTGCATGAATCCCTACAAAATGTTAGCTTTGATTTCTCATCTGATGAAAATTATGGAAGAATTTGTTGCTGTTTTGTAGCAGGTTTGAATCCGCCTTTGATGCAGTTTTGTGTATTTTTAAACGGTAATTTTTTTCTCAAAAATCAAATTAAAACCGTTTGAAACCGCACCGAACCAAACCAAACGGTTTGTTTTCATTTCGGTTTTGACTTTAAAACCGCACTGAACCGAACCGCAAAAACTTGCGGCTTCAGTTGTGGTTTCACTCAAAACCGCACCGCAACAAACCTTGCTCACCCCTACAAATGATAAAGAAGTTAGACTACAAGGAGGTCTTGGGTTCAAAACATTATATGTGTTTTTTTACTTTCTAACTTTTACAAATTTCTTTTCATATGAGTTTAAACTTATGAAATCTGGCTAAACGATCAAGAGGTTCATCAGAAGCAATGTTTTTGTTGTTTAAAATTAACGAGAGCTCCTGAGTTTGAAATGCTATGTGCATGTTTATTATTTTCAATTTCTTCGAATTTTTTTGGATGTTAATTTCTTTTTAGGGCAAAAGACAGTTTACTACCCTCATGTTTGGTGGTTTTCAACATTTAGTACATCAAATTTTTTTTCATCCCAGAGTCATACCTAAAGTGTAAATTTTGGGACAGTCTCATACATTCGTTAGTCAAACTGTTAGTTCTACCGTTATGTGACGACTTGGGTGCCACGTGTTATTAAAAAATATTAGAATAATTATTTAAATAAAAAATAATATTAAAATAAAAACCCACCTTGCAAAGAAGAAGAAGAAGAAAAAGAAGGAGGAAGAGGAGGAGGAGAAGAAAAAAAAACCCGAACCCAGAAGAAGAAGGAGGAAGAAAAAGAAGAAGAAGAAGGAGAAGAAGAAGGAGAAGGAGAAGAAGAAGGAGAGGGAGGAGGAGGAGGAGGAGGAGGAGGAGGAGAAGAAGAAAGAAAGAAAAAAAAAAGGAAAACCGAACCCAGAAGAAGAAGAAGGAAGAAGAAGGAAGAAGGAGAAGAATGAGGAGAAGGAGGAGGAGGAGGGGAAGAAAAAGAAAAAGAAAAAGAAACCCCCGAACCTAGAGGAGGGGGAGGAGGAGGAGGAGGAGAAGAAGAAAAAAAAGAAAAGAAAAGAAGAAAAAAAAAAGAAAAAAAAAACAACCGAACCTAGAAAAGAAGAGGAAGAAGAAGGAATAAGAAGGAGAAGAAGGAGGAGGAGGAGGAGGAGGAGGAGGAGATGAGGAAGAAGAAGGAAGATATATATAGGAATTGCTTAAGGGGAGGGATCCCTATTTTTTTGAAAAAAATTGGGACATGCTCCCCACCGTTGGATTTAACTTTAATGAAATTGTGTGACCTGTGTTTTAATCTCAACCACACAATTTCATTAAAGTCAATCTAACGGTGAGGAGCGTGTCCCCATTTTTTTTGAAAAAATGGGGATCCCTCCCCTTAAGCTCCCTGTATATATTATTTTTATTTAAATAATTATTTTAATATTTTTAATGACACGTGGCGCCTAGCCATTGTCTACATGGGCGCCATGTCATCACTTAACGGGAGAACTAACATATTGACTAACAGATGTATGAGACTGTCCCAAAATTTACACTTTAGATATGACTCTGGGATAAAAAAAATTGATTTACTAAATGTTGAAAACCACCAAACATTAGGGTAGTAAACATATATATACCCTTCTTTTTAATTACTAGCTAGTAATTATGTGGGTTGCAGCTTCTAAACATTCATTCCAATTTAAGTCTAACATTCAATAAAGAGTAATGCTTAGATCAAATTTGCAAGTCATATGACGGGTCACCAATATGTTTAATTTAGTATTCATTTATTGCTTATACATATCAATTAAAGACTTGAAAACATCATTATTTAATATTGACAAGGTTAGTAACTAAGAAAAAACACATGACGATTTATATAAAAACATTTTAAAAGTTCAGATAAAAGGAAAACAAAACTCTAAGCTTGTGATTTTTGGTTCCCATCTTTTGATATAAAATAAATTAGTTGTTCCGTGTTTCTAAATTATTAAGTTTTAAATGTTTTTTTAATATGAATTTATCAAAGTCTTATGTGTGAAAACAAATAATTTTTTCTATGAAATTATGATACATTTTTTGGTGTCGGCCCAGGCCTCAAAAATTTTAGGACCGGACCCTGCCCCTACCAAATTGCCCAAGCAATTTATGCCCAGTCTATTGAGCTAAGGTAATTCTATCTTAGTGAACAATAATTGCGTGGGTTCAAGCTTCGCTGATAGCTAATTTAACAAAATCTATCGTTTCACAAAAAAAAAAAAACTGCCCAAGTGCATCTCTGCCCCTAAAATGAATTGTCTAAGCAATTCGTATTAAAAAAAATTATTTTTATGCATAATAAAAAATAATTTAATGCTTAATTTCAGATTTAATTTTTAATCAATCTCGTCTGCCACGTGTCATTATCTGAAAATATAATTTATCTAGATACATTTTCAACCAATCTCGTAAGCCCAAGTGTCATGATCTTTTATTTTTTTAATTTCTAAGTTTATTTTCTGAATTTTTTTATATCATTTAATTTATCAAACTTCATTAATATAGATTGTTGGATTGGCAACAGTGCCACATCACACAGTAACTTTGAATTTTATTTTCTGAATTTTCTTTTATTTTTTAATTTTTAAAGTTGGAAATACTTGGACCGTTGATTATAAATCTTACGGGCCAGGTGTGGACACATGTTCTAGTCGTTGGGATGGATTTGAGTGCACCTGCAAGTGGGCCCCGCCGTCTGCTTTTGGTTGGCTCACTCTCCTTCTTTTGCGTGTTAAAGCCCTGCGCCTGACAGCAGGAAAAAAATAAAAAACATGGCTGACGTCAGCCTGATGTAAGATCACTCCAGTCAGCAAATGTATTGCATCCCACTTAAATTTTTAATGTAAATTTTTTATTCAAGCTCTCCAATGATTTCATGCTTCCACAAAAGAAAATAAAAACAACAATCATTGAGGGCCTCCAGTCTAAAGAAAAAAAAATTTCTTAACACTCTTAGGATGAGTGTTTTTATTCTTCAAAAGAAGAAAGCACTTGTGCGAGGTCATTCACCAATTCAAGATGATGTATTTAATTAGAATTGTCACTTACTACTGTAGTCCAGTGGTGTTCCTCTTTCTTTATAAGTAGAAGGTCTTAGGTTCGATTCTCGCTAAAGGCGAATTTGAATCATATTATTATATTCCAACCGTGTTTGCCGGCAATCATCCTAATAACATAAATATAAGCTCAAAACAAAGAGGACAAAACTATATCATTGAATCAGACTAAGCAGTAGGATCCAAAGCATATACATATTGTTGGTGTATGAATGAACTAACTCAACCTATGACAGCATATTGCCCTCAGCCCTCTCTGGTTAGTAGGCAAGACCCCACTCTAAACGCGCAGGGCAGGGCAGGGCAGAGCATGGCGGGTAGCAAAAATCACCGTCAAAGACGAAGATGACAGCCGATGACAGCCGCCTCCGCCTCTATCTTGAAGACCAAGAAGAAGAAGGAAAAGAAAAAATAACAAGACAATTACAACAACAAAAGAGATGCAGTTAAGTTAACTTTTCTATCCCACTGTGAGTCCTAATTTTCCGCATTTTGACGCAGATTCATAGTTTGCAAAAGGAAATGAAAACTGCCATGAACCAGACTTTCCTACAATGAAACTAATCATAATACAAATCACCCGTCTCTGTGTAAGGTGAATTTGGTAACATAGTTTAATTACAATAAAACATGTGTGCGCTCTCAAGAAACTTCTCTTTGATTGCTCTTGCATGTTTCCAACTTTCATTCAGGGACGATTCATCTGCATATATTGACACTAAAATGAAATTTAATTCAAAAGCTTGGTAAAGATAATCAGACAAAGTTACAATCCAATTACCCTAAACCCTATCTACAATAATCAAAATTAGAGCACACAGAGAGAGAGAGAGAGAAAGAGAGAGAGAGAGAGAGAGAGAGTAGGCATGTATGGCCTCATCATAATCATTAAACAAAAAAATAAATGCCAAACTAGACTGAACGCCATATATATCCACAACTACTACAATGACAGTTCAAATATATATTAGAACGATCTACAAATACAGAATACGTGTGTTCGTTGGAGTGCAGTTGCAAAGAGAGGTTTTCGGCAGGGATGAACAAAACTTGTGTTTAACAACAAGGGGGATTTCTCTAATGATAGTAAAGTAAATAAACTCATTAAGCAAGCATTCAGCCCATTTGCACAGGCAAACTTTCAATTGTCAGAATAATTACTGTCTTTTTGCTAAAAGCAAGCATAAACTCAAGCCAAGATTATAAACTCACTACTTTAGCATTTCAAACCAAGCCAAGACAATAAATTCACTGTAAAAAAAGAAAATATGCCATGTGAACTTTACCGTCTTCGCAGCATTTCTTCCTTTTAGTGTCTTCATTGCTGCTTCTGCAAAAGCTTGTGCTGCTTCTGCATCAGCTTCAGCAGCCTCAGCTTCCCTGGCTGCCTCTTCGGCTTCAGCAATGGCAGCTTCTGCCTCTTTCACTGCTTGAGCAGCAGCTAAAGTGGCTTCCCTGGGGGTCATAGTCCTCATCTTCGCAAGCTCCAAATCAATTTGGGCTTTCATCAGGATGGTAGCCTCATCATTGTCAAATTTTGGAGACGCCATATACCTTCCCTCAAAAGGAGACACCATTGGTCTTCCCTCAAAAGGAGATGCCATACGTCTTCCCTCAAAAGCAGACGCCACCTGTCTTCCCTCAAAAGGATACGTCGAGGTATTTCTTCTTTTTTCAGATAACGCTGGAGTAGGTGCAATCCTGTATCTGCGTTTTACCTGTCAAAACAAAAACACAAACTAGTAAGATCAAACTCTAATCAACTCTAACCATATCCAATTCTAGGGTAAACATCCCTTGAGGAATATCAAATCATAAACTAGTGTCCTTTCTTTTTTTCACAAAGAAAATCCCAATTGAAGCACATGAACAAGTCAGTATTGTAGACCAAGTAAATTATATATCCAAGTACAAGCAAGCATTAGATATCATAATATCCTCAATATTCATCCGCCTAGCAAGAATCAATATTAGATACAATGACTTTTTTTTACACTCCATTCAAAATTTCCATCCAACTTACACCGATAACAATATTTTCTTGATTTCATCAACATTTCCGTACTTTTACATAGTAAATATGTGCATCAATACCCATTATTTAAATAAAAAATAACCATATAATAAAAAGGAAAACTAATGAAAAGGGTTTGAAAACTTTGAGTTTTAACGATAAGGACAAACTAAAGGGTAAAGTGAATAGTACCAGGATTGACTTTTTAGTATAAAAATGTGGTTTTTCTTTAAAGTGAACAGTACCAGGAGCTTTTCGTTAAAGCTTTCTATATAAAAATTAAAAAAAAACGTATTTAAAAGCAGAATATGGCATTACATTTCCATTTTTTGTCCAATGATAAAAAAACCAATGTAATCAAAGATTCTCAAGCCATAGCCAAACTCTCTTGAAGCTGTGATTCATAAATCATGTCTTAACACTTCCATTTACTTATGTAAAAGTTGGTTTAGTATAGTATTGTATCAGATAAGAAGATGTAGGTGGCTCACATACGATGATTTCAATAAACTTCTAATATGTGAGTAAATTAAAATTTTACAACAATTCAATCACCCATACCTTCACTGCATTCAAAGTTTGGGGAACAATAAGCCGTCAAAAGAACACGGCTTTTTTTTTTGTTTATCTACCAAATCTAAGAAAAACTAAGGTAAAATTCTCAGTCAATCATTCTACTACCATGGAAAAATCAAAGCCCAACTCTGAGTTGTCAGCATGCAAACATGGACCACGAAAGAACAAGTAATAAACATGAAAGTAAACCAATCATATCAGAATCCGACAAATTAAGCCCCCGCTAAACCTATATCATGGGACCACTATAGAAACACTGAGATCGGACAGAAAGGCTTATCTTGAAGCCATTAACCCTAATATAAAGGGGGAAAATCAAAGTGAGCAACAGAAGGAAAGAGAGAGTCGAATGCAGGGAAAAGAAAAATACCGACTTGAACCTCTTCATCCTTCACCACAAAGCAAGAGTACTGTGTTCTCTCTCGCCCTTCGTTTTTGGCCTTATCCCCAAAGCCAACAATGAAAACAAAAAAGGGAGCAATACTACTAGGTAAAAAGAGGAAAGGTGGACCGAGAAAAGCAGAAAAACCAAGGAGAGATAATATACCCGTTTAGATACCTACCTGTTGCCTTAAAAGGTAAAGTTCTTTTCAATTCAAGATGTCCAGATACCAATTTATTCAAATAAAGAAAAAGTTCGGGAGATTGATGGAAAATACAACACGTAAAATTATTTTTATTGAATTTAGAGAGCATAAAAGAAGAATAGACCTACACACGTACAAATGGAGTGTTTAGCAGTCTGACCAGATTGGCAGAACCAAGGGAAAAGGCACTACATGGGCCATAGAAAAGTGCAATTTATAGTGTAATCAATCAGATCTCGAATGATTAAAAATAGAGAAAATCTAGGATGAAAAAACCTGCAAGACTGTTTAAATAGTTGATCTTCTAAACCTCATTAATTAATTCTGGAAATTACCATGTACGGGAATTTCAATCAGAAAAAGCATAAAGTTGCCAATCACCTATGAAAATTTCTTCCTTTCATGTGTAGAGTAAATTGACATAGTTATTAAAATTATTCTTGTCATGTGGCACGTGTACCTTCAGTTGTAATGAACATATGCTCCCACACCCAAAGTTTGATCTCCCTACACCTTTGGCCCCGTTATTATCAACCAGAGCTTTCTAGTATGCAGCATATTCCCAAATGATCCTTTTTTTTTGGAGTACACATTCCAATATGATGACAAACCTCGGAAAACCTAACCTTTTTATACATGTGTACATCGTTTGATTACTTGCCGTACAACAATCAAAAACCACATTGAATGCAACAAATCTGACCTTTTAAGTCCAACTTACTTGTAAGTGTATAAAAATGACAACTCCATGCACAATAATTAATCATTAATTGTTTGTTCCACAAAAACCACATAATCTAACACCAATAAAAACCCCATAAAAGCTATTCATATAGGACAACGTTTTGAGATTATTAGACCAAAATATATTTACCTTAATCAATTTACGGCTTGCTGTCAAGTATTTTAATTTCTCAGATAATAGCCTCTTGAAATCTTGAGGAGCCCAATATTCGTCCTACAAAATAAAATCTCTGAAAGTGAGCTGATTACACAAAATAATAGCAAGAAAATAAAGCTAGCATATTACACAACTCAATAGCATAAAAAGACAAATAGATGTAGCCTTACGTTAGCATAGTTATTGTTAAAATTGTTGTAGATCTTATTCAGCTTATTCAGCTTATTCAGCAGTATGAACAAATTGAACTATAACCTATCTGAAGTATATGATTTTGTGTACTTAACCTTGGGAGGATATACAAGTGCGTATCAGTGAACCCAGAGTAGATGTCATTTGTGCAGTGTTGCAAAATGTCAGTTTATTTTTGAAGTTTAAGAGAGGGAGGGGTTTGCCTTGCAGTAGAGGCATTGTTTTCATAACCACTCTTATTGACAAGGGTAGGCTATCATACGTGGGGTTTACTTTACAACTTCCATTATGCTAGAAGATGAAACTGGACTTCAAAGTTAACGAGATTTGTGCAAAAACTCATTTCTCTTGGAAAAGGTGTACGACTAAACAGGTCCAGCCACTCTTTAAACTTTTTTTTTCTTTTTAATTTCCTAAACCTTAATGAATTTGAAACCCGAGAGAGCAATTCATGACAATGTCAATAACAATGTCCCCTTGTCTTGAACCATGATATGACTGAAGGCTATTTCATTACCAAATATTGCCAATCTCCAAGCTTATTAATCAGTGGATCCTTGGATTAAATTACATTCACACTTCACTACCTTTTGCATAATTCTTGAAAGCAAAAAGGGAGACAAAATATCCTCAAGGAATCCAAACAAAGAGTAATAGAGAAAGCAATGCATAATATAAAATTTAAAGCTAAATATCCGCAACCAAAAAACTGATGTGTGTAATCAAGAATGTCTGAATATTATACAGAGCCTCCCTGCAAGGGGCAATGAAAAGAGGGTTCCACGTGCACCATCAGCTTAAAATATATTCCTTTTTTATTTTATTTTTTTTGTGGCTGGCAATTGTTCTTATATTCCCAACCCTGATGCTTTCTAGAACAGCAGTGAGAAGCCCCATATAACCAAAATGCAATAAACTCCTTTATTTATTCACTATGAAAATATTAGCTGAACGAGCACACTGAACTACATCACTAGCACGTGATATTTTTCAACTTCATGAAACATTTAGTAAATGGTTTGATATAATCAACCAATTTATGACCAGATACTAATGAAGTGGGATGTGCCACAGAAAATTGCAAATACCATATATAATTTTTGTCAGACATAGAGGCTACCTCTATATATCCAGCAATAGTCGTTTTATTAGATCCACCAGGCTCCTTCAACCTAGTTATAGCTTCCATGACAAGATTGTCCAGCCTACAAGCATTAACAACAACAATTAATCATCAAAGTTACAGCAGAATTTAAAATTTTGAAGTATGACAAGAAAAAAAAAATTGAATAATAGCTTGTAGGCTGATTTAATTGAATAATAACTAACTAATAGTCTATAATTGTAAATGATAATATAGCAGCAACACCTATGATAATTGCAAATATTAAAGACACCAGAAATTTTTATCTTTAATACCACAATTATTTCAGTGCTGAACAAAAGGAATGAAACAATTGTAAGTATGCCCCAATCTAATGTTATTGCTTAACTATAGAGATTATATAATTAACTTGGGAAAAGAAGTTATGAATTCAAAAAGATGACCGCTGTCCTTTTGCTTTTGTGCCCCTTACAAATTAAATATGTCCATTACTATTGTTCAAACAACCAGTTCTCTATTGTTTTATAACATATAATTGCTTGTTCAAGTTAAGGGGCCGCCATGTACTTGCAACAGTAAAGATCAGTCCAGTTCACAAGGAAATAAAAAAACCAGGTAAGCGTCTACAAATCATGGAATAAGAGCAAGCATCTCTCTAGTGAAATCGGAGGAGGCCATATTATACTTACTTCAACACACAAAATGCTCATGTATGTGTAAATGACAGTGATTTAACTCTATGGAGGATTTTAGACACCCATTTGATTTTGTATATCTTCTCAATTTAATCTGAACCCTAACACCTTTAAAAATGAAGTACCTAGTTGGACAATTGATTGATCCAACCCGCCTTCAGCCTATCACAATCCACAGTAAACTACAAATAAACAAATAAGCAATGCAACAAAGATTACTGGTCCACAACATTTAGCATGTCAAATTATGAAAAATTTGGACAGAGAACTCAACTAGTGAACTTCTGAATCTTAATAAGTGTCACGCACAAAATGCTCCTACATGTCAACAAGAGAGATGCAACGCTGGGTGCATTTCAGTTTTTATATTTTATTTAGAGTTCAATCAGTTCTCCCATATCAAAATGAAGCCACTAATCTCACACAACTAACCAATCTAAACCCTTCAAGATGTCATGAATAACATTAACAAACAAATCAACCTGCTGAATTGCACAAGAGCTATTGGTCCTCAAAAACTGAAAAGAATATATCAGATGGGCAATATTTAAATACGAGATTTGGCAATGACTTTTAAAAAACAAGAATTCGAAAAAGCCAAGAAACCTGTCTAACCTCACAATAGATTTTCTTGGACCAGAAATCTGCTGGGTCTCACTAGAAACTGAAATGGGCTTAGCATCCATCATTTCATCATCGCTTTGAACAACAGTACTGAGAGGCGTAGAGTTTTCATCCTGTTTAGGCATTCTTCTAAGTGCTGTCTTAGCTTTCTCTCGAGAGCCCCATCCATTTGCCATGACACTCATATTTCTCCACTTATCCTACCCACGATGATACAAAATAAAATAAAATACTCCATACGAACACAGACCAGCAAATAGTTTCAAAAATCTGTTGAAGAATTGATAAAAGCATCGGTACACTTCATGTCCAACGAAATGAGTAGTACAACAAGTATATAGTGTTAAAAGAAACCCTACCTTAAGATCTACATTTGAGCGAGTATACAGAACGCCACTAAATTCTGGATCTTTAAGTATGGTCCGCCATTTTCCTGCGCCATGTTTAATAACTCCAGCTTTAAGGGCTGATTCTTCTTCCGCCGTCCATTTCTGCTTAGGAGCACCCATATGGGGTAACACCGAGGAACTCCGCCACAGAATCAATCTGCAAAGCCTTAGTGAACTAAAAGGCTAAAAGCATCCATAGCAAATTTCAACAGCCGAACGTGAAATTTCCATACCACACAAACACAACAAAATCTAAATTCCCAGCATTTATTCAAAAGGAAACACAATACAATTCAATTTCCCAATCAAATGTCACGAATTTGTTCAAATCACCTCGAAAATCAACGAATCCAGACAATAAGAATCGAAATTACATGAAGGGGTAGGGAGAATTACCAGAAATCGGCGACTGATTCATCGAATTTTAATATGAATTCGATTGCCAAGTTTAAATTCAATTCGCTGTTCAGGGGTCTGATATTTGATTTGAATTCGGTTCAGAGGGTCCGAGGGAAGGTGAAGGCGTTGGTCGCTGCTCTCTCGCGTCCACCTCGGATTTTTGCGGATCGACACGAAAAATCAGTTTCAGGCCTTGCTGGCCAAAGAGTGACATGCAATTTCCGTTGTGCTCTGATATGGCAGTGACGTATAAAGGGCACGCCCATGGGGCTCCGGATCTATTTATAGTTCAAGTTGTGTTTTTCTTTTTTTTATTATTATTATTCTTATTTTATTTTTTGAGTGGAGAAGGGTGATTCGAATTTAAATATGTTGAAACATTATTACGAAATTGAACTAGGTAGAGATACGCTCTAATTCTGATATCTATATTATTGTTCGTTATGTGAGTTTAAAGTACGGATGTGATACGTTATAATTTATATAAGTCGTCAGATTATTATTTTGAAATTTTGTTTACCGTTGTACCAACAAGAAAGAAAAAAACAGCGCGAGCGGGGTTAGCAATTGGAAGGCGTGAACGACAATTTTGGCGGTTCAATATTATCATCTTTATATGCTGAAAACAAAAAAATTATGAAACTTTTTTTGTTTTTGCCAACATTCAAATGTATTTGGTAAAAGAATTACAATATGAAATCTTAACCATAAATTTCCAATTATAAGATTAAGGATAAACTCAAATGTCTTAGGTTATAATCAAATCAATTGACACGGTTAATTAAATGACATTCAATTGAATCAAATTGATAAGGAAT
Organism: Crataegus laevigata; assembly: GCA_963580275.1. Classification (NCBI taxonomy): domain Eukaryota; kingdom Viridiplantae; phylum Streptophyta; class Magnoliopsida; order Rosales; family Rosaceae; genus Crataegus; species Crataegus laevigata. The sequence continues at coordinate 20,748,634 of OY756941.1, read as the reverse complement.
GTACAAATATTGAATGACACGATTAATTTGAATGACATTCATTGGAATCAAGTTGATAAGGGATATACAAATATTGAATTTTAATCATAAATTTCCAATTATAAATGCAAGGATAAACTCAAAAATTTAAGGTTAGTGTCACGTCATTTGACACGATTAAATTGAAGGACAAAATCAAATTGATAAAAAAAATGAAAAAAAAAAGCTGTACAAATATTGCCTCTTCATCATAAAATTTCAATTATACGATACAAGGATAAACTCAAACATCTTAAGTTCATGTCAAATCATTTGACATGGTTAATTTGAATGACATTCAACTAAATCAAATTGATAGGATGACAACTAAGGCATCCAAAGTATCAATTTTTATTTTATTTTTAGTTGAGGAGAGGAAGGCGATTCGAACTTGAGACTTATTTAACTATCGCTTGTGATCACTTAGGCCTCGTTTGTTATGCCATATTAAACACCGGATAGAGCTATTTAATACAAACCTAGTGTTTGGTACTCTTATGTATTAAGGCAATTGCACAAGCCATTCCAGCTTACCCTATGAATATCTTATGTTTCCCAGATAATATTTGCAATTATATAGATGCTGCGATTGCTAGTTTCTGGTGGGGTCAAAAGCGGGGCGGGAAAGGAAAATTCATTCGGTTAATCGTCATTGTTTGGGATTACCAAAACAACATGAAAGCATGGGGTTTCAGAACTTGAAGCAGTTTAATATTTCTTTATTGGCAAAACAAAGCTAGCGCCTGATCAACGAACCTGAGTCTTTATGGGCAAGGGTCATGAAGGGGAGATACTTCCCAAATTGCTCATTTCTTGATGCTCTAAAGAGGGTAGGGCATCCTGGGCTTGGGCTAGCTTTTTGGCAGGCAGAGAAATTATTGATAAAGGGGCACATTGGCAAATTCTGGATGGGGAAGTGGTGCGAGTTTGGGTTGATCGCTGGGTTTGAGGCTTGAACTTGGGCCATCCTAACCCAGCCCCGGGCGTTCTCTTGGACCCATCGAGAAGGGTGTCATCTCTTTTTGATGCTCAGTCTCGGGTTTGGTTGATGGATGAAGTGGATGGGTTTATTGCGGTGGAGGATAAGCAAGATGTTATTGATACCCCAACTTTAAGGGCTGATTTTGGATCTTTAAGTATGGTCTGCCATTTTCATGCGCCATATTTAATAACTCCAGCTTTAAGGGCTGATTCTTCTTCCGCCGTCCATTTTAGTGTAGGAGCACCCATAGAGAGTAACACCGAGGAACTCCGCCACATAATCAATCTGCAAAGCCTCAGTGAACTATATTAGACCCTACACTCGTGGACAAAAATCAACATAAGTAAACACATCAAAAATCGAAAAACAAACACCAATAAACGTTCAAAACTGAAAAGCAGTGTAAACGAACACCAGTAATTATTATTATTATTCAAAAGCCAAAAGGCTAAAAGCATCCATAGCAAAATTCAACAATCGAACGTGAAATTTCCATACCACACAAACACAACAAAACCTAAATTCACAGCATTTATTCAAAGGGAAAACCCAATACAATCAATTTCCCAATCATATGTCATGAATTTGTTGAAATCACCTCAAAAACTCAAGAATCCAGACAAAAAGAATCGAAATTACATGAAGCGATACGGAAAGTTACTAGAAATTGATGTCTGATTCATCGAATTTTAATATGAATTTGATTGCAAATTCAATTTAGTGGTCAGGGCTCTGAGATTTGATATGAATTCAGTTTATCTGTTACACGAAATTTCCGTTGTGCTCTGATATAGCAGTGATGTGTACAAAGGGCATGCATGTGAGGCTCCAGAGCTATTTAAGTGGAGAAGGATGATTTAAACTTAAATATGTTGAAATATTATTAAAAAGTTGAACTAGTTCAAGATATGCTCTAATTTTGATATTTATATTATTGCGAGTTTAAAGTAAAAATGTGATGTGTTGTAACTTATATGAGTCATCGAATTATTATTTTGAAATTTCGTTAATTCAATTAACTTTTAATTACTGTTTTAGCAACAATAAGGAAGAAACGGTGTGAGCGGGGATAGCAGGTAGAAGGCGCGAATGACAATTTTTTTCTTATATGCTTAGAATAAAAAATTATCAAACGAAACAATGAGGACAACAAGATGCAAGAATTATTATTATTATCATCATCATCATCATCTTCTAGTGGATCGAACTAGAACCTTTTCTTTAAAGAGCTATCCACAAATAAGTAAGTCTCAATCTTTCTTGTTCTTCTACTTGTTCATTTCACAAGGTGTAAAAGTATTTTAAAAAATCATGAAACTTTTTTTGTTTTTGCCAACGTTCAAATGTATTTGATAAAGAATTACAAATATGAAATCTTATCCACAAATTTCCAATTATAAAATTTATCTTTCATTTCTTCATAAGGTGTAAAAGTATTTTATAAAATTATGAAACTTTTTCCGTTTTGCCAACATTCAAATGTATTTGATAAAGAATTACAAATATGAAATCTGAACCATAAATTTCCAATTATAAGATTGAGGATAAAATCAAACATCTTAGGTTAGAATCATATCAATTGACACGGTTAATTGAATGACATTCAACTAATTCGACTCGACAAGGAATGTACAAATATTGAATTTTAATGATAAATTTCCAATTATAAGATATAAGGATAAACTCAATCATTTTAGGTTAGTGTCAAGTCATTTGACACAACTAATTTGAATGGCATTTAGCGGAATTGAATTGATAATAAATGTACAAAATTTGAATCTTAATCATGAATTTCCAATTATAAATGCAAGGATAAACTCAAAATTTTAGGTTAGTGTCATGTCATTTGGCACAATTAATTTGAATGACATAATCAAATTGATAAAAACAAATTGTACAAATATTGAATCTTCATCATAAAATTTCAATTATAAGATACAAGGATAAACTCAAACATCTTAAGTTCATGTCATGTCATTTGACATGGTTAATTTGAATGACATTCAACTGAATCAAACTGATAGGACGAAAACTAGGGCATCCAAAGCATCAATTTTTTTTTTCCAGTTGAGGAGAGGAGGTGTGACATCCCGTCCCGAATTTTCTATACGCACGATGTGAAATGACAAAATTGCCCTTACCTACGCGTGAACGGGTGTATTTTGGATGCGATATTGGGCTTTTTGGTGTCCGGAATATTAAGCCCAAAGATTTGGGCTGATAAAGTTACACGTGTGCTTGCACATGCACACGCCCACGTACACAATTCTCTTTTTCTTTCTTTCTTCCTTATCTCTCTCTCTCTCAAACTCTCACTTTCTCTCTCTCGACATCCAAGTACAGAACACACACACGCAAGCCATCTCGACACAAATCAACCTGAGGTAAGCCTATTCTTACTCCTTGAGATTGGCTGAGTTTGTTCATATTGGTTACAAGCTTTGAAACCCTCGCAAACAACTCGAACCCGTGACCTAAACTTAGGGTACTATTCATCAAGTTTTGTTTTGGATTGTTTTAGGTGAAACTAAGATCACCACAAGCTTTAAAACCTTCCCACGAGGCTCGGAGTACCTCGTTTACAAGGTTTGGACGTCGGAGTTGGTAGTTTCGAAGTTCACCGACTTTGGAGAATTTTCCCAACGATTTTCTCGTGGTTTTTCGAAGGATTTGAAGGTACAAATGTGTTCTACATTGAATTTGGAGCATTTTGGTATAAATTTCATGAATTTTGGATCAAAAATGAGCTAGAACGGACGTTTAGAAGTTTTGGCCGGAATCGGTCGCCGGCGCCGGCGACGGTCGCCGGAAAAACCAGTCCGGCCGGCGACCTGAGGTAGGGGGTGACGGAATATTCCGTCAGAGTTGACGGAATATTCTGACGCCGTTAACTGACGCCGTTAACTGACGCCGTTAGAAGTTAACGGAATATTCCTCGGCGTGCACAGCACGTGGCGCGCGTGGCCGGCGCGTCTGGCCGTGCCTGGGCCGGCGCGTGGGGGCGCGTGCGGTGTCCTAAAATTATTCTAAAAATATCACGACGATCGTGACGTCGTGTAGGTCGCGTTGGTATATTCAAATACCAAAATTGACCTTCGTATGAAAAGTTAATTACGTAGTTTGTTTATGTGCTGTTAATGACGGTTTTGCGATTAATTCATGTATAGGTGAGACGTATCCAGCGGACGAGCGCAGTCACTCTAGGCTCGGGGGATACGACCCGTCGACATACCAGTGAGTGGGCTTTTGTTTTCAGTATATATATAAATGACGTTTTTCCCAGAAACGCAAATTGATTGATTTACGAATTGATTGGATTTGATAATTAGAATGCCATGTCGTATGCCTACTATAGTATATAAATATGATTATGATTGCATATGTTGTGCGCGACGCCGAGGACGGCCAAGTAAGTCAGGTAAGTACTGTGGTAGTGCTTGAAATGATGATAGATTGTGATTTAGTTAATCACCTGCACCTCGGGTGTTTGTGCTCCGCCAGAGTAGGGCCTAGCCTTCACGTGATCGTTCACCTCTCGCACCGTACGCTCACCTTGGATCCAAGGCAGGTGCCTAGCCTGTCGTACAGACCACAATAGGTGGTTCCGACTCGTTGGTGACCCGCGATTCGTCGCACAGCCTTCACGTGATCGTAGCACAGGGCGTAATATTATACACCTAGCCTGTCGTACAGACCACAATAGGTGGTTCCGACTCGTGTGCAGGATGATAATGATTGATAGGGATTGATTATGATGGATGAGATATAGATCCAGCCGTACAGGTCACTAGAGGTGACTCCGGCTGATAGGACACTAGGGACACCCTAGTTTCATATTACTTGCCTGATGATAATGATTTTCGGAATTGATATATTGACATGGCCTAATCTTGAGCTTGACGATGGGTTTGATTTGTAGACGATGTTTTCGTATATAAGTTTATATACGTGTTATTTTCTGGGAAAATTATACTGATTTACAGCGAGGGGTTATTTATGAAATTATGAAATGGTTTTGGAAAACTTTGTTTTTGCCCACTCACCTTTTATGTTTTACGCCCCTCCAGGTACTAGGTAGCAACGTCGTGGACGGTTAGCGAGGCGCCAAGGCAGTTCTGACAGACCACCACTTATGTAGGATTTTCTTTCGTAGTTGTAATGTTTGTTTAAACTTGACTGCACCTAGGATCGGCTCTGTATCATATGTACATTATCAACTTAACTTTCACTACTGCACTCCATGCCAAATTTGCTTCCGCTGACGTCTTTGGCTACGTCACTCACACGTGACGGCCGGCACGCCTCGGTTTTAGGATCGGGGTGTGTCAGGAGGGCGATTCAAACTTGGGACTTATTTAACTATCATTTGTGATCACTTGAGTCCCTCTTCCATCAATAGAAACCCTCATCCTTGACCACGCGCTCTAGCACAGCCTTTCTCGTGTGAACATCCACAATGAATTTAGTGTGTTTTTGCAAAACTCATAGAAATCAGAAGTCGTTTAGTTATTTAATTGTGACCTGATAGGTAGACAAACATTGTGTTATTAATAAAACAAGAAATTTTCACAACAATAAATATAGTAACATACAATTTTCGATTTAAGTGAATAATTCTTACAAGGATGACCTATGATTAATAATGACCTAAAAAAATTATAGATTACAAGAAGCATTGTGGAGCATGCCCAAGCAAGTGGTTAATGTTGTTTTAATTAAATTATTAATTAGCTTTTGAGCACTCCTGTGTTATTATTTTTATCTTTCATTTCTTCACTAGGTATGAAAGCATTTTGAAAAATTCAAGTATAATTTATGGAAGGCTACAATACTTACATGTATTTTATACAATCATCATCTGGCGGTTAATATATACACATATGAATATATGTATTTAATACAATCACCATCTGATAGTTGAGAGGGTGATGGTATTAAATACATGTAAGTATTGTAGCAAAATCCATAATTTATAAGGTATGTACAAATATGGAAGCAAATACAATGAGAGAAGATGATTCGAATTTAGGACTTATTACTCATTCTAAAACCCAAGCATCTATTTCAAAGTCTCAACTAACATTGTAAAATCCTCAAACAATCAATACCAATCCTAAAAGTATAAAATTTATTAATTAATATTTAGAATTATGATCAATGTATTAAAACACCTAATTCCAAGTTATTGTGTCAATAAAACCAATATTTAACAACCATCCTACTAAAATTCAATATTTGTTGCAGTCATATTGTTTAGAAATGTGATTATGTAAATCTTATCATATTTGTTAGACTAGATATTAATCTATTAGAGTTGTAATCCTATTAGGGTAAGGAATTTACCTTCCCAACTACTATAAATAAAGACACAATTAGGTGGAATAACACACACTTCATAATTACACATCTTTTTCAATTTTGGCATACGAATATACCAACGCGACTTACACGACGTCACGGACGTGGTATTGTTAGAAAAAATTATGGAGCCCGCACGCGCCCCCACGCGCTAGGAAGGCCACGGGTCTACGCGCGGCTCGTGCACCTCACGCGTCGTCCCTGTCCCCCTCGCCGAACTGGTTTTTCCGATGACCGAAAAACTTCCGTGTGTGATTTCTCACTCGTTTCTCAACCATTCTTCGTGAAATTTTCACCAAAATGCTCTAAATTGAGAGTAGAACAAGTCTATACCTTCAAAAACTTCGAATACCAATGAGAATCTCGTCGGAAAAATCTCCAAGATTAGGCCTCCCTTGTTCTCGACGATCCCGACGTCAAAGCTTAGCAAACGAACGTCTCCGAGCCTCTAGAGGACCCAACAAACACTCCTGTGATCTCAGATTTTCCTAAAACGCAACGTATAAAAAGTTGATGAATAGTGCCAATTATAAAACCTTGAGTTTTGGACGTGAAATCGTTGTAGTTCTTACCTGAAAATGGTATGGTTGAGTTCGTATGGACTTCACGAGTCTGAATATGTAATTTGTTTCGTCGATCTACAAAGTTTTGGTGTGGGTTGTGTGTGTGTCGTACGTACCATCGAGAGAGAGTGTGTACCGTGAATGAGAGAGAGAGAGAGAGAAGTCTGAGAGTGACTGTGAGGAGAGAGGAAGGTGTCGGTGGACTAAGACCCAATCACACAATTATTTTTTCTAACTTTTCATTGGCCCCAAAAAACTTGGATAATTATATAATTGGCCCAACAATTATTAAACTCATGCATAAAAGTTCGCCCGAACTCAAGGGCATAATAGTTATTTCGTAACGTCGAAATAAAAATCCCGGGACGGGTTGTCACATTATAATTGGAAATTTATGGTTAAGATTTCATATTGTAATTCTTTTACCAAATACATTTGAATGTTGGCAAAAACAAAAAAAGTTTCATAATTTTTTTCGTTTTCAGCATATAAAGATGATAATATTGAACCGCCAAAATTGTCGTTCACGCCTTCCAATTGCTACCCTTGCTCGCGCTGTTTTTTTCTTTCTTGTTGGTACAACGGTAAACAAAATTTCAAAATAATAATCTGACGACTTATATAAATTATAACGCATCACATCCGTACTTTAAACTCGCATAACGAACAATAATATAGATATCAGAATTGGAGCGTATCTCTAACTAGTTCAATTTTGTAATAATGTTTCAACATATTTAAATTCGAATCACCCTTCTCCACTCAAAAATAAATAAAAAAAATAAAAAAAAAATGAAAAACACAACTTGAACTATAAATAGATCCGGAGCCCCATGGGCGTGCCCTTTATACGTCACTGCCATATCAGAGCACAACGGAAATTGCATGTCACTCTTTGGCCAGCAAGGCCTGAAACTGATTTTTCGTGTCGATCCGTAAAAATCCGAGGTGGACGCGAGAGAGCAGCGACCAACGCCTTCACCTTCCCTCGGACCCTCTGAACCGAATTCAAATCAAATCTCAGACCCCTGAACACCGAATTGAATTTAAACTTGGCAATCGATTTCATATTAAAATTCGATGAATCAGTCGCCGATTTCTGGTAATTTTCCCTACCCCTTCATGTAATTTCGATTCTTATTGTCTGGATTCGTTGATTTTCGAGGTGATTTGAACAAATTCGTGACATTTGATTGGGAAATTGAATTGTATTGGGTTTCCTTTTGAATAAATGCTGGGAATTTAGATTTTGTTGTGTTTGTGTGGTATGGAAATTTCACGTTCGGCTGTTGAAATTTGCTATGGATGCTTTTAGCCTTTTAGTTCACTAAGGCTTTGCAGATTGATTCTGTGGCGGAGTTCCTCGGTGTTACCCCATATGGGTGCTCCTAAGCAGAAATGGACGGCGGAAGAAGAATCAGCCCTTAAAGCTGGAGTTATTAAACACGGCGCAGGAAAATGGCGGACCATACTTAAAGATCCAGAATTTAGTGGCGTTCTGTATACTCGCTCAAATGTAGATCTTAAGGTAGGGTTTCTTTTAACACTATATACTTGTTGTACTACTCATTTCGTTGGACATGAAGTGTACCGATGCTTTTATCAATTCTTCAACAGATTTTTGAAACTATTTGCTGGTCTGTTTTCGTATGGAGTGTTTTATTTTATTTTGTATCATCGTGGGTAGGATAAGTGGAGAAATATGAGTGTCATGGCAAGTGGATGGGGCTCTCGAGAGAAAGCTAAGACAGCACTTAGAAGAATGCCTAAACAGGATGAAAACTCTACGCCTCTCAGTACTGTTGTTCAAAGCGATGATGAAATGATGGATGCTAAGCCCATTTCAGTTTCTAGTGAGACCCAGCAGATTTCTGGTCCAAGAAAATCTATTGTGAGGTTAGACAGATTTCTTGGCTTTTTCGAATTCTTGTTTTTTAAAAGTCATTGCCAAATCTCGTATTTAAATATTGCCCATCTGATATATTCTTTTCAGTTTTTGAGGACCAATAGCTCTTGTGCAATTCAGCAGGTTGATTTGTTTGTTAATGTTATTCATGACATCTTGAAGGGTTTAGATTGGTTAGTTGTGCGAGATTAGTGGCTTCATTTTGATATGGGAGAACTGATTGAACTCTAAATAAAATATAAAAACTGAAATGCACCCAGCGTTGCATCTCTCTTGTTGACATGTAGGAGCATTTTGTGTGTGACACTTATTAAGATTCAGAAGTTCACTAGTTGAGTTCTCTGTCCAAATTTTTCATAATTTGGCATGCTAAATGTTGTGGACCAGTAATCTTTGTTGCATGGCTTATTTGTTTATTTGTAGTTTACTGTGGATTGTGATAGGCTGAAGGCGGGTTGGATCAATCAATTGTCCAACTAGGTACTTCATTTTTAAAGGTGTTAGGGTTCAGATTAAATTGAGAAGATATACAAAATCAAATGGGGTGTCTAAAATCCTCCATAGAGTTAAATCACTGTCATTTACACATACATGAGCATTTTGTGTGTTGAAGTAAGTATAATATGGCCTCCTGTTTAGCGGTCCGATTTCACTAGAGAGATGCTTGCTCTTATTCCATGATTTGTAGACGCTTACCTGGTTTTTCTATTTCCTTGTGAACTGGACTGATCTTTACTGTTGCAAGTACATGGCGGCCCCTTAACTTGAACAAGCAATTATATATTATAAAACAATAGAGAACTGGTTGTTTGAACAATAGTAATGGACATATTTAATTTGTAAGGGGCACAAAAGCAAAAGGACAGCGGTCATCTTTTTGAATTCATAACTTCTTTTCCCAAGTTAATTATATAATCTCTATAGTTAAGCAATAACATTAGATTGGGGCATACTTACAATTGTTTCGTTCCTTTTGTTCAGCACTGAAATAATTGTGGTATTAAAGATAAAAATTTCTGGTGTCTTTAATATTTGCAATTATCATAGGTGTTGCTGCTATATTATCATTTACAATTATAGACTATTAGTTAGTTATTATTCAATTAAATCAGCCTACAAGCTATTATTCAATTTTTTTTTTCTTGTCATACTTCAAAATTTTAAATTCTGCTGTAACTTTGATGATTAATTGTTGTTGTTAATGCTTGTAGGCTGGACAATCTTATCATGGAAGCTATAACTAGGTTGAAGGAGCCTGGTGGATCTAATAAAACGACTATTGGTGCATATATAGAGGTAGCCTCTATGTCTGACAAAAATTATGTGTTATTTGCAATTTTCTATGGCACATCCCACTTCATTAGTATCTGGTCATAAATTGGTTGATTATATTAAACTGTTTACTACATGTTTTATGAAGTTGACAAATATCATGAGCTAGTGATGTAGTTCAGTGTGCTCACTCAGCTAATATTTTCATAGCGAATATTTTAAATGAGTTTATTGCATTTCGGTTATATGGGGCTTCTCACTGCTGTTCTAGAAAGCATCAGGGTTGGGAATAAAGAACAATTGCTAGCCACAAAAAAAAAAGGAATATATATTAAGCTGATGGCGCACGTTGAACCCTCTCTTCGTTGTCCCTTGCAGGGAAGCTCTGTATAATATACAGACATCCTTGATTGCACACATCAGTTTTTTGGTTTTGGATATTTAGCTTTAAATTTTATATTACTCTTTGCTTTCTCTATTACTCTTTGTTTGGATTCCTTGAGGATATTTTGTCTCTTTTTTTCCTTTCAAGATTTTACGCACAAGGTAGTGAAGTGTGAATGTGATTTAATCCAAAGATCCATTGATTAATAGGCTTGGAGATTGACAATATTTGGTAATAAAATAGCCTTCAGTATATGGTTCAAGACAAGTGGACATTGATATTCATTGATAAGCCTCTGCAACATTGTTAATGACTTTGTCATGACTTGCTTTCTTGGGTTTCAAATTCATTAAAGTTCAAGAAATTAAAAAGGAAAAAAAAGTTTAAAGAGTGGTTGGACCAGTGTTTAGTCCATACACTTTTCCAAGAGAAATGAGTTCTTGTGCAAGTCTCATTAACTTTGAATGTCCAGTTTCATCTCCTAGCCTAACGTAATTTGTAAAATAAACCCCATGTATGATGGCGTAGCCTTGTCAAGAAGAGTGGTTATGATATCTACTCTGGGTTCACTGATACGCACTTGTATATCCTCCCGGGGTTACCACGCCGATTATATTGTACATGAAATCCGATACTTTAGATAGGTTATAGTTCAATTTTTTTCATACTGCTGAATAAGATCTACAATAATTTAACAATAATTATGGTATGTAATTACTGTCAGTACATAGCTTGCATCTATTTGTCTTTTTATGCTGTTGAGTTATGTTATACGTTAGCATTATTAATTGCTATTATTTTGTGTAATGAGCTCACCTTAAAAGATTTTATTTTGTAGGACGAATATTGGCCTCCTCAAGATTTCAAGAGGCTATTATCTGAGAAATTAAAATTCTTGACAGCAAGCCGTAAACTGATTAAGGTAAATATATCGTGGTCTAATAATCTCAAAATATTGTCCTATATGTATAGCTTTTATGGTTTTGTTTTTTTAATTGGTGTTAGATTATGTGGTTTTTGTGGAACAAACAATTAATGACTACTTAATGTGCATGGAGTTGTCATTTTTATACACTTACAAGTAAGTTGGACTTAAACGATCAGAATTGTTGCATGCAATGTGGTTTTTTATTGTTGTACGGCAAGTAATCAAACGTTGTACACGACACATGTATAAAAAGGTTAGGTTTTCCGAGGTTTGTCATCATATTGGAATGTGTACTCCAAAAAAAAAAGGATCATTTGGGAATATACCGCATACTAGAAAATTCTGGTTGATAATAACGGGGCAAAAGGGGTAGGGAGATCAAACTGTCGATTTGGGTGTGGGAGTATATGTTCATTACAACTGGAGCAACACGTGCCACATGACAATAATAATTTCAATAACTATGTCAATTTACTCTATACATGAAAGGAACAAATTTTCATAGGTGATTGGCAACTTCATGCTTGTTCTGTTTGAAATTCCCTTACATGGTGATTTCCGAAATCAATTAATGAGGTTTAGAAGATCAACTATTTAAACAGTGTTACAGGTTTTTTCGTCCTAGATTTTCTCTATTTTTAATCATTCAAGATCTGATTGATCACACGATAAATTGCACTTTTCTATGGCCCATGTAGTGCCTTTTCCCTTGGTTCCGCCAATCTGGTCAGGCTGCTAAACACTCCATTTGTATGAGTGTAGGTCTATTCTTCTTTTATGCTCTCTAAATTAAAAAAAAAATTATTATTACGTGTTGTATTTTCCATAAATCTCCCGAACTTCTTTATTTGAATAAATCGGTATCTGGACATTTTGAATTGAAAAGAACTTACTCCGATTTTCCCCCTTTATTTTAGTGTTTAGGGCTTCAAGATAAGCATTTCGGTCCGATCTTAGTGTTTCTGTAGTGGTCCCATGATATAGGTTTAGTGGGGGCTTAATATGTCGGGTTCTGATATGAACGGTTTATTTTTATGTTTATTACTTGTTTCTTTCGTGGTCCATGTCAACAACTCAGAGTTAGGTTTTGATTTTTCCATGGTAGTACAATGATTGACTGAGAAGTTTACCTTAGTTTTTCTTAGATTTGGTAGATAAACAAACAAAGCTGGTTTCTTTTGACAGCTTATTGTTCCCCAAACTTTGAATGCAGTGAAGATATGGGTGATTGAATAGTTGTAAAATTCTAATTTGCTCACATATTAAAAGTTTATTGAAATCATCATATGTGAGCCGCCTAAGTCTTATTTGATACCATACTATACTAAACCAACTTTTACATGAGTAAATGGAAGTGTTAAGACATTATTTATGAATCGCAGCTTCAATAGTTTGGCTTGGCTTGAGAATCTTTGATCACATTGGTTTTTTATCATTGGACAAAAAATGGAAATGTCATGCCATATGTAAAAGTATGGAAATGTTGATGAAATCAAGAAAATATTGATACTGGTGTAAGTTGGATGGAAATTTTGAATTGAGTGTAAAAAAAATGTCATTGTCTCTAATATTGATTCTTGCTAGATGGATAAATATTGAGGATATTATGATATTAATGCTTGCTGGTACTTGGAAGTATAATTTACTTGGTCTACAGTACCGACTTGTTCATGTGCTTCAATTGGGATTTTCCTTGTTAAAAAAAGAAAGGATACTGGTTTATGCTATTCCTCAAGGGATGTTAACCCCGGAATTGAATATGGTTAGAGTTTAATCTTACTAGTTTGTGTTTTTATTTTGACAGGTAAAACGCAGATACAGGATTGCACCTACCCCAGCGTTATCTGAAAAAAGAAGAAATACCTCGACGTATCCTTTTGAGGGAAGACAGGTGGCCTCTGCTTTTGAGGGAAGACGTATGGCATCTCCTTTTGAGGGAAGACCGATGGTGTCTCCTTTTGAGGGAAGATATATGGCGTCTCCAAAATTTGACAATGATGAGGCTACCATCCTGATGAAAGCCCAAATTGATTTGGAGCTTGCGAAGATGAGGACTATGACCCCCAGGGAAGCAACTTTAGCTGCTGCTCAAGCAGTGAAAGAGGCGGAAGCTGCCATTGCTGAAGCTGAAGAGGCAGCTAGGGAAGCTGAGGCTGCTGAAGCTGATGCTGAAGCCGCACAAGCTTTTGCAGAAGCAGCAATGAAGACTAAAGGAGGAAATGCTGCGAAGATGGTAAAGTTCACATAGCATATTTTCTTTTATACAGTGAATTCATTGTCTTGGCTTGATTTGAAATGCTAAAGTAGTGAGTTTATAATCTTGGCTTGAGTTTATGCTTGCTTTTAGCAAAAAGACAGTAATTATTCTGACAATTGAAAATTCGCATGTGCAAATGGGCTGAATGCTTGTTGAGTGAGTTTGTTTACTTTACTATCATTAGAGAAATCCCCTTTGTTGTTAAACACAAGTTATGTTCATCCTCGCCCAAAACCTTTCTTTGCAACTGCACTCCGATGAACACAAGTATTCTGTATTTGTAGATCATTCAAACATATACTTGTAACTGTCATTGTAGTAGTTGTGGATATATCTGGTGTTCAGTCTAGTTCTGCATTTATTTTTTTGTTTAATGATTATGATGAGGTCATACATGCCTACTCTCTCTCTCTCTCTCTGTGTTCTAATTTTGATTATTGTGGATAGGGTTTAGGGTAATTGGATTGTAACCTTGTCTGATTCTCTTTACCAAGCTTTAGAATTAAATTTCATTTTACTGTCAATATATGCAGATGAATCGTCCCTGAATGAAGTTCGAAACATGCAAGAGCAATGAACGAGAAGTTTCTTAAGACAGGACACATGTTTTATTGCAATTAAACTATGTTACCAAATCCACCTACACAGAGACAGGTGATTTGTATTTTGATTAGTTTCATTGAAGGAAAGTCTGGTTCATGGCAGTTTTCATTTCCTTTTGCAAACTATAAATCTGCGTCGAAATGCAGAAAATTAGGACTCACAGTGGGATAGAAAAGTTAATTTAACAGCATCTCTTTTGTTGTTGTAATTGTCTTGTTATTTTTTCTTTTCCTTGTTTTTCTTGGTCTTCAAGATAGAAGCGGAGGCGGCTGTCATCTTCGTCTTTGAAGGTCGTTTTCGCTATCCACCACTCTCCGCCCTGTCCTGCTCGTTTAGAGTGGGGTCTTTCCTACTAACCAGATGGCTGAGGGCATACGCTGTCATAGGTTGAGTTAGTTCATCAGCAACAATATGTATATATATGCTTTGGATCGTACTGTTTAGTCTGATTCAATGATAAAGTTTTGTCCTCTTTGTTTTGAGCTTATATTTATGTTATCAGGATCATTGGAATATAATATAGAAAAATTGACAGAAATGGGTCATTTCCTTAATCTTAAGACTAAAATAGGATTTTTGAGATATGCACAGACTATGCACATAGATTTTTCTAAAACTTTATATGATAGAAATGGGCCATTTCCCCAATGATGGTTGTTTTTATTTCCTTTTGTGGGAACATGAAATCATTGGAGAGCTTGAAAAAACAATTTACATTGAAAATTTAAGTGGTATGCAATGCCTTTAAAATATGTTACTTAGTATTATAGTTTAGTGATATTCACCTTCACTTGTAAGTGATAGGTTTAAAGTTCGATTCTCGCAAAAAGTGAATTTAAACCACATTATTGCTGGCTCATTGTGTGGCTTAGCTGACGGGCCAAATGATTGTGTTTAGAGCAACTCCACCCCAAGAAAATATCTTGGGCTATTAGAGCATTTCTAGTGAAGTTCCTAAATAGAGTCCTTACCACCCTCTACCCCCCCCTATGTCTTTAAATTTAGGGACTTTGTGGCAGCTCCTGTCCCTATAGTATAGGAATTGGCTGGAGTACTAAAAAATCTCCTCACATTTGAGGATAACTTTGAGTGGGGATGGCACGTGAAAGGTTGCATGCTTCTTCCAAATATTGGGTATGAGTGATGTTGCAGCTCATCCACTTGCTCCAACAACATAGGCAGGATGCTAGTTGCCAGACAGCTGCAGGCTGGGTCCAACATATTTTTTATTTATTTATTTGTATAAATGAACGGTCCAGATTTAACTTAAGATTTTATTTATTTATTATATAGTCCTTAAATTTAGGGTTTATACTATAGAGACTTTTTAATTGGAAATAATATTCTTTTAAGGATTCAAAGATTCTCTTTAGTATCTAAATAAGTCTTCAAAGGTGGTGGTGGGAGACTCCCATTGGAGATGCTCTTAGGCAAACCCAATCCCCCAACCTTCTCAAAATCACTCCTGCCTTGCCAAATCGATTAGGCTTTATGGGACCCCGATAGACCATACGAGCTAGAATTGCCCCTGAGGTGATCTGACGTCAGCCATGGTTTTAATTTTTTTTTGTCAGGCGCTTGACTTTCACGTGTGAAAGAGGAGAGTGACTTGACCAAAAACATGCGATGGGGCCCACTTGTAGGCGCACTCAAATCCATCATAACGGCTATGACATGTGTCCAAAGTTGGGTTGTTAGATTTATAATCAACTATGGATTTTTCTCTTTAAAAATTAAAAAAAAAATCAGAAAATAAAATTTAAAGTTACTGTTGGGTGACGTGGCACAATTTGGGCTGTTGAATTGCAACAAAATTTTATCCAACAGTCTATATTAATGAAGTTTGCTAAAGATTATAAAAGAATTCAGAAAATAAACTTAAAAGTTATAGAAATACACAAAAATCTACTCGAAAGTCAATCCGCAAGAATTGGATGATAACATGTGGCGGGACAAGATAGGTTAAAAATTGTAAAATCCCAGATCGCCTAGCGGTGAGGATCCTGTAAGTCTTATATGTACATTCCCACCTCCAATTAGCACGAGGCCTTTTGGAAGCTCACTGGCATTGGAACTCCGAAGTTAAACGAGTTTGCACAAGAGCAATCCTAGGATGGGTGACCTACTGGGAAGTTCTTGTGTGAGTTCCCAGAAACAAAACCGTGAGGGTGTGGTCGGGGCCAAAAGCGAACAATATCGTGCTATAGCGGAGTTGAGCCCGGGTCGGGATGTGACAATTTGGTATTAGAGCCACTCCCTGGGCGGAAGTGTGCCGACGAGGACGTCGGGCCCCTAAGGGGGGTGGATTGTAAGATACCACATCGCCCAAGGGTGAGGATCCTGTAAGTCTTATATGTACATTCTCACCTCCAATTAGCACGAGGTCTTTTGGGAGCTCACTGGCTTCGGAGTTTCGTGCGAGAGTAATCCCAGGATGGGTGACCCACTGGGAAGTTCTCATGTGAGTTCTTAGAAACAAAAACCATGAGGGTGTGGTCGGGGCAAAAAACGGACAATATCGTGCTATGGCGGAGTCGAGCCTGGAAAGTGGTCAAATCCGGGCGAGGATGTGACAATTATCATATTGAAAAATTGAACAAAAAATTATTTTTTATTATTTGAAACACTTTTGAATAGAAATACTTTTAAAAAAAGAATTTTCAAACGGATTATTAAAGATGAAATTAAATTAAATTTCTCAAAAGTTTATTATCCACCAAAAAAGTTAATTTATTGAACTAAAACTCAAAATGACACACCCGTACCCGAAGATAGGGCATGCTGGCCGTCACGTGAGTGTGACGTAGCCATGTGCGCTGTGCGGAAGCTAAGATCGATAACTTAGTACGAATGAATTAAAAACAAATTCTAGCAACCTAAATAGGAATGTGCTAGCGATATTACATCACTTATACATAATCAGAGTGTACTAGGTCAATGCAGTCAAGCATGAATAAAAGAGTCTTAATTACATCCATAGTGCCCTACATAAATCAAGTCTGTCAGAGAAGCCGGAGGATCCTCGAAGTGCCAACCCGGAATATAGGCTATCTAGAACCTGGAGGGGCGAAAAATAAAAGGGAGTGGGTCAGCAAAAACAATTCTTTTCAAAATCAATCTTTTCTCAAAAGTCTAGCCCTTCTCCGTAAAACCTGTATAATTCCCAGAAAATAATATGTACATATATATCTCAAGCATTCTCAGCATAAAACGTTATTAAGGTAATTCAATATATGCCATGCAATGCAATTCAATAATCATATCTCTACTGCTTGTATTCTCAGCCCTCGGCTGTAAGTATAGCTCATATCATTTCTATCATCTCAGCCCTTGGCTGTAAATATAGCTCATAGCATTTCTATCATCTCAGCCCTCGGCTGTAAATATAGCTCATAGCATTTCTATCATCTCTATTATGCATGTACCCACCTGGTACTTACCTGGCGTCCTCGGCACCAACATATGCATGAAATGTATAATTAAATACTCATGCATCAAATCATGTGATATGTAAGGCGATAAAACGTATTTTCCATTTAAAAGCGATTCTGGGAAATCATTAAATATTTATAGGTATACGGAAAATAATACTGCCCACTCATTGGTAAGTCGCTGGATCGTAACCCCCGCGTCGAGCCTGGCTACGCTCGTCCTCGGTATAAGTCTCACCTATATGAGAAATCACTATAAATACGTTATTTAAGCACATATACGTAACTACGAAATTAACTTCTCATACATAGCTCAATTTTGGCATACGAATATGCCAACGCGACCTACTCGACGTCACGAGCGTCGCTATATTTTTAAAATAATTTTCTGACGTGGCACGCGCCCCCACGCGCCTGACGTGGCACGGGTCCACGCGCCCCCCACGCGCGCGCGCGTGCACGCCACGCGTCGTCAACCTCGAGCTCGCCGGAGCTCCGCCGGCGCCGGCCACCGGAAACCTGCAACTCCATTTTTCTCGGCCATTTTTGCACCATTTTGTCCCATTTTTCTTCCTACGTACTCTAAATTAAGTGTAGAATAAGTCTATACCTTCAAAAACTTCGAAAACCAACGAGAATCTCGTCGGGAAATTCTCCAAAACCGGCCACCTTCGTTCTCGACGATCCCGACGTCAACGCCTAGCAAACGAACGTCCCCGAGCTTCCTTGGGACCTTCTAAGACTCGTGGTGAGCTTAGATTTGCCTAAAACACAACGCATGAAAAGTTTGTGAACAGTACCAAAGTCGGGCCTCGTGAAATCAACGTGAAAACGTAAGGTATCCTACCTGAAAATGATGTCGTTGAACTCGTATGGACCTCAGGACTCGAGTGGTGGTGATGGATGATGCGATCTGCGAAGTTTGATTGTGGTTTGGGTTCGTCCGTACAATGGTAGAGCGAGAGAGAGTCTGTCGAGAGTGAGGAGAGAGAAAGTGAGGTCTGAGAGAGGAGTGACTGGAGTGTGTGTGTGTGATCTAAGTTCTAGGCTATAATTGGTACCAATAATATAGGACCACATATTATTGGTTCAATACACACACACATGCACACGTGCTAAATTCCCCGAAAGGGTAAATTCGTCATTTCAACATCAATATTTTAATTAGGTCGGGACGGGTTGTTACACAAAAATATTTGGCAAAAACAACAACAATAAAATACAAAGAAGAAAAATCCCCTTACACTATGTTTGGTTGAAGAAAATAAATTTGGAATTTGAATTAAAGTCAGAATTTAAAATTGGCATGCATTAATTCTTTTATTTGGATTCATAAATATAAAAATTTAGAATTTTTGCGTGGAAAAAAAAACTTGGAATTTGAGATCTTCAATTTTCAAGTTTAAATTTCATGTAAATATGTGTCATTTCTCAATTTCTATGATTGAGAATTTAATAATAATAAATTCTATATTCAATTCTATTATTCTTTTTTATTAACCAAACAATAAAATTCACAAATTGTCATCTTAAAATTCTTTAATAATTTTAAATTTTTTCGTTCAAATTCACGTCCCGTGGTTTTACACATTTTCTTGCAGCAAGCAAATAAAGCAAAACGAAAGCAAACTACCCCTCTTCGTATTCCTCTTCCTCTTTCTCTCCGGCCTTGAATCTGAATTCCTTCCCGCTGCTCTTCTCGTCGTTCCTATAACATATTCAGGTAACACCAAAAACCCTAAAATCATTCAATTCCAATTGTTTTCACTTGCGTTAAGTATTGATACGTATGAAATTGTTGAACTTGGTGATATAATTCTGTCCAATTTTGGTTCTGGGGATTCTTGCGATACCAAAGTTGAGAAACGCTGTCGACTTTGCTTCAATCTGAAGGATACAATCTTGCATATGGGTTGGTTATGGTAATTGGTTAAGTTTATTGTTTGATGCTAATGGGTTTTACGGTTTGACCTCAGTTTCTGTTTCTAGCAATGGATGAGGATTTAAGCGACAAGGAATCGTTGTTGGCTCGGATTCATCAGCTCGAAAATGGTATGTGCTATTTTATTGCGTCTTCAATCGCCACTCTATGTTTTTGTATAGAATTGGTTTTGGACTATTCATTACGCTACGTGAAATCGGAAGTTGGTTTTGTGTGGTCCTGCTTGATGTTGCAAACACATAAGTTGTGCTTCTGTATGTGTACCGTGTTGTTCTGTTTGTGACCCTCAGTAGTGCTCCAGAGTCGAGTCTATACTAACATGTAAGGTAAAATATGGGGATTATAATGTTTCACAGAGCGTGATGAATTGCGCAAAGACATTGAACAACTGTGTATGCAACAAGCTGGACCAAGCTACCTTGTTGTGGCCACTAAGATGCATTTCCAAAGGTATAATTTTCTGTCCCCAATCAAGAGGGTCGAGTTTTTTTTCCCTTGCGATTTCCTCTTCTTCTTCTTTTTATTGAAGGGTTCGGAAGGCAAATTTGTAATGGGGTGGTACTGCCAAGAAAACTAAAAATATGTTTTGCATTAAAATTTAATGCCATATTAGGACAGCTGGTTTGGAGCAGGAGATTGAAAACTTGAAAAAGAAGCTAGCTGCTTGCACGAGAGATTATGTGAATCTTCAAGAGGAGCTTTCTGAGGCTTACAGAATCAAAGTGTGACCTTTAACTTTCTTCCCTTATGAGTGTAACTGCTTATGAAAGCTAATATGTGTGCTTTATACCTCCAGGGCCAGTTGGCTGATCTACATAGCACAGAGGTTGCAAAGGTCTCTCTTACAAGAAAGCTCTTTTTCATCTCAATCATCAGCAGAATCGTTCTGATAAATACGAAACGTTACTTTTTTAATTATGGAATGAGTGCAAATTAATTTCATGGTGGCATTCTTGGGTCTGATATATTGAATTTGTTTACCTAGAATGTGGAAGCAGAAAAGCAGCTTAAATTTTTCCGGGGCTGTGTGGCTGCAGCTTTTGCCGAACGAGATCATTCAATAATGGAGGTTACAGCAGCTGTCCTTTATATAAGCTTATTTTCTTCATGTATGGCACTTAATAAGTACTTTCCTGCATCAAGTATTTATGAAAATCAAAATTTTACATACGTGACGTGGCTTATCACAGGCTGAGACGGCTAGGGAAAAAGAGGATCTCATGTCAAACAACTTATGTGATATACAGAAGAGGTAATACTGGCCTTGCACGAAAGGAGAATTGATTATTAGCAACAAATATTTGAAAATAAACGCTATACTTTTACTTTCTTCAATCTTGGGTTTCTGTCTCATATATGTTAGGCATCTACGTGTTATTTTGGGAAATTATGATTTAGCATTTTCATTAATTTCCTGAGTTGTCATGCTGTTCTTAGAGCTATAAAGCCAAGATGAAACTCTGATGCAATGCAAGTGAAAGCCTACTTCTTTCATGATGAATGTGCATCTAATTTGTGATACAGATTAGAAGAACATACTGCAGATTTTTCTAAACACAAGAAACTTAGTGATAAACTGCAAAGTGATTTAGCAATGCAAGAGGAGCAGATTGAAGATTTCAAGAAGGTGACTTTCTATAATGTTCAAATCATGATGCATGGCAACTTTCTGAATGTACGTTTCTAAATCGTGAAGAAACATCTGACGTATGCTCGTAAGGATGTAAAGATGTTGCATGACGAATCATATATTACTATTTAACTGCACTTTCAGTCCCAAACAATGAGCAAGTCATCTTTCCACTCATATTTAGCAAATAGAGAACATATTGCATGATTTTTCAAAGACGTGTGTGCTCAAGGTGTAGCTAGAACTATTTTAACATTGACCATTGTTCTCAGTTTTGTTTCTTCGTTTCGTACTAGATTTATGTTGCTCTCAATTTCTACTTTTCATTTGTCCTATTTTTGCTTGATTCTTTTTGAGAATGATTTTTGCATAGTTCTCAAGGAGATATTATGTTCATAACAGGTAATTGATAAATTTTATGAGATCAGACAGCAAAGCCCCGAGGGATGTGAGGACACAAGTTGGGACAGAAAATGTGCATGCCTTTTGCATGATCCTGCAGAATGGTGGTGTTTCAAGGATGCTTCGACATCTAAATATATTGTAAGTTTGCACAACCCTCTACTTTTCATTCTCTTCAAAGGGTAAATGGATAATTATATCAGACTATAAATTTATGTTGACCTAAGTTTGAGTTAGTGGAGATGGTAGATCTTTGCTGAGGACATAAAAACATTAGCAACCATGGATTCAACAAGAAGTATAGATTGACTGTACTCTTTGAGAACCTTGTGAATCAAAATAGAATTTTGTCGTCTTGTTTAGTTTTCCAGATTGAACTGACATCATGCTTGCAGTTGAAAATTTGCCTGATTTATTAAAAAATTTGCAGTTGTCACTAGATTAAGGTTTTATGTCCTGTATGCAACTTGAGTAACTTATCCTCAGACAGAGTGCATTAGAGGAAGAGCTCGAGAGGATGAGGAAATCTGCAGATAACCTTCAAAACAGGCAACGGATGGTAAGCAACTTGCTTCATACTTATCAGCATTACATTGCAGACTAATTTTTATGGTCTATTTTCCAAAAATTGATCTTCTTATGGCATGTAGGGCTTGGAAATCGAAAATCATTTAAAGCGGAGAGTTGGCGAATTGGAAAAGAAAAAAGTAAGTTCTTGCTTGAGAAAATAAGGTTCAATCTCAATTTCTTTCCTTCTCGTTAAAAAAAACCTCAATATCGTTCTTACTTTAACTCTGGTTGGCTTACATGCAGATCCTCACATATAAAATGATAAAGCATGAGATTACAGAATTGCATCATTACCATTCTCAGCATAGAGTTCTCATCATGAATTTACTTAATGAGGGAAAGGCTAGTATCAAAACAATACTTGATGCAATAAAGGAAAATAGTAGGCAAATTGATGCCACCAGACTTGAAAAGGTGGGGCCATCTCCGCGAGATATAAAGCACGACAAATATGAAGGCCAAGAGGTGCATAAAAATACTGATGCTGATCCGTATTTGGTATCCAAGGTTTGTTTACTGCACCCTAAAAGAGTAATCTGCTGACTACTGTCAATGATGTTTGATAGTATACATCTTTGTGGACTTTCATTGGAAGTAGTACTTTTTGGCTCTGTGGTTGGTGAACTCAATTTTCCAGTTAGAATAATAGTGACAAGAAGTTCGGAGGATGCAGTTTATCTGAGTTTGCACCTACATTTTTCGTCCCTTATCTATTCCATAATGATTGCAGAATAGTGGTCCTGACTCATCAGAGTTTGTGGCAGTTAGAGGGAACGATTCCTCCGAAGTCCTTGCACAGGCATTGCAAGACAAGGTTTTTTGCTTTTATCTTTTTCTTGAAACCTGTTGGTTCTTTTTCTTGTGACTTTGGAATGATTGTACTGATTTGCAGTTGCTTTTCTTTAACCATGAATGTTTTTCAGGTCTCAACGTTATTGCTTTTATCACAGCAGGAAGAAAGACATTTACTCGACAGGAATGTGAATGCAGCACTTGAAAGAAAAATAGAAGAGCTTCAAAGAAATTTACAGCAGGTAACTTCTTTGAAGTGCCCCTCAACTTTTCACCATTGAATGGGTTGTCTGAATTTAACTAAACTATTCTGCGTATTAGTTCGGGGGGTGTTGTATGCAATTTACTGGTAACTCATGAAATTTCTTGTGAAAGGCTGCAGTATAGACATGACACTGTTATCCAAGCTAACTATTGTGAAGTTTCATGTGGATGCCGGTAATGTGCTCGTGTGCTTTGTTGTTAATTTGGCCACTCACGTTAATATGAGACCTTATCTATTGATGTTATCACTGTGTCATACAATGTTGAAGCATTTCAATGGTGACCTTCATTGACCACTTGCGTTTATGCTGACTCCAACTACTTCCATCTTATTGTGGTAGTTTGATATTTCACTATTTGCATGAATATTTGTTGTTCAAATACGAATTTGCCTGTTCGATGTGACCTTAAAAGTTTAGTACAATTGTTGTTTGGGTTCATTGATGAACTGTCCAATTATTTCGTTTTGCTTCAGGTTACGAATGAAAAAGTAAAAGCTCTAATGGAGTTTGCACAATTGAAGCAGGATTATCATCAGCTTAAAGAGTTAGATTTCTTCTTTACTTTTAGAAATGTTTGCATTATAGATGGGTTATTAATTTTTCTTTTATTTGAGGAGAACTTTCTTCTTTGCCTTGTAGTGGTTTTTTGCTTCAGTACTGACAGTACTATCGATGATAATGTGCAGGAGAATGGGTCAGGAGACAAATAGAGAAATTTTGCCTGCTGAAATTGGGGAGAGGAAAGTAGTAACTCATGAAAGAGATGGAAGGCTAAAAAGTTTGCTGAAGAAAACGTACTTGAGTCGCTGGGTTGGTAATGTAGATTTTGGGGGACATGAAGCTGCAGGTGGCCTAAATGTCGGGGGGAATCTATCTGGCAAGGGGTCCAACAGCATGGAGTTTGCCAGGTTTTTAAATAGTCTGGTTAAATTTGAGTTCAATGATACTACTGTATATGTGTGTTCTTGACATGCATCACCGTTGACTTTGCCACTGACATGATAGTAGATATGACATCAAAGTCCTTTTTCTTCCTCAATTTTTGTCTTCTCAGAATGACAATTGAAATAGCAACACTTCAAGAAAGCATGGCAAGTATGGAGCATCTGACTACGACAGTTCACAAGCTTCGTCTCTCCCTTTCAAAGGTCTAATGGAAGTTTAAGATGTTTTTGTTTTTCATATGGAAAACTTTTACTCTGAAGTAATTAGTCAATTGCTAACATTGAAACTCTGTTTGTCCATCAAAGGCTAGGAGGTTTAGCCGTTTTCCTTTTGTCTACTGTTTGAAGTTAATGTGCTCAGTATTTTGCTGCAATCTACTGTATAGGCCAAAGAGTTGGTGACTTCTGGAAGTAGAGCAGTTGTTAGCCTATCAGAAACTGTCAATGGCATTATTAATGAGGCAAAACTAGTGAAGACTGCACTTAGCAGCTCCCTGCCGATTAGTTGGTCAGCAGACGAAGACGTTGGAGTCAATGGTCAGAGTGTCAGCAATGAGCCTGGTCATGCTTATGGGAAGCCCAGTCATGAGAAGATAGATTCTGTTTATGCTGCCGGATTTGAGATGGTGGAGCTCCTAATACTTGCAGCGCAAATATTGAAAGATAACACAAGCAAAACTGGTTCCTGACCGAAATGGGAATGGTCTACTGTAACTTGGGTAAAATGGTTCATGATGATCGGTTGGACGCCAAAGCATAACTGGTACCCCTGAACAAATTGATGCTAACGAGAGAGTCGCGTACACTGAGAATGCTTCAAGAAGTAAAAAATGAAACTCAGTTGTCTATGGTCGAGTGCAGGTTCGTGCAGTATCTTGTCATTGTACATTTGTAACCGGTTGCATTGTAAATCTGTATTCCGTTGAGTGAGGGTGTTTAGGGATTTCAGTACCTCCCCGAACATGCTTTGGAAGCATTCATCTGCTCATGTACAGTATATTGATATGTTAAATTTGATTTGAGTTTTGGTGTGGCAAAAGCTGAACCATAGGAGGGGTTTCAGTACCTCATCATCTGTTGTTCATCTCCATAGGAGTGACTTGCTCAGTCCTGGAATGCTTTTCGGGTTCGATTTCAAGCTGGCTGTAATTTCCTTTCTCCCCGAAGAGTTGGATGTGGTGGTGTTTGCAGTAGAGCTTTCCGTCATGTGCAATGTAATTGGATGGGCTTATGATGCAACCTCCACGGCTGCATTATCTCTCGACTCTCTGGTACCAGCCACAGAACAACTCGAGCAGAAATTAAATTGCATAAAACTTCAAACCGAGGATAAGATATTATCAGCCACAGAAACTAGTAAACTCGCTCAATCAGGCTAATCAGCTGAAGCCAACAAAAACATGAACATAAATTATGCAAACACTGGCACTTGTTATGGCCAGTACATACATCATTTATCTGATAAAATATGTGACCCGTGCAACGTTTTTAGTCTTTTTTTGATTGGGATGCAAGATATGAAGAGTTCGATTCTTGAAATGTCATTGATATCGTGTAGGGTTGGTCTAAAGGGATACTACACACGTGAACTTAGAACTCACGGCATCTAGTTATCCAAAGACACTCAACAACAGTTTTCAAGTTAACTTGGGTAGGAATACTCCGGGTCCCGACCATGTCATTCCTCGGACCCCTCTCACAAAACCCTTGGACCCTTGTATTTTGCTCCCACCCAACCTCACACTGGTCTCATCCCATGTGGTTTGGCTCCCAGCCAACCCCGT
Organism: Crataegus laevigata; assembly: GCA_963580275.1. Taxonomy (NCBI): domain Eukaryota; kingdom Viridiplantae; phylum Streptophyta; class Magnoliopsida; order Rosales; family Rosaceae; genus Crataegus; species Crataegus laevigata. The sequence continues at coordinate 20,722,601 of OY756941.1, read as the reverse complement.
CCCACGTGAGAACTGCCGTACACAAGAACAAGCAAATTGAAAAGGAAAGCAACTGGATGCATGCTGCTATAACAAAGAAAAGCATTCCTAAATCAAAGTAATTGTCATTAGGACGTATAATTAGCATGTCGAGGGCATTTGGTCTAGTGGTATGATTCTCGCTTTGGGTGCGAGAGGTCCCGAGTTCGATTCTCGGAATGCCCCTTTTATTCTTTGTTTGATTCTCCTTTTTTTTCCTTTTTTTTTCCCCAACTTTTTGCCTTGCCTCATAGCGAGTCGGCACAACGGAGGAAATCGAGAAACAGACAGAGGACTCAAATTTACTAAATACAAGGAGTAAAATGTAAGGATTAGGAACAATTAAGCTACTCTTTTCTCACCTGAAAAATGTTCCACCCGCTTGGAATTTCCGACGACTGATCATTCTTATCATCTCCGGACTTCCTCAAATACACACCAACAAAACGGAAAAGGCAATTTAATTTTGGCGAGCGGAGAAGGCATGAGAGAGAGAGAGAGAGAGAGAGCGAGAGCTAGTGGTGTTGGTGGAGTTTGTGGGTTTTGTGCTCAAAAGGGTTTAACCGAGAAAGGAATCTCTCTCTCTCTCTCTCTCTCTCTCTCTCTCTCTCTCTCTCTCTACTGTGGCCTCTGTTTGCTTTGGCGCCACGTGGGTGTTCCTTACCCTTTAATCTATGAGAGGTTTAATAAAACACCCCCAGTACTGTTTACTGTTAACGAAAAACCGTTTTTTTAACTTTAACTGTCACTATTCACTATACCTTTAAAAGTGGCTTTTCGTTAAAAGAAAAGTTTTTAAGCCATTTTCATTAGTTTTCTTTTAATCTATCGCCTTCCAAGCGCGAGACGGTCAAGTTTATTATATTTTGTTCTTTAATATAAAAAATAATAGCAACTTTTCTAGAGGTAATTTGCACAAACAAATAATGATGATAAACCCCTAATTGGCTACCATAAGAGCACACACTAGCACAAGCATTCCGGTACAAATCTGTCAAAAAAAGGGTAGACACAACAAACTTTGTTAATCACGGAAGCTAAATTTTGTTAACCAATTGATGTGGATATTGATGATTAGATTAACTAACGTGCTTATTTTTTTTAATAAATGACACATCATTTGATTTACAAATTTAGTATACCAGTGTTATCCTTTGCATTTTTGGACTTTTTGATCGGATCATATTTATATATATTTTTATATCAAATTCACTCGTCTTTTCTTAGTTAGTTCGTTATATTGTGAGCTAATTACGTTATTTTTATGTTTTATAAATTTATCTAGTTAAGAAAATAAAAATAGAATAAATGAAGTGTTAAGTAATTAATTCATTTAAACTATCTTGTTTGTTGATTTGAATTTATCTTTTGAATAATATTATATATTCATATATTTATATATTTATATATATTTATATATTTATATATTTATTTATATATATATTTATATTTATATATTTAAAAATGTGTATGTGATTACAGGTGGAAGCACATGTGGAAGAAAGCAGAAAAATGATGGCGAGCACTACGTGGGATTCGGTGGAAAGCAAGGCAATTCACGTGAAGCCATGGGGCACATGCACTCGGGGGCTCCAGAAAAAAAGAGAAGTCCAAGCAGAAAAAGAAGGAGGAGACCTTAAAAACGGGGTCTCGCGGCGCAGCTCTGGGGGGGAATAAAGCGGGGAGACTCGGTGAGGCAAGCAGCCAATAGGCTGCGGCATTAAACCAAGGCCACGGGAGTTTTTGGAGAGCTTCGGAGAAGCTGCTTGGCTGCACCGAATTGGCGCAGAGGAATTGTAGAGGCAGAAAATATATAAAAAAAAAAAGAGAGCTGCCATTTAAAGGCAGCCAACTGCGAGAGCTCTCACTCGGGGGAAATTGGAAGAAGGCAGTGAGGGTAGTCGAGCTCCTCGGGGGAGCTGTGCAGACAGCGCAGAGGCGCCAGCCTCGAAGAAACGTTGAGGAGAGCTTACGGACAGAAATAGAAGGGGAGAACCAGGAGGAAGGGCAGCGCCCAGAGATTAGAGGGCTGCTGTGGGCAGCAACTAAGAGAAAGACACGGGTCAAAAATACAAAGTCAGAAACAGAAGCTGCCAGACACGGCCAAAGAGGGCAGTGCAAAGGATTCACTCTTCTCCTTCGGTTTAATCCCTCCAACTTATATTTTTAATTTCTGTTTTTAATTTATAATAATGTATAATTAATTAATATTGGCTAGAGGTTAATTCAAAGCCATGATTATATTTGTAATTTGAATTGGTAATTTCAGTTGTGATTTCTGAATTGTGATTTAATTTGCTTAACTGCTTGATTGATAACTTATTTGTGTATGTTGATTAAGAATGCATACTTAATTTACATGCATGAATTTGGTGCTAGAATATAAGTGAATTTCACCTAATCGTTATGAACTTATATTCATGAGTAGTGAAGGTTGTTATACACAATCGCGTTAAGTAAATTCTTGGCAGGAGTATCATGCTTTTCATAGTTACGAATGCCTCGTTAGTACTTATAGTTTTCACAAAGCTTAATGATCTTTGATTGTATCTCTATTGTGCTTTTCACGTAGGGGACTTTTAGAGAATGTGTTAAATTGTTGTATGCTGTTCATCCAATTTAATAACATAAGGAAAACTTGAAGATTAAAAAAGTGCTGTTCACGGTTAATCTGGAGTATTGAAATTTACAATTTATCGAAAGAACAACTGAAAATCAATTTAGATTGCATATGTGTCATGTGTGGAGAAAAACCCTCTAGCCAATCCGTCACCTATCCTTTCACCTTTATTTTATGTTTTTGTCAATTTTGTAATTTATTTAAGTTTAATTTACGTTTCGTCAAAAACCAAACCCCCCCATTATTATATTATATTATTTAGTTAGTTTTTATTATTTTTAATCTTTTAATTTAAATTCCGTCCAATTAATTTTCTAGTGTCTATTTTAAATTGTTTTCATTATTTTGAGTCATTTTTAGTGTGTTTCGAGTTTTTAGCTTAGTTTGTACTTTCTAGAGTCTTGAGTTGTTTTGAGTCTTTTGATTTGTTTTAGTTTATTTGTTAGTTTTATTTTGAGTTATTTTAGTTAAGTGTTTTGATTTTAGTTTAGTGTTTTAAACTTTGTTTTTACGTTTTTAAGTTAATTTTAGAGTGATTAGCAATCCCTCCTAATCCCCGGCCTAGAACGATACCCTACTTACATCCATACTACAACTGTCAAAAAGAGGGTTAAATTTGTGCGGTTTAAAATCCCCGTCAAATTTTTGGCGCCGTTGCCGGGGATTAGTAAATTTGCTAATCCCTTTATTTTTGTTTGTGTTTATTTTTATATTTGTGTTTTTGTTTGTGTTTTTATTTATATTTGTGTTTGTGTGTTTTACTTTTGATATTTGATTTATTTTTCTTTCTTTAATTTTAGGTACTAATGGAGCAAGACATGGATAGTATTCAAGCTCAATTGGCGCAGCTCACTGCTCAATTGACTAATAATGCCGAAAGGACCTCAATGCCAAATGTCTCTACATTTGATATGCCCTATGGGCAAGGATATCAAGCTCATCAGTATCCTCAATTTTCTGCATATGACGATAATTGGGGATATCAAAGCCACAGTCAATCAAGGGGCAACATGTATTCCAACGCTTGCAATTCGAATTGGAGGGATTATTCAAATCAAATGTGGGATGAACCTCAGCAATTTCAACAAAGTGGATATTGGCAGCAAGACGAGTTCTATTCCAGACCTATGCAGCCACCACAGTATCACCCACAACAATTCCAATCAAATTCAAGTATGCCCGTTAATTATAATGAAATTCTTGAAGGACTAATTTCTTTAACGCAGGGCTCACAAAGAGAAGAACAATTGCAGCCTTCGGAAGAGTCCTATCAGTGGCCATATGAACCATCACAGCCACCACAAGAATATGCCCAATTCGATTCAGGTACATCTCTGGATAATGATACGTTTAATAAGTTACTCACTTCTTTGAATCAGGGAGTGGAAAATCGAATCCAGGAGATGCAAGACCGGACCAACAGAGTGGACGAATTGGAGAGGCAAGTTGGGGAGATTATGGAGATCATGGCCGAGATTCAAAATCAAAGTGAACTCTCCAACTCACCTATTGAAAATTCAATGGCAGAAGTTGAAATCGATGAAGCCATCTCTTTGGAAGGTGACGTGGAGGATGAAGTTAACTTGGACGAATCGCCGCTGCAAGCAGAAGAGGAAGAGGACGACCTGGGCAGTTTAGAAGAATTCTTGTCTCAAACCCCTGAAGTCCCCATGTTGTCCAACTTCGGTAATGTTGTTCCAAGTGAATTTCATTCTAACATTATTCCACCAAATGTCTCTTTTCCTTGCAGATTTTTTCCAAATAACGAAGAAAGTGAAATAGACATTGTGGAAACTCTTCCAGAGGTGCAAAGTGATATCTCGATTCTTGGTGCACCAAAACAAGTTCCCGAACCTTACACACCAAGAAAAGAGATTCAAGACATCGAAGTGGCTGGAGAATGCGTTGCATATCAAGAATCCATCAAAGAGGCTGTGCAGACTACAAAGGCCCAAGAAATTGAGTTTGATGACACGGGACAGGCCACAACCATCATCGTCAATCTGGCCAAGTGCAAAATCCCGGAAATGTCCAAAGGCGTAGTCTTTGTAATTGAGTTTGTATCGGAGAAAGGCAGTAAGCAATCTTCTCCAATTTTAATTTTTATTTTATTTTATACTAACATTTTTCTCATTTTAATGATTCAGGCGCCCACTCTTGAATTAATGCCATTGCCGAATCATTTCAAGTATCACCTCCCATTAAAAGATAAATTCCATGCTTTAGAGCCGAGGGGAGGATAAGGAAAGAATCGTCCGGCTAAAGACGTTAAAGCAAGCGCTTCTTGGGAGGCAACCCAAGCAACCAGATTTGCATTCTTACACCCTTCTTTTCCTTTACTTTACAATTTTTGATTTGTTTAGTTAGTTGTTTTATTTGGTTGATTTTTGTTTAGTTTGTGTTTAAATAAATTAAGGGCAATGTTTATTTTTAGTGCGGATAAACAAAGTCTTTTTGCATTAATTTACATATTTTGATTTACATATTTTAATTTGCTTAAAATAACCCTGAAAAAAAAAAATAATAATAATAATAATAATAATAAAAATAATATTAGTAATATATATATATATATATATATTTAGTTAAATAAACATTAAAAGCATAAAAAAAAAATTTTAAATTACAATAATACGAAAAACTAATAGCAATCATTGGTTTTGGTTAGGTGGCGCCTCAGAGGTTGACGGAGCTCCGGGAAGACGAAGAGCCAGAGTTGGAATCTCCGGAGCCGGAACGCTTGGTGCTGCTCCAGAGGACGAAGGCAACATAAACCGAGGGAGTAACGCCATGAACCGCTCATGATCACTCTGGATTCGACCGTCCGACTCCTGCAGCTGATCCAGCTTCCTCTTCATGCTGGTCGAGTAGCTAGTTGCGAGCATGTGCAACTCCTTGTTCTCGTGCCTGAGTCCTCTGACTTCTTGCCGAAGACTGACCACCTCCGCCATTAGCGACTCCACCTGACGAGATCTTGCAAGCAGGCGCTGACCCATGTTTGAAACTGAGCCTGCACACTGGACACTGAGAGCCAGTGAGTCCTGAACAGCCAGCTCGTCTGACCGCATAGACAGCAACCTAGTGTCTCTGGGAGTAAGAAGGTTTCTTGCAACCACCGTTGCAGTTATATCGTTCCTCATCATTGTGTCCCCAACTGTAAGAGGACCATTTGGGGATATGAAGGACGGATTCCAAATGTTGTTCGGAGAAGACGAGTCATCGTCTTCCCCGACATTCAAGTTTAGGCGACGGTCGGAAGGGCAAGACATTTTTAGAGAGGGTTGAGGAAGAAAAGAGTTCGGAAAAATTCAGATTGCTGAAGCGGAACAAGAGATCGGAAAGATTAAAAGTGCAGAAGTGCAGGAAGAGAGTAGAGGGAGTAAGATTATGTGTGAGGAGAGTGTTTGAGGAAGGGAGTTTAAGTGTGATGTGAAGCAGAATTAGCGCCTCTATAAAAAGAAGCAAATCAAAGAGAGGCGCTCCTCGGAGGTTGAAGACGCGTCCTCACGCAATTCGGAAAAGCTGGACGCTCCTTTCTCAAAAGAGCCGTTTCCTTTCTCAAAAGCTGGGCTTGACTCAGCAATCACGTGGCATCACGAGGGCTCAGTTTTTCCAGTTTGTCGTGACTCATGACGTGCAGCGTGGAGCGTTGCGAAAACCACTAGCCGCACCCGGTTTTGAACCCCGGTTTTCAAAAGATCATCATTCCAATTTGTCGTCACTCGTCGTATGCGCAGTCAGCTTCGCGGAAATTACGGACGCGTTGTCAGAAAGCGCGTAACGGGCACTGTTCATCCATCCACCGGCTGCCGACAAATAGTGAGGGAACAGTTCCGGTTGTGAAGGAAAATTTCTATAAAGTCGACCTTCGCCTTCCACAGCAAAGGCACACATTCACACCCTCTCAACCTCTCAACCTCTCAACCTCTCTTCATCTCCGATAATGTCTTCCCAAAGAAAGCTTTCGAGTTATTCAGTGTTCTTCATCCCTTGGATCACCCCAGAAAACAAACCTTCCAGAGCAAAAGTATTTCATATTAAAAAGGTTAAAAGCAAAAGTATCTCATATTATGCTTTCTCCTCTCCTTCATCTGAGGAACGTGGAGAAAGTGAGATCCTGATTGCTTACCTAGTCTTGCTCTCGAGTACTCATCTCAGACCCCTCCCAGCCCACTTCAAAAATAAACCTGTGTTGAGGTACTTCTTCAAAAACAAAAGTACCTCACAGACGAAGCAGGAGGAGTCTGAGGTGCACCCAAGAGCAGATGAGTCTGGGTTGATCCAAGAGTTCAAGAAGATGCCACACCTGCGTGGAGACCGGACTACTTGAAGCATGTAGAGACACGTGCTGACTCATCCTCTACTAGGCTGAGGAGCACTTGCCAGAAGGAGGCCCATCCTGTTCAAGAAGAAAGCTGTGGAAAATCAACAAGGACGACCAATGATCGCCTATTAGTTCTTTTCATTATCTTTTATTTTCATTTTCAATTTTTTCGTTTGAATTTTCTTTATTTTCTTGCGTGCTTAACTGATTTATTTCTTTTCTTTGCAGGAACTTTTTGAATATTTCCTCCCTTGAAGTTGATTGCAAAATTTACGCTTGCGGGTCATCGCTTGGTTTTCTGCAAATTAGAGAAGTTTTCAGTCCCTTTTCTTTATTTTGTTTCGTATTATTTATTCATTTTATTTTTATTTGCATATTTTTGTTTTATGACATTGGGGACAATGTCTAGTTTAAGTGTGGGGGTATCAAGTATAAAAAATTGACCAAATTGAAAATTTTTGTACCTTCGACTTTGAACTGGTTTCATTTGTTTCCATGTTATTGCTTTTTGTTTTCTTAATTAGCTTTGTGTTTTACTTAATTTTTTTTTTTTTCGGAGTTTTGTGTTTTATTTAATTTTTCTCTCGAAAAATTTAAAAAATCCAAAAATATTGTCTTGTTTTCCTTATTGTTTTAAATTAGTTTTTTTATTAGTTTCCCGACCCAATGATATAACTGGATTAAATTTGAACCATGATTATCAAGAACTTAGTTAACATGTGTTATATGAAATTCCTTATTTTCTTGTTAGTATTGTACATGTTTGATCATTCTTGAAAAACCAAATGCACATAGCCTTGTTGATGTGAAATTAAAGCATGACTTAAAGCTTCATATGTGAATTTAGTGACCATATACATCCTATGTGAGTTTTTGAGCCTATTGAAAGTGTGTGCATTTTTCATACACTCCTATTCTTTCATGTGTGATGAACTTATGTGAGATGCATCTCTAGAACTTGCGTAACGATCTTTCGAAATATTTGTCATTGATTGCATGGACTTGAAAATGATAGAGGCATTAGGTTTACCACCATGGCCCAAATAACCATATTTCCCAAAGAAAAAAAAAAAAAAATTTAATTATCATTAGATTGCCTATTTGAGCCGTGTTTGTGAGCCTTTTATTTCTTATCACCAGATATGTCTACCCTTATACCTCAAAACATGTTTCCTTACCCTTTCCAAGCGAGCAATTTGAGACTATTTTATGAGAAATGTTTGTGAAGTACTTGGAATGAGTTTGGCAAAAGAATAAGTGTGGGGGTATTTCATGTTTGTATTATTTAAAAAAAAAAAAAAAGAGAATAGAAGAAAAGAAAAAAAAAAAAAAAAAAAGAGATTGTATTCGAAGAAAATAAAAAAGTTTTTAAAGTTTCAGTTTAAGGGTGTGATGGGAGGTGTTAGAAGAATCGTTGGAGAACTTGAGTTCTTATAAATCTCAACTTAAAGAATTGCTTGCAATGTAGCTTGGAACTTGTGTTTTCCTATTCTTTCGTTTCAATAGCCCTATCCCTTAGCCTCATTACATCCAATAAAAGTCCTCTTGATTTAAGTTTTGCAATTATGATTGTGGAGAAGTGATTTTTATGCAAGCTTATGGTAGATCTTTCACATTTGTTTCTTTGAGCGAAACACATTAAAACTAAACACATGTGTGATTGAGTGCATTTCCCGTGAGAAGGTTGCTGGTTTGCATATGATGTTTTTAAAAATAAAAACTTGAAATTGCATTAGCATGGCTATCTCACACACTACACTTCAAGGATGATTTAAAGATTACTGCTAATTTTTGAATAAGAAAGATGAGCTTGAATTAGCTTGTTTAGTGCTAGCTATGGTTCTTGCTGATTTATGTTTTCGAATGAAATTCTATGAGGGTCAAATAGGGGGAAGCTAATGTTTTTCTTGTTATTACTTTTTCGGTTTTCTTTGTTTTGCTCGAGGACTAGCAAAAGCTAAGTGTGGGGGTATTTGATCGGATCATATTTATATATATTTTTATATCAAATTCACTCGTCTTTTCTTAGTTAGTTCGTTATATTGTGAGCTAATTACGTTATTTTTATGTTTTATAAATTTATCTAGTTAAGAAAATAAAAATAGAATAAATGAAGTGTTAAGTAATTAATTCATTTAAACTATCTTGTTTGTTGATTTGAATTTATCTTTTGAATAATATTATATATTCATATATTTATATATTTATATATATTTATATATTTATATATTTATTTATATATATATTTATATTTATATATTTAAAAATGTGTATGTGATTACAGGTGGAAGCACATGTGGAAGAAAGCAGAAAAATGATGGCGAGCACTACGTGGGATTCGGTGGAAAGCAAGGCAATTCACGTGAAGCCATGGGGCACATGCACTCGGGGGCTCCAGAAAAAAAGAGAAGTCCAAGCAGAAAAAGAAGGAGGAGACCTTAAAAACGGGGTCTCGCGGCGCAGCTCTGGGGGGGAATAAAGCGGGGAGACTCGGTGAGGCAAGCAGCCAATAGGCTGCGGCATTAAACCAAGGCCACGGGAGTTTTTGGAGAGCTTCGGAGAAGCTGCTTGGCTGCACCGAATTGGCGCAGAGGAATTGTAGAGGCAGAAAATATATAAAAAAAAAAAGAGAGCTGCCATTTAAAGGCAGCCAACTGCGAGAGCTCTCACTCGGGGGAAATTGGAAGAAGGCAGTGAGGGTAGTCGAGCTCCTCGGGGGAGCTGTGCAGACAGCGCAGAGGCGCCAGCCTCGAAGAAACGTTGAGGAGAGCTTACGGACAGAAATAGAAGGGGAGAACCAGGAGGAAGGGCAGCGCCCAGAGATTAGAGGGCTGCTGTGGGCAGCAACTAAGAGAAAGACACGGGTCAAAAATACAAAGTCAGAAACAGAAGCTGCCAGACACGGCCAAAGAGGGCAGTGCAAAGGATTCACTCTTCTCCTTCGGTTTAATCCCTCCAACTTATATTTTTAATTTCTGTTTTTAATTTATAATAATGTATAATTAATTAATATTGGCTAGAGGTTAATTCAAAGCCATGATTATATTTGTAATTTGAATTGGTAATTTCAGTTGTGATTTCTGAATTGTGATTTAATTTGCTTAACTGCTTGATTGATAACTTATTTGTGTATGTTGATTAAGAATGCATACTTAATTTACATGCATGAATTTGGTGCTAGAATATAAGTGAATTTCACCTAATCGTTATGAACTTATATTCATGAGTAGTGAAGGTTGTTATACACAATCGCGTTAAGTAAATTCTTGGCAGGAGTATCATGCTTTTCATAGTTACGAATGCCTCGTTAGTACTTATAGTTTTCACAAAGCTTAATGATCTTTGATTGTATCTCTATTGTGCTTTTCACGTAGGGGACTTTTAGAGAATGTGTTAAATTGTTGTATGCTGTTCATCCAATTTAATAACATAAGGAAAACTTGAAGATTAAAAAAGTGCTGTTCACGGTTAATCTGGAGTATTGAAATTTACAATTTATCGAAAGAACAACTGAAAATCAATTTAGATTGCATATGTGTCATGTGTGGAGAAAAACCCTCTAGCCAATCCGTCACCTATCCTTTCACCTTTATTTTATGTTTTTGTCAATTTTGTAATTTATTTAAGTTTAATTTACGTTTCGTCAAAAACCAAACCCCCCCATTATTATATTATATTATTTAGTTAGTTTTTTATTATTTTTAATCTTTTAATTTAAATTCCGTCCAATTAATTTTCTAGTGTCTATTTTAAATTGTTTTCATTATTTTGAGTCATTTTTAGTGTGTTTCGAGTTTTTAGCTTAGTTTGTACTTTCTAGAGTCTTGAGTTGTTTTGAGTCTTTTGATTTGTTTTAGTTTATTTGTTAGTTTTATTTTGAGTTATTTTAGTTAAGTGTTTTGATTTTAGTTTAGTGTTTTAAACTTTGTTTTTACGTTTTTAAGTTAATTTTAGAGTGATTAGCAATCCCTCCTAATCCCCGGCCTAGAACGATACCCTACTTACATCCATACTACAACTGTCAAAAAGAGGGTTAAATTTGTGCGGTTTAAAATCCCCGTCACTTTTTCAATTTTTTTTCAATGACACAATGTCATTTTTAACACAGAAAATTACATTATTTGTTTACTTCTTCAAATAACACATGTCATATTATTACCCAAATGGTAAGCGAATGTTGCTAGCACTCCCATTGATATAATTATACGAGAATGCTCACCATTGATACAATTAGTTGTGGGACTCACACCACATCAAACTTCAACAATCCGAACCGTCTATTTGTCAAGTTGCATCTCATAAATCATCCTTACAAAATATTAGCCAAATCAGAAATATTTCAGACACCTAATTGAGTTCAAAGAAATTTTGATATTTTCTCTTCAGATTCTTATGGCACATTTACTGACCCGTTATTGAAATAAAATACTAAATTGGATTCTGATTACACTTTACTTCTTTGTTTACCTAACATAGAGGCAAATGCTAGAATCCAACTCCTCTTTTTGAAGGATTTGGACTCACTAGATGAGGGAATTATTTGAATTCTGCGATATATGTGGAATCTGGAATGAATTTTCCCTTCATTAGGGTAGTCACCTTCTACCCAACTAGTGGAAGTATCCACCGTTTCCCTTGTCTATTAAGCTAAAAGGGTATGGAGTGGCTTGAATGAGGGTTTTCTAATGGCGATACGCGGATTGTCGAGGGCCCGAGTCCTTTGTACATAAATGCTTTTGTCCAAGAATAGGTTGTTCTCTTATCGGTATTTTACCAATTATGTCCTCACTTAGGTTTTTGTTATTCCAACAATTGCCCTTCATTTAACAAGAGAGACTCATCTAGTGCTACAAATTTTCCGTCTCCCTCACCACCGCACCCTCCCCCGCCCAAAGCCACCCACTGCAACCACTCCCAAACATCTCTCTCTATTTGTCCCTAGAGAATCTTGTAATAAAAACATTGGATGTGTGTGTGTGTGTGTGTGTGTGTGAGTGAGAGAGAGAGAGAGAGAGAGAGAGAGAGAGAGAGAGAGAGTTACGATGTGGTGGCGGCGGTACAAGTTTAGTTTGGCAAGTTTATTTATTTTTATAGGAAATTAATTGATGTTTTTTTATTAATTAAAGTATAAAATAAATTTTCAACCAGAAAAATTATAAACTCAATTTCATTTTTACTCTGATTTCAATCAATATAGGTAAATAGCTTCAAAATGAATCTAATTCTAACCCATCGCCATTCCAACTCCTCTTCTATTTAGTTCCTCCTCAATCCAATTCCTTTTATTTTGATTATGATTACATGCCATTAAAGGTTATTTGGCTTATCTTGGCTTTCATGGAATTGAGAGCTTGTTTAGAAGTGCTTTAAAATGGCTAAAAGCTTTTTTAGTGAAAATATTTTTGGAACCAATTCTTAGAAAAAATGTAAGTAAATCTTGAAAAAGCACTTAAAGTGTTTTTTCGAAGAAGCACATAACTGATACTTCTTGCATGTGAGAATTGAAGAAATGCAGAGATTATGTAGAAAAGAATGCAGAGAGAATTAGAGAGCGAGCGAGCTTGAGAGTTTTTGTGAATTGTTCTTTCTTCAATAACAAGTAATTGTTTTACAAAGAGTCTTATATACTAATCCACTACAAAGCTTGCTAGTTAAGCTAATACAATGTACTAGCACCATAATACAACAAACTACTATCCTAACAACCTTTATAACAACCCTCTTCATCTAATGACACATGGTACAATCTTAACCATTGTATTCTTTTCAATTGGATCACTAGCTTTGATAACCTCACATCCTCTCTCAATCTCATGCTTCATGGAATTGAGCATGAGATTGTTGCAATGTTGATAAAACAGCGATGATGACAGCCTTTTGGTTAGAATGTCTGCGCATTGCTTTGCAGAAAACAAATGTTGAACATGAAGGTCACCTCTTGTGACTCTTTCTTGAACAAAATGGTAGTTAATTTTGATGTTCTTTGACTTGGAATGAAATAGTGGATTTGTATACAATGCTATGGTCGAGATGTTGTCACAATATAGCATTGGAGATGTGAGAAGTGGAAGATGTAAATCACAAAAGAGCTGTCTTATCTATGCAAGTTCAGCTGTTGTGATAGCCAATTCCCGATGCTCAGCTTCAGTAGATGAGTATGACATTGTATATTGATTATTTGAGGCCTAAGATATGAGATTGGATAAAAAAAACACAAAAAACCATAAGTAGAATGTCAGTCATTGCGATATCCTGCCCAATCTGCATCACTGTATGCCTGGAGATGAATTGGTCCTGGTTTGAAGTGAATGTCATATTCTGAAGTACCTTTGATTTATCTAAGAAGCCTTTTAACAGCTGGAACATGCCATTGAATTGTGAATAAATTAACATGCTTGATTGACAGAAAATGCTATATTAGGTCTTATGAAGGTAAGATATTGAAGTGCACCTACAATGCTTCTGTATTACTCATGGCTATGATATGGTTTTCCATTATCTTTTAATAACCTGTGTTATGGCAAGCATGGTGTAGGACAAGGTTTACAATCATACAGATCAACTTTGTCCATTAATTTTGATATATACTTGAATAGAGACACAAAGAGCCATTCTGGCGTATGACTAATTTGTAATCCCAAAGACTAGTTCAATTGACCCAAATCTTTCATATCAAATTTTGCAGTGAGATCTTCAATGATTGCTGATACAAGTTGTTGATTGCTGCCTGTTAAAATCATATCATCTACATATAGTAGCAATACCATAGTACCAAGTGATGAATGCTTGACAAACAAAGATGGATCAACCTGTGAACTTTCAAACCCAAAACCAGGTAAGAAACTTGTAAATCGTTCATTCCATGGTCTTGGAGCCTGTTTAAGTCCATAGGGAGACTTTTGTAACTTGCACAAAAAGTTGGATGGACATTGGTCACTGACAAAACTTGGAGGTTGTGCCTTGTAAACTTCTTCTTAGAGAACACCATGCAGAAAGGCATTTTTGACATCCAATTGCCTGAGAGGCCATTTGAACTGAGTAGCTAATGCAAGAACAAGCCTAATGGTTGTTGGTTTGACTATTGGACTAAAAGTTACACCATAGTCAATTTCTTCTTCTTGATTGTAGCCCTTTACCACCAATCTGGCCTTATACCTTGCTATGGAACCATCTACATTCTTCTCGATCCTGTAAACCCACTTACAACCTACTAGATTCTTGCATTATTCTTGCATTCTTGCAATATTTTTGATCCTGTAAAGCATATATTTATTCTTGCATTGCAGATTTCCATTATGGAACTTTATTAGTTGCCTTGAGTGTCTTTGGTTCCAATGTAGGTGAAACTGAATCAATAGTTGCAGAGAAAGCTTTCTTCTTAATAATTCCATTTTTTTTTACTCTTGTTTGCATTAGATGCAAATTCATTAATATAAGAAGAACAACAGTGAGTTGTTCATGTTGGAAATCAGGATTCACAGGGATAGGTGGCTGTGTTGAGGAATTGATCTTTATGGTTAAGCTTAGAGAGTGAGGAATGATCATGTCATGCACATGGTTTTTAATGGAATCTGAGGCTCTGGATGCATCTGTTTGCAAGGAATTTGAGGCACTAGACGATAATGCAGACAAAGAATCTAAGGCTCTAAATGAGTTGTTCTCCATAAAATTGGAAGATAATGATAATGATGAATGTTCATGACATGAGGGTGACAATGTTTGAGTTTGAAATGAAATGCTTGGTAATGCAGTGACCTGTGTTTGAATTGGTGGGTGCACAGATGAAGTTTGTAATTTTTGAAACCAGTGTGTGATATGGAAACTATGTTTCATTAAAATGAACATGCCTAGACACATAAATTCTGCTTGTTTCTGTATTAAAACAAATGAATCCTTAGTAATGACTTGCACATCCCAAAAATATGCACATCTTGCTTTTTGATTGAAACTTATCTATGTTATATGATTCAAGTAATGGAGAACAAGCACATTCAAAGATTTTAAGGTGACTTATACCAGGAACTTGACCATATAATAATAAATAGGGATATTTCATTTTTAAAGTAGCACAAGGCATTCGATTGATTAAATAAGTTGTAGTAGCACAAGCATAAAACCAAAATTTGAAAGGAAGATGTGCAGTGTGTAGTAAAGTGATAACAGTCTCAATAATGTGTCTGTGTTTTATTTCTACAAGTCCATTCTGTTTTGGGGTGTATGGACAAGAAATCTGAGAGAAGGTGCATGAGGCCTTTCTGCAGGTCCCTTATGTGATAACATTGGATTGCTGTATGCCCAAATTTCCAGCAAATTTGGCATTGAATAGGTGATGAGGAACTATTAGAAGAACCTATATGTCTTTGGAAATAGTCAGCTGCAATGTCCTCTTTTGTTGGAGAAGTGGCATGTTGCAATTTCAGAAATATGGTCAAGATAGCTTGATTAATAAGGTTTATGAGTGCCAAGAATTCCAGGGTTGTTTGGTGTATTGAATATTGACCTTGAATTGTAGTTAAATTTTCCTCTGCCTTTGCCTCTATAATTGTTGCTTATGTGTCCACCAATGTAGCCACTAGTGTAGTTCTGTGGACCATTATTGTAGCCACCATTTTGATTGCCAGAATAATAACCTTGATTGCTTGAGCTATTTGGTTGAGTAGATCCACCCCTAGAAGATGAACCATATGTGTTTGACTTTGTGGAACTAGAACTAAGAACCAATGCTTTCTCTTTTGAAGCTTGAATACTTGCTACTATTGCAGTCTTAAAAGACATACTAGACTCCAAAGATTGATTGATAGGTTTTTTTTCAGCAAGCAACTGAGAACAAAAATCTTTAATGGAGATGCTATTTTCCCTGCCTCTGATAACACATTGAAATGTGTTGTGTTCTGCAGTGAGACCCTTGAGAGCAAGAATGATGATATCATCATCTTCAAAAACAACCCTAGCTACTGCAAGATGAACTCTTAGATCTTTAATCTTCTACAGATACTTATAAATTGAATCAGACCCTTTTTTGATGTTCTGGAGTTTGGTCTTTAATTGAAAGATAAC
The DNA here is from genome assembly GCA_963580275.1 of Crataegus laevigata. Classification (NCBI taxonomy): domain Eukaryota; kingdom Viridiplantae; phylum Streptophyta; class Magnoliopsida; order Rosales; family Rosaceae; genus Crataegus; species Crataegus laevigata. The sequence continues at coordinate 20,706,582 of OY756941.1, read as the reverse complement.
TTGTTTTAGTCACAGATGAGAACCTTTCATTGAGATTCACCCACATTTCATTAGAACTAGTACCACCAATGATACAAGACATTGGAGTGGATGGTCTAAGTGAAAAGAATACAATGGTTAAGATTGTACCATGTATCATTAGATGAAGAGGCTTGTTATAAAGGTTGTTAGGATTGTAGTTTGTTGTAATATGGTGCTAGCATATTGTATTAGATTAACTAGCAAGCTTTGTAGTGGATTAGTATATAAGACTGTTTATAAAACAATTGCTTGTTAATGAAGAAAGAACATTCACAAATACTCTCAAGCTCTGTCTCTAATGCTCTCTGCATTCTTTTATGCATTTCTTCAATTCTCACATGATATCCTCACCAAGAAATAATCCGGCGCTTTTGCAATCTCATTGAAAATTTCTCCCTTTTCTTCTCAATCCTCTAGTTTGTACACCTTCTAAGATGACATTGGGCAACTACAATCATCTGATTCACAAGAAAATTGGAGTTCATAATCACGAAGATCAACTATTTGATAAAACCTAGCTTGAAAAAATTTATCTATTTCCACAACAATGGTTACAGTAGCACTAGTTTTATTCCAACAGTATCGACATTTGTTACAGTGAAATTGGATGACACCAACTACTTGACATGGTCTTTTCAGATCACATTACTTCTTGAAGGTCACGGGATCTTGGAATTTGTGGATGGCAGCAAGAAATGTCCATCAAGATTTGTCAATGATTCGAATGTGGAAGGTGTGGAGACAGATGCCTACCAAGTTTGGAAACTACAAGTGCACTTATGCAGGTCATTACTACAACTCTGTCATCCACTATAGTGTGTTGTATCATTGATAGTACTAGTTCTAATGAAATATGGGTGAATCTCAAGGAAAGGTTCTCATATGTGACTAAAACAAGTATCTTTCAATTAAAGACTGAGCTTCATAACATAAAAAAATGTCTAATTCAATTTCTGAGTATTCGTAGAAGATTAAAGGTGCAAGAGATCATCTTGCAGTAGCTGGGGTTATTTTTGAAGATGATGATATCATCATTCTTCATCTTAAGGTTCTCACTGCAGAATACAACACATTTCGATGTGTTATCAGAGGTAGGGAAAATGGCATCTCCATTAATGATTTTCGTTCTCAATTGCGTGTTGAAGAAGCAATTATCAATCAATCTCTAGAGTTTAGTATGTCTTTTGGAACTACAATGGTAACAAGCACTCAAGCTTCAAAAAGGAAAACATTAGTTCTTGGTTCTAGTTCCACAGAATCGAACACATATGGTTCATCTTATGGGGGTGGATCTACTTAACCAAATAGCTCAAACAATTAAGGTTATTACTTTGGCAATCAAAATGGTTGCTACAATAATGGTCCATATAACTACGCTAGTGGCAACAATGGTTGATACATAAGCAACAATTATAGAGGCAAAGGTAGAAGGAAATTCAACTACAATTTAGGGAAGATTCAATACACCAAACAAGGACCTTGGAATTCTTAGCACTCCTAAACCTTATCAATTAACCTATCTTGACCATCATTCTGAAATTCCAACATGCCAAATCTGCAGGAAAAAAGGATACATTGCAGCTGACTATTTCCAAAGGCATACATGTTCTTCTAATAGTTCTTCATCACCTATTCAATGCCAGATTTGCTGGAAATTTGGGCATACATCAATCTAATGTTATCACAAAGGTAATTCTGCCTATCAAGGAAAACCTCATGCACATTCTTAGTGCCATGCATCACCCTTCAGCTCCACCAGATCAATTTTGGATTGTTGACACCAACATTGGTTCTTCAAAATTACATACTCCAAATCATACTTTTGAGTTTAAAAATGTTCTTCATGTGCCAAAATTGTCACAACATTTACTCTATTTATTAACTCTGCAAGGACAATATATGCAGGTTTATATGTGATGAAATTTCTTTTTAGGTTCAGGATAAGATCATAGGGACAATACTCCTCAAGGGGTTATGTAGGGATGGCTATTATCCTATTCCATTTTACATACCAAAGCAGCTGCTATCTGCATCATCTCACAAACATGCATGCTATCTTGCAAAGTCAGTCTATACAACCTTGTGGCATAAGAGAATAGGACATCTATCAAATACAATCACTTATGTTATATTGCACAATAACCAAGTTCATGCGTCACAAGATAGTACTGCAAACATTTGTACACATTGTTTAGAAGGAAAAATTACCAAACTACCTTTCTTGTATTCTTCAAATAAGTCTGTATAACCTCTAGAGGTCATTCAGAGTGATGTATAAGGACCTTACTCTTTGTTATTTGTTGAAGGTTTTAGGTACTATGTAAGTTTCATAGATGAATGTACTCGATATACATGGATTTTTCCATTACATAATAAAACAGAAGTGTTTCCAATATTTGTTAAGTTCAATGCATATCTGTACTCAATTCTCTGCAAAAATGAAAGTTTTTTCACAGTGATGGGGATGGTGAATATATAAGCAACAAGTTTAAAAGCTATCTTATTCATAATGGAATTATATACCATATTTCTTGTCCATACACCCCAGAACAGAATGGACTTGTAGAGAGAAAATACAGACACATTATTAAGACTGCTATTACTTTACTACAAACTGCGCATCTTCCTTCCAAATTCTGGTTTTATGATTGTGCTACTGCAACTTATTTAATCAATCGAATGCGTTGTGCTACTTTAAAAATGAAATCTCCCTATTTGTTGTTATATGATCAAGTTCCTGGTATAAGTCACCTTAAAATCTTTGGAAGTGCTTGTTTTCCATTACTTAAACCATATAACATAGATAAGTTTCAACCAAACACCAAGATACGCATATTTTTGGGATATGTAGGTCATTACAAATGATTCATTTGCTTTAATCTTGAAACAAACAGAACTTATGTGTGTATTTTGATGAAAATATATAATTCATTTGTTTCAAAAATAAAATTCATCTTTGCACCTACCAATACAAACCACACCAATACAAACACAAGTCACTACATTACCAAGCATTTCATTTCAACTCAAATAGTGTTACCTTCATGTCATGAACATTCATCTTTATCATTATCTTCAAATTCTATGGAGAACAACTCATTTAGAGCCTTAGATTCTTTGTCTGCATAATCATCTAGTGCCTCAGATTCCTTGCAAACAAGTGCATCTTGAGCCTTAGGTTCTGACATGCCCCGATCCTGATGGCCGGAGGACAGTGGGAAATGGCCACGTGTTGGCCGACACTTGAGTGTGACGTAAGCCATTTAATGAATGCATATGCCGAGAACATGTTAAACATGCATATAAATTTCGAGCAAACTACACAACGTAATATTCATATATAAAACTTGCCAAAATAATATAATAATAACTAGCCATCAATAAAATTATAGTGATAATGCATGACATGTTCAGTGCATACATCTAATACAGAATACAAGCGGAATGTGCTATTACAAGTATATCAAAGCAGAAAGGATGGTACGATTTCATTGGTAGGGGAATGCCTCATAGCTAGGATCGTATGCCTCGTTCTTATGTATTGAAGACGCAAAACAAACATGAGGGGACCAAGTTAATATATATAAGTAGTACTAACCTAGTTATTCAACAACGTACTAACCCCTAAAGTTTAGGAAAACTCAATAGTATAATATGTAAAGGTTTTCCCTAGCTTGCCATAAAACCTTTCATAAAAATATATGTCGTATATCATGTGCTAAATAGTGGTATCATAATCGACCGAAGCCACTACTTCACCCGACTGAAGTCAATATAAGTATCATCGCCCGTAGGCAGAACAGTGACCACTAGATAAGCACAAAAACATTTAATATAATCTTTCCAACATAAGTACATATATCTCAAAAAATCTTCATAGTATATAGTCATCCAACATATATACTACAAAGAACATGAAAATTGATAAAGCATGGTATTCCAAAATATTCTCAGTAAATCATTATATCTCATAATAAGTAAAATCTTCTCTACTCATAAAACGTAACCATTAAATCATGCTTTTCATGTATGGATTTCTAATAGATCGCCGCTAATAAACACACATAATCTCATAAAAGGTCCAATTAATAAAACTCTACCATAACAATTAAGTTTCAGAAAACGGACATCATAAACGGATTCAGGATGTTGAAAAACATAAAAGAGGACCTTAGGTACCCCCATGCACCGCCGCAAGGTGGTGGGCCTAGAAAGTTGGTCGAAAAAGTTGTTGGCGCCTCCATGGATGGCAGCGCTTTTGCTCCACGTGTCGGCATCGACGACCTTTTACACGCAGGCTTGCGTATAGCCACGGTTGTGCGTGTGCTCCACGTACTGGCACCGATGGCCTTTCACGCGCGCCCACGTGGGGCCTGGGTTCTGGGTTTGGGTTCCTTGGGCTGAAGGCCGAAGCTTGCACGGCCCAAAGGCCTGGGTTCCATTTGGGTTTTGGGCTGAGGGTTTAATGCCTACGCATTCATGGTGATAAGTATGATATGAATAACTCAATTAAATTAGAACTCTGCGTTTCGACGAGACGATCAACGAAAGTCAACAACTATGCCTCAAGGGCATTTTGGTAATTTCATAAGTCCAAACATACAAAATATGATAAAATCAGGGACGAGGTTTCACAATATACCCTCTTAAAAGAATTTCATCCCAGAAATTACAATGTCAAATAAATAAGTATGGATGTGGGCAATTTTTTAGGCCAAGATGTGGCCAAATTTTTAGCACCATTTTAAATGCCTATAACTTCTCTAATATTCAACCAAATCAAGTGATTCAAAAATCAAAGTTGTAGCACTCAACGAGAAAAAGAAAGTGTTTATAGCCGTAGCGATATAAACAAGAATACTCATCCGAGCCGCAAGAACATGTACATACGGAATACGAGAATTTCCACCTTGTTGAAGATCTAGTTGTTATGCTTTGGCCAGAAAACTCTTAGAAAGTGGCAGTGCTTGCCGAAAAATTTGGAAAAGCTACTTCGAGCTATTTTCCGTGATTAACACGTATGTACAACTTAAAACAAGTTTCGATCTACTCTTAGAACACATCCCAAGGGTTTCTAGAAGCTTACCAACGTCAAAAAATCATGAAAACTGATGAATAGTGACAACGTCGCTAGAGGTTTCCTCGGCTTGTCATGGGATTTCCGAAGCTTCTCTATCCACGTGATGGTGGTTTGAGGTTGCTCTGTGTGTGTGTTTCAAAGATGAGAGGGAGAGTTGTAGAGAGAGGGCACAGGGAGACGGAGAAGAGGTAGAGAGAATGAGAGAAAGTGAAGGAGAGAGATTAGAGAGTTGTGATGGAGAATGGCTCATGGGTCCAAAGGAAAAGAAGGGAAAAAGGGACTGGGGGAGGGGGATGGGAGACCAAAAAAGAAATGGGCCCTAAGTGGCACACATAACAATGTCACTAAAGACAAAATACGAAAAATATCCAAAAAACTTATGGCGTTCGAAATGTAAAATCTTCATTATAACTCCAAATTCGAATTTGTTTGTGCCTACGCGTTCATGGCGGTAAGTACGATATTAATAACTTAATTAAATTAGAACTATGCATTTCGAAGAGACGATCAACGAAAGTCAACAACTATGCCTCAAGGGCATTTTGGTAATTTCATAAGTCTAAAAATACAAAATATGATAAAATCAAGGACAAGGTTTCACAATATACCCCCTTAAAAGAATTTCATCCCTGAAATAAAATGTCAAATACATAAGTACGGATACTGACTCCTCATTAGTTCCCCCGTTTCTCACGTCACTTCTTCGACTGCATGGTTCCCCCACAACACTTTTACTAACGGAATGACTTTGTTCCTCAGAGTTTTATCCTGTCCGTCAATGATCGCCACTGGTTCCTCAACATAGCTCGTGTCTTGACTCACCTCTAATGGTTCCGATTGAATAACATGAAAGAGATCCGGTACATACTTCCGTAGCATGGAAACATGGAATACGTTGTGAATCTATGGCAATTTAGTGGTAGCTCTAATATATAAGCAACTATGCCAATTCTTGCAGTGATTCGGTAGGGGCCAACATATCGAGAACTTAATTTTTCTCACTTACCAAAACGAACCACACCCTTCCAGGGCGACAACTTTAGGAAGACGAAATCACCAATATTATACTCATGATCCTTGGAATGTCAATCCACAATGCTCTTTTGTCAATCTTGTGTTACCTTCAGGTTCTTCTATATCAGCTGGATGTTAGTATTAGTGGTGGTGACAATTTTTGACCCCACTAACACCCTTTCATCGACCTCTGTCCTAACTACTTTTTCACTGGAGAATAAACACTTTCAACATGTCATCCAAAGTCTGAAACGTCCTCTCAGATTGACCATCGATTTGTGGATGATAAGCAGTACTGTACAATAGCTGAGTATTAATGGCATCATGGAATGCTTTAAAAAATCTGGAGGTGAATCTTGGATCTCTGTCTGAAACAATGGTGACGGATACACCATGAAGTTTGACAATATTATCAATGAATAACTGTGCTAACTTTGCCAGTGTGTAGGTCTGTCGAACAGGTAAGAAATGAGCATTCTTTGTGAGTCAATCCACAATCACCTAAATGCCATCAAACCTCAACCGCATGCTCAGTAAACCATACAAAAAATCCATGGTGATGTCTTCCCACTTCCACGCTCGTATAGGGAAATTCTGCATTAGCTTTTCAAGTTTCTATCTGTTTGCTTTCACCTCTTAGCAAATAATACATCTCTTCACATACTCTGCCACATCCTGTTTCATCCCATACCAGTAGTAGAATGGATGAATAGTGTGATACAATTTAGTACTCCCTAGGTGCATAGCTTACGCCGAGATGTGGGCCTCATCAAGAATTTCCTTCTTCACCATTTCATTGTCCTTAGGCACAAACATCCTATTTTCCATCACTAAAGCTTTATCTCTTCGGATTTTCAAATCTCTCTTAGAACCATTCTGCACCCGCTCCTTTAAGTCTGCACATTGTTGGTCGAGCTCCTGAGCTTCTCAAACCAAATCCACCAAAACATGCCTAATTTGGAAGTGTGCCAACAATGCTTCCTGTGAATCTGGTGTCACGGTAACGCCGATTTCTCGAAGAAAAAAAATAGCGGAACATGGATAGCTCAAAAGGAGGCAACCTGCCTATAGGATTTCCAGCTAAGTACGTCCGCTACGACAGTTGGTGATCAGAATGAAACTCAATAGTGCAATCGAAGTCACTAATGAGTTCCATCTACCTTCTCTGCCTTAAATTCAACTCTTTCTGAGTGAAGACATACTTCAAACTCTTATAATTGGTAAAGATGCGACACTTCTAGTTGTACAAGTAATGTCGCCAGATTTTTAGAGCAAAGACCATTGCTCCGAGTTCCAGATCATGAGTGAGGTAGTTTCTCTCGTGAGTCTTGAGCTGCCTGGAAGTATGGGCGATGACTTTCTCATGCTGTATCAGAACACAACCCAATCCCGATAAGGATGCATCACTGTAGATTTTAAACTCACCGCCATCATCTGGAAGAGCAAGGACATGGGCGTGAGTAAGAAGCTGCTTAAGCTCCTGGAAACTCTAATCATAATTCTCATCCCATTTGAATTTGAGTCCTACAAAAAATGTCAGTAATAGCCAGACAGTCCCAGAAAACTTTGCATTTTAGTGACGTTCTTCGGCTGTTCCCGCAGACACTGCAGAAATCTTTTGAGGGTTCACATTAATTCCTTCAGCAGAAACCACACACCCGAGGAAACTGATATAGTCTAGCCAAAACTGACACGTACTAAACTTCGTATATAGCTGATTCTTCCTTAATCTCTCCAACACTAACTTCAAATATTTCTTATGCTCATCATTATTCTTGGAGTAGATCAAGATATCATCAATGAATACAATCACAAACTGATCCAGATACAGTCTGAAAACTCTATTCATTAAATCCATGAAAGTTGTAGGTGCATTCATTAACCCAAAAGTCATAACACTGAACGCATAATGTATATACCTAGTACGGAAGGCAGTCTTTGGTACATCTTCATTCTGGATCAGCAGCTGGTGGTAACCCGAACAAAGATCAATCTTAGAGAATACTTGAGCACCCTTTAGTTGGTCAAAAAGATCATCAATCCGAGGCATGGGATAATGGTTCTTCATCGTCACCTGATTCAGTTGCATGTAGTCGATGCAAAGTCTCATCAACCCATCATTCTTTCGGACAAACAGTATATGAGCGCCCCAGGGATATGCGCTGGGTTGGATATAGCCTTTATCCATGAGCTTCTGAGGTTGAGTCTTTAATTCTCTCAACTCAGTTGGTGCCATTTGGTATGGTGCCAAGGAAATGAGGTTGGTATTTGGAAGTAAATCAATGGTGAATTCGATTTCCCTCACAGGTGGTAACCTTGGCAAATCCTTAAGAAATATATCAGTGAATTCATTCACCACTGGCACATCTCTAGCACACAGAGAAGGTTCACCCTGCATGACTATGTGAGCTAAGAATCCCACACAACCCTTCCTTAGTAACTTCATCGTCCGGATGACGAAAATAATTCTATTCTGGAGGATTCGTCGCTCACTCTAAAACGTGATCATTGGTCGTCCAGGCCGATCAAAGGTCACCAATTTTTCCCTACATCTGACATAGGTATTGTGCCTAGATAGCCAATCTATTCCCAGAAAAACATCGAACTCCATAAGGTTGAAGGGAATCAAATTGGCCTCCATAAGTTTCCCTTCAACAATAACTGGGCAATCCCTAAACTCCCACTGTGCACAAAATATATCTCCAGGTGGCAATTGTATGAACATATCGAAACCAAGTGATGTAGGATGTGGGTTGATAACCTGTGCAGATGGTGAAGATATAAATGAATAAGTAGCACCCGAATCAATCAAAACACGAACCCAATTACCACAAACAACTAATGTACCAATGATAACTTTAGGATCCTACTCTGCCTCTTGCCGAGTCATGGCGTTGATATGTCTATAGGCCTGACGTCCCGAACCACTGTTACGGCCCTCACGAGTCTTAACAACGTGGCTATTGTGGCCCGTTTGGTTCCCCTCAGTACGACTGCCCGAAGCTGCTATAGAATACTACGGCTGTCTTGGAGCAGAAAACTGAGTACTCGGGTTGCTACTCCTACCATAACTTTGAGTAGTCGAATAATTACCCATACCATAATTCGAAGTACTCAAATTAATACCCCCGCCGTAACCTGAACCAGACGCATAATTCACCAATAGGTGTGCCGAAGGGCAATCACCTGATGACGCCTACCACAACACCCACAATCTGTAACTGCTGGATTAAAGCGACTGAACAATCGCCTCGTCCACTCACTGCCCGAGCCCTCACCGGATGATCCCGAACCTTGACCTTGTCAGTTGAAAGACTGAGAGTGTTTAGGGCCAAAGGAACTAGAAGAAGTAGATGGCTCTCTCATGTCCCGGGATCAGAATCCAGGACCACGCTGATTCTCATTTCAAGGTTGATTCTAGTTTCGTGGCTGATTTTGGTTAAGTCTGCTCCACATCGTCTGTTCGACCCTCAAAGCTGCTTCAATCATCTCCTCGTAGGAGGCATACCTCTGTGGTGCTAGAAGCTTGCAAATGTCCTGATTCATGGCAATATGCAGTTGTATCATCATCTCTCGCTGGTTCCTATAGGTTCCCTCATGGTGTCTCGACAAGTGCCGAAATGTGTTATCAAACTTTATAATACTTAGATTGCCCTGGCGAAACTATAAGAACTCCTGTCTTTTCCTTAGCTGATAATCAGGGCTCAAAAAGTGTGCGCTGAAAAGTCTTCTGAATGTAGCCCAAGCCATCAAAGAATTACGTGGGCGAGAACCTGTCACTGGCTTCCACTAATATATCGCTTTCCCTTGAAGGAAGTAACCAACAGTATTCGCCCATTCAGACTTTGGGCATCTCATGCACTCTAAGGTGTCCTTCATCTTTTCTAACCAATCCTTAGCCTCCTCACATGCTCCAACTACATTAAGCTCCATAACGCTGTGGCTACGGGCAATCTCCATATAAGTATGACTTAGCCTGTTACTACCAGGAAAAGCATTTTGTAGCGCGGAGGTCAACTGCTGAATTCTTTCCATTAGACCAGAACGAGGTCGTCAAGGTACATTCCCATTAGTAGGATCCATAATTCTGATAAGAGGCAAACAAGATTTAGAAGAACGAAAGATTATGGCCACAAGAAAGCTTATGATTACCAAATGGAAAAATGAAGTCCTAAGTATGCTCTGATACCAATTTGACATGCGCCGATCCCGATGTTCGGAGAACAGCGGGATGGCCACGTGTTGGCCGACACTCAAGGGTGACGCATGCCATTTAATGAATGCATATGCCGAGAACATGTTAAACATGCATATAAATTTCACTCGAACAACAAAAAGTAATAGTTGTATATAAAACTTGCCAAAATAATATAATAATAACTAGCCGTCAATAAAATGATAATGATAATGCATGACATGTTCATAGCATACATCTAATACAGAATACAAGTGGAAGGTAAGTGATGTCAAAGCAGAGAGGATGACACGATATCACTGGTAGTGGAATGCCTTGTAGCTCGGATCGTATGCCTTGTTTTTATGTCCTGAAGGGGTGCAAAACAAACATGAGTGGACCAAGTTGATATATATAAGTAATACTAATATAGTTATTCAACAACGTACTAACCCCCAAAGTTTAGGAAAACTCAATAGTATAATATGCAATAGGTTTTCCGAAAACCCTAGCATGCCAGAAAACTTTTCATAAAAATATATGTTGTATATAAAGTGCTAAATAGTGGTATCATAATTGACCGAAGCCACTACATCACCCGACCGAAGCCAAATATATGAATATCTTCCGACCTGTAGACCACTACATCACCCGACCGAAGCCAAAATAAATATCTTCCGACCAGTAGGCCACTACATCACCTGGTCGAAACCAATATAAGTATCATTGTCCGTAGGCAGAACAGTGACCACTAGATAAGCACAGAAACATTTAATATAATCTTTCTAACCTAAGTACATATATCTCAAAAGATCTTCATAGTATATAGTCATCCATCATATATACCACAAAGAACATGAAAATCGATAAAGCATGGTATTCCAAAATATTCTCAATAAAGCATGATATCTCATAATAAGTAAAATCTACTTTACTCATAAAACTTAACCTTTACATCATGCTTTTCATGTATGCATTTCTAATAGTAAAATATGCATTTTAGAAAGGGTCCAAAATCACTGATACTCTGTCATCGAAGAGCCGTGTGAAATGGGAAGGACGAAATTGCCCTTAATAAACGCAACTAAGCACATAAATGGTCTAATTAATAAAACTCTACCATAACGATTGAATTTCTGAAAATAAACATCATAAACGGATTTAGGACATTGAAAAACATAAGGGAGGACCTCAGGTACCTCTGGTGGCGGCCTCTATGGCCATGCGTCGTCGCACCTGCCGTTGTGGGTTGCCGAAAAAGTTGTCGTCACCGCCATGATCTCCATCGTGGACGGTACCTGCAGCTCTTCACGCACGCCCATGCGCAGGCCCACGAGCAGCCTGGGTTCCATTTGGGTTTTGGGCTGAAGGTTTAGTGGGTTAGGCTTTTAGGTTAATGGGTTAGGTTAGCCAAAAAGGCCGGTTCCATGGCCCAACAAGTTGGGCCAGATAGGGTGGTGGGTCGGGTTCGACCTGTTTTCAGGCCTTGGTTTGGCCGATTTCTGGGCAGCACTTCAAATGCCTATAACTTCTCTGATATTCAACCAAATCAAGTGATTCAAAAATCAAAGTTGTAGTACTCAACGAGATGAAGAGATTGGTACCTTTCACGATGGCTAACTCGCCATGGTTTGGTCGAAAAATGCATAAAAAATAATGATGCTCGTCGAAAAATTTGGAAAAGCTACTCCGAGCTATTTTTTGTGATTAACATGTATGCACATCTTAAAACAAGCTTCGATTTACTCTTAGAACACATCACAAGGGTTTCTAGAAGCTTACCAACTTTTGAAAATCAAGAAATATGCTGGGGAAGACGATGAATAGTGACAATGTGGCTGTAGGTTTCCTCGGCTTGTTACTGGGTTTCCAAAGCTTCTCTGTTCATGTGGTGGTGGTTTGAGGTTTCTCTATGTGTGTGTTTCAGAGAGGAGATGGAGAGTTGTAGAGAGAGGGCACGGGGAGATAAAGAAGAGATAGAGAGAATGAGAGAAAGTGAAGGAGAGAGATGAGAGAGTTGTGAGATAGAGGAGCTCACGGGTCCAAAGGAAAAGAGGGAAAAAGGGCCGGGGGAGGGGAGACCAAAAAGGAAATGGGCCCCAAGTGGCACGCATAACAATGTCACTAAAGACGAAATACAAAAAATATCCAAAAAAGTCAGATGTTCGAAACATAAAATCTTCGTTATAACTCCAAATTCGAATCCATTCGCGTCTACGCGTTTGTGGTGACAAGTACGATACAAATAACTTAATTAAATTAAAACTACGTGTTTCGATAAGACGATCAACAAAAGTCAACAACCATGCCTCAAAGGCATTTTGGTAATTTCATAAATCAGAAAATACAAGATATGATTAAATCAGGGACGAAGTTTCATAGGTTCCATTCAAAACCTTATACATGACATGATCAGTCCCCACTCTCCAAGCTTAACCACAAAGATCAATTCCTTTACACAGTCACCTATCCTTGTGGATCTTGATTTCCAACATGAACAACTTAATGTTGTTCTTCCTACATTAATAAATTTGCACCCAATGAAAACAAGATAAAAAATTGGAATTATCAAGAAGAAAGCTCTTTGCAACTATTGATTCAATTTCACCTATAGTGGAACCAAAGACATTGAAGGCAGCTAATAAAGTTCCAAAATGAAAATCTAAAATGCAAGATAAAATAGATGCTTTGCATTCCCAGCAGACATGGTCTCTTGTTCCATTGCCAAAAAACAAGAATCTAGTAGGTTATAAATGGGTTTACAAGATCGAAAAGAATGGAGATGGTTCCATAGCAAGGTATAAGGCCAGATTAGTGGCAAAGGGCTACAGTCAAGAGGAAGGAATTGACTATGGTGAAACTTTTAGTCCAATAGTCAAACCAATAACCATTAGGCTTGTTCTTGCATTGGCTGCTCAGTTTAAATGGCTTCTCAGGTAATTGGATGTCAAAAATGCCTTTATGCATGATGTTCTCCAAGAAGAAGTTTACATGGAACAACCTCCAGGTTTTTTCAGTGACCAATATCCATCCAACTTTGTGTGCAAGTTACAAAAGCCTCTCTAGTGGACTTAAACATGCTCCAAGACCATGGAATTAACGATTTACAAGTTTCTTACCTGATTTGGGGTTTGAAAGTTCACAAGTTGATCCATCTTTGTTTGTCAAGCATTCATCACTTGGTATTGTGGTATTGATGCTATATGTAGATGATGTGATTTTAATAGGCAACAATCAACAAGTTATATCAACAGTCATTAAAGATCTCATTGCAGAATTTGATATGAAATAGTTGGGTTAATTGAACTACTTCTTGGGATTACAAAGTAGTTATACATTAGAAGGGCTCTTTGTGTCTCAATGAAAGTATATATTAGAATTAATAGACAAAGTTGATCTGCAGGATTGTAAACCTTGTTTAACACCATGCTTGCCATATGACAAGTTACTAAAAGATGATGGAAAGTCATATCATAGCCTTGAGCAATACATAAGCATTGTAGATGCACTTCAATATCTTACCTTCACAATACCTGATATAGTAATTTCTATGAATCAAGCATGTTAGTTTTTGCACAATCTAATGGAATCTCATGTTGTAGCTGTTAAAAGAATTCTTAGATATCTCAAAGGTACTTTAGACTATGGCATTCATTTCAAATCAGGACCAATTCATCTCCAGGCATATAGTGATGCAGATTGGGCAGAGATCCCAATGACAGACGTTCTACTTCTGATTTTGTTGTGTTTTTGGGATCCAATCCCATATCTTGGGCCTCAAAGAAACAACATACAATGTCACGCACATTTACTGAAGCTGAGTATCGGGCATTGGTTATCATAGCAGATGAACATGTCTGGATAAGACAACTCTTCTGTTATTTGCATCTTCCACTTCTCACATCTCCAATGCTATATTATGACAACATCTCGACCATAACATTGTCTACAAATCCAATCTTTCATTCCAAGTCAAAGCACATCAAAATTGACTACCATTTTGTTCGAGAAAGAGCACAAGAGGTGATCTTCATGTTCAACATGTGTCATCTGCAAAGCAATTCACAGACATTCAAACCAAAGAGCTATCGTCATCATTGTTTTATCAACATTGCAACAATCTCATGCTCAGTTCCATGAAGCATGAGCTTGAGGGAGGATGTAAGGATATCAAAGCTAGTGATCCAAGTGAAAAGAATACAATGGTTAAGATTGTGCCATGTGTCATTAGATGAAGAGGGTTGTTATAAAGGTTATTAGGATTGTAATTTGTTGTAATATGATGCTAGCACATTTTATTAGCTTAACTAGCAATCTTTGTAGTGGATTAGTATATAAGACTCTTTGTAATAAAACAATTACCTGTTAATGAAGAAAGAACATTCACAAAAACTCTCAAGCTCTCTCTCTAATTCTCTCTGCATTCTTTTCTGAATAATTTCTGCATTTCTTCAATTCTCACAGAAAGCATTTTAAGTGCTTTTGGAAAAACAAAAACATTTCTCTAAAAGTGCTTTCAGTCATTTAAAATGTACTTCCAAACGGCCTGAGTATGTACATATCTTAAACTTTTGAAAGAGTATATAAGAAGAAGAGCGGCGCCAAGAGTATAAGAAAGAAGATCGTGATAAAGAGTTAAGAGTACTGCGCGTAAATTATTTGTAAATTGATAAAAAAAAAAAAAAAAAATTCAAACTCGATTATTGTTGTAGTAAAGATATTACTCGCTAGGCTTTCAGGGTATCAATATGAACAATTTCCTGTGGTTCAGTTTGTGTGACCCTAAGGCTCAAAGAAACTGTAGAATTGGTGATGCTGTCTTCTGCAGTTATCTCATAATCTCCATGAAACAAGGAAATATCAACAAAGCCTCGATCATCTGTTGTGATTTCTTGTGTCCCAGACCTCCACTCAGCAATCAGCTTATCCACAACATCTCCTGATGGAGTATTTTTGAAGTTGTTATCTGCAAGGGTGGTAACATTAAAACCCGCTGACAATGGACCTACAAACATGATGATCCCTTTAACCGCAGGATGAGAATATCCCTCCCTTAGAATCTCTTCCAAATATTGAGCCTGCCAACAAATTAAACAAGTGTACAACCTCCGCATTTCAAAATGTCAAACCTTTTTTGTGGAAAAATACGCACAAATAGAACTGAAGAAACACTAAACCTACAATGAAATGGCCCCGGTTCTATTTTTTTTAAAATTTCGTAACCGATCCTATTTGCACATATCTCCGTTGCTCATTGCTTTAAAATAATTAGAATACCTGATTAGGGTCTTTTGCCACATCCACTTCTGTAAGCCATATTGGCAGTCCTGTTGCCCCTAACATATCGATAGTAGATCTCATGTAAGCAAGGTTTGGCTGACCAGAAACGAAGTGGCCTTGCAGCCCTATTCCTGCTGATAGATTTGCATTTCCGGGATATGATAAAATCTCTTGAAGTTTCTTCTTATAGTTGGCTGCACCTGCTTTCGTGTCTTTACTATATTCGATGGAGTTATACTCATTCATGAACATAACTGTACTGGGATCAAGCTGTTGAGCTGTGAAGTAGAATTCTGCAGAAGCATTTTTGCCAAGTTTGTCCTCAAAGAATCTGAAATGAAGATTCTCATTCACTACATCCCAAGCAATCAATTTTCCTCTGTACCTAGAAACCACTGAGTTGATTCTCTTTGCTGCTGCTTTTCGTAATTCCTCTGGGGAAAGGGATTTAACCCAGTTGGGCTGGGCGTTGGCATTGTCCCAGAAGACGTTGTGGCCTCTAATCGAAATTCCATTCTGTTGTGCAAATTTAACCATGTCATCTGCAATGGTATAGTTTTCTTGGCCTTGTGTTTTCTCAGTGCTGTACCACTTCATCTCATTGGTGAAAGTTGTCCATTTGAACCTTGACGTGAACCAATTCTGGTAATCAGGGCTTGTGAGGATGAAATGGTTCATTCCACACCCAAATGGGAAGTGTGACTTGACTTGCTTGATGGAGACTTTAGCTCCTTTTAGAGGAGCTTTACTTGCTTGAGTTAGTTGCAACTTCACCCTTTTCTTACGTACCTGCAGGGATTTAAGTGATCAAAATTGTCATGAAATTACATGACATGACATGGCCACAGAACCCGTTAAAGCGATCAAATTCCCCCTCATCTGTAAGTATAATGCAGAACAAGAAGGGGAAAAGTTGATTCTATTACATGACATGACATGACATGACATGGCCACAGAACCCGTTAAATCAATCTAGCGTGTTATCTGTAGATTGGTTTTAAATACATGCGATTCATCATGCTTGGGTTTACCTCATTTATGCTGTTGTCTTGATGGGATCTCCATTCACCCTTGGTGAAAGGCTGCAATGAGACATTGTCCATCCATATTTCAACTGATGTATTTTCAGCCTACATGAAAAGCATAATCAGTCAACAAACTCATTTAATTTTGACCTTCTGGTGGGGGTGGCATCAATTCGAAAGCAATGATTCTTTTTAAGTTTGTAGTTTTGTCAGATGAATAAAATCCTGAACAAAATGGGAGAACTTTTGAATTTCTAATCAGTTGCGGTGACTATATACAACACAAACACAAAGGTTGCCAAAACAAGACGGTTAAAGTCAAAATCATATTTCAACATACCTCCAATAGAATCTCAACTGGGCTTGTGAAATTTGCTACTATGCCACCTTTTAGCAGGGTCCAGCATCCTTTCTCAGCTATTACATTGCCACCAGGTACATCATCTCCGTTGGGAAACTTAAAAACAACAGCTACAATCTCACTTCCTTCACTGACTTGAACAGAAGCTGAAATTTTTCATAGTTTGGCACAATCAATTAAGAATCATGTAATGATTACATGATTAAATCACTAAAAAAATCATGTAAAAAGTAAATTAAATCACCTGAACACTAACGGAAGAAACAAGCAGCCAAATCTTAAAACCGTACGAGACATAAATTGTATTCCATAAAGCTTTTTAACTAGTTACCAGAAAAGCTGTAGATTTTCCCTCCCTCGACTTGAACCATCTGCGAGAAACTGTCTAATGGATGTGTTCTATTGTGTGCCACAATGAACCTGTTTCCATGCTTTGACGTTCTTCGTACTTCTATCTTCCCTTCTCCAAAAGCTTTCCATCCTTCTGTGTTGTGATTAAATTCTGGATTTACTATAATTCCTCCTCCATACAAAGGATCTAGTGGTTCTACCAAGCACTGTTTGATCAAAATTATAGAAAAGGCACCAAAAAATCAGCTTTTGGCCTATGTTAACTTTAAACAATGTTTCAAAGACTTGCTGAAGCTGGTACTGATACGTATTTCCAAATTTAATTGTTATAGTGACAAACTTTTGGAAGCGAAAGAAATAATAATTGTGGACAGCATAGGAGTTGATTCTTGCCTTTGTAGTTGTCGAGTAGTTGTACGATGAAGCGTGGGTTCCATGCCCTGTAACAGTTGTAAGGGTTTACATAAGCAAGAATTTATACGACAGAAAAATTGATTGCAGTATGTTACCCAAACTAAAGGAGGAAAATAGCTTCTCAACAAGATTAACATCCTAATTAATGCTTAATCAGTTTTCTTTCCGTACGATTGAGAATATTTTGTTCAAATAACATACAAACAATCTTCTTCTTTTCCATATTCGGTTGACGCATTATATTTTCGGCAATCTTATGCTTGAGAGAGAGAGAGAGAGAGAGAGAGAGAGAGAGAGAGAGAGAGAGAGAGAGACCAAGAAAGAGGACAATGCATGAAAGCAATAAGGTGCAAACTTCTGTGAACATCTTGATCACTTGACAACACCAACGGCCTTCCTTCCTCGCCCGATCGAAAAATATGGTTCAAATTTTGTGGAAGAATGATGGTAATGTCACACGTGAAGAAAATAAAGTTTGGAGCAAATTCTGAAGACACAGTGTAATGCAAAAGGAGGAAGGAAACCCTGCAGTCCACAGAACAATTAATAAATCTTCAAAACACAACATTATGTGGTATTTATAATGTACTACAGAGTGTGTAATGTGGTGGCCTGCTTGGTATCTTATTTGAAATTTTTTATCATTTCTCAAAACATTTCTTAAGAACATTTCTTGAAAACAATTTTCTTTAAGACTCAAAAACTTGACTGGTTTGCGATTTAAATTTTTTAAATCTTATGACTTAAACTTGATTGGATTGGAGTAGAGACGAAAAAAGTAAAAAAAAAAAAGAAAGAAAGAAGAAAAGAGAGAGATATATTTGGAGTGAGAGGGGAGGAGGGAGAGAAAAGAAATGAATGAGTTTACGTTTAAAAACTCTAAAAACTTACTTTTTATGTTTTTAAGGAATAGACTATATTTTTGAGTTAGTCTTGAGTTTATTTTTTAAAAATAGTTATACCAAACAATTTTTTAAAACCTAAAACTTGAAAACTGTTTTTTGAGTTTAAAAAGTTGGATTCAAGTATACTACCAAACAAGCCTAATTTCTAAACCTTTTTTTACAAGATTATTTTCCAAACTTATGCTCCCTATTTTGTTCAAATTCTCTTCATCATCCCACATTTGATGCCTTCATATATTACAGATCATGGGGATTTTAATTACCAAATGTAGATACATTCATCCCCCTGCTAATTGAATTTGAAGGTAAATGAAATCTTAACATTCTCAAAATTAGTATTAAGTAGTAAATGCATGAAATCTTAACATTCTCAAAATTAGTATTAAGTAGTAAATGCATGAAATCTTAACCATCTGCTGTGATTTCCTGAGTTCCACTCCTCAATCAGCTTATCCACATCTCCTGATGCGTGTTTTTGAAGTTATTCTGCAAGGGTGGTAACATTAAACCAGCTGACAAATGGACCTACAAAAATGATGATCCCTTTAACTATAGGATGAGAATATCCCTCGATCGCTAGTATCTCTTCCAAATATTAAGCCTACAAACAAATTAAACAAGTGTAAACCTTCTGCGCTTGGAAATGTCATAAGCCAAGGTTTTGCTTTTCAGAATTTTACCTGATTTGGGTTTTATCGACGTCCCGTTCTGTAAGCCATATTGGCAGCCCATTGTTAATTAACCCAGTCTTTTGTTTTGAACTTCGCTTCTTTATTTATTTTAGTTCGAATAATTTACAATAAATTTAATCAAATATAAAATGAAAAAGCATTTAGTATAAATCATTTATATTAAATACAACATTCACCAGTTTTATTTTTTTGATATCATTCTAGTGTGTGTGACCTACTAGATTTCAACTAAAGTTGATAGTGGATAATTTGATTAATCAAATTAATCTAATTACATAGTTAAAACCATTGTAATTCAACCTTGTAGGAATATGAATATCCACAAATCAAATAGTAACATCTAGCAATGACTTTCGGCTACCCAGATTAGTCAAAATATATTTGGATTCATACAACACTATTTGGTTCCTCTGTCTACTAGCTTTTGATCATATATTTTAGAGCATGGAACATTTGTCAAACTCTAAGCATGAATATGATCACCATGGTGTATCTCTTATACATTGCTTTTGGCCAAAGACATTTGGAGATAGATCGTCAAGGGGCTACTAGCATATCAAACATTCATGATTACCTAGAAGGTAACATATTCCTTGTTGTGTATTCACGTATCTCCATGTTGATGCACTTGATCTCGAACCTCACACTATAGAGCTCCACTATTGTTTGAGAGCTTTGAGGTGAGACCAAAGATCACATTCATTAATACGAGATAACTAATAATGTCTCAGGTCTAAGAATTAGTTGCATCCATAACTCAGAAGTGTTGTATGATTGGCAAGTAGTCAATCTTCCGTTCAGTGAACTCGGTCTCATAGACTAGTACCTTTATGTCTATTCTATCTCACTACATGCATGCTTAATCTGAGACTTACTACAGAATACGACATAAACCGGCTTTTGCAGATGTTTGATAGTCCTTTCGATCATCCTATGGCTGGGAACATAATTTAGGATTTAAGATCCATAGGGTACATATATCAGGATTGGAACATCTTTGCAATCCTACTAAAGTTATTCCTTGGATTCATCCTAGCCAATAACAAACCTTGAATCTTACCACTCGATTGAAGGATGTTCTCACTTGCCTTTTTTCGTTAATTACTTGACATTGATTTGCCTCGAATAACCAATTACGTGTTGCCACATTAATTATTTTCGAGCATATTTCAACACATGAAAGACCCGTTTATAATCATAGCATTGTTAATCCCTAAACCATATGCCTCATGCAATAATATTGATATCTATCTTCAACCATTAATAGAAGAGTTGAAGAAATTGTGGGAAGATGGCATTACCACCTATGACCAAGGTTCTTAAAAATGCTAGGCACCAATTGGGCGGTGGGCAGGGGTCTAGCGCCTAGGTGGCTTATGTGGATTTATGTAAATTTATTGTATATTTTGTAAATAAGTGCCTATTTACACTTAAAAAAACTATACTTGTATAGATAATAAAAGAATGATAAAATGCAAAAATAGAAGTAAAAGAATACACAAGGTACATCTATCCAACAAGTTTAATATTTCATATAATCATAATGAGGAGTATTCTTGGATGGTAGACTAAATTCTTCTTGTTCATGATCCTTGCATTGGATTTGACATAGACTAAATTATTTAACCTTGTTGTATCTAGTTTATTTCTTTTCTTTGTATGTATCCCCTCATAAGTGCTCTAATTCATTTCATATTTGGATGAACTTTTAGTCAATCCATCCTTTACAAATTAGGTACACCATTTCATAAGTATACCATCATGAAACTAATAAAAAAACACACAATTAATAAAAAAGTTATAAAAAAAAAAAAAAACCAAACTGCCTAGGGACTGCTTAGCTTCAGACCGATTTTTTGAAATAATTTGCACTAAATCGCGATAGGCCTTCACCGCCTAGACCAATTTTTAGAACACTGCCTATGACGCGTTTAGGAAGGGTCATTCCCATTGCCAGCTGCTCTCTTGTGGACTATTAATGACTTCCCGACCCATGCAACCTTGTCAGATTGGCGCACAAAGGAAAAGTTTGCATGTCTTCAATTAACTATAAGACTAATTCAACGTATCTGCATTTTGGTAAGAAAATTTTCTATTTGGGACATCATTGCTTCCTGCTCATAATCCTTTTGTTTTGTTGGCATCGAAATGCATTCAATTTGATTGATCACCATCGACAGGTGCGAAGTGCCTTCTCCTGTTGTCCACACTAAGTATTTGTTTGGGACTGCTTAACTTTTTATTTTATTTTATAAGCAGGAGTGAAAAAAAAGCTGAGCTCCAATTTGTGTTTGGTAACTCAAGCAAGCCCAGCTTTTTTTTCAGAATCACGGGCATTTAAAGCAGAAAAGTGAAGAAGCCGAAACTTCTAGCGCGATGTTTTGGTAGTGGAGCGGAGCGATGACCCTTAGCACGTGAGTTCAGATTAGTGTTCTTGCTAGGGGTCTGAACAGGCGTTGCCTCATCCAACGACTCCTCAAAGCTAGAGACGATGTCTTCAACGGCCTTTATCCGCCTTTCGAGGTCAGCGAGCTTTATCTGTTCCCTCATTCGTGAAGGTTTTCGAAGCTTATCACAGAGGCATAGATTTGCAGCAAGCTTTCCCATATTCGATTCATGGTTGGACTACATTTCATACTAGAGACGTCGCTGTGCTCAGAGGTGACAAAGATGCAGTAATATTGCTTTGGAATAGCCATCGCAGTGGTAAAGTTATTTGGTCGAGAGGAATATGAGTTCACTCTCAAAAAGCACCAATTGTTAGAACCAAATTCGCGAACCGCTGTGAATGGTGGAGATTCACAAATCCGTTTACCTGCAAACCTGCAAAATAGTAAACAACTGTAAGTAGCCAAAGACCTCACCGGGGGGAGGGGTCAAAAACTCTCTGACGGTCAAGGTAGTAAGCAATATTATGAGACTCAAGCAGTAGACAAGAGAATAAGTGTACGATAATTACATTACCCGAGATGAACTTAGATGAGGGTATTTACACTAGTCGAGGTAGAGAAATTTTAGGATAGGAATCCATATGAAACCGGGAGAATCCCCGAGGATATATAGGTAAATCTTTTTAAGAGTGTGATTACTTGACGTGCACGCCAATCCTTAGATTGTAAGCACTCCAAGAATATAGGAAGTCTGCTGATTCCTCATTGAATTAGGTTCTCATGTCTTGTGGAACAAGCATGGTCAATCTTAGCGAAGTCGTCAAACTTCGCCCACTACTCCGAAACAAGATGATGTTGGCATCGTTGTCTGTTTATTCAGCTTTGATGGGAAGTTGTTGAGCCCATGATCAAACTTTTGAGGCATTCTATTTCGATCCTCCTTACTCTAGCTCTGAAAAATCATGATCCCACATCTGTAATCATAACTTGACAGTGTTACATGTGAATGTGGATTTTAGCATAAATGTGTGATTAGGAAGGTTATAGGTTATGTTAACCTTACAACATTGTTAATTCCATGCTGAAGCACTTGTTTGGCAGAAGCTTGTATTGACGACAGGGTATGAGCACAATCACTGGCCATTAAGTAGTTTTGATCTCTATTCAGAAACGCAATTATAAATATGACATTTGAAGACCATGTGGGAGAATGTTGGATTTAATCCAATATGAATCAACATTTAAATGGTCTACAATGTACTGGAATCAAGATTGATATTTGAACCCTTTTATCAGCCTTCTGAATGTGTGTCTTGAATTAATCCAAATAAGACTGATTAAATCCTTGATAGACATGTGATTATAATATAGGATTTGGGTCTCCTTTATGGACGGAACCCTAAAACCTTAGCCAATATAAATACTAAGGTCCCTACAAATCCTAGATACACAGCAAACGCTTCCAATACAATAGTTATATCTGACTAGGTGCTTTGTAGAAGACTTTAGTATTGTTACCGTCTTCATCCTCTCATATTCGTCTTCCATGAGCCCATGACTACCGCTTCGATCAGGTTAGCCACTCCTTTTTGTGTTTTAATTATATAACCATATAAAGCTAACACTAGCCTCGTCCACCACTAGTATAGCAAACAAAGGATTTGCGTACATATATAGACTCGGGGTCTTTAATATTCTTAGCGAGGTATTATCTCAAGTTCCAAGTTCAAAGCCTGCCAATATAAACAGAAACGCTAGTCATATTGAATCACTTCATAAATTTTTTCCCATATAACCATAAACTCTAGTTATATATATATTGAAACAACTTGGGTTTAGAAAGATCAAACGACATTATTAGTTCAATTTGTATAGTCTAACACCCTAAATTGATCAAATTTTACCTGATTGGGACTGCTTTTCACATCTAATTCTGTAATCCAAATGGGCAATCTTGCAGCAGCAAGAGTATCGATCGAAGCTCTTATGTAAGGAAGGTTAGGAGCCATACTAAAATGAGACTCAAGCCCAATCCCTAACTGTGCATTTCTGTTATCCGGAAAAGTTTGTATCTCTCTCAGCTTCTGAAGGTACTTAGCTGGTGTAGATAAACCATCTTTACTGTCCTCAATGGTGTTAAATTCATTCATGAACATGGTGGTTGCTCCATCAGTTCTAATAGCCATGTTATAAAAAAGGGCAGAAGCTTTTGAACCCAAGATATGTTCAAAGAAACTAAAATGTAAATTTTCATTCACCACATCCCATGTTATAACTTGCCCTCTGTATTTATTGATAACAGAGTGAAGCCTCTTGGCAGTGGCCGCAAAAAGTTGCTGCTTAGTGAGTGATTTGACCCAACCGGGGGTGTACTAGGGATCTTCCCAGAACACATTGTGGCCACGGACTGCAGCATTGTGTTTTCTTGCAAACTGAAGCATGGCATCAGCCACGGAGTAATATTCATGACCCCAAGAAGGTTCAGTGCTGTACCATTTCATTTCATCTTCAAATGTTGTGACTCTGAACTTGATGTGAACCAATTTTGGTAGGCAATGTTGGTGAGGATGTTCTTGTTGATAGCACACCCAAAAGGGAAGCTTGAAGACTTTTGTTGTATGGAGATTATTGCGTTTTCTAGTGGATTACCTTTTGCATCAAGTGCTTGAATTCTCACATTTCTCTTACGAATCTAAGATATCGTAGTTAATTAGTCTTTAAGTAAACCTCATCGAAGTACAATTCAGTCGTCAACAAACCTACTCTGGATAAATAGACATTATCAAACTCACTTTGGTAATGCTTTGATCTTGATGAGACTTCCATTGCTTTTCGGTGAATGGTTGCAAAGAGATGCTATCAACCTAAAAGTCAACAGATGCTATATTGCTCTGCGGAGTACGTAAATGTAAATGAATGAAATGTATGACACGAGCGCACCACAAGTTCACAAGAACGCACCGTATTTATAACTAGAAGGCTACTTGTACGCTCTTGCCTACAAGTATTGAGTATTACCTCGAAATAAAGCTCAGCTGGGCCTGATGAATTGACAGTTAGACCACCTTTGAGCATGGACCAACAATTTGATTCGGCAACAATCGAACCAGCATATAGGAATCCACCATTTGTCTTGAAAACTGCTGTTACTGGTACCCTACCGTTACTTACTTGTATCCAAGCTACACTTGCACAAAACAAATATAAAATAAATATTAATTTTTGGAAGGAGTGCATGATGACTTTGTTGCAGTATAAATAGTTGCCCGTAACTAATTATGTACCAGAGAATGAATAGAGCTTGTTCCTATGCAAATAATTTTTTTGAGAAATACTGTCATGCGGTTCATTTCTGCTATGTGCCACAACGAACTCGTTGCCTTGTGATTCTCTGTGTTGTAGCTTTGCATTGCCAAAAGCAGACCATCCTTTCAAGCCATGTTTTAGTTTCGGGTTTATGATGATGCCTCCACTGTATTGTGGTTTCGGAGGCTTTTCCAAACACTGAAGAAAGGGCAAAAGATAAAATTTCAAAAACTTAAATTCGTTACATTCTAATTCAACTAACAAAACAAGAAATTCCAGTGAAAGTAACTTGCCTCAATACTAGCTGTGTAATCATAAGATAATGCCTTCGCTTCATACCCCGCACAACATTTGATTGAGTAATGAATTGTCAAGAACTAGCTAGAAAAGTTAATAGTGATCAATTGTTCGTTCGAGAACTGTGAAATAAGCCAACAGTTACTAAGAATCATTGGTAATAAAGGTCCGCTATAAGTTTATAACATGACGGCTCTCATGGTGAACTTTGCTTACAAAAGATGGTACATGATAAACATGTAAGACTATACTTATCAAAAATACAAGTTAAGAGATTAAGCTCAAGAACCACAAATTTAAACAAGTATTGAAATCATAATTCAATAAACATAATGACAAACTAACCTGTAAAAAGCAATAGAAGAAGAAGCCAAATCAGACTTCAAACAGTGCACCTTCTCCTCTCTTGCAAAACCAAAAGTACTCAAAACTAACAATAGGTCTTAGTTCAATATTGAGCGTATCTTTTGTGAGAGCAGTGGCTTATGTTTTAATACTAAACATAGATTGCCCTATTACAATCCTACAAGGAATACAAGACTAAATCCTTGTACAAGTATGAGTTATATTCTTGAGCCAACAGTAGAGTTCCAATCCAAACCAAAGTTGAATTAACTCTTATAAAAACATTAAGACCTCTTTATACCAATCTGAAATAACAATGATTATTACTAAACTGTGAGAATCACGCTCATACTCTTAACATTCTCCCACTTGAGTATGATTCATAACAGTAAATAATCATCTCAAATTCAATATAAAGATGATCACATAAGTCATTCATCAACACACTAGTACATAGACACAACCAGCTTACATAAACCAAAACAATGAATTTATAATTGCCTCTGCAACACAAAATACATAATTAACTTATAAATCACAATGTCCAGTTCATGTTCATAGCAATGTATCTAAGCTTAAGAGTAAACCAAGACGTCTACTCCCACTCATATAGCCCAAAATAAAAATACCAAACATTCTTGATAGTAGGCTGTCAATTTAAAATTATTCATAATTGTATGAATAGCACAGTTATATCAATCAACAGCTTTATCATATCACCAAATCTTTTGGATAACAAAAGCTTAACCTCACATACAACTTACATATGCATTTTAAAGTATTGAACTTAAAAATCTTTTCTATTACATCGCAGAATTAACTCAAAAAGTCACAACATACTTAATTTGCACTTTGTAATTATGTGAACCAATATAGCAAAACCAAACCAATTTGCTCCCACTTATCTAGGACATACTTAACACAACCAAGTTAAGTACAAGTTAATAGCAACTAAAAAAATCATTCCAATACAATGAATGACAAATCAAATCCATATGGAAACCAAATTCGTTTCCTTCTGAATGCTAACTGAAATAATAGGATCCTTCTCATTACTTAAACAAATTAAGTAACACAAATAATTCAACCAATTGCTTCAATAAAACCATAAACTGGCTTTTAAGCATCCAAATGAATTATAATGGCCGGCCTAAATACTCTTAGTCTTATGCTTACATTCGAACATATAATTCTCCCACTTAAGCATAAGCAGAATATAAAATTTGAAAAACGTAAAGTTAGGTCAGGCATTATGGTGAATGTTCATGCTATCAGGGCTACAAAAATATCAAGATAAAAACCGTTGTTTTGGAAGAATGTGGCTGCGTGATGATATGGAAGAACTGGCTTGATGCAGAAAAAATCTTTAACGTCAGATTCTTAAGTGCAACGGTAGGAGCATGCTGATAACGTGTTGTAGCCTATTTTATCTGACAAGGATTAGGGGGTTGGTGGCAAGGGTAAAGAGAGAGGAGAGATGTGTTTGTAGAATGGTAGATGAATTGTGTATTGAGGATCTTGTTATCCCCATATGTAGTGCCTTTATTTATAGTAGTAAAAGGAGAGAAGAAATCTTTCATCCCCAAGGAATATAAGTCCATATAGGAAACAATAAATAGAATCAAATCTAATCTAGGATTTACACAATCACACATAAATTAGGAAAGTTCACAACATATATGTATATATTGTATTTTAAAATATGTGTTATTGTATTATTATTCTATATAAGTTTAAAAATTTTAAGTTTTATTTATTTTTATAGGATACTATAGGCAAAGAGTGGGATTAAAAAAATTATAAAACACATTAAAAATAAAAATATCAAATAATTTAAAAATACCAAACATGTTAAAAAAATATAATAATTAATTTACAAGTGGGAAAAAATGTGAAAAAAAATATGCAAGCGCTTGTGATCGCATCTTGCACCCTTTGAGGATGGGTACATTGTCGTTTGATTTTAAAACCATACAAACCCTCATGAAAAGAATTTTTAATGGAGTTCAAAATAAACCAATATCATTTTCCTTTGTGATTGATGAAAATTGAAGGGTTTTACTGTAAAAAATGTCTAAGGTTTCCTCAACCTTGAAACGCAACTCCTTTCATTAGACTCTTATTTTGGGTTGTAATACTTAAAGGACAAATGTTGTTTTTATATTTTGAAGTAATATTTATGTGACAAACATTCTTCAAAAGTCCCCTACGTGAACAACACAATAGAGATACAATCAAAGATCATTAAGCTTTGTGAAAACTATAAGCATTAACGAGGCATTCGTAACTATGAACAGCATGATACTCCTGCCAGGAATTTACTTAACGCGATTGTGACTAGCAACCTCCACTACTCATGAATATAAGTTCATAACGATTAGGTGAAATTTCCTTATATTTTAGTATCAAATTCATGCATGCAAACTAAGTATGCATCCTTAATCGACATACAAGAATAAGTTATAAATCAAGCAGTTAGGCAAACTAAGTATGCCCTCACAGTTTTGTTTCTGAGAACTCACACGAGAATTTCCCAGTAGGTCACCCAACTTAGGATTGCTCTTGCCCGAACACGTTTAACTTTGGAGTTCCGACGAACTCTGAAGCCAGTGAGCTCCCAAAAAGCCTCATCCTATATGGAGGGGAACATGTACATATAAGGCACATTACCCCCTCTCCGTTGGTCGATGTGGGATGTTACATTTGCCTTTATTGACTCTGTCTCCGGTGGGTTATGTTTTCCCATTGGATTCCTTGATTTTGTGGGAGCGGATTTTGTGATGTTGTTTGCAGGGTGTTGGAGCACTAGTTTTCTTCCTTCCTGGGGTTTTGGTTGGTTGGATCGTTGCACGGATTGCGATGGTGGCTCTCGAGATTTTCGGCGACGGTAGGGACTGCAAGGTTTTAGGGTGTCCTGGCTTTGTATGTGTTTGTACTGGGCCCCAAAACTTGTTTTGGCCACTTTTGTGTGTGCTTTTGAGATCCAATGTTTTGTTTTGTACTTAAGTAGTTTGTGGACATGTTTGTATCTTTGTTTGGTCTTTGGCCTGGAATATGTTATCCAGTTTTCCAAAAAAAATATTATAATAAATTAGTGTAGACTTAAAAAAAGAAAAAAATTATGAAATTACCAAAAATAAAAATAAAAATAAAAATGCTGACATTTAAATGGAACTAAGGGACTAAACTTGAATCTTGTTCAAGGCATTTATATATCGGTTAAAAAAAAGGCAATAATATATCCGTTAAAAAAAGCATTAATATATATTTAAGAATTAAAATCTAATTTTCCATTTTTTTGGTGACACACCTCAACCCGGAATGTCCACTAGGACACCGAATCGAGCTGTGCTGGCCGACACCTGAAAGGTGACGAAGCCATAAAGTATGGTGATGTGGGAAATGTGAGTTAATTTAAACCTAAAAGTGCCTAATTACCAGAGTATACTGGTGAGCGGGAGCAGACCCATCTCACACGTGATGACAGAGCATAAGTAAAGTACAGTAAAGTGGGTAAGAATTATACCCTCAGAGATAGCCACCAATCTTTAGTTTTGCCAAGAATCCTCATCGATAAGAACTTCGGCAACTAAAACCTGGAGAGGCGAAAAACAAAGTTGAGTGGGTCAGCAAAACAAATCTTTTCAAAATCATTCTTTTCTCAAAAGTTATAAACCCTCTCCGTAAAACCTATATAGTTTCCCAAAATCAAAGTATATACTCGCATATATATAAATCTTGAAATCATGCTGGAAAGTATGAATGTATGCCATGCCAAAGTATCATAACTAAAATCTCAATCATAAACTCTGTGGATGTGATTAAATGTCAGGTAATCATCTCGGCCCTCGGCCGTATATATAACTCATAATCAATCTCAATATCAACTCAGCCCTCGGCTGTATAATAAGCTCATAATCAACTCATGATATCATGTATATCAATCCTGCACACATATCAATATCACCACTAGTGGTCTACTCATCATCACTGAATATATATAAGTATGCTCTAGTGCTACAATCACGTGAAGATTGTGCGAAGGATTCGCGGGTCACCTATGAGTCAAACCCACTTATAGTGGTCTATACGACAGGACTGTGCACCTAACTTGGATCCAAGGCGAGCATGCAGTGCGGGAGGTGAACAACACGTGAAAGACTATGCCCCTATCTCTGGGCGGGAGCACTAATATCAATGTGCATATGAACTCTAATCACATCACATCACATCATTTCATTCTCAACATCACAGTAATTAAACTTACCTGACACTTACCTGTGCGTCCGCAGCACCATCATACATATATGCAATCACTAATGCATTAATATAATATATGGATACTGTGCATGGCACTTTAAATCACATAAACGTTCATTTTCATTTTCTGGGAAAAATAGTAATATATAGGTATATACGGAAAAATAGCTGCCCACTCACCTGGAGTCCACGCCAACTCCTTAGCACAACCATTGAGCCGTCAAAATGATCGGCGCCTAGAACAATTATTAAATCAAATCTTAGAATTTGAATCGATAAAATATACAATTTACGTATAACACTTTCCTACGAAATTTGATCCGTGAGATTCGTATATCAAATTTCCGATCCGCCACTTCTAAAAATATACATTATGCCTCTAGGACATTATCTCAAGGTTTCATCACGATCCAACAGCTGGATCTCTGCCAGTTGCCAAAAACCAAGTGGCGGTTAACATTTTATTTTTCTAACTTACAAACCCAATTCAGGAAGATCCCTAAGTCGGATTGCCAATCCGTAAGTTCCTAAATTCTTCAAATATTACGTATCACAACATATCAAAGTTTGGTGACGATCCAACGGTCGGATCGTCGATTCATATCATCGCCTATTAACGTATCATAACTAGTTTAGGCTCTAACGTTCAATCTACGTCATTCAATTATCAAAACTAAACTCAAGGAATTTAATATCACTTAAAAACAGCGTTGGCAGCCCTCAGGCCACACGCTGCCGCACGCACCGCCACAGGTGGCGGTTGGCCGCCCCGACTCGTTGGAAAATTCAACTTTCACTAAAAATTACCAAAATTTGCAGAATTAAAGATCTCAATGAGTAGAACAACTTTCATACCTTCGAGAAAGTCCAATTTGGACTGGAAAGCCTTCAATTTCGTCACACTCGCCAAGAACCCTAGAAATGGGTGTGTTCCAATTTGACCTCCAAATCAACTCCGATTCTCCATCCATTACTTGGGCTTTGTTCCTGGGTTCTAAGGGAGTATTTTGGTAGGATCAATTCATGAAAACGTTTTAGGATTGGAAGAATTTGAACACGACCCGTTTTGCACCACTTTCGGTTTTACCCATTTTCAAGGCCAAATCTTCCCAAATTTGAAGTGGAATAGGTAGAGGGAAGGTTATAGAGAGGTTTCTAGGTGATGTTTTGAGGTAATTCGATGGAAAAAAGGGTGGAAATCTACCGGAGTTTGCTCCGGTTTGGTGATGGTCGCGCAAAAGGGGGAGGAGGGATCCTTGATCCCATGAATTTTCTACTTTCTTTCCGTCCATTCCTTCTTCAATATCTGATTGGGCAAAGCCCAATCCCTCCACTCATTGCCCAACACGTGGCACACCAAAAATCTGAAATAATCCATAATTTAATAACTTTACAATTTAGTCATTAACTTTAAACGTTAATATCTTCTTCGTTATAGCTCCAAATTCGATTCCGCTTGCGCCCACGCGTCCGTAGCGACGAGTACTTCGAGAATATGTCAGGAAAGCAAGTCTTATGTGGTACGACAATGCGGTCAATAAAATCAAACTCCACGTCTCAAGGGCAATAATGTAAATTCACTTATTAAAATTATAAAAATCATAATTTTTAGGGACGGGCTGTCACATTTGGTATCTTGTTAAGGGAAAAACATTTGATGTTGTGCTCTCTGTTCATGATTAATATAATTTACTCTTTTCTTCTTTTTTCTTTTTTTTTTTTTTTTTTTTTGTATCTTGTTAAGGGAAAAACATTTGATCTTGTGATCTCTATTCCTCTTTAAATATAATTTACTTCGTCTTTTATATCTTGTTGCGGGAAAACGTTTGGTTTTGTGCTCCCTATTCATGATTAAATATATATTTATTTTATCTTGTTAAGGGAAAATCAATTGATTTTGTCATCTCTATTCATGATTAAATGTAGTTTTTTTTATACAAAATATAAGTGACTTATTGTAACCCTCTCGTGTTTGTATAAAAAATAGGAGGTGTGGCTCCAATGCTATATTTAGTAGTTAAATTTAATTTTCATAACTATTTAGATTTTTTATTTCAATCTCAATCAATTATTTCAATCTCGTGTTTGAAGAAATTTTCAAAAATTAGAGAAAAAAATACATATGATTTGCAAAGCCCATTCTAGAAAAACCGAATTCAGCGTCCGTCCATTAGATAAAAGGTAAAACTTGTCTATAGAACTCTTCGATTGGCTTTCTAAAGAAATCTTGGGAGGCCACTAAATCATAGTACTAATGACGATATTGTGCTACTTATATATATACTCCATAATGATCTTATAAATATTATGAATTTTTATCATCCATGTTCTCTTGTTTTTAAATATCAATTATGTAGCACTAAGTGGTAAGAAAAATGAATGACTGAGATAAAATAAAAGATCTAATAGTTGTGAAAATCAAATCCAACGAGTAAGACATTAAAGTCATACCCATAAATACGTGGTCAATTTTCCTCCCATTAAAGCAATTTGGAAAACACAAAGATAAAAAGTGAAACGTAAACGCAGCCGGTCTCTCTGTGGCCTAGTGGCTTTGTGTTCGCATAAAGTCCACCGGGTCAACAGTTCGACTGGCACCAGAAGAAGAAAATAAGAAAATAATTGCAACAAAATGAGGTATTCTAAAATACCTCTGTTTTTGTCCTTCTTTTGCACCATTCAGACCCAAAAGTGCTTACAAGAGAAAACGTAACAATTCTTCAGGCATTAAATTGGACGTGCAATTGTTGCTGGGGCTCAGTAGTTGGTGCCACATTCAAACCCCGAACGAAGGGGGAGTCGACCAAGGGGTGAGTAATTTTCACTTCGTAATCGCCGTGGAAAAGCGAGGCCTCGAAGAAACCATTGGCGTTCGTCGTGCCAGCAGCTAAGCCCGAAGTCAAACCGAACTCACTTGTGAGCTTGTCAACAACATCGCCGGTGGGCAAGTTCTTGAAACTGTTATCCGTCAAACACATTCTGTAGCATCCTGAAGGTTTCCATGCAGCCCAAATCACAATGCCTTGAATCTTTGGGTGAGAATGCACCTCCCTTAGAATCTGCTCCAAGTACGATGCCTGCACATATAACCAAAAAAAGAAACGTTAACTACTCCGCAGAATTGTGATTTTTATGTTCATAAAATCAATACGTATGTTCGAAAATGTGCCATAAATAAATTTCTCGCTCTGATATCGAACGCAAAATCAAATTATTGGCAATAGGTGGAGAGGCGCAGTATTTTACCTGATTGGGACCACTAACGACGTCCAATTCTGTAATCCAAATTGGCACATTTGCACCAGCAAGAGTATCAATGGAAGATCTTATGTAAGGAATGTTAGGAGTCCGGAAATGTGACTCGAGACCAATCGCCATCTTTGCATTACGGTTACCGGGAAACCCTTTTATGTCTCTCAGCTTCTGAAGGTACTTAGCTGGAATCGAATCTTTATCTCCACTCTCCTCAATGGTATTGTAATCATTCAAGAACAGTGTGGCTGTATGATCAGCTTTACTAGCCCAATTGTAAAATTCAGCAGACGCAGTTGCACCCATCTTACTCTCAAAGAAGTTAAAATGCAAATTTTCGTTACTAACATCCCAAGCAATGACTTGTCCCTTGTATCTCCCCATAATAGAATTGAGCCTCTTGTAAGCGGCATCGGAGAATTGTTGGCCAGAGAGCGAGGTAAGCCAACCGACCTGGTAATGAGGATCCTCCCAGAACACATTGTGGCCTCGGACTGCAATCTGGTGTTGCTTTGCAAACTGAACCAAGGCATCAGCAGCGGAGTAGTCCTCTTGGCCCCGAGAAGGCTCCGTGGTGTACCATTTCATTTCGTCTTCGAACGTTGTGACTTTGAAAGGCTTTGAAGTGAACCAGTTTCGGTAGGCTGTGTTGGCGAGGATGTTCTTGTTGATTGCAACGCCGAAGGGGAAGCCTGGAGCCTTTTGTTGGATGATGATTGTTGCATTTTCTAGTGGATTTCCTTGCTCGGTGACCGCTTGAATTCTAACATTCGTCTTACGAACCTGTAAAAAGTGTATGGTTAGTTAATTTGCGTTTAATTAGCCTTGTTTCACTAGTAATTATACGGCCTGATCAAACTCACCTTCTCAATGCTTTGTTGTTGATGAGAATTCCACTGCTTCTCAGTGAATGGTTGCAAGGAGATGCTATCAACAAAGATCTCAACAGATGTGTTCTTGCTCTGATTTAAGAGGTTTGATGGTTGTTAGTTATAAAATATTGAACATACTAAATACTTGTAACAGAAAAAAAATATCAGTAAACATCATACAAATAGCAGAAACAAATACCTCGAAGTAGAGCTCGGCGGAACCTGAGGCATTGACGGTTAAACCACCCTTGAGCATGGACCAGCAACCGGATTCAGCTACAATTGCACCAACATGTACAAATCCGCTACTTGTCTTGAAAATTGCTGATACCGGAGCACTACTGCTACTCACTTGTATCCAAGCTGCACCAACACAAACCGGAAACATTGTTACAATTATCGATTAAGTAATTAGTTGATAATTATACCATGAATCAGTTAAAAAGCGTAATTGGTTAAGTACCAGAGAATGTGTAGAGCTTGCTTCTTTGCAAGTACGTCTTCTGCGAAATACTGTCATGTGGCTGGTTTCTACCATGAGCCACAATGAATTTGTTGCCTTCTGATTCTCGGTGTTGTATTTTTGCATTGCCAAAAGTAGACCATCCTTTCACGCCAAGATTTAGTTCCGGGTTTACAATGATTCCTCCGCGATATTGTGGTTTGTGAGGCTTTGCCAAACACTGTAAACAAGGGGAACAAAAGAGGCAACAAATTTGTTAGATTTAATTGATATCTCTACGCAAACCTAACAAAACAGTTGTTGGGAAACTTGCCTCAATACTGGCCGTGTAATCATAGGATAAGCCATTTACGTCAAACCCTGTAAAGCACAAAGCAATTGTTTAGTTGTTAATCGTATTATGTTGCGATGAATTAAAATTAAAATACATAGGTAATTTGGATATTGTCTAAACACAAACAATAGCAGTACTGTTTTAGTCGCTCTGTTTTGCCTTCAGGCACAAGTTACGGCTCAACAGTATCAATGGCAGTATTGTTCCTTGCTTAAGGTGACTTATAATTGTCTTGGCCTTGACTGTCTCTTAGGTGTAACCGAATGTATAAAATTGGTGAAATAGAGGCTATTCTCCCTAAAAGGCTCAGTCCATGAGCACCACCAAACAAATTCAACATTAACACCAAAACTACTAACCCTAATGAGAGACCGGGCCAGTAAGTGTTTAATCTTCATTCTGAAGCTTTATAATGACTCAAACTCATTATTTTTCATAAAACTATGATAGGAATACAAAGCAAACCTGCAAAAGCGAAAGCGTATAACAGCACGAGCAGAATGTTGTTGCCCCGAATGTTCATTGTAGGTCGATTGCTAGTTCAAAAACTGACGAGCAGATCAGAAAGGCCGGGGGAGAGATCGAGAAAGAACGAGAGAGAGAGAGAACGATATAGAGTGAGAAGCAGTGGCATGAGTTGAAGCAAACCATGCGTTGTGATTGTATTTATATAGAGGATGAATGCTGCTAGGTACATGGCCAGATCTTATATTACATATCGTATTTTGAATCATAATAACAAAAATAATTATTACCATAAAAAATAACAAAATAATTATTCCATATCGTTTTGGTAAGTATTAAGTTTTCTTTCCTCTTCTACGCTGTCTTAATTTGGGAAAGAATTCTGATGTTTATTATCGGTCTTAATGTCTCAAATCATGTCCCTTTAGGATTTTATTCATTTATTCTCTTTGAATTAAAGTATCACCATGTATGAACCATGAATTTATTTTTGCTTTATATATTTTCTATGTTCCATATATTGCTCAATTATAAATATTGTTCATGTTTACGCAATATTTTATTATATTGATTTTGATTTCCAATATTTTGTTTTATCAAGTTATTTCATATTGCCATAATGAATTGTGTGAATATAAAGAAAGGAAACAAAAGCAAAATTCGATTTTTTTAGGTTGAAAAAATATGAGAAGAAATATCAATATTATATTGATATGATAAAAAAAAATAGGGTAAATTACACCATAGACCCTGAGGTTTAAAGTCTATTTTCCAATTTATTTTTTTTTAAACTTGAATCTTTAACCCAAAAAAAAAAAAGTTAGAAAACCAAATCCATCGCCCAAACCTACAACCCATATCCCCAATTCCTCAACCTTCATTCCCCTGTTTCTCAGCTTTCAACCCCATATCCTCACCCCCCCCCCCCAGCCGAAGTCGAGATCCCGCCACCCCCCATTCCCGGTGACCCACCTCCCGTCTTCTCCTCCTCCTCTTTCTTCTTCTTCTTCTTCTTCGGGTTATGGGTGCGGGGGTGGCGGGCGCGGGGGTCGAGTTCTGGGTGCGGGGCTGGCGGGCGCAGGGGAAGGCTGCACAAGGAGGTAGGGTGAAGTCCCCGCCGGGGGGGGAAGGTGGGGTGAGGTCTCTGTGAGGTGGGGTGGCTGGGTGGTGGGGGAAAACAGAACCAATCTGGGTTGTGGGGTGGGGAAAAGAGATTTGAGTTTTGGGGGTAGGGGTTGCGGGTTGATGGAATGGGATTAAGTTTTAATTTATTTTTTTATTTTTATTTTTTTGGTTGAGAAAATTCAGGTTTTTTTAAATTTTAAAATAAAATTAAAAAATTATTTTATTTGCCACGTGGCAGACATTTGGCAGCCACGTGGCATATGTGGCGGCCACGTCAGCACTTAACGGTTCAATGGATAGAAAATGTAACGGCTGTATGAAATTGAAATAAAATAGTACTTGAGGTATGAAAGTGAAATGTTTTAAAGATGTTGTATGGGGTTGTAATAGACCTCAAACCTGAAAGGGTATGGTATAATTTACCCTTAAAAAATGTCAACAGAGGAGCCAATCCCCTGATTTATGGACGAAATTTGTTTAATTACCTTGAAAAGAAAACTCTAACCTTAAAAGTAGGAGTGTACAACGTTCTGTTCTTAAGGAATAACGCTCCAAGTGTTATAATTTCTTTGTCTATGTACCTCAACATGTCCACGGGCATCCACCAAAGATAGAACATTAGAATAACTTGTAACTCTAAACTCTGACTGCCATCACGAATTGAAGCCGCATTATCATAGAATTCATCACATCTCGCAATAAAGAACATTTGAAACAATTCACAGATTTGTAAACTCGAATTTGGTCTCCTACGATCCAAGCTGCACATAAAAGCGAACATATAATAGTAGAAAAAAAAAAACAGCGAGTGCCAAGATTTTATGAACAATCACTTGTGAATGAGTTTTTAACTAGCAAAAATCTAAGCAAAAAAGTTAATAACTAATGAGATTACAAATAAAATTAATTACAGAGACAACGACGCCAGTCTCTGGTAGCCCGTTGGATTGGATTGGATTGGATTGGATTTGTGCGACCTCCACAACAACCCAGCTGGTCCTGGGTTCGAGACTGGCAGAGACAGAGAAGAAGAGAGATTGAGAGCTCAGAAACAAAAATGAGGTATTCTAAAATACCTCTGTTTTTATTTTATTTTTGAAGTTTTCGGCCAGCAACTTTCTTTGTATTTTTGAACTGACTGAATTTAAGATTTTTTTAACGGTAAAGATAGATTAGCTTTAGCGGGAAAGAGAGTTATAAATTGATAATGAATTAGCATTAAGACGTGACATACTTTTGTGTGAGGATTATCTCGAAGTTTTTTAATTTAGGAATATCAATACATGAGTACAAGCTATTAACTGATATAGTTCACCGAACCTCCGTAGGACCGTAGAAATACAGCCTATATTGAACATAGATGGTAGACCACTAGACCTGGTCGTGGCTTCCCTCATTTCTCTCAAATAGGGTTTGAACAGTTCAACGCTCAAGGAATTTACCAGAGCCAGGGGATCATCTAACGCCGGTCTCGTGAAGAATGTTGGTTTTGTGGTGCACACACAAGCCCTGCGTAATTGACCCATTTTAAGGTTTTTATCACAAATGATTTTTGAAATTGACCCATACTATTAAGATAATTTTTGAAATTAAAAATCGACCAACGTAGTCCCTGAAATAGGTAACGCAAATAAATGTAGTCTTTTGTCACAATTCTATAAAATAATAATAATAATAATAATAATTGTTATGTGCTAATATGAGTTTAATAATTTAACAATTAATTAAAAGAGTTGTCAAAGTGCCTTTTTGCATGGGAAAATCTCAAAGCAGAGCTCGTTCTTCCCCGCATAACCAAGATCATCAGAGGAGTGCCTAACAATCTTTCCCACATTAAGGTTGTGAGGGTGTCGATCGTTCATATGTTAACAGTGATATCACATAAGTCCTCACCAATCCAAGGCGTCACCAAAGGTGGTCTTGATCCTGATCCAATTTTCTGAAGGGTGTAGAGATAGGTGCCTTGAGAATATATATATTTTTTTTTTCAAAAAAAGAGGCCGCAATGGCTACTATAGATGGAGGTAGAGGCGTGTGGGTTGGGATCAAAGGTGATTCCCAGACTGGGTTTCTGGGTTGACAAATTTTTTTAATTAATTATTAAACTATTTCTAATTTATTTTTTATTTAATTAGACTTTTGGGACCCATTTATGTATCACATCAAGGAGGAGGATTATCTCCCCTCCTAATCTCTCTCCCCTTCCCTCCTCTCCTACTTGTACGGTTACAATTAAGCCATGTCAATATCTTATATTGATTTTTATGTAGAGACAATAAGACAAAAATGAGTGTGTGAAAGAAAGGGAGGGAATGGGATGGGAATAAGAGGGTCACATTAACCCATAGCAAAATTTTTGACAGAATTGTAATGGAGTGATCACATTGATTTGAGGCACTTATTTCTAAGACCACATTGATCAATTTTCAATTTTAGGCACCATCTTGATGGTGTGGGTCAATTTCGGGAACCATTTATGTGCCATGTTGTATTTCTTTCAAGTGCAAAAATAAGGATAATATAATGACACAAGTAAGGGTGTTGAACCACAGAGACTAATTAGAATGCCCCTAACTAAACAATGGAACTAACAAATTGATTTTGGTATTTTGTTTGAAAAATAAAGTAATTTAAAATGTAGGAACATGTAAATATGAAAGATAGATTGATTTCAAAAAAACGATGAGAATGAGACTAAGGATCTCAATTTCACCCTTACAAGCAAAATGCATGTATATTAAGTCAAAACATGTTCAACTCTCCAATCTGCAACTAAGGTCCTTTTCACTTATTTATGATCATCCATTTGATGTGTAGTTGTGATCAAGTAGTCTTAATCTGCAACCTAGTTGTGATGTTCAACTTAGATTACCAATTAAGAATCCATGAAGAATAAGAAAACTTCAAAAGAGCAAAGAAATCACATGACGAGATGTTTACATAGCAGTTTCTTCTTCATTCACATGTTTGACATTATGTGTACTATAACAGTGATTAAATTACAAATAAGTAATCTTAATGGTGATCAAACATCAAGAAAAAACATATCAATTAAGCACAGTCATTGCAACCAAATACGTGCACCTCCGAAACCGGTGGTTGAGCACAAATCCATGTAGGCTAGAACAACCTGCAAAATACTAAATTGTCGTAGGCCAAAGGCTTTCCGACGGTCAAATTAATGAATGATTTTAGACTCAAAGCGTTTGAAAACACATTTCTCTTTTCAAATATAACTAGCCTCTCCGCACGCGCTCACGCGCACGCAAGAGGCATTTTTTAATCATGGGCGTTACGCACCCCTTAAGATGATATGTTATGTTAGTTGATTTCTTTCTCATACCGCATCCTAAAAATAAAATACAACATACAATTACAAATAAAAAGAAATGGAACATAATTAAGTTGCGTGTAAAATGCGTGATAAAGAAAGGCTTCTTCTACGCGCAGAAGCATATTCGAAGAGAGACAATTCTTTTAATCAAGGGCGCTCGCGCCCCTTAAGATGTGTTGTGTTAGATGTTTTATTTACCACTAGCCTCTCTACACGCGCTCACGCGCATGCAAGAGGCATTTTTTAATCACAGGCGCTACGCGCCCCTTAAGATGATATGTTATGTTAGTTGATTTCTTTCTCATACCGCATCCTAAAAATAAAATACAACATACAATTACAAATAAAAAGAAATGGAACATAATTAAGTCGCGTGTAAAATGCATGATAAAAGAAAGGCTTCTTCTACGCGCAGAAGCATGTTCGAAGAGAGACAATTTTTTTAATCAAGGGTGCTCGTGCTCCTTAAGATGTGTTGTGTTAGATGTTTTATTTACCATGTCATAAAAACAAAATTTAACATACAATTACAAATGAAAAGAAATAAAGTATAATTAAGTCACATATAAATGTGTTGATAAGCTACAATATATTTTAACCTGCTATTCAGGTTCTTTGGAACGTGATAAGCTACAATATATAGCCATTATAGAATTTCAAGTTGTTGCGGAAACCAAAAACGCTGCCTCACATCGACTCCCTGCATTCCATCCTTATTATTTGAAATTAATGAAGCTATAAATATTTAGGATAGAGTAAAATTTAGCTATAAAAGCATATAAATTCAACAACAAAAGTGAAATGAAGGCAAATGAATGAAGGCAAGCATATCTGAACTGTGGTTTACAAAGCATATCTGAACTGTAGTTTACAAACTGTCACGGATTACACACAAAAAATAAACTTCAAAGGAAGTCCAAATTGATAACTGATCGGTTTGGGAAAGAGTGGCTAATGTTGAAAATTTCAATCGAAGATTCACCTCACATCGCATCAACTCTTCAAAGACCACCCCAAAAATCTCAGAAGAAAACTATATGCCAAACAACCATTAACTGGACAAAGTCGAGTTTCCCTTACATTTTGATTTAGAGTCGACTATCATGCATAAATTTCCGGAGGTCTCTTTACTGAGCTTTAAGCATCTTCCCAGGTTTAGTCCTCGTTTTTCTCCAAGAAATCAAAACCTCCACATCCTTTTCGGTTCTTTGATTAAGTGTAATATTGGGCTTCTCAAGTATCTTACAACTAAGCAACAAAAATGCGCTTCCTAGTTTCACATTGTCATTGTTTAACAAAGAACCCTAAAATAATTTCAAAGAAAGGCTTGAATTGGACAATGTAACATACGGTAACTGGTTTCATAGAACCTTTACGATTATAACCCAGTAATGCAAGTTTCTAGTAGATGAAACCTAAACTTCTGACACCAAACATAAAAATAGCAACACCAAAGAATTCTAAAAGTAAATATATACGGAATACATGGGTTATATAGAAAACCAAGAAAGATACAATCTTGATGCAAAGAAAGCAAAGTTAAAATACCAAGAGCAAGATTATGCTATTAAATAAAAGAAAAGTGAGATCCATTGGGATATCTACAAATCTAATCCAAGAATGGAAACCAAAACTCTAACTTTCTCAGAGAAATTTGGACAGAAAAATCGTAGAAAGAAAGCAAGAGGGATATACCCTAAACCCTATACCTGGCTCTGGCTGTAATTACTGGTGATGAATGCTTGGGAGAGAAAAGCTTTTACCTTTCACTCGCTTTTGATTCCTGTAGCCACAACAGACTTTTAGACTCCATACAAAAACCATTCTATTTCAAATAATCACATAATATCCTTGGCCTTGTCTTCTTAACCCGAAATCATAATCTTACAGTAAAAAAGAAACTCATGTTTGTTACGGTCATAATTTGCATTATTACTTGAGATAATCAAAGGAAAATCAAAATCTGTCTCCTATAAATTTTTTAATAAGCAATGAAATCAATTGGGTAATCTATGAGAACTCAATTAAATTGACAAAATGAAATCAAGCATTAAACTAGTAAAATTAGTAGATGTGAAATGATAAATAAGGAGGGATGAAAAAAATGAGAGAGAGAGAGAGAGAGAGAGAGAGAGAGAGAGATCAAACCTTGTTAAAAATGGCAGGGTTTAAAAAGGGCTATGTACCCTCTTAAGCTTTGCTCTCTGGAATTTGATGAACTATCAGATAAATACTCAACTACACACCGTATGAAAACATTATTTACAACAAAATAATATTATTCAAGTTAGAGAATTATAATGACTATAAATCAAAACTCCATTGACGCAATGCAGCAGACAAAATTACAATGAATAATCTAGAAAGTGTTATACCTATTGAAAAGACACCTTGCACGCAGAGCACAAAACCCAGAACACCAACAACCAAAAAGGGGAAATTTGTGATATTATTCAAGGTATTAGTTACTCCTGTTAAAAACTCATGTATTAAAAAGCACAATTGAATATGAATGCAAATCTAATTATGAGTCATCAAAACAAATAATTCATACACAATTGAAAAGATGTATAAATGAGAAGAGAACGGAAATTGAAAATATGAATTACTAACCCAATGGATTATTTGATTTTTGGAGAAGAATTTTTTCTGAAATATCAAATCTTCACTAGTCTTTATCGTTAATTTTGTCGAACTCTTTATGTTGGAATAAATTGAAACCACACACTGAACTCAAAGAAGACAAAAAGTGATTCCCTTCTGATCATCCAACTGTATACGGATGACATGTGGGTAGTTATTGTTGAACTTCTCACTAAAATCACACATCAAATCGTGGAAATTATTAAGAGAAAACGGCTAATAGGTTGGAGACGTTTTCTCCATCATGTTTGAGGGTTCATCACATACACATTCTCTTTTTTTCCTTTTTAACTTTTAAAACATTTTTTTAATTTTAGTTTTCTTTTCCAACTTTTCCGTTTGCACTCCTCTTTTTTTTTTCTTCTTCTTTTTCTTGTTGTATTTTTTGTTATTTGTTTCTCTCGCTAAGTAAATGTTTTTATTTTTTTTATTTTTCAATACATTTTTTTTTTGGATTTCAATTGTGAAGAAAACAAAGGGGTTTTCTTGGAAATTCTAAATGCTTCACCAAACTGGTCTTCTCCCTTTATATATATAGATAACCCCTCACCATAAAACCCATATAATTTTCCTAAAAAAAATAACA
The DNA here is from genome assembly GCA_963580275.1 of Crataegus laevigata. Taxonomy (NCBI): domain Eukaryota; kingdom Viridiplantae; phylum Streptophyta; class Magnoliopsida; order Rosales; family Rosaceae; genus Crataegus; species Crataegus laevigata. The sequence continues at coordinate 20,663,593 of OY756941.1, read as the reverse complement.
ATATATATGTATATAAAATCATGCTGAAGAGCAGTAAGAACCAAGGTATGCCATGTCGAAGTATCTCAGTAACAACCATATAAGTAAGATGACATAACTCAATATAAAATGATATGTCAGCCGGAGTCACCTAACGTGACATGTACGGCTGAATCTATCTAGCCAAACTGACCTGTACGGTTGTATCCATAGAGCCGAAGTCACCTAACGTGACTTGTACAGCTGTATCCATTTAGCCGGAATTACCTGTACGGCTGTACTCATTTAGCCGGAGTCACCTAACGTGACCTGTACGGCTATATCCGTCTAGCTAGCTGGAGTCACCTGTATGACTGTACTTATATAGCCGGAGTCACCTAACGTGACCTGTACGGCTATATCCATCAATAATACTATGTTAGCCGAAGTCACCTAATGTGACCTGTATGGCTGACCCTCGTCCATTAATAGTATTATGTCAGCCAGAGTCACCTCACGTGACCTGTGCGGCTGACCCTCGTCCATCAATAGTACTATGTCAGCCGGAGTCACCTAGTGTGACTTGTATGGCTGAACCTCATCCAACTATACTCACTGCAATTTTTATCATCAGTAAGTACTCACCTGGGCGTCTGCAGTGTCATGCAACATTATGCATATCTATACTAATGCATATACTAAAATGTAATGCAATTGACTTGGCATTTAAAAATGTGATTCTGTTTAAAGCAGTTTATAGGAAAACGTAAAACATATATACATATATATATAAAACCAAAAGCCCACTCACCTGGAGTCCGCGCTACAACACCCTAGCACACACACGAGGCGTCACGAACGATCGGTGCCTAAAACAATTATCAAATTACAACTTAGAATTCTTATCGATAGAATACGTAATGTACATAAAACACATCCCCAAGAAAATTCTAGAATGATTTGAGACCCATTGACCAAAAGTCAACCATCGGTCAGATCTCCGTCAAATGCCAAAACCAAGTGGTGGTTTACCTTTGATTTTACGAACTTAAAATTCCAATTCGAGAAGATCCGTAATTCAGATTTCTGATCCGTAAATTCTTACATTCCTCATATATTATCAATAATAACCTATTAAAGTTTGATGACGATCCAACGGTCGGATCGTCGATTCATATATTGACATATTATCGTATCGTAGATAATTTAGGTTCTAACAATCAACCTACGTTATTCAATTCTCAAAACTGAACTCAAGGCATCTAATATAACCTAAAAATAGTATTGACAGTCCTTTGGCCACGTGCCGCCGTGGGTGGCGGTCGGCCACCCCGACTCGCCGGAAAATCCAACTATTTCAAAAAATTACCAAAATTTACAGGAAGGAAGATCTCAATGCGTGGAGTAACTTTCATACCTATGGAAAATACTAATTTGTCCGGGAAAGGCCTCAATTTCATCAAACCCGCCTGAAAACCCTAAAATTGGGTGTGCTTCAATTCAACCTCCAAACGCACTCCGACGCCACAACCACTACTTGGGCTTTGTTCCTACGTCCAAGGGAAAGCTAATGGTGATGGTTTTAGAAATGGTGGAATGCCACCGTGTACACCGAAACCTGACGAGCGCGATCTCGGTGAATTGAGAACCAAAACCCCCAAATTTGGGTGGAGATACACGCTGGGAGGTCGCCAAGCTGTATGCACGTGGTGGATTGCCGTTCTTCACCGGAGAAAGGGCGAGGAAGCCGTTGAAAAACATGGAGGAAACAGGGCGAAGGCCGGGTCACGGGTTGCTGGGAGTGCAAAAAGAGGAACCATGTTAGGTGTTTCTCACCCACTCTCATTTCTCTCCTTACTCTCCCCTTTCATTGGCCTATTCACTCTCTCTATTTCCTCCTATTTCCTGATTGGCCAAGTCCTACCCTCCTCTCCTTTTCTCTTCTTTGTGTTTCATCTTGGCCACACCTGTGGCATCACCAGATTTTGCTAAAAAATCTGGAGCCTTCCACAAAATAATAAATTTATCATTTTGTCCTCGACTTCGTTCGTTAATAATTCCTTCGTTATAGCTTCAAATTGCATTCCGTTTGCACCCACGTGTCCATATTGACGAGTACACCCGAATATGCCAAGAAAACGAGTCTTATGTGACATGATACGGCAGTCAACAAAAGTCAACACATTTGCCTCGAAGGGCATTTTCGTAAATTCACTCATTAAAATAATAAAAATTACAATTTTTACGGACAGGTTGTTACAGATACATAATACATATTTGATATACAATATATACGTATACACAATGGCTACAGTATTTTATAGTAAATTATTTTTATTAGTTTAAAAAATTAAAATCATCAAAATAACATTTTTATTAACGGGTTCTTATCGTGTAACCCGATTAGTTATCGTATCGACCCGAAACCTGTTATTTTCGTATCGTTTACTTGTTATATTCACGGATCGTGTAATAAATTATTAGGTCTAATCTTAGTGTGGCCTATGGCCTTATGGTTTTTTTTGGGGGGGGGGGGGGGGGGGGGGGGGGGGGGCGGGGCGGGGGCGTGTGTGGTTTAGGTGATGAGGTGCTTTGGCGAGGGCTTTTCATTTTTCCTCTAGTTATTTACGAGTATTTTTCCCTCTTTTGGGATTCAACATTTAGAGCAAGGTCCAGATCGTGTACTTAAAGGCTTGATTATAATTAACTTAAGAGGCTTTACCCGCGGTCGTCCAGTAACTTGTTAGCTTTGTATTACATCTAAAGTCCAAGATAAATTAGGAGAAGGGTTACAAACAAGAAAGAGAAGTTATTCTAAGATACCTCTGCCTTTGTTTCTTTTACTAAATTATCTAAATCACTAATAATAGCATGCCAAAGGCAAAGGCCAGTAACAAAAACCTCTGTTTCGGTTCTCGCTGTTTTCTTTCCGGTCTTTGGAGAGTTTCATGGATACTTTGATGAACACAAAACCAATAAGGTATCCAATTCTAAGTAAATTCTTCTTCATCTTACATCGTCTATAGAGAGCTCTTCTGGCATTCTTTTCCCCCAAGTATTTGGTTACATATTAGATGTAGTATAAATTGTTTAGCAGCAGTTTATAACTACAATAATATTCAAACGCATGCACGTAAAAACGCCACAAGATGATACAAACACATCAAACTCGAAACAAAATATAGTCTGACCAAGAAACTCTCCACTCTATCATTTACAATGAGGAGACCACAACTCAAACTAACATCAAACATAAAAAAGATTTGGCACAAATTAATCAAGCAATTAACTAATGCGTTTACAGGAATATTGCATCAGTTTCCTGTTAGACGAGGAAAAAGGGCAGGCTTCATATCAGAGCAGGTGATTTCTGCATCTCATCTGGTAATGCAAGATGCATAGCATCCACACAGAGCGCTATAAACTATCTTCACCGCATTTGCAGTAGAGCTCAAAGTTTTGACAGTTCAAGGAAGGGTTCCACCAACTTCTTATGCATGGAGGAACCCCTGATCTTCCAAGTAAGAAACTACTTCTTCGGCCATCTCACATGGGGAAGAACACCCTCCTCTATGTGATAATACTATCTGAAGCCAGATAAAGGATGAAAAAACAACAAATGAGAAATTCTGCTTTTGTATTTGGAATAAAACAACAACATCAAGCACAGTATAGGCCAAAAAGGAAAACGTAACAACAGGTGAATTAAGTTTATGTGCAGCCGTAGTTACATCATACATGTCACCCAAGTTTGCACCAGATCATCATTCATTTTAGTCTGCATCATATCCCTACACGCTAATTAAAAAATAAGAATTGAAATGGTTGCATGCAATTTAAAGCGACTAATTATCTCAATTTCAAGTTCTTGATGTAGAAAATCTTTTCTTCTGGATTGCGTTTAACTATTTTATCTTTAAGTTGATATTCCCCAGCTAACATGACGTTATGTGTATTGCTCAAGAAACATTTATGCATATATGATATGTGCAGTCTCTATGTACCCGCACCTGTTCAATTTTAACTTCAAAGGTGTATTCTGCTTTTCTCCAGATAGTGTACATACCTCACAATTTAGTGGTGGCTCATATGGATCATCAATCCCGGTAAAACCTGCAATGCCAGATTGACACAGTATAAGTAATGATCAGCATTTTGGGCTACGAAACTATTGAAGTGATAGATAATATGGCCATTCAACCATAAATCCTTGTGCAATGTGAAGTGAAAATATGCGGTGCTTCTGAATAGGGATAGTGGGATTGGCATATACCTACACATTTAAATAAAACTCAACATACAAATTGTCCAGGGTTTAATTAGCAATAGTCACACTTAAGGGGCCACATATGAGATGCCGAAATTTACTAACACCAAAAGTATACATGTCAATGAACAAGGGAAGAAGATTCACAGATTCACACCCACATCCACAGGTTTGCATCCCAGATAAGAATTTTCCAAGTGATTGTTTAAACAGAAGTTTCAGAAACGATAGTAAGATTCACAATGTTTCTTGTATCGCACGGGAAAAAGAATTATTAATGTAAAGACTATAGTAGCAGCAGTACCTTAAGCAGGCTGTTAAAATAAAGAAGACTCAATTCAGTAACCAAAAACTGAGATAGTAGTTTGCTTATACCTTTGATCTTCCCTGCACGTGCAAGCTTATATAGGCCTTTCGGGTCTCTAGCTTCACAAACTTGGAGTGGAACGTCCATGAACACCTTTCACAAGGAACTTCTTTAAGTCACTTTACTGAGAACTTCTTTAAGAATTATTTCAAAGTTGAAACTTGAAAAATAGTCATCTGTTTAAGAACCAGTGAAAGTACCAACCTCAATAAAATCTCCAACAGGTAGCATTGCACGGCAGGCATCACGATCCTTTCTATAAGGAGAAATCAAGCTAGCAATACAAATAACTCCAGCATCAGCAAACAATTTTGCCACCTCACCTGAATACAAAACCAAAGCCAATACTTCATGATTATATAATGAAGTCAGACAGCCATAGTTGGTCTAAAAAAGGGCCTCATTAAGCTAAAAGGAGGCATACACATACCAATCCTCCGAATGTTCTCTGCACGATCTTCTGCTTTAAAACCAAGGTTGCGATTCAAGCCATGCCTGACATTGTCCCCATCAAGAACGTACGACAACTTCCCCCTGCGGTACAAACTCCCACCCAAAGCACATGCCACCGTGCTCTTCCCTGACAAACAAAATTAATAATACGCAAGTAATGAGCAACTTTCTATCGGCACATTGCCTGACGGGTATAGGTGCTGTTAGACTACCAATCCATCTATCTTTTAGGTCATCCTTCATAGATCATATCCCCCAAAAATCACCCACATCTGAAATCATATGACCATTGCATTAAGGATTTAGGAGCTCTTTGTAAAACTGTATTTGTCCATTTTCTTCACTACAAATGCGTGTCTTAAGGGTTTTGGATTTGTCTAATTTTTTGCAAGGATGATCAACGAATAATGTTCGAAAAGATAGTAGGTTCAGATCATTAAAATACATTACGGAGTGGACTCCACAATAAACGTATTTAAAAAATTGTGGAAAATTTTGGTGCCATGGATACACCCGCATTATATATACATTTATATGTATGTAGGCATGTATATATGTATATACAACTTTGAATTAAGAAAATACCAACCTGAACCGCTGAGACCGGTGATCCAAATGACACAGCCCTTTTGTTTAAGCAACTTCTGCCTGTCAGTTTTGTTCAATGAGCACTCATGCCACTTAATATTGGTTGAATTTCCAACCGAAGACAGCAAGCTCCCATTTTTATCTATTCAACAAAAAATAAAAAAACAAATTCAAATAAAAGCTTAAAAATTTCAAATCTACATGGTAAGTTGCAAATGGGTTTATGCGCAACTCAGGAAATAACCCAGTACCTGAGCTCCCGGCGTGCCCATTCAGACTCGCCGTTTTGGAACCCTCCAACTCCATGGCTTTTACTACAAACAAACCTCTGGCTTTCAAGCTATTTACAGAAGCGCCACCGCGCACGACCGCCAGCTGCGACCAGGACGAGGACGACGGCGGCGTTTCGAGCCCGACCTGGAGCCCCGGAGACGCTGCCCATTGCAGTGACTTGGCTTGCATGTCTCGCAAAATCATCAAATCCCCAAAAAAAAAAAAAAAAAATTGAATTTAACGAAAATATAAATTGGGTTTTTTTTTCTAAAAGCCCGGAAAAATATTAGTGAATTTGAATGTTGACACGAATGAGAGTGTGCTTTTGGTGGAGGATATTTGGAGGGAGGCCATAGGAAAATGGAGGGTTGAGTTTGTGGCGGTGAGAGTGTTGAGGGCTGTCGGTGGGTAACAGCCTGTTACTAACAGGGGTGGGTCGGTTTTAATAAAAATGTGACCGTTGGTTTTATTCTCACGCTGCCGTGAAACCGACCGTTCAAGACGCAGAAAAAACGTGTGTTATCGCCACGATTAATTGCGATGTAATGATTCTGTTGATCATTTGATTAAAAGGGTGGGTAGTCAAATTTGAATTTGAGAGGATTTTAAAGGCTTGTTTGGTATCTTATTAGAAAAATTTTATCATTTCTCAATATATTTTTTAAGAACATTTCTTGAAAACAATTTTCTTTAAGGAATAAACTATATTTTTGAGTTAGTCTTGAGTTCAGTTTTTAAAAATAGTCATACCAAACAAGTTTTTAAGACCTAAAACTTGAAAACTGTTTTTTAGTTTAAAAAGTTGGATTTAAGTACACTACCAAACATGCCCTAAAAGACTTTAAAATTCTAGTGTAGTCAATTAAAAGATTTTAAAGGATTTTAAAATCCATTCAAATCTATATGTAGTCAACTAAAATATTTTAAAGGATTTTAAAAGGGTAAATTACAAAAAACTACCTCAACTATTGGGTCGAAAACAGTTTCATACCTCATCTTTAAAAAGTTTCAATGTCATACATTTGCTTATGAATTTGTTTCAATGTCATACATCCCGTCAGTTGACTGTCAATTCATCAGTTAAATGCTGACGTGGCGTGTGACGTAGCATACTTTTTATTAAAAAAATTATTAAAAACTTAAAAAAATATTTAAAATATTAATTATATATATATATATATATATATATATATATATATATTTTAAAACAATAACGTCTACAACCCGAAGAAGAAGAAGAAGAAGAAACTATTGGGTCGAAAACAGTTTCATACCTCATCTTTAAAAAGTTTCAATGTCATACATTTGCTTATGAATTTGTTTCAATGTCATACATCCCGTCAGTTGACTGTCAATTCATCAGTTAAATGTTGACGTGGCGTGTGACGTAGCATACTTTTTATTAAAAAAATTATTAAAAACTTAAAAAAATATTTAAAATATTAATTATATATATATATATATATATTTTAAAACAATAACGTCTACAACCCGAAGAAGAAGAAGAAGAAGAAAAAAAAACAGAGGGTAGCGCTTGCAACCCTTGTCACATCCCGACCCGGGCGCAGCCACCTCCCGGGCCCGTTCCACCACCGTAGCACGATATTGTCCGTTTTGGGCCCTGACCACGCCCTCACGGTTTTGTTTCTGGGAACTCACGAGCAACTTCCCAGTGGGTCACCCATCATGGGAGTGCTCTAGCCCCTTTCTCGCTTAACTTCGGAGTTCCAACGGAACCCGAAGCCAGTGAGCTCCCAAAAGGCCTCGTGCTAGGTAAGGATGGGAATATACATTTAAGGATCACTCCCCTGGGCGATGTGGGATGTCACAATCCACCCCCCTTAGGGGCCCGACGTCCTCGTCGGCACACTTCCGGCCAGGGATAGGCTCTGATACCAATTGTCACATCCCGGCCCGGGCGCAGCCACCTCCCGGGCCCGCTCCACCACCGTACCACGATATTGTCCGCTTTGGGCCCTAACCACGCCCCTCGACTGTAATTATAGCTCATAACATCTCAATCTCATAATCATATATACGTTGTACATACATCACTATGCCAATTGCCAAAACCAAGTGGCGATTAACATTTTATTTTTCTAACTTACAAACCCAATTTAGGAAGATCCGTACATCGGATTCCCAATCCGTAAGTTCCTACATTCTTCAAATATTACGTATCACAACATATCAAAGTTTGATGACGATCCAACGGTTGGATCATGATGAAACTTTGAGATAATGTCTTAGAGGCATAATGTGTATTTTTAGAAGTGGAGGATCGGAAATCTGATATACGAATCTCATGGATCAAATTTCGTAGGAAAGCGTTATACGTAAATTGTATATTTTATCAATTCAAATTCTAAGATTTGATTTAATAATTGTTCTAGGCACCGATCATTTTAATGGCTCAATGGTTGTGCTAGGGAGTTGGCGCGGACTCCAGGTGAGTGGGCAGCTATTTTTCCGTATATACCTATATATTACTATTTTTTCCCAGAAAATGAAAATGAACGTTTATGTGAATTGAAATGCCATGCAAAGTATTCATTTATTTTAAATGTTGCATTAGTGATTACATATTGTATGATGGTGTTGCGGACGCACGGGTAAATGTCAGGTAAGTTTAGATAATGGTTATAATGAGAATGAGAACGAATGATGTGATGTGATGTGATTAGAGCTCATATACCTGCACATTGATATTAGTGCTCACGCCCAGAGATAGGGGCACAGTCTTTCACGTGTTGTTCACCTCCCGCACCGCATGCTCGCCTTGGATCCAAGTTAGGTGCACAGTCTTGTCGTATAGACCACTATAAGTGGGTTCGACTCGTAGGTGACCCGCGAATCCTTCGCACAGTCTTCACGTGATTGTAGCACTAAAGCATACTTATATATATATTCAGTGATGATGAGTAGACCACTAGTAGTGATATTGATATGTGTGCAGGATTGATATACATGATATGATGAGTTGATTATGAGCTTATTATACAGCCGAGGGCTGAGTTGATATTGAGATTGATTATGAGTTATATATACGGCCGAGGGCCGAGATGATTACCTAACATTTAATCACATCCACATAGTTTATGATTGAGATTTTAGTTATGATACTTTGGCATAGCATACATTCATACTTTCCAACATGATTTTGAGATTTATATATATACGAGTATATACTTTGATTCTGGGAAACTATACAGGTTTTACGGAGAGGGGTTATAACTTTTGAGAAAAAAATGATTTTGAAAAGATTTGTTTTGCTGACCCACTCAACTTTGTTTTTCGCCCATCCAGGTTTTAGTTGCCGAAGTTCTTATCGATGAGGATTCTTGGCAAAACTGTGGATTGGTGGCTATCTCTGAGGGTATAATTCTTACCCACTTTACTGTACTTACTTATGCTCTGTCATCACGTGATGTGAGATGGGTTCGCTCCCATTCACCAGTGCACTCTGGTAATTAGGCACGTTAGGTTTAAATTTACTCACATTTCCCACATCACCATATTTTATGGCTTCGTCACCTTCCAGGTGTCGGCCAGCACAGCTCGATTCGGCGTCCTAGTGGACATTCTGGGTCGGGGTGTGTCAACCCGAGGAGAAGAAGAAGGAGAAGAATAAGGCAACCCGAGGAGGAGAAGAAGAAGAAGAAAAAAAAAAACAGAGGGTAGTGCCTACAACCCGAGTAGAAGAAAAAGAAGAAGAGGAAGAAGAAGGCAACCCAAGGAGGAAGAAGAAGGCAACCCAAGGAGGAGAAGAAAAAGAAAAAAAAAACAAAGAGAGGGTAGCGCCTGCAACCCGATGAGAAGAAGAAGAAGAAGAAGAAGAAGGCAACCCGAGAAGGAGAAGAAGAAGAAAAAAAAAAACTATAGCGTCTGCAACCCGAAGAAGAAGAATGAGGAGTAGGAGGAGAAGGAGGAGGATGAGGAGGAGGAGGAGGAGAAGAAGAAGAAGAAGAATGAGGAGGATGAGGAGGATGAGGAGGAGGAGGAGGAGGAGGAAGAGGAGGAGAAGGAGGAGAAGAAGAAGAAGAAGAAGAAGAAGAAGAAGAAGAAGAAGAAGAAGAAGAAGAAGAAGAATGAGGAGGATGAGAAGAAGAATGAGGAGGACGAGAAGGACGAAAAGGAGGAAGAAGAAAAGAAAAAAAAGGGTAACGCCTGCAACCCGAGGAGAAGAAGAAGAAGAATGAGGAGGAGAAGGAGAAGGAGGAAGAAGGAAAAAAAATAGGGTTGTGCCGAAGAAGGAAAAAAATGAAAAAAAAATGTTAATATTTTTAATATTTTTAAAAAATTTAATAATTTTTAATTAAATTTTTAATAAAAAGTGTGCCATGTCAGTATTTAACTGAGAAATTGATAGTCAACTAACAGGAGGTATGACATTGAAACAAATTTGTAAGCAAATGTATGACATTGAAACTTTTTAAAGATGAGGTATGAAATTGTTTTTGACCCAATAGTTGAGGTAGTTTTTTGTAATTTACCCATTTTAAAATCCATCCAAATCTAAGTGTATTAAAAAAATTAAGATTTTGGAGGTTTTCTATAAGTGGTGGATTTTGTGGGATTTGAGAGTAAGAAGTATATATAACCAAGACTAAAAAGAATCCAACCTCAACCCCTAGGATTTTAAAATCCTTCTACCCCTTCTTCCCCCTTTGCTTTCGTCCATACCCAGAAATCGTGGCACCTCATATCTCCCTGTCCCTCACCAGAGCTTCATCAAAGAACAATCTCGCCATGTCAAGATTGCCCACCTTTACAAACCGAGAAATCATGACCATCCATGAAACTGCACTTAGGCTAGGGATTTCATTGCTCTCATAACAGTCAGAGAGTTACCCACAAACATATCAGAAACAAAACCCAATTTCAAATAGAACCCATGAACCAATTCCCCAAGACGACACCTTTGCATCCTCGCACAAGCCTTTAGCAAATAAGGGAGGCTATAATTATATGGGCACATCCCTTGAATTTTTTTGAATTTTTTGAATTTAGCTCAAAATTCCATTAGGTTTGTTGTTTCTTTATCGAATTTTATACCTTCATGGGCAAGAGGAAAGATTTTTCCTTTTTTGTTTAATAAAAAAATTATATGAAAATCCACCACAATCCACTAAAATCTACAAACTAAATCCATTCAAATTCTTTAAAATCCATATGAATTTTGTAGGAATCTTAAATCCTCCTAAATCTTATCAAATCTATCACTTTTAAAATCCTTTAAAATCTTAGTTTGACTACCCCCTCCTAAATTTGCATGTTGATGTTGCTTTAATTGGGGAGTTCCTTGTTTATTTAATTATTTCTCTGCACTTATTGTGTTGGGTTTTTTCCTTAAATTTATTTTAATTTTTCGAGTAACTAACGGTTTGTAATGTCGTCCAAAATGACGTTTTAATTGTTTTTTGACAATGAAAGTTTTGACGGATTGAATCCTGAAACGGTCTTATAAGTTTTGAAATTAGATTGAAATCAAACATTGGTGGTATTCATCAATTTAGACTAACAAATCGCATTTAAAACAAATTCACTACTGAAGTTAACCAAGAAGAAACCTTTTAGTATAGATCAAAAGTATAAATGATATGTTTATGATTGTCAATTTTGATGCGGCCTTAATCATATTATTATTATTATTTTTTAATGGCTGATTCGAACAATATTACATTGTGCTAGCATAATAGAAGTTAATTTGTGACACACGTGAGAGCATCAGAATGATATTGATGGTGATTGGATTAATAAGAAAAGTCCACATAGCACTACTTTTACATTTAATCATTTGATGTTATTGATATTCACATATATTTTGGGGTGGAAAAATTCTCAAAATTTCCAAACCAAAAATGTCCCAAACCGATTTTCCCAAAATTTCGGTATTCCCATTCCGAAAAAATACCGAAATTTCGGTATGGGAATCGGGATTGTCTTTCCAATATTTTGGCATTCCCATACCAAATCGAAAATATATATTTTTAATTATGGTTTACACAGATAATAATAAATATATATATTTTTAATTATAGTTAGAGTTAATGTGAACCTTTGAATTGTTTCAAATTAATCTATGTCGTCAATCTATTCCTTGTTAGGCTTTCAGCTTTGTTGTCCCCGTCGTTTAACATGAAATTTGAAAATACAAATCATACCTAATATCGTTTAACTTGAAATTTTACTTTTGTTTTTAATTTTGTCTTCTTATCTTCATTATCGCCCTTGGGATTTAACTATACACTTACTGTAATATCTCTGCATTCTAAGAAGGGTTCTCTTTTTCATTTTTCTTGTTTTAAGAATATTTTAAGTGTGACGACTCGTCCCGATTATATTGATTTATTAATGATGAAATGGTAGAATTACCCCTTCAGGGATTTTGTACGTGTGCATGCATGTGGGATATGTGAGGACCTTTGAGGGTGGCCCTCAATTATTGGATGCATTGTGATATTTGAGTGTAAAAGACTTTAGAACCACACACACCTCCCTTACACCCTCACTCCCGTCACACACACACACTCTCTCTCTGCCTCAATTATTCAGACACTCTCTCTCCATCTCTCACCGACACTCTTTCTCTCTCTAACTCACTCTCTCTCTCACCTTATACGTACGGAGACACCACAAACCTTTGCAAACTTAGTAGATCGAAGAAACAAAATACATATTCATGCTCGTGAGGTCCATACGAACTCAACCATACCATTTTCAGGTAAGATTTCATTCGTTTTCACGTCGAAATCACCACCTCCGATTATGAGCACTATTCATCAACTTTATAATGGTCGATTTTTAGGATAATCCAAGCTCACAGCGAGCTTTGTGAGATCCCAAGGAGACTCGGAGTAGTTCGTTGGAGGTGTTTGGACGTCGGGATCACGTACATCGAAGTTGGCCGGTTTTGGAGTTCGTCCCCGAGGAAATTTAAGACCTTTTTCAAGGTTTTTGAAGGTATATTTATGTTCTATACTTAATTTGGAGCACATAGGAAGAAAAATGGGTCAAAAAGGATGAAAATGAGCAAGATATGGAAGTTTGAAAATTACCCAGAAATTCCGGCAAAACCAGTCGCCTGAGAAGGCGACGGAGTTGGAATATTCCGTCAAAACTGACGGAATATTCTGACGCTGTTAACTGACGCCGTCAGTATGCCAGGCGCGTGGGGCCGAGAAAAATTATTTTAAAAATATGGGGATGTTCGTGACGACGAGTAGGTCATGTTGGTATATCCAAATACCAAAATTGAGCTATGTATGAGAAATTATTTCCGTAGTTACGTATGTGTACTTAAATGATGTATTTTTAGTAATTTCTCATATATGTGAGACATATTGAGAGGACGACCGTAGCCAGGCTCGACGCGGGGGCTATGACCCAGCGACTTATCAGTGAGTGGGCAGCTATTATTTTCCGTATAACCTATTTATATAATGATTTTCCTAGAATCACATTTTAAATGAAATATACGTTTTATCGACTTGCATATAACTTGATTTGATGCATGAGTATTCATATATACATTTCATGCATATGTTGGAGCCGAGGACGCCAGGTAAGTACCAGGTAGGTACATGCATAGTTGAGAACGAACAGTTGATACAGATGAGATATGATGAGATATGATGTGATATGTTAGCTCATAAACCTGCACATGTTGTTAGTGCTCACGTCCGGAGATAGGGACATAGTCTTTCACGTGTCGTTCACCTCCCGCACCGCATGCTCGCCTTGGATCCAAGTTAGGTGCACAGTCTTGTCGTATAGACCACTTTTGAGTGGGTACGACATGTAGGTAACCCGCGTTCATTCGCACAGTCTTCACATGATTGTAGCACTAGAGCATTTATTATTGATACAATGATGATGATGATATGATGAGATATTGATGTATGTGTAGAGTATATATGATGATGAGATAGAGATGTTATGAGATATAATTACAGCCGAGGGCTGAGATGACATATAGTAGCGATATGATTATTGAAATGCATAGCATGGCATTATTTATGAGATTCAGATGGCATTGAAATGCATTGCACGACATATATTGAGATACTTTGAAAACGTTTTATGCTGAAAAAGGTTGTGATATATATATGTACGTATTATTTTCTGGGAACTATACAGGTTTTACGGAGATGGGCTAGACTTTTGAGGAAAGAATGATTTTGAAAAGATTTGTTTTTGCTGACCCACTCCCTTTTGTTTTTCACCCCTCCAGGTTCTAGATAGCTTCAATTCCTGAGTTTGGCACTTCGAGGATCTTCTGGCCTTTCTGACAAATTTGACATATGTAGGGCAACGATGGTGAAATTGAACTCTTTTAATTCATGCTTGACTGCACTGACCTAGTACGCTCTGAATATGTATAAGTATTGTAATATCTCTAGCACACATTCATATCTAGGTTGCTAGAATTCAATTTTAATTAATTCGTACTACGTTATCAATCCTTGCTTCCGCACAGTGCACTTGGCTACGTCACAGTCACGTGACGGCCAGCATGCCCTACTTTCGGGTACGGGTGTGTCAGCTTGGTATCAGAGCCCTAGGTTGCAGTCTTGCATATTTTGTGAAATTTCTAATGACTTGATGTCTTCTGTCAGAACTATGCCGCCTCGTCGAGAGTCTCGTCATGTTGGGGAACCTAGTTTCCCTAGTGTAGCAGAGATAGGGGAAGCTATTGCTAACGCCCTGCAGTCAGTGATCCGCCCACCTTCGCGAACCCCTCTAGAGTCGGTACACAACCTGAAGATAACCCCGTTGGTGGGGGGTGAGGGGCCCGAGGGTTCCAAAAAATGGTTCATGCACATAGAGAAGACTTTTAATATCTTGACGAATCAGGAGAGTCTGCTGCCAAATAAGTGGGTCGAGACGACAATATGGTTTTTGGCCAAGGAACTAGCTTCTTGGTGGACATAATTAGCTAAGCAGATGCCAGAGGAAGAGGCAAATGATTAGGGGGTATTCAAGGAGCTGTTTTACAGAAGATTCATCCCTCCAACTTACATCGATGGGAAGAAACAAAAGTTTACTAGACTTAAGCAGAAGAAGATGTCTGCAACTGATTACTATCGCACCTTCACTGATCTATCCCGCTATCACCCGGACGTCGCTTCTAACCAGGTGGAGATGCTACGTCGATTTAAACTGGGTACTAAGAAGAAATGGCGTACTATTGCGACAGCGATTCCATGCTCCACCTACCATGAGTTTTACGAGGTATTGCTACAGATTGAGGACTCGGAGAACTTACCAAGTGACAGTGATGACGATAGGGGTACCAGACAAGGTAAGAACAATAAGGGCAAAGGCCTGTACTCGCAGGGACCCCGACAGACTCAGAACTTCAAACGAAGTGGGGCCAGTTCAAGTTCATCGAGTGGAGGTTTTAGCGCCGCCGGGCAGAGGGGCGGTGGTAGATTCTTCGGCGGTGGTAGATTCCAGAGGCAGGGAACTCTGGCAGAAACAGTGCTCCGTTGTGCCGTAGGTGCAACAATCGGCGCTATGGCGAGTGTCGTCGTGGATCGAGCGGATCTTACACGTGTGGTCAGGATGGGCACCAGGCCAAGAATTGCCCTCAAAACCAGCAGAGGCCTCAGCAGCCTGCTATGCCACCACCAACGGCAGTGCAGTAGTATTCAGGTCCTAGCGGCTATGCACAGACAAGACGTGAAGGAGCCTTCCACTATTTGGGGGATCCTATTCCGTACTCATCGGACCAGTACCAGCCGCAGTACCCCATGGATCCTTACCACCAGAGCAGATATGGACAGTATTCCGGAGGATATATGCCTCCCCAGTAGCAGTATTCCGGAGGATATATGCCTCATCCGCAGCCATATTCAGTGGATATCAGCCCCAGCAGCAGTTTGCAGCCGGTAGTTCTCAGTGGTATTCGGGGGGACAGCCCCAGCAGATGGATGCTGCAGTTAGTGGTGTTGGATCGTCGAGACAGGCCGGGTAGTCTAGCCAGGGAAGAAACCCTCAAGGGCGTGGGATGCACACAAATCGAGGACGATGAGGACGTTAGTAGACACAGGGCCGTATCCATAACCTATCGCTACAGGACGCTCAGAACAACCCGGATCTGATTATGGGTACGTTAAATATTCTCGGTCATTATGCTAAAGTATTGATTGATTGTGGTGCCACACACTCTGTGATTTCTCATACATTTGCTCAACTGACCCAACCTCAATCATCACCCCTGGGGTATGAGTTGGAGTTTGCTATGCCTAGAGAGGAAAAATGTTATGTGGATTACGTATATCCAGAATGTCCCGTGATAGTGGAGAACGTGGTTATGCCTGCTAACCTCACTTCGCTAGATATCGTTGACTTTGATGTCATTCTGGGCACTGATTGGTTGCACTACAATCGTGCCAAGATTGATTGTTACGGGAAATCAGTTACCTTTCATCGTCCTGGATTACCGGAGATAACCTTTGTTGGTGAGTGTAGCGGAGTTAGACATGGCGTTATTTCGGCTGTGAGAGCCAAGAAGTTGTTGACGAAAGGTTTCCAGGGATACTTAGCTTATGTAGTACTTCATGATGATGCTCCTGCTAGCTTGGAAGATGTTCGAGTGGTTAGACACTTCGCCGACGTATTCCCTGATGATTTACCTGGATTACCGCCAGATCACGACGTGGAGTTTACCATTGACTTGTTGCCAAGTACTAATCCCATCTCGTTGACTCCATATCGAATGGCACCTGCCGAGTTACGAGAATTGAAGATTCAGTTATAGGAATTACTTGAGAAGGGGTTCATTCAGCCCAGTACTTCGCCTTGGGGAGCCCCAGTCCTATTTTTTCGAAAGAATGATGGTACCTTAAGATTATGTATCGATTACAGGCAGTTGAATTGGGCGACAATTAAAAACCGTTATCCGTTGCCGCGTATCGATGATCTTTTCGATCAACTTTGAGGTGCATGTGTGTTCTCGAAAATCAACTTGAGGTCAAGCTATTATCAGTTGAAAATCAGAAGTGACGATGTTCCTAAAACTGCCTTTAGGACTCGTTATGGACACTATGAGTTTCTGGTTATGCCATTTGGTTTGACTAATGCACTAGCTGCTTTCATGGGATTGATGAACAAGGTGTTCCAGCGGTATCTGGATAGGTTCGTTATTGTCTTCATCGACGATATCTTGGTGTATTCTAAGTCAAGGGCTGACCATGCTCGACATCTTTCGTTGGTGTTAAAGAAATTGAGAGAGCATCGATTGTATGCCAAGTTCAGTAAGTGCTAGTTTTGGTTGGACGAAGTAGCATTTTTGGGGCATGTCGTTTCAGCTCAAGGTATTCAGGTTGACCCTCAGAAGATTGCGGCTGTAGAGAATTGGGAACAGCCACGAACCGTCACCGAGGTTCGGAGCTTCCTTGGTTTGGCAAGTTACTATCGGCGGTTCGTTAAAGACTTTTCGATCATGGCACTACCATTGACGAAGTTGACCAGGAAGGACGTCAAGTTCGAGTAGGATGATGATTGTGAGCGGAGTTTCCAGCAGTTGAAGTATTGTCTCACTCATGCTCATGTCTTGACGCTTCCTGACGATGATGGTAATTTCGAGATTTACAGTGACGCGTCGTTAAACGGCTTGGGTTGTGTTTTGATGCAGCATGGTAGGGTGATTGCTTACGCTTCACGCCAGTTAAAACCTCATGAGAAGAATTACCCTACACACGACTTGGAGTTGGCTGCCATTATCTTTGCCTTAAAGATTTGGAGACATTACCTCTATGGTGAGAAATGCAGGATCTTCTCAGACCATAAGAGTCTCCAGTACATTTTTACCCAGAAGGATTTGAACCTTCGCCAGCGTCGATGGATTGAGTTATTGAGTGACTACAATTGCAAGATTGAGTATCATCCTAATCGTGCAAACGTGGTAGCTGACGCTCTTAGCAGGAAGTCCCAGGGCAGAATTAATGCTTTTAATGCCAGCCGAGTTCCTCTTCTTGCCGAGTTGAGATCGACTGGAGTACAGTTAGAAGTAGAGAATTCGATGGCAGACAATCGAGAGGAAGCCTTACTTGCTAGTTTCTGAGTTAGGCCAATCTTGATCAACAGGATACTTGAGATCCAGACGAACGACGATGAGATTCAAGAACTTA
Source organism: Crataegus laevigata (assembly GCA_963580275.1). Classification (NCBI taxonomy): domain Eukaryota; kingdom Viridiplantae; phylum Streptophyta; class Magnoliopsida; order Rosales; family Rosaceae; genus Crataegus; species Crataegus laevigata. The sequence goes on along the minus strand of OY756941.1, from coordinate 20,645,550 downwards.
TTCAGCTGAGGAATGATGGTAAGAAGAAAGACCTACGAATAAGAAAATCAGACGGTATGCTTATGTAAGGAAACAGGATGTACGTGCCGAATAATGCTGAGTTAAAGAAGGATATCCTAGATGAAGCGCATATTTCAGCTTATGCGATGCATCCGGGAAGCATGAAGATGTACCATACCATTCGACCGTTCTACTATTGGTCGGGTATGAAGAGAGAGATCGCGGAATATGTAAGCAGATGCATCATATGTCAGCAGGTCAAAGCCAAGAAGAAGAAGCCGTTTGGGTTGATGCAACCACTTTCCGTTCCACAGTGGAAATGGGAAAATATCACTATGGATTTTGTGTACAAGCTCCCTTGTACTCAGAACGGATATGATGGAATTTGGGTGATTGTCGATCGACTCACCAAGTCAGCGCATTTTATTCCTGTAAGGGAGAAGTTTTCGTTGAATCGATTGGCCGAGCTATTCATATCGAAGATCGCGAAATATCATGGCGTTCCAGTGAGCATTATCTCTGATCGCGATCCTCGATTCACTTTTAAGTTCTGGATTGCTTTTCAGGTGGCGTTGGGTACGAGATTGTTGTACAACACGGCTTATCATCCTCAGACAGACGGTCAGATAGAGAGAACTATTCAAACTTTTGAGGATATGCTGAGATCTAGGTTTTGCAATTTGGCGACTCGTGGCATCAGCGTTTGGATTTGATGGAGTTCACCTATAATAACGGCTTTCATTTTTCGAGTAACTAACGGTTTGTAATGTCGTCCAAAATGACGTTTTAATTGTTTTTTGACAATGAAAGTTTTGACGGATTGAATCCTGAAACGGTCTTATAAGTTTTGAAATTAGATTGAAATCAAACGTTGGTGGTATTCATCAATTTACCAACCGTATACATAATAAATAATTTATCCAAAAAAAAATTGCGGAATGAGCCAAGTAATTTCTGTTGATTCTTATTTAATTTTGCAATTAGCGTATATAAATCACACTTCTCCAAGTGAAATACTCAAGTCAAGTCTTCTCTCAAAAGCAAAGCACCATCAATCCACCAAGACAAAATGTTGGAAAACTTGGTTCTAATTGCTATATTAAATCACATAAAATTTTAAGAAATCATTCATGTAATTATATATCAAAATTAATGTATGCACATGAGTAATTAATGTTAAATGAACACGATATAATGGATTAGAAAACCTATAAAATATGGTCAAGGCAAGTGTTGGACACTTCGTCCTTAAGACAAGTTTACGATCCCACTACGGTGCTCATGGTTGATTGACGCATGTCTCCCAAGATACAACGATCTCATCCTTGTAATAGTAACACTCCAAATCACAAGGCTCCGTAAACCACAATTGTGTTGAAAACTCTCTCATATGGACTCAATGAGACTCTCTAATATTTAGTACACTCTATGTATGATTATATGAAATAATGAAAAAAATTATTTTGTGATTATAAGGGGCTTCCTTATTTATAAAATGTGAGATACCTCTTTGGAAAGCAGGTAACTATTTATGAAGAGTAAAAAATTGTAACTCCTTATTTTAGTAGACACATCTTTCTGCGAAAAGGCTCAACTTTTAATTTCCATTCAATTAATAAAGAAAACTTTTAACGAAAAGCTCCAAATACTGTTCACTTTAACAAAAAATTATTTTTTTACACTAAAAAGTCAATTTTAGTACTATTCACTTTACATTTTATTTTGTTCTTATTATTAAAACTCAAAATTTTCAAATTATTTTAATTAGTTTTCCTATTAATAAATTTAATATAATAATATTATTACTAAATTTTCCAACAAAGAGTAGGCCTGTAACCCTACCGAAACGTAATAGAAAGGTGGAAAAGCAGGAGAAAGCTGCCTTTGAAGAAAACCAAGTAAGTCTCAAGTGAAAATTCATCAGAAACACGATCTGATTACTGGACGGACGGTTGAAGATTCGGAGAAAGCTTCCTTGAGAGAAAAGTATGTGCGGGGTATGACAAGTAAAAATAATGGCTATATAAGCTTGCATGTGTAAACTTTTTATATGTATATTTAGACTGCAACTGGATAAGATTGCAATTTGCAATTAATAATTTGGTCTCTACTGAGTGTGACACACTATACATATATTTCAAAGGTTGAAAAGTTCAACAATGCATCACATAATTGACAGTTGGATGGGAAATAACTCATTCAGCTTATGTGTCATTCCAATACACCCATGACTCACCATTGCATTCACAGAGAACATTCGTGAAAAATTAAGAGCAGTATTATCCACACATTTTTTGTTAATTATTGTCCTTTGATATTCTCCAAGTCGTTCATCCAACAACAAAAAATCGAAAAGGGTGTAGATATCACCACCCAAATAAAAAATTATAAGGGATCTTGTGTTATTCAAAAGCAGAATTATGCCACGCATCATATGATTGAGTCATGTAACTCATGTAATTGAGTGAACATTTTGGTCATAAGGATAACTTCTAAGATTTGATTTTTTTTTTCTCTCTTAAGAATCTGAAGAAGAAAAGAGAGGTTTCATTAATATTTTTGGCGCAACTAATAAAATTATGAAATTATACTATAGTATAAAATAGAGGTTCAAATTGCACTATTCATGTCTGTTGTGAAATGGGACTTCGATTTTGAATTAATTACGTTTGTGCTATCGTGTGTGCGGGGATTGTGCTTCAGCCTAAATAGCCGTATTGGGCTACTACATTTGGGCCTAGGAAACAACTCTCATGTATTTCGGCCGCCCACAATGTGTTTGACTAAAATACACACCTAGGGTTATGAATATGCGGCTATGATTGAAAGTTGTGAGGGCAGTTTAGTCACTGAAATTTGGGACCGAATGGGGTTCACACAAGGAGCCCCATTTTTACTAAAACCGGGTATAGTTGTTAGGTTACCAGAGTTAGTAAAATACGAAACGGGTATAGTATGTAAAAAATACGTCCGTGTATTATTCCGCAACTTTGCTAAGAAAATATTTTGAGAAATTCTACAATTTTTTTCAATTATTTTTAATATTTACTTCATGTGAATTATCCATTTTTTTTATATCAAATGATAGAGTTAGATTAGTCGTTAAATTAGTCACCAACATGGTTTGAACCATACCGTCATGTATAAAAAAACATATCAAAAACGTGAATTTTATATGTCAAAATGTGTCAAAATAACATCTGTTAAACGAAATAAATACGGACATACCTGTATAACACTTGTATAGTACCTTAAAATTATAAATAAAATAAAAAAAAGTGGAATATAACCAATCATTAAAACGTGTATGAAAAACAAAAGTATGTTTATAAAACACGTACGTTCGTATATAATATGCATTTTATATGCGAATTTATTAATTATGTCACCGACCTTAAATGGCAAACATGAACAAATATTGAAGCAGAGTTTGTTTTCACACCTCATACTCTAAATTCCCAAATTATTTATTCACATTAAAAAAAAAAGTAAGAAAACTGGACTAAGGGTCAGTTTTGGATTTTTGTGTTTTTTTAATAAATTACTTATGTTGTGCTTTAATAATAATTGACACACCCTGACCCAAAAGTGGAGTGTGCTGGCCGTCACGTGAGCGTGACGTAACCATGTGCACAGTGCGGAAGCAAGATTAATTAGAAAGATACGAACCAACTAAAACCAAACGACTAGCAGTCCAAACTAAGGTGACGTGCTAGTGAGAGAATTTATAGTGCTTTTACAAACCAGAGCATAAATGGTCTACGTCCAGTCAAGCAGAAAGCACTAAATGGAAATAACACCCGCTGGTGATCCTACATAAGTGAATTTTGTCAGAACGTCCGGGAGATCCTCGTATACCACCAACGAACACTACTTAATACCTGGAGGGGCGAAAAACAAAGTTGAAGTGGGTCAGTAAAACAAATCTTTTCAAAATCATTCTTTTCTCAAAACTGTAACCCCTCTCTGTAAAACTTGTATAACTTCCCAAAAATAAAGTATACTCATATACATATATATCTCAAAATCATGCTGGAAATATCTGTATGTATGTCATGCCAAAGTATCTCAACTATATGCTCATATCGTAAATATGCGATGTGAATAAATATCTGATAATCATCTCAGCCCTCAGCTGCATATATAGCTCATAATCATCTCATCATATCAACTCAGCCCTAGGCTGTATATATATATATATATATATATATATAACATAATATGCTTTAGTGCTACAATCACGCGAAGATTGTGCGAATGATTCGCGGGTCACCTACGAATCGAACCCACCTATAGTGGTCTATACGACAGGACTGTGCACCTACTTGGATCCAAGGCGAGCATGCGGTGCGGGAGGTGAACATCACGTGAAAGACTATGCCCCTACTCTGGTCGGGAGCACTAATATAAATGTGCAGGTGTATGAGCTATAATCACATCATTTCATTCATTCATATCACATCACATCATTTCATTCTCATCATAACTAGTATAGAATCTTACCTGATACTTACCTGTGTGTCCGCATCACCATCACAATTATATGCAACACAAATGCATAATTAAAGTAAATAGATACTTTGCATGGCATCTCAAATCATTTCATCATTTAAATTTATTTTTTGGGAAAATAGCAATATATATAGGTATGTTCGGAAAACAAACTGTCCACTCACTGATATGTGGGCAGGTCGTAACCCTCGAGTCTAGCCTGGCTACGCTCGTCCTCTGGATGGGTCTCGCCTATATGAGAAATAACTGAATAAACGTTAATTAAATGTGCATAAACGAGATTCAATAATAACTTCTCATACGTAACTCAATTTTGGCATACGAATATACCAACAAGACCTACACAACCTCACGAGCGCCGTGAAAATTTTAGAAATTTTTTTGGGTGGCACGAACCTACGCGCCCCCATGTGCGTCATTGTCTACCTCCAGTCGCCGGCACAGTGCCGCCGGCGCCAGATTCTGGGCAGACCTGCAACTGCCTCGTTCTCTCTCGTTTTTGCATCATTTTTCATGAAATCTTCACCAAAACGTCACAAATTACAAGGAGAAGAAGATTATACCCTTTAAAAGTCAGAAAAACCCCGGGATCTCGACGGAGGAAAAACACAAAAACCGACCACTCACGAACGGCGCGATTTTGACGTCCAACTTGAGCCAACGAACGTCCCCGAGCCTCTAGAGGTCCTAACAAAGCTCCCTGTGAGCTTGGATTGTCCTAAAACATAACCATTAAAAAGTTTGTGAATAGTGCTCAACTCGGAGCTCGAGTTTTAAACATGCAAACGAATGAGTTCATACCTTAAACCAGTGTCTTTGGACTTGCATGGACCTCAGGAACACAATGGTGCCCTTTTCCACTTCGATCTACAAGGTTTGCAAAGGTTTTGGGTGCGTCCGTACCAAAACGAAGAGAGAGAGAAAGTGAGTTCGAAGAGAGAAAGAAAGAGAGAGAGTGAGTTTGAAGAGGGAGATACAGGGGAGAGGAGAGAAAAAGTGATGTGGGTGTGTGTGTGTGTGGGGTCCATTCCTAGCCAAGTGAATTGGACCATTCTCGAACTTAAGCACACACATACCTAATTATCGCCCAAGGGTAAATCCGTCAATTCACATTAACTGTACAAAATTCCAGGGACGGGCTGTCACAATAATCACCTGCAAAATAAAGTAGTTAAGCGTTTGATAAACTATATTTTTTTAAATGTTGTGAGTATTATTATAAGCAGTATCTTGAAGGATAAATAATATCATTGTTTAATATAATAATTTGACAACATAAGACTCCCCCAACTTGCTCCAACCCTTGGGACAAATATAATTTTTAACCAAAACTAATTTTTGGAGCAAATTCAGCACATGATTTCCTAGGTTAGTGGGATTGGCCCACAATGGATGTGTATTTTTTTTTAAGTTTTATATTTATAAATTCATTGAATCCAACGGTTAAGTTTTATATTATTAAGATCTAATATGATTAAATCTAATGGTGAAAAACAAGATCTAACGATCCAAATTTAAATTAAACAGCTAATGTAATTATAAAAAAATTATATTATGTGTGTTTCGTATTCTTTCATAGTGTTCCATGAGTTTTATTGTCTCGGTTTAATGATTTTTCAATATTTATCAGAATTTAAATAATTTGAGATTAAAATGTTCATAAATCTAAATTAGGATAGTCTACATAATTGACACACCCCAACCCAGGGTCGGAGCGTGCTGGCCGTCACGTGCGAGTGACGTAGCCAAAAACGTCAGCGGAAGGTAATTATGCATGAAATGCAGTAGTGGAAGTCAAATTGATAATATACATATGATAAGGAGTGATATCGAAAGAGAGTGTGATAGTGAAAGGTTACAGAGCCAATCCTAGGTGCAGTCATTTAAAACAAACGACAAAATTACTAAAGAAACCATACATCAGTGGTGGTCTGTCAGAACTGCCTTGATGCCTCGATAGCCGTCCATGCGTCGTCGCTACCTAGAACCTGGAGGGGCGCAAAACAGAAAATGTGAGTGGGCAAAAACAATCGCTTTCAAAAATCATTTCACGAAAATCCATAAATAACCCCTCTCTGTAACACAATATAATTTTCCCAGAAAAATAGTGCGTATATAAACTTATATACGAAAACTCGTCTCAGAATCAAAATCAATTATCAAATCTCAATGATAGGCCATGTCGATATACCAATTCAGAAAATCATCATCATCAGTCAGGTAATGTAAATCAGAAGTATCCCTAATGTAATGTCAGCCGGAGTCACCTCTAGTGACCTGTACGGCTGAACCTATAGCTCATCCATCATCCTCAATCACTATCAATTATTATCCTGCACACGAGTCGGAACCACCTATAGTGGTCTGTACGACAGGCTAGGTGTATAATATTACGCTCAGTGCTACGATCACGTGAAGGCTGTGCGACGAATCGCGGGTCACCTACGAGTCGGAACCACCTATAGTGGTCTGTACGACAGGCTAGGCACCTGCCTTGGATCCAAGGTGAGCGTACGGTGCGTGAGGTGAACGATCAAGTGAAGGCTAGGCCCTACTCTGGCGGAGCACTAACACCCGAGGTGCAGGTGATGAGCTAAATCACTATCTATAATCGTCTCAAGCACTATCATAATACTTACCTGACTTACCTGGCTGTCCTCAGCGTTGGAGTGTGGCAAATGCAAACATAATCATATTTATAATATATTATTGGCATACGACATGGCAAAATAATTATAAAACCATTTCCATTCATAAATCATGTAATTTGCGTTTCTGGGAAAAACGCCAGTAATATATATATATATATATTGAAAACAAAAGCCCACTCACTGGTATGTCGACGGGTCGTATCCCCCGAGCCTAGAATGAATGCGCTCGTCCTCTGGATACGTCTCACCTATATGTGAAACAACTGCAAAACCGTCATTAACAGTACATAACCAAACTACGTAATTAACTTTTCATACGAAGGTCAATTTTGGTATTTGAATATACCAACACGACCTACACGACGTCACGAACAAGTAGAAATTTTTAGATAAATTTTTGGACCCCGCACGCGCCGGCCAAGGCACGGACAGACGCGCCGGCCACGCGCGGCACGTGCCTCGCACGCGCGCCTGAACCCTAACGGCTCAGGAATATTCCGTTATCTTCTAACGGATTCCGTTAGAATTAACTAACGGCGTGAGGAATATTCCGTCAACTTTGACGGAATATTCCATCACCCCCAACCTCCAGCTCCGGCGACCGTCGCCGGCGCCGGACTGGTTTTTTTCCGGCGACATTTTCCGGCGAATATTCAAACTTCCATATTTCACTCATTTTTCATCCAAAATTCGTGAAATTTATGCCAAAATGCTCTAAATTCAACATAGGATACATTTGTACCTTCAAATCCTTCGAAAAACCACGAGCAAATCGTTGGAAAATTTCTCCAAAATCGGTGAGCTTCGAAACCTCCAACTCCGACGTCCAAATCTTGCCAACGAGGTACTCCAATGCTCGTGAGGACTCCTAGAACATCTCTATGATCTTAGTTTCCCCTAAAACACAACCAACAAGAAGTTGATGAACAGTGCATCATTCGGTGCTCACGGGCTTAACATGTTTTCGAAGGTTCCAAGTCTTAAAACCAACATATATGGACTCAGGAGGTTTCAAGGGTCATGAATCAACTTACCTGAGCTTCGATCCGAGTCTTGATCGTGAGTTATATGGGTGTCCGTACAAGGGAATCGAGAGAGAGAGAGTGAGATGGTTCGAGAGAGAGGAAGAAGACAGTGTGTACGTGTGCGCATGTGTGGGTACGTGTGTGTGTTAAAATATCAGCCCAACTTTGGGCTTAAATGATTAGGGTCCCCAAGCCCAAAACCAAATCCAAAACCACACCCGTTTCCCCGTGTTCGAGGGCAAGATTGTCATTTCACATTGAAAATAGGGAAAATTTGGAACGGGATGTCACAATAATTTTTTTTTAAAGTTACTTGAGAAAAAAAATTATCCTAACTTCATTCTTTAATAATATCGGGCTAAAAGGTTAATCCAGAAGGGTTGGAAGAGAAATATTATTTCTAGGTTAAAATCTAAATTTTCTAAGTTAAATATTTTAAATTTTAATCCAAATGTTGGAGATGATGTAATAGAGTAAACCTAATATCAAAGGGACGAGTTATTTTCAAATTTTTCGTGGACAACTTGCACCTTATTAACGGTATCTATTCCCATATTAACGGTCCCCTAATACCAGATAACTGAAGCTACGCGCGCAGGGTGGAGCTTTTACCGCCGCAGTGGAGGAGGTCAGGCCGCCCTAAAAACTTTAAAATTGGCGGCGAGTTTTTTTCCAGTTGCGCAATTTAGGTTTCCTTTTCTTGCCAACTCCAATTTCGTGAATTCCAATCTACATCTACTTACCAATTTGCAAATAGCAAAATCCCTTTCCGATTAGGAATTCAAAACCAGAGCAAAGTCCTTTTCCGATTCGGAATTCAAAACCAGAAAGAAAACCTTTTTATAAATCAATCAGACCTCCCCACAATGCTTGAACTAGAGCTTCGTGTTCGTCGCGGGAATAGAGGGTTGGGACGGGTCGCCGGGGATCTGAATTCAGAGTTTAGCAGAAGGGGTTACGATTTGGTCCAATTGGGAATTAGGGTTCATCCTGATTGGAATTGAATTGGGGAAATTCGTCCGTTCCCGGAAGAAAAATAAATCCAGACTTTGCGTTGTGATTGACTTCGAGCGATGAGTTCTCACATGCGTTCGAACATGATGAGAAGAGGCAAACCTCCTCCGCCTTCAGCCGCCAGAAAGCGCGGCGGCGAAAGAAGTAATTCTTTTCTTTTGCTTTCTGTTTTTTTTTGTAATTTTCTTTTGGCTTTCTGGTTTTTGTAATTACGTTTCATTTCATCTAGTATCTTCAGATTTTGTGTAGATCGAGAATTCTTTTCTATGTTGGTTAGATTGAAAAGTTACAATGTGTGTATAAATTCTTACTCCTTGATTTTTCATGGTTTTAGAAACTGGTAGAAGACCTGGTGCAGTTGCAGCTGACGAGTCTACGGAAAATGAACCGGTGATTCGGCCACCAAAACCGAAGACACTTTCCTCTTTGTTAGAAGGGTTGTTTGAGAAAAGGTTCCTTTGTGTCACTTTGTTTTTCTTTCTTTCTGTGATTATGACAATTGGGTACCATTGATTTTGCTTGCCATCAAATTTTGATGGGTTTTCTTTGTTTTTTTTCAATGAAGGGGATCCAACCGAGAGGAGGCATTGGCCTCAATAATTGAGGGATTAAATCGTAAACTAGACCATGAGTTTCTGGAAAACAAGTAAGCATATCTAAATTTTCTTTTGTGTAAAAAAATTGTCTTGCTTTATTGCTTGAAGTATGAAATCACTGCGTTATGTTTTCTTCGTTTTCCAGTACTATCAGAATAGTTGTGTCTTCACCCAAAGAATCATGTCATTGTAGAAGATTGATGTGTGGATAATAGGTAATAGGTAATTGGTAAACATGTGGGTTTTTCATTTGTATATGGGTTGTATGATCGTGTATGTTGAGTCGTCACTGTTTAATAGAAGATCTAGATTGTGTAAACGATTTCTGAGAGCTCCTTTTGTGATTACTTTTTGTTTTCTTGCAGTTTTGCTACTTTTCTATTCAGAAGCTTGAACTGCCTAAAAAAGGGTTCTAACAGGGAGAAGCAGCTATCACTTCATGTCATTGGTTTGTCTAGCTCTGTCAAGTAGCATGTGTATTTTTTTTTTTTTTTTGTTTTACATTTCTCTTGTAACTCTAACGGATCTCCTTTTATCATAATGTCAGGCTTGCTGGTCATAGTCATTTGTTGCGAGGATAAGTTGTCCGAAATATACAGAGAGTTGCTTCCTGTATTTTCCAAAGTTCTGAAATCTGGACCCACGACCTTAAAGGTAGCTTAATTTTCATGATACTACATAAAACCTATCAGTTAAGTTTTGTTTATAGGATTTCTCAAGAAGTTGGGTTGACCGAGAGATGTTTTGATACAGATATTGGATTGTTTGGCTATTGTGGCTTTCTTTGGTGCAACTAACTCGGAGGAGACTGAAAGTGCAATGCAAATTATTTGGAAGTTCATTAATCCTGAGTCTGCCTCAGATGTATGAATTCCTTTAGCTTACCTTTATGTCTTAACCAATTAATTTCTTCTTTCGCATTCGTTTTGGAAAAACTTTTTATATTGAAGAATTATGGATCTTTGTTTTACCAATTTTCTAACTTACCTTACAAGTTCCCATATATTTTCTCTAATATTTCTAATGCCTACTACTACCCAGATCCTATAGTTATTATCTTCTGTAGTTTATTAGTTTTTAGTCGTAATCAATGGTGTCGTTGTTTTATCTGTTAGGTCAACACCCAAAAGCATTCGGCAGAGGTCCTAGTTGCTGCAGTATATGCTTGGTTGTTTCTTCTTACAAGCATGGAGGGATGGAGGCTCAGCCACAACTGTTGGAATGGGTAAATTTTTAACTCAACATAACGAGAAGTTCACTCAATTTAGAAATGTCTTGACCTGTAACCTTTTAACAGTTAAAATATATTTTCTGAAAAAAAAAAAATCATCTAATTGTGAAATAGTAGCAGTGAATCAAATTCTAATTTATTAAGTTGGTGTTATTTACTTGGTTTTGAGAACAAATAACATAGATGAAAAATGCTATTTCTTTTTTTCTCTTCCTTTTCAGAATTTTTTACTCCATATGCCATACATATCAATTGTTGCCCATCTCTATCATGTTATAGAGTGAATTATGTTGCTTTAGCACTCATCGTATATGTACAAATTGATACAGGGCCATTTCTTACTTCTCAAACCTATTAGAGCACAATAATAAATTAGTCCGTGTAGCAGCCAGTGAAGCGCTGGCTTTGATATTTGAAACTGGTAGTCTGGAGAAGTTCTGGAATGAAGCAAAGGATCCTAGCCTTACAAAATATTCACACATGCAACAATTACTGAAAGAGAATGTCTTAAAGAAGTTAAACTGTCTTTATTCAGACATAAGAAATGAGAATGTTGCAAAGAAAGTCTGCGAGGTTGTGAAATATTTTGAGGTAACTGTCAGTTTCGTAATTTATTTCTCTGGCAATACATTAAGACACAACCATTTAAATTGTATTTTTGTTGATATGAAAGTGTAGTAATTTGAATTATATACTTTCAGAGTTCTCGTCCCTCGGAATTTTTTTTAACAGTCAATGGAAAAGAACTAAAGTTATCATCGTGGTATCAAATTATTCAGGTAATTGAATGTTTCATATTTCTCATTAATGTTTGGTTAATCACTTTTGGCTTGTTGATATGATTTGTAGTGTTTTCTAATCATTGTCATTTTCTTTTAAATATCTTATGAACAGTTACAGTTTTTGAAGAGTTTTTTAGCTGGCGGATTTGAGAACCACATGAAGGTTGGTGTTTTCCCTCTTTCTGATTTTCTCAGCGTTCTTAATTTATGATGGATTAACAATTTGGTTTATGCACCAGGAAAATGAGAAACTACAGAATTTGTTCGAGTTTAATCCATGCAGAAACAAAAATTTAGGCCCAGAATTGTATGCATCTACCACTGATAAGGTTGGTCGTCTCTCTGTTTATCTCTTAGTTCATTTTTTCTGTACCAAAAATAAAAAATTATCATCTTTTGAATGTCTTGTAGTTAGTTGAAGAATTATTGATCTAATATTACTTAAATTTACAGATTACTGTCTGTTTCTTTGTACCTGAAGAAAGAGATCCAGATAAACTGACAAAGGAAGATAGAAAGAAAGAGAGGGTTTGGGTATGGTTTTATTTCTGTTATTATATTTGGACTGTTTCTCTAGTACGCAAAAACTTTTTAAGAGATACATATAGTTTTCTAAAGTAGCGTAATCCTTAACCAAACCAGGACATTTTGACTAACTTCCGTATATGCATTGAGTGCAGAGGAATGCGCTATTAGACAAGGCAAGAACACAACTAATGAGAAAACATCGGCTAATGTCACAGGTTTTACTCGTGTTATCAAAAGAATATCATCTGTATTTTTCAATTGTGTTTGCCAGATTACTGCCTTGGAAGTTTACTTCTCATTTACTTGTCTGATTCCATGATGGTTCTTTCTGTAGGAAATGAATAGCTGCTGCTACGATTGAGAATGGAAGTGAGCGATGAACGGCCATCCGATGGGTGGCAGGATTTTGGTCACCCTTTACATTTTGAACAGTATTAAGGGATCATAAATTTTAAGTTGTGTTTCGTTGCTTTCTCTCATAAGTTAAGCTTTCTGTTTTCGTAACCCAATTGCGTTTGACATTTTGTAAGTTCTCATATCGCTGTTCCCGTTTCTTGAATGCATTCCTTTATGTTCGTTCAAACATCACAGAATTGGCCAAGGTAACATTTGAAAGACTTGACCATGCCTTGGCCAATTCTGAATGGTTTAATTTGTATGAAAACGTTACCTTACACAACACGCCAATATTTGGCTCGGACCGTAGTCCTATTTTCCTTCAGTGTAACAATGCCACCTCTGGGAGGAAATATTCCTTTAACTTTGAGGCTACGAGGCTTCATCGCCCAAGTTTCAATAAATTTGTTAAGGACAATTGGCAATGTAACTTCATTGGAAACTCAAATGATACGTTTCGAGCTTGTGCTGAATGATTTAAACTCAATATTAAACGTTGGAATAGGGTGGTGCTTGGTAATGTGCAATTAAAAATTAAGGAGCTCATGCATAAACTTAACGCCATACAAAAATGAAATATGAGTATCATCCCAAAAAAGGAGGGCATTGAACCGTAGCATCTACAATAAAAAGGGATTTTAACCCTAATTAAAATGCAAGCACCAACAATTAGTAATACGGTCTAATAGTATTTTTCTTCACTCTTAAATTAGAGGTCTTAAGTTCGATTTCGCCAAAAATGGATTTGAATCACATTATTACTAGCTCATTGTGAGGCTTAGCCTACTCCCACACTCTTTTAGGGTAGTACCTATGAAGGCTCACATTATTGGCAAAAAATATTTTCAAGTTAATGCTAAAGTTAAAAGGAAAGTACATGACTAAATTAAATTAATTAGTCTAAATTAAATCAAACCAATACAAAGGGAGACAAATTAACTCTAACTTGATCAAACTATATCAATTAGGATTTAATTTCCTAAATTAAAGATTCCAATTTAATAAAGAGCTAAATTAAATAATTAGCTCAAATGAAATCAAATCAGAAAATCAATCCCACAAATTACGGGATTCAAATTGGGAATTTTAAACTAAGACTCAATCTCTCGCTTATAACCACTAGGCTCATTTTCATGAAAGAGACACTCGATGGAGAAACAAAGCAAGCCAAGCCTTTGGAAAAACCAGAAGCTCTCTGGTCAAAGCAAACACCAAACGCACAAAGTACATTTTTTGTTCTTCATCAAGCTCGTGGAGAATCAACAGGCTCAACAAACACATGCTAATTCATCCACCATCAAAATCAAAAATCACCACCCTTGAATCAAATTCTACTTTGGAGATTGAATTAGAGAATCAAGCCTTGTACTCAGAGATTGTAGCCTAATTTTCTCATTAATATAAATCTTTTATTTTGTACACGTGTTCTTATTTGATGCGTTGCAAAAATTTCATGTTTGGTTCGAATTATGACATTTATACGGTAAAATAATATCACATCGTCATGTGAAAAGGCAAACAATATTCTTTTTCGTTAATGGGATTACGCTCTCACCTAGCACTAAACCCCTTGTGTCTACTTTTATATCAAGGGTTACCAGTTGTTCTGGTTGAACAACTTTCAATCCAACTTCGTACGAAAGAAGTGTGACTGACGAAATGAAGAAGTTGAGGTTCTACTATAAAATCAATTCACAATATGGGAACTAGCAGAATTACTTATAAGTACATGCAATGTTCCTTCTTTCCCTGGTGTGGGATTCATAATCTCAATAGAAAATTTAATTTTACCATTTCGATCTTTTTTAATTATATTATTTATGACACACCCCGACCCAGAATATCCACTTGGACTCCAAATCGAGTTGTGTTGGCTGATACCAGGAAGGTGACTAAGCCATATAATTTAGTGATGTGGAAAATATGAATAAATTTAAACCTGAAAGTGACTAAATGCATGAATGCGTATGTGAGCAGGATTGAACCCATTTCACACGTGATGTCAAAGCATAAGTAAAGTACAGTAAATGTAGAATAAGAATTATTTCATCGAAGGTAATCTCTTATACCAATATTTACCAAGAATCCTCATCGACACAAAAACTCTACCACTAAAACACGGAGGGCCGAAAAAAAGGGTGAGTGGGCCTAAAACTAAAGTGTTGTAAAAACCTTTTTCAAAAACGTCATAACCCCTAACATAATGGTATGAAAATACTTACTGTAAACAGTAATGTCTCAAGAATGCAATACTTCACAATATCTCGCAAATAAACACATAACATCTGATAATCACAATATCTCGTATAAACAAACATATATCACATCGAGTGTTCATCGACATATGCTGACACACGAGCTCATGTAGAGATAGTCTGACATGAACATTACTTGGTGTAATAATGATTTACGCTCTAGTACTACAATTACGTGAAGACTGGCGCTATGCGCATCACATACGAGTCCTACTTGCCTATAGCAATCAAAGACAGGATTGACACCTACAATGGATCCAAAGTGAGCGTACGATGCTACGTGAACATACATGTGAAGACTGGCCTTGACTCGGGCGAGTAATAACACCAGTGTAGGACATGATGAGCAAATAACGTAAATATGATCGTGCAACAATAAACCGATACTTCTAATTAACATAATACTATTCATGGTCATAAATATAATTAAGGAAATCCCATTATAGTACGCATACCTGTGCATCTCATAGAAATATCCCACATTTACTTGCGAGGTCGTAGCTGTTCGAACCTACAAAAACCAGAGTCTTCGATAGTAATTGCACCTAAGCATAATATTGGGACCCATTAGTAAAACTCAACTAAAATGATTAAATTTGAGAAAACGGAGCATCGATTTGGAATAAGGGCATCAAAATAACCTAAGGAAGGGAAGTCATCGAAAAGTCAAAGATCAACCAAAAAGTCAACCGAGCCACAGAGGTGGTCCACTACGTTAAAATTTTGAACTTTTACTAAATAAATGCCAAAAAGGGGCTCGGGGCATAGAAATTAGCCTAGGAGATTTTCCAAGAAAATTAAAAAAAAAGTCAACTAATGGTCAATAGTTAACTTTAACAGAATATTCTATTCTCATACGAAATATTCCATCCTCAGATGAAATATTTTGTTAAAGTCAACTAGAAGTTATCCCTCCAAATTTTGAAATTGAATCGGGTTGGATCTAAGTTCGGTCAGAGTCAACGGGTCGGATCTGGGGTTAGGATTTGAATCTGGATCTAATCCGGGTTTTGGTTCATGGGTCAAATCGACCAGTTTAAGGCCGATTACTGCTACAACCGCCGAAATCTAGGGATTTGGCCGAGAAACTTCCCAAGCTTCGATTTGGGTTCAAAACTCAATCATTTTCAATGATTCAAAAACCAAAATTAAGAATATAAAGAACAAGAATATACCATCGTGATCTCCCGTCGTAGCTGGAGAAATCCTGCAAAATCTTGAGTCTTTTGTCGAAAATTGAGAAATAACTTCCCAAGTTGATTCTTTGTATCAAACATCACCAAAGTTAAAACACGATCCATGGAGATTTGAGTGGTTTTCAAAACTCACCTTCGTCGAAAATGACGAGAAATCGTCGAAAAAAATTTGGGGAAAAATCATGAATAGTGGCAAAGAGAGGGAAAAGAAACCTCAGCTTGGGTTCTAGCTTGGGTTTTATCTGGGTTTTCATAACTCGAGGTGGCCTGGGTTGTTCACCTTGAAAAATGGCGAAATGGGATGGTGGTGCTCATGGTGTAGTGAAACAAAGAGGGAGAGAGTTAAAGGTGAGAGAGATCAGAGGGAGCTGAGGGGAACACTAGTCGGAAAAACATCTTGCGCGACAAAAATTTGTGCGATAAAGAAAATGTCGTCACAAAGGAGGACCTTGTGCGACGAAGAAAAACATAAATATATATTGCGCGACAAGAATGTTTTCCTCGTTGCACAAGGTCCTCTTTTGCGATGAAATTTTCCTTGTCGCTCAAAGTAACGCAGGTAATTTTTTTGGCACAAAAACTTTGCGAGATGAAAGAATGTACTATGCGCGACGAAGAATTCATTGCACAAGTTCCTATTAGGTTTCACTATTCGATGTAGTGAATCAGATAAGGATCAAGACCGTATTTACTGCAAATGTTTGTGCGACGAATACTTCGTCGCACAGAGACCCTAACCATCCTATAAATATGCACTTCTACTATCCTTAATCTTCACCATATATTTTGTTCGTGCTGGGATGAAGAATAAAAATAGGGATAATAGTGTGCCCGACGCAGACCCGAATGATTTGAATCAACATTTTGAGTTCGTGCTTATGATTGCTGTAGCCAAGCGGAATAATTGTCCTACTGCTGAATGGCATTATTGGAAATTTGTGCCCGAGAATGTGAAGAAAGCGGTGATAGATGAATTATCTGTAAATATATTTTTGATGAATCAATAATTAATTTTGTCAAATTTTTTGTTATATATTAGAATTAATTATTTGCATATATGTGTAACAATGTAAGTATATTTTTGACAATGAACCGAAAGAACAATTGATGAAGTTGCTGGATGATGCGTTGAAGGGCGGTTACAATCGGTGGTGTTTAGATGTCGAAAGGAATGGAGGACCATCGAAATAATAGTTTGAAATTTATGTTTTTGAAGTTTTTTTTAAGTTACGTATTTGGACATAATTAGACTTTAATTCCTGTTTTTATTTGAATGGATTGAGATATTAATTATATAATTTTGGAATAAAAATTTAAGGTATTAATTTTTTTTAGGATAAATATTTAAGGTAATAAATTTGAGAATCTATTTGTAATTATAAAGTTTACATAAATTTTGTGCGACGAAAGATCCGTTGCGCAAGAACACTTAGCACGACAAAAACTTGTCATCGTCGCGCAAAGTCTGCAAGAAAAAACGGGAATACTTTTTTGGTGGGAAATTATTGCGCGACGAAAGCCTGTCGTTGCCCAAAGCTAGCACGACAAAAGACTGTCATTGCGCAAAGCTAGCGCGACAAATAGTGCAAATGATTTTCAACGTATTCTGACTGGTCAGCCAAGCATTAAACCCTAACATTTATACCAGGCAGTTATGAGGATTTTGCGCGACAAAGGGTTCGTCGCGCAAATTGTGTGGAGTTCTATATAAACAGGATTTTAGAACACTATTTTGCAAAGGTTTTATATCTTACGAGGGCTGATTTAGTTTCAAAATCAACGAAAGGTTGAGATGGAGAAGGATCTCGTGAGAGGAAAGGTAAAAATAAATTATTGTTGACTTAATTGTTTTACATTTGATATGGTTGAAATTATTGTTTTAATAGGCTACATTACGTTTTAAATTTTTGTGGTAAAAAAAATGAAGAAAGCTGTGGTGACAATAGAGAAATACTGACGTAAGCATTTGCCTTTGTTTGCTGACAAAAGTTTGGCTGCAGCGTACACCAAGCTTATTTACGATATAGGGAGATTGGTGCGGGAGAAGTGTTCTATCGAGTTTAACTCTTAGAAAATGGTGCATGTGGACGTGAAGAACTCGATGGTGCAGCATTTATCGGTAAGTTTATATTATAGAATGTGTAATTGTTTTTGTTAAAAAAAAATTGCGATATTTAATTTAATTTTCTTGTCATTACAGGTTGTTTGGGATGTTGATGAAACCGATGAGAAGAAGTGGAAGTATGTGGATGACCTTTTCAAGAAGAAGTTCTGGAGTGGAAGTTCGATGTACAGCAGGCTAGAGATCGTGCACAAGTTGATAATGTCGCTATCCATACACCTATTGATGACGCAGAGGAAAGGTGACCTAATTTGAATTTTTTTTTTATGAAATAAAATTTATTTCAACGTTATGTATTTGAACTTTATGATGGAGTTTATTTTAAAAATTTCTGTTACATGCATGCATGGAAGGCTTAAAGTTTACATTAGTGATAATATACATTTTAGTTAATAATTTAGTTTTAATAAATATTTTGGTAATATATAAGTTGGTTTGATAATTTGAATTGGATATTAAAAAAATATACATTAATAAGAAATAAAACGAAAAAAAAAAGAAAAAAATAATAATAATACAACTTGCGAGACAAACCCAGTATTCGTCGCGCAAATGGATTAAATAAAACAAAAAAGAAATTAAAAAAAAAAGCAACTTGGGAGACAACTTATATGTTCGTCGCGCAAAGTGGTTGTCCCAAAATTTGTATAACCTGACGTTAAGTGATCTTTATAACCTGACGTTATAAGTTGCAGAGGGAGAAAACTGCAGTTTTTCCCCTGCAAATTATTGCTTCGGTTTTCTCCAATTCGGGATCTGTCGGTCCCATTTTCTTTCAATTTCTTCCTTTAAAACTTCATTCATCTAAATCTCTAGATTGATCAAGTTATTTCGTTGTGATTGGTAAGGGTTTTTGTTATTTTCATTTCAAATTATCAATGTCAATTCATACTAACACCATAAAATTTGTTGTGTATAGGAATATTGTGTGTAACTAGTGCTTGGTGGATAATGATTTGGAAGGTATTTTCTTCGTTTTATTTATAAAAAATATGAATTAGTTAAAGTATATTGAAACTATGTTGTTAAATTTGTTTATATTAAGTTGTCAAATTATATTAATTTTTATGTTATAATTACGTATAATGTTGAATTGTTTGTGTACAAATTTGTACGTGATGTACAAATATGTGTTGTGATGTACACAGTTAATTGAAATTAACTTTGAACTTGGTTTTTTTTAGTAAAACTTAGTTTCCTGTTTGAGGATTAGTTGGATGTCATGCATGGATGCGAAGGCATGACTGCGGTCCAATTGATTCTTGAATTGTCACATTATTTGGACAGTTTGGGAATGCAAAGTTATGCCACGTAGTTTACGGTTAAAGGATTAGGTTTTGATCGTGGGAATTTCGGTGTCATCTCCGTACATTCTTCGGGTGGCACATAGGTATTTCATATCTATGTTGTGCAGTTGAAGAAGTGTACAGAGATGCTCCCAAAATTTCTCCACGTCAAAATCTAATCTGAAATAGCCATAAATTACGTGACATAATTTTGCATTCCCGAATGGGATAGGGTCCTTACCGGAGGCATAAGATGAGAAGATCATGTAGAAGTTGTTTTGATTGTTGTACTGCTACTGTGGTTGCAGGAATGTTGGACAGAACATTGATACATAACCCGAACAGATGCGCTAACGAATACTTGAATAGAATCGAGAATTTTATTAACTTTGCACATACACACAACCCGGGTGCAACTAGAATCCAATGTCCTTGTATGAGGTGTAACAACACGTTAAGGGAAACTTTTGAAAATGTTTTATATTCTTTAAGTATTACAACTAATACGTTTATTTTTTGTATAACAGAAGAAGGCGAAGGCCAACAAGATCAATCAGGAGAAGAAGACTCTTCTCCACCATTCGGGTTTGAGGCATTTCTCTTATAGGATGAAGGCGCGAAGGAAGGTATATATTACAGCTTTCATTTCAATTTTAAAATGTTGCTAATAATTTTTTTTTTGTACTAACCTTTTCCTTATTTTTTTTTCTATTTCAAGAGGGTTCAAAATTTCTAGAGATCGACGTTTATGTTCAGCCTGTGAATGAGTTGACCCAATCCCTTCATGTAAGTAATTTCTTATGCATTAAAAATTTATACTAGTTGTTCACCAAAAAAAAAAAGAGATTTATACTAGTTATTTCAAATTGTTTTCTATTAATAATCCATGTTTTTTTTTTCACATGCGACTATGGCGGAGAAGGGTCAGTCGGTGCTTCAAGAGTCCTCCTCCCAACTTCCCTCGGACACGTCGATTAAGTCTGTGGATCCCCCTGAGGATGCGGGGTTTCACATCCTAACAGAGACATTGGACTAGACTTTCGGTCGGAGGCTAGGGATATATTGTCGGGGGATGGAAAATGATAGGTGGCAGGAGAGTGGAGCCTCTTCATCCTCGTAGTCAAGGGGCCAAGTTACGGCTTTGACGTAGGAAATCACTGACCTGAGGAGTGAGCTGGCATCGTACAAGTCTCAAATGCCAATGTTTGTACAAGCCCTCAGTTCCTTCGAAATACGTATCCCCTGTTTTTCTACATTATCGCCCCTAGAGCCCTTCCACACCGAGCAGACACAGTAATCAGGCATGTCGACCTCCGGCCCCATCCCAACCCTACCCCCTACCAACAAGATTATCAAGCACCTCCAAACAACTTGCTTATAGATTATTCAGCTTTTTTTCCTGCTTTTAAAACTTTATTTTTGTACGTACATTTTTATTTATATTATTGTTGACTCTAAAAATCACCTAGCCTACACGGCGCACAGGCCAAGTAATTAATAAGCTAACTACGTCCTTCAGTTGTGTGCGGGGCATGCCAACTCGTCGGCCAAGCTCGGCCAAGGAGTAAAATGTGTTGATGTTGCGTGGATGCGCGCTGCTGACTTCTATGTCTTGCGATTGTGGCCGAGGAAGGAACACGTCTCGGCCTTTGGGTTCTAGAGCCTGAAGACAAGGCTACTATTTCTGTAAAGTTCAATATCAAAAAATCCTCTGTTGACAAGGATCCAAAAAATCCTTATTGGCCGAGCCTTGGATAGATAATCAGTCGGCCTCGACGTAGTGCTGTTTATCCAAACTGAAGGTGCTCCGAGGTCGGCTGATTCTACGACGGTAGTGCTGTTTATCCAAACTGAAGATACCACCGGTTGCCTTCACAGTGTTGTTTATCCAAACTGAAGATGTGTTGGTGAAAAAGAAAATAAAAAATCTCAAAGTTGAGAAGTTTTGCGTAGAGCGAGAGTTTGCGCAGGGCAAATTTATGTGTTGAGTTGGAGGTCCCCTTCCTGTCGCAGAGCACCTTGTATTTATAGTATTTTTCCCTTTTTTGGCACAGTTAGGTAGTGTTGTAGAGAGTAGTTGCAACTCTAATTCCTGAAATTGATCCGCAGAAACCAAAGCACTTACATTCACGCCTCAAGTCTTATCACATCAATCAAAGCCTTCTATCCTGACCGTCCAATATATTTTTCCCGAGAGTTTTGGCAGTAGTGCTAAATATCTGATGAGGCCACATGCTTGCTTGATGACATATATTCAATCTTAAAAAGAACTCTAAGCCACATGGGCTTTTTCTGCCAAAATGTTGCATGCATGCTCCATGCACTTTTCATTAATCCAAATGGATAATCACAGACCACCCAATTTGATTATGATTCAACTCTCCATGTGCTACATGCTTTTCAATTAGATATGTCTAGCTCAATCCTTTATCCAAGCAAAAAGGCACGTCTTTGTAAACTCCCACAACTCTTGCACTATGTTAATCCCATTTCATCCCGATATCCTTAGACTCACAAAATCTCTCTTAAGATAATTACTATAATTAAGATTAATAGTAATATCAAGAAAAATCAGTTTATTCTTGGAGCCATCCAATGGTTTCAACGCAAGGGGCGATAGCGTAAAATCTTACTTGGTCTAGGGCAATCTCATTTGCTCTAGGAAAGAAGGGAAAGTTAGGGTTCATTAATGGAAATGTTGAAACTCTAGATTCTCCCTCTCAGGCCTATGCAGCATGGCTGTGCAAGGATCAACTTGTCATGTCTTTGTTACTCAACACTATGGAGAAACATGTCGCTGAGATATTCAGCTAATGTGATTTTTCACAAGATTTGTGGAAATTTGTGAAGGATATGTATGGGAATCAAAATAATTATGCCAGGGTGTTTTAGTTGAAACGAGATATTACTTGCCTCCAGGGAGAAAAGAAGTCATTTGTCCAATATCTTGGCAGTTTGAAGACTATGTGGAATGAGCTTGATGTGTACCTTCCTTACACCACTGATCCTACTACTCTTCTTAAAAGAGCTAAAGAGGATAAGATCTACCAACTGCTCGCAAGCCTCAGCTCAAAATATGAGGATCTCAGGAGTCACATATTAATGAGCATGGAGCTACCATCATTCAAGACTGTTTGTGCCACGATACAACGTGAAGAAGCAAGAAGGAGGGTGATGAATCTGGAGCCTAATCTCAAGCTATTTCAAGCTCGAGGGTATGTTTCAAACCATAGGAACCATGATACCAAAATGTACAAAGGAAAGAATCCACATCTAAAGTGTAAGTATTGCAATGCTTCTGGTCACACAGAAGAGAGGTGTTGGGAGTTACACCCTGAACTCAAGCTTATGTTCAAAGACAACAGGATGATGGCCCTATGATCCCCATCAGTGACTCATCTCAAAGCTCATCATATTGCTAATCACATTACCAGCTCACCCACGCATGGCCTAATGGATTTCACAACCAATCTTGTTACTCTTATTAACGAGTTTGCAACTTACTTGCAAACCAAGAATCATGGAGAAGCTCCCCAAACGTCAAAGGCTGAAGGAAACAAACAAACTGCACTTCTTGGACAGTTTGCAGGATTTCTTGCCGATCATGATCGTGTTTCACGAGATGCAATCCCAGGTATCTTCAAAGCATTCTCAACTGCACTACAAACTAGTTTTAATTATGATTGTTGGATAATTAACTCGGGTGCCCCTGATCACATGACAAATAAAGCCTCAAACTTACATGATTTTCAAGTCTTACCAAAACCATCTCACGTGTCAGTTGCAAATGGAAAAAATGTCTTAGTCATGGGAAGAAGAAAACTAGGTTTAGTCTCAAATACCATAGAGTCTACTGCTTTATATGTACCCTCTTTTCCATTTCAGTTGATGTCCATAAGACAACTCACTAACTCTCTAAATTGACTAGCTATATTCTCAACAACAAATGTAATTTTTCAGGATGCTCTCACCAAGAGAATGATTGGTGAAGGATTCTATCAAAATGGTCTCTACTATTTTTGTAAGAAGCCTCTTTTGTCAAAAGATTTTCAAGTTCAACCAAGTTCTTCCAAGGACCAACAACTTTGGCACCAAAGGCTAGCCCATCCATCAGAAGTTGTTTTGTCAAAACTATTCCCAAAGTTTTGTCATCCACTGATTAAGTGTGATACTTGTCATTTTTCAAAGTTTGCTAGGTTACCTTTTGGAACCTCAATGTCTAAGTCTAGCATACCTTTCGAACTTGTTCACACCGATGTATGGGGTCCTACTATTGAATCAATGGAAGGTTACAAATATTTTGTCATATTTGTGGATGATTGTACTCGTGTCACTTTTCTTTATCTCATGAAAGCTAAAAGTGAAGTTTCAACTATCTTTCAAGACTTTCATTCACTTGTGTCAAACCAATTTCACTCAACGATTAAAACACTAAGATCAGATAATGGCACTGAGTTTTTATCCAACACCATGGTTAAATACTTAAGCTCAAAAGGAATTGTACATCAAATTAGCTGTGTAGGAACCCCACAGAAAAATGGGATTGTTGAACGAAAGAACCGAGATCTACTTGAAAAAACTCGTGCATTGATGTTACACATGAACGTTCCAAATAGGTTTTGGTCATATGCAGTTTTGACAGCTACATACCTCATCAACCGACTCCCAAATTGAATTCTAGGATTTAAATCTCCTTGTGAAACTCTAGAAAAGAGGTTTATCAACCTGTCTCACTTAAAAGTATTTGGCTGCTCATGCTTTGTCTATGTACAGCCTCAACAATGTGACAAATTGGATTCTAGGGCTGCAAAATGTGTGTTTGTAAGGTACTTATCTACACAAAAAGGGTACAAATGCTTTAATCCCCTCACTAACAAGTGTATTGTCTCCAGAGATGTTTTTTTTTTAAGAATACACTTATTTCTTTTAACCATCAATGCATGTTCTTGGTGAGGGGGAGTCTTTGCACGACTTGTTTCCGTTACCTATATGTACTAAACAAGATGATGATATTCCATCAAGAAATGACACTCAACTCAGTGAGGGTCAAGTTAATGTTGAGCATGGCTCGAGTCCACAGGTCTCTTCACAAGAAGATGTTGAGCATGGCTCTAAAGGTCAAGTTGACGATGTACAATTGTCACAAACAACTCAAGGTGCACGAAGAAATCCTGCTTAAACAAGAAAGCCCCTAACAAGGCTATTGGACTATGTCACTTATGCCTCAAGGTACCCTATCTTTGATGCATTACATTACTCAAAGTATTTGACTTCTCACCGTGCATTTCTCACTGAAGTCTCTAAGATTGCTGAACCAAGTACATTCCAAGAAGCTAATTCCTTGCCACATTGGTAACTAGCTATGGCTGAAGAGCTAAATGCGTTGGAAGAAAACAATACCTAGAACATTGTCAAGCTGCCTCTAGGAAAAAAGGCTGTTGGAAGCAGGTGGGTTTACAAAACCAAACTCAAGGCATATGGTTCAATAGAAAGACATAAAGCCAGGCTTGTGGCTCGTGGCTTCACTCAGACATTCGGGGTTGATTACAAGGAAACCTTTGCCTCAGTGGCAAAAATGAATATTGTTAGGGTATTACTCTCGATGGTAGTTAACTATGGATGGTCTTTGTACCAAATGGATGTAAAAAATGCTTTTCTCCATGGAGAACTTTAAGAAGACGTCTACATGCAACCCTTACCAGGTTACACTCAAGTGGAAAAAGGAATAGTTTGTAAGCTCCATAAGGTAATCTATGGACTCAAGCAATCTCCAAAAGCATGGTATGCCAAGCTCAGTTCTGTCTTAGAAAATGTAGGGTTTAAAAGAAGCAATGCTAATTCCTCGTTACTTATTCGAAGTGGTTCAAGTGGCAAACTTGTGGTTCTAATCTATGTTGATGATCTAATAATCACCGGTGACAATGAGAGTGAAATCAAAGCCTTGAAACACTCTTTACACCACACATTTGCCATCAAAGATCTTGGGATATTAAAGTACTTTCTTGGCATTGAAGTGGCCACGTCTCACAAAGGGTTGCTTCTTAGTCAAAGAAAGTATGTTGTTGATTTACTCACTGAGTCTAAGTTCACAGATTGCAAGCCTGCCATCACACCTGTTGACAGCAAAATGAAGATTGCTTCTACTGGGGAACCATTTCCCAACATCAGCTACTACCAAAGATTGGTTGGTAAGCTCATCTACCTCACTATCACACGTCCAGACATCACCTATGTTGTCAGCTTAGTTAGCCAGTTTATGCATGCTCCCACAGTGCAACATTTTCACCTTGTTAAACGTATTCTTCGTTATCTCAATGGTTCATTGGACAGAGGCATTCTTATGTCTAACAATTAGTCCACAACAATGAGTGCTTACACCGATCTAGATTGGGTAGGTAGTACAATTGACAGAAAATCTACCACTGGATATTGCACGTTCGTTAGGGGAAACCTCGTGACATGGAAAAGTAAGAAGCAAACTGTTATAGCACAATCTAGCGCTGAAGTAGCGTATCAAGCAATGGCAGCCACAGCATGCGAACTGATTTGGCTTAAAAGCTTGGTTTCAAATTTAGGGTTCTCACATCCAGCCCTCATGTCTCTCATGTATAATAACCAAGCTGCCATACACATTGCAACTAATCCTGTTTTTCATGAAAGAACTAAACCCATTGAGGTTGACTGCCATTTCATCCGAGCTCAAGTTCAAACCCAGGTCATTCAGACCCAATTCACTCGAAGCCATGATCAATTGGCTGACTTATTCACTAAGGCTTTACCCTTTTCTCAATTACACAAGCTTTTGAGCAAGCTGGGCTTGACTACACTTCACGATCCAGCTTGATGGGGAGTGTTGGAACCTAGCAATAGCATGTCTTCTCATCTTAAGTCTACAAGCAATCATACCCTAGCATGTCTTCTCATCTCAAGTCTACAAGCAATCATGATTACAAGTCACCATCTCCTTGATTTAAGGCATTTAACTTGTTTGAACATCACCCTAAATTAAGGAAAAGCTTGTTCCCTTGTCCCCTAGGTTTAACCGATGGTTGCTTGTAACCATTTGCTTCTCTTGCATATATATATATAGAGGAATTGTTTAAGGGGAGGGATTCCCATTTTTTTTCAAAAAATGGGGACACGCTCCCCACCATTGGATTTAACTTTAATGAAACTGTGTGGTTGAGATTGTGTGGCCTGTGTTTTAATCTCAACCACACAATTTCATTAAAGCCAATCTAACGGTGGGGAATGTGTCCCTATTTTTTTCAAAAAAATGGGGATCATTCCCCTTAAGCTGCCTGTATATATATTTGTTTCATGCATTGCACAATTAAATTGTTATGTGGAATTTGTGAGTCAAATTATACAAAATAAATTAGAAGCAAATTTGGGTTTCCTAAACCCTAGGGGATTTTGAAAAATATATGGGAATTGGACATGGTGCGGCACACCACCGCACCACCACTGTGCACACAGACACCAGGCTTCGGCCTGGGGTAACTCTGATAGGCCTGAAGTCTTTCTCCCATTTGCACTACGGCCTGCAGCCATCCAATCTGGCCCAGTTCGATTGGACCCTTCTTCCCTACACACTGCAACCTTTAAGGTTGCTAGGTTTTATGTTGCCAGGCCCGCAGCCTGTACCTCGGCCCACAACAACTGAAACCAGCCATGCGGCTGGGCTTCTCACGCCAAAGACCAAGGCCCCTGTTTTTTCTGGGTCTCCCCGTGTGTTATCCCACAAGCCAGCGTGAGCTGGGCTTGTCTCCCCACCTAGCCTCGTGGCCTGCAGCTATTATAGGCTGTTTTCCTGCACCCAACCCATGCCCCTTACCCAAGGCACCAAGCCCAAACATTTTTTTAGGAAATTCTTTCGACGTACATGCTATTATTTTAGCATTATAAATAATTTAACTCGTATGTTAATATTATTTCTTCTACAATTGACCCCGCGTGGCCCGATTTATTGAATTAATTAAAATTGAGATGCAATTCATCTAATAATAAATCCAAACTTATTGACCTGGAGATCACTTTTGGACATTAACGATTCAATAATTTATTTTTATACTTTGAACCATAACATACTTTCTTAGTAACGAAGCTCTCACACTTGAGTTCCTGAAGAACCTCAAATCCACTATATGTAAATTTGTATATTGCATTCTGTATTTCTTGCAGGAACCTTTCATTATGAACTAATTGTTCATAATACTAAATTGAACCTGTAGTTTCAAATTTAGTGCCTTTGAAACCCAAAGTTTTCATTCAAAACATACCACATGAAACCTGTAGTTTTCATGCATAAATTAAACCAATACATGTCTAAAGAACCTGTATATTCTATGATATATGTCTATGGCTTACCATATGACTACTCATGTTTTTTTCCTTCCATTTTAGGGACATGTTGAACTTGAACAAGCTCAATTTCTCTGCTCTAGAAGTCTATGGAAGAAACTATCTGAAGTGGGTTCAAGACATGAAGCTCTATCTTACTGCAAGGGGAATTAGAGCCACCATCGAGGTACCTGTCACCAGCAAAACTGTTGATGAAGCTCAGAAGGCTAATGCAATGATCTTCATTCGAAGACATATCCATGATGCAATGCAGACTGAGTACCTCGCTGAGAAGGACCCACGCACACTCTGGCTTACTCTGGCTGACCATTTCGATCACCAGAAAGACATCTACTTGCCTGAAGCAAGATACGACTAGCAGCATCTTCGCTTCCAGGACTTTAAGTCTGTGAATGAATACAACTCTGAAGTTTGTAGAATTCGTTCATTGTTGAAATTTTGCAAAATGGAACTCACCGAATCAAATCTCCTGGAGAAGACCTATTCGACCTTCTATGCCACCAATATTGTCCTGCAGCAACAATATAGGGCACAGAAATTCACCAAGTTTTCAGATTTGATCTCTATTTTACTTCTCGATGAAAAGCAAAACCAACTTTTGATGAAGAATCATCAAGCTCGACTAACTGGCTTGAACGCCGCGCCTAAAGCGCATGCGACTTATTCTAACAGCCACAAACGATGAAAAAAT
Source organism: Crataegus laevigata (assembly GCA_963580275.1). Taxonomy (NCBI): domain Eukaryota; kingdom Viridiplantae; phylum Streptophyta; class Magnoliopsida; order Rosales; family Rosaceae; genus Crataegus; species Crataegus laevigata. The sequence continues at coordinate 20,616,901 of OY756941.1, read as the reverse complement.
CGTCGTGGTTGTGGTAATAGGCGGCAAGCTCCACCACGAGCCCAAGGTCAACAAAGTGACGCACCTAAGGGAAGAATTATGACCCAGCAGCATCCACCACTCGCCCCTAAAGCCCCAAACTTTAAGAACATGGGCAAAGCTCCCGTTTAACCCGCTTCTACTGAACTGGACATGTGTTGTCGCTGTGGATCAAGGGATCATTAGTCACGTGTATGCTGAGCTTCCCCTGAGGCTATTGCCAAGTATCATTCATGTCGTGAGTCTAACTTTGCAGTTGTGGATCATCCGAGAAATGCAACTACATCTATAAACATATCGGATTTTCAAGAGGCGTTAGCTCTTATGGACGAATAAATTAGACATGTTTTTAGGGTGTTTGCCCCTAGTGGCCAAACCCACTAAGTGTGGCCGGCCCCTACCCCCTATTTTCTAGGTTTATGGTTTAATTTTGAACAATTTTTCTAAGTATTTGGAATAATTTGTTTGGTTTTGGTTTGTTTTGAATTATGGATTATTATTTGAATGGATATTATTTTCTCGAATTGCTTAATTGAATGAATGGACTTATATTTATACATGTGACCAATTCAATCAATTTATTTCTAGGTATGTCTAGTAAGGAAGTTAGTTGTCTGGCAGATAGTGCTACCACGCGCACCATCTTGCGTGACCAACACTATTTTACTAACTTAATACCCAAGAAAGCTCATTTCACAACTCTCTCAGGCCCATCTATCCTGATTGAAGGATACGGAAAGGCATGTATCATGTTGTCCAATGGTACTATCTTGACTATTAATGAGGCACTTTAAACACCACGTTCCGGAAGAACGTTGCTGAGTTTTAGAGACATTCGAGATAATCAATATCATATTGAAACCACTGAAGATCATGGTTTTGAATTTCTTTGTATCACTTCATACAAATATGGCCAGAAGTGTATTCACGAGAAGTTGGAACGTGTGCCGAGTAGGTTGTACATCACAACCATTCGCAGCATAGAAGCCCACAATGTAGCCAGCCCTATGCCTGAGTTCCAGGACACTTTGTTGCTTTGGCATGACCATTTGGGACATCCTAGACGTGACATGATGCGTTGTATCCTCAAATCATCGCACGGGCATAAGTTACATCCCTATGGTGGACACCCGCAATGCAAAGCATGTTCTTTAGGGAAGTTGAATACTCAACCCTCATATACAAAGATTATTCACGACCCCCCTAAATTTCTTCAGAGGATTCGAGGGGACATTTGTGGACCTATCCAACCAACCTGCAGACCATTTAAATATTTTATGGTGTTGGTTGACGCATCGACACAATGGTCACATGTTTGCTTGTTGTCCACACGCAACGCCGCGTTTGGTAAACTCCTAACTTAAATCATTAAGCTAAGGGCTCACCACCCTGATTATCCGATTAAGTCGATTCGACTAGATAACGCTGGAAAGTTTACATCATAGACTTTTGATGATTATTACATGTCAGTAGAGATTGATGTGGAACATCTTGTGCCCTATGTTCACACCCAAAGCGTCATGGCAGAAGCTTTCATAAAGCGCATTCAATTGATAGCTCGGACTTTGGTCATGAGAACCAAATTGCCGGTATCTACCTGGGGATGTGCAATATTGCACACAGCTACGTTACTCCACCTGAAGCCCATCGATACTCAATCACATTCACCGTTACAGTTGGTCACTGGATACGAGCCTGACGTCTCGCATTTACAGGTGTTTGGGTGTGCTATTTATGTGCCAATAGAGTCGCCGCTACGTACCAAAATGGGTCATCAGAGAAAAATGGGAATCTATGTCGGTTATAATTCGCCATCAATTGTTCGATACTTAGAACCCTTGACATGTGATCTTTTTACCACACATTTTGCGGATTGTCACTTTGATGAGATAGTATTCCCGTCGTTAGGGGGAGATAAGCATGCTAACGTTCCCGTAGAACGCCGCGAATTGTCGTGGTATGCTCCCATTATGTCTCATTTAGATCCCCCACTGCTCAGTCTGAAACTAAATTGCGTCAAATTATAGATCTTCAGAGCATTGCTCAAAGCATGCCGAACGCTTTTAACGATCTAGCAAAGGTGACAAGATCACATATACTCGCTGCAAACACACCTGCAAAGATAGATGTACCCCGCGTATGTCAACAACCCGCCTGGGAAGGCTAGACAGTCCCCGAAGGTGGGGAGGCCGTAACTTTCACGCGGCAAGGTACATTGGTGGCTAACCAATCATCTGCTCCGACCCTGAAGCATGGCAAACCCCCTGGTTCAAAGGATTCACAACCCTGGAAAAGGAAAATGGCACCAACTAGTGACCCTAGTTTGAATTTCACCATCGCTTACTCATCCGTTCCAACGCATGAGGTTCTATATTACGGTGATGCTTTAGACGAAACATGCTGGCCTCTCGAGAATCGCGACATTTCGGTCCACTACGCACTATTGGATGGGGTTTGGAATAGGAATGAGATGATCATCGATGATGCATTCTTATACTCAGTAGCTACTGACATCATGCTTAGCGATGACATTAAACCACGTTCCGTTGATGAATGCTGACGTAGAACTGACTGGTCAAACTAGAAACAAGCAATCTAGGTCGAACTCGATTCGCTCGCGAAACGTAAAGTGTTTGAACCTATCGTTCCTACACCACCACGCGTGAACCCTGTTGGCTACAAGTGGGTTTTCGTAAGGAAGCGTAATGATAAGAATGAAATAGTGCGATACAAAGCACGCCTCGTAACGCAAGGCTTCTCTCAGCGTTCTGGATTGATTATGAGCAGATGTATTCCCCCATAATGGATGTTATAATGTTACGCTACCTTATCAATTTAGTAGTTTCTGAAAAACTGAATATGTGGCTTATGGACGTGGTAACCGCGTATCTCTATGGGGATCTAGATACAGAAATATACATGAAAGTTCCAGAAGGACTTCCATTGATTGGTTCAAATATCTATAAACCACATAACACTATCTCAATTAGGTAAAGGAGGTCACTCTACGGATTGAAACAATCCGGGCGGATGTCGTATAATCGTCTGAGTGAAAATTTGACAAGTCAGGGTTATGTGAATAACGAACTATGCCCATGCTTGTTCATAAAGAAGTCACATTCCAGATTTGCAATCGTTGCAGTTTATGTTGATGACATGAACCTCATCGGGACTCTCGTAGAGCTTAAGGAAATTGCTGCACACTTGAAATTAGAATTTGAGATGAAGGATCTTGGAAAAACTCGATACTGTCTTGGCCTGAAGATCGAGCATTGTTCGGATGGAATCATAGTACATCAATCGAACTACACCGAAAAGTTGTTGCGTCATTTTAATGAGGATAAAGCAAAGCCTTCAAGTATACCCATGGTCGTTCGGACTCTAGATGCTAAACAAGATCCCTTTCGTCCAAATGAGGATAAGGAAGAGATTTTGGAACCCGAAGTTCCTTACCTAAGTGCAATTGGGGCTTTATTATACTTGGCTCAATGCATTAGACCCGACATCTTCTTCGCTGTTAATCTTTTGACAATAAATAGCAATGCGCCTACACGCATGCACTGGAATGGTGTTAAAGACATTTTCCGCTACCTCAAGGGTACAACGGATTTAGGCTTGTTCTATACTCGCGAATCACCGAGTGTTGTCGCCTTCTATTGTCCTCAGATTGATTTTCGCCTTGCTAGTTAAGCAGATGCTGGATATCTGTCTAACCCACATAGAGCACGTTCTCAAACGGGTTATGTATTTACCGTTGGAGACACCGCTATATCTTGGAGGTCTACCAAGCAAACACTAGTTGCTACCATGTTGAGATTCTCGCCCTACATGAAGCAACTCGTGAATGCTTTTTGCTGAGAAAAGTTATGGAACGTATTTAAAGTACTAATGGTTTTACATCAGTCGTTGACCTTCCTACGACGATCTTTAAAGACAATGCAGCATATATCGAGCAGTTGAAGAAGAGATACATCAAGGGAGACAATACCAAACACATAGCGCCGGAGTTCTTTTACTCACACCAGCAACAACATCAAAACATTGAAGTCAAGCAAATTTGTTCCTAGAACAACCTGGCCGATCTCTTCACCAAGTCATTGCCCAAGTCTACTTTTCAAAAGCTCGTCCAAGGAATCAGTATGTGTAAATTACCTGAGTTGAATTGCTTGTAGTTTTCTTATTTAGAAGTTATGTCTAACTCAGGGGGAGTATCCAGAAGCATACTCACATGATCTTAATATACTCTTTTTCCTACGATTAAGAGCATTTTTTCCCACTGGGTTTTTGCTACCTAACGAGGTTTTGATGAGGCACCCATCCTAGGATGATCATACTTCATTGAATTCACTACTTTCGTCCTGTTTGACATTTGTTTTAGACATTATGCATATTTCTCACTTTTCTCCTTAGTCTATGAGTGTTTTCCTATGCCTTGGGTTTTACCATACTGACGTTTTGTGATTTTTACTACAAATGCATACTTCACTTAAATTTGAGACTCGCGATCACCCATTGTGCTGATGACTTTATTAACTATTCTACCTTATTTGCTGAAGATCTGATGTGATGGTGTGTTGAGTATTTACACACTCAAGGGGGAGTGTTGCAATCATATTTAGAATAGGAATGTGATTGTGTAAATCCTAGTAGATATGAGAATGTATCTTATATTCCTATTAGGAGTAAATTACCTATTAAATGTTGTTATTCTAAAGGGAAAAGTTTTTGCCCTTCCTATACTATAAATAAATGCACAATGGGGTGAATCAAACATCATCACAATTAAATCAATCTCTCTTCTCTCTAAAGTGGCTGGACCCCTTTCTCTAAACCTTAGATCGCTCAATTAAATAAACCTACAACAAATTACACGTGCGACTAGTATTTTTATAATTATTATTTGAGCAGGAGGGGGGACTTGGATCCTCTCCGGATCCCCTCTATGAGGATCCTAGGGATCAAGCCACGTGGACCGTTCATAAAAAATCGTGCAGCTAGAATTAAATGATTTTTATATTTTTAAAAATAAAGCAGTTTCGTTTTGCGTAAAAAATATTTAATTGTAACCGCACGATTTTTTATGAACGGTCCACGTGGCTTGATTCCTAGAATCCCTATGGAGGGGATCAGGAGAGGATCCAAGTCGCAGGAGGGGTACGATAGGAAAACTAACTGAAAACATTAGTAAAGAAGCAATCCCAGCGCTCACCGCTCAGCACGTTTACTAGTCTATTCCCAGATCTTCCTGCACTACTCAAGCAAATACAACATGAGTGGCGCCAATAACTGTACTCTCTCTCTCTCTCTCTCTCTCTCTCTCTCTGCAATCTGTTTGGTTTCTGAGAAAAACCAATCTAATCTACACAGTTTATCAGCAACCAAACTAACATTATACAGTTAATTTCTCAGATCCCCATACTAATTGTACTCTCTCTGCCTCTACAGATACCACTTCGCCTTCCTTCCTCTCCGACAAATCGGCGAAGGTTTTCGTAGCCGGCCACCGCGGCCTCGTCGGCTCCGCCATCGTCCGCAAGCTCCAAGCCCTAGGCTTCACCAACCTCGTCCTCCGCACCCACGCCGAGCTCGACCTCACTCGCCAGGCCGACGTCGAGTCCTTCTTCGCCGCCGAGAAACCCCAATTCGTGATCCTCGCCGCCGCTAAAGTCGGCGGCATTCACGCCAACAACACTTACCCGGCGGATTTCATCGCCGTCAATCTCCAGATCCAGACCAACGTCATAGACGCCGCCTACCGGTTTGGAGTCAAGAAGCTCTTGTTCCTCGGCTCGTCCTGCATTTACCCCAAATTCGCTCGTCAGCCTATCCCGGAGAACGCATTGCTGACAGGCCCACTGGAGCCTACCAACGAGTGGTACGCCATTGCCAAGATCGCCGGGATCAAGATGTGCCAGGCGTATCGGATTCAGTACAATTGGGATGCAATTTCTGGGATGCCCACCAATTTGTATGGGCCGCATGACAACTTTCACCCTGAAAATTCGCACGTGTTGCCGGCATTGATGAGGCGGTTTCACGAGGTGAAGGTGAAAGGGGCAAAGGAGGTGGTGGTGTGGGGGACTGGAAGCCCCCTGAGGGAGTTTTTGCACGTCGACGATTTGGCAGATGGAGTGGTGTTCATGATGGAGAGTTATAGTGGGTTGGAGCATGTCAACGTGGGGAGTGGCAAGGAAGTGACAATTAAGGAGTTGGCTGAGCTTGTCAAGGAGGTTGTTGGGTTCGAGGGCCGGCTTGTTTGGGACTCTACAAAGCCCGATGGAACACCAAGGAAGCTCATGGATAGCTCAAAGCTCGCAGGGTTGGGGTGGACACCGAAGATCTCGCTGAAAGACGGGCTTGTTGATACTTATAGCTGGTACTTGGAAAATGTCAGGCAATAATGCAGGTGATTGCATTGCATTGGATTTCAAAATTTGTTTCCTTGATCATGTGCTATTAATTCTTATAATGTTATCATCCTTAAATTGTTATTGCTGTTACATGTAACATGAGGAGCCTACATTGGATGTTGATTCTGTATCATTTACGTCGAATAAGTTATCTGTGAATTTCTTGTTTGTGATACATGTTAAAACAGAATACTAGAATCAATTGAGCCATTTGCATTACAGATTAAGCAATTTTTAGATTATTGAATATATATTCCCAAGAAATCTTCGTGTTAGTAAGATTCCCAAAGTAGCAGTAGATTCCATTATCTTCTTAGTTAAGCGGTTTGATCTTCTTCTTCGTATCGATTTGGTTCTCCACCCTCCCTCTTTCATTGTCTTCTGCAACTTCCTGTCTCTTCTCCTTAGTTTGGGATGATTTAGTTACCGGTTGGAGAGATTTTGAGTAGGGTAACCTCAAACTGTGAAAACTTACTGTTGGAAAAATGAAGAAGTGGCCTTAAGGTGTTTACTTCGTTAACCAAGATGCCCTTCAAAATTTGGTCATAGTTTATCAACGTATGTAACAGTCAAATCGCACTTTGTCGATTTATTTGTGTAATGACAGAACGTTCATATCGCATATATGGTGAAAAATTCTAACAACACATTTCTCACGCTGTGAGAGAAACGTTTCATTACCTTCGTTGTGTGTAAGAATTTTTTCTGCACATAAGGTGCAGTGCATGAATCTTAACTTGTATTAATCTAGAGAAAACTTCTAGTAACTACTAACTAGGCCTAATTACGTACAGCAGTAGCTTTAAATTAATCTAGCCAGCCTTAGGGGGAAAATATACTATCACCGCAGGCACATTTCCAAACCTGTGGATAGTACTCGTTCTCTTCCAATGCCATTGCTCGGACAGATACTTGAACCGGCATGCAGGGCTCGCACTCGTTACATTTTGAATGACAAGTAGCCGGAAATGACCCTCTCCTTAACTTTTTAACAGTCCCTTGCCCTTTAGACGGCTCATGATCATTCGATGTTGGCTTTCCTACAACCTAACACAAAATTCAGAAAACTAAAAGGATAAACAGAAAAGTAAGAGTTAATAATTTGATTAGAGGAGTGTCGGATGAAGTACTCACTGGCGAAGGTGATGGAGACGGTGATGGAGAGCTGGCGAAGTGCCCGGAGTGAACCAAGCGAGAAGAAATGAGCACGGCAAGCAAGAGGGCAAACAGAAGGTTTCTAGGACTTGCTGCTGCTTGCATTTTTTGTTGTATTTGAAAGTTTTGAGACTCCGAAACAACATAGCAAATTGCTCAATGCTCTGTTTGGCTTTGTATAAAAGCTGTTTTTTTTTTTTTTTTTGCTTTTCAATTAAATTGAAACTTTTGAATTGGTCTGGTACATGAAGGTGCAGGTGAGAGTATGTGATGCTGCAGTGGTTGAAAAATAGTGTAAGATTCTGAAGTAGTCAAGATGCTCCTCACGTGTTAGTTAAGGGAGAATATGATCATCTTCCAGCTGATCCTTTTGGGTTCAGTTTTGAGTTGCAAGGGTTGTCACGTGTGTATGACACCATCCAGATGTTATAAAAAAAATTAAAAATGTCTTTTTTGATTTATGCACGCAGTTTCTTTCTGTTACACACCCTTATTTATTTACGTATATTGATTTTTTTTGCTTTATTTAATCAAAAGGTTAAAATATACATGGGTGTGCTCGAGAGGAGATATGCGTTGTGAAATGACTGAAATCATTTCACTTTCGGTTATATTCCCCTTGTGCTTTGATGAAAATCTCTATATGTACTAAGTTAATGATTTTTCTAACCAAACGACGGAATGAAGTAACATGAAACATGAAATGAAAGCACATAGGGTAAAGTGAGATTATCGTCATAGCGTTGTTAGCATAAAAACAAATAAGCTAAAATAATAATGGAGAAATATGTACCATTTCTATACGATCTTTTAATAAAAAAATGTAATCCAGATGACCGCAATATTGATCGTACTTTACTTATGGCTTGCTCCAAGTTCAACATCCCTCTAGTTCTATTTTAGATTAAAAGTTTGTAACAAGCTCTATTTGCGTCATTTCTCAATTAACTTTTGAATAAATGAGAGGTTTTATATTTTATGACATACAAATTAAACAAATACAGAATCGGGTTGTTCATGTTTGAGTATGCCAATATTTACAAGAACAAAAAGAAAAGGGAGAAAAAAAAAATAGTTTTAGGTGTATCAAATGAAGATCTCAAGTTGATACGACAAAATTACAACAGAAATTTTGCAACTGCAACCCCAAAAAGAACTGAATCAGTTAGTGTGTTCTCAGATGACCTCTTGTTGGGTAAGTTCACAACCAACTGACCACATGCTCCACTTATATTCTGACCCATTTCCTTACGTACTGTCGTTCGGATGCCATAAGTGCCTCGCAGAATTTTTTGGAATCTTGTTACTTTATTTACGTTATTGGTTGTGAATTTACTCAGAATACCTATTGGATTTGAAGGTATTAAGTTAATTACCTATACGACAGAAAACAACAAATGCAAAGGTTATTTTGGATATAATATATATGATACGCATACGCACACAAAAGGGACCGAAGTTCCTCATATGCTGCAATAGGCTCGGCAATTCTTGACACGGCTCGATAACCCGACACGACACGACACGAAATTAACAGGTGTTCGAGTCAACACGATAACGAATCGGGTCGTTATCGGGTAACCCGATAAGCACCTGTTAAGATAACGAGTTGATTCGGGTATACACGTGAGTAACACGATACACGATAAGCAAAATATTAATTTTATAACCCTAAAAAATACTATAATAATTATATATATTAATTTAACAATTATATACCCCTAAAAACTATAATATATATATATATATATATATATTAAATTAACTATAATAATTATAATAAATATATGAGTAAATTACATAGTAACACCTCAGGTTTGAGGTCTATTACAACCTCATACAACATCTTTAAAACATTTCACTTTCATACCTCACGTACTATTTTATTTCAAAATAATACCTCCGTTAGATTTTCCATCAATTGATCTGTTAAATGCTGGCGTGGCTACCACATTTGTGCTGATGTGGCTGCCACGTGACAAAAATAATAATTTTTATATATTAAAAATATTATAATAGTAACCCTATTTAAAAAAAATTAAATAAAAAACTAGAAAAACACAAACCCAGATAACCTTCCTTCTCCCTCCAAGCCTCCCAACTTCATATCCTTCTTTCTCTTTCTTCTCCAGCCGACCCTTTCCTTACTCTCTTTCTTCTCTTGGCCTCCGCTCACCCCTCACTCTCATCTCCGGCGTCTCCACCTCACTCTCATCTCTCTTCTTCTCTAGGAGCTACTCGACTCCCCCGCTTCCCTTGACCAGCTCCGCCTCTTCGACCTCTGCCCACATTTTAATTTGTTTTCAAATGCAAACCAAACCCAGTAATCAAAACTACATAACCCAATAAACCAACAAAAATACATCAATAAACCCAAGTAAGAAAAGAAAACAGATGAGATATTTCAATTTTGTGAGATAGAAGGTTGAGTAGGTCGTCTTGGTTTGTGGATCTTAATTTGGTATAGGAGAAAGAGAGATGAGATTTTTGTGCGGGCGAGGAGACGTGTTGCAGCCGGCAACGCGGTGTGGTTAACATGATTACACCAGAAGCGAGGAAGATGAGGGTTGGGTAAAGGTTGATGTCTAGGCAGCGAGGAAGAGGATGGACGGGAATACGCCAGCGTGGTGGTGGTTGATAGGTCGGTGTAGGACTGGGTTTGGGGAATGAAGATGAAGATTGAAGGAGGGGGCTCTTTCTCCTACAGCTAGGTTTTTTAGGGTTTTGGGTGGGGTGGGGTGGGGGGGGAGGCCAAGAGAAGAGAGAGAGTAAGGAAAGGGTGGGCTGGAGAAGAAGGAGAAAGAAGGATATGAAGTTGGGTGGAGATGAAGATGATGACTTTTAATGTTTTTTTTTAATAGGGTTAATATTATAATATTTTTAATGTATAAAAAATTATTTTTTTTTGCAACGTGGCAGCCACATAAGCACAAATGTGGCAGTCACGTCAGCATTTAACAGACCAATTGATGGAAAATCTAATGGAGGTATTATTTTGAAATAAATAGTACGTGAGGTATGAAAATAAAATGTTTTAAAGATGTTAAATGGGGTTGTAATAGACCTCAAACTTGAGAGGTTATTATGTAATTTACCCTAAATATATATATACTATAATAATTATACCCCCAAAATATTAACTATCTATAATAATTATATATATATATATACATATATTAAATTTTATAAAAACTATAATAATTATTAATTATTAGTATGTATCCATAATCTATTGATTTGATTCCATTTCATTCCCAATGCCTAGGGGTGGATTTTTTTTGCCAAATTGCCATGCCAACCGAATTATCAACCGTGCCATACCGATTTTGTGTCAAATTTTTTGTGCCAATCGGTAATGGTACGGTATTGTACCGTACCGAAATTTCATAGTACGGTATTGGTAATGGATACTATTACCACGGTATTACCTTACCGTACCGAATATATGTTGGAAATGTGCCCTAAAACCAATCATATGATGATACTTTACGGACATTTCACAAAGTTAAACTAATGTAGTTTATACATAAAGGGCAAAGGTTATTGTTTGAGCCGTCTCATATAAATGTTATATGCTTAAACGATAAGTCCAAGGAATATGTAATTGGGAGAATGTAATCTAAAGAAGTTAGATTCAAGAGACCATTCTCTTTCGTATACATATCCTAAATGTTCCTGATCATAGGATTGCCAATTGGGCATTGATAGTCCGTTAAGATCAGTACGTGATATGTCTTCTCTTAGGGAGAGTGACTAGTCTCGAGTCATTGGTGTGTCTGACACCAAGACAAGTACGTAGGTGCTCAATAGAGAATGAGTTCACTGAACACGATCAACGAAGAGTTCTCATATTCATGTCACATGAGAACTCATGGTTGGGATAATGCAAAGTAGTCCTTTGACCTGAGGCATCATAGTTGTCTTGTGGTTAGGTCCTTGATCTTTGACTATGTCAAATGTCACTCTATCAGAGGGTGTCCACGGCATCGTTGGGGTTAAGTCACTTAGCCATGGAGGCAAGTGAATGCGCAACAAGGGATCTCTAACCTTCAAACTGTTTGAGGGAGAATACTCTATGATATGATTTAGAATCTCTGGGCAGAGTATGAATGAGATGAAGGAAGGCGTTCCAAATCACATTCAAGGTAATTATATAAGTACACGTATCACATTGGATAGTAGACATGAATAAACTATCAAACCAAACAATGTGGTCAAGAGTATTGTATTAGAGAAAGACCGTATTGCATTGTAATCCTAAACTGAATAGGTTCTCCACCTCTTCTGATTAGCTTGGGTAACCATGATATGCTGCTAGGTGTCACTCATGGTTTGTGGAAGCCCTAAACGTGTATAAACACTAAAGGGAGAATTGAAAGTAAGTTTCAATTCACAATCGATTTGAAAGAGTTTTAATCGCCCACTGCCTCGCTAAAAGGAACCTAATGGATCGTACACCGTGTAAGGTAGAGATTGAAGATTCAACGGAGATGAGTAAGAATAATTAAATGGTTTAATTATTTATGGCAAGGATTAATTAATATGTTAATTAATCAAACGAATAAGTTCGTTAAAGACCTCGGGATAGTTTTGGACCTTAAAGCCCAATGGGCTTCGAACGTCAAGTCCATTAACTTAAGTTGTGTGACAACTTAATGAATAATGATTCACAAAGGCCCAAATAGCCCAATAATTCCCTAAGGCCGGCCATTTAGAGGAGGGTAGTAAACTTGGACTTATTTACAAGTTTGCCACTCAAATGAATTAAGGTATAAATATGACTTTATAGCCAAAATTTATTAAAGGTTCTTTTTGGGGAAATTGGAGAAAACACAAACTCTCTTTTCTCTCTAAAAAGGCCGCCCCCCTTGGAGGGATTAGCTAGCAATCCTACTCCTCCAAGGTCACTCATTTCTTCTTAAATCTAACCTTGGTGTGGAGACTTAAAGGTTCTCAATTTTGGGAACTTGGAAAAACCTTTTCATCTATCCAAATCCATGGATCTAAGATGGAAGGAATGAAGGCCCTCTCTTTGGGTGATTAGCCTTTGCTTATGCAAAGAGGAACCTACAAAGGTATTGAAATATCAACTCACTTTGTTTTGAGTTAAGTATTGGTTCACCAATCCACTAGGCTTTGAACATTCATGGGTAATGTTTTGTTTTTAAGTGCATGCTAGCATGATTCCGCCTTTAATTTGTTAATTGCATGCTATTGATGTTGCTTAAATGAACATGTTTTCACAAAATAATCCTTCAATATATAATATAATATATAATTTATAAATTATATAATATATAATTATATAACACATATTTATAATATATATTTATAATATTCTAATAATTTGATATGATGAAAGAGGCTCAACCTCGGTTCAAGATTTCTAATAGGAAGAAGATTGCAGCCAGTGTGTGGGATTTATATGTGTTAGATAAGTCTAAATTATTTGAAGCAATACATAATCAATGGGTAAGTATCACAACCGATACTTGGACATCAGTACAAAACATTAACTACATGGTAGTTACCGCTCACTTCATGGATAGTGAATGAAAGTTGCACAAACGGATCATAAACTTCATAAAGATCACGGGTCATAAGGGAGAAGACATTGGGAAAGTTCTTGAGGCGTGTTTGAACCAATAGGGGATAGAGAAGATCTTTAGCATGGGGAAACTTCTATTTGTTTTGGTCGTAACTTCTATTTGGATTGTAAGCTTAATTTTCATCATGAATCTTGATGCATCATTTGAATTATTGTGTGTGTGAATTGTGAATGATGAGTAATAGATGAATTTAGGCTACAATGTATGAGATAAAAGTACAATAAAAAAGTTTTGCCCTTGAATTGAGTTAAAAAAGCAAAAACAAATTTTGTCCCAAAACAAAGTGGCAATTATCATTGCCATACCATGCCAACCGAACATTTGGCAATACCGAACATCGGTATACTGAAAGTTTGGTACGGTAATGGTAATAGATTTTACCAAATCGAAAGTTTGGTACGGTAATTGGTACGAGGGTTTTGGTACGGTAACCGTACTGAACCCACCCCTACCAATGCCACCCTTTTTGAAGAAAAATGGAGGCAAAATGAAAATGATAAGACCAGTTGAAAAGGAAACAAAAAAAGAGAGGGAATTAGGAAAAGATGAGTAGGCTACCGGAGGGAAAAGTGAAAATTATAAGAAAAGTTGAAAATGAAACAAAAAAGAGAAGGAAAAATGAAAAATGAATAGAAGTGAATATTTTTTTCCACTATTTTTATAATGACACATGACGTGATGTACTACTCTGTATACCGGTTAATTATACGTACAAAATAAATAGATTTAAATCTACGTAATAAATAAATATATATACATCATTGAACTTGATGGGATACAAATTCTCTGAAACTAATTTCAATGATTCCAACATCTAACTTGTTTGTATATGCTTCGAGATCACATCAGCACAAAATCACAAAAAATAAACATTCAGAGATCAAGTAACGGGACAAAGCTTTTCGACGGTTATAAACGAAAAATCACGATTTAACGATTATTTTAACTCTGATTTTGATAACTTTTTACAGCTACACTCCTTGACCCTATATGAATACAATGAATGAATTCGATCTTCAATTTAAAATATTTACACAAGTGGATACCACAAAATCTTATGTTATATTTAATGTAAGTATAAATAAATTTCAAGTGTTAGTGAATATATCGTTTTAATGGGATACGAATTCTCCGAAACTAATTTCAACGATCCCAACCGTCAAACTTGTTTGTATACGCTTCGAAATCACATCAGCAAAAAATCACAAAAAACAAACATTCAGAGATCAAGCAACGAGACAAAGCTTTTCGATGGTTATAAACGAAAATCACGATTTAACGGTTATTTTAACTCTGATTTTGATGATTTTTTATAGCCACACTCCTTGACTCTATATGAATACAATGAATGAATTCGATCTTCAATTTAAAATATTTACACAAGTGAATACCACAAAATCTTATATTATACTTAATGAAAGTATAAATAAACTTTTAACTGTTAGTGAATCTATCGTTTTAATGAGATACGAATTCTCCGAAACTAATTTCAACGATCTCAACCATCAAACTTATTTGTATATGCTTCGAGATCACATCAGCAAAAAATCAAAAAAAACAAACATTCAGAGATCAAGTAACGGGACAAAACTTTTCGACAATTATAAACAAAAAATTACGATTTAATGGTTATTTTAACTCTGATTTTGATGATTTTTTACAGCCACACTCCATGACCTTATATGAATACAATGAATGAATTCGATCTTCAATTTGAAAATATTTATCCAAGTAGATACCACAAAATTTTATGTTATACTTAATGAAAGTATAAATAAACTCTAATTGTTAGTGAATCTATCGTTTTAATGGCATACAAATTCTCTGAAACTAATTTCAATAATCTCAACCGTCAAATTTGTTTGTATATGCTTCGAGATCACATCAGCAAAAAATCACAAAAAAAAAACATTCAGAGATCAAGTAAAGGGACAAAGCTTTTCGACGGTTATAAACGAAAAATCACAATTTAACGGTTATTTTAACTCTGATTTTGATGATTTTTTTACAGTCACTCCTTGACCCTATATGAATACAATGAATGAATTCGATCTTTAATTTAAAATATTTACACAAGTGGATACCACAAAATCTTATGTTATACTTAATGAAAGTATAAATAAACTCTAAGTGTTAGTGAATCTATCGTTTTAATGAGATACGAATTCTCCCAAACAAATTTCCACGATCACAACCGTCAAACTTGTTTGTATATGCAAAATTACAAAAAACAAACATTCAGAGATCAAGTAACGGGACAAAGCTTTTTTATAGTTATAAACGAAAATCACGATTTAATGGTTATTTTAACTCCGATATTGATGATTTTTTACAGCCACACTCCTTGACCCTGTATGAATACAATGAATGAATTCAATCTTTAATTTAAAATATTTACACAAGTGGATACCACAAAATCTTATATTATACTTAATGAAAGTATAAATAAACTCTAAGTGTTAGTGAATATATCGTTTTAATGGAATACGAATTCTTCGAAACTAATTTCAACGATCTCAACCGTCAAACATGTTTGTATATGCTTCGAGATCACATCAGCAAAAAATCACAAAAAACAAACATTCATAGATTAAGTAACGAGAGCTTTTCGATAGTTATAAACGAAAAATCACGATTTAACGATTATTTTAACTCCGATTTTGATGATTTTTTACAGCTACACTTTTTGACCCTATATGAATACAATGAATGAATTCGATCTTCAATTTAAAATATTTACACAAATAGATATCACAAAATCTTATGTTATACTTAATGAAAATATAAATAAACTTTAAGTGTTAGTGAATCTATCGTTTTAATAGGATACGAATTCTCATAAACTAATTTCAACGATCCCAACCATCAAACTTGTTTGTATATGCTTTAAGATCACAACAGCAAAAAATCACAAAAAACAAACATTCAGAGATCAAGTAACATGACAAAACTTTTTGACGGTTATAAACGAAAAATCACGATTTAACGATTATTTTAACTCCGATTTTGATGATTGTTTACAGCTGCACTCCTTGACCATATGTGAATACAATGAATGAATTCGATTTTCAATTTAAAATAACTCTTGAAGTTGAAGGCAATAGATCAAGCCAAAGTTCCAATACAATTTCATGATGATCGTTATAAATTGAAGATTTTGTAAATTGAGGTTTAAACTTTTGAGAAAGACTTACAACCTTGAAAACAAAAACTCTTTCATTTTACATATCCTTGCACATTTAATATTTGTAATAGAATAGTAGTTTATGTATTATTTTTTTTATTTGGCTCTTATTTTCAAGTGTAGATATAGTACTTAAATGACAAATGTTTTAATGTTTTGAAGTAATATTTATATGACAATGTGTGGTATGTGCAAATTTTAAATTTTTTTTTTCTTAACGGGTCGGGTCACGTTACCCGTGACTCGAGATAACGGATGTGACACGACACGACCCGTTAAGATAACAGGTGTTACACGAAAATGACACGAACACATACACGATCCGTTTGCCAGGCCTATGCTGCAAGTTCATAGATAAGAACTCACCACTTGAAATGTCTCTAGCAATTTTTCGAGTTGGTGTGCATGTTGCTCTTCATCATTCTCGCCATCAAGCATTATGTACTCAATGAAGATTTTCTGCTGACTGACTGATAGTTTAAAAGCCTATAGTGAGATTCTCGGGAAGTGCAAAACAACAGTAAAAGTTTCATTCGCACAAATGAAGGCAAAAAGAATTTACTAAAACGCATGAAGTGTAACAAAACTTTATGTGTTCTTTATATATTCGGTAAATTACACAAAATTACCTCAACTACGGGTGTCACGACACTTTCATACATGATCTTTTAAAAATGACAATGTCATAAATCATCTTAAAAATTTGTGCCAATGTCATACCTCCGTTAGTTTTTCTGTTAATTTCTCTGTTAAGTGTTGATGTGGCTAGAGTCGAGGCCCATTCACTAATCCAACTAGAATAAAAAATTATTAAATATATTTTTAATAATTAAAAAAATTTATTTTTATATTAAATCTCTCTATCTCTCCTCTCTCTCTCCCCCTCTCTCTCTCTCTCTCTCCCCCCTCTCTTCTCTGCATCCCAGAACCCATTCCCATCTCCCCCCCCCCCACCCCGACCCCTTCCCGTTCCCCTTCCGTGCAACCCCCCACCCATGCCAACATATCCCTCTCTCTCAGCTCACTCAATCTTTCTCCCCCTCTCTCTCTCGCACAGATTATACCTCTCTCCCAGATCTACGCTCACGCACCCATTTACACACCCACACCCACACCCACCGACAACGGTACCAAAACCATCATTGGCGTCAGCCCTCTCTCCTTTCGTCTCCGTGAAGCTCTGAGGCACCCAGAGGGTGGGGACGAATTGGGTTTTGATTTTTAGTTTTTTTTTCTTTTTTTCGTTTCGTTTCTGGGCAGCAGGGGAAGAAGATGGGGGAGGAGAAAGAAGGGGTGGGGTGGGGACGATTTGGGTTTTGAATATTTTTTTTCACTTTTCTTTGTTATTTTAATATTTAAAATATATTAAATGATTTTTTTTTAATTTTTTTAATTTTTTAATAGAAAGTGAGGTCTGGATCAAGCAACATCAGCATTTAACTGACAAATTAATGGTCAGGCTAACGGAAGGTATAAAATTGACCAAATTCTAAAGATGAGGTATGACATTGTCAATTTTAAAAGATGAGGTATGAAAGTGTCATGAGACCAATAGTTGAGGTAGTTTTGTGTAATTTACTCATATATTCTTGCAGTGCATCCATAAGCTTGACTAAAGGAAAAGCCCGAGCTGCAGGCATAATCTGACAACGAATTTCTTGGACTGGAGCATGCAGTGCAACTGCTAAATTTAGACCTGGAAGATCACTATGAAGCTTTTTGATAGCATGAATAATACCAACCTGCAGAAGATTTGATGCACAACTAATAGATGAGCAAGCCAAACGTTTCCAGCACTTGGAAATTACATCATCACTAATGCAACTATGATTCACCCCATTCAATGAAAGAAGTAAAAGGGTCCGTGCTACCCAATTTACTAAGGTCCACCAAATCTAAATATAAAGACTACAAAACTTTGATCATAAAATCATATAGAATAGCATGCGAAGTATTAAGATCCACCGTATCTTAATGTCTAAAGCAATAGTATTTTAGCAGATAAAAAGACCTTAAGACGTAATGGTAGTTTCCAATGCCTACCGTCGATACAGTAATTTTCTTAGGAGACAGGTGAAATGGTGATCCAGTCATGACATGAACCGCTTCCACTAAGGAACCATAATTATTCAAAGCTTCACCCATTCCCTGACAACAATACAAAAAATCAAATTTCAATGGTTCCTCCATTCCTCCATATCCATGTCACTTAATACAACCACTAAGCGAGTGAGGAAAAGCAATTACCATGAACACGACATTGCGTATAGGCGTAATGCGAGAAGCATGAACCAATTGCTCCACAATCTCCCCCGAGGTCAGATTGCTCTTAAATCCCATACTCCCAGTAGCACAGAAAGTGCAACCCATTTTGCAACCAACCTATGCACATCAACATAGACATTCAATACCCGCAATTTCAACATGAAAACAAAAAATTTCAAAACTTGATACCTGAGATGATACACACAAGGTGGACCTAGGACCACCAGGGCCACCAGGGCGGGGCTTCCCATCATACCTCCCCAAGCGGCTGTCGTATCGCATAATCACAGCTTCCACAAGAGCCCCGTTCTAACAAAAAATAAAATAACGGGAGAGCTTTTTCACAGAGGCATTTTATCAAACAGTTTGTGTGCAACATAGGAAATGGGGCAAACCTGCAGTCTTATGAGGAGCTTGGTGGTGAGTTGGTCTGAGGAGTCCATGACCTAGTGGACGGAGGAGGTTAGGGTTTTGAATTTGGAGGTCAGGAGAGGATACGCTGCCGAGGGCAAAGATGGAATTTGGTCGAATTTGGCATCGGGGTCGAAGCTTGATTTGAAGCTGGACTTGACCCCAGACTTTTCCAGTTCCAAATTCAGCTCTCCGGCGTCGAAGATTGATCGAAACGCCGTCGTATTTTGCGCGCTTTGCATAGTTTTGAATGTTGGTTTGAGTGTTGCAGCAATGGAGTCGGAGTGTGGCTAATGGCTCTGCTGCGAAATCATGCGTCGGGGAAGGAAACCGTGGAAGAGCGTTTGAAAAACAGCACTTGAAATTCAAATACGAATTCAGAGAAGGTACATTCACACAAACAAAACCCTTCACAAGACTTTTAGGGGCGTTTGTTTGCCCTCACTAAAAGGTACTGGACTAAGGGTTAGTCCAGTTTCATGTTTGTTTTTAACAGGGACTAAGTTTAATGAGACTAAGTCTCACTAGCCTAGACTAAATCAGGGACTAGCTGGTCTTAGTGAAACCCCTCAAAAACCATGGGACTAGCTAAGACTGTCCCCTTTCTCCTCTTCGCCTTGCTCCTCAACCACTCACATTCGAAAACCATTGGACTAGATGATTTTAACAATCAATTTTCATATAAAATACCAAATTGAAGAAAAGATTGGAACAGACAAGGGAAAAAAAGATGGAGAAAAAGAGGGAGAGAATTGGGCGGTAAGGAAGGATTAGAGGGATAAAAAAAATAGGATAAAAAAATATTAATAATTATGAATTAAATAATATAATATTAGAGTTTGTTAATTATCCTGCTTATTAGTCCGACACTGCACCAAACGCTTCACTAAGCTAGTCCAGCTTAGTCTAGTCTAAGCCAGTACAGCTTAGTCCCTGAAGCTAGTCCAGTCCGAGACAGTCCGGTGCAACAAACGCACCCTAAGTTTTTATTTTGAAAACTTTAACGAAAGCTCTCGGTACTGTTCACTTTAACGAAAAATAACATTTTTACACAAAAAAGTCAATCTTGATACTATTAACTTTATCATTTATTTTGTCTTTATCGTTAAAACTAAAAATTTAAAGTTTTTTTCATTAGTTTTCCTTTTTATTTTTTGGCCAAACAATAGTATTTATACTAAGAGACATATGTGGATTTGATTTTACAATAGGCTAGCAATAATATGGTTTAAATTCAGATTTGGTGAGAATCAAACTTAAGACTTCTCACTTATAAGTGAAGAAGAATATCACTATACCGCAATGGCATAACACTATTATAGTTAAAAACCTTGTTTGACTCAAACTTTATAAATAAATTAAAAAAAAAAAAAACTTAATACACTGATATTGCACAAATCGAGTAACTATAAGTTATTTGCATCCTTTTTGTGGATGCAAGCGTGCCGACTCGCAACCGAGCGAGTAGAATAGATGTGCTGGTGGTGTCGAAATGCGTTGTTGACTTCTGCACATAAGCGACTACGACCCAAGAAGGAACACCTCTCGGCCTAGGGTTCCAGAACTTGAAGATAAGGTTGCCTAGTTCACTACAAAGTTTAGGATTTGGCTGGCTTAATTATATTCGTGAAAATATAATTGTGCTGAATCGAGATCAGGCTATAAGGGCAAAGATACCCAAAGGAAATGAGCATTTTAATGGTGAACATGGTTTGGCTGTTTCAATGTCCAGCTGCACCTAAGAGGGACAAATTATAGAACACTTCACTTTGCTAGGAAGCTAATGAAGTGACCTCTTTCGTGAGGAAATCAAAGATTCTTCTCTGGCTGAGACTTGGATAGATAACTAACTGAACTAGAAGTAGTGTTGTTCTACTAAATTGAAAGTACTTCCAGAGTAATTAGTTTTACGCTCTAGTGATGTTCCAACGAACTAAACATGTTGTTGGTTGCCAACCTAGTGATATTCCAACGAACTAAATATGTGCTGGCTGAGGAGTAAGGATAATTAGTATTTTCCTTAGGGTTGCGAGAAGGTTTTGCGTAGAGCGAGGGTTTTCGCGTAGAGTGTTTGAGTTGTTGAGTTGAAAGGGACCCCTTCAGAATAAACAAGTCTGACGAGATAGAGTCCTGAATATTCTTTCTTTATCCTTTCCTTAGCCGAAAATCATCTTCATCCAGTCTTAACTTCTTTGATTCCAACTATGTTTTGAACCAGGATTTGCATTTAATCAAGGTTTTATTCTAGCAATTTCAACTTGCCTAGGACTCAACCCAGCCGTATTTGATATTAATCCTCAGACAATCCTATTTTCATGAGGACTTGGTTGAATCAACCTTTCTTGTGCTAAAAAATTTAGTGGCTAAGGGATTTTTACTGGATCGAGGATTGTAGCTTTTTAGTTCATGTTAGCTCATTTTCGGCTCAAACTATTATTTTAGGCCCAAACACATATATATTTCACAATTATTCATTTATGAAATATAATCCGTCTCAATTTTTTTTTGAAACAAGAAAAATATATTAAAGGAAAAAACCACAAGTACAACCGTTCCCTACAGAATCAAAATGAAGCGCATGAAGAGCAAAGGAAGGAATACAATGTTCCCAAATATGATAATCATTAATAAGAAGGCCTTGGCAAGCGAAGACATCCGCCACAAAGTTAGCATCTCTATAAATATAATCCGTCTCAATAATCTAAATACATTAATAAAATCCAAAATATTTTTTTTCTAAAAAAAATCAACATTCTATAACAAAACAAATCATTCTCATATATTAAAACAAAAATAACCACTCAAACTACATAGAAGCACCATCTCATACAATTCTCGTCTATATACCACCAACGAATTTTGAATTGCAATTTTTACAAGTCACCTTGTTATGCCAGGCATAATGAATAAAAAATGCATCAACAACATATAAAAAGAGGAAAACTAAAGAAAATGTCTTCAAAACTTTGAATCTTAACCAAAAACATTTTAATAACTTTATTAAATGGTTATGACAAATCCCCAACATCAAAATGGCCTAATAAAACTGACCTAACTAATGAGTTTCTAGGTTTTCCGTCCAGTTTTACCCTGACGGCAAACCTTTGCCGTTTAATCCAGGGACGAAGCCAAATATTTGTATTAGTGGGGGCATCCACAAACAACAAAGTCATAGTTTAAAAAATTAAAAAAATTTACTGAACAAAACATTTTTAATTCACAAAGTTTTTAACACAAAACACTTATAATCATTGTTGGCGAAGTCAATCATATTGATATCAAGAGAAATGCTAAGCAGACTTTCTTAAAGTGAGCTTTATGAATTCTCTGTCACCTCATGTTTTTTGCATAATGTTTTATAATGTTGGTACAAAAATTGTGCTAAAAGTATGTGATAACGGAGAGTCCATGAAGAGGCCCTTTTAGAAGAATCTTCTTAGCATTTCCCTTGATAGGAAGAATTAACACATAAAATTTTATTGTATTGTATTTAGGGTTGGTCATTTAGATGCAAAACTGAACAGTTTTTTTGTAGCACACCCAAACACACACAAAAAATGAGTGGGGGCATCCGCCCCCTCTGGCCCTATAGTGGACCCGCCCATGGTTTAATCCCTCTCCCCAAACGTTTAAAAAACGAAGTACCGGCTTGCACTATAGAACTTCGGTACAATTTCTCCATTGCACAGTGAGAGAGCAAACCCATACATTTACAACCACCACCTCACTCAACATGTATGTATAGGTCTCTTTTTCTCTCTATATGAATCATGAACAATTGCATACGTCTGGTATAAATCGAGGTCGAATATGGCGAACTATCTTACTCAGTACCAGATGATCAAGAACTCCCTCGATCATCTCATGTTATGATGACAATGCACTTTATTCATTGTAATGCTGTTGCTTAAGGCTAATGTTCCTTGTGTTTTCATCTTAGCAGGGTGAAAGTGGCGTGGATGCGTCGGTCGGTTTCCATGTTACAAGCTTTGAGATAAACAAGTTCAAGGCTTTGGCTAATGCTCTAGGGTTTGATTATCAATTGAGAAACGCTGTTGTTGCATTAGATAGACGTCGCTAAACGGCTAGCTTCGGCCCAACAAACTGAGTTATTTAAAATAAATCAATATAAAAAAAGTTTTTGGTCAAAATGGTGATAATATCAATGTTTATTTTAAAAAATAGTTAGTATTCAGTAAAAAAAAATTCAATTTAAGAAATAATAATAGTACCGTGTTCGGTTTAAAAAATATTAAGTGTTTAGTTTATAAAAAATAGTGATAGTACCAATGGTAAATTTAAAAAATAGTGATACTACCGTATTCAATTTAATAAATAGTGATAAAACAATTATTCAGTTTGATAAATAATGATAGTACCCGTGTTCAATTCTAGAAATAGTCAATGTTCAATGTAAGAAACAGTATAGCACCAGTGTTCAGTTCTAAAAATAGTCAGTGTTCAGTTCTAAAAATAGTCAGTGTTCAGTCTAAGAAAGAGTGTTCATTTCTAGAAATAATAAGTTTCAATTCTATAAATAATCAGTGTTTAGTTCTAAAAATAGGTTAGTTAGTGTTTAGTTTTAAAAATGGTGGTAGTTCAGTGCTTATTATAGAAGTAGTTTGTGTTCAGTTCTAAAGATAGTAGTAGTATGCAGTTCTAGAAGTAGTGTTCAGTTCGAAGACTTTAGGTTTTGGAGACTTGTCATGTGTTTATAATTGATAATTTTGTTTACTTGTGGATTTTTTTTTATTTTTTATTTTTTTACAGTTGATCAACTACGGATTTCCTGATGTATTCCCAACTTGGTGGTGCTTTTGTAACCCAGAATTAAAGGCCAAGTTTGTCTATAACTTTTTTTGAGCTCCCTTAAATTAATAAGCATTGCATACGACTTTATGGATACTTCCTTTGCATCCCAGCCCGAAACAAAACAGCAATTCGCGGAGAGACCTATGATCTTATGCCTTACGATGCTAGGCTTAGATATTTCGATGCGAGATTCTGTAATCTGCGAGTAAACTGATGTAGCTAACAGGTATGAACATGGTTCTAGTTTATTCAAAATATCCCCAGCAGATCTAAGGGTTTTACATATATAATTGATTTCCATTATCTAAGTCATTAGAGTTAGAACTCGTTTAATATTCTTGTAACATTTTCCGTGTCAGAAAGTAATTGATTTGTACATTGTGTCTGCTTTTGAGCTGGATTTGGAGTAATGTTTCCTTTTCTGTTCCTGTGAAAATTCTTCACTAAAGGTCCAAAGCTGTATTGATGTTTTCATGAACCAGGAATATCTGACTGAAAGGGCAATTAGCCTTCTTTTTCCATCAACATCTCCACCTTTGTTTAATTTATTACTTGTTACTTCTTTACATATACCATGAAAAGTGAAAACTCTGAAAGAGAATCATTCCACACTAATCTTTTCTTATCGAATACATTTGATTGATCTGTATCGATTCATCTTTGAACTATGAGTTTTTCGAGTGTTTGATTCAATGCCTCACCGAATCGGTTGAGCTTAAACTCTGCATATTTGAACTTCACTTGATTGATCATCTCTGTTTCTAAACCAATGGCCACGCCCAGAAATTTTAAGCCTGCAAAAAGAAAAGCCAAAGAAGGATTAAACCCAATATGCAAATTAACAGAAATACCAAAATTATTTAAATAAATATAAAATAAATAAAAACAGAAAGGAAGAGCAGAGAGAGTTGAGAGAATTCTATCAAAGATACATAGGCAGTCTAATTTCACATTTTGGATGCAACCGCAAAATCAAAGTACCAAATTCTTTTCCATATTTTAGTGGGTCATTCATTCACCCCAAAATCTAAATTAATTCCAAAGAACTACGAGTGACTTGATATCTCAATGGGGATATGTGGGCAATATAGACCTTTCACTAAATGCAGCTACAAAATTAAACAAAAACGCCAACCCTCAAAATTCATATCTTTCATGTTATAATAAAAGGGTATTCTATTCTTGAAATGAAGGGTTATAGCTAATAGAAGCATAGTTTAGAATGAATCGAATTTAAATTAATAAAACCTTCTTCAAAAAAATAAACGAGACTGAAATAATGTCGAGTGAATTATTTGTTTATAGTCCTTGTACAATTTTTGCTCAACACAGAGTTTGGTTCTCTGAAACCATTATAGCAATATCTTGGGAGTGAGGCCCCGACAAAACCTGTCACTTATTTCGAAGCGTATTGGGAAGATTCAACTTTCTAACTCCAAGAAGTCTATCTCAGTTGAGGCTGCATATAGGTATTCTGTAAAAACCTAAGGCCATCTCCAACCGAGGGCTGGCCAGATGACTCGTTTTAGCCCTCTAGTCCTCCAAGATATTAATATTTTAATGAACAGTACAGAGCCATATTTGCCTCCGTCTCCAACCGAGAGCCATAAGACCAAACATAATTTATTATTTAAATTTAAAAACTACAACTTAAATTCAAATCTAACGGCTAAGTGACATCAGCATGATAGTGGAGGATGAGCGAGATTAGTATATTGCTGGAGAGTCCGATGACGACCAAGAAGATCTAAATAGGTCAAGAAGGGCTCGTGCAAAAATATATGATATGCTTAATTTGCCTTTCAATCCAAGAATTGGTAGTATCTCTATAGATGAGTACATGAGGCGCTATAGAATGATACGTTCTCGTGCCACAAGCAAGTACCTACAACAGGATCTTGTTGCACATCCTTGGGCCAAAAGAAGCATGGAGTAGGCGTTTAAGTTTTATGTTGTTAAATGTTGTTTTAAGTTTCATGTTGTTAAATGTTTTATTTATTTATTTATTTATATTTTATGTTGTATAATTTTTATGTTGGTTAATGTTATTTAATATTGTTTCATATTGTTTAATGTTGTTTCATGTTACTTAATTTAATTTAATGTTGTTTCACGAATAGTAACAGCTAGTTGTTGTATTCAAAATTTTCATATAACCGACACGATTGCAATTCAAATTACTATCTGTCTAGCCGTTACTATTCGTGTCGGTCATAACCGACACTATTGCGATAAACAAAATTATTCTTGTCGGTTATATCCGACAAGAAATCCGACAGTTTTAAGCAAAATTATGGCCAGCTCGGGGCTGGCTGGCTGGCTGGAAGGGGCCAGCCCTCTGGCCCTTTCTGATTATGTGGGGCCCACAAACCCTCTGGCCTAGCCCTCGGTTGGAAACGGTTTTCGAACTATTTTCAGCTCTCTGACCTTCTGGACCCTTCGGTTGGAGATGACCTAAATAACTTTGCCGGACCTTATTGTTAGGCTTCCATCAGGGCATTGGCAAAAAAATAAAAAATAAAAAAATCTTGTATGTGGGCTTGTTTCTTACTCATGAGACTTAGTTTTTGTCTTTATTATATTGTATTTTGTCTTTTTCATTAAATTTTCACTTAGTTCAAGTTTATTCAAGTTCCCTACAAAGAATTGGTGAGTTTGAAATTCTTTACAAATATAACAAAGAAAGTAAAAGATGATTCAAAATTAATATATATTGACAATTATTTACAACTCAAAAAAGAAAATATAAAAATCACTAAAACTTAAAAACTCATCTGAGCTTATGTAAAAACAATGACTTTCTTTATATCAATTTAGAAATAGTGACTATTTTCTAACAGAAAAAAGAAAAAGAAATAGTGACTATTTATGAAAATATCAATCGAGAAAAAGAAAGAATCAAACAGGCCAAGACTTGCCGTCAGGTGCAAATTAGAAATTTAGTAAGTTATTTTGCTTGGGCTAGTTTTATTGAGCTGGTGTGATATTGAGTTTTGTCATAACTATTAAAATAAAAATATATGCACACTTTTGATTAAGATTTTTAATTAACTAATGTTATAGAGAGTAAATTTGTAGACAAAATTTTAGAAACTAAATGACATGAAAGTTGATGATTGAATTATTACTTAAGCATTGATAAATGTATTTTATCCTATTGTTGACACATCATTTTAGTTTACAAATATAGTTTCTCTAATATTACCCTTTAAAATATTTTTTTTATTAGTTTCTCTTTGTACCCTATTAGTACAGCATTAATACCATATTGTGAGGTATTAACTCGTGCTCAAACTCAAATTTTTGGACTAACAGATTTCATCAATTTTTTTTTTTAAGAGCTCTATCAAATAGGTTACTGGGCCCAAAATGTTAAGTAAAAGCCCTCCTTTTATAATTCCCTTTCATCCCCTCTTACTTTCTTATCCGTTCATTCTATATGCCAAATTGATTTAGGCCTCGTTTGGCAGGTCGGACTGTACTGACTAATTCAGTCGGATAGGATAAATAGTCGTCGGATAAGACTGACTAAATTAATCGGACGTTTGGTGTTGCATCGGATTAATTTATACATCGGATAATACGTCGGACTATAATAATTTTTTAAAATAATTTCATAGGATAAGTGTTGTTAAAATGAAAAAAAAAGGGAGAAAAACAGGTGAGAAAAAAAAAATTAAACATCATTACACAGACAAAAATTAGAAAATAAAAATAAAAAAGGAAGAGAAAAAAACCCAGATCTCTTCCCAGTTCCCAGTCGTGTCTTCCTCCCTTCACCATCTTCCCCACGCATCAATTCCCACCCTCCCATGCGAACCCACTTCCTCATTTCTTCAATCTCCCAAAACCCACATCGATTCACCAACCACAAAAAAAATTCCAGAAATTAAATATTTTCAAGGCTAATAAACCAAATTTTATCATCGGAGCCTAGCTCCCTTCCTTGTCGGAGCCCAGCTCCCTTCCTCGTTGTCGTCCTTCTCGTCGGAGCCTAGATCGGAAGAATTTGAATCATGATCTTCCTCCTTCAACCCAGGGAAGTATTGTTGTCCTGTCAGAGATCGAAGGCGAACGGAGGAGGTGGGAGGTGTGTGTGTGTGAAGGAGGTGGGAGGTGTGTGTGTGTGAAGGAGGAGGGAAGAGGGAGGAACAGAAAGAAAAAAAGACGACGACAAAGATGAACTTGAGATCCAGACGAGAGAGAGCAGGCGGGTGAGATAGTTGAAGGAGAGTCATGCGAGAGACGAACGGAGTGAACAAGAGAAATCCCACCTGACTAATAATACAGAGGTTTTGGACGGGATTCATAAGCGGGTGGGAGGGGTATAAAATAAGTGGGGCCGGATTAAATAATCCGGTGCTTATTTAATACGAAGCTCACCAAACACCTGTTTCGTATTATTAATACTATCCGGTAGTCTTATACGGTGTGCCAAACGAGGCCTTAAAGTTTTAGATTCCACCACGTCATCAACAGTAATCAGATGAATTTTGAATGATTCCAATTGGAGGGTGTTCATGATTCTCTCAGCTTGATTGTGTCAAAGTGAGATTTTGGGCTTATTTTGGTTTTTTTGGGCTTCAAGATAGTGTCTTTTAGGTTCGAGGTCTTTTGGAGATAAGTTGAGGACATCTCAAGCTTTAAATTAAGTCGTTTTGGGCATGTTTTGGTGCCCTGAAGGTCCAGAAATGTAGTTGTTTTGTGGCTGGGCATATTTCCTATTATTGATTAGGAATGTATTTTCTAATTATCTTATTCTATTATGTTTCATAGTTTTTAGAAGACCTTTTCTAGGAATAATTTTACTTTCTAGTAGTATAAATAACACTATTTAACCATTAGGGTTCACAGTGCACTATTTTGAGGAACTTGGCTTTGAGAGATTTTAACAATTCAAGTTTATTTACAAGGTGTTTTCTATCATTTTTCTATTTCAATAAAATTCCTTTAGTTTTATGATTATTCACAACTTTCTTTCTTTTGCTAGGGCAATGCAATAACCTTAGCATGAATATGTAGTCTTCATTCAATTGCTTATTACATTATGCATGCATACTTTGAATTATTAATTACAGTGTTTAAACTGTCTCTATGTCTTAATGTTCAGCTACCATTAGAATGTTTAGATAAGTAATCAGATGTAATTCGGTCGGAACATCTCCGGAGGATTGAGTATTGCTTATTGTGGTTAATAATTATAATTTCACCTAAAGCAAATATCACGTTCTTAAGGGTTGCATGATTTTTCAAAGGATTTTCAAAAAACTTAATTAGTCTTACATGTTCATATTTGATCTAAATATCATAGACGAATTGAATATTAGATATACGTTCTTTCTTGAATATCACGAGGACAAATAATATGTGTTAGGAAAACTTGACCTTCAAAGTTGCATGTGTAATTCATAAGTAGTTAGTAAAATTACATAGGATTGTTAAGGTGACGGCAGAACCCTAGTGTTTTGAATTTATTTTCAAAACTATTTTCTTACTTTGCCGGTTTCTTTAATCTTTTTAATCAAATTCGTTTTTAATATTTTAGGTCACAAAATTAACCTTTTTCAAACCTTGTTTTAAATAGTTAACTAAGAATTAGTTTAAATAGAAATATTCATTCAATTCGTGTAGGAACAACCTTACATGAGCATTCTAACTACAACTACTTTGTACTTTTACAAGTATTTTAAACGTTTTATCCTTACTTTTGCAAATAGTAAAACTCCTATCATCTCCCTTTTTAAGCAATCACTCCAGCTACAAATTTTATAAAAGTCACCATCTGGGTTGGATCCTATGAGTTTTCTGGTTGGATTTGAGGTGGAAAGGAGGAAGCTTTTCTTTCTTTCTTAGATAAATTACATTTTACCCTATCATGTTTGGTGTCGATTTCAATTCCTTACAATATCTTTAAAACATTTCAGTTTCATACATTTACTTATCATTTTATTTCAATTTCATACATCTGTTAGAAATTCCATTAAGTGATGACGTGGCAAATATGGGGTCCTCATTTAGGATGATGTGGCTGCCACATTTGTGTCATGTGGCTAAACACTTAATAAAAAATTTAAAATATTAAAATAATTAACTAAAGAAAAAAAAAGCCCAGAAATCGTCTTCATCTTCCTCACCCGAGCACCACCCCTGATCCCCATCACCCAGCCTTTCTCCCATTAAATCTAAACTCATTCTCAAATTCAAAAAAAAAAAACCAAAAACCTATCTTCCCCATCAAAACTCCAACTCTCCCTAACCTCTGCCGTCATCTGGTTTTCCATTCGACTTTCTCCTTTGACCACCCTTATCGACCGCACATACTTATCCCTTCCTTCCCGTCGACGTTGCATGCCTCAAACAAGCTCAGCTAGCGTGGCGTTGCAGATGACTCTCTTGTTCTTCACAGCCTGTCTGACCTTCTGGGTTTAAGACTCCAAGATCTCCATTTCCTCTTCGATTGCTTTTGAGATTATTAAATGGTTAAACGATCCGAAATTATGGTTAAAATTATTTGAGCTCAATAGGGTTAATTTGAGTAGTGTATGGACTTACAATTCTCTTTTGAGGTCTCTGTGTCAAATGGGGCTTCAAGATTTGCTAATTTTTATTTGTGGGTTCTGGAAGAAGTGCAGAAATTTATAGGGGTTTGGAGGGAGAAGAGGAGGTAGAAGGAAGAAGGAGGAAGGAGGAAAAGGAAGAGCGATGGTGTACCAGATCTGGGTCCTTGCAAAAGCAAGAGCTATGGGGGAGAAGGAGAGGAACAATGGTGCTCTGGAACTCGAGTGTCCATCTGAGTCTGGTTGAGGCGGTACGATGTTGACTGAAAGAAGAAATGGGCGGGGAAGACGATTTCTTGGTTTTATTTTAATTTTTTAATTTTTTACTTTTCTTTAGTTAACTATTTTAATATTTTAAATTTTTTTTATTAAGTGTTTAGCCATGTGGCACAAATGTGGCAGCCACGTCATTCCAAATGGGGACCACATATTTGCCACATCATCACTTAACGGTTTACTTAACAAACTATCTAATGGATTTATGGAATTGAAATAAAATGATAAGTAAATGTATGAAACTGAAATATTTTAAAAATGTTGTAAGAAATTGAAATCGACCCCAAACTTAACGAGATAAAATGTAATTTATCTTTCTTTCTTTCTTTCCTTTTTTTTTTTTTTTCAGTGGATAGTGGAGGTTCTGCAAGTGTGTCGTTGACCAAGTCACCGCTGTCCAAGGAGGAGAATTTTGCCATGTCTTCTGGGGACTGTTCTAACCCTGAGGGGTCTGGGCTCGAGCTCTGTCTTAGGTTGAGCCTTGGTAGTGGTGGTAAAGACAGAAAATTGGGCTTTAAAGAACGTGAGTTGGAATGAATGGCCGAGAAAGTAGGGGAGGATGAAAAATGAAGGGGAGACAATCCTGGTCCAACCAACGAACCAACCCTTAGCCTAAATCAAAGGTAATCTAATTACGACACAAAGTTATCATAGATGATAGCCCGAATCACAATTCAATAATTTTATATACTAGGACAAACCACTTTGCTTGCTTGGGCATGGTTATTATCTAGTGCTTTTTCTTGGCCATGGTTCTTATCCAGTGCTTTTTTCCGGGCATGGTTTTCTTTTTCTTTTTGGTAAGAGAAGAAAATCGCAAGACAAAGCTCCGAATACAACCCAAATCAAAACGATCATAGTTAAAACCCGAGTTCACAACGTCCCAGTGAAGGGAACATAATCATTGTGATGAACATGCATGGTTTTAAATCTTATGTGAGATAAAATTTCAAATCCTGACTCTTCCAAACTGTACAAGTTAATCACAATAAACACTAAATTTCAGTTTCACCAACATTATCAAAATAACATCATATGGTACTTTTTTTTTAACATATTGAACTTTTACATGGAACTGAACTGCTTTAAAACACTATGATTGAAGCTGCACCATGGAACACTTTGTTCCTACTTTAAAACACAAAAGAAACCCCAAACCAAAGAAAGAAAAAAATCAATGAAATATTTGGGATGAATATATCAATCACTTCCTTCTAGCCATGCCCACATTAGAGCCTTGGTAAGGAGACGACCCCATCTTCGATCCAACGAGCACCGACGGAGCAGCAGCGGAAACACCGCCTTCTTGCTTATTGAAGGTGGGAGGTTGGAATTCCGACCGTGTCCGGCGGTGAGACGAGCCCTCCAATGAATCCTGGCCGCTCATAAGAAGATGGTAGCTACGGTTGGAGTTGCTCTCAGAAACAGAAAAGGATCTGAACTTGTGCTGAGGCCTTTGCTTCTTGATTGCATGAAGCAGAAATGGAATCAAACCTTCCATTTTTTTGCCTTAACTTGCTAGACGATCTCTTGCCTTTGCTTATTGTCTTGTTGCAGGTTATTGAAAAAGCACTTTGTCCCCTAGATATGTATTGTGATTTATGTGTGGTATACAAAGTCCTTAGGAAGCAAAGACTCTATATACACAGACAACTGGGTAGGGCATGCGAGGTAGGTAGTATATACGGAATGACGCTTATGCCATTTCGTTGTGGGAAGATATATGGGAGCTTTAATAAAACACCCCTGGCACTGTTTACTTTTAACGAAAAACCACTTTTTTACCTTTAACTGTCACTATTCATTATACCTTCAAAAAGGACTTTTCATTAAAACTGTCACTATTCAGGGACTTTTCGTTAGTTTTCCAAAGATATTAGGGTTTCGTGGGGGCTTGAGGGTAGTTTCCGTGCACAGTTTCTCGAAATGGAGGGTTTTCATATTTGACTTCGCTAATATAATGGCGTGTCGTGGGACATTTGGTGGGATTGCGATGGCTTTGAATTTTTTTTTTTTTCACAAATAAATCTAAATTAGATCAGTAAGATTAGGCGGCCATACGTGTAGGATCACTATGGATTGCCTTGAAATCGACTAAACAAAATACATTGATTACTTAGTACTACAGTCTAGTGTTATTTCTCTTCACATGTAAGTGAGAGGTCTTAGGTTCGATTCTTGTTAAAAAAAAAATTGAACCACATTATTGCTAGCCCACTATGAAGTTAAACCCACTCTTGCCCTTTAGTGTAGATAATATCGTTTGTTCAATATATATATTACATGTAACACAAGAACACTGTCAGATGATGTTAGCATTTTGAGTTATAAGATGGATGAACAAGAGAACTAATATGTCTTATTTACACACTATATTTAAAAAAAAAAATCATATGTTTACATAATTTAAATGAAACAACAATAATATCATATAATGATGTTCGGGTTACACCCAAAATTTAATTTAGTCAAACAAGTGGAAAAAATATATAAGAAATATTGTTTTCTTGACTGTCCTTGAGGATTTGGCATGTAGTCATTTGTAAAATGGTAGTTGGTTTTCTCTTTTGAATATTAAACACAAATTGGTTTACAGGTAACAGCATGGTTGGATTTGCCAGAGTCTTTCATGGAGAGAAGCATCTTAGCTTTCACACCTATTTTCTGGGTTTTGTAAAGCATATGGGTCCCTTTTGCTAATCATTTGTTTTAAGGAATGTGTTATGAAGTATACACTAGAAAAATTTGCATATTCAATTTTTATTAGGCATCTTTCATAGAGAATGGAGTATTGTGGGAGGTTGTCACTCACATTTGTAGGACAACAGACATAAAGAATTGGGATCGCACGTAATTAAGAGGGAATGATTTAAAATATAAGAGATTTTTTATATGTATAATCAAACAGAACTTGTGATCTGAATGCTTGTAGTAATGTTTTTCTCATTTGAGAGAGGTATCCTTACATATATACAGGGAGCTTAAGGGGAGAAATTTTCATTTTTTCAAAAAAAAATTGGGGACACGCTCCCCACCGTTAGATTGACTTTAATGAAATTGTGTGGTTGAGATTAAAACACAGGCCACACAATCTCAACCACACAATTTCATTAAAGTTAAATCCAACGGTGAGAACCGTGTCTCCATTTTTTCAAAAAAATAGGGATTCCTCTTCTTAAGCAATTCCTATATATATATTATAGTATGCAGATAAACTCCCAAATTTGGACCCAAGACCTTAATGCTGAAGTTAGTTTAATTTGTATGATACCACAGCTGTCAAGCATAAATTGAATTTTATATGTTGAATTGGTCGCATACAAGAAGCTTGAGATTTAAGAGAGATTTTTCAGTGTGACAGTCACACGAGGTGGTACACCATGCGTTTTTATATAAATAGTAGGATATGTGTGTTAAAAGATTAATAACTTAAAAAATAAAATTTTTCACTGCTTATATAAAAACACATAGTATACCATTCGTATTTCTTTTACAACTAAATTTTTTTCGAGATTTAGTAGTCAAAGCAGCTTTTCAGTGAAGCGTGCCCACTTTGACAAATCGCACGACAAACATATGGATATATTACATGACACCGAACATAACATGTATATTAAAAGGGATTTGGATACTCTCTGGATCTCCTTCATGGGGATCCTAGGGATCAAGGTACGTGGACCGTTCATTAAAAATCGTGCGGTTACAATTAAATGATTTTTACGTAAAACGAGACTGCTTTATTTTTAAAAATATAAAAATCATTTAATTGTAGCCGCACGATTTTTTATGAACGGCCCTTGTTACTTGATCCCTAGGATCCCCATGAAAGGGATCCAGAGAGGGACTTGGATCGAGAGGGACTTGGATCCTCTCCGGATCCCCTTCATGGGGATCCTAGGGATCAAGGCCCGTGGACCGTTCATAAAAAATCGTACGGTTACAATTAAATGCTTTTTACGCAAAACGAAACTGCTTTATTTTTAAAAATATAAAAATTATTTAATTTTAGCCGCACGATTTTTAATGAACGGCCCAAAGGCCTTGATCCCTAGGATCTTCATGGAGGGGATCCGGAGAGGATCCAATTCCTCCAGAGAGGATCCAAATCCTATTAAAAGGTGCTAGCTAAAGCTAGCATTAATCACTCATACACGCTCATACGTACACACTGTTTTTTTAATTAGTTATGGAAGCGTGGATAACTATGCAATCTACATTCATCAAAGGCTACTAATTAAGGACTTCCTAAATACCAATACAAACCCCTTTATTTCTTTTATTTTTCTATAAATTATAGATCGTTAAACAACATATTTGCTTTACACCTTTTAAATAATGTCTCTATCACAATGCTTACTACCATGGATGATTATATTGCATTTAAATTGTAAGGTTATAGATTAGTTGCTGCTGTCATCAGGTTAAAAAGGCATCCCTCAGCTCTGCTTTTCCAGACAGTTTGACGCCGACCATATGCTTCACTCGGTGCTCACTTGGAGAACCAACCACAATTGTCTGCTTTCCAGTTACCAACTTCCTCTTTCCTTCACTATCCACAAGGCTCATTCTCTTGCACACATCCACCCCAATTGTCACATACTTTGTCACCCCACTCTTCATCTCCACCCTTTTAAATTCCACCAGCTACAACTTTGGTGCTCCCATCAACCTCCCCGAGCTTGCCGTTTTCCCATCTCTTGGCCCGTTGTTTTTCTTGCCTTCAGGAAGGATAAATTTTAAATTCGCGCAGTGTATATTTGACACATCAACTAGTTTGCCTCCCGAGTTAGATTCCGAACTCGGTTGAGAGGTTGAGTTGGAAAATAGAAGGTTATTATGATGAGTGGGGGTTAAATGAATGAGTAATGAGGAAGGTGCAGAGTTTATGAACTTGGTTAAATTTGAATAGCTTAGACCGTGACCAAACTCATAGACGGTTTTTTCAGTGTAGAATCTGTATGTTCTTCCTGGGAAGTTTCTGCTTGTGTTGGCTCTGGTGTTCATGTCTGTCATTGCCACTTGATCTGCATACTCCTTTGGGTACCATGTAAAAGGAGATCTTCCCGCTACACACGGTAAAAAGAAATTATCATTACATGAAGCCTAAGTCTCACAAATAGTTTTTGGGTTGTGCTATCCACATGCCCCCTCTTTAATTTCTGTCCTTTGACCCTGTTCAATTCATTCGATTTAACAAGTGAAAATTGAGAAGAGTTCGTAGAAGATAAAAAAGGATATGTAAATAAAACCGTCCTCGCTTTTTAATGTCAGACACTTATCAAAACTCATGTAACGGGTTAGTAACATCACATGACATAATGATAGATGCATTCAAAAAATGAAGAGAAGAACAGGTTAAAAACTCAAAACCTGGATTGTGGTCTCCAAATATGACTTGAGCAATGGCATCTCCTCCAGCTTGACCGGGATACCCTACCCATAGGATCCCCCCGCCTTTTGCTCAAACTTTTGGCAAAAGAAACATCAATTGGGCCAGCTGCCATAATTACTAGAATGACCTTTCCTTTTGCTGCACTAACTTGGTACACAAGTTTTTCCTGAAACCCTGGTAATGTCAAGTTCTCTCCGTCCAGCCCCTCAGCTTCAATGGACTGTTCAAGCCCCACTACTACCACTACCGCATCAGCTGTGGCAGCGATTTGAGCCGCTTCTCCAATGAGGCTCTCATCGGCACATTTCACAGCGTTACAGCCCCGTGCATATTTAACACCGGAGACATACTTCTGTACGCCTTATAAAGGACTAGTATAGCTACATGGTATGCCTGCGAAGTTGCTTATCATAGCAGTGGTGGCATTTGCATTAGGTCCAATAATAGAAAGGTTTTTTTTTTTTTTTGGACAATGGAAGAGCTCCTCCCTTGTTGTCAAGCAAAACTATGCGCTGCTTAGCAGCATCAAGGGGCAGCGCTTTGTGATCCTTGGTGCACACATTAGGAGGGCCAAGGTTTCCGAACTGGAGCAATTTTGGGTCACCATCGAAGAAGCCTAGCCTCATCAGGACTACGTAGTTGTATATCAAGGACTGATCTACCACAGATTCCTTCACTTTTTTTTCAAGTTTACTGCATCCTCAGTGTACTGTCACTACTAAACTTAGAACAAGTAGAGGCTAAAACATTTGCATCTATTAGTTAAAAATAGGGGCAAAAAATGAAGATTTTCGCACCTAATAGTAAGGAGGGGCGGATATTAAATTTGCACCTAAAAAAGGCGTTTCTATTGATAAATAGAGACGAAAGGGTACATATTTCCGCCCCTAATAGTTATTATGCCATGTAGGCAAGTGTGACGTGGAAAAAACATTAGGTGCAGATGTTGAAAGCTTTAGGGGCGATTATTAAGGCCCCTACTTTAATATTTGTATTTAATTGAGTTTTTATTTGTCATATTGCATTTTGGAAATTGTTTTAATTGAGAAACGATTTCCATTCCCCCATTAATTATTTGATATGTATTCTCACATTTTCAAAGTCAAGAATATTTATAATTCTTTTCAGTTCTTCAAAAATTATTATTCAAAAATAATATCATCAACAACCCAGATGAAGAAACAAGAACTACTGCCAACAAATTAATATTAAAGTTACATTCTTCAAGATTAGATACAAATGTTACATGATAGGAGTACGATGAATACATGCAAATCCAACCTAGTACATAACGTTCTCTAAAAGTTCTCTCAAAATCTAAATCTAATCAAAGACTTATTCCCTTGATTCAAACACATAACATGATTAATAGTCTGTCTTCAATCTCCCCTTGATGCATATGAAAAGTATGTGTTCCATCTTCCCTGTAAACACAAAACACAAGATCATAATAATTGTTACAAATTTTTCCAAAAATAAAAATACGCACTCAAATATGACCTCAATTTCCAAATTGAAAACCAAACAAAACCTACAAAACAAACAAAAACAAAAGAGAAAGTTCAAATTCAGATAGAGACAAGTTGGGTTCATAACGTAATCGCACAAAATATATACAAAACTTAAAATCAAAATAACTGGGTAAAGAAAAATAATGAAAATTATTACTTGTATGAACATTGCAGAACAAGAGAAAAGAAAAGAATAATAAACTTCAGAAATCAATCAAAGTTTTAAACTTTCTCAACCCCTAATGATCTCTTTATCTTGATTTCAATCAACCAATTCAAGCATTAAGAAATAAAGAAAAAGGAAGAACGAAAAATGAAAGGAAAGAACAAAGAGAAGGAGAAGAGAGAATGATATTGATACTTGATAGAGTGAATAAACAGCGCAGGAGAGAAGAACAGTTAATATAGGAAGAGATAATATCTGACTAGGGTTAGGTATTGATACATTTAAACGATAAAAATTAAAAAAAAACAAAAAAAACAAAACAGTTAGGGAAAGTGGCGATTGATAAGGTAATAGTTGGGATTAGGATAAGGGTATTAAATAATTAAATCTTATTGACAATAGGGGCGGTTGTTTCCCCTACTAGTTATTAAAATTAAGAGTTGGAAATTGTTCTCATATAAAGGGCTGATTTAAACGCCCCTAATAAAACTAATAGGGGCAAATAATATTTATGCATCTAATATCTTATTAATAGAGGCGAATTCTTCCATTTGCCCCTAGTTGATCGCACCTAATAATCACGTTTCTTGTAGTGTGTCCTAGAAAATCCCCACAATTCATGTTTAAATCTGCATATCATCACATTATAAAACATAGGATCAGTTAAATATCAGAGTGCGCGATGAACAAGACTACAAAATAATAGAAATTTTATTAAACAAACAAAAATGCCGAAACGGCTACAAAACCCTAAGAGGCTACATTGTGACTAACTTGCTTCTCAAACTAAATTACAAGAAATATTTATAGAGGACTAAACCTAAGAAACCCTAACTCGGATGGGATAGACCCAAGTCCTAAACTAACAAGCAAAACTCAAGTATTAAAATAAACCTAAATACTAATATTTTCCAACACCCCCGTCAAACTCATGGCAGTACACGACATGAGTTTGCCAACAAATGATGTGAATGCAAGCTTGTTATGCTAATTTTCGATGCCAATTCCAATACGAAATTCCATCAATGCAAGTTCAAGATTCCAAATTCCAATGCAAGTGCCAATGCCAATGCCAATGCTAATACCAATACCAATACCAGATTTCCATGCCAATGCAAATTCCTACTTCTGAACAAACAAACAAAAAATCCAATTCACCATGTACACAACGTCACTCGAGTGGTCACCAATCCAAGCACTCAAACGATCGTTGTGGGTAACAACAAGCTCCAATAGCAGGTTCCAAACACAAACCCAATATCAAACGTGGGCCCCAAACCAACAGAAAACAGTAGCCGAACTTAATAAGTTTGGCCCATCAACAAATTCTTTTCTCGGGCCAATCCAACCCATGACCCAACGAAACATGCAAGCCCAAAACAACTATCTGTTTCCAATTTTTCTCCCTTTTTTTTTCATACTTTACTAATATTTTCTGGGGTTTTTTTGTTCCAGAACGTAAGTTCTGGTCAGTGGGCAGGCTCGTAGGTCAAGTAGTAGTGGAGTCAGCGGGTCATGGTGCAGATCAAGAGTAGATGCAGATGAAGGTGGTGTCGCAACTGGTGGGCGGACGAAGCAGGTGGTGCGGTACGTGCAGTGCAGGCGGTGGCGACAAGAATGGCTTCGACTACAGATGAGTGGAAGACGACGGACGAAACTAATACCCAGTAAACTAACAAGTACAGAATACAAAATAATAGGAATTTTATTAAACAACCGAAAATGCCGAAACGGCTACAAAACCCTAAGAGGCTACATTGTGACTAACTTGCTTCTCAAACTAAATTACAAGCAATATTTATAGAGAACTAAACCTAAGAAACCCCAACTCGGATGGGCTAGGCTCAAGTCCTAAACTAACAAGCAAAACCCAAGTACCAAAATAAATCTAAATACTAATATTTTCCAACATGATCAATTAAAAGACTCTATTTAATTGTCACAAAATTCTCACAATTTTTTTTTTGCTGCAATTAGGGGTGTCTGTTAGTTCGAAACTTGATATAATTTTGATGGAAAGGAAATATTGAAATATGAAATAATTCTTGTCAAATCTAATTACCCAGCACATAACCCGAATACCTGCTTTCAAGGCAAGGGCTACTGCATCCTCAGGTGTTTCAGTATAATGGATAGCATTGTAATGAACTTCGATAGTCACGATCTGAAGCGATATATCTGCTCATAACATAAAATAGAGCAGTCAGTCGCAATGCTCATTTGATAAGGTTATAAATTTATAAAAAATAAATAAAAATAATTACACCTTCTGAAGCTTAAGAGACAAGAAATTACCCGTCTAGACCCCATTCACCTCTAACTACTCTTTGGAGGAGGTTCGGGTCAGCGCTCGTGGGAATGCCGTTGACACGATTGTAACACATCACACACTGCTTACATGGCCCTCCTGTACACAATTTTTGAATGGTGGCTGATATGTGTCCTCCATGTCCTCCTTTGTCACCTGCATTGAATCCAGCAGTCATGCATATATGGTCATTTGTACTAAAGTTTCTTGCATCATAAGAAACATGAATTAATTAATTTAAAATCATTAATGACGGTTAACAATGGATGGATTATGACTATGAAATACCATTAGTCATTACTGCCTTTGCATATACACCAATAAATTTATTTTCATCTAAATTAGAATAAAAAGTCAAAATTAACCCCACTAGATAGTTAATTAAAAAGAAATAAAAATAAAAATAAAGGTCATCTTAAAAAAAATGAAAAACTGTCACATGGTATAACTAATCTATCCATGTTATGACACTTGGATTAACTATAAAAACTATACTCTAAAACATAAACTCGTTGTTCGCTTATAGTATAACAGTGGATTAATTGGTTACTTGTGCGTCAAAGTGAAATTGATCAACTCTCCAATCATCCACATCATAAGCAGTGTAATGCTTGCAACAGCTTGAGACCTTCAGCCTATCACCACCAGCCTTATACCCTTCACTCACTTCTTGCATACCGTGGACAATATTCATTGCGTAATTCGACACCACTAGAGGGTCTTCGCCCGGTGTTTCTTGTCCACGACCCCATCTAGGGTCGCGAAATACATTATTAGAACTCCAATATGTCAACCCGGCTAGGCCAACATTGTACATGGCCATAGCCTCGATCGGCACAATTGTTGAAGAAAATTAGAGTACACAACTCTAACACAAGCGTTAGAGAGACAAATCAAGTAAATAAA
Organism: Crataegus laevigata; assembly: GCA_963580275.1. NCBI lineage: Eukaryota > Viridiplantae > Streptophyta > Magnoliopsida > Rosales > Rosaceae > Crataegus > Crataegus laevigata. The sequence continues at coordinate 20,575,921 of OY756941.1, read as the reverse complement.
TTACTTGTATTACATTCACAAAATATTACAACACATACTCTGAAGAACACATTCTAGAGGCTATGACACCCTCTCACTTCTAGAGACAAACTCTAGACCACTCACACTCTTCACAAGACTACTCACTTACAAGGCTTCTCACTCTCTTACTTAGCTTTCTCTTGGATTCCTCTCTTACTTCTTCTTGGTTGCTTTACAACACTTATACATACATATTTATAAGACATGTTTGCTGACTTATACCATCACTAGAACTTCTAGTGCATTGATCATGCACACACCCTTCCACCGACATAAGAAACATCCTAAAGATGTTAAGACTCGCCCAGCCCCTCAAGAAGCCCCAATCAAAGTGACAAAGGTCTATACTTTTGACATTACCAAGGCCGACGTAATTTTTGACCAGTTGCTGTTAGCAAAGATTATCAAGCTTTGGCCAGGACATAACATTCCCAAGGCCGAAGAATTAAAAGACAAAACATATTGCAAATATCACAACTCGAACAAGCATATTCTGTGATGCTATTCAGAACTGGATCGACAAAGGCAAGCTGAAGTTTTCTGAAAAACAGATGGTCGTTGATGCTGATCCCTTCCCATTAGTGACAGTTGGCATGGTAGACGCCCACTTGCCAAAAAATAAAGGAAAAAGGAATGTCGAGTTCGTTCTAATGCAGCATGTCATAAAACAAAATTCTCGGCCGAGACTCAAGATCGACTTGTTTTCTAATATGCCACCTATAAAGTTAACAGGACTTGCTGAAGTTAAAGCTATGCAAAGTTCCAATGAGGAAGAGTCTGATGGGCCGATGGTTTTGTGCAGCCGTTGTAAGGCACAAGTGGTCTTAACTGAGCGTAAGGAGAAACCACCACAAGTGTCGACAACATGGCAGCTGTTGACAGTTATGGCAACACCACGTCAGCCACCCGTAGTCGCGACCGCACCACCAAAGGTACTCGGCGCGGGCTAGCGCTAAAAGGTGTTCGACAAGTTCAGCCCCCAACCACGAGCTGATGGATCATCATCGGCCAGGCGACGACCTGACTTCAACACCTTATTTTATAATGAGGACTACTATTCGTAAAACTCCAGCAATTCCAGCTCATTAGCAAATCAAAAAACATTCAAGCCGACAGAACCACGCGACCAACAATGGTACAGTTACAACTCTCTAACCGGCATGTATACTGCACTATCTAAGTCTCAAAAACATCGTCGCCATTGGATGTATGGCTCGACGGCAAGCAGCCCAGGCTACTTCGGCTCCTAAATGGCAGCTGATAGAAACAAAGGGAAGTGGAGATGACCAACAACCTCTGGCAATCATGACTGAATTACTTCGTGGGAAAAAGGTGATTGATCACAATTTTGAAACCTCCATCGAGGAATCTGAGAAAAGGATCAAACTCCTTCTTCAACCTGAGGAGATTAAAGCTCGTTTTGAGCAATTCAGGAATGCAACAGAAAGCAAGCTCCCGTCATTGCCACCACCAGAGCCATTAATCAAGATACAACGGAATCTCCACCCTCATTTCCTTAGCGAGGCCTTAAAATACATGCGGGAATTTCACAAGACACATTCAGCCAATGATTTATATGGCCTACCAAAGGAGTGTCAAGAGGCCCTCGACTTAGCCTTAACTTCCCCAGACGCTGAGCAAATTATCCAGAAGATCGCTGATCTGGTAATGAAGGCCAGGTTCCAACATATACGCGAAGCTCGGGTACTCAGTTTTGAAGTCGATCCATGTACTGACATAGACCCTGCCGAGCTTCCCTTATCCCTAGAAGACCTTTAGTATTTAAGATACCATTTTAAAGTCTTCTCGGTAGTAGCTCTCTTCAGCCTTACAGCTGACGAAAAGGAACGTGTGGCATGACTAGATGCGTACCTCGACATAAGAAACGCTCGAATCGCTTATCAAGAGCAAGTCTGTAAGGCGGCACAAGCTTCAACGTCGAGCGATCTCAAGGGAGACACCTAGAATGATGTGGCATAGGCCGAAACGAGAGATGCTCAGGCCGAGGATGCTTAGGCCATTGTCGACACGAGAGATGCTCAGGCTGAGGATGCTCAAGAGTAAGGTACTTTGGCCAATGGCCCGAGATAAGACGGCCATGACCACATGGAGATTAGTATGGTTCATGTTCTGTTGGCTGAATTTCAGCCGACTACATCCCAACCGAATTCCCTGGACGGTGATGTCGTTGCCAAAGAGACGACACATGTTGACTTCATTGTTGGCGAAGATGAGGGGCCAGAGAGTAAACAAGACAAGCTTAAAGCAGCTCTACCTGAGTTATTTCCCCACTCTCCAGCTGCCAATTTGCAACATCTCAACCTGTTGTATGTCACGGCTCATATTGAAGGATATCCAATCTCCAAGGTATTTGTCGATTGTGGAGCAACAGTCAACGTTATGCCTATGTCCGTCATGCGAGTCCTACGACGATCAACCCACGAACTTATCCCATCAGGGACAACCGTGAGTAGCTTTGTGGGTGACAAGTCCCAAACAAAGGGCGTACTTCCTCTAGAGGTGAGCGTCGCTGGTCGCAATCACATAATTGCGTTCTTCATAATAGATTCAAAGACCGAGTATAACGCGTTGCTTGGCCGTGATTGGATTCATCAGGCAAGTTGTATTCCTTCATCACTATACGAAGTCCTTGTATTCTGGGACGGTAAATTGGTTGTAGTTCATCCAACTGACAACCAAGCGTTTGAGGCTAACATGATTCAGGCTCGTTACTATGATGATCACGTCGGCTACATCACCCTTCAAGGTTTCAATAAGGAAGGACGGCCAACTCGGATCTTAGTCCAGAAGGCCATTGAGGTAGCCGCTAAGACTGTGTAGCAGGATTCGGCGAGACTCAGATTAGCCAACTTGCTCGTCAATGCTAATTAGTGACGACATACAAGAAAAGTGTGGGGCTGGGGTTTCATCCACTAAGGAATGACTGCTGACCTATTGGTATGCTGTTTCCAAGCAACCAAACTCAGGCGTAAATCTAATTGAATTCCAAACTGAGGGAGACAATGATCTAGTTCTATCACTAGATAAAGTTCAGGCCACACCTGCCGAACTCGGGGATACTCGACCTCAGGTCAATGACCCCTTAGAAGAGATAAATGTTGGGACGACCGAAGACCCACGACCTTTATTTATTAGTGCTTTGTTACCCCAACTTATGAAAAACGAGCTTTGTAATTTACTTAAAGAATTTAAAGATTGTTTTTCTTGGAGTTACCATTAGATGCCTGGTTTAGATCAAAAGCTCGTCGAGCATGAGTTATGCATTAAACCCGAATGTAAACCATTCTGCCAACCACCTCAACGATTTTCAACTGAAGTGCAACTCGGCATAAAAGATGAAATCATTCGACTTTTAAATGTTGGTTTCATTTGGACAGCTCGATACGTCGAATGGTTGGCGAATATCATCGTCGTCTTAAAGAAAAATGGCGTTTTACGAATCTGTATTGATTTTTGAAATCTTAATCTGGTAACTCCCAAAGATGAATATACAATGCCGATTTTAGATTTATTAATTGATGCAGCAGCAAGCCATGAAATCCTGTCCTTTACAGATGGATATGCTGGTTACAACCAAATTTTCATCGTCGAGGCCGATCTTCACAAAACCGTTTTTCGATGCCCGGGGGCACTCGGCACATACAAATGGGTCGTTATGCCATTCGGCCTCAAGAACGCTGGTGCCACTTATCAACGAGCGATGAACACAATATTCCACGATTTAATTGGCACCACCGTCGAAGTCTACATTGACGATGTGGTGATTAAGTCAAAACGACGCTAGTCCCACTTGGATTATCTTTGACAGGCTTTCCTATGCATGCGCCGACACAACCTCAAGATGAATCCAGCTAAGTGTGTTTTTGGTGTGTTGGCCGGTAATTTCTTGGGATTTCTTGTACATCATCGGGGCATTGAGGTCGAAAAAAATAAGGCTCGAGCAATAATCAACGCTCCACTACCGACGACCAAAAAGCAATTACAGTAAATGCTCGGCAAGATCAACTTTCTTCGCTGATTCATTGCAAATTCGGTAGGGAAGATGCGAGCCTTTTCCACATTGTTGAAACTGAAGGATTCTGACACCTTTGAGTGAACAGCCCAACATTAAGAGGCCTTCACACAGATCAAGGTTGGTCTTTAGACCCCACATGTCCTTGTCCCACCTCGACGGGGCAAACTTCTTAAGTTGCATATCTCTGCGACCGAAGAGTCCATCAGCTGTCTTCTAGCGCAAGACAATGATGCTGGGCGCGAGCAGGCTATCTTTTACCTTAGCCGCAACCTCAAAGCTCCTGAGATCAATTACTTGGCCGTTGAAAAACTCTGCTTAGCTTTATTTTTCACCGCGTCTAAGCTTCGGCATTATATGCTCACATCTGTTACTTAGGTCATCGCCCAAACCGACATCATCTGTTATACGCTCACTGGGCCGATTGTCAGAGGCCGAATTGGGAAATGGACAATGGCGCTGTCTGAATTCAGTCTACAGTACGTCTCCCAGAAAGTTGTTAAGGGCCAAGCACTGGCCGATTTCTTGGCTCATCACCCGTCCCCATATGGCTTTGGAGGCGATGATGAAAAAATTGGCATGGTAAAGACCCGAGATAATTATTAGACAATGTACTTTGATGGCTCAAGTACTTCCATTTCAGCTGGTCTTGGAATAGTCATTCAGTCTCCAGAGCATCGTTTGTTGTATTTTTCTCTCCAGCTAGACTTTGACTGTTCAAATAACCAAGCCGAATACGAGGCCCTCATCATCAGCCTTAGTGTCCTTCACGACTTACAAGCACCTCGCGCCCTCATCCTTGGCGACTCAGAACTTGTGATTAATCAGCTCAATGGCACTTTTCGTTGCATGAGTTATACTCTGGCTCCCTATCACATGGTCGCTAGCTATTTGGCTGAGTCTTTTGATGGCATTACGTTCAAACATATTTCTCGAGTCCGCAATACTGATGCAGACGAGTTAGCCCAAATAGCCTCCGGCGCACAACTCATGGGTGTAAAATAGCCCGGGCGATACCTGTAATACAACAATCATACCCGACCCTGGTTAATCAATAAGTTCTCTAGCAGGAACATGTGATCCGAACACGAGTCATGTCTTTACCGTCGTTGTTAGAACGTGAAGAACCTGTCGAGGTTTGCACAGTCGAGGCGTTGCCAGGCGATTGGAGAAGGCCGATCATGTGATATCTTGACAACCCTAATGGCAAACACGACCGTAAGATAACGATACACGCCACGAATTATGTGTTGTACCAAAACGTGTTGTACAAGAAGGGTGATGATGGCTTGTTGTTGCTATGTCTCGGCCCTGAAGAGGCCGCCTAGGCAATTGCCGAGGTCCATGAAGGAATATGCTGAGCTCATCAGTCCTGCCGAAAGATGCGATGGGTGCTTCGCCAACATGGTTATTTCTGGCTGAGTATTCTAAAAGATTGTATCGAGTTTTCCCAGGGATGTGTGCAGTGCCAGATTCATGGTTCTATTCAAAGGGTCTCGGCCGAATCATTGCATTCAGTCACCAAACCATAGCCGTTTAGAGGATGGGTCATTGACATAGTCAGCAAAATTACACCGTCATCCGGGTTAGCAAAGCATGCATGGATACTCGTTGCCACAGATTACTTCACCAAATAGGTCGAAGCAAAATCATATGTCGAATTGACATCTAAAAAAGTTTGTGACTTCGTAGAGGAAAACATCGTGACCAGATTCAGTGTGCCAGAGACAATTATCACGGATAATGGTACGGTCTTCACATCCAACAGGTTTAAGGAATATACGGCGAATCTTAAAATTCGACTTGAGCAATCTACGCCATAGGCCGAGGTAAGTAATAAGGTTTTGATCGGTAACCTTGAAAAATGGTGAGAGAAAGGCCTGACATGTGTCATTTGAAGTTAAATGAAGCGTTATGGGCTTATCGAACCTCGTTTCGTTCGACCACTTGGACAACTCCATATGCATTAACCTATAGACACGATGTGATGCTGCCGGTCGAACTAAGTATAAACTCATTAAGGATGATTGAGCAAAACAGTTTGTTCAGTGCCGAGTATGGTCAAGCTATGAAACAAGAGTTAGAAGACCTAGAAGAAGCTCATCTTGATGCTTATAACTTGTTAGTCGCACAAAAGAAAATTGATGAACGAGCCTATAATCAACGAGTTAAACAAAAAACGTTCGGCAAGGGCGAATTGGTTTGGCAAACCGTGCTACCAGTTAGAAGTAAAGACCCTAGATTTGGCAAATGGTCGCCAAATTAGGAAGGGCCGTTTGTTATCCACAAGGTTCTCAGCAAGGGGGCATACCATCTTAAGGATCAGATTGGTTTAATTCACAAATTGCCAATCAATGGAATTTTTTTAAAGAAATACTATCCGACAACTTTGGGAATTGCGAGAATAAAAGTGTTTCATTTTATTAAATTGCAAAGGTTAGAAATGAAGAATTGAAACGACCTATGAGATTACATTCCTAGGGGGTCGGAGGAAAGTAGGCTTCAAGGGCAGCCTTTAGTTCTAGCCACCTCACTTCACCCAACTTGACTTGGGCCTGGCGTATTCTATTTTCGAACTTCATCTGTTTAATCGTACCGGCTGCGAACTCCGTCAATCTGGCCTTATGGGATTCAAAATTTGCTGCAAGAGCAGAGGTAACGGCTGATCTCCGACGTTAGAGTTCCGCGATCTGGTCATCAAGAATGGCCAGTTGCATTTTTTCCTTTTTTATTTCGTTAAGCTCCGGTCGAATGGCTTCTTGAGCAGCCATTGCAACCTTTAGATCATTGCGCTCTAGGATCTGCGAGGCCGAGAGATAAATGAAGTCTTGCAGCTTGGCGAAGATGTTGGATTCAGCAGCTGCACGAGCAGGTTTGGCCGAGGCAGTCGAGGGTCCAGCTGCGCCAGAAGTACTGGTGAGCAAGGCGTCGAGCTCGACCTTCCAAGAAGGCTGCACACAGAAACTTATCAGGATAAGTTGAAACAAAAGGAGTTGAGGAAAAGAGAAATGTCAAACCTGCCGAGAAGAGACTTCGGCCATGTCCGCTGGCTCATTGCTCGAGCCTAGAGAGCTTAATGGCCGAACCCAGTGTTTAAGACTCTCTCTTAATTCACGCGGCCAATGAAGGTTATCTATGTTCGATGGCTACTGAGGTAGCCGGGAGATATAGATAAAGCCCTTTCGGCGCATAGAATTTTTTGGTGAAATGAGAAAGAATGCACCTGACATTTAATATTTTCTCAATTTAGAATCCTAAGGCAGAAGACTGAAAAGGGGCAGAAGCAATAAAGGAACTTACAAAGGCTGAAGTGGCTTCTTGAGGTGTGATGCCGAGGTCCTCATCCTATGAGTGAACCGGTGAGTTCGTTGTTGCTTCGGGCTCGGTGAGGGCTCTTTTTCCACGATCTGCCACAGGAGGATCAACCCAGATGTCCTCGGCCACTTGAGGAAGGTTAAGAGAAGGAGGTCGAGGGCGACTGGTCAACGGAGTCTCGTCGATCTCATCGTCCTAAAGCAGAAGCGGTTAGTATCGTTAAGTCTACTGAAAAACAGGAAGATTTACCAATGACATAGTTATACCTCTTCCAAGATGATCGTCGTCTGTTTTGGATGTTTGGGGAAAGATTTCCCAGCCGGAGAAGCTACATTCTCCAAAACTGGTGCAGCGGACGGCCCTTGAGCCTTGGGATTCTCGACTTGTGAAGCAGCCGCAGGCTTGACCACGACCTGTGGAGCAAGTCAAATGGTGAGGACTGGCCCAATGGTATGAATTTTAATTCCTGTAACAGTTGAGGTTGACCACTTAACCGTTAGAGCCTGAACGACATGAGTAGGAGGATAAGGACTTGGAGTGACCGCTTCTATCGTCTGACTAGAGATAACGTGGATATCCCGCTCCCTTTTCTTCACCAATTTCTTGACACGCTTTTAGGGGCGGGAGATTCGCCAGCCGTCTCGACCTCTTGGCGAGGCCGTTTGCTTTGCAAGGCTGCCGCAACGGCCGCAGCCGCAACAATCATGACCATTGGCTTTGGCACACGACCACCTGAAGAAACGGAACCAAGTCAGTAGAAGCTAAGTTGAGAATTTAAAGAAGAGGTTTAGAGAGTTATATATCTTTGGTCGTCTATTTGGTTTAAATGGTAGAAGCCTTCTTGGGTCTGTCGTAGAAAATTTTGTTGACGACATCTTCGACCGGCATGCCGAAGAAGTCATTGGTATATTATTCCCACCAATCACCAAAAGCGTCGGTGCCAAGAGACTCAAGAACAGTAGATCGAAGACAGAACTTCTGGCACCGCTCTTGAATTTCTTTATTGGCGTCTGTGCACACTCTCTCTGAGGAGCCGGAGAGGCGTCTTCGGCTTAAGAGAGAACGAGAGGAGAGAAGATGCACCAGACAACCCTAGAGGTAGCCAAGCTGATGAGCAGTGAATTGGGGGTAGTAGACTTCCCAACTCGCTCGGTGAGCATCACAGCCAAGAGGAAGGTCGCGGGTGAACACGAATAATCCCCAAGCTTGAGGAAGATCAGCATCATCGTCTGCACTCCATGCTGATGTGAGAAGCTTGAATGACGAATGATGCTCTCGACGATGACAGCTCAAAAATTCGTCATTAGAGAGAACGTCGAGGTCGAAGAAGTATTTAAAAATTTCTTCAGCCTGGTGAGGAGGTGCCGGTTGAGAGGCCAGTTAAAGGCCGAGAGCTTCAGTAGGCGAGAAATTGGCGACCTCTGGCCGAATGGTGGCAAAGTAGACTTGCAGCTAGAGTTGGAAGACCTAAAGGGGACCATTCTGGTGCTGGTCGATCTTGTGGATGGTCGCCTCGGCCAGGCAGTGCAGAAGGTTGGCGAGAATGGCTGGGCTGAGCACTAAAGTGTGACCGCTCGCCAGGGCTTCGACCACCGGCATGTTCTCGACCAAACACTTATTGGACTTGGTACAACAACTTCCTTAGGCTTTCTTCTCTTCGGCTGACGAAATGGAGGTAGAGAGTGTTGTAGTTGAAGAAGTTTTTGTGAAGTTTTTGAACTTCTTCCTTTGACGGTTCTTGACCTTCTGTGCTCAACGTTTCGATGGCCTGTTCGTTGAAAAGTGCCTTTAAGTCAACATTGGACGGGTACCCAGAAATGGAGGCGTCGACTAGGATGCCAGAGGGGGAAGTCCCCAAGATGGAAATGATGTCGATGATGGTGAGGCCGAAGAGGCCGATAGGGAGGACCATGGTGTTGGTGGCCGAGGACCAGAAACTCAAGGCCGCCATCAAGAGCTCATTGTCTATGGCAATCTCCACATATGAAAGTATAATGGCATCATAGATGCCAAGAGCCTTCCATTGCTCGTCGAAGAGCTTTTCCATTCGGGCAACCCAGACTGCCCAGGTTACAGTAGTCGAGGGCCAAGAGCTTTGGGGCTTTACCGAGTCCCACTTTGGACATTTAAATCCTTGCAGTAAGGGTGGTATGCAGTTGTCTTTGAGAAGGTTGGTGATGGATGGTGGCACTGTGTCCTTGAAGAGTGGCCCAAGAATCTGGTGAGTGGTACTCTCATCTTCAAAACGCAGAGTCTTGATCGAGCATCGGTCGATGATTTTCTTGCATTTGTCGCACTCTTTAGAAAGCTTGGAAGTAAAGGAGGCCATGGGTAAAGAACTTAAGAAGATTTCTGGAAAGAACTTGGAAGGTTTCTGGATTGGGAACTCGAGAAATTGTTGGGTTAAGGACTGGAGAGATTTCTAGTTTGAAAGCTTGAAGAATTTCTGGGTTTCTGGAGAGCGAAAGTGAGAGAAAATTTAGAGTGTTGAGAGCGTAAGAGTGCGAATGAAAGAGTTTGAGTATTTATAGGCGTTTTGGTGGTAAGACCAGACGTTTTGAGTTTCAAAAATTGGGATAAAATCGATCGAGAAAAGCGCAAAACATTATGAATATTCGAGGGAATCTGGGTGAAAAGACCAAGGGTCTCACAATTTGAAAATGCACGATTGGTGTAGAGGCGAATAATGATGCAAAGACGTTTCAGTGGCTGTGCGTTTTTAGGTACATCATTAGGGCTGCTAAGTGAGCTAGGGTGTCGCCACGTGGCAGAAATTTCAAGAGATGGGGATAAGTAATCGTGCTTCATAAATGTGCGTGATTGAGATTTTCAAGGCAATTAAGTGGTTTCGCTTCTTTAAGGCTGAGGTTCGACCAGGGGTTGTAGGTCAACAACCTCAGAAGTGAGAGGGCAATGTTTGGGCCCAAAATATTGGTTTGGGCCGAATGGGGAGTATTTTTCAACCGAGGAGCTTGGAAGGTACTGTGAGATATTCGATTAATGGGCCAGCTAGTCAGGGTCGGCCAAATCCTATTAGGAATAGGAGTCGCCCCGATAGAGATCAGGGCGAAGTCCTATTGTGAGATGGATAATTAAGGGGAGGTGGAATTCTAGTACAGTGAGGAGTCTTGGCGAGACTGGGATACAGAGACGTGAATGAACGTGGCTGAATAAAGGGTTAGGTTCAGAATCCTAATGGATGTAGGAATGACCGAAATAAAGCTGGATCATGGTAAGGAGTTCTGATCCAGGTGGAGTTCCAATCCGATCAAGGGGGTTTGTTGCTATAAATAGAGGAGTGAAGGCACCATTCAAGGGACTTCTAACTCAACACACAAATCTGCCCCTGCGCAAACTCTCGCTCTATGCGAAACCTCTCAACAACCTTGAAATTTTTATTTTCTTTTTCCGACTTCACATCTTTAGTTTAGATAAACAGCATTGTGAAGGCAATCGGTGACATCTTCAGTTTGGATAAAAAAAACACTGTTGCCGTATAATCAGCTGACCTCGGAGCACCTTCAGTTTGGATAAACAACACTGCGTTGAGGCCGACTGGTTATCTATCCAAGTCTCGATCAAGAAGGATTTTCGAGTCTTTTTTGGCAGAGGTCGTCTCATTAGCCTTCTCAGCGAAGTAAGGTGTTACCAGGTTACTACATTCGGCACATTGAAAGCCAAATTGGATAATGAACTTTACAAAGATAGCAGCTTTGTCTTCAGGCTTTAGAATCTAGAGGCCGAGACGTGTTCTTTCCTCGGCCACAATCGCAGGACGTAGAAGTCAGCCGCGAGCATCAACACAACACATCAGCATATTTTACTCTCCGACCCAGCTCGGCCGACGAGTTGGCATGCCCCGCACATAACTGAGGGACTTAGTTAGCTTATTAATTACTCGGCCTGCACGCCACGTAGTCTAAGTAGTTTTTAGGATCAATAGAGGGGCTTTATAGTCCAATTCTTTTTTATGAAACCTTGAGGCACCAAACTCTCTTTCTGACTTTCTAATATTAAAGATTAAATATTAAAGATATATAAGAATGTAATAAAAAAAACAAAAGAAAACAAGCAGAGGAAAATCGTGAGAAGCAATACGTTGAAGACTTTTTTGGTCCGAGGGAAAATGTTGGTGACAGACTCCAGACCCTGTGGATTTCACTTGAACTGACCAAACTACCATTCAATCCCTTGGCGTGATTACAACGTTTCAGGGGCAATTTAGGAATCTCAAACAACGTCATAAGCTCCACCTGTAACTAATCAAATTTAGATTAATTTCCTTTAACTATAAAATTAAGAAAAAGTATATTAGTGGGAGTAAAAGACATTGATGCAGAGCAATAAAAGACAGTGGAGATCTTATTAGCGTTTCCAACTTCTCATACATATTTCAGAAATCCACAAATTCACCAGAACCCAGTTTCTATTTTTTCCTAAAACCCAACAACTTATGATAAATTGAAAAAAAAAAAGAAAAAAGAAACGAGCTTTATATCTGTGTGTTTTCAGTAAATTCGACTCCCAAAACCCCCCCTTTTTTTTTCCTGCTATTCTCTGGAATGATGGAGCTTCAGAGATCAGCAGCGCTGAGATTCTTTCTAGGGTTTCTGCTGCTGTCTATGGCGAATGGGAGATTCGTGGTGGAGAAGAACAGCTTGAGGGTCACATCCCCGGATAAAATCAAAGGCACGTACGACAGTGCCATTGGCAACTTCGGGATTCCGCAGTACGGAGGCAGCATGGCCGGCGCCGTGCTGTACCCGAAGCAGAATCAGAAGGGATGCAAGGAGTTCTCTGAATTTGGGATTAAGTTTGAATCGAGACCCGGAGCTCTCCCAACTTTCGTTTTGGTCGATCGTGGAGGTACCCATTTCGTAATTTTCGATGGTTTGATTTCTTTTGTGAGTTTTGAGGTTCAATTTGATTGCTTTGGTTAATTTAGGAGGTGCCCTTTTTGTATTTTTGAGCAATTTGATGAGTATTATGAGTTTTGGGGTTCAATTTGCTTGTTTTTGTTAAATTTAGGAGTTACCCTTATTGTATTTTTGCTAATTTGAATGTTATTGTGAGTGTTTCCGGTTTGAATGGTGAGTTTTGGTTCGTTTTGGGGTAACTTTGAGTAGTTTGTGTGCTATTGAAAAATATAAGCTTCAATTGGTCTGTTTTAGTTGGATTTGGAGATGCCATTTTTGGCAAGTCTGAATCAATTAGCTCTTCTTTTGGTCAATCTTGCAGACAGTCATTTCATAAGTCAGATTAATTTGTTTTTTGTTAACAGAAAGTCTTTATTGTTATTGTTTGTATCTGTAAAAGTTGCCTATATTAAATTAAAATCCTACGTTAGTGATTCTTTAATGTACATATACATAGCCCCCCCTTTTTAAGTCGGCATTTCTTGTGTTAAAACTGTTGCTCGTGCTTTCCAGATTGTTTCTTTGCCTTGAAGGTTTGGAATGCCCAGAAAGCTGGGGCTTCTGCAGTTCTTGTTGCTGATGATATTGAGGAGGCATTAATAACCATGGACTCACCTGAAGAAGATGGTTCCACTGCCAAATACATTGAGAACATAACAATACCGTCTGCGCTCATTGAAAAAAGTTTTGGCCAAATTTTAAAGAAAGCAATCAATGCTGGTGATATGATCAATGTGAATCTCGACTGGAGAGAAGCTGTTCCGCATCCAGATGATCGTGTGGAATATCAACTGTGGACCAACAGCAACGATGAATGTGGGGTTAAATGTGACATGTTGATGGAATTTATAAAGGATTTTAGGGGTGCAGCCCAGATACTTGAAAAAGGCGGTTACACTCAGTTCACACCTCATTATATAACTTGGTACTGTCCTCAGGCATTTACCTTAAGCAAACAGTGCAAGTCTCAGTGCATCAATCATGGAAGATATTGTGCTCCTGATCCAGAACAGGACTTCAGCAGTGGTTACGATGGTAAAGATGTGGTTCTTGAAAATTTAAGGCAGCTATGTGTTTTTAGAGTGGTAAATGAGACCAAAAAGCCTTGGGTATGGTGGGACTATGTAACTGATTTTCAAATTAGATGTCCCATGAAGAAGAAAAAGTACAATAAGGAGTGTGCTGACGGTGTCATTAAATCTCTTGGTAAATCATTATATATTGCATCTGATGTTTCTTAGAAGATTAATGATTAATGTAGAATGAGCTTCTAATATTCATGTGACGTGTTGTCAGGGCTTGATATTAAGAAGATTGAGAAGTGTATGGGAGACTCTAATGCAGACTCTGAAAATACTGTTCTGAAAGAAGAACAAGATGCTCAGGTATTTGTTCTTTCCCTTTTATTTTCTATTTTAAGATTTGTACGTGGTCCTTATAGATTTGGAAAAGCGTATGATAGGGGTCCAAGAGAAATTTTTTTTGGAGGATTATAGAGAAGAAAAGAGTACAAGTAGCATATATCCAAGTAATAAAGGATATGTAGATGGAGCAAGGAGTGCAAGTTCAGTGGGAATGGGGGCCCAAATGAGATAGTGGTGAGGATTGGAGACCAAGCAGTACCAAAGAGTAAAAGATTTCATTATCTGGATCTATCTTGCAAAATACAGAAAATTAGATGGAGATCTCAACCATAGAATGCAAGTTGGATGGATGAAGTGGAAGAATGCATCGGGTGTGTTGTGCCATTGTCGTATGCCACTAAAGCTCTAGGGAAAATTTTATAGGACGACAATAAGGCCCGCGATGCTTTATGGCATAAAATGTTGGGGGGTCAAAAAGCAACTCGTGCAAAAAATGAGTGTAGCGAAGATGAAAATGCTTCGTTGGATGTGTGGGCACACAAGAAATGATAGGATTCAAAATGAGGATATCCAAGGTAAAATAGGAGTGACTGCAATTGAAGATAAAGATGAAAGAAAATCGGTTAAGATGGTTTAGACACGTGAAAGAAGATGCCACTATGAGACATAGGCTTAGGCCAAAAGGGGTAGAGGAAGACTTGGGTAGTCTCTGAAAGAGACTATAAGAAAAGATATGGGGTACTTGGATCTAACGGAAGATTTGGCGCAAAACGAGTGCAGTGGCATTCTAGGATTCATACACCGACCCCACCTAGTGGAATAAGGCTTGGTTGTTGTTGGCTCTGCAGTGTGATTCTTTGAATTGGTGATATTAGTTTAGTTATTTATACTTGCTTGACAAGAACACTCTTTGTAGGTTGGAAAAGGATCAAGAGGTGATGTAACCATATTGCCTACCCTTGTTGTCAATAATCGCCAATACCGAGGTTTGTCCTTGTTTTTTGGTTTCTCAGATAACAATTGAGAAGCTTCCACCTCTAAACTATTTGCTTGCAGGCAAGTTGGAGAAAGGTGCAGTTCTGAAGGCCATCTGTTCTGGGTTTGAGGAAACTACTGAGCCAACCGTTTGTTTGAGTACTGGTATGCCCCTTTTGTTATCGTGGTGTTTCTTATCTCTTTCTGATTGTTTTTATTCCAAAATTAAGTTGTGGTTTACTATTTATTCATGGTAGATGTGGAGACGAATGAGTGCTTGGATAATAATGGTGGTTGTTGGCAGAATAAAGCAGCCAACCTCACAGCCTGCAAGGTATAAATTGTAACCTATTGGCTTATCATTTATCTTTTGAAAATTGAAAGAAATGGGTATTCTAACTCTTGCTTTTGGTGACTATGGTTTGTTTCCTCAGGATACATTTCGTGGAAGGGTATGTGAGTGCCCTCTGGTTGATGGTGTGCAATTTAAAGGAGATGGTTACACTAGCTGTGAAGGTAACAATAAAAGATACCCTAAAACTGCCATAAAATTTAACTAGGGAAGCCAAATTTGAGGGAATTAATCTGCACATAGTTTCTTTTATTCTTCTTCATTGTAATAAAAGAATAGCTCAGGTTCGCCTAAAAAAATGGATAGCTCAGATCCTTCCTTTTTTTCCAAACATATTTTTCCTTGTTCTGCATTATGACTTTTCGTTGAGGAATATTACCTTTCATTTCCAGCGAGTGGGCCTGGGAGGTGCAAGGTAAACAATGGAGGTTGTTGGCATGAAGCTCGAGATGGGCATGCATTCACTGCTTGCACAGTAAGTGGTTTTGTGCATTCCCATTTTCTGTATAAGACTGCCATTGGTGTATGCTTTTCGCAGGCGATATAGTGTTGATAGATGAAACTCAGGAAGGGGTAAATGCAAAGCTTAACCTTTGGAGAGAAGTGTTGGAATCTAAGGGTCTTTGCCTTAGTCGGTCAAAGACAGAATATATGGAGTGCAAGTTCAATGCAACTGGAGGTCCAATCGAGTCAGGGGTGAGGATTGGAGACCAGGAAATACCAAAGAGCGACCGCTTTCGTTACCTAGGATCTATCCTGCAAAAGAACGGAGATTTAGATGGAGACCTTAACCATAGAATACAAACTAGATGGATGAAGTGGAAGAGTGCATCTGACGTGTTGTGTGATCGCCGTATGCCACTAAAGCTCAAGGAAATTTTTTATAAGACGGCAATAAGGCCGGCGTTGTTGTATGTTATGGAATGTTGGGCGGTGAAGCACCAACATGTACATAAAATGGGTGTAGCAGAGATGAGGATGCTTCGTTGGATGTGTGGGCACACAAGAAGGGATAAGATTAGGAATGAGGAGATTCGAGGTAAAGTAGGAGTAGTCGAAATTGAAAGAAAGATGAGAGAAAATCGGTTACGGTGGTTTGGACATGTGCAACGAAGGCCTACTAAC
Organism: Crataegus laevigata; assembly: GCA_963580275.1. Lineage (NCBI taxonomy): Eukaryota > Viridiplantae > Streptophyta > Magnoliopsida > Rosales > Rosaceae > Crataegus > Crataegus laevigata. The sequence goes on along the minus strand of OY756941.1, from coordinate 20,559,820 downwards.
GCCCCGGTTAGAAGATGCGACTACAGGACAGAAGTTCAGGGCCGAAGGGGTAGAGGGAGACCTAGGAAGACTTTGGAAGAGACTTTAAGAAAAGACTTGGAGTATTTGGATTTAAGGGACGACATGACACAGAACCGAGCACAATGGCGTTCTAGGATTCATATAGCCGACCCCACTTAGTGGGAAAAGGCTTTGTTGTTGTTGTTGTTGTTGTTGTATCAAATAATTGAATTTTAAGTAAGGTTATTTTCTGGACAGGATAATGGAGAGGTCCAATGTCAGTGTCCTCCTGGGTTTAAAGGCGATGGTGTTAAAAGTTGTGAAGGTAAGAAAAATTATCGCCTTGGCATGTCCTGTTGTTGGTTTTCAACTCAGAATAAATCTACTATGTTGTATACATCTAGAAAGACGTGGTTCAGACCACTTGAAATTAAGTATGCGCTTCCTTTTTATTTTATTTTATTTTTTAAAGTTTCATTGTGAATCAGCATAAACTTACAAATGGATTAATGTCCTAGTGGTGCATCAAGACAATCTACAGAAGTTGTTAACCTTGCTATGCTATATTGAACTGAATGGTTTGCTTTTATATGCTTATGCATGAAAGATCTACTGGAGTATTCTTCTATGACTTCATATTTTAACCGTAGACTATGGCCTTGCACAAATAGGAGGCAATGGGACTCGCAACCGAACTGCAGTAATATGTAGAACCCACGAATTTTAGGTCACAGCAATTATGCCCCTAGCTCTCTATATTTATTGTTCTCCTTAAGATGCTTTGGTGTTTTAAGTTTCGAATGATTGAGGATGGGGAAACAGTAAAAGTCTCTACAAGCTAGGTTTTGGAGCTTCTCATTCAGTTGGTTTGCACCCTACTGGTTAAGTTATACTTGAACCGGCCGTAAATCTTATAAAACTACATGTTATAGATAATTTAGTGAAATTTAGCTTTATCCAAATCATTGTGGTAAGCAAGTGGGTGATCCATGTCAAGCAAATATCCATCTGAATGGTCATTTAATTTTGTTCTACATTTATGCGGTCAACTAGAGATCAGTGTAGAGGTTTTGTGGCATGCTGAACTTCTTAACTTGTCATTAATCAAAGTAGCCAATATGACATAAAAGTAGATTATCATCCAGAATCTTTGCAATGAAATATCTTGGATCTAATTGTTGCTAATTTTATTTTATTTTATTTATATTTTTAAACTTAGATATTGATGAATGCAAAGAGAGGAAGGCCTGTCAGTGCCCTGAATGTAGCTGTAAAAATACCTGGGGGAGTTATGATTGCTCGTGCAGTGGAAATCTTCTGTATATCAGGGACCATGATACCTGCATAAGTGAGTCCAGCAACTCCAGCTTTTAACGTTTACAAGTTCTGAATATAAATTCTGTAAGTGCTTATTCTGATGTACTCCCCTTTGGTAATCTGCAGGTAAGGCTTCTGGTGGGGGAAAGTCTGCCTGGGTTGCTGTGTGGGTTATTTTATTAGGCTTAGCGATGGCTGCTGGTGGGGCATACCTCGTGTACAAATACAGATTACGAGTGAGCTTTCTGTGCTTTATTTCTTCATTGCAGACTTCATGTATATCATTGTTAAGTCTGGAGTCTCCTATTAATTGTGGTATTATTGGATCATCTTTAGTGGTTGTCCTGAAATTGTATTTATCGATGATCAATGCATCAGGTGAACTCTGGTTGTGCATGGGTTGTGATGCAATTGTTTTAATTTTGAATATCTAAAACTTGAACATGTTTTAAGCAAAAAGGAAAAGATAGAACATTTCCATAGAAGTATAGAACTCATGGTGAAGTACAGTGGAACCATATATACTTAGTGGCAGGGCTGCATATTGATGGGGTGTTGACCCCAACCTATTGGCAGGGAGATGGACTGTCATGCATTATAATTGTCTGTGTTTAGTGAAACCCCATAAGTTACCGGTTATATAATGGAGCAAATTTGCATGCACATACATGGGTTTTTGTATGTGGGTATATTTTGGGGAAATGTACTGTCTTGCATTACAATTGTCTGTGTTTAGTGAAACCCCATAAGTTACCGGTCATATAATGGAACAAATTTGCATGCGCATACATGGGTTAATAGTATGTGGGTAAATTTTAGGGTCAAAATTGACAACAATCTTCCTACTGTCTTTAATTATGTGTCTTGTGTGGTTGACTTCAATGTACATGAGATTTACGATAGTATGAGAGTACTAACTATACCTATCACACCATTGATTTTGGTGTGTTGAAACCTTCATGGTTAAAGACTGGCTGTGTCTCGGACTACAAAATCTACTTTGCTTTGCATTCACAAGTCTTTTAATCAACTTTTTAACCTGTGAGGACTGCTATAGTTAAACGATGATTTTATTGTGGGAGTTAATTAAAGTGAGGATACAAAACTTTTCCACTTTTTTGTTGTTGATTCAGGTTGCTGATACTTTCAATTATATTTTTGCAGTCATACATGGATTCGGAGATAAGAGCTATAATGGCACAATATATGCCTTTGGACAGCCAAGCCGAAGTTCCAAATCATGCGAACGAGGAGAGGGCATGAAGATGGAACCCCAGCGCAGCATGGATATGGATTGTTAAATCTTTCTTTTGTAGTCTCGAATGTTTGTTTGAGCATAATGTTTCACATTTCTCTACGTTGTATCGGACTGTAAATGAATGCAGATTAGAACGTCTTGTTTCGTAGGACTGTAGCATGCCAATCCCTTGGAGTAAGGTAGATTGCAAGGAGTATAGGTCTAGTGTTAGAAAATGTCTCTTCCCATCCTCAAATCTTGAAATCCTTTCCGTTTAGTTAATCTGTTGTTATTCTGTAACTTGCTATTGCCTGAAAGTTGAGATTGACTTCATGTTATAACTTATACCTAATTCATGTTATAGTTATCATTTTTATGCTAGAAACAGTTTTGTTTTGATGTTCTTTGCTTGCTGTTATTGTGGTTTCCTAAAGGTCCGTTTCATAACCATTTCGTTTTTAATTATTATTTTCTAGCTACAGAATTGATAGGATTAAACAAAGGTTGGTGAGTGGAGAAAAGGTGTGATAATTGTTTTCTTGCCTAAGAGCATCTCTATCACCACCTTTGAGTACTCATTTAAGGATTTGAAGAGAATCTTTGTATCCCTAAAAGAATATTGCCTTCAATGGGCGAGTCCTTATATTAGAATTCCTAAATTTGAAGTTTTAATAGATTTTAGATGATAATTTGATTATGTGCATATTTTTTGTTTATGTTAACATTTTTAAAATTAATTAAAGGCTTAAATGTGAAAAATGGTCCTTGTGTTTTACTCTATCGACCAATTTAGTCTGTGTTTTCAATTTGGCCAAATTGTTTCCTATGTTTACATTTGTTAGCCAATTAAAGACAATCCGTTAAACAGCCATTAAAATTGATATGTGCCGAGCACGTGAGAGGACAAAAATGTAATTTTATGTACACCTACTAAACATATACAATACATATCTTTAGAAATTGATGCTTCGTTCATTCAGTTGAGTACTATGCAATTTAGGACATGTCAATTTTAATTGTCTTTTAACGGATTGCCATGAATTATCTAACATATGTAAACACAGAAATCAATTTGGCCAAATTGAAAACACATAGACTAAATTGGTCGATAGAGTAAAACACAAGGACTATTTTGAAATTTAAGCCTTAATTAAAAGTGTAAACACAAAAATTCCTGAAACGAACGAGACAAGAACACGTATACAAAAATAATATTTGTATTAATGATTTTGTTTAGGTTACAATCTCTATGTGATTTGGTCATCTGATTCGATCTCTGTAAGATGTTGGTTTGCTGATTTGGTTGATCTAAGGGCCGTCGGGGCTTGATCTTGGATGAACGGTTGATGAACGATGAATACTTTCTTCAAGGGGCGTCGGGAGCTTGATCTTGAAGGAGATTTTGATGAAGAACAAAGAGAGCTTTCTTGATCCTTCAGAATTTGCTTGAGAGCTTTAGAGTTTTGAGTCTTCAAGTCTTTGGTTTGACGTGAATTCTGTTCCAATTTGGGAGTAGAGAAAATGTATGTAAAATTCCCCCTTGATCTTTTGATGGAGAAGCCTATTTATAGGCCTTGAGAATGAATCACTACCATCCATTTTGTTGGTGAGAATGAATCACTACCATCCATTTTTTTGTTGGTGAAGTAAGTGGATGATGTAGATGAAATGAATGGAGGTTGTAATTTTGATGCTTTGATCAACATTTATTTCACCAAAATTTCGATGTTTACAGTTGTAATCTTTAATGCATTGATCAACATTTATTTCACCGCAATTTCGATGTCTACAAATGCCCCCACTTCAGGGCGTGTTGTATACACGTGCTTGTCACATGTAGAAGATGCGTTTTGAAGTCCCTTAGTGTAGATGCCGATCTAAGAGCCGTCGAGGCTTGTTCTCGAATTGATTTGGAAGTTTCTTCAAGGGTTGTTGAGGATTGATCTTGAATTAATTTCTTCAACTTTGCTGGGGACAAATCGGCACGTGTATTTGTTGTGCTTGTTGACTTTCCACATACTTCATCTTGAACTAGATTTGATTCAAGGGTGTTGGACACTTGATCTTGAATCGGGCTTGTGATTTCTTCAAGGGCCGTTGATGGCTTGATCTTGAAGAAACTGGGACCACGAGCAACTTTGTATGGCAAGTGATCTTCGGCTTAGTTGGGGATGAATCAGCACCTACAGTTGTACGGCGAGGCTTTGTTATTCGGTGACGGGGATAACGATAGGCTGTTGAAGCTTCTCGAGCTCTTGGATTCAACTCAGACTCCTTCTGCTGGGTTATATGATTCTGTAGGGAAGGGGGTCATGCTATAATGATCTGTTATGGCTCACCATGCTGCATTCTTCTCTGCTTGTTTCTTTTGCATGGCAGGCAGGCATGAGGTGAAGTTGATGGTCTGTTTCTCTGTTCAATCTTTCCAAGTGCAGACTGATTGCTCTCCTTCCAAGTGTCGGCTGCTTGCTTTAGACTTTGATGATATGAGATACTTTTGCTTTTGAAGAAGTAGCTTTCCACGGGTTTGATCTTGAACTGGGCTGGACGGGTTTTTTTTTTTTTGCTAGACTTCCTCCAAATGTTCGAACTTACTCCGTTTATCGGGAGCTGAATTTCATTCCAAGGTGGTGGACACTTGATCTTGAATTTGACTTGTGATTTCTTCAAGGGCCGTTGAGGCTTGATCTTGAATTTAGATAGGACTACGAGCGGTTTCGGGATTTGAACACTTGGTAGGCAGGCACGAGGTGGAGGTGATGGCTTGTTTCTTTGTTCAATCTTTCCAATTCATATTAAAGAGGGTTAGGGGATGAATCAACACGTGCAGTTGTTGCGTTTGCTGATGATCCATATGATTGATGCTTCATTGTCACTCGTCTTGTCTATTCTCTAGGCAGATGCTGATGAGTACTCGAGAGCAATGCTAGGTAAGTAATCAGGCAAAGGTTCTGAGCAAACAGCTCAAGGTTGGATGCTTGATTTTAGGTTCTGACTGATTACTCTCTTTCTCCCTGTCTTGCAGGTAAGAGCAATAGTAAAGGAAAGAAAAGAGAAAAGAATGATATGTGATACCTTTGCTTTCGACCCTGATGATATGAGATACGTTTGCTTTTGGAGAAGTAGCGGATGAACCAGCACATATATTGGTTGCGCTTGTCTCCGCGTGCTTCGATGTATCAATTTTACTTGCCTTATCTGCTTCCTTTGCAGAAGTGGTATTCTCTCTAGTTTTTCCCATACAGATTTGACATATTCTCTTGTAGTATTTGCCCTCTGATGCAGCAGTTGAATGCAAAACTTGCATTTGAATGGTCATTCAGAACATCACTTCTCGGCGGCTCATCATGCGGAAGTTTGAGTGGAAGTTACGACATATTGCTTTTCTTTATCCTTGTCTTGCAGGCAAGTGCAAGGGCGAGGAAAAGAACAGTGCGATGGCATGATATGAGATACTCTTGCTCTCAACCCTGATGATATGAAATACTTTTGCTCTTGAATGAGAAGGTATAAGATCTTGACGTTGGTATAAACTCTTTGATCGAAAGGGTTTTCCGGCTGAGCGAATGAGTTGATCTTTTTGAGTAACTTGATTGAAGGGGTGTTCTCAGGGTTTTTTGAGTGACTTGATTAGAGGGGTGCTCTCGGAGAGGAAGAAGACTGAGTGTGTTTGCAAGGTTTGGTTGCAGAAGCATCTTTGGCAAGGAAGAACAATAGGCATTTTGGACGTGTGCCTCGCCATAGAGGATGGAGGTGACCTATATAGGAAAAGGTGTAACAGCAGGTAGTGCGCGGATGTGGACTTGTCGCTCACGCCTGTTGGCAGAAGTTTGGTGGTTGAAATTGTGGACTTCACGCGCTTTCGACTTTGTTAGAGATTTTTGACAAAGTTGCATGTGATATCTAAAAAAGTTGAGATTGCGTCTGAAAGGAGTTGACGGATTTTAGGTAGGAAAATCCAGCTTTTGAAATTTGGGGAGTGGTGTGCTTTTGACTTTTGAATAGGTGGTTGTGTCGCTTCTCATTTTATAAAGGTATTGATTGTATTCAAGACGCACACTTTGAAGATTTCTCGCCTGTGAAAATTATCTTTGTCATATTTCTGAGATCTTACTCCATCCAGCCATTCTCCTTTATCATTTCTGACAATGGCTTGCTCATCTAACATTTGTTTAGATTTGAGTCTTGGGAACGATTCAAATCTTGGCAATGATATAGGCGCGCCGCGTCATGGTGATATATGGCGCCCATCCTTCTTATCTTCTAATGGCCCTCTTACGGTTTGAGACTCCGTGATGAGGGATGCAACAACAACTACGGTAGTAGCCAGGAACCTCCTCACCCCTAAAGATAACAGGCTGCTTTCAAGACGGCCCGATGAGTTGGCCGTCCAAGACTCCCTAGCTCTCAGTGTTCAGTATGCAGGCTCTGTGTCAAACATGGGCCAACGCCTACTTGCTCGGGCTTGCCAAGTTGAGTCATTGATGGCCGAGGTGGCAACTCTCAGTCAAGAGATCAGGCAGCTTAAGCGCGAGAATAGAGAGTTGCATGTGCTGGTAAATAATTATTCGACGGGCATGAAAAGGAAGCTTGATCAGTTGCTGGACTCTGAAGGTCGAATTCAAAGTGACCGTCAGAAGTTTGTGGATGTATTCTAGAGGCATTGTTTGCCTTCGTCATCTGGAGTTCGACCAAGTATTGAGGCCCCGAATAATCCATCTTCAGTGCCTCCCTCTACTAGGGTTCCGCTGAGTACTGAGGCTTCACATCAGTGACATTTGTGAAGACTCCCATTTTCTTCTTTTCTTTTCCTTTCCATTTTTTTAAAAATTTTAATGTGTAATTTATCGGAGATATCAATAAATGGACTTTATTTCATTCAGTGTATTACGCTAAAACACATATTTCACTAAGGTGTGTTACTTCCTTTTTTTTTTAATCATACTTTTCCAAGATGGTGCCGTGCACCATCCTCGCACTACTATCTTCCTTTCAATTATTGATGGTGCCTGACGCACCAAATGTCCTTTGTCATTTATATATATATGTATATATATTTTAATCATTCCTGAGGAACTAGGAGCATGTTTCTTCGACAGAGAAGCAAAGTGAAGAGTAAGGGTCTTCTTTGTTGCACTGCATTTTTCTCTGCACCATTTTTATTTGTACAGTCACCGCACCATTCTTCCCCACGTTATTTTCTACACGCAGATAACTGTTTGCACGGCCACTGCACTATTATTCGCACAGTCACCGTACCATTACTTGTACAGTCGCCGCACTCCATCTACTTTTCTGGATTAGTCGATGGGATTCTTCCTCTGTATCCTTTTCTGCATGCGGACTTGCACAGTCACTGCACTATTACTTGTACAGTCGCTGCACTCCATCTGATTCTCAAGGTTCCTGTACACATATATACATGTATATATATATGGGATCGAATTGTCACTGCTCGATGATTGCACAACCACTGCATTGCTGCCTTGCACCGTTACTGCACGGTTGCCCGTGTGTCATTTGCTGAAAGCTCAGCCACAGTCATTTCATGTTGCGCTGCTGCTTGACTGCAGGTTTGAACCACAAGGGCGAGTTGTTTTCCTCCTCTTCAACCTCTGTAGCTCTTCGTGCTGTTTGTGGTAGTTCAGTTGCGACGGAGACGAGGCACGAGTCGTCATGAGTGAGTTGTTTGCAGAGGAGAGAGAGAAAGGTCCAAGTTCTTTCGCGCTGCCTTCACTTTGTGAGGCTTGCTCGTTTTTAAGGTGAGGATGATTTTGAAATGTACACATGTATATATATATGTGTGTATATATATATATATATATATATATATATATATATATATATATATATATATTTGTCCCATCCGTGCTCTGAGTCTAATAACCTTCCATATTGAAGGCAACTGGAGAAGCTCTTTGATTTCTTTAAGCTCTGGTCCTTCAACAACGGCGGGTCGAAGTGCATGCATGCAGCAGCCAGTTGAAGTCTTGAAACAACGGCGTGCAGCAGTTGTGGCGAAGATACATCGAGTAGCAAGCAGGCCGTAAGATGAATGAGTGCAATTCGTGGTGCACGTAGGAAGTGCTGGAGCTTGCAGTTGGGTGTCATCGTGGCGCGACAACAGTAGCCTTTACTCTGAGGTATGTTTTAGGCTGAGGACGATTTTAGTATTCTGGGGTTACGTACGTTTATATATATATATATATATATATATATATGTATATATATATATATATATATATGTATATAGAATATAATGTGCCTATTTTTTATGCACAATGCGTGTGTGCCCCCTACTGATGGATCTCTTTGTTGTGATGCCAGGAATCTTTAATTTTTTGGAGAAAGCAGAGCATGATGCCGGAATCCTCACGAAGCTTTTAGAGACGTGATAACAGGACGTGGGTGTACTTGTGCCTGCCTAGTGCTTGTGCAAGAGACTGCAACGAGGTTTCGCTGTGTAGTACCTTTTGATCACAGTTTTTTTTTCCTCAGTGGTGCGCTGCCGTGTGGGGTTGTGCAAGAGACTGCAGCGAGGCCTCGATGTGTAATGCCTCTTGTTGTTGCTTGGAGCTTATTGCAGTGCGTCACTTTTCGCCGTGTGGTGCTGTGCAAAAGACTGCAGTGGGGTTTCGCTGTGTAGTGCCTTTGGATCAAAGTTTTCCCTCTGTAGTGCGCTGCCGTGTGGTGCTGTGCCAGAGACTACAGCGGGGCTTTGCTGTGTAGTGCCTTTTGGTCACAGCTTTCCCTCGGTGGTGACGTTGCTGTGCCAGAGACTGCAGCGGGGCTTTGCTGTGTAGTGCCTTTTGGTCATAGCTTTCCCTCGGTGGTGACGTTGGAGTGCTGCTGAAGTTTTGTGGCCGACTCTTCGTTGCGGTTATGGTATTTTTCAAGTGATTTAAGGGCAACACCATCACTATTCTTGCAAAGGAAGGTGATTCAGAAAATAGTGGAACAACGTTGAAGCTTTATGCACCGCTGACTGGCCCTAAGGCACTTGCTCTTCTTGCAAAAGATAACTCCATGCATATCAAGTCATGGTCTTCTGAAGTATCTTAAGAGGTGGTAAACTCTGTTTGACCAAATACAAAGAAGAGGGCGTGTTCGTCGAGGATTCTTATCTTGAACCCTTCGCACCATGTTCATGACAATCATCCGGTTTTGTTTGAGCTTCTTGGTGATCGTATCCTTAATTTTAGGGACATAGCTTTCGAGTAGTGTCTTCCATTTTTTTTTTGTAACAGGGCTTTAGAGCCGACTTCTTCCTTTAAAGAAATAAAGTATTTTCATTCTTGAATTTGCTCTTTATTCTTCAAAGTGTTTGTGTTTTTTTTGTTGATGATGTGACTGTACTTGAAGTTTTGAAGTTTCAAGTTGCCTACGTACCCTTGGTTAAGGAGGGATCAAGTCATCACGTAGTTCAAATGAATGATGGATTTTTTTTTTATATGGTGATTTTGCCGTACACAGTTTATGCTCTTGCGGACCAGAAGCGTGGAGCATTTATTTTAGGAGTAGTAGCACTTCAAGAACCTGCCATTAATGGGGCCGATCCACAAACCGTCTTCCGCCATGATTAAGTAGGCACTGTTGGTGTAAACTTCTTGTATTACGTAAGGTCCATCCCACTTTGATGTGAACTTGCTTTTTGTTTTGTGAGTTGTGATGATAGGCTTACGCAATGCAAGGACAAGATCTCCTACTTGAAAAGAACGAGGGCCAACTTTCATGTTGAAAGCCTTGGACAGTCGTGCTTGATAACACTCCAAGTGCTGCTGAGCTTCGAGCCTTCTCTCATCCAGTGCTTCTAGCTCTTGGAGACGCAACTTTGCATTCTCTTCGTCAGTCAAGCCTTCTTGTATAGCCATTCTTAGTGAGGGGATTTGACTTTCGAGTGGTAGAACAGCTTCCACACCATATACGAGAGAATAAGGTGTAGCTTGGGTAGGATTCCTGTGGGTCATCCTATATGCCCAAAGTGCTTCGCTTATTCTTTCGTGCCAGTCTCTCTTTGTTCGGCCGATCACTTTCTTCAAGAGGTTGCACAATGTTTTGTTAAATGCTTCTGCAAGACCGTTGGCTGGAGCATGATACATGGAAGACTTGTGCTGTTTAAACTTGTATTTCTCGCAGAGCTCGTCCACAAGTCGATTGGAGAACTGTTTTCCATTGTCAGTGATGATGTAGCGAGGCACACCATATCGGTGGATGATATGTTCCTTGATGAAACGGACGACAGTGTCCTTCTTGACTTCCCTTAGGGGTATGGCTTCAGCCCACTTGGAGAAGTAATCTGTTGCAGCTAGGATGTAAGCTTCTCCCGCAGATGACTTTGGTGCAATCGGCCCTACGATGTCCAATCCCCACGCATCAAAAGGCCATGAAGCAACTGTAGGGTGTAATGGTTCAGGTGGTTGATGTATGAAGTTGGCATGGAATTGGCAGGCTTGGCACCTTTTGGCGTGTTCCAGGCAATCCTTCACCATGCTCGGCTAGTAGTAACCCATTCTTTTGAGCTGGAAATGTAGCTTTGGCCCAGACTGATGTGCCCAGCACACGCCTGAATGTGCTTTTTCCATGGCTTAATTGGCCTTTTCCTCACCTAGGCATCTCAGAAGTACTCCTTCAAAAGAGCGTCGATAGAGTGCTCCTTTGTAGTAGAGAAAGCGAGGTGTTCGTCGACGTATTTTAGAGCGGTGTCTAGGATCATCTGGAAGCTTTCTATGCTCCAAGTAGTCGATCAGCAGCTGTCTTCATTCTTCAGCGTCGACTGGAAGTACTAAGATGACATTTGTATCATCCAGTAGCGTTTCAGTGATGAGTGGGATCACCCATCTTTGGCAAACCGGCACGTCTGCAACTTCATCTTCTCTTAATGTCATACTCGAGGCTAGGTTGGCTAGAGCGTCTGCCATTTGATTCTCTTTCCTTGGCACATGCTCTAGTGTCACGGCCTCGAACTTTTGTAGCAGTTGAGTTGCCAGCCGAAATTATGGGACGAAATCATCCATCTTCACTTCATATTCAGTCAAGAGTTGATTGATTACGAGCGTAGAGTCACCATATACCTCGAGGGCTGTGATTTCCATGTTGATCACCATTTAGAGACCAATGATCAATGCTTGGTACTCAGCGACGTTGTTGGAGCATAATTCGCTTAGCTGGAAGGAGTAAGGTAGTATTTGCCTTTGTGGCGACATGAATACTACTCCTGCCCCCGCTCCATCTGCTCGTGCGGATCTGTCGAAGAACATCGTCCATGTCGGGTAGATGTCGATGTAAAACACCTCATCGTCAGGCAAATCGTTGGAGATTTTCCAATCAGCTGGGATTGGATGATCAGCAAGGAAGTCTGTTAAGGCTTGTCCCTTGACAGCTTTAGCGGGGACGTAGATGATTTCATACTGATTAAGAAGCAACGCCTATTTAGCAAGTCGCCCTGTCAAGACTGGTTTGGACATGACGTATTTGACTGGGTCAGCTTTAGCGACCAGGCGGATAGTGTAAGCCTGCATGTAATGCCTGAGCTTCTGGATGGCGAACACCAAGGCGAGGCACATCTTTTCTATTGGGGAATAGTTCAACTCAGCGCCGGTGAGAGTTCGACTGAGGTAGTAGAGGGCTCCTTCTTTCTAGGAATCATTTTCTTGTGCCAAGAGTGCTCCAACTGAACTTTCCTGAGCGGCGATGTACAATATGAGCGGCTTTCCAGGCATGGGTGCCCCAGGACAGGTGGACTTGATAAATACTTTTTTATGCTTTCAAAAGCATTGTGGTATGCTTTATCCCATACAAATGGAACATCCTTCTTCATGAGTCAACTGAACGGTTGACAACGCTCTGCGAGGTTGGAGATGAAACGTCTAATGAAGGCTAGCCGTTCTTGTAGACTTTTCAGCTCGTGTAGGTTTCTTGGCTCAGGCATGCTTTGAATGGCCTTGATCTTTGATTGGTCCACTTCAATGCCATGGTGTTTGACAATGAAGCCGAGGAACTTTCCAGATGTGACGCCAAAACACACTTTAACGGGTTCATCTTGAGGTTGTATTTTCGCAGCCTTTTGAACACTGTTCGCAAATCCTTCAAGTGATCTGATCTTTTCTTTGTCTTGACCACCACATCGTCTACGTAACATTCTACGTTTTTATGTAGCATGTCATTGAAGATTTTCTGCATTGTGCGTTGATATGTAGCTCTAGCATTCTTCAGACCAAATGGCATCACCTTGTAGCAGTAGATACCTCTTGAAGTGCGGAAGGTTGTTAATTCTTCATCTTTGAGAGCCATGCGAATTTGATTGTATCCAGAAGAGCCGTCCATGAATGACAGTGCTTCGTGACCAGTGGTTGCATCCACCATGATTTCAATGATCAGCAAGGAGAAGTCGTCCTTCGGGCAAGCATCATTGAGGTCTCGGAAGTCTACGCAAACACGTATTTGTCCAGATTTCTTAAGGACAATGACGATGTTGGAGATCCACTTAGAGTATTGCACATCTCGAATGAAGCCTGCTTCGATTAGCTTGTTAATCTCGACCTCAATTTGTGGGATGAGCTCGGATCGATAACGTCTTGGAGTTTGCTTTATCGGTCGGGTTCCAGGCTTGACCGCAAGGTGATGCACGGCGATGGTAGGGTCAACGCCGGGCATTTCTTTGTATGTCCAAGCAAAGACGTCTTTGTACTATAATAGCAGCTGGTAATACTCCTCTATCTCGTCTTTACTTAATAGTACGCTTATGAAAATAGGCTTTGGTTCCTCGCTTGTGCCTAAGTTGAGTTCCTTGAGATCATCAATCGTGGCATGCCCCCCATCTTCGAGTTGTGGTGGCGTAGCAGTGACATCTCCCTCAAGGATTTCGTCTTCTTTGCCTTCTTGGATTGTGATGTGGAAGACATCTTGGACTTCCTCTTCAGTGCCGTTCTTTCAGGCGTTGTATTGTTTTGAGTTACAAAACTCTATGCAAGCGCGGAGTTGCCCTGATTTTTTTAGAGCAACATTTAAGTTCCATCCCGAGTCCATGACCTCTCGAATTAATTCAGCTTCGATTATGTTGACAATCTCAGCTTCATCTAGGCTTAACAGTGTATTAACAATGGTTTCTTGCCCCCTTTTTAACTGGTGAATTTGTGGATGCAACGTAGGCTTCATGTGTAATTTTTTTGGAGTGATATGAGTCCATCCTTCATTTTCGCTTGACTTGGAGCATGCCCCCAGTGGTCGAGGTGAAGACTTTGAGTCGAAAAAGTCAGAAGTGACGTCTTCCCTAGGGATTTCATCTTCTTTGTCTTCTTGGATCGTGACGGGGAAGATGTCTTGGACTTCCTCTTCAATGCCGTCCTCTTGGGCTTGTTGGCATGAGGATTTTCCAGTATGGATGATGGTGAGCCTTCTTACTTTTAGTGGTCTATTTGTGTCAACCTCCAAGATTGCCTGACGCTTCATCCTTAAAGGAATTGAGCTTCGAATATCACCTTTTTCTGCTAGCCTGTTGAGCTTATCTTCTTTTGGCATTGTCTCCCTGTTTCTAGAAGGCTTCTTGTTGTCTTCAAGTCTCTCCAAAACTGACCGTCGCAAAGGCGAACTAGCCGTGTTGCTTTGTTTCTTAGGTTTTGACAACCTTTCGAAAACAGAGCTTTGGGATGTTGGTGTTTTAAGCCTCTTGAAAATGGAGGTTCGATTTTGACCGCCAATGCGATTAAGTGCTGAAATTCTGGGTCTTGAGCGATTTATCCTATCGAAAACTGATGTTCGATGAGTGGGTTTCGGCTCCTCTTGATCTTGTTCAATGGTCACGCTGATGTGTTGGGTGCTAGCGTTTTTTGCTTTGTTTGAAATATTTACAGGTGCATCTGGTGTGAAGCCAAGCCCCGCTTTGTTGTTGTTAACTCCATACCTATGTTCCTTCAACTTCTTTTGAGTCTTGGTGAGGTCACGTTCTTTGTTGTTGACGATGTTTGCAACTTTCTTTCCAGGATTTGAAGAGGAAGCGAAGTTGTACCCAGCCTTTGACATGAGTTTGTAGGCGTTTGGATCAAAACCTTCTTCGGTCCTCTTGGTTGGAAGAAAGCTTATTTCCACCCCCTTTGGCTGAGCTTTTACGAAGCCTTGTAGTGGTCTTGCAGCCTTAGCATTGCCTAGCTGTGTCAGAGGCAAAACTGCATTTGTCTTAAGCAACTTTACATCATCCTTATGTTGCTGTGTGTTGGCCTTGCTTGCTCCTATTTCGAATGGGGATTGACCATTCTTTCTTTTCGACATCGGGATGTATCGAAAGTCAGGTGTGTTTGGTCCTTTTGAGGGCGTCCTACTCCCTTTGGTTGTTGCAGGTTTAGCGGGCTCATCGTCGCTTTTGCTTGAAGATCGCACATCTTTTCCTTCTTGCTTCTTAGGCATGACTTGCTATTCCTGCTTTTTAGGTGCTGCTTTGACAGTGGATTTGATCTCTTTTAGAAGAGTTTCGGGCACCATAGCTTCATCCATGTAGAATTTGGCATTTGCGAAGTGTGATTTAGCTTCAGTGAATGGCTTGGTGTCGCCTTGTATTATCTTTACTCATTCTCGGTAGTACTTTAAGCATTGGTGAAGGATGGATGGCACCACTCCGTTCTCGTGGATCCAAGGCTTTCCTAATAGTCAGCTGTAAGAGGTTTTTGCATCAATCACATGAAATATTGTGCTTGACTTAAGTTCACTAATGGTCATCTCCACTCGGATCATACCCATCGCTCTTTGCCCTCCTTGATTAAAACCTTGGATTAGTAGACGGCTTAGGGATAGGTCATCCGCCTTGATGCCGATTGTGGTCATTGTTGACTTTGGCATGATGTTTATGGCCGATCCACCATCCATAAGCATGCGGTTGACTTTGCGCTCCCTTACATACCCAGAGATGAAGAGAGGACGGTTGTGAGGTTTTGATCCCAACAGCAAGTCTTCATCGGTGAAGTGGACTGCATCATGGGTGTCACAACATGCGACATGCTCATGTGGCCGAAGTTTCAAGCATTCGTCTTTGCTTCCTTGCACTTCGTGGTCATCGGGACTTGCCAAGACCGATGCCAGTGCTTTTCGCATCTTCTTTGGCAATCGTAGAGCTTCCTCGATGCTAAAGTGTATTGGCAGGCTTTCTTCGAGCATGATGGTATTCTCTTCCTCCGTGGCACAGGTAACGGTAATGCACTGTTGGAAAAAGTTTTTTGAGAAGTACTCATGTAAGGAGATGGGAATACGTGGCTTTTGCTCTGTGGGTTCCCCAGCGTACGTTGGCTTATCAATTCTTACGTTCCTCTTGGACTTCCTATTGTTGCGGCGACGGTGATTTCTTCCTTATTCCACTTTTGGCTGTGTGACTTGTGATTTTGGCTTCCTTATCTTTCTGTAGGTTACCAATGTCCATCCTTTTTCATCGTCGGTAAACACGTTTTGGTCATTTTCCCCCAGCGAAGGTTGTGCGGAAGGTGCCGTGTGACTTAAGTATCGAAGGGAGTGGTTGTGCGTCATTTGGAGAGGATCAGGATCGAGGGATCCAAACATGATCGTAGTAGTGTGCGTTGCGGCCGTACCTTCTAGGTCGAGTTCAATTCGCCCTTGTTGCGCTAGCTTTATGATAAGCTCCTTAAGGATGAAGCATTTGCCAATAGGATGACTTACAATATGGTGGTATTTGCAGTACCTGGGATCATTAACTCGATTCATCTCTTCAGGGCGCTTGCATTCCGGTAACTCAATCACCTTCTTTTCCAGCAAGTCGTCTAACATTGCATCCATGTCTGAGTCAGGAAAAGAGTACGTCTTTTGCTCCAACTCCCTCAAGATTTTTTTATACCTATCTTGGGTGTGAGAGGCTCGCTTATCTTCACCTAATTTCCTTTGTTCTTGGAAGAAATCTTGATAGGGGCGGATGAGGTCTTGTTGGGAGTAGATGAGGTTTTGATGGGAGTAGTGTTGACGATAAAAGTTTCCTTGGTGGGTCTCTTCCCAGTCTTGTCTACATTTGGGGCTAACACCTTATCCTTCTTAAAGTCAGTGATTAGCTCATTTTTCCCGTGATTGGCGATACTTAGCTCCATGTCGTGGGAACGAGTTGCCAGCTCTTCAAATGTTCTCGGTTTTATGCCTTGGAGTATGTAATGTAACCCCCAGTGCATGCCTTGAACACACATCTCAATGGCGGAGGTTTCAAAAAGCCGATCTTTGCAATCCAGACTTAATGAACGCCATCTATTGATGTAGTCGACAACAGGTTCGTCATTCCATTGTTTTGTACTGGTTAGCTCTAGCATGCTAACGGTGCGGCGAGTGCTGTAGAAACGGTTAAGGAATTCATTTTCTAGCTGATCCCAACTGTTGATAAGTTCGGGCTCGAGGTCGGTGTACTAGTCAAAGGCGTTACCTTTCAGTGAGCGCACAAATTGCTTGACGAGGTGGTCTCCCTCCGTTCCAGCATTGTTGTAGGTTTCAATGAAATGGGCGACATGCTGCTTTGGGGTTCCCTTCCCATCGAATTGCATGAATTTTGGCGGCTGATAACCCCTCAGCATTTTCAAAGCGTCAATCTTCTTGGAGTAGGGCTTTGAGTACAAAACCGAGGTATGTGAGCTCCCTTCGTACTGCGCCTTGATGGTGCTGGCGATCATCTCTTGCAGCTGCTGGATAGATAGAGACCCCATAAGTGTCGCTACATGGTCTGGTTTCTCTTCGACTTTCTCTATCAAAGGTTCCTCATCCTTGTCGTCTTCCTTCTTTATAGGATCGACCTTTGGTTCGATTTTCCCGTTGTTCTTCGCTTCCAATTGGTTGACAAGTGCGGTGATTTGTAAGTCTTTCTCTTCCGCATTCCTTGTGAGCACTGCAATTGTTTCTTTCATTTGGGCCAGCTGTTCCTCGATTGAAGTTGCCCCGATGGTCATAACTTGCATAACTGAGCTACTGCTCGAGTTGGCATCGGAAAGTAAGGACTCTGGGCACTTCCCCGGGCTTTCCTCTCTTGGCACCCTTAGCGAGTGCTCTTGTTCATTTGGTAGAGTTAATATGGGGGTGGGAGCCGCGGCAAAGAGGGCTTTTGCCTTGCTTCGAGTTATGATGCCCGAAGTGTCACCACTTGCAGCGACGATGTTCTTGTTCTTTGCTTTGGTGGCGGGAACAGCTTGATCCTTTCTTGATGCCATTGATTTTGGAGGTGTGCTTTGGTTTTCTTGAACGTTGAAAGAGATGAGAAGTAGAGATTGTCCCACTGGGTGTGCCAAATTTGTAAACACGAAAATTCCTGAAATGAACGAGATAAGAACACGTGTGCAAAAATAATATTTGTATTAATGATTTCGTTTAGGTTACAATCTCTATGTGATTTGGTCCTTTGATTCGATCTCCGTAAGATGTTGGTTTGCGGATTTGGTTGATCCAAGGGCCGTCCGGGCTTGATCTTGGATGAATGGTTGATGAACGATGAACACTTTCTTCAAGGGGCATCGGGAGCTTGATCTTGAAGGAGATTTTGACGAAGAACAAAGAGAGCTTTCTTGATCCTTCAGGATTTGCTTGAGAGCTTTAGAGTTTTGAGTCTTCAAGGCTTTGGTTTGACGTGAATTCTCTTCCAATTTGGGAGTAGAGAAAATGTATGTAAAATTCCCCCTTGATCTTTTGATGGAGAAGCCTATTTATAGGCCTTGAGAATGAATCACTACCATCCATTTTGTTGGTGAGAATGAATCACCACCATCCATTTTTGTTGGTGAGAATGAATCACTACCATCCATTTTTTTGTTGGTGAAGTAAGTGGATGATGTAGATGAAATGAATGGAGGTTGTAATTTTGATGCTTTGATCAACATTTATTTCACCAAATTTTTTATGTTTACAGTTGTAATCGTTAATGCATTGATTAACATTTATTTCACCGAAATTTCGATGTCTACAAAAAGCATTAAAATAATTAAAAGCTTCAATCAAGATTGTGAGCTTCGTTTTCCACTCAAAGTTTTGTCCCTATACAGTCTTTATATGTGCGTAAATACACTAGATATGCAGTGAGTCCATATATTTTATGATCCACTTGAGATTTATTTTGTCCATATATTTATTTTCTACTTATTTTAAACGATGTTTGTTCTTATTTAGAGACTACTGAAAATGATCTAAGTGCATACGGGTGTAATTAATATAAATTCAAAAAAAGTACCTAAACTATTTGTACAATCGGGATAATTGATCCACAAATTCTCAGGCACTCTATAAACTTTCTTTTTACGCTCTCTCATGTCAATTTTCATTGAATATTCTAATTTGACATTAGGAAGGGAAAATCGAGCACATGAGTTCAAGTGCATAGAAAGACACTCTTAACTAGTTTAGCTACAAATTGCTTGTATCTTTGTTGTGTCAATTAAGTTTACATACGTGTGCTGAATGGTCGGAAATGCAAAAAGTTAACTGTGATGACTCATAGTAGTTGACATTGACTCCAACTCGTAACCCACAAATTCCTAGGCACCCTGCGCTTCTTAGTGAAAATAAAAGGAATTGAATTAAAGAAGAATATAATTGAGGATGAGTTAGAAATGAGATGAATTAGAATCGGATTTCTGTTGAAGATGTTTGTTTGAATGTTCTGGAATCAAAATAAAAATAGTTCACAGAAATCGGAATGAATACCACTATGATTACTAAAATACCCTTATTTATATAATAATTAATTGGATTATTTTTTAAAGTAAATTAATTATATTATTATGATCAAGAACATGACAATATTGATTTTTAATAGACTTGCTTTTGTTGAAACATTCATAAAATTTGAAAATTTTGAATTCTTTTGTTTATGGGCTGGTTAAAGAGAGAAGAAATTTGAAGATAATATAACCAGCACAAGAGATGGAGACGGAATGGTGCTGGGTAGCGAGAAGGGGTGGGCGGAGAAACTGAATCTTCATAAATTATTTAAGTGTATAATGGGCAAGACAAGTTGATTTCCTATTCCGGGCTTCACTCGAAATTGAAACACTACCTCCATCCAAGGAATTCCTCCACTTTGGAGGAATTGAATTCCTAAATTTGCGTAGACCCTATATTTTTTTTATTCACTAATATTTAGTAAACGCAAGAGTAACTCGTAATCGGAATCCAACTCCGCCATTTGATTCTGATTACAATTACGTAAACACGTAGTAAATGCAACCTTAAAGACGAGCATTTTATTCGGCCGTGACGCCCTCGTTTGCTCTCACTGACTCATGGCGACTGCTTACAAATGATTGAGGATGGCATAATGTTCGAGTGCCTGTGTGTGTCTGGTCAATCATGAACTCGATCGGCTTTGTTGACTTTATCAGTCAACTTTCAACCATTTTGTAGGTAATATTGCATTAGAAATAAGGGTTTGAATATAGAAATCTAACAATGCATAAGGATTTGAGGAAAACTCTGAATGCATGTGAATTGGCAATGTCATCGAATACATTTATATAGAGTTACCATAGAATCCATTGAAGACACGTGATGCATACGGATTAGCAATAACACGTCAATATTTTTCGTGTATTTGTTCTTGCAGTGTATGCAAATTGAGAATAACACGTCAATAATACGGATTAGAAACAGCGGTAGTGATCCAAGGCGGAGAAGACAGGTGCGATGTGATGGTTCAATGGCGGCCGAAGATGCATGGTGTGGCTCAAGCAGGAGGTTCTGATCAGACAATGAAAACGGGGACGATTTCTGGGTTTCACGACTTCGTATCCTATAGACCCTTTTTTCTCAAATTAAACAAAGGACAATCATATCAGAACAAACAACTGACAAGATAACAAAATCTAACAAAATCTATTATTTGATTAAAAAAAAAAAAAAACTAATATGAAGAAGAGAAATGTGACAAGACAAAACAAACTAGCTACCAAGAACAAATTCAATCCCAAAGGATCAAACTTGCTTTGGTACCAAGTTAACTACTAGAGTATACAACGGACAACCGAACTAAATGAAAATAAAATTTTATTAAATAGAATTGCCAAAAATGCTACATGAACTGAAGAAGCTACATCTTGATTGAGTTCTTTTCCAAATTGAATTACAAGCTATCTTTATAGCGATAAAAACTTTAAAAAATCCTTATATGTAAATGCCAAAAATACTATAATACAAAATTAAATTAAATCTCTAATTAATTTTCTAAATAAACCTAATAAATTCCAACATGTAAAGCAATAGGGATTGCAATGCGTTGTAATTTGAGGAAAAGTCCAAGTGTGAATGTGAGACCAAATGGTTGCCTATTTGTATTATAAACGTAAGGCGTGGTGTTTGAGGATTGGTACAAATTATTTGTCTTTATTTTCTCTTTTAGAAAATTGTCAAATTTTGAATTTGGACTACTACATCATGTTACTAATTTTTATTGACAGCTGTTATCACATAATTCATAGTTGCATATAAGGCGTCAATTTAAAACCAACTTCAAGTAAATGTATAAATATATATGTGCTTAATTAGGAAATCACAATGAATTCAATCTGACTCGTATGTTAAGTCACATTATTTGAGACTTCCACTAGAAATATTTTTCCAACATAACCTTTATTATCATCATTCTGAAGTGGAAGAATAACAGCTGCCTATCACAGCAACATGATCAAGCCATTCAACCAAAAATGAGTAAATTGTAGGAGATCTAGTTTTGGTAGTGGAGCTCACAGCTCAGTTGCTACGATTCTATAAAATAATTAGGACTTGACAAGTGCTCTTTGGGACATTACGACTCTGCATAACTAATTCTTTTTTATGGAAAATGCTGTAGAATCTAACTTCTTTGCGAACAGTTATCTCAACTTTGTTACATGAGTTGAGAGTTGACAGAAGTATAGAGTTCCAAAGCATTTTCCAATCTCAAATTTTTTTATGATTGCTGTGGTGTGGTGGGCTTCAGATCAAGTCCCAGGTCTCACATTTTATTCATGAAATGGGTTGGGTTGGTATTAGGCTGGATACAGCAAAATCATTCTATTAGATCTAATGTACTTATTAGATCTAATAAGTACCTTGTGTTAGAATTGAGAAATTCTACGGCTCAAATCTTTAGTATTATCTTATTTATTACCTATGTAGTTGAGAGAAGTATAGAGTTCCAAAGCATTTTCCAATCTCAAAATTTTTATGATTGCTGTGGTGTGGTGAGCTTCAGATCAAGTCCCAGGTCCATTCCATTGTAACAGATAGGAGCATACATCCACATATCATCAGAGCTTAACAGCTACAAAACCACAAACAAGGGGACAAAAATAAACAAATAAATAAAACAATGTCAGTATCTATTCTCAAATAGAGTAATTGCTATATGGACACATAAAAACCAACATATTTGCTGAGACACTCTCTAATGCAGGTGAGTCCTACGCCCAATAGTAAGGCTCAACAATACTATAGTGTCCCTTTCGTGTTTCTCTGAATAGAATTATTGTTTCAGATTTCATTCTAAACCTTCTTAATTAGACCGTTTGATTTTGTTATTACCTTAATTTGGAGTTGTAAAAATTTCACATAGTGGACAGCTTCCTCAAGCATTGTGCTAATATCAACCTGCATTTCCACGCATCTAAGTGAGATATTTGAGAATTCAATCTGCATCAATGTTTTTTTGGACAAAATATTATGTCTCAAGGAATTATGCCTACCTTTGTTCCATTGGGGATAAGGCCCTGCAGGACTCTCAGCCTCGCATTTATTTTCTCTCTTCTTTTCTGCACGACAAAAGTAAAACAGAACAATGAGCTATTTTACAAAGGAAAGTAATTTTAGCACACCAGATTTATTTCTGGTCTTCGATCGAATAGATTATAGAAAAATCAAGAGATAAAAAAAAAAAAAAAAAATAGGACTCTGCAAGTGGAGAAAATTGGTGCGCATATATCATTTTCTTAAAGGAAAATAGACAAACCATTTTGTAGTGTATAGGAACTCACCCTTGCATAAAGGCTTTGAGAATCAGTGGCTGACCCCCTTCTAGCTCTTGATTTGCCACTCAAGTTGAGAGCTGCAACCTCTGTTGGACTCAAGCTTGAAGTTGAAGTAATACCAACTCCTCCACTCAGCTCCTGAGAATTCTCATGGGAATGTGAGGCAACAATATTGGACTGATCATCTCCTGAGCAGCAACTGTAGCTCTGTCTGTTGAGCCCAGCGGCATTACTGTCTTCTTCATTGTTGCTAGTTGTCACCTGCCAGCTTTTCTTTGCCTTTATGTTCCTCTTCTTCATTTGAACCTGCATTGTATTTATGATCAGAAAATGCTCAATTAAATCAACTCCTGTCTTATTATTATATATATATTTTTAAGAAATGGTAACAATTAAGTAAATAATTTTGACTGAAGGGTGAGAAAAATATACTTACATTTTCTAAGCTTTGAGATCTTTTCAATGAATTCTTAGTGGGGTTAATTTCCTCCATGGATTGTTCTTCTGCTGCAGTCATATCAAATCTCTGATTGCCAAGGGCCATAGCTTCAGCCGGGTTTCCACTACTCTCTTCTGCATTGCCTTCACTTGTTTCTTGGTTCAAGCATTGATCATGATCTCCTTCAATGAACGAGGAATTTAGGGGTTTGATCACATCCTCAGCACCAAAATCAATAGACATAGAGATTTTGCTACTGTTTGTTACCAACATGGGGTGAGAAGAATCACTCAAGTAGTAACTCTCACTGCTTGAAGTGGGGTAAAAAGCCCTATTACCACCACTAAAATTACCCTCTAGTGAATTTGAATACGACGTTTCTGATGAATAATAATGTGAACCTTCATAGTTGCCTCCAGGCCAGAAAGCCTCTGGAGTTATTCCCATGCTTGATGTCTGGCTTGAAAAATTTCCAAGCAACTGGGACATTAAATCTACCTCCTCAGCAATGTACATCCCACTGAGAGAGGTCCATTCTCCCTCTGAAACAGCTTCAATACGCTCCATTTTTGCCCGAAGAACAAAAAGGTTTGTCTTTGTTCTAAATTAAGAGATGCTGTATGAATGAGTGGTGGAAATGAAATTAAAGTGACTATATTTATGCCCAACTGCGAACTCAATTATAATAATACAGAATGATGTCATTAATCATATCCACGGTTTAGTTAATATGAACAATGCCATAACAAGTCATAATTCTTTGAAAACCAATATGCAGGATTCCCTGCTGGGGCCAAGACAGCTCAGATGGAACCAAGGCAAACAACATAACCGTCAAAACAATGCAGAAATTAATAATGGTTCGAGAGTGAAGGGAATAGTACTCTAGTGTCATGGACAAGTAATTATCACTATATGATTAGTTAGTGACTTAAGTAAAAGGTTTGGTATGACAGTCACGCGCCCACCTGGTGTTATCAACGATAACAACAAAGCCTTATCTCATTAAGTGGGGTCAGCTGTATGAATCTTACAACGTCATTGCGCTCAATTCTGTGCCACATTTTCCGTTAAATTCAAGTACTCCAAGTCTTTTCTTAAAGTCTCTTTCCAAGTCTTCTTCTACCTCTTCAGCCCTGAACCCCTGTCTTGTAATCACATCTTCTAATCGGAGCATCTGTAGGCTTTCGTTTCACATGTCCAAACCACCTTAGCCATTTTCTGTCATCTTTCCTTCAATTTCAGCTACTCCTACTTTACCTCGGATATCCTCATTCATAATCTTATCCTTTCTCGTGCGACCACACATCCAACGAAACATTCTCATTTTCGCTACACTCATTTTATGTACGTGTTGATACTTCACCACCCAACATTACTTGCCATAAAGCATTATTAGCCTTATTGTCGTCCTATGAAAATTTTCTTTGAGTTTTAGTGACATACGACAGTTGCACAACACACCCGATGCACTCTTCCACTTCACTCTTACAAATATTATAACACATGTATTTTTTATCAATATTAACACAAGTTCAAGATATATATATATATATATATATATATATATATATATATATATATCTAACTTATCTTCAACTCATATTATAATACTATTAATAACATCACTAGTGCATATGAAAAGTCTGATATTACTAATTTACTACTAATATTTAGCTTAAATTTGTGAGAAACAAAATTTTAGCCCATCCTAAACCTAATTTGCACTCTATGCTTCAACAAGAGAAAAATACTAACCCATTGCCATGTAAATTCTTAGCTCCGCATCCCTCTCCACCGTCGCACTAAAAAACTACTTCTGCGAAGAGAGATGCTCGCTTGAGAGAATGATATTTGGTGAAGTTGGTGGAGAGAGAATCACTCATGGCAACCAAACAAAAGAACGTGGGAGTAATTAAGAAGCATATATATATTGGTTCAACTGATACTGATAGCGACATGAACAAATAGGCTGTTGAGATCATGCTAAAAGGGTTAAAGTCTAACATTCTCCAATAATTTATGGAACCAGACGGTGTTGTCTGCAGAGTGGATTGTTGTCCACTCTCGATGTTTTTTTAACTCATCATCCAATGACATTGATCCACATAAGTGTTAGAAAAGATTCCGTAACTGCCGTCTACCACCTCACCTAGTCATTACAAGTTTGGATTTCAGGCACAACTCTATTGGATAACAAATTGAAAGTTAGAAACTCATTGACTTCATTTCCCTTACGGTGATCGGATCTCAATTCTGACGTGGTGCCATTGACTTCTTGGAACAAACCTGGAGTACCATTTAGCCATTTCCATGGAAATGCTGTAATATTTTAACTAGTTAATATTGCAATTTCTAACAAAGTGGTGGAGTGCGTTAGTGAATAAGGTCCTTTCTTCAACACTGTTTGTACCTGCTTTTGCACCATCGACTTATGCATTTTAAGCCACTGGATAGAGAGATTGTTATGATAATCTTTCAAATATTATTGTGATTTTAAAGTCATGGTAATCATCTCTGAGAATTCTGATGAGATTAACTTGATATCTCTTTGGATGGCGGACATCAAGTTAAATTTGATTGGGATTCTTAGCATGTGGACGTCTGCAGTTAGGGAGATATCTACGGATTGGTGATGCGGGAACATGCTGGTCCTGAGATCTTTGAGGCCTGGGGCGCCAGATAAATGTATTCTAACTTCATATAAAAAAATTATTTGTTTTCACACGTAAGGCTTCGATAAAATATACTTAGAAAAGTATTTCAAACTCAATATTTAGAAATACAAAAACACTAATTTATTTTGTATCGAGAGCGAACCAAAAAACTTGTTTTCCTTCTATGTGAACTTTTAAAGTGTTTTTATTCAAATCGTGATGTGTTTTTTCTTATTTGCTAACCTTATCAATATGGGACTAAAAAATAATGATGTTTTCGAGTCTTTAATTGACATGTATAATCAATGAATAGCAGTAAATTAAAACTATAGGTGACATGTCATATGATTTGCAAATGTTATCTACAAATTTGGTCTATGCACTACTCTTTAGTGTAGGTTAGACTTGAATTGGAATGAATGTTTAAAAACTGCAACCCACATAGCTACTAGCTAATAATTAAAAAGAAATTAACAACCAAACAGAAATTCGTAAAAATTGAAAAGAATAAACATTCACATAGCATGTCGAACTCAGGAGCTCTCGTTACTTTAAACAACAAAAACTATTGCTTCTATTTAAACTTCTTGATCATTTAGCCAAATTTCATAAGTTTAAACTTCTATGAAAAGAAGTTCATAAAATTGGTGTTTCAAACCCCAAACCTCCTTGTTAATTTTAAATTACGTAAGCCACCACTTCTGGTCAAGCATTTTTTATCGTTTGGCCAAATTTCATAAATTTTACCCTTATGAAATGAAATTTGAAAAAAAATGGAAGGTAAATAAGCACACATGGTGTTTTAAACCCAAGACCTCCTCATTAATTCAAAAACAAAAGTCACCAATTCTAGATAAATATGTGTCATTTTACCAAATTTTGAAAATTTATACTCTTATGAAAACATATATGAAATATCATTATAATAATTTTTTAGTGCCCCCAATTTTTTTTGGCCTTGAATAGTCGTCCAGCCCGCACTAGGCTTAGGCCGGCCTTGTCTAGTAATTAAAAAAGCTTGGCTATATATATAGGAGAGTTGACATTGTGAAAGGGACCTTAACTCGACATACAAATCAAAGCTTGACGCGAAGCTTCTTATCCATTTGAGAAAAAGCAGTAATTGCTTTACTAACCGTCGACACGAATACAGTCTGGTTAGACAGATTTAGGTTGGCAGCTGACGGACGACCATTGTTTGGTTACATGAGGTTTTCCAAAGACAACCAGCAAAGGCGACAACATGGTTAGCCGGCAACAGAGTTGCAGAATCAATTTGATTAGGAGTCTTGAGTGCCTGGTTAGACGGTAAGTTTCTCAAGTTTGACTGGTTATTCATCTCAAGTCTCACCCGGTAAGTCTTTGATTCATCCTATAAAAGAGGTCATTTCAATTAGCTTTCTTGACAAAGTGAGGTGTTACTCAAGTTACATTAAGTGTTCGGCACGCAGAAAGCCGAATCATTATTGAACTTCAAAGCAATAGGCATAACCTTGTCTTCAAATTATAGCACCCAAGGCCTAGAGTGTTCCTTCTACTATCGAAATTGCTCAATTTAGAAGTTAGCAGCGTATTTCACCGCACCACCAACTAAAAAAATATTTGCCTGACCGAGCTTGTAGCGAAATGGCAAGCCCACATCAACAGTCAACCACCGAAGAACTTAGTTAGCTCCTTAGTTACTTTGGCATGTTTGCCAGTAAGCTATATAATTTTTAGAAGCAAGTTCAACAAACCCACTACATTATGAATTTGATCAAATCCCCCCCCCCTCCAATAATCAAATTTAAAATAATAATTTCTCTTGCAATGAAAAAATATATATTGTGACTATATGCTTTCAGAATAGGTCAGATTAGGTGCATAAGTTTTCCTCATTAACTAGACTAGCAGTTGATTCACCTATCAATACTACATTTGAGAAAAAGAAAAAGATTTTCACTGTTTTTCTCTTCTCCGCTCTCTTGCCTTATTCCTATCCTTTGATTCATTCAGCATTGATGTATTCAACTATCTGATAAGATTAAGTTTTCAACAATCTCAAAATCCCTTTATTAATTAGTGTTGTCGAAGAATTTAATCAAGTAAAACAAAGAAATTTTAAATAATAAAAAAAATTCTTATTTACCATACTCCTAACTGTTCGCAAGCGCAAGTGGCCCTTTTATCACAATAGTGAAAAGATGTTGAGTCCTTACATGACGCCGTGAGTTCAAACCCTGTCGGTGGCTAATGTAACATATACTTTAACAAAATCTATTGTTGTCACTTAGTACTACGGTCTAGTGGTATTCCTTTTCGCTTGTAAGTGAGAGATCTTAGGTTCGATTATCGTCAAAGGCAAATTCGAATCGCATTATTGCTAGTCCATTATGAGGTTAAGCCCACCCCCTCTCCCTTAATATAGATAATATTTTTTTTTACAAAAATAAACACAAATTCCTCTCATTCTATTTGGATTGAGCCACAAAATCATTGGCAAGTACATTATAAGCATAACAACATTTATATTTTTATCCTCATTGCACGTGACCCACATGTCATTGGTGCCACCTTAGGTAAAGGCCAAGAGCCTCATGTGCCCACGATAAATTTGGAGGGGAGGGGGGCTTTCGCCGAAGAATTTCCGATGCCAAAGTTAGAATTTGAGAGCGAAAGTGTTCAAAGAAATTTGGAAAATTTTAGAAGAGAATTAGACTTAGGTTTTTTGGAGAAATGAAGGTTATTTATAAAGGTGTGGCCGGTCCTCTTTGGAGAAAAGCGGTCCGACCACTTAAGGTGTTTTTTTGGCTCTAATTGCAAGATATTATGTCAAAATAATATCTTGCTATCAATTAGAAAATTAATCAAGTAATTTTAGTAATCAATTTGAATTTGAAAGAATAATTGGGGATTACCTTGTGGGGGAGAGTATTTGATGAGGATTGATGAAATAAGTTTTGAATAAATAACTATTTTGGTCTCCTTTCACCTGGATTGAGCTGCTATTGTCCACTGCTTGTGCATGGGTCTTACTGTAGGAAATATATGATTGTTTCCTATTTTGATGTTGATTCCCTCTTTAATTGGAAATTAGATCCTTCTAGGAAAGGGAAATAAATTACTTCTAAAGTCTATTTAAGTAGATTATGAAATCAAATTTAGAAAGCAATTTATTTTACCCTACAAGAGAGAGAGAGCTAGAGGATATTTGTTCCCTCTCCCTTAGCAATCTTTTACACTTGCCCGTGCAAAGGATCATCTTTTGTTGCTTTCTTCATCTTCACACTGCACCAAGGTAAGAAAAATTTAATTTTTCCCTGTCTTCGTGATTTTTGGGAGCCTCTAGGCTTGAAATTTGGTTTAACGGGGGTTGAAAAGATGTGAAAAAGTAGCTAGGAAGTCACAGCTGGGCTGCTGCCGTGTATGGCTTGGCGCGGTGTCAGCTTGGCTCGGGCCGTGGGTTGACTTGGGTTTAGGTGCTGGGGCACCATAGTTTGGGCCATTATGCCTGGGCTTGCGTTTGGATCACTAGGCTTGGGCCCGTGTAGAAGAGGAGAGAGGAAGGGAGGCGCGAGGGCACCAACCCTCTCCGTTTGGACTTGGGTCTATAATGGCATAGTGGTTGGACCGAGGAGGCGTGGGCCTTCTTTGCCTCTTCTATTTTTTTTTAATGATGGGCTCGGGCCCATGCTAGCATAGGAAGAAAAGAGATGGGCCGAGCATTTGGCCCATTTGAATGGGCTAAGAAGAGAGATACGGTCCAGGTCGTAGGGCCTGGCGTTTTTGCTGGGTTTTGCAGTCTTAGGTCGTGGGGCCTAGTGAGCAGCCGTCTAATGAATTTTCTTTCCACCTTTGTAGAATTTCTTTGAGCATGTCTTCTTCAAGCCACAAGGGTGATGATGGTGTACCGTAATTGTATTGTCAAGGTGGGTCCTTGATCAAGGTGGGCTACTTCAAGGCTAATCATTTCAAAATCAGCTCCGGTGACTCGTTTAAAGACTTCCTTGAGACATATAGGCATGTTATTCCGTCGGGGGTACGAGTGAATCGTGTCAAGGAAAGTAGTAGCTGTGAGCCATGTAGTGGGGCTCTGAGAGCCATCAAATTTCACCCCTACTACTTTGTTTGTGATGTACCTTCCCCATGCCTCGATTCTTCCAAGAAGTGCTTTGCTCCATAAAATGTGCCATCGCTTAATGTTCTCCAAACGCGGTCCGTGTTATGGTGGGGTTCTTCAATCTAAGCCAATTTTTTGACTTAGACTTGACCGTCAATGAATTCTAGTACTTCTTTGACATAGGCCACATTTAGGGAGTTAGGCAGCTATGATCCTGCCATAGGCTCTTTGATCATTCAAGCAATCGAGATCATGACTGGGCTAGAGAGACTTTGGAGATAAGTGGAGCGTGGGAGTCTGATTCTTCCCCCGAGCTGCGTGTTCTGACAATTTTCATCTCCGGTAAATAGACTACTTAATCTCTTAGCTGCTTTGTACTTGTGCTAAGCTGCTATCTGATTTACTGATTATCTTTTGTTGTTCTTATAGATTTGGAATTCGGCTCGACTCCCAAGACTTTTCCAGATACGAAGAAGGTACATATTGCTCTAGTTTTCCCCTCTGAGTACCGTCAGTGGTGTTGGCTGCTTAATCTTCTTTGCCGGGAGAAAAATGGGTTGTCCCCGAGAAAATAGATAAAGCGAATCAAGGCTGAGTCGTTGGCTCGTCCTATCACTTTAGTTAAGCTTGTCGTGCATGAAGCTGGAAAAAAGAGATCATCCTCCTTTGCTCAGGAGATGTCAGCTGAGAAAAAACAAAAGACTTCTTCCGCTGCTCGCGAAGGTTTGCCAGCTGCTCCCAAGCTTGTGATTGACTTGACTTCCTCTACGGTCGAGAAAGAGGAGGCTGCTAGATCTGTGCCAGTGGTGTCTGCCGCTCTGAATGTGGCTAGTTCGATTACTAACAGGATTGCTCGGCGTAAGAGTTCTGATGTGCCCTTTGTACCGAAATTTGTGCCCAAGCATCCGTCGGGGGCTAAGTCTGGTTCACCTTTGGAGAGACTTACCACTATGAAGAGCGATAAGGTGGACTCTACTGCTAAAATGGTACCAAAACCCACTCCTCAGGCTGCTAAGACTGATTCGTTTGCTGAAAAAATAGAGACTGCTCGTGTGGGCAGCCGTGAAAAATCTACCAAGCCTGTTTCCGAGGAAGCTGCTGAGATTTGTGTGCTCTTGAGACTAGATCTGCTCGAGGACATGGATGTGTGTTCCAAGATTGTTGATGGCGTCAAAGGGTTTGTTGGCCCAAGTTCCTTTATGAAGTATACAACCAAGTATATGAAGGCAGCTCTATTGGCTATGATGTAGGAAATTACAATTCTAGCAGCCGAGTCTATGCTCTTTGACCAAAAAGCCACCAAGGCTGCCAAGAAGGTTGCAAGGACTATGGTAGCCGAAGCTTACTATTTGGACGAGAAAGTCAAAAGGTTGATATCTGAGCTTACTACTTTGAATGGGTCTAATATCTCGACCCCTAATTCTTTACAGCTTGAGATTGCTCGCCAGGAGATTATAGATTTGAAAAATAGGCTTGATGTGATCCAAGTTAAGTATGAAAGTACAGAGAATGAGATCGGGTGTTACATACCTTAGATTTAAGACCTTGAGCGTTACGTCTTTAAGCTCATCTTTACTACTTACGCAAAGGATGAAGTACTATTCGCTGCTTATAACCAAGTGATCCACTTCAAGAAGGTCATTGATAGGCTTGAGCCTCAAGTGGTGAAACTCTAGGGTGGTTTGAAAATCAATGACAATCTAAAAAAGAAAGTGGATGAGCTGCAACGTGTCCGTGCTAGTTTGCTCGAGGAGAATGAATAGTTGAAGGGTGAGAAGGCTGGGTTCGAGGCTTCACTTACTCAGAGTCAAGCCGATTTCTATAAGCTGGGTTATGTAGACCATTTCTTTGGGCGTCTGCCTGACTTTGAGTTTTATGGTAAAGACTTTGAGACCTTTTCCATTTCTCTAGAATACTTGCTCGCCTCTACTTTCGAGGCTTCCATTAGTGAAGTAACCAGAGAAGTTAATGACCCAGCTGGAGTAGTCGAAGGTGAAGCGTCAGATGGTGCTACTGCTAAAGGTGTCACGGTTACTGAAGGTGTAGCGACCGAGTAGTCATGAAGCTTCCAAGCTACTAAGGTGTAGTCTTCTAGGTAACATTTAGGACTTTCTTTGTTTTCCTTGTCTTCTAGGTAGCCTTTAAGATTTTCTTTGTTTTCCTTGTTCCTTATTGCTTTGCTTAAACTCATTCGGTCTTTGCTAGTCGTTTATCAATTTTGCTAGACAATTTAATAAACTTACTTCCTTCATTTTTCTCCATCTTTGTTTCTTTTGTTTGTGCCCTAACCTTTAGACTTTATAGACCAGTGGCAGGCGTGCTACTTTTTTATAAGCAGATAGGCCCGCGTAGCCTATGTAGCCGTAGATGTTAGTGTAGAACTTTGCTAAGTTGTTTGTAGAGTGAGTGAGACAGAGTTCGAACTGCCACCGGATAGCAATAACGATGAGGTGCAATTTCCATTTTTTGTTAAATTTTGATGTTAATTTCTCAACATTTTCATGTTTCTCAATTCTTATCGATTTTGTTAAATGTACGTCGGCCTTCACCATTAGCATATACCTCGTGACCTCATCATCATGTACTCAAGGTATAGATTTAACGCTGACGTTTACAGTTTTTCATATGGGTTTTTTGAATTACAGGAAATTTGGTCTTCCTGAGATTTAATTGTTTTTAATTTTACAGTTTAATTGTTTTCCACTAATATGATTGAATGGTAAATTAGTTGTATATATATTCAAAAAAAAAAAAATCTGAATCTATCGCTCTCGAACTTGGCTCGCCCTGAGTTTTCATTTTTTTAGGTTTTTGTTTGCGGCTCTCGAACTCGCGTCATCCACAAATTCGTCTTTTTGCCCAATATTTCTCCTCCTTGGCTTCTGTTTCCATATCTGACTTGTTCAACTACAATTGAGCTTGAGAAACATAAGGTTGGAGGATTGGATGATCAAGTATTAACCCATTTAAAAAGGAAAGGTAAACCACGAAAATCCCAAAGTGATATCCCAATTTCTAGCAAGATTGAGAAATCCAGTTTCTGGCGAGATTCCTAAACCCTAATCCAATCTTTTCAACCTTTACTTAGGAGTGATTTCAATTCACTCCCCCTGCTTCTTCTTTTTTCAATTTGTGAATTCAATCTGAAAGTATTAATTTTCCTGCTTTTTTTGCAGAGTAGCTGTCAAAAGCCTGAGGATTCAGTTCGAGAACCTTAGTAAGTATGTTTATTTTCTCAAATATTGAATTGGAAAAAATCCATTGTATAAAGATTTACTTTATGAATTATTCAAGAACAACTCACAAAAGCATTTACTTGCACTCATTGTCAATTAGGAATTGACTCAAACAATATGGTTGTTTGCCATCAGCTGCATAATGGTAACTAAATAGGAATAAAGGTGTTGTTTGTTCATTACCGTGCATTATATGAAGAAAAAAAGGCCATAATCCAAAATTGACAGATTTGTAGTCACTCAATACTCAATGAATGTCTATGATGGTTCTGATATAAAGAAATTTGGGTCAAAGATGCTCAAATAAAGGTAGATCCATGAGTTTGATTGACTTTAGTTTTTATAATTCTTAATTTTCTCATTTCCCCATGTTTATGCAGTATAGTGCACCTTTTCAAAGGCTTGATGGACATCACCTTCATTACATATTCCAGGGGCTATTTTGGCATTATCAACCCCCTTTAATGTTGATCAGAGATATTAGCGTTTGCAGCGTGATGGCTTGGTATTTAGGTGTTAGAACTCAATGATTCATTTGCAAGAAGATACACAACAACTGAGAAGAGGCAGTTATGGCACCCAATCCCTGGGGTTTAGGAAAGAAATGGAATGGAGTATGGAGATGATGTTGAAGACGAATCTAAGAACTTAGAAAATGCTTTGGCAACAAAACTTGCATATGGACTAATGTGCAACCATCTTCTAAAGATGAAGACGTCTGTCCTACAAATCTGAATGGTATAGGTTAAATGTGCAAATGTCACTGTAGTTAATACCAATGGGCATTGCTAGAATATGGCTTAAAATATCAACTGTCCGGTGATAATATATATTGGTGTTGCAAACTAGCATCTTTCTTCAAAGGTTCTTTGTGGTGCTTTAATCCTTAATAGTTGATATATTTTCTTGCAGAATATACCAAAAAAATTCAAAAGTCAAACGACATGTCCTCATCATTTTCAACTTGGTTGCAATAATGAATGGTTGGAAAAAAACGAAAGATGGCCAATTTCTGGAAGGTAAACTAGACCATGAAATTTATATTGTACATCAAAATTATATACTTATTAGTTGCCCTACCCTTCGAATTTTGCATGTTGTTATTTTCAGTAGTGCTCATGTTATCTAAATTAAGAGTAAACTTACAGAGTAGTTCATCCCTTTTAACTGTTAGTCCTGAAATTTCATGAGCAAGATAACTGCGGGTTTTGATAATATGTAATTTAGAGAAATCCTCAATTTTGTGCATTAGAAAACATTGGAATGATGTCTCATGATTATGTGAACATAAACACTTGCATTATATAGAAAAGACTTAAAATTTTCACTTTTATACCGAATTAAGTATTACGCTACTCCAATGTTTTCTAATGCAGATGTATGTGCCGTTTAGGAAACCAGAGCTTCTGGGGTTTGAATAATTTCCAATTTTAGCTTATCCTTGGGTAGGAAATTTTGATGAATTTATATTTTTCCCTCCGCTTTTTTGTGTTTTCATGTCCAAATAATTCTTTAAATTTGGTTCCCTTATGGCTCGGATATGCATACAATCATTGTTTGGAATTTGGTTTTTACTGCAAATTTGAAATTTGGTGTTTATATCATTTGATTTTCTTTGATTTTTTACATGTATTTGCGATGACGAGGGACGAATTCTAGGATGGAGGTGGAAGGATTTGGAAGAATCAGATGTTTATGACTAGAATAGAAGAGTTGTCACAATGCTTGAGGTTGCCAACACCAAGAGTTGTAGTTGGTTCAACTGAAGAAGGGTTAATTTTTTTACAAAATAAGTTCCAATTCTTTAGTGGTTTGGCTTTACAGTAAATACCAAGTGAATTTTTCATGTGGTAGATTTTTTTAATGGAATTCATTAACTTGGTAGATTTATGTTGTTTATAGAATAGATATGAATTTTCATGGTTAACAATCGTTCAATACCTCTATATGGTTACTGAGGTTGAAGATAATCTCTATACATTTTGTAAATAGCACTCCCATGCTGTATATACATTTTCTCATGTAATATATGTAAATAAACATTATTCTTTAGTACATACTTTTTCAAAATTTTCTACACGTTTAACATTGTTTTGTAACCCATGGCATCGTGCAGGTTTAGTTGCTTGTATCCTACTATTTGCTTTCTTGTCTACCATGGATAATCGAACCCGCATACAGACCTTTATTGCTCCCTAAATTCTTCAATCCAAACAGAGAAGTGTAAGTGCTAAAGAACTTATGGGATTGGAATCATCCATTCATCAAACAAGTTGACAAGTGACATGATATAATCAAATTGTTTTTCTTCGTTTCCTAATTTGTTACGATTGCTACATTGATTGCACAATCGCAATGAAGTGTTTAGTTTAAGAAGTAGTGATTGTATCCGTATTTTGTTCTAGAAATAGTGATAGTATATCTGTTTAGTTTAAGAAATAGTGAGCAATACTAGTGTTTAGTTTAAGATATAGTCGATTTTCAGTTTAAGAAATAGTGTGTGAGATGGGACGCATAGAACACCCTTAAACTTTTGTCATTTTCATTAAAGTTTAAGTCGTTTTCATTAAATTTTAAACTCTTTTCATTAAATAAAATTATTAGATGATTTGTTAATAAAAAGTTTAGAGAAGTCCTTTTCCTTAAAACTCATTTTTTAATCATAAAAATAAAATCCAATATTCAATAAGCCCAACATATTTTTGGTTATTGTCTGGACATGTTGTTTTGCTTTTTGTCTTTATGATAAAAAATAATTCACTAGGTGTTTTTTTTTTCCATTAAGATTTGAGAGTTTTAACGAAACACTTCCGGTACTATTCACTTTTAATGAAAAACCACATTTTTATCTTTCCTTGATACTATTCACTACACCTTTATTTGTCAATTTTCATTAAAACTAAATTTTTTTTGAACTTTTCGTTAATGTTCCTTTAAGATTTTGGTTCATATAAGGCCCTTTTCAGTACAGTTCTCTATTCATTTTTTATGTATACATATATATTTTTTTTTTCATTTTGCAAATAATTGTTTCAATTATGTTACTAAAACAGTAAATCTTGAACTCATCAGCATTAAGGCATTAAAAAAGGGATTTGGATCCTCTCCGGATCCCCTTCATGGGGATCCTAGGGATCAAGCAACAATGGCCGTTCATCAAAAATCGTGCGGCTACAATTAAATAATTTTTATATTTTTAAAAATAAAGCAGTCTCGTTTTGCGTAAAAAGCATTTAATTGTAGCCGCACGATTTTTTATGAACAGTTCTTGTTGCTTGATCCCTAGGATCCCCATGAAGGGGATCCGGAGAGGATCCAAATCCTTAAAAAAGGTTTAAGGAATAGTGATTGTATCCATATTTTGTTCAGAAATAGTGATAGTATATGTATTTAGTTTAAGAAATAGTGAGTAGCTGTAGTACTAGTGTTTAGTTTAAGATATAGTTGATTTTCAGTTTAAGAAATAGTGTGTGAGATGAGACGAGAAGAACGCCCTTAAATTTTTGTCATTTTCATTAAAGTTTAAGTCATTTTCATTAAATTTTAAGCTCTTTTCATTAAATAAAATTATTAGATGATTTGTTGATAAAAAGTTTAGAGAAGTTCTTTTCATTAAAACTCTTTTTTTTTTAATTATAAAAATAAAATCCAATATTCAAAAGCCCAACATATTTTTGGTTATTGTCTGGACATGTTGTTTTGCTTTTTGTCTTTATGATAAAAATTAATTCACTAGGTATTTTTATTTTTTCATTAAGATTTGAGAGTTTTAACGAAACACTTCTGGTACTGTTCACTTTTAACGAAAAACCACATTTTTATCTTTCCTTGATACTATTTACTACACCTTTATTTGTCCATTTTCATTAAAACTAAAGTTTTTTTTTGAACTTTTCATTAATTTTTCTTTAAGATTTTGGTTCATATAAGGTCCTTTTCAGTAAAGTTCTCTATTTCTTTTTATATGTGTATATATATATATTTTTTTCCATTTTGCAAATAAATGTTTCAATTATATTATTAAAACAGTAAATCTTGAACTCATCAGCATCAAGGCATTAAAAACATTTATCAAATATTTGGCACAAAAATGATAGTTGGATATTTCATAGAAAGATTGTAATGTCAAGAGCAATTTTTCAGTTTTTATACGAAAATTAATAAATAAATACAGGACCTCAAATGCAAAGTAAAGACATTTAGTTCATGTCACTATTCCTAGATCCACAAAGAAAAAAAGAAGTGAGTTAGACAAAAAGAGAAGAAACTTGTAATGCTTATAACAATTTGAGTTGCAAGCCACAAAAATAATGCTCAAGTGTGGATCAAATTACACGTTTTATTTATTTATTTGTTAACTTTTGGTACTAATCGCATTTTCGTTATGAATTTTCTCCGATTCTAACAAGTGGTGTTAGAGAACTTTTGTCTGCCTTTATTTCCATGGCCTCATCAAACCATTCAAAGCCAAAAGACTATGTAGTTTGTTCTATCAAAATAGCAGATCGACCTCCTACTACATTCTATGAGCTTTATCAAGAATTTAAGTCGATTCCAATGTTTATTCCATTGCAAGCGATAGGAGCAAACATCCACATATCATCCGAGCTTAAGAGCTGCAAAATAGAAACCGAAAAAACAATATTATTAGACCATCTCAAATGAAAATTTCTGTTTAGAATTAAACTTGAACCAACGTGGATACATTTCCAAGCTTCAGTTCTCTTTCTTTTGGTATTACCTTTATCTGAAGCTGTAAGAACTTCACATACTGGACAGCCTCCTCAAGCATTGTGCTAATATCAACCTGCATTGCCCAAAAATTAAAAATTAAAAAATTAAAAAAATTATATTATGAGAACGTAGGTACCTGAGCTTTTAAAAAAATTACACAAATCTTATATTATTAGAGTTTATACGCTGACAATTACCTTTGTTCCATTTGGTACAAGGTTCTGTAAAATTCTCAGCCTCGCATTTATTTTTTCTCTTCTTTTCTGCAGGATATGCATAGAAACTTAGTCAATTTTATCTCTACTAAGAGAACATGTCGTGAACCATAATATAAGACATGTCAACTATGAAGAAAGTTGAGGTTCTACTATAAAACTAACTGTCAATAAGAGGAGGAGCCCAACTTACTTATAAGCATGTACAAGATCTCTCATTTTTCCAATGTGGGATTCATACTCTCAACAAACTATACCCCTATTGGAACAAACAATTTTAATACAATGAACCAAGCGTGATACAGTGATTTTCGATTCAAAGAATTATACATTTTCTACTTTCAAGACTTTCAACATCCTGATCTCTCCAGTATTGATCCAATAGAAATCATTTTTTTTCTTTCAAGAAATTGGTAAGTATGTACTTCAGAGCACTTTATGGACTTACCCTTGCATATATGCTTTGGGAATCAGTTGCTGATCCCCTACTGGCTTTTTTCCCTTTTGGACTCAAGCTCGAAGTACTCACACCTCCACTCAGATCCTGATGAGAAGCATTAATGGAGTCATCGTCCCCTGAGCAGCTACTGCTTGAGCTCTGCCCTTTGGTGGTTATATCATTATCTTCAACGTTTCCCCTTAACACCGCCTTTTGGCCCTTCTTCGCCTTCACAGTCCTCTTCTTTTGCACCTACAATATTTAGATATTTACTTATGATTATTGGAGACGCTCACACATTCTCGTTTCTTCAAGAAAAAAAAGGCGGCACTTTCCACACACACCCTGTTAATTTTGTCCTTTGTTCCTCTTCAATTTTTTTTATCCGAGTACCAAAAATTGAGAGGGTATGCAAGGTAAAAAAGGGTGTGTGTAGTAATACCCAATCAAAAAAAAAAAAGGACAGAAAAAAAAGAATCACTAAGTGCATGAAAGAGAGAGATTAATTAAAGCTTGATCTTCTGTATACTTACATCTACTGAACCGCAAGGCCTTTTCTCATTCGTGACGCAACAGTTAGCGAGCAACTGGGACATGAATTCCGCCTCCTCATCGGAGGAGTACATTGCACCAAGTGAACTCCATCCACTATTTGCAATAGCTGCTGCAGATTCCATGTATGCTAAATATATAGAGCAAGTCTTTTTTTCTTGTCCTTTAGTGCTAATAATTGTGAAAGCCAGACTTGTTTGATGCTTTGGGACGAAGGAGATTGGGGCATATTTATAGACAGGAATTAATATTAGCCAACTGTTGAATTCCAAATAGAATTTCCCTTACCAGTTCTTAATTGCCAATCATACATGACATAGTCTATAATCTTTAAACGATCATCGGCATGGGGCCTTGTACAGCTAAGAAAGGGACCAAGTTCTATGGAAATCATTTATAATTAAATATTGGTCAACTCTAAAAAATAAAGTGGTGTAATTCACACTCTTCTTTTTGCTTTCCATGCACACGCATCGTAATTATAGCCGTTAAATTAAATGAATTAAAAAAAATATAAAAGCAAAAATTAACAAAGATGTGTAAAAAAAAAAAAAAAAAAATTAAGTACGAATAACAATACCCAAATAATATTGAACAGAAAAACAGAAACCAATCGAATTGAAGTTACAATCAATATAAAATGACAGTTGTGGATATTTCTCTGGCATTCAGTATTTTGTGGCTTCGTACAAGTCATGGGGTTGGATGGATTAATCCCACGTCCGAAAGCCACGGCAATTTACAACCCATTGTATATATATATATATTTGGCAAAGAGTAAACTTTATTAAATTCGAATAGAAATATTTACATCTTCAGCTAAAACATTAAACAAAAATTCCAGACCAAATGCATCCCACCGGAAAGCACCTCAATGTGAGGTTACATACGAGGCAACCCATTGTATGACTTAATCTAATACAATCTAAGTTCCCATCTCTTAATGACTTAGCCTAAGACCCTAATGGACCGTCATAATAAGGTTTAGGTTATTAATCTATAAAAACAAAAGGTTAAATTAGACAAGATATACATAACTAAATTGTTAAGAATGTCACTAAATAGTTTGAACCAAATTATTTGGCTAACCCACTGTGCGTATCCCCTTTCTAATAAAAGGTTTATAGGTTTTTTTTTTCTTTTCAAGTCAAATATTATTAGACTATATTATTAAATTGCCACAATTATTATATTAATTTTTTCTGTTTCTTCGAGCATCGTGAATTCCCTTCCTAGGGAACATATTAACTTTCCACTTTTCTCTAATATTAAAACCATAATAAAATAAACTTGTGCATTACTTAATCCCAGAAACACAAGCCTCCCACTTTCTAGTTGAATTTGGCATGAATACGTTGCTGAAAAAAAATTCTTGGGAATACTATCTTAAGGAGGGCCTCTTTCGCACAGCACTTTAAAATGTCACAGACTGCATTGTCTTTTTCTAGTTGTTGTATATATTGCTCAGATCTCTTTGTTTGTTGACTTATGGAGGATGTCCTAAACTTCTGCAGTTTCTTAATCATTCAGACGAACAGAAAAAGGTGCACTCTAGCTGCTCATTGATATTTTGCCATTGACATGGGAGATACCCTAGCAGCTCATACATAGAAAAAGTTGTGCCCAATCAGATCTTTTGTATGGCTGAGATATTCTATTAGGAGGTTTAATCACGGTCTGCTTGATAATTATTTTGTTTTCAGTTTTAATTTTTTTTTTTTGAAATTTGAAAACTGCAACCTTGTTTGATTAATACTTTCAATTATCAAAAGGTGAAAACTTAAAAAAGTAGTTTTCAGTTCTTGGTTTTCATTTTTTGAAAACTGAACTGAAAGTAGTTTATCAAACAAAATTTCAGTTTTCAAAAAAATTAAAACTAAAATATGAAAATGAAATAGTTATCAAACGACTTACTAAATCTTATTAGGAGGTTTAATTAAATACAGCTTATTGAAGCACTGACACACCCCGACCTAGAGTGTCCACTAAGACTCCGAATTCAAGTTGTGCTGGCCGACACCTGGAAGGTGACGAAGCCATAAAGT
This sequence comes from Crataegus laevigata, assembly GCA_963580275.1. Taxonomy (NCBI): domain Eukaryota; kingdom Viridiplantae; phylum Streptophyta; class Magnoliopsida; order Rosales; family Rosaceae; genus Crataegus; species Crataegus laevigata. The sequence continues at coordinate 20,518,898 of OY756941.1, read as the reverse complement.
GTAGTGATGTGAAAAATGTGAATAAATTTAAACCTAAAAGTGCCTAAATATCATAGAGCACTATTGAGCGGGAGCGAACCCATCTCACACGTGGCGTTAGAGCATATGTAAGGTGCAGTCGAACATGTACGAATTGCACCCTCAGAAGTAGCCACCAATCCTGAGATTTGCCAATAATCCTCGTCAAGACAAACGTTCAATAACTAAAACCTGGAGGGGCACCAAACAGAAAGTGTGAGTAGACAAAACAAAACTTTGAAAACATCTTTCGTTTTAGAAATACAATAACCCCTCATTGAATCCGTATAATTCCCTAGAAAATACCAATACATATGCATATAAAAATCATGTTGAAGAATGGTAAAACCAAGGCATACCATGGCGAAGTATCTCAGTAACCACCATATAAGCAAGATGAAATAAATCAATATAAAATGAATGTCAGTTGGAGTCACCTGTAGTGACCTGTACGACTTATCCATATCTCATCGGTCAGGTGCTAGCACGTGAGTTGGAGTCACCTATAGTGACTTGTACGACTCATCCACATCTCATCAATCAGGTGCTAGCACGTGAGTCGGAGTCACCTATAGTAACCTGTACGACTCATCCACATCTCATCAATCATATCTTGTCAATCAGGTGCTAGCACGTGAGTCGGAGTCACCTATAGTGACCTGTACGACTCATCCACATCTCATCAATCAGCTGCTAACACGTGAGTTGGAGTCACCTATAGTGACATGTACGACTCATCCACATCTCATCAATCATGTCATGCACACAAGTTGGAACCACCTAAACTGGTCTGTACGACAGGCTGGGTGTATATATATAAATATGTTCAGTGCTACGATCACGTGAAGGTTGTGCGAAGTATCACAAGTCACCTACGAGTCAGAACCACCTATAGTGGTCTGTATGACAGGCTGGCACCTACCTTGGAATTCAAGGTGAACGTTAGATGCGGGAGGTGAACGATCACGTGAAAGCTGGCCTGACCTCGAGCGGAGCACTAACACCGTGGTGCAGGACAACAAATTCTACTCAAATCCATTCATCACTAATTACCATTCGATCAAACCAACACTATATAATCACCTGAACTTACCTTGGCATCCGCATTGTTGTGCAATGCTGTGCAAAGTTGTACTAAATCACATACTAAAATATTAGCTCATAACATTTATAAAACGTAAAACCACAAATTTTCATATCCTCACACAATGGCTTATAACCCACATTAAATCATCAAATCATAAGGTTAAAATCTCACATTTTTCACCAGATTCCTTCACATTGCTCAATTTCCCAAACAAAGTTTTTGTCTCGATCATTTAATCTCACTTATTGTATGGCTGCATCTAACATCTCGTTAGACTGCCTACGTACCCTAAACAAGGATCAAGCCAATCGTATTTCATAAAAATTATTTACAGGTAATACGCATATGGATATATCATGATATAATCTAAACTCAACCATCTCATAGTATTTTATAACATATAAATATATATGACATGGCATAAATTTCTTAGTTCAATTTAAAAGCATTTATGGAATTATCAATCACATATAAATATGATAAGCAAGAAAATATCCACTCACTTGGAGTCCGTGCTACAACTTCCTAGCACAACCATTGAGGCGTCCCGAACGTTCGACATTTAATAACGCTCAAGGCATTTAATAACGCTTGAAAATAGCATTGGCGGCCCCTTGGCCACGACTGCCCCAACTCGCTAGAAAAAAAACTATTACAAAAAATTCTCAAATTTTATAGAATTGAAGATCTTAATGAGTAGAGCAACTTTCATACCTGTGACCAAGACCAATTTTCTCGGGAAGTGCCCCAATTTCTCTAAAACCCATCAGAACCCTAATGTGGGTGTTCTTCGAATCTCTGCCAAATCGAACCCCAACGTCTCAATAAAGGATTGGGCATGGTTCATGGGTTCAAGGGAAGTATTTTGGTATTTTGGATCGATAATAGTATCTTCAGAAACAGCAGAAAACGCTGTGGGTGTCCTTAAACTTGCTAGAGAGGACGACGAGAGTTCGTCGTGATCTCCTCAACTATAGCCGTCCAATTTAGGTGGGAATAGAAGCTGGGATGACAAGAAATTGATTGTAATTGCGGGGTCACCTAACTCACCGGGGAGAAGCCAGAATCAACGTCGGAACTTCTAGTTCCCTTCGGGTTGCACGGGTCAAGGGAGAACCGATTTGGGTTCTCCCCCTTTTTTCCCTCTCCTTTCCCTCCTTGATCTCCTTTCTGATTGGGCAAGGCCCATTTCTCTTTCTTCTCCCCATTAGCCACACACACACACACACTCCCTCATTTCTCTCCTTGTCATTCCATCTCCACCACACATCTTACTTCCCTTTTTATCTTAGCCACACATGTGGCACTCTAGATTTTCTAGAGTCTTCCACAAAATAAATTTACCATCTTGTCCTCAACTTTGTTCGCTAATAACTCCTTGGTTGTAGCTCCAAATTATGTTTCGTTTGAGCCCACACGTCCATATTGACTAGTACTATGAGGATATGCCCAGAAAATGAACCTTACGTGACCCAACACGATAGTCAACAAAAGTCAACCTTCTCGTCTCTAAGGGCAATTTCATCCTTTCACTTATTAAATTTATAAAAATCACAATTTTTAGGGACGGGCTGTTACAAGTACTGAACAAAGGAAGTTCACATCTTATGCATAGTGAATTTTTAAGCCTAAATCAATGTTAACAAAAATAGGGTAATGTAGAGGACGTATGGTTGTTGGGTTTTCTTATAAAATCAATTGACAATATAAAAAGTAGCTCAACCTTATAAGCACATGCAAGATTTGATAAAACCTACTGATTCTTCACATCCTCACACTAAATGGTAAAAACTATTTTACGTTGTTAGGAGACTTGTTTAATTTTTCCAAGATAAAAATTGTTGGAGTTATGTGACTCGATATATCATGATGTAATAAATCTCACATAAGGGACCAAACTAAAAAGTTTGAAACATAAAAAAAACCCAAACTGATGAGTTTGAATAGGGCTGAAAAAAAATACCAAAAATCCCAAACTGAACTGAAAATTTCTCGAAACCTAACCAAAAAAATTCCAAACCAAAAATCTCAAAAATTTCAGTACTCAATACACCGAATCGATCCCAAAATTTCAATACGGGAATCGGTCTCAAGTTTTCGGGATTTCAATAATCCCAAACCAAACTAAATATATATATATATATATATTATTTAATTTTTAAATATATATTTAGAATTTTAATAGTTGTCGGATTCCATTGAGCTTTAATCTCAACCGTTGAATATAAATCAAACCTAGAATTTTTATTGATTCCTTTAGATTCTTGAAACTTTCTTCCATCGAGAAATGATGAATGCATGCCCATTTATGCTAAACATGAAAACATTAGATAACGTAGGAGTATGTTGAGCAAACTCTCCTCTTCTCTATTTCTAAACGTTTTTCACTTAACATCATTTTAGTAGCTTAAGCACAATTGATTGGGTTGAACCAATGAATTTAACACTTCAATGATATCACATAATGAAATTGAAAGGGCCTTCTTCCTCTTAATTATCAAAACTGAATGCTCTTAATGATGCTTGAAACATAGATTAACAAGGTTGCTGCCTTTCCTAATGTGCAATGCAGATTTGCAATGTATATACATGATTTTCCACTGCACAGCCAAGATATGCAGTGCAGATTTGCAATATATACATGATTTTCCATTACATGGCCACATCCAAATTTTTGTCACCGCACAGCCTAATATATATACATAATTTGCAAAATCTGCACACTGCACAGCCACATCCAAGTTATTATAGACCAAAAGCCCAAAAATATTTCAAGATTCCCGATTGTCCCGAAATACCGAAACTATTTCGGGATCCCGAAAGTTGGAATTCCCGAAAATTTGGTTTAGGATCGGTCTTGAAATTAAAAATCCCGAAAATTTCGATTTGGGAATTGGGACTAAGGTTTTGGTTCGGCATCCCATACCGAACCACCCCTAAGTTTGAACCAGAAATATCACAACAAGATAGATTGACCATTTTGAACTGACTTACTAGTTGTTTCACATCTACTTCATTTAACAATCAACCAAAGTTTCCTTTACTTTATGTTTTATGACAACACAAGTTTTTCCTTAGCTTCACTCATTTTTCAGAGAAAATTTTCATTGTATCTGAAACACAAGATGAAACATCACATATCATAATATAAGTGATAAAGCGTTGAGAAAAATATCTTTAAAATGATATATTTTCAACGTGTTCGAAACACGAGGAGGACTATAATGTTATTATACAGTTGGAGTGACACTTGAAGAAAAAAAAAATTCCTCGAATTATGTAATAACATGTAGCGTTCTACCCATATTCTAAGTACACTGAAAAAACTTCTTTTGAAAAATAAAACATAGCGATCAAGTCTTTTCTTTCACTATAATATGTAGTGTATCACCTCCTAAACTAAATACACAAATTTAAAATTTCTCCATTTTTGGGGATGGCTTACTGTTAGCCATTGTCATATGTTGACTTCCAAGAAATGTAGCATTATCGTTGGTTTGGTACAGAGGTAAAATATCGCATCAATGATTCCACGCCACAAGACTAAATGCCTTAATTAAGTATACTTCTGAACCTGTAGAACACTTCCAGTTTTCTCGATGTTATTGGCTCATAGTTATTAAAACTTGGTTATTCTGATGAGGGCGGTTTTCCAGATGCCATGTACTCGGAGTTGGACACTAAAACAAAGGTTTCTTCCTCCAAAGCGGGGAACGACTGTAAAGTTGATTAGAAAAAGAAAATTAAAAATTAAAAAAGACGATCGAATAAACATTGGAGAAGTGTGGAAAGTCAAACTTAATTTGACAAAAAAAACAAAAAGAAAGTCAAACGTAATTACTTAAAATGTATTGGACCAAACGAAGTTAACTATTTTTTATATGGAGAATATCAACTTTTAGGATCATAAAGTCAAGTAATTTAATAATATTAAACCAGAAAATTTAATTTAATAACAGTTAGTCCCATGATTTGAAAGAATAGTATAAGGAGGAAACCCTAAAACAAACTAATTAAATATTCAATAACAGTATGGCCCGTATAAAAATTAATAGAAATAAAGTTGATACACAGCTATGTCAACTCAAAATTGTATTATATAAAGAAACTCAGAATTGTATATCGCTCTGTTAGAAAAAAACGTGTATATGGCACCAAAAAGAAACTTGGAACTTGAGATGTCAACCAATTTAATAATACATATCTCACATACCAACAAAAACTATTAGGAATAAATCACTCAAGAACTTTAAATTCCACTTCTTTATCTTCAAGTCTGCTCTACCCCAAAGAGGGGAAACCGAACAGAGAAAATGAAATTGATTTGAGTCTTGATGAAACCTCCGCGATCAATTTCTCTCGCAATGAAATAACAAGATATTGGTAACTCAGTCTTAAGAATATTATGTTTACATAACGTTCCGAGTTTGATTCTCCTATTCCAAATACCACTTGTGTCAAAATAAATAAAGAACAAAACAATACTTGTGAAACAATTTCTATACTAACAATTACTCAATAAAAAATGCAATGCGTATTGATCAAAGGTATTTAGAAGAATAGTTGAAAATAAAGGGTTTAGGATAAATTTAGAATTCTCTATAATCTCACAATTCTCAAATACAATTTCAATACTTCAGTTTTCTCCATAAGGAAGTGTTTATAAGATTACATAGAAGCAATACTAGAAAATAAATCAAAACAATCATTTGTCTACAAGACAAGAAAACCTAGACCAAATCAAATCATATCAAATCACTAATTAAATCAAATCTATGAAATCTTTTCCCTTATATTTCCAACACCCCCTTCAAACTCTTGATGTGGAATCATGAGTTTGCCAAGAAGGAAATAAGATCTAATTTGAAACTTTGTAAATTCAACACCTCCCCTCGCATAGGACCACACATTAAGTGAGTCGCACGTGCAGGAAATCTTCATTGTTAAGTTAAAGCTAACGCCAATCTTTTTGAAACCTCAGCATATCCCAATTCGTTAGAACTAAGGCCTCTTTTCGAATGCCCAGTTGAAACTAGCAGCAATCCTTTCGAAAACTCAACTAGAGCAAACACCTATTTTCGAAAGCTCAACTAACAAATCATAATCATCGAAACTAATGCCTCTTTTCGAAAGCCCAACTAGAACTAACACTAATCTTTTCAAAAGCCCAATCGGTACTAACGTCTTTTTTCAAAAGCTTGATTAATAAATCTCTTGATGTGTTGGAACCAATGCCTCATTTCGAATGTTCAGTTGGAACTAATGCTAATCTTTTCGGAAGCCCAACTTCAACTAATGTCTCTTTTCGGAAGCCCTAATCACTAAACCTTTTTTCTTCCTCAAATTCAAATACAAACTAAACTCACAACAAAAAACTACATGATAGAAACAAATCCTTCCATGAAATTTTTTATATTTTTTCCTAATCTCTTTTCCAAGGTAGCAAAACCACAACTTTTTTCTTCTTCATTTTTGGGGTAAACGAATTTTAATCCTTGTATTAGATTAATTTTTCATTAAAACCTGGCGTAGGATTAGATATTTGATCTTAGTCCTCCATGTCATCATGATTATTATAACTCATATTTTGTTATTTTAAAACTCTTTAATGGCTCTTTTTATTACCATTGTGCCCCTGTAATTAATTATTCGACCTTCTTGGTATGTTCCAAATTATTAGGAACTAATTTTGATTTTGATTAATTTATGCTTGATTTCTTCCATGATTATGGTGCCTGAAAAGATTTTTCATATCATCATGCCTAAATTACGAGATGAGAAAAGTAAAGGTATCACATGTATAATACACCAAAAAAGTGTATGTATCTAAATATTAGTACCTAGCTAAACACACTTAAATTATAGTACCTAGTTGAAAGCAACTAATCATAGTACCTAATTAAACGCACCTAAATCATAGTACCTAATTGAACGCACCCAAATCATAGTACCTAACCAAATGCATCTACATTATAGTACCTAATTGAATGCATCTAATTTATAGTACCTAATCGAATGTGTCTAACTTATCGTACCTAATCAAGAATAGATGCAATAGATCAAACCCAACTCCAAACTCAACAATTGATAAATTGACAAAATGATAAAACCCGATAATATAATCAACCAACACAAAATAACAACAAAAACTAATAAAATAAGAAATATCACAAGCACAGTGCCACAAAAAAGGTTATTGAACCCTTCTCTTCGTTGCAAATCATTGGAATCCACATAGATACACAAGCCATATACCATTCAAAACCAACATAAAGAAAATAGAGAGAGACCTACTACAAATGATGAGAAAAAAAAAGAGGAAAATCTTAATTAGACAATGTGTGTGAATAAATCAGCCAATACATAGATGGTTTGCCTAATACTGTTTTCAATTGCAAAAGCCTAATCTTTTTTTTTTCTAAGAAGCCTAATCTCTAATTCCTTTGATGTTGCATCTTTAAATGCCGGATGCTCATTTTGAATTAAAAAAATATATCATTCAATTGTGAAGCATTTAATAGCAATATTTAGGGGTAATATAGGAAGACAAAACATAGTAAAATTACATAAAAAAAATTAATTATGACGTGGAATATAAATGCTAATTTGGACATGAGTCAAATGACTAAAATTAGTTTTTAATCTTACTTACGGTATTTATCTAAAAGTAATCTTTTTAAGGACTAAAATCTAGTTTTCTATTATTTTTTTATCTTCATGGCAACGGAAACCAATATTCTTCTTCTTTATCTAACAATAGCAGACAATCTTCACCCTCAGGTTCAAGACCTGTGGATGCACGAAGAAAATTAGCTTCATACACCCACAAGGAAGCACTCACAGCAAAGTTCAACCAAGAATCGAAATCTGCTCTGATCCCAAGTTGAAAACAAAGGGTCTAGGATAAATTTAGAATTCTCTATAGTCTCATATTTCTCAAATACAACTTCAATACTTTATTCTTCTCTATAAGAAAGTATTTATAAGATTACAAAAGAACAATACTAAGAAGCCTAGATCAAACCAAATCATATCAAATTCCTAATTAAATCATATCAGATCACTAATTAAATCAAATCTGTAAAAACACCTTCGTCCCCCCAACCGTCTCAAACCCATGACGTGGAATCATGCATGAGTCTGCCAAGAAGGAAATAAGATCGAATTTGAAACTTTTTAAATTCAAAAAGAATCTTATCCCTGATTAAATGTTTTCTTTTTCTTTGTCCATGCCCATTGTAGGTTACTACTTTTACTTGACGAGTGCATATTTTAATATAGAAAACTTCATTTTAGTCATTGGCAAAGATTACTTTTTGATTAAAACCATGAGTAAGATCAAAATCTAATTTTAGTCCCTTGATACATTAATAACCTCATTTATTAATTATATTTTGATTTTTTAATTATTTATCTTTTTCTTTTCTAATTTTTAATGTATTAATTTTATTTCATTATAATTTTTATTTTCATTTCATTCATTGTAATATATTTTTGTTGTGAACATTTAGATAAACTAATTTTTGTTATACAATATATTTCGATGTACTGTAACTTCTTCATTTAGGTGTATTAAATTCATTATAATACATTTCGGTGCATACATTTAGGTATACACATTTTGGTACTAACATTTCGGTGCATACATTTCGGTACACACATTTTGGTGCATACATTTAGGTACATACATTTCGGTACTAACATTTCGGTGCATACATTTCGGTACACACATTTTGCTGCATACATTTAGGTACATACATTTCGGTACTAACATTTCGGTGCATACATTTCGGTACACACATTTAGGTACATTAATTTAATATTAATACATTTCAGTGCATATATTTAGGTACATACATTTCGGTGCATATATTTAGATACATACATTTCGGTGCATATATTTAGGTATATACATTTCGGTGCATATATTTAGGTACACACATTTCGGTGCATACATTTCGGTATACACATTTAGGTACATTACTTTAATATTAATACATTTCGGTACTAATATTTAAATATATTAGTTCAATATAATATATTTCGGTACACACATTTCGGTACTAACATTTAGGTACATTAATTGAGTCTTTCAAGTTTGAAGAATGTTAAATAAAATTAATAAATTAAAAAACTCTTTTGTTGGTCAAAAAATAAATTAAAATTTTTGCATTAATAAATTTAAATATTTAATGGGAGATATTAAATAAAATACACATTAATTATTTTGAATTAAGGACACATTAGGGACTAAAAATCAATATTCAATCTAACACCAGGTTTTTTTTAAATTTTAATCTTCTTGAAGGATTAAAGTTCAAAAACCCCATTTTAATATCTATTTTATTCCGAAAGCTACATTTTTTTGTTAAATTTTGGATTTAAATGAAAGTAATTACTGTGTTTATATAATTAAATTAATAAGTTGGAGAAAAATCATGTTATAATTCCTTGGTTTTAATTTAATCAGGTGATTTCTTCTAATTCAAATCTTTATGCATATAGCCTTTGGTTGAAGTTTAGACTACTTGGCTATAGAAGATACACATGGCTTAAATCATTTTCATTTAACTTGCATGCTGGTAGCTTATTGGAATTACTTGGTGAAGTCACCAACACATGACAATTTGGAGAATCACAGGCATATGTGATTGAACTGACAAGGAAGAAAAAGCTACATAATTCTCTCCCATTTTCCATAGTCTGCCTGTCACACAAATGAAGAGAAAGAGAAGTTTTAGCAAAGTTAAATTGGAAATAAAGATGAGGATTAATTGACATAAAGGCTATGGAAGGTGAAATACTAAGAGGCTAGCAAGGAGTTAAAATTGTTTTTCCATTTCCTCTCTTTTATGACACTTTAGTTTGGTGAGTTTGGAAAAATAATTAAAATTTGGACCTCAAATAGAATTATAGCTATCCTATGAGATTTATGATAATTATTACCAAAAGTTGATATGAAAGTACTAATATACCCTTACAGAATAATTGTATCAAAATAAAAACTCGGAAAATGGTATTTAAATCCATTTCCACTACAAGTTCAAAGACAAAACATACCAAAATCATATAATGTAGAAGAGAAATGCCAAATAAAAAATAGAAAACTTCATTTTAGTACTTGGCAAAGATTACTTTTTGATTAAAACCATGAGTAAGATCAAAATATAATTTTAGTCCCTTGATACATTAATAAACTCATTTATTAATTATATTTTGATTTTTTAATTATTTATCTTTTTCTTTTCTAATTTTTAATGTATTAATTTTATTTCATTATAATTTTTATTTTCATTTTATTCATTGTAATATATTTTTGTTGTGAACATTTAGATAAACTAATTTTTGTTATACAATATATTTCGATGTACTATAACTTCTTCATTTAGGTATATTAAATTCATTATAATACATTTCAGTGCATACATTTAGGTATACACATTTTGGTACTAACATTTCAGTGCATACATTTCGGTACACACAATTCGGTGCATACATTTAGGTACATACATTTCGGTACTAACATTTCGGTGCATACATTTCAGTGCACACATTTAGGTACATTAATTTAATATTAATACATTTCAGTGCATATATTTAGGTACATACATTTCGGTGCATATATTTAGATACATACATTTTTGTGCATATATTAGGTGCATATATTTAGGTATATACATTTTGGTGCATATATTTAGGTACACACATTTCAGTGCATACATTTCGGTATACACATTTAGGTACATTAATTTAATATTAATACATTTCGGTACTAACATTTAAATATATTAGTTCAATATAATATATTTCGGTATTAACATTTAGGTACATTAATTGAGTCTTTCAAGTTTGAAGAATGTTAAATAAAATTAATAAATTAAAAAACTCTTTTTTGGTAAAAAAATAAATTAAAATTTGTATATTAATAAATTTAAATATTTAATGGGAGATATTAATTATTTTGAATTAAGGACACATTAGGGACTAAAAATCAATATTCAATCTAACACCAGATTTTTTTTAAACTTTAATCTTCTTGAAGGATTAAAGTTCAAAAACCCCTAAAAAATGATACTAAATTCAAAATCGACAAAACCCAGCTTATAGATAATCAATGTGTGTGGTGGGGTGGTGTTGCGGTAAATCTATGTAGACATGCTCTTCAAGAGGTATCAGACATGAGTCACAATTGGAGCAATCTTCCTCAGTTGTCCACGAGGCATTCGCGGAAACAAATGATGTTCGATATATGTTGCCGGAGAAATGACTTGATGTGAACTGGATGTGCTTGAGCGATGTCAATGCAAATGCTGCTAGCACAAACATAACCCTCTCACTAGGCAAACACGAAACGAGGAGATGAAACCATGTCCAGAAAACTAGGATACCCATGATGTTCAATCCTTTGTTCGGGACATTTTTCCTCGAAAACAAGAGCAAGACAACCCTCCCCACCATCTTAACCAGATAACAATTTTTGTTTATCACGCACAAATCAAACTGAGAAAATCCTTGCGTTTGAGTTTTTTTGGATATGTATTCAAATAGTCTCCTTATCTCTCAATTTCTATTTTAAGGGTATATTAGTATTTTTATATCAAATTTTTGTTATAATTATCATAAACTTAAAATTGTGGCTATAATTCTACATGGGGTCTAAATTTTGATTATTTTTCCAAATTTGCCGATAAAGAATGCTCGGCGGCAAGGTGGGATGGGAAGGATAGAAAAAACTAGAACAAAAATAAAAGTGGAAACAAAAGGGGAGCTGACGGGAAGCAATAAAGGAGGAAGGAGGAAATCTTGGCATTCTCTTCTTTTGGTTTTATCATTTCAAACTCATGTCTTTCTTATGGTTTTTGTGACATCCCGTCCCGAAATTGCCTAATGATTTACCGGGATTGCCATTGGATCGAGATGTAGATTTCGCTATCGATGTATTGCCAGGCACGGACCCTATATCCTTGACTCCCTATCGGATGGCTCATGCTGAGTTGCGAGAGTTGAAAATTCAGTTAGAGGAGTTATTGGATAAAGGTTTTATACAGCCTAGTACTTCACCTTGAAGAGATCCAGCCTTGTTTGTGCGTAAGATGGATGGTACCTTAAGGCTGTGTATAGACTATCAGCAGTTAAATCGGGTGACGATTAAGAACCGTTATCCGCTGCCATGTATTGACGATTTGTTTGATCAGCTATGAGGAGCTTGTGTGTTCTCAAAGATCAACTTAAGGTCTGGCTACTATCAGCTGAAGATTAAGAGTGAGGATGTCCCTAAGATGGTGTTCAGAACCCGTTATGGTCATTATGAGTTCTTGGTGATGCCATTCGGGTTTACTAACGCACCAGCTGTCTTTATGGATTTGATAATCCGAGTATTTCAGTAGTACTTGGACCAGTTTGTCATTGTCTTCATCGACGACATTTTAACCTGCTCTAAGTCGAAAGCAAAGAATGTACGACATCTCACCTTGGTGCTGAAGAAGTTGATGGAGCATCGGTTATATGCAAAGTTTAGCAAATGTCAATTCTGGTTAGACCAAGTGGCATTTTTTGGTCATGTCATCTCAGCTTAGGGTATTTAGGTGGATCCCCAGAAAATAGCGGCAGTGGAAAATTGGGAGCAACCACGAACCGTCTCTGAGGTACGGTGTTTCCTTAGTTTAGCAGGCTACTTCAGACGGTTTGTTCAGGATTTCTCAGTGATAGCGTTACAGTTTACGGGGCTAACCAGAAAGAACGTTAGATTCGAGTGGGATGATAGTTGTGAGCAGAGCTTCTAGCAATTGAAGTATTATCTCACTCATGCACCGGTATTAGCACTTCCGGACGACAGTGGTAACTTTGAGATCAACAATGATGCTTCGTTGAACAGCTTGGGTTGTGTGCTGATACAACACGACAGAGTGATCGTGTTTGCATTGAAGATGAACTATCCTACGCATGATCTTGAGCTAGCAGCGGTCATGTTTTCATTGAAGACCTGGAGACATTATTTCTATGGTGAGAGATGTAGGATCTTCACAGATCACAAGTGTCTTCAATACCTGTTTACTCAGAGAGATTTGAACCTTCATCATCGAATGTGGATTGAGCTGTTAAGTGATTACGACTACACGATCGAGTATCACCTAGGTCGTGCAAATGTGGTGGCTGACGCACTTAGCAGAAAGTCTCAGGGTAGAATTAATGTTTTTCATGCGAGCCGTGTTCCTTTTTTTGCTGAGTTGAGATCGACTGGAGTGGAGTTGGAGATAGAAAACTCAGAGGTAACGAATCGAGATGAAGCCCTACTTACTCACTTTTAGGTTAGGCCGATTTTGATTGACTGTATACTCGAGGCTCAGATGAATGACGACGAGACCCAAGAGCTGACTTGGTTAAGAAATGACAAGAAAAAGAAAGATCTTTTGATTCGAGAAACAGACGGCATGCTTATGCAAGAGGGCAGAATGTACGTACCAAACAATGCAGAGATAAAGAAGACTATTCTGGATGAGGCACACGTTTCAGCATACGCTTTGCATCCAAGGAGTACTAAGATGTATCATATCATCTGACCATTCTACTATTAGCCGGGTATGAAAAGAGAGATTGTTGAGTACGTGGGCAGATGTATTGTGTGCCAGCAGGTTAAAGCCGAGAGGAAAAAGTCGTTTGGATGGATGCAGCCACGTCCCGTTCCACAGTGGAAATCGGAAGATATCACCATGGATTTTGTATATAAGCTACCCCATACACAGAACGGTTATGATGGCATTTAGGTAGTGGTTCATCGGCTCACTAAGTCCGCGTATTTGATTCTGGTTCGAGAAAAGTTCTCCCTAAATCGGTTAGCCGAGTTATTTGTGTCTAAAATTGTTAAATACCATAGTGTACCAGTCAGCATCGTCTCTGATTGAGATCCGATGTTTACTTCTAAGTTTTGGATGGCATTTTAGGAAGCCCTTGGCATGAGACTTCTTTATAGTACGACATATCATCCTCAAACAAATGGACAATCTGATAGGACCATTCAGACATTGGAAGATATGTTGAGATCTTCTGTGCTACAGTTTGGAGATGCATGGCATAAATGCTTAGATCTGATGGAATTCACCTACAATAATAGCTATCACTCAAGCATTGATGTGTCCCCTTTTGAGGCGTTGTATGGTAAATCCTGTCGTACGTCGTTGTGTTGGTCAAAGGTCGGCGAAAGAGTTTTGGAGGGCCCATAGATAGTAGACGAGACTACACAGAATATTTAAGTGATTAAGTCTAACCTGAAAGCAACCCAGGATCGCCAGAAGAGCTTAACAGACAAACATGCCATAGATCAGGTTTATAAAGTAGGTGATTGGGTATTCCTGAAGCTATTGCCGTGGAAGAGCGTTGTACGGTTCGGCAAAAAGGGGAAGTTGATTCCCATGTATATTGGACCGTACCAGATCTCTGAGCGGATCGGCGACTATTTTACCTCCGCAACCGTTAGAGATAAATCCTAACTTAACTTACGAGGATGAGCCAGTGACTATTTTAGATTGGAAAGAAAAGGTTCTGCGGAACAAGACTGGGAGATTGGTAAAGGTTTTGTGGAGAAACCACTCGGTGGAGGAAGCCACCTAGGAGACTAAGGAACGGATGAGAAAGATGTATCCACGCCTATTTTATGAGTATTAGTGGATTGTGACTATGGTATGAAATTTTGAGGACGAAATTTTCTTAAGGGGGTAAGGTTGTGACAGCCCGTCCCAGAATATTTTTATCGTTAGCGTGGAATGACGATTTTGCCCTTGACGTTGAGTGTGTGTTGTGTTTAGGCTTAAGTGTTGGATCTACTACTTTATTTCCTAAGTTCTTGGATCCAATTAGAAACTTAGTTTTTTATTTATTTTGGTTGGTTGCCAAAGCTGGACCACACACACACACCCACACGTGTTGCCACTCCCGTTCTCCCTCCCTCTTTCGATATTTCTTCCCATTTCTGTACAAGTCGTACAAACAACCTTCGAACCAACCATTTTCTTCACGGATCAAGGTTTTGGAAGCCATCATCATCTTCCTTGTAACCATACGAACTCATCTATACCAGTATTTAGACGTGAAAGCTTTGAGAACTCAAGAACCAGAAACTTCCGATTCGAGCACTGTTCATGCTCATGTAAATGTGGATTTTTGGGAGATTTTAAGCTTCTAGGAAGATTTAGATCATCTTCAAGAAGTTCGGAGAAGAAAAACAAAGTGTTTTGGACGTCGGGAAGCTGAGTTTGGTGAGTTTCAAGTTTGGCCGGAATATCAAGGAGTTCTCTAACGAGATCCCGTGGATTTCAAGACTTGAAAGTGGTAAGGTTTTGTTCTGCTTGTCGTGGGCTTCATTTTGGTATAAAATTCGTAAATTTTGGTTGAGAAATGGGAGAGAAATGAAAGTTTAAAGTTTTTACAGTTTTCTGGCGACGGCGACGATCACCGGAGTTTGAAGGTTGAAGACGACAGAATATTCCGTCAGAGTTGACGGAATATTCCTGACGGCGTCAGGAACGCCGTTAACTTCTGTTAGGTTTTAACGGAATATTCCATGGAATATTCCTAACTACCGTTAACTGTTCCGTTAGGGTTCGTTGCGCGTAGGGGAGCGTCTGGCCATGCTTTTACTGCCACGTGGGCCATCGAAAAAATTTTCTAAAATTATGAGGGTGTTCGTGGGATCAAGTAGAGCATGTTGTTATATTCAAACACCCTAATTAAGCAATATATGAGAAGTTATTACGTAAGGTTGGTTATGTGCGTTTAATTGACAGTTTTATAGTTGTTTCGCATATAGGTGAGGCCTATCCAGAGGACGAGCACAGCCACGCGAGGCTCGGGGGCTACAATCCTTCTACTTATCAGTGAGTGGGCTTTTGTTTTCAGTATATATATATATATATATAATTAGTATTTTTCCCAGAAATTACGTTTTTAATTGGTTTTAGAATTGAAATGGTTTTATAACTGAAATGTCATGTCGAATACCGTTGATATTCTTATTATGATTATGTTGTTATGCTTTGGCGCCATGTACGCTCAGGTAAGTCAAGTGAGTATATTTGTTAGTGATAGTTGTGTTGATGATGAGATTGAGATATAGCTCATATTCCTACACCCCGGTGTTTGTGCTCCGCCAGAGTAGGACCTAACCTTCATGTGATCGTTCACCTCCCGCACCGTACGCTCACCTTGGATCCAATGAAGGTGCCAGCCTGTCGTATAGACCACTATAGGAGGTTCCGACTCGTAGGTGACTTACGATTTGTCGCACAACCTTCACGTGACCACAGCACTAAGCGTATTTATACACCCAGCCTGTCGTACAGACCACTAAAGGTGGTTCCGACTCGTGTGCAGGATATTGGTTTATGAGATATAGATTCAGTCGTACAGGTCACGTTAGGTGACTCCGGCTGACGTACTGATATTGCCGACATATTATGATTTGATTTATCTCACCTGCTTAATTGGGTATTTTGACATGACGTATTCTGACATGGCATACTTGAGATTTATCATTTTCCAACATGATTTTGATATATGAGTACGTAAGATATTTTTGGGAAAGTATACTTATTTTACGGAGATGGGTTACTACTTTGATATTGAAATGGTTTTGGAAAAGCTTTGTTTTTGCCCACTCACGTTTTCTGTTTTGTGCCCCTCTAGGTTTTTGGTAGCGGTGAGGTTAGTGGCAAACAAGGCATCAAGGCAGTTCTGACAGAGCGTCATTCATGTAAGAATTCTCTGGTTATCGTTTTCAATGCTTGTTTATGTAGGATTCTTGCACTTTGACGTTGGGTTTATGTTTCCGTCTTTATCACTTCCATTTATCTTTTATTGTAAATTATTCTGTTTGGTTTTTATTTCCTCACATTTTCACTCTAGTACTTCTGCACAGCGCACTTGGCTACGTCACCCTCACATGACGGCCAGCACGCCTAGATATTTCAGGTCAGGGTGTGTCAGTTTTATTTAAGGAATATGTGTAACTAATTTTTAGAAGTTAGGGGCTATTTTGAAGCCCCTAATATGATTGCAAATATGTTATGACATTTCGTTTCAATTTATTTTATGAAATGATGAAACTTGGTTTACTACTTATGTCAGTGATGAATTCTTTATATGTTTTCTATGGATGCATACTTAGTAAGCATATCTAGGATTCTAATGCTATGAATATGTGTGTGTCTGCCCTTATCGAATGAGGCCCTACCTATGTTCTAGAGTAGTGCTTGTTAATTGTGATTAACATGTGAACCGATTTCTAGGATAAGTAAGACAAGGCCAATACTTACAATGCCTTGTGATGACTCAGACTCTTTTCGTTCTTAATGATTTCTACTTGTTAAATCTATGAACAGCTCATTCTAGATTACATGCTAGGGACTAAGTTAATTTGAAAACGTCATTCTCTTAACATACTACATAAGAAAGAGTAATAGGTTGAGTTCTAACATTGAGCCAACTTGAGCATCTTCATCTCGAAATAAATGGAATATGAATGAAACATAACATGCTTGCATGATTATTTGGTGGTGGATAGCAATTCCCCCAACTTGTTTTCTTAACTTGTGAACTACAATCTATTTTTATATATTATTTAAAATTCATTTCTGTCCTGTTTTTGTTCGATTTAATTAAAATAGAAAATCAACTCAAAAAATCCCAAAACTTTGTGTGAGTGTACCTCTGTGTGTTGGAAATGTGCCTTAAAACCAATCATATGATGATACTTTGCGGACATTTCACATGTTAAACTAATCTAGTTTAATATAAAGGGCAAAGGTTATTGTTTTAAGCTGTCTCATATAAATGTTATATGCTTAAACGATAAGTCCAAGGAATATGTGATTAGGAGAATGTAATCTAAAGAAGTTAGATTCATGAGACCATTCTCTTTCGTATACATATCCTAAACGTTCCTGATCATAGGATTGCCAATTGGGCATTGACAGTCCGTTAAGATCAGTATGTGCTATGTCTTCTCTTAGGGAGAGTGATTGGTCTCGAGTCATTGGTGTGACTGACACCAAGACAAGCATGTAGGTGCTCAATAGAGAATGAGTCCACTGAACACGATCAACGAGGAGTTCTCATACTCATGTCACATGAGAATTCATGGTTCTGATAATACAAAGTAGTCCTTTAACCTGAGGCATCATAGTTGTCTTGTGGTTAGGTCCTTGATCTTTGACTATGTCAATGTCACTCTATCAGAGGGTGTCCACGGCGTAGTTGGGGTTAAGTCACTTAGCCATGGAGGCAAGTGAATGCGCAACAAGGGATCTCTAACCTTCAAACTGTTTGAGGGAGAATACTCTATGATATGATTTAGAATCTCTGGCCAGAGTATGAATGAGATTTGGAAAGTCGTTCCGAATCACATTCAAAGTAATCATATAAGTAAATGAATCACATTGGATAGTAGACATGAATAAATTTTCAAACCAAACAATATGGTCAAGAGTGTTGTATTAGAGAAATACCGTATTGCATTGTAATCCTAAACTGAATAGGTTCTCCACCTCTTTTGATTAGCTTGGGTAGTCATGACATACTGCACTCATGGTTTGTGGAAGCTCTAATAGTGAGTAATCACTAAAGGGAGAATTGAAAGTAAGTTTCAATTCACAATCGATTTGAAAGAGTTCTAATCGCCCACTGCCACGCTAAAAGGAACCTAATGGATCGTACACTGAGTAAGGTAGAGATTGAAGAAACAACGGAGATGAGTAAGGATAATTAAATGGTTTAATTATTTATGGCTAGGATTAATTAATATGTTAATTAATCAAACAAATAATTTCGTTATAGACCTCGGGTTAGTTTTGGGCCTCAGGGCCCAATGGGCTTCGAACGTCAAGCCCATTGACTTAAGTTGTGTGACAACTTAATGAATAAAGATTCAAGAGGGCCCAAACAGCCCAAAGACTCTAAGAGGCCGGCCACATAGAGGATGGAGTGGTTTTTGGACTTATTACAAGTTTGCCACTCCAATGAAGGTAGGTATAAATATTACTTTATAGCCTTTTCTTCATTAGGGTTTTCTTTAGGAGAAAAGATGAGAACACTTCTCTCCCTTTTCTCTCTAAGTGGCTGACCCCCTTGGAGGGGATTAACTAGCATCTAATCCTCCTCCAAGGTCACTCATCTCTTCTAAATGCTCTCCTTGGTGTGGAGACTTAGAGGTTCCCTTTCTTGGGAACTTGGAGAATCCATTCTACCATCCTCCTCCAAGAAATCCATGGAGCCAAGAAGCAAGGAATGAAGGCCCTCTCCTTGGGTGATTAGCCTTTGCTTATGCAAATAGGAATCAACAAAGGTATAAGATTTCTCAACTCACTTTATTTTGAGTTGAGTCCTGGTTCACCTATCTACTAGGCTATGAATTTCATGGGTTAAGTTTTGTTTTTGAGTGCATATAAACATGATTCCGCCTTTAAATGTTAATTGCATGTTATTGATGTTGCTCAAATGAACTTGTTTTTCACAAATTTTCCTTCAAGTGGTATCAAGAGCCTAGGTCTAGTAGTTGGTGAATCGTTTTGGGTTTTGTAGTTCATAGTTTGTGATTTGAATGTTGTAATTGTTACAAGCTTTATTTTTGCTTCTTTGAATGCAAATTTTGTTAGAAAAGTTGTCATCTCAAATGTTGTAGATGTAGTTCATATGAGCATGAATTTTGGAGCTAAAATTTGGTGCCATGTTTTTGGCGAAATTCGGTCAAATCCAAAGGGTGGATTTTTGGGTTCATGTTTGTCTTGTTAAAAGTGTTTTAAAGTGACATTAGGAACCCCTAAGTACCCTAGTTTGGTAATATGTTATTTCCCTTAAGTTTGAGAGTTTATGGGATGGTTTTGGGTGAAAAATGTTCATGGAGCTCTTATGGGTTTTCATGGATGTTCTTCATTGTTCTTGATATGTTCTTGGCAAGAACAAAAAGGTTGTGAATTTTGATTCAAAAAGGTGTTTGGTTATTATTTAATTTTGTTTGTGATGGATGATATGATTGTTTTTCAAATAAGTGATTGGTACTTTTCTTACACACACACACTTATTTTACTATTCACACCATACCAATCACTTACACACTTCCATCACCTTTTCAAACCTACACATCCACTTACACACACCATCCTCTCTCCATGTGACCGGCCACCCTACTAAAGTAGGGTACTTTTGGGGCTTTTATGCAATTACATAAAGTTTTGATACTTTTGTGTATTTGCACTTTGACCCGAAAGTTTACGTTTTTACGTAAAGGCCCAAAATCACTAAAGGACAAAATGTTTTGTTCCTTGAATGAAGTTTTTGCATTTGTTGAAATTTTTGGGTTCTAGTTGTAATTATATGAAGTAGTGGACTTTTGTGCTCTTACAAAGTGACCCCAAAAGTTTATGTTTTGCAATATAGCCCAATGGTTGAGGTTATTGCTTTTTGGCCCAAATTAGATGAGAACAAAATAGTTTTGTCTCTGTGAATGAGAATTGGATTTTCATTTCATTTAGCTCTATTTAAAATCAATTCTATGGATACAAAAACCAAATGAAAATGTTGCATTCGAGTTTAATTAGTTAAAGCGTTAATTAATTAAAGAATGGGTGATTATGAACCTAAGCCTACGATAATTGAGCTATGTGAAATGCCGTCTCTCAAATTTGTTTGAACCTTGGGAATGTGTAGATTAAATTTTGGTTGTAATTTGATATGATCAATTGTTGTAAAAGAGCATAAGCTCTTCTTTACTTTAAAGTAATTTGATTTGATCAATTGTTGTAAAAGAGCATAAGCTCTTCTTTACTTTGAAGTACTCCTTTCTTGTTTTATTCGATATGCATGAAATTGGAGTAGTTGCCCAATAAGAAAACACGCCTTAATATGATTAAACGCGTAACTAAAATCAATCACTATCCCAAGACCAAGATCCAACACTAGGCTCGTGTTGGATCGAATCAAAGGTTCATAGTCACCCTAAGGCCCTAAGGCAACTATATAGTCCATCAATGAATGCAAATCTTATGTTAGTAGTACCATATAGTCTTGCTTTAAAAACCGTTTTAAAAGCATAGTGGGAGTATTATATACTACTAAATCAATCACATGGACCAATAGTTGTAATAGGACCAAAATTTTTTAATGTGATTGAAAGCATGCTTATATGTGATGAGACCTAAAACCCTCAACCAAACCATTATTAAGTTGACAAGCGTGGGAGTGCTTTGAACACTCTTTCGTGGCCTTCCACCGTGGTAGTCTCCAATCGTTTGTGACTCATACACCGACTTCACCCTATCATGGGGGAGTACAAAGTATGTGCTTACACTCAGAAGGAGTTCTATATGCATACATGATGTTGTGAAGGTAGGCAACGAGAATGATCAACATCATATCATTGTGAGATTTTTCTTGAACCCCTACCCGAACTTGCATGGTGGGAATTTCTTAACTAAGTGCAATGGTGCCAACATCATATCATTGTGAGGCATCATTCTCTAGAGGCCAAATAAGATGGGTTCTTACATTAGATGTAAATGAGTAAGCGTACTCTCTCATTATTATTTTTGCTAGCCAACATCATATCATTGTGAGGTGGGCTTGGTAATAGTGAGTCTCCCATACCCTACTAAGAGTTTCCTCCAAAACTCTCGAATTCCAATGAGGGATATGGAATTTGTTAAAAATAGTGGGTGGTGCTATTTGATTTAAAGACCCAGATCAAATAGCTTAAAATCAATCAATTTATATTCGTTATGTATTTGTTTACCAATATATTTGCAAACGCTATCCAAAACTTGACAAAGAAAAGCCGAACGCTATAGTTTCCGAACTTGGTACAACAATCCCATAGGTTGTCTTGAATGGATTGTATAAGTACCTAAGTAGTCTCATCCTCACAATCTTCCAATTGATAATGTATCAATGGAAGAACATGTTAGATAACTCTATCATAAAGAGGACAACACAAACAACTAGTGGTTATTCCTTTGTTGTATGAACAAAGGAACTTGAGAAATTAGCACAAAGACATGATCACTTTTAGTGTCATAATTCTTCCATTACAAATTGTTGTATGAAGAAATAAGAGTTGCTTTGAATAACTCTTAATTAAAGCAAACACTAGTGCTTGTCTCTTTGTTACACGAACAAGGAACTTGAGAAGAAAGCACAAGGGCATGGACACTTTATGTGCCATGATTCTTCACTTACAAATTGTTGTATGAAGAAATGAGAGTTGCCTTGAACCACTCTTGAAAGTTTGTAATTATGTTTAGAACATAATGGTTGGTTGACAAAAATAGTCCATCAACATGGACTTATGATGATTTTGAATCATTGAGTGTAGAAGTGTTAAACCACTTCTAGAGACGGAAACTAAGCAAGGACTTCACATTTGAGTCCCTATCCAAATGGTTCACTAAGTTTATTGTAAACTATATAGTGAACAATAACCGCACGCTCTCCAAATCGTTTGATGTGTATAACACAATTGAAATAAGTTTCAAGAGAGATAGTGGGAGTTTAGGAACCATGACTATTGTAGTCAATGGAGAAGTCAAATGAAGAAGGCAAAATAAACTCCAAGGGAACAAACTTTTTTTATGAAAGGATGGACATTAGAAGGGGTATTTGCAAGAAATGTCTTGCAAGTGTCAAGAACACACATTTCGAAGGTGTTGTAAATTGTTCTTGAATAATTCAAAATAGTTGGTTCTTCTACTTGAATACATGATTCTGTAATAGCAACTATGTTTTACAATTGTTGTAATAAGAAGTAGAAGATAAATGAGAGAAGAGAAAGTACTTCACATTCGGAACGTGAATAAAATATAGATCTTTGCGTAAGCAAATACTACTTGCTTCCTCATATGAACTACCAATGAAATTGGAAAAACAAAGATTGTCTTTACATTCCAATTTAATGTAAGGAACTTAATTCCATCACTATGAGAAATGGATGAATGCTTTGTTTGACAAAACATTGTTCTTTATGAATGGTTGGATTATTGTAATCTAATTGATTGTCTAATGTGGTAGTGTTAACTGTTTAGAATATAACGATGCTTAAAACCCAAAAGGTTGCAAGGTAGTGACTAATCCCACTGAGTTGTGACACCTCTAAAACATAAATTACGAGTTGGTCATAGATGGATGCTTTGGATTGTTAGATCCGGATCCAATGCCTTCTTGTTAAAATTGTATAGAGGCGAAATGTTCGAATCTTTATTCTTTTGGAAAGAAGAAAGAATCACAAAGTTGTTAAGGATAATTTACTTAGATGTTAGTGGCCCTTGTCCACAACATAATACTACTCATGTTGTATGACATTCACCAAAGATCGCTCTCGGTTGGACCATCGTTTATTTTGAATAAACACGAGTCCGAATACTTTGCAAAAAGGTTTCAAAGAGTTCAAGAATGTAAGTTGATGAGTAAGACATCTAAAGTATTTACCTCCTTAGATTTGATCCAAGGAAAAAGGACACTTTAGAAGAGTTTCCTTGAAAGATATCAGGGAAAGTAGCATCATAAGATAATAGGCTTCTCCATTGGGAGAAGAACGAACAAGAACAAGATTTAGTTCGTTGGATGTTATCAAATAACCCATATATAAGATATATATACTTCTAAGACAATATGATTGTCAATTAGAATATCTTCCCAAATTTTCATGACTCCATGGGATGTAGTTGGAAAGAAAGACAAATCTTAATTGTGTTAAGATTTGGGTTTTGTGCTAATAAGCAATATTTGTTTGAGAATAATCTTGTGGGATATCCTTAAACTAACATGTGGATATCATATCTATGGACCAACTAACAAAGGTTGTTTGTTGGGTCGTTCATTATAATCCTACAATAGGATTTGCCTAAAATAGAGCAAATGAACAAGAGATAGAACTCAAAGAATGGGTTCTTTGAGAGACACGATGATAATAAACAAATATAACAACCTAGTTCCTACACCACTAGCCCCAAGGTAGTCGGAAAGGATCCATAAACTGTCTCAGTTGAATGGTTTGAACTTTATGGCTATCCTTATGACTGCATTGAGTGTATGTACGACATATACTCAAGAAAATGGTATATGACCATTTGATTCGAGATAATGAAACCTTCAAAGCTAATTGGTAGCTTAAGGTGACTACAATCAACGAGATTGGTTGACTTGGAAGAAACCATCTTTGATGTAGTCTTGGTTTCTATTAATTCGAAGATTGCTTGCTACAACCAAGGTATAAAATATCGATAATATTGGAAATATCGGTAATCCGGAAACACGGAAATATCGACGGAAATATTGGGATAATATCGATATCGATAAAAAACCAATGGAAACCACGGAAATTGTAAGAAAAACTTGAAAAATTTTATTGAAACTTTGCAGGATGTTTATTTAGTCAATTATCTATTAGTTTATCACAAAAAATTAGAAGGAAATGCATTGCATGATGGATTTAACTTATTTAAGTTGATTATATAGCGAGCTAGCAAACATTGTGAGTATAAAATATGTAGTAATTAATGAAAGAAGTTTAAACACACCATAATCATTTATATATAATGAATTAGTACAATATTTTACACGTTATACATTGCATGGTAAGATACAAGAGTGACTTAGTACCACATAGAGATCCTATGAGGTTCAAAATTTTGACTCTCTTCATCATCTCTATGTGTAGAGTAAGTTTATTGTGAAGAGTAGTCATCAAATGATAAATCCCCAAAAAAGTTTTGCATGTAATTGTTAACATGCCACCCATATGGATCCGAACTTGGTTAACGTTGTCCAGAAGCAAAATCATTTGAAGATTGAGTCTCAGATTCTTTCCATGAGTTGCTCGATTCCATCCCAACAGGAATGGGATATGAAGGGTAGGGAAATGGTTGACCATAGTTACTACTTCCCATTCCAACAGAGTCCGAAGTTATAGATAACGAGTCATCTTCTTGACGGGATAAAGTCCCCTTGCCTCTTTCTCTACGAGTATAGTCCTTACCTATGGCACCAATTCCTGGTCCTGCCCGCCTACTGCCATGGTCCTCATCCTGTGTTGCATGCGTGAAGTTTGCCTCACTAGTGAAGGGGCTCATAAATCCGGGAGGTGGTCCATAATAGTATCCAGCTCCACCACTACCTCCAACTCCACCACTACCTCCAGCTCCACTATATCCTTCATCATTCCCACCTCCGGTGGTAGGTGAGTCTCCTGATCTTGTACTAGAGCTATCATTAGTATCAGCAGGATCTTGTGGTTGTGTAGGATTGGAATAAGGTGGAATTCCAGTGTTTTTTTGTCTTGGGCGCAAAAGTTCTTCGAAAGAGTCAGCGCTGATAGATCCCACCTCTTCCTCTAATACTCTTTCTACATTTATCCCTTCATTACGTGCTTCTTCAGCAACTCTTGGAGCTGGGTTGCCTTCATCATCATCTAAATGAAGAGGTCTAATCCATTGATAAAGTTGGTTACCCTCCGTATCATCATCTTCAGCAACAATATCAAACACATCTAGTGGGTCACCACGGTCGACATGATCTATTTCTGCTTCCTGATCTCGAATTTGAAGCTTCATGTTGTAGTAGCAATAAACTAATTTTTGCAACCTACTATGAGCCAACCTGTTTCTTTGCTTTGTGTATATGAGTGCAAATGTGCTCCAATTTCTTTCACAAGCAGATGAGGAAGCTGTTTGTGATAATACTCTGATTGCTAACTTTTTCACAGTTGGTGCATCAGTCCCATACATGATCCACCATTCAGCTACAATGAAAAACAATGTTGATAAGCCTAATAACTCCAACAAATTCTATTATAAACTGATAGTGAAATATGTTTACAGTCACTAGGAGACATTTTTGTTCGAGCAGCAACTGATGTTGGTTCTCCAAAAGTTCTTCTTGCATCTTTAAACCATATTAGCTGAATTCAATAAATCGTGTTAGTTTAATCCAACAAAGTAATTATTATAATTTAAGTAATTGTGTACCTCATTTCCAAATTGGCCAACTACTGGTGATGCAGGGTCTAATTTAGAGTATACATTATGTACAGCACGTATAAGGTTACCATCATCTCCAACACCGGGTCTGTATTGGTATCGAGGATTCAAATAATATGCTTTTCAAAGAAACACATACTTTAATAAGAGAAATAATACTTATGCAACTAAAGAAATGAATTACAAATTATGACATAATTTATACCTGCTGCATGCAAATCGTGGTATAATGTTTTATACCATCGGTCTTCAATTATCTTTATGACCCACTTTGCACCATGTTTTCTTTCCAACTCCTCCTTCACTACACGCATCAACTCATATATTGCTCACATAGTAGGATACACTTCTGTGTCAATGATCCGTAAAACTTTGTAAAGAGGTTCAAACACTTGGCACACATGTTCTGATTGAGTCCAAAAAGCTTGATCAAGCACTATACTTTCCACCATACGACCTGTATTCGAGCGGCTGAAATTGTGGTTGGCCCAATCGTCACTAGTGAATAGTTGATTCAACCCTGCTTTCTTCTTAAGTAGGCTGTCTAATGCAATATAGTTGGTGGCAAATCGAGTGGTGGCTGGACGAATAATTTCTCCTTTGCAAAATTCATGCATCTTTGCCAACAACCAACCGTGATTGTAAATATAATTTGTGACCGTTCTAGCTCTTTTGACGACAGTAGCAACATTCTCTCTCTTCCCCATTGCCTCAAACATGAGATCAATACAATGTGCTGCACATGATGTCCAAAACACATTATGATGCTTCATTAACTTTTTTTCCAGCTTTGACAAATGCAGAACCGTTGTCGGTCACGACTTGGACAACATTATGCTCTCCCACCTCCATGATTACATCCCTTAATAATTTGTAAATATACTTGTAGTTCTTTATATGGTCTGAAGCATCAACAGACTTCAAAAAAATTGTCTTTCCCTTGGAGTATACCATGAAGTTTATGATAGACAATCTGGTCGGGCCAGTCCATCCGTCACACATGATTGTGCAACCATTAGTTTCCCACTTTGACCTCAACTTGTTAACATACTCGCCAATGTCTTTATACTCCATATCCAAATATTTGTTTCTTACCTCATAGGGAGTGGGAGGTTGTACTCCAACACCGGCATGTTGACATCCCAATACCATATTTTTGAAATGATGTGATGATGCCTTCTCAGTAGGGACATTGTCATAGATAAAGAACTTGCTAATTAGACGCCTCATTCCCTCCTTCACATTACCTCCTTTTAAATAACTCCAAACACTCTTTTGGGGTGCTTTGGATGACTTATATAAACTTGGGGCTATTGGTGGCGTTGGTTGTGATTCTCTAAGACTTCCTCCCCGTCTCATTTGTGCACCACCACTTGACCCCGAACCTTGTGCTCTATTAGGAATTTTATGAAGGTGTTCTCTTTCCCATGCTGATTGTTTGGAGGCACGTAATCCTTGTTTGAAATTGCGTCGTTCTTCAGGTCCCATGTTATCATCACATTCGTCCTCATCATCATCATCATCATCACTGTCAACCGCTTGGCCAATGACTTCTCCTCGTAGCCCAGCTCGAATATTTTCCATTCCCTGTGTTATCTTTTCCTTCTCCTGTTTTTTATTTTTAATAATGTTCTGATGAATGCCTTCACTTCTGGGGGGGGGACACTATCGCATCGTTGGACATTTTTTGCTGGATCTAATCCACTAAGATGGTACTTAAGTCGTGTCACTCCGCCACTCTTCATTACCCGACCACAATATTTGCAAATTGTGCCATGCTTGTTTCCGTCTATTGGGTCTCCATGTTCCCAAGCCGGATCACGTTTAGTAACTCCACTGGACATCTTAAACGTACCTATATTAAACATAATGATGAATAATAATCCAATTTGATAATAATCCAATTTAATAATAATCCAATTTAATGAATAATAACCCAATTTGATAAAAAAAAATCCTAATATTAAACATAGTGATGAATAATAATCCAATTTGATAATAATCCAATTTAATGAATAATCCAATTTGATAATAATCCAATTTAATGAATAATAATCCAATTTGATAAAAAATAATCCTAATATTAAACATAGTGATGAATAATAATCCAATTTAATGAATAATCCAATTTGATAATAATCCAATTTAATGAATAATAATCCAATTTGATAAAAATAATCCTAATATTAAACATAGTGATGAATAATAATCCAATTTGATAATAATCCAATTTAATTAATAATAATCCAATTTGATAAAAAATAATCCTAATATTAAACATAGTGATGAATAATAATCCAATTTAATGAATAATAACCCAATTTGATAAAAAAAAATCCTAATATTAAACATAGTGATGAATAATAATCCAATTTGATAATAATCCAATTTAATGAATAATCCAATTTGATAATAATCCAATTTAATGAATAATAATCCAATTTGATAAAAAATAATCCTAATATTAAACATAGTGATGAATAATAATCCAATTTAATGAATAATCCAATTTGATAATAATCCAATTTAATGAATAATAATCCAATTTGATAAAAATAATCCTAATATTAAACATAGTGATGAATAATAATCCAATTTAATGAATAATAATCCAATTTGATAAAAAAAAATCCTGATATTAAACATAGTGATCAATAATAATCCAAACATAGTGATGAATAATAATCCAATTTGATAATAATCTAATTTAATAATAATCCAATTTAATGAATAATCCAATTTGATAATAAAAAAACCTAATATTAATGAATAATAATCCAATTTGATAATAAAACCTAATATTAATAAAATAATAAATAACATTAAACATATTAAAATTGTTGTAGGGAATAATTAATTATACAACATTACTTAATTGGCTCAAAAAATGAACATGCAAGTATTTTTTGGTTCTTAGATCACATGCATAGATTCACACAAATTATTTGTTGTTGTATAAATTACAAATTACAATAATATAAAGAAAATGATTGTAAGAATTTAAGTAATTATAAAAATAATATAGAATAATAAAACCTAATATTAATGAATAATAATCCAATTTGATAATAAAATAATAAATAACATTAAACATTTTAAAATTATTCTAGGGAATAAATAATTATACAACATTACTTAATTACTTCAAAAATTTAACATGCAAGTATTTTTTGGTTCTTAGATCACATGCATAGGTTCACACAAATTTTTTTTGTTGTTGTATAAATTACAAATTACAATAATATAAATATAAGTTTGTAAACTTACCTTAAATATGGAACCCTTTGTGTAATTTGTAAAGGCCAAATAGAATATGAGAGGAGAATGGCTCTGGATTGCCTCTGAAAGACTTAAGGGAAGAAGAAGAAACGAAAAGGCAGTAGAGGTTTTCCAATTTTCGAATGGTCACAAAATGTGTGATGATATGAGAATGTGAAATAATATCACGCGTGTATGAAAAATGTTTTACTTTTTGTCTTGTCAAAATTATTAAACAAACGCTTTTGAATTATTTGAATTATTTATATGTTTTTTTATTTGATTTTAAATTATTTCGATTGGATCATTGCATTGGATCCTCTCTTTTTTCTCACACCACCACACAATCAGACTGAGGGGTCAGAAAGCGTGACAGGCAGTGAGGCTCACACTGACAGGCACGCAGACCCAAACAGTGACAGGCAGTGAGGCTCACCCTTCCCATTTTGTCAAAAAGTGCTCACGCACAGTCACAAACAGTGACTAAAATGAAATCCCCCCCCCCCCAAAAAACCACTACGCCCACAGAAAGTCTGATTAAAATGAAATCCTTCTCTGACTAAAATGAAATCCCCCCCCCCCCAAAAAACCACTACACCCACAGAAAGTCTCTCTTCTCTCCCTTCCGTCTCTCTCTTCTCTCCCTCCCTTCTCCAGTTCTCTCCCACACGCCACTCTCCCTTCCGTCTCTCTCTTCTCTCCCTCCCTCTCTCCCTCACGCACAGAACTTCTCCCACACGCACACACCTCCCTCCTCCGTCGTCTACCCCTCCTCCGTCGTCTCCTCCGGTCCTCCCCTACCAGCGCAGTCTCCTTTCCTCATCGCCGCCTACCATCGCAGTCTCCTCTCCGCCGCCTACCATTGCAGTCTCCTCACCTTCACCATCGCCGTCGATTTTTCAAGAAAAAAATCGATAATATCGCAAATATCGCGATATTATCGATTTTTTTCGATATTTCGTCGATAATTTGCCGAAAACCTTATGGATATGTGTTTAAATATCGATCTCTGCAAAAACCGATAATATCGGCGATAGTCACTGGCTACAACTATAGGGTGATTCAATGTTTGGACATATTATGGGTTTTCGAAACTATTATCAAGATAGTCTTGATAATATATGTCTAAAACTAGGAATCACAAGACATGTAAGTTGTAGAGATCCATCCATCATGAATCTCAGCAAGCTAGTGGGAGCTATAAGCATCTTATGAGAAAAAGATCAAATCGTTTGATTTCTCATAAAGATGTAAATGAATCTTTTGTTTACTAGGTTTACAAAAGATTAGTGGGAATCAATCATATTCCTAAATTTGAACATATATACATGATATATATATTAATTTTGGAAATGAAAGGAATTCTTCATTGTTAAAGTTATGACTTTAAACATTCTATAATGATAGAATGTATATGGGAGACATAGTCTATAAACATGGGATGGAAATCTATAATGATAGATTTCAGGATATAGTTGGATCATATCAATCCCTGGTGATAGACAAAAGATGCTAGGAAGTTTCTCATGTGATGATAAACTTTAATCAGAAGGACAATCCTAGTGAGACTAGGAAGTTGCTCTTCACAAAGGGAACGTACCCCTTTGACTCCCAAAGAAAAAATGTGTAAAAGGAATCTTTTATGCATATGCGGAAAGGTAATTTACGTATTTCATATTGTATGAAAAACATTGATATGAGTTGTACTAAGATTGGTACAAGTCGATGTCAATGCAAGCCCAAGATCAGAACCATGGCAACTGTCAAGTGAATCCTTAAGTATTTGAGAAATACTAAGGATGGATTCCTCAAGAATGAGGAAGAATTAGAGTAACGTAATGGAAGCGTAAATGTATTAGATTATGAATCTAATCCATCATTGAATGCCTCTTCATTATGAATGAAGTGATAATTGGATATCTCTTTATTATGACTAAAGAGATATTTGGGTGGAAACGTTAAAAGTAATGACTTTAATGTGTTCCATCATGTATGCAAAATATATTGTCATATAGAAGCTTACAACATTGCTGTTTGAATGGGAAAGTTCATTTATGAACTCTCCATTCGATTCCAACCAGAAAGTGTCTTTAGTGTGTCAACACTATGACACTAATGGGGCGATAGCTCAAGCCAGGGAATCAAGGTCTCATCAAGATCCGAACTCAAATGAGAGACTGAACCACATGATTAAAGAATCATGTATAATGGTGACGTCGTTATTCTCAAGGTTGCTTCTATGGATAACATATAGATATCCATTGCCTAGGCCTATTACTCAGCCATTTTTGAAATGACTACATAAGAGGTATCATCACTGATGACCAAGCTGATTGGCTCTAGTGCAATTGGGAGATTGTTGGAAATGTGCCCTAAAACCAATCATATGATGATACTTTGCGGACATTTCACATGTTAAACTAATCTAGTTTAATATAAAGGGCAAAGGTTATTGTTTTAAGTTGTCTCATATAAATGTTATATGCTTAAGCGATAAGTCCAAGGAATATGTGATTAGGAGAATGTAATCTAAAGAAGTTAGATTCATGAGACCATTCTCTTTCGTATACATATCCTAAACGTTCCTGATCATAGGATTGCCAATTGGGCATTGACAGTCCGTTAAGATCAGTATGTGCTATGTCTTCTCTTAGGGAGAGTGATTGGTCTCGAGTCATTGGTGTGACTGACACCAAGACAAGCATGTAGGTGCTCAATAGAGAATGAGTCCACTGAACACGATCAACGAGGAGTTCTCATACTCATGTCATATGAGAACTCATGGTTGTGATAATACAAAGTAGTCCTTTGACCTGAGGCATCATAATTGTCTTGTGGTTAGGTCCTTGATCTTTGACTATGTCAATGTCACTCTATCAGAAGGTGTCCACGGCGTAGTTGGGGTTAAGTCACTTAGCCATGGAGGCAAGTGAATGCGCAACAAGGGATCTCTAACCTTCAAACTGTTTGAGGGAGAATACTCTATGATATGATTTAGAATCTCTGGCCAGAGTATGAATGAGATTTGGAAAGTCGTTCCGAATCACATTCAAAGTAATCATATAAGTAAATGAATCACATTGGATAGTAGACATGAATAAACTATCAAACCAAACAATGTGGTCAAGAGTGTTGTATTAAAGAAAGACCGTATTGCATTGTAATCCTAAACTGAATAGGTTCTCCACCTCTTCTGATTAGGTTGGGTAGTCATGACATACTGCTAGGTGTCACTCATGGTTTGTGGAAGCTCTAATAGTGAGTAATCACTAAAGGGAGAATTGAAAGTAAGTTTCAATTCACAATCGATTTGAGAGAGTTCTAATCGCCCACTGCCTCGCTAAAAGGAACCTAATGGATCGTACACCGAGTAAGGTATAGATTGAAGAAACAACGGAGATGAGTAAGGATAATTAAATGGTTTAATTATTTATGGCTAGGATTAATTAATATGTTAATTAATCAAACAAATAAGTTCGTTATAGACCTCGGGTTAGTTTTGGGCCTCAAGGCCCAATGGGCTTCGAACGTCAAGCCCATTGACTTAAGTTATGTGACAACTTAATGAATAAAGATTCAAGAGGGCCCAAACAGCCCAAAGACTCTAAGAGGCCGGCCACATAGAGGATGGAGTGGTTTTTGGACTTATTACAAGTTTGCCACTCCAATGAAGGTAGGTATAAATATGACTTTATAGCCTTTTCTTCATTAGGGTTTTCTTTAGGAGAAAAGATGAGAACACTTCTCTCCCTTTTCTCTCTAAGTGGCCGGCCCCCTTGGAGGGGATTAACTAGCATATAATCCTCCTCCAAGGTCACTCATCTCTTTTAAATGCTCTCCTTGGTGTGGAGACTTAGAGGTTCCCTTTCTTGGGAACTTGGAGAATCCATTCTACCATCCTCCTCCAAGAAATCCATGGAGCCAAGAAGCAAGGAATGAAGGCCCTCTCCTTGGGTGATTAGCCTTTGCTTATGCAAAGAGGAATCAACAAAGATATAAGATTTCTCAACTCACTTTATTTTGAGTTGAGTCTTGGTTCACCTATCTACTAGGCTTTGAATTTCATGGGTTAAGTTTTGTTTTTGAGTGCATATAAACATGATTCCGCCTTTAAATGTTAATTGCATGTTATTGATGTTGCTCAAATGAACTTTTTTTTCACAAATTTTCCTTCACTGTGTGTCTAGTATTTTCATATAAAATTTTGTTGAATTTAGGTAAGCGTAATTCAATCTAATAATTATTTTTCAGTGGCTGGTCAGTTGAGACAGCAGCCTAATTTTTGTGACATTTTAAGTAGTTAGATAAATCAATCTTCTACATAAAAGACCCTGATTTTCATATGCTACAATTGAAAAATCTTAGTGTTAATAAGGAAAATTAACAGGACATTTGTGTGCTACTTTGTGGTATGCTTTTAATCATATCAATTAAGTTAAAAGTGGCTCTAAAAGTATAGATCATTAATTACTCAAATCATCACTACCTCAACCCAAACGGTTATAATTGACATAAGAGCATTTCACATGTTGGAAGAGGGCAAAAATAAGGCAAAGGTAATGGTATATAAGAGCGAATCCAATAGTTAGCAAAAAGAAGAGGTAAGTGTGGGACCATGATTTTCCAGGGCCGAAGTGAGGCGAAATGGAATACAATTACCTTAGAAGTCTGTTCATGGACTCAACCAGTGGCGGAGCCAAGATTTCTTGTGAGAGGGGCCTTATACAAGTATAGAAGAAGACAAAATGAATAGTGAATATAAATTTACTAATGTAAAACATCATAACATATATCCAAATAATTAAGTAGTCAAAATTAACATATGCATAGATAAATTTTATCTATTTATAGTAATTATAATTATTCTCGATGAATTTCATATTTTAAAGCCATTGCATGATGTCATCTATACTACTAGAAGTATTATTAAACACAATAGATAGAATTACTAAAAATTTTGCAAACCCTAAAACTCAAGTAAGAGGTAGGATAGAATAGAAACAAATATTTTATAGAGAATAATAGAGTTTCATAAACCTGTTGTTCTTTATTCAATAAATTTGAGATTTGGAATGGCTAAATATATGAAACTCAAGAAGAATAGGGATAGCTCTGCCTGTGCTTGAGTGAAAGACGATTTTTTTAATTAAAAGTGAATAATGGGTTTTAATTTAGTGTTATTGATTTGTGATAAATGACCATTTGAAATATTATACTTAATTTTCGGATGCGATTGGGATGAAAAGATAGATAAATGATTGGATTTTTGTGTTGAGTGTTGAGAAGGGTTGCAAAGCAATTGATATAGGTGTAATAGTAATCCTTTTTTTTTTCAAGTTAGGGTAGGCCTAGGACTACCCTAGTCCTCATATGCATCCGCCAGTGGACTCAACAATTACGAACGAAGCTGGATTAACAGAGTAGTGGTGCCACAATCATCTTATTATGGAGCAAAGGGCCAAGTCTGAGAAACTTTGCTAAGAATGACCATACTTGTTCTGCAAGACATGGAATCTGATCTTAGCCAAACCCCCTATACGTCGTAGAGTTCCTAAGATTTAGGAATTGGCATGCACCACAAGTAATCACACTCCTAAGAGGATGCAATATATATTCCTAGATATCATCTAGGATTCTCCAAGCTTCATACATGATTATATCTTAAAAAATATCTCTTTCCATACTGGTATAAATATACCATTCCACAATTTGTCTCTTGTAATGCAATCATCGCATTCTAGTTCTCTTGCCTATCACTTGAATCTTATACTTGCTTACTAACTTGACTGTCAGAGAGTCATTAGCCGACACACACACACACCCTATTGGACTCAGGCTTGCTCATGGTTGTTTGATAATTTACATGTTACTTGGATTTGTGCATCTCCTTCACCTGCGGCGGTGCGCAAATTTGGTTTCAACAATTGGTGCTTTTATTAAGAGTAAACTTATATTCCTTTTAACTAGATCACTTTACCATAAGCATGATTGCTGAAGAAAGCTCTACTAAAGCCAACGTTAACCCCATCATGGGAGACAACCCGCTCTCTGATGCATCTGTCGCCCCAAAGAGTTGATAAGCTAATTCCTGATACAACCTTTTAGAGACAACGATCATGGCTGGAAACAACAAGAACCCAATCAACAAGCCTCCTCCTTCCATGGATCAGATTTAAAAGATCTTAATGAAGATCAACTCCTCTATTGACAAGCTATATAAATTCCAATTGGCTTTTCGGGCTAAGAGCCACTACAACTTCGTGGACATCGAGAAGCGGATGCCCTTTGGAAAGAGAAAACCCCAGAGTTGCGACCAATGAATATCATCCTAGTATTCTTGACAATTGAGTCCATACCTGAACTAGAGAAGTTTTCCAGCCTTAATTTAAATTGTTCCGCGGAGACTCTGATCCAGTCTACCACATCATGCACTAACGAAAAGACATAACATTGTACAGTAACAGTGATGCATTGATGTGGAAAACGTTCCCATCCACACTAAAAGGACCCATAATGAGATGGTTCTCGAAACTGCCAGTTATATCCATCGATTGCTTCGAGAGCCTAGCTGATCTTTTCATAACACTTAAACAAAAGAAAGTTGAACACAAAAAAGTATGCCAACAAGGTCTCTATGTCCACTCACCTTTATATGACTACGATACTCTGGCAGAATGCTTCAATGTAGCATATGGTCTCACGAAATAGGATGATAAGACTCAAAAGACAACTATTGATCCAAACTATGCCAAGAAGATTGATCGAAGGAAGAGCAACCGGGACACCCATCCCTCTTCTCCATGTCAAGTATAAACAGAAGAGGTCGTCAAGACATGCAAGCTTCTCTTAAGCCAAAGCAATACACTACTTTAAACACTACCATCAACAACATCCTTCACAGCATTAATGTCAAACCATACCTCCGACGTCCAAAGCTGCCCCCTAAGTATCGGGTAAAAAAAAATCTGAATGAGTATTGCTTATTCCATAATAGTACCAGCCACGCTACCACGACAAAAGACATTGTTGGGAGTTTGTTAAGGACAAGGCAAGAAATGAAGATTCGGCCGAACCAAAAGATATAGACATGTCTAATAAGCACACTGACGAAGAGGATCGGCGCCAGGCAAAAAAATATATTCTTAACATCCATTGTATTTATGGAAGACGAAGGATCCAAAAAGGTAATGAGACTGGCGAATGGACTCCAAGAAAAGGAGCCCCCATCCTGTTGCAAAACAGCCCCAATACCATACCCTAATGCATCACTTTCGATTACAAAAGGTTTATTGAAATCTGGTAGAGCCAGGACTTGGGGTGAAAGCATTGCTTCTTTGAGAGTGTTGAAAGCTGCAGTGGCTTCAACAAACCATTTAAAGCCATCTTTCTTTGTGAGGGCAGTGAAAGGGCTTATTATATTCCCAAACTGAGGTATAAATTTTCGATAATAACCTGTGAATCCAAGGAATCCCCTTAATGTTTTAACTGATGTAGGTATAGGCCATTTAGCTATTGCCTCCAACTTTGTAAGGTTAGTAAATACACTATATGCCTCAAATATTTTACTTGACCTTGACCAAATGCAAATTTTGACATTTTAAAATGTATGATGTTTCAATGTCTCAAAAACCAATATCAAAAGCTGCAAATGTAAAGACCAAGAAGTTTTATAGACCAATATATCATCAAAGAATACTAAAATGAATTTCATTAGGTAAGGTCTAAAGATTTCATTCATGAGACGTTGGGAAGTAGCTGGTGCATTGGTAAGTCCAAAGGGCATAACTGAAAATTCGTAGTGACCATCATGTGTTCTAAAGGCTATTTTTCCCACATCTTGAGGATGCATCTTTATTTGAAGGCATCATGCCCTTAGATCCAGTTTTGAGAAAAATTATGCACCAAAAAGTTCATCAAGAAGTTCATCAATAAGAGGAATAAGGAACTTATCTTTAACTATAACCCCATTAAAATATCTATAATCCATGCACATTCTCATTGTGCCCTCCTTTTTTCTTACTAAAATCACAGGAGAAGAATAGGGACTGTTACTTACCCTTATGAATCCAGCTTCCAGAAGAGCCTTCACACACTTCTCAATTTCTGTTTCTGCATTGGCCCATATCTATAGGGTCTGCTATTTAGTGATGTGCTACCCTCAATCAAGGTAATTCTAAAGTCTTGAACCCTATAAGGAGGAATTGTACTAGGTGTAAGAAACACTACTTCAAATTCTGCCAATAAGTCATTCAATACTAATTGTTGTTGATCTGTAAGATTCACATATTGAGAGTTCGCAATTTGTGACTCCATGTGATGCAAAAATATGGATTCAAGTTCTAAATGGTAGAGTACTGCACCCACTATGATATCTTGTTGCAGTAATTTTTGCATTTGTAAAGTTGAAATATCCTCAAAATTGTTACCAATAGTCTCAAGACTTGTAATGCAGAATGTCTTAGAATCTTTAGAAAACTACATATACAACTTATCAAAGTCCCAAACAATAGGACCAAGTGTTCTCAGCCATTGGATACCTAATACAATATCACACCCACCCAAAGGAATATCATACAAATCTGTGATGAAATGGAAATCTTGAATCTTGACAAAAGCTTGAGCTAAAGTACCATTTTTAGCTACTTTACCCCCATCAACAATCTTGACTAGGGATGGGCAAATACCCATTGGTTATGGGTAACCGCGGTTATCCACCCATTTAAATTAAACGGTTACGGTTATGGGTAACCGTTTAGATAAATAAACGGTTATGGGTATAACCGTTTACCTACTAAATTTAAATGGACGATTATGGGTATTAACCGTGGTTATAACGGTTACCCGTTTATCCGTTTATGTTAATAGATATATAAAATTAAAACAAAAAACAAAAAAAACCTAATATGTAAGAATGTTGTCTTCGCTCTCTCCGCTAGAAAGCCAGGACCGCCGTCCGCCGCCCGCCGCTTGTCTCTCCCTCCTCGCTGCTCTCTCTCATCTCCGCTGCTCATCTTTCTCCTCACTACTCCTTCTCATCTCCACCGCTCATCTCTCTCTCCTCACTGCCCACTCTCTCATCGAATGCATTGGCAGGCTTCGCTCAGAACACCCCCACTCTCAAACTCCTCTGGCAGCTTTGCTATCTTGTCCTTTGCGTCCACAACCCAGCCAATCCTGCCTCCCCAACATCTCAGAAGCCTCTCGCCAGCATGACGAGCAGAAGTTAGAGATTGAGCCGATCGAACAGTCTCACTTCCACTGCTATTTGGTGGCAACTTGCTGCCAATTTCTTCCAAATTCAGAGGAACTAAAACATCATCAATTACAGCCCTAGCCAGAAAAAGAGCAAGCTCATTCGAAGCATCCAAAATGTCCAATTCTCTATCCTCTGCAAATTCCAAAAGCAAGACAAATCCATTAACTATGTCCTCGGTTGAAAAGATCTCGATGTGAAGGGCAGAAAGCAAAACAGATGCCATTTCCTTTTCACAGTTCTTGCGATCCATTACAAGGCTTATCAACTTCTTCAAGAATAGTGGATTATAGTGAGGTGCCCTAATATGTTTGATGGACTATAAGTCAGATTGTAACCTTCTTGTTTGTCTTTATTATTTCAATTATTAGAGTTGAAGACAGTTACGGTAAAAAAAAATGTAAATAGACACAAAAAGGGATAAATGGGTTAAAAAATCAATAAACGGGTAAACGAGTATGAATAAACAGGTAAACTGTTATGGTTAAATGGGTACGCGGTTATGGATATGGTTAACCGTTTATAAACGGTTATGGGTATGGGTATAACCGTTTAAACAATTACCCAACGGGTAAACGGTTATGCGGGTATGAGTATAAATGGTTATGGGTAAATAACCGCGGTTACCCGCCCGCTATATCCATTGTCCATCCCTATATATGAGGAGTTTTAGACTCTGTTATGCGTTGAACTTGCACCACAAGTAATTTAACCTCTCAATCAAATAATTGCTTGTCAAGAC
The DNA here is from genome assembly GCA_963580275.1 of Crataegus laevigata. Classification (NCBI taxonomy): domain Eukaryota; kingdom Viridiplantae; phylum Streptophyta; class Magnoliopsida; order Rosales; family Rosaceae; genus Crataegus; species Crataegus laevigata. The sequence goes on along the minus strand of OY756941.1, from coordinate 20,479,527 downwards.
TTTTAATGCTTTTCTGAGTGTTATATTAATGGTAGCCGAGATGGGGCTGAATATAAACTGGTTATATCCAGGCACTCCACTTCCGCTCAAGAGAAAGATAAAGAAATACAACAAATACAGAATAATTATAAAACAAACACATATATACACAAATAAAATTAAAACGACCAACACGATAGTGATCGGGTTGGACCTGAGGACATGGGGTTGGGGCCACAATGTTGCTTCCTTGTAAAGGGATGCGCTCCTTCTAGCAGGTTTATTCATAAAATTGAATCAATTGATGATTACAACAAAACCTTTGCACTAAACCTGCTTCTCCAATTCAACTTCATACCGATGCAAAAAGGAAAACGGGGAAGGAGAGATCATGGACAAAGCTACTTTCACTGTGATGGACACTGGAATGTAAATTTCTACTATCCATTTCTACGTTTCACAAACGACATGAAGCAGGTCCAGACCAAAGAACGAAAATAGCATTTTAATGCAGGATCACGATGACTGGGATCAGGAGGTCTGCACAGTAAGAGAAGTATACACCGCACCTGAATTTCACGACACCATATATGGAAGTTATCGCTGCTGCTCGTCTTCAGGCATCTCCTCACCAAGACCCCGTTGCACTAATCTGTAATACAAAATAACCATAGTCGCCATGCATGCCCTACACAAATTTGTAAAATAATTGCATTAGCAGACTGCAGCTTGTTTTATATGCTGTAGTTCAAACATTGCTAAGTGTGTTAACATTGTATGTTCTCGCAACTGGAATACTTATTTTTGATGATCCAACCATTTATACTTGCAAGAATATAATAAAGCATAAGCAAGGAAGCCGGATCCAGAAGAACGGAGTTCCAAATGACCCAAAGCAGGTTCAGATTACTGCTGTTTTCCAATTTTTATACCCGTATTTTCTATTTTCTTAGCCAACAAGAAGAATTAAGCAAACAAATATAGCAACAAAGAAAAATGGGGATGGACAGAAATTACATGATTGCTATAACAAGTAGGATTTTTCTTGGATCCATTCTGGATGATTTTTTATGTCGGGGACGACCTTCTGGGACATCATTTTCAATTGATCCATCTTTTCGCTGGGGTGCAGTCACTGGTAGAGTTGGCAACGCACTTGACCAGAATGGGAGCAATGCTCTAAGAAACTTATGTCGGAATGGGCCTACCAAAAAAAATTTAAAAAAAAAACCCACGGGATATTAACTTTGCAGCATTAAAGTGTCAATTTCATTTAGCAAACACCATGCAAGAGGAGACATAATATTAGTAAATGTAAACTATAACTTTCGTCATCAAATTCTATTGTCTCTATTTTCCAATTTTTGTAATTACGTCCTTCCATTTTTTTTCTTAAATTAGAAAACTGTGGTTCCTCCATCCACCAAAGCTGTAATATAGTTATAGACTATAAATTTGGCATGTGGTAAATTACCACAAAGTGACGATAATGCTTGTATTTTAGTACACATGGACAAATAGACAAAAAAATTGATACATGTATGTGGTAGGAAACTGGCATTGCATATGCTATGACTTCCACTAAGATCATATAGTCAATTAAGATGCCAAATCAACATATTAATAACAAAGTTGTAACTATTGTTGATAAAAGAAGGGTCTAACTATACAATTGGATAAGGACCGTGTAATTCTAGTATTCATGGACTAATAACATTGTTTCAACTAAAAAGATTAAAATAAAAGAGGGGTCCAATTATGCAATTGGAGAAAAAGGCAAATTGATACTTAGGCAGAACTTGAACAAACTAAAGTGTATTTTTGCCTAATAGAATTATAACAAAAACAGTTCTGATCAGAAATGGCATTGCTCACTAAAGCACATCCTATACCGTAAATTTGATTAACAATGCCACAATAAAGAAAATAATATCATGACTTGAAAATCGACACACACACACAGAGAACTTTCTACTTACCCCTTCTTGAATACTTTTTACTATTCCCATCTTCATCGTCTGCATAATATGAAATTTCAGAGTTCTGTCGCTCAACTTGCAATGCACCCTTTCGTGTTGTAGCACCAGGCTAGATTTCGTGCCCACAAACAAAATGAAATCATGAGACAATAGAAAAACAGCATAAAAAATAGGGGTGTGCTATCCACACACCTCATTTTACTTCTTACACACCCCTTGGTAATTTTTGTCTATTGATCTTGAATACATCCGATCCGACGGCCAAAAATTAAAAAGGTGCGTGAGAAGTAAAATGGGGTGTGTGAATATCACAGCCCAAAAAATATATCAAGTTGCACATACACGAGCACAAGTCAATGTGAAATGACACATATAAAGAAGGTAGGGATTCTATCTCCACATGATAAATTCAGTAAATAACAGAAAATTTCCTCTTGCCCTTTACCGGACTCGTGCTTTGCACATAATTCCCTGCCGAACTAGGACTTCCTATCTCCACTATGTCTGTCACTGGATGTATAGAAGGTCCTGCTCCAGTTGTAGCCGCGAAATCAATTACGTTAGGTCCATCTTTTCCTGCAGATGAGCTAGCATTATTGTCCCTTCCTCCATTCAAAGATGCACTAACAAGTGGATCTGAGGAAAATGCAGGAGGAGGACTACGAGATTCTGTCGACAATAAAATTGGATGACTTCCAAACAAGTTCTTTTCCAAGCCAGTCTGCATGACATCAGAAAATCTGCTCACGTTTAACTACTACAAAGGACAAAAGCAAAGGAACAACTGCAACACTCACGCAAAATATGCCTCGAACTTAGCACAACAGCTTAATGAACACATACCAAACTATACAGCCCTTCATGAAGTGAAGGGGAGCACCTTTCAGTAGATATTTGGCCCGTAAAAATACACATAAATTAGAATCAAAATGCAGTCATGTAGTTATGCTTTGCCTATGGCAGACTTCTATGGAATAAGGAGTATTTAATTCATCTATTGCAGAGTATTAACAATTCAATACACTTACAATTGATATCATTCTTACAAGTTTTCCTCTTTATTCTGAACTCTACAGTTAATGAGGTACGTTAGTGCTACTCATTACTGAACGAACCACTTCCACCTCACCAAATTACACCTTTCTAACCCTTTTACCAAGAAGCATCAAAATCAGTAGTGAGACATAGGATAATACATCTGCAACCATGTACTCAAACACATCTATGTTAGGGGAGAGTGTCATCTACGTGTTCTATATTTTCAAACAAATCTGATACCTTATAGTATTTGAAAGAGATCTAATAGCTAACTTAACTTCATAGTCTAGTATCAACCAAAAAAACATTAAATCCAGAGCCAACCTGCTCAAAACCTGTTTCTCTTCACATCATCTCTCTGATTAGATCAAGTTGACAAGGACTACATCAATATTTATTTTAGCAGCATTACAGAGAAGACTAAAAGCTACCACTAACACTAAGACTCAGCATTTTCGTTTCGTATCATTCACTAACACTAAGACTCAGCATTTCGTTTCATATCATTATTACAGACTGGGGTTTTTTTTATCACAAATGGTCCTTTATCTTTTACCAACTCATCAGTTTGATCCTTTATTTTTCAAACTCATTAATTCGTCCTCTATGTATCACTCATCAATGTAGTCCCTACCGTCTAACACAGTTAAAAATTCTGTTAAAGTGCTTGTGTGGCACTTATGCATGACCTACATAGCCAATCATATTGTGCCATGTGGATAACACAAAGAATCAAAATATTAGAAGTCATTTTTTAAAAACCATACAAATTATAAACAAAAAAGAAAATCAAATAATAGCCAAAAGATTAATTTGGTACTAGTTTGTTGGATCTTTGATCTCACTGTTGCGAGTTGCCTCTGTCTGGGCGAGGAGAGGTTTTAGAGATCGTGGACAGGTGGGTTAACAAATGCAGTGAATGTAGGGATAACAATCCAAGCTGATTGGGAGAACTGAGAGTTCAATTTCCTTGTCTGGTTATGTTTATGGTTTGGGAGGGAGGTGACGGTGGGGTGGTGGGACAAGGAGAGAGAGAGAGAGAGAGAGAGAGAGAGCCTGGGTGGGAGGATGTTACAGTAGTTCGTGGCGTTGAAGAGCCAATAGTGTCTCTTAGTGGAGTGGTGGCAGAGATGGGTGGTGCTTGCTGGGTCTACTTTTTATTTATTTTTTTAATATTTTATTTCAGTATCTTACTTTTTCATTCTTTTTTTTTACTTAAATTTATTTTCAAATTTTAGATTCTTTAGATAATCCATGTGGCAAAAAAATAATTGGCCATATGGGTCCCACACGTGCCACACAATCACCCTAACAGATTTTTTTTAACAGAACTCAACAGTAAGGAGTAAATTAACCAGTGGAACAATGGATAAGGGATGACATTGATGAGTTTGAAACATAAAGAACCAAACTGATGAGTTGGTAAAAGATAAAGACCATTTTTTATAAAAAAAAAACCTTACAGACTGCAATAAGGTTCTATTATGTGATGCAACAAACACCAAGTACGAAGCGATATTAAGAAACGGTAATCAAATTTCCATTAAATTACTAGTTTTATGATAATCTCATTGTCAAGAACGAGCCTTGCCTGCATGACAGCTTCCTTCAACTTTGAGTGAAGGCAGGATGCTGAATCTTTCACATTCTTGGGAGGCCATATCTGCACCAACAGATAACCGTGTCAAAAAGAATCACACTGATAAAAGCATAACATAAACTCTAAATACATACGCTGAACAACTGTATTCTAATTTTCATAGATCAAGAAAATGCGACAAGAAGGAAAATCTTACCAGTGTGGAACACGTAGGACAAACATATCCAGCTGGTGCAGTATGCGAAGGGAAACTCTTGATATGTGAAACCAGGCAACTTGTATGTATTACATCTATATGAACAACAAGATAAATGTGTATTACATTTTGTAATGAGTTCAAAATTTTCTTTATCCTTTCAAGAACCAAATTTTGTTTTTCAATAGATATGTGGCAGTAACAATATCTGCAAATTCCTTACGCAAGCAACCCAGCCGAGTCGTTTGAGGACCAGTCCCCTCATCCAGCTCAACATGACAGAGGCAGCATTTCGGAGGCCAATCATACTCTCCATCTATTACCCATTCTGAATAAGTACGAATCTGCATAGAAATGAGAAGACAAACACAGATCAGGCATAAAAGAGCCTTAGAACATTCCTAGTACATTATAATTTTCTAAAAGTATTAGATACAAAGGGGTTGTTTGGTATCCTTTTTGGATCCAATTTTTTGTTTTTGAAACTAATGAGTATTAAGTAATTTAGCTACATTCATCATTTTTTAAAACAAGACATTGGTATTAAGAAGGATACAAAATAGTCTAATACAACTGCCAACAACCTCCTATAGCACTTGAGCGAAGGTCAAGTGTCTGTTATGTCATATCTATGCCTACTGCACCAACCTAAGTCTGACAGGATACTAAAGCACTTAAGGTGACCACAAAAAGGTCAAATTAAGTCACACTCATATTCAATTATAAGTTTCTTTTATTCAATTAACCGCCCTTACACCTTTAAATCATAGTATATCTATGTGTTATTTAATATTTGTTTTTTATATGAATTTCTATTCCGCTCTCTCTTCATTACTCGCAGGTAACCAATGTAGATCGTGTACGTACATATGCATGACCAAATTGAAGCCAAAACACATTTATCTCCCCGATTATGGTGTGTCCAATTCAGCCACGCGACATGATTATAAAAAATGAGGAAAATACTGTCGCTGTGCTTTTCATTGATGTAACAGAACAACCAAATCATGCAGCCTAACAATTACAATACAAAGTTGACCACATAACATACACCGAAAAAGGAAGAAAGAAATGCCTACCACGCATATTTGATGCTCGGGAGAACAGATGCATTCTCCGCAAACCGGAACCTTGTGCACGAAACAATACAGCTTAGTAGCCTGAAACACCAAAATCCCCAATCTCCATCAGCCTTGGAAATCAATCAACGAAAATAAATGAAATCCATAAGAAGGTAAGGGAACTAGAATTTCAAGAATTGAATCGCAATCACGAACTTGAACAACAAATCTGAAATATCCCAATCTACAAGTCAAATGCAGATACCTAAACCAATTCACAATCTTATGGATCGCCTTCGTCTCAACACTAGGAATCCGATCCGATCTAAAAATTGAGCAACCAAATCACTCATTGCTCTGTGAACTGAGTCGGTAAATGACACAGTAAAATTCTAGGACACCAGTGGTCGTGAGAGAGAGAGAGAGAGAGAGAGAGAGAGAGAGAGAGGTACCTTGCGGCATTTGCAGACCACCATTGCAGCACTGAGAGGGAACCGGAGTCGCTAGGGTTTACAATTGGGGAAGATTTTACTTATTGGTCAGAGTCCAGCGTTTCTTCTTTTGACAATTCTAACGAAACGCCCTCGTCAGATTTGCGAAACTTGTCTCTCAGGCAGAGCAGAGCTCACAGGCTCGCTTAACTCGTAGGACAAGAGATCCGTTTGCCTTAATTTGATAGATAACTAACCACCCAAAACAAAGCAAATGACTAAATTTGATATCGCTGTGCTTTTTTTAAAATTTAAAAAAAAAAAAAAAAAACATTCTTGTTGTGGCTTATTTTATCTAACAAAGAGAAAAGGGCCTGCGGTAAGGGTGAGAAATTGAGAGAAATGTGTTTGTAGAATTGTAAGGGATCCCTCCTAATAGTGCCTATATTTATAGTAGTAAAATGAGAGAATAAATTCATTCATCCCAAAAGAATACAAGTTATAATAAGAAAGGATAACTATAATCAAATTTAATTTAGGATTTACACAATCACACTTAAATCAGGAAAGTTTACAACACTCACCCTTGAGTGTGTAAATACTCAAGGTAGAGTTAGCATCATGCAAAAGTTGAGGAAGTCGACTCGTTGGCACTCATTCTAAGGAACAACGCTTATTCTCAGTAAGGTAAGAACTTGCATAAGTAAGTCTCACTAAAAAAATGTAAGGTTGTGGCAAAAACCCGAGGAGGGAGAAAATCTATAGTCTAAGAAAAAATGTGTGAGAAATGCAAAGTCAAAAGAAACGTCTACAGGACGTCATTAAGGATATGACCAACTCAAGGTGGGTGCCTCGTTAAAACCTAGTTAGGTAGCAAAAATTCAATGGGAAAAATGCTCCTAATCGTAGGAAAAAAAGAGTACATTAAGATCAAGCAAGTATCTTCAGGATACTCCTCCTGAGTTTGACATAATTTTAAAGAGAAATAGCAATGTTACAACTCGGAAAGTTTACACATACCAATGACATGAATAAGCTTCTGAAACATCATCTTCAGCAGTGATTGGTGAAGAGGTCGGCCAGATTGTCTTGTGAATGGATTTACGTGACTTCAATCTTCTGATGCTCTTGTTGTTGATGTGAAAAGAAAAACTTCGACGCAGTGTGCTTGGTGTTGTCTCTTTTGATATAACCTTTCTTGAGTTGTGCTGGACTGTCTTCAAATATCGTCATTGGGACATCAGCGGTGGGATAAAGATCACATGAGCTTTCGAATATGGCCCACTAGTGCTCTCAACCAAAAGCATTCACGAGTTGCTTCATGTAAGGCGAGAATTTCAGCATGGTTAGACGAAGTGGCAACTAAGGTCTATTTAGTTGACCTCCAAGAGATTGCAGTGCCTCCAGACATAACCCATTTGAGAACGCGTCTTATGCATATCACATAAGTATCCTATGTCGGCATAACTAACAAGGCGAGAATCGACTCGAGAATCATGGGGTGCAGTATCGCTCAAGGATCCATATGGATAGAACAAGCCCAAATCTATAGTACCCTTAAGGTAACGAAAGATGTCTTTCACGCAATCTAGTGTCTGCGTGTTGGTGCAGTACTATATCTTGCGAAAAGATTAATAACGAAGGAGATGTTGGGTCTAGTGCACTGAGCTAAGTATAATAAAGTGTCTATCACACCTAGATAAGGAACTTCAGGCTCCAAAATAACTTCATCATCTTCCCTTGGACGGAAGGTATCTCGTTTTGCATCTAGCGATCGAACAATCAAATAAAAGGGGTAAGTTAGTCATTTAATTCCGTTCTGTCCCGTTCCATCTTGCGCGTACCAAACATGACACGAAATCTTTGTTCTGTCCCTTTCTGTTCCGTCCCGTTCCGTCCCATTCCATCCCATTCCGTCCCATTCCATCCCATTCCGTCCCGTTTGCATACCAAACGGTACCTAAAGTACCAAAAGTAGGCAAGTTGAGTTTATTGAATTTATCTACCATGAAATTTTGTTTTCATATCATAAAGTGCTTGAGAGCCATGATCGCCTTCTTTGTATAGTCTACATAAACTGCTCGGAAGTCATGATCACCTCTGTTTTGTGGAAGTCGGTGAAAAACTTGCCTAAGCTTTGTTGGGCCACGCCTGGGTGGTTGAGGCGCACTTGAGGTGTTCATTGGATGTCCTTTTTTCTTTTTGAGTTGCCTAGATCTGAAATTTCCTGATTGCAGGCTGTTTTTCTTCCCAGCGAAGAAGATGAAGGAGTCACGAGGCTTTTTTTTTTTTTTTTTTTTTTTTGTGTGCTAAGTTTTCCTTTTTTATATATATTTTTTTCTCTTTAAATTTTAAAATGACTCCACTTTGGTGACAACTATTACCATACTATCTTCCTTTATGTTCATTTTTTTATATCTTAATTTTTGGAAATTTTTATTAGCGCTTAAAAAATCTCATTCTACACTCGTCATATATGTATTGTTCTCTTTAATTATACAAAATTTGGATTGTAAAATAAGATTTTTGGACTACTAATAACAATTCCCTATTTTTTTTTCTCACATACAAGATAGATAAACATCTTTTAGTTTTTTTTTTTTAAAGTTACAGAAACATCATATTATTTAATTTACAAATTTTGTCTAAAATTTTGGTCTCCTTAATATTATCCTGTTTTGAAAGGAGCAAAAAGACATCCCTCATTTGAGGATTTGGATTCCATCAGGATCTTCACATCTTATCCATTCATGGCACATTATGCGATTAAAATGATTTCTGACTGCTCACCTCATCCCTCGTTTGAATTTGAAAACCACTAGATAAAAACCACCACCGCCGTTTTTCTGTACATTTATAGAAAAGTAAATATATAAAAGCATGAAATTGAATTCAAACTTGACAATATATGAAATTGAATTTATAGAAAAGTAAATATATAAAACTATGAAATTGGATTCAAACTTGACAATATATGAAATTGGATTGAAATTTTGAGAGAAGATATAAAATTGTGGTGTAAGGTAGAAGTTAATGAGAAAGTATTTATAGAAAAGTAAAATCAATTTTTTTTTAAATTTTTTTTCACATTTAAAAAAAAAATTTAATTTTTTTATAATTTTTTACATTTAATTTTTTTTTGTTCACCTAATTAATCTATAATGTTGGATTTAAACCAATTTGAATTCCAACACTCCAGATTGTGCTGCGTGGCACAACGGTAGTATTTTTGATTTTTTTAACTTTTTTTTAAATTTTTAAAGTCTAATAATGTGGACCGTTGATCTCAGATCTAAGGGCTGATATTAAATAAGGGTATTTAATTTTTATTACTGTTGGAAATTCAACGGTCCACATAAAGCAACCGTTGGGATCGATCGGTTGAAAGGGCAACACGTGTCCTCCAACGGTAACATTGCGCAAGCTTGCGCCGTGGGCCCCAAATTCTGAAACGTGTTGGGGAACGCGCGATTGTATTGCACACACCAGACTAAAAAAAAATAAAAACAGAGCTGACATCGTCCTGACGCCAACATTGCATCGTAGACGCCTCGGGCTCTTGGGCCAGCGATTCTCGCCGGCCTCTTGCTCGGGCCCGCACGTGCTCCACAGCCCTCATACGCTGGAGGGGGTTGCTCGGGCTACTGCCCACTGTTTTGGGACCTGTCGCTGGGGCTACTCTGCCCGGTGGAGTTGCTCTGATCACTCCACTCTGCATCTCAACACTCAAAATTCATAAACCCCAAAACTCATTCCTTCTCTCTCCTCACATCAATCCCACACCCTCCGAACCATCGCGCCATGACAGCTGTGCCTCCACCGGCGCCAGGCCGAGAGCTCTCCAACCCCCCCACCGACGGCATCTCCAACCTCCGCTTCTCCAACCACAGCGATCACCTGCTCGTCTCCTCTTGGGACAAGGTACGCCATTGCCTCCTCCTACCTCTCGCCATTTTCCCTCTCTAATCCCTCTCTCCTCTCTCTCTCATTCGCAGACCGTCCGATTGTACGACGCCAGCGCCAATGTGCTGCGTGGAGAGTTCATGCACGGCGGTCCCGTACTCGATTGCTGCTTCCACGACGATTCCTCCGGGTTCAGCGCCGGCGCCGACAACACCGTCAGGCGGTAATTAAAATCACAAACCCAAATTCCCTAATTTTGTCTCTTTGGTTGCTCGGAAATTGCTGAAAAAACCCATCTCTTAACTCTGATGCTTTGTGTATTCCTCTATGTCAATACCCCAGGTTCGTATTCAGCTCCAGTAAGGAAGACATCTTAGGAAGGCACGACGCGCCAGTGCGTTGCATCGAGTACTCTTATGCAGCAGGTATGTTCTTCAAACCATCAATTTTTACATTTGAAATTAGTTCCAATCAAAACTTGAAGAACTTTTCCGAATAATTTTTTGCCCCAAATCGGTTGGTTGATCAGATTTTGTAGCGTGCGTAGTTGTAATAGTTGCTTTATTAGCACGAATGGAGTTTTGACGTTTAATGACTACAAACGACCTTAAATCATGATCTCTGCTGTATTTGGTATTTCCGGTAATCACATTTAATTATGTAAGTTTGAAAGCAAAAAAATTTGTTTCCTTATAATGTAAGACTCCGAGTTTGTAACCAATTCTCTTATGTGCAAATAATATCAGGGCAGTTAATCACTGGTAGTTGGGATAAAACAGTCAAGTGTTGGGACCCTAGAGGTGCAAGTGGACAGGAGCCAACTCTTGTTGGGTCATACCCACAACCCGAGCGTGTTTATTCTCTTTCACTTGTGGGAAACCGGTTAGTGGTTGCAACCGCCGGAAGACATGTCAATGTCTATGATTTGAGAAATATGTCCCAGCCTGAGCAACGGAGGGAGTCTTCGTTAAAGTACCAAACTCGATGTGTGCGTTGTTATCCTAATGGAACAGGTAACTTTAATAGCTTTTCTGTTTCAGGACACTACCTCACAAAAAATTTCTTTCTTGCACTTAGTACTTTGGGTATTGCGTTGCTTTGTGGCTAACCATCCCCACTGGTTTTCCTTGCTCACAGAAAAGGGCTTTTTCCGTTTTAGGGTACCTTTAAAAAAAATATGAGCTACAAAATATAAGTTGTTTGGGGAATGGAATTGATCGATGTTGTTGGTTGTTTCATGTTTGATTCTGTGATCGCATTTTGCAGGTTATGCTCTTAGTTCTGTTGAAGGACGGGTTGCAATGGAATTTTTTGATTTTTCGGAGGCTAGTCAAACCAAAAAGTAAGTATTCAGCTATCAGTGAGAAATTTTGCTTTACATTGACTGATATTTTCAGTTTCATTGCCTCGTATCTTTAGGAATCCTTTAAGATGTACACATCTTTGATGCCACCACCACTAAATAAGTTGTTCTTGATATATGTAAGATTCTCTCTTCATAAATGAGGGTGTGGCATCATCATAAAGTGTGCCTCTGTTAGTTCACCAATGTACACTTGTAGATTTTTCAGTAGAATAACTGTGGCATTCCTCTTATGGTCACTGATTTGTGGCTGGTCAACTGGTTTGGAGATAGGGCCCTCTCAAGGATACTATTCTTCACAATGCAGGCATGCATAAATGTAATATCATGCAAATCACGTCTTCATTCTTAATTTATTAATGGTATTAACCTTTATGCAGATATGCATTTAAGTGTCATAGAAAATCAGAGGCTGGAAGGGACATTGTGTACCCAGTAAATGCAATTGCATTCCACCCCATGTAAGTTATTTTCTTCCGTTAAAGTTTTGCGTACTAAACTCGTAAACTTTTTATGCGTTGATTTATTAATGTCATAAAAAAGATAGATCATGTCTGGTTTCCTGTTGAAAGCATCTTGTAGCTACAATAGTCTGGGAATTTCATAGTAGTCAACTTCGTTCAAGGTTTATTCTCTGGTTGAATGGTTTGGAAAATAAGGATCAGAATTGTTCCTTGTTTATGTGATAGATTATGGCTTGGATTATACTTGATCTATGAGTTGGGATTTAGGTATTTAAAACCTAAATTAAGCTCGAGGGAGGCTTAGTAATTTCGGATTCACTTACCTCATGCTTTAATAAAGTTTATCAGAGGAGTTTGAGAATGAGATTCTTGTACATCATTGACTGTCATGTGGACAGCCTACTTTTCCCTCTCGGGACAGCGAAAACAGCAATAGTCTAGAAATTGGTACATACTTTCGCTTGATGAGAGTTGGGATCATACTGCTTGTTGTATGAGTAGTGATGCTAGCTGTTTCTTTAGTGCATGTGCATTATCTTATTAGTCCTTTTATGCAATCCAATTGCAGCTATGGTACTTTCGCTACCGGAGGTTGCGATGGCTATGTGAACGTATGGGATGGGAACAACAAGAAGAGGCTGTATCAGGTAATATTTTGCCTTAGGTGACACTGATATATAATTCTCCCATGGAGAAGTTACAATTATAACAAATTTTCAATGTGCTCGTCTTTGCCAGTACTCCAAGTACCCAACAAGCATTGCGGCGCTTTCTTTTAGCAGAGATGGCCGCCTATTGGCTGTGGCATCAAGTTACACGTATGAAGAGGGGGATAAACCGTAAGCACATCTCTGTCTCTCGCTCCCTCTCCATCACTTTACTCATCTGTCCATCCATTTATGTGTCCATCTGATGTGTCATCTGTTCATCTTGCAGCCACGAACCAGATGCCATCTTCGTTCGAAGCGTAAATGAGATAGAGGTCAAGCCAAAGCCAAAAGCGTACCCTAATCCGCCAGCGTAAATGAAGTAAAGTATTGTGCCTTTCGTATTAGTTACTCCGGATATGTTTGTTTAATTTGACGATGTAAGGTTCCAAAATATGTAAAGAGACCATGTGTACCAGTCTTGGGCCATCTGCCCAAACTTCTTCTGCTGTTAGAATCGATGATGCTTTGTAACGCACTTGTTATGATTTCATCTTACATAGAATGCCTCCATTCCAATCGGTTTTTGAGAAAATCCTTCGCAAGTTTATGTTTTTCTTGCTTAAAAGAAACAGAAATATGGTAACCAAATTCTTCAAAAATAACATAGAAAAAAAGTCGTTACTCGAAAGTATCGGCATAAATACAAGGTCTGTGATACCCTTAAGTAAACGATAAACGAGCTTTTTAAATAGTTTTCGTTCTACAAGCTGCTTGTTTCCCGGGAGACAACATTCCATAGGTACAAGTCTTTCCCGAAACTACCTGCATATACGGGATCAGAAGCATCACACAATGGGCCGTCGTAATCGCTGTCTTAAGCAAGGACCCGGCTCCAATGCACTAGCTACGGAAGAGACGAGAGGGCTAGCTCAAATCCTTCCTTTGTATATTTCTCTGCAATCACCTAAATCCAGATGGAGCTGCTTGTGGACCACCCACTGCTCCTCTCCTCATAGCTCTCGATTGAGAAAGCATCTCGTCGTAATTCTGAGCAAAGAAATTCTATTTCAGAACTTGCAAGACAGGCGCAGCAGAGAGATTAATGGAAAAAAATTGCAACGAAAAAAGTACCCGTTTCTCAAATGCTGCATCACGTGAATCTATTATCTTGTCTACAATTCCGTACTCTATGGCTTCTTGTGCTTGAAAATACTTGGGCCGCCGGACGTCTTTAGATAGTTCTTCCTTGGACTTCCCCGTTCCTTTTGCAAGCAACTCAATGTAATACTCTGTGTTTGCATCCAATTCCTTGGCCTGATAGAAGTTTCAACAGAACATGAGTGAGAGGGGATGGAGAGAAAATGGAGAGCAGAGAACACGTGACAAAGTACCTTAATCCACATGTCGATGACTGACCCACTTGATCTGCTGACCTTTGGTAAATATAATTTTGCTGCGATTCAACATAATAACAGTGCTAAAAAAAGTGCACAAAAATAGGAGTGCAAAAAACTAACACCCTCTTTACAGCTTCCCGTATTGTATGAAAATTGGTCCAAAGTATGCTAGATTTGAAGATGGAATCATACTGGAGGAATTTGGCTGTACGGCACGATAACCCTTTGCTCCAAGTGACAGAAGCAGTGCGGCTTGACCATATGCCATGCCACAATTCACAGTATACACATCTGATTTGACATACTGCATGCAGATAAATCAAAAGCAGGTCAGACAGTTTGGCAGGAAAAGAAAATGCTAGGGCTTTTCAACGAATATTATTTCCCGATGAGATGGCAGACTATATATTGGCATGGCACTGATTTTTGCACATTTGCAAAAATATATCATCCTATATAACGGACAAATATGCTACACGTTGAAAATTACCAGTGTACTTGTGTAACTTAACTGATTTCCATTTATAAATAGATATAAAGAGAAAACCTCCTAGAGTTGATAATAATACTTACACTCATCATGTCAGCGATCGCATATGCTTCGGTTTCAGATCCAACACTCTCCATCTTCTCATTCTAAAATGCACCACAAAATTAATACGGATAGGTAAAACTTTGAAATAGTGAAAATGATGGGGGGAACCTTTTGATGTTATATTGCACTCATAATTACTTCCAACACTAACCTGTGTCCCCGATGAATTTATGTACAAGTATATAGGCTTAGAGGGGTTATCATAATCCAACCACATAAACTGAGCGACAAGAAGCTCAGTTACTGCTGGTACAATCTACAGAAGTCAGATAAAAAGTAAAATGCTGAGTCAGTACAAAATGAAAAAATGGTTCATGAAGAAAGAATCTTGTTGGCAAAAATATAATAAATATATATAATCTTACTGGCATGCCCAAATAGCATATCCGAGCATCTAAAAGTAAGGAAGGAAGATCAGGAGGAGCAGTTCGGGGTCTTCCATTTCCTCTTGCACCTCCCCGATACATGCTCACACTCATACTGTATTGTGAAGGGCCCTTGCCATCCATGCCTGACATGCTATACATCCCTCCATGATTCAAGTAGTTGTTGGCAGATGAGATGCTTTGCTGTGAAAATTTTTTGGATAAGAAGAACATGTCTAGTCGGTTGATATGCCATATTTAGTTTAGTTTAACTGAAATCCACTTAGCCCTTCTGTTAATATCGAACTACTTAAAATTGGTTAAGATGCATAGGGAGTAAACCTCTGTAACTTTTTCTGACTGACGTCTGGCAGGATTATCTTCTGTCATGAACATGTCCATTTGGGTAGGAGAAAGGCCATATAGATAATGGGGCACATTCTTAAAATTATCCATCACTGCAAATGAGAACAATGAAGAATGTAAGGAGGAAATTAGACTTCTTCATTCTGATTATAATCGGCATTCCAAGTTTCTTTGGAAATCAAAGCATCAGAAGACTCACGTTTCAAATGAGCATAAAAAGGATTGAATCAAATTGCAATATTGATATATCAGAAGAATCCCTTCCGATGTTAAGATCCATGATAATGGCAACCTTAAAAACCTTGATATTAATCGTTAAGGTACAAACTTTCCCCATCGAATAAAAAACCGAACCACCCTCTTCTAGCATATTTAGGTATTGATTTTGTTTCCCTTGCAAACCCATTTTCAAGAGCAAGTTCAACCCATGAGTTCTAAACTTTTGTATCAGAGCATGAAAAGAGGGACTTAAGGTGCTAAGTCATTGAATACTGGTAAGTGAGGAAGATTACAAAAAGTGAAGAAGGCACATATTAAATCAGTGTCAATACATACAGTAAACTGACAAGGCAATCGGGCTTTGAAATCCATATCCCACATTGAAAATATAGACCATTCCGACATAGGCAACGATTGCAAACCAGTTTTACACGAACAAGTTGTTAACATCAATGGTTACAAAACCTTTATCGACATAGCCCATAAATAATGCCGAAGTATAATAAGCATTGAACTTTTAGTACTTTTGGGTACACTCAACCACTACACATAGACTAATCCAAATTATACAATCCTCAACTACGCGCTTCTCTTGACTTCTCCAACCAAACTATGGTCAATCTCATTCTACTTTCGACATACCAATAGAGCACAACCACTCTAGTCCAGCCAACATCTCCTCTTCCTGTATATAATGATGCCTGATAGTAATATGGCAACATGAAATTGCCCTCAATTCTGTCTAAATTTACTACATTCAACCAAATAAAACCTATTGTCCCCTCAAATACCATGCGCTTAACAACTAAATATTCAAAGTTTCACCTTTCCCTATATTCACCTCTTTACGCAGCAACCCAATTGAAATTTGAAACCTCCCATCCAAAAACCAAAAAACAAAAAAAACAAAAAAAAAAAAAAAAAAAAAGGGAAAGGAAACAAAACCCACGTAGGAAATTTGATCCACCGACAGAAATGAATCGCAAATTCCCACTTAAAACAAAAATGGAAGACATGGGCAAAAGGGTAGTGAAAACTCACATCCATCTTTGAGATTTTCCTGCCTAAACTGCTTGGGAACGTGGTCCGAAGCCTTGGCGTAAGCAGACTTGAAGCGTCTCTGAGCTTTCAATCTTCCGGACGGGAGAGGTGGAGCAGCGACGACCTTGGTGCCGTGAAGAAAGGTGTTTGGGATCCCAGCACTAAAGGCCCCTGCTTGGCGACCTTGGCTGCTGTCCACGGCGGCTGACGGCGGAGCTGGGAGCGGAGAAAGCAGAGAAGTCGCCATGGATAAACAGAGAGAGGGATTTTTCGGAGCTGAGGACAGTGGAGTTCTCCAGTATGAATGTTAATTTAGGGAAGCACAGAAGGCCAAGAAAAGTATGAGGCTTTGGTGCATACGTGTGAGATAGGAGATGCTCCACGGAGTCCATAATGCATGGGCTCGCGGGTGTGGGTTGGGTCGGATCTATTTCTATTGGTGGGCTTGAATAGATTGGATACATACTGTGAATAGTTTGAATCCCCTGGGAGGGTCCTAATTGGGCCTCAAAGTACGCATGTTAGAGTGTGTTTATGGTCTGTTCCTTTGGAATTCCACTTCAATCTCTCTTTTGCCCCTTAAAACTCAAGTTGTGTGACTTTGCCTCTTGAAATTTAAGTTTTGCATCACTTGAAAACATTTTGTCAATTCTGTAAAAAAATTCCATCAAGTCTACTCATGTGGCATGACTGGGCTCACATATTTCTATTGTGATTGCCATGTAATGGCGGGGTGTACAAAACAATATTTTGATATATTGAAATCGTTTAAAGCATTGGAATTTAATTTTTAGAGGAAAAACTCTTAAGGGTTCTATAAATAAGATTCGTCATATCTATCGTGGAAGAGGATGTCCTAAATGAGACCAAGAGGGTCCTCGAACCAAACTAATTCATTGCCAATGGAAATTACAAACTTAGATCTATGGGCTACCCCATTACAAGACCTTGGGATGTGCACAAACTATGTTGAGGTAAGGGAGGCCGCCACTTGCAGGGCGTCCTCTGCCAACAGGCCAAATGTCGATAGATCTTGATAGTGATCCGTGATTGCAGCAATAATCAACGTGAAATCGCTCTCCACCATAACATATCTAACACCTAAACTTCTCAGCAAACAGAGTCCCTCCAACAGTGTCAACAGCTCAACATGGAGTGCAGTCTCAATCTCGTCCTTCCTCCACGCTCAAACCGCAAAGAACTTCCCAGACCAATCTCTGATTACCACCCCCACTCCACCCACATTATGCTTCAGACGTGTAGCTCCATCAACATTAACTTGACCCACCCATCGGTAGGAGTCCTCCATTTAACCTGAGGTAATTACTTTGGGGCTCTCGGCTAACCACTAGCCAATCTAAAAGCATGGTACCAACTGACCACTCTTTAAACCACCTTCATTGGCAACCTATATTCCTCTGGATTCCATTGAGTTGGTCCAGAATCCAACTTCCGATTCGGTTCCTTTGAGTTAGTCTGAAACTCAATATCCTCTGGATTCCATTAAGTTGGTCCGTAATCCCACTTTTGATTAGGTTTAGTTGAGTTAGTTTGAAACCCTATATTCTTCTAGATTTTTTTGAGTTGGTCTGGGATCCCACTTCCGGTATGGTTTCATTGAGTATTCTAGAATTTAATGATTTATGCATGTCAAGTTCCATTAAGTTGTTATTGAATAAGTGCCATGAGAAATTGTGGAAGTCATTGAAAGTACAAGTTTTTTTAAAACTTGAAAAAATGGTGAACTACGATTGGCTTGATCCCTTCACATGATATGTAAACAGTCTAACCCTAAGGTTAGGTGCAACCATTAAATAAAAAGAAAGGATACTATACTGTTAAATCAATGGCTTGTTTTTGGTAATTCACTTTGTAAGACTAAGGCCTTTGTATATAAGTAATTGTGTATGTATTTTATTGAAGTACTGAATCTAGCTTGATTTTATGTGGTTGTCCCGATACAATTTAAGTCACAACTAAGCATTCATAAGTTGGAAAGATGCCAAAGTTTGACTAGAAATAACCTTACAAAATGTTTTAATGGCAGAACTGCAAAATACAATACACAAACCTTTTTTTTAGTGCCCAATGGTCTCAAATTTAATTTTCCTCTACCAACAAACACATCAGTGCATGTGAGTTTTATATTTTCTTCTCAGAAAACAAAATAAAAATGAGAAGATTCTAGTTTCCGGGTTTCCTCCTAGGTTCTTTGAAGTTTCCAATTCATCTCTACACCACAGAAAAGAAAAAGGGAAATTTTTTAATAATTATTATCTAGATTAATACAAGTAATTAAAATAAAACCTAATTAGCAACCAAAACCCTAGAATGGAAGTGATTATGTGCAGCTTTACTTGTACCTTCTTTCACTTTTTATATATATATATATATATATATATATATATATATATATATAAGGAATCTATTCCCGGTTCCTCGGCCTTAGCCATCACAAACAGATTTACTCCCTTAGGATCAACCATAGGAAATCTCCGTCCTAATTACCAACAACCTCGACCAAATTATCAGTCAGCTTTGGTTCAGGATTATGATCCTTATGCATCCACTTACCGGCAATCGCCATCTCCAACTCCCAGCTTCACAAAAACATCTCCTTATATCCTTAAGGAACCAACAGAGTATCTCTTCTCCATCCCAAAAGACTTTCGTCATAACCAGCCACCAGACCAAATTGCCAGAAGGGTTTTCCCCCCAAATTTCCATTACCAACCTTCAGAGATTCATAAATCACTCCACTTTTACACTGCCATTCTCTCTGAGACTTCATCCGTTTCCATCAAGCCCATCTACTCCACAACTCAACAAAACAAACTTCTTTACCATTCCATTTCCATTGGAAAATTCCTCACTGAAAAAGATTGGGGAATCCCCTTGTACCAAACAAAACCCCTTCACAGCAATATTTTACCCATCCATTTCAGCAACTATAGTTATTTTGATTACATTCAAGCATGGACTAACATTTTCTTGCACCAGTCAGAAGATTTTAGCCATTCATGGTTTATAACCATTGACAAAAGTTTCAGACTCAACTTTCCAGCTTGGTTCAACCGATGGTGGACAGTTCATGGCCCTTATGCCGCCATTATTCCAGACGAACTCATGGAGGTTCTTGAGCAATCCTTCAAGAACAAGTTCAATCACAAGAAGATCATCGACGTGGTCCTCCGTGATTTTCCCATCACCACCAATGAAGACCCTGCTCTAGCAGCCCAGTCTACCCAAGCCTTACCTGCTACTCAGCCCGCTAAGGTGTTGGATCAGGACCCCTATAACATCCAGTCTTTATCGGACATTAGTCCAAGCCCATCTCTCAAAGGTATTACTGCCAGTTCATCCAAGTCCAAGTCCAGCTCGAAGAAGAAGCAGTCCAAGTTGGACCTGGCCCAAAGACTTCTTGCTGAAGCAGCCCAGCTACAGCAGGATAATTCTGACTCCGAATCCAGAAATTCTTCTGATGCTTCATCTCAGCAACCCACCACTAATTGGGCCGACTCAGTCTATAGAGACTCTCAAGACCCATTTAGTCTATAAGTCCATTAGGATTGTATTCTTCATTTACAAATATGTAATCATTTCATCTTGTAAGTACGTAGAGTCCAATAGGATCAAGACGTATCCCAGCACCGAAAGCAGCCTCGTCAGCAGCAATCTTTTCGGGAATCATCTGCAGTAGCGGACAAGTCATTATTCATGAATAGTAAAATTGACTTTTTACTATTCATCCATCATGATTCACCCGCGTGAATCCACAGGAACCGACAGCATCTTCTGCTTTCGGCTCTTTCCAGCACAGGCACATGCCACTTGAGTCCAACCGGGTTTCCCGCTCCATCCTCAATCATTCCTCTTGGCCTATATCAAGAAGAAGTCGAGGATTATTCAGGATCCTTCTCTTTGGAGAAAGAACCATTTCTTATCAGAAAAATATCAAACACTGTAAACACTATCTAGAATAGGAAGAGAGAAATGCCTGCGAGCTCAATTATCTCTGCTTTCATTTCTAATCGGCAATAGCCGTCACCTGTTGTAAGTTACAAATTTAAGTTTTAATAAAAACTTATTTTCATCATTTACCTGCATCATTAATTTTAATTCATTACTTTCATTATGCAAATTATTTTCATAATCTGCTTAATCTTCTTCATGGTTTTTAACCTCAGAATTTTATCATTATTTTTCTGTTCTGCTTCCGCACCAGCAATAGCTAAGCCTTTCGGTAAGGAAAGCTGCCATGTGGGTGTGGGAACTATGGGTTTCCTAATTGGTCTACTGACATTGATTTTGACTGTGCCATCGAAGTATTGTTCGATGTTGTCTAGATCAACCAGGTCATTTTGGATACTGACTGGTTTACTATCATTAATCAAATACCATTCTGCTGGGAGACTGATATCTGACCACCTAATGGTTCTTGGGACACTAATATATATATATATATATATATATATATATATATATATATATATATATATATATATATATATATATATATATATAACAGAGTAATACAGTTATGTCTGAGTAGAATTCTTTTTCCTACAAATCCCCTCCCATTCCCTCTTCTCCCCTCCCCTCCTTTGTCATTTTCTTCTTTATCTTTATCTCTCTAAAACAAAGCCAACACAAAATAATGACTTTGCTTAATCATGATCGTTTAAATAAAAAAGACTGGATGAAAGAAAATTTTGGTACTCCTCCCAACTTGTAGGGTAGCATTTGTCATGGAGTGTGCCAAAGTTAATTTGACGCCGCCACTCTCAGTATGACTTGGACAACAAGCGTACGTACCTCCCCATGTCGACATTTCCTTGTGCTGATTCTATTGCTTTCCGGCCACTTGTTTAGCCACAACTGCATAGTTTCTCTCTTATGCCTCCCAAGTATTATTTTACTGTAAAGTAGGATATTATTTAAAAGATTTAAATTACAAGAAGATAGTTTGTACCCTTAGAAAGTCAATGTTCCTAGTTATAATTATTTTGTATTTAATTTTGTATTTATAATTGTAATTCTTATTAGTTTGTAGGGCTATCTATTGTACAAAGAAAGCTGTTGTAAATATACCTAACCTATCAATGAAATACTTGGTCAAGTCAATCATGATTTTACATGTACATAAAGTGGCCTCCTTAAAATTTATTAGACATTTCAATGTGGTTAAAGAAAATATAGAAAACAAGATTTTAATCATTAAATAAGATGAAGTTTAAAAAATGTTTTATAAAAGATTAAAATTGATTTTAGTCCTTATACTCTATTTAATGCCAGCATATGTATTCAATGTCTTATTTATTTATTTATGATTTTATGAAAATATTATAAATTTTAATTCTCATTGTGGTAAGCATCTTATATAAGAAAATATTTTCGTAGAAATTTTTCGGTACACTTATGTTTTTGCATATTTTCTTATCTACCGCTAATTCATTACAATATATTTAGGTACGAACATTTCAGTACACTGGATTAGTATAATATGTTTAGGTACAGATATTTCGATACACTAGTTTAGTATAATATATTTAGGTACCGACATTTCGGTACACTAGTTTAGTATCATAAAGATAGGTATGAAATTTGTGGTACACTTATATTTTTATATATTTTCTTATGTGTCACTAATTCACTACCATATATTTAGGTACATGCATTTTGGTACACTAATTTAGTAAAATATATTATGATACGGACGCTTAGATATGACACACCCCGACCTAAATTAAGGCATGCTGGCCGTCACGTGAGGGTGATGTAGCCATGTACGCAGTGTAGAAGTGATGAAGATATGAAAATGTGAGTAAATGAAACCAAGTTAAACTAATTTATACTAGGAACAAATATATAGGTGTATGTGAAGGTGTTTAAGGTGGTACTATACATATCAGAGCATATAAGTCCTAGGAGCAGTCCAGCATCAAATATTAATGATATAAACATGAAAGGAAGTTCCTACATATTTGCAAAGCTCTCAGAACCGCAGTGAAGCTCTCTTGAGCCCCCAATTCGAACGTCTACCTAGAACTTAGAGGGGCGCAAAACAGAAAACGTAAGTGGGCATAAACAAGGTTTGAAAACACATTTTTCTTTTCCAAATATAATAACCCATCACTGTAAAAGCCATATAAGTTCCCAGAAAATGAATATATATACGTATCTAGAAATCATGCTCGATAATGAAGAAAACCAAGAATGTCGAATATCTCATAAACAAATATGTAAGCCAGGTGATGTGATTTAATATGAAAGTGATATATCAGCCAGAGTCACCTAACATGACTTGTACGACTGAATTTATAGCTCATAAATATGTGTTCCTGCACACGAGTCGGAACCACCTAACGTGGTTTGTACGACAGGCTGGGTGTAAATAAATACGCTAAAGTGCTACGATCACGTGAAGGCTGTGCGAAGTATCGCAAGTGACCTACGAGTCGAAACCACCTAGTGTGGTCTGTACGACAGGCTGGCACCTACCTTGGATCTAAGGTGAGAGTGTGGTGCGGGAGGTAAACGATCACGTGAAGGCTAGGCCCTGGCCCCGAGCGGAGCACTAACACCGAGGTGCAGGATAATGAGCACTAACCATATATAAACACAACTATACTCACAACAATCTCTATCATCAACATGTACTCACCTGAAACTTACTTGAGCGTCTGCAGCGTCATACGATATTATGCATATCAACATTAATTCATAAACTAAAATATGATGCAATTGAAATGGCATTTAAAACGTAAAACCATTTAAAACAATTTCTGAGAAATGTAAAGCACAAATACATATATATAGAAAACCATAGAAAACCAAAAGCCCACTCACTGGTATGTAGCAGGGTCGTAACCCCCGAGTCTTGCCTGGCTACGCTCGTCCCCTAGAAACATCTCACCTGACGCTGTTAGGAATATTTTGTCAACTTTGACGGAATATTCCGTCAACTTTGACGAAATATTCTTCTTTCTTCTCTGATGAACCTCATCAGATTCTGCTATCCACCGTCACCAGTGCTGCTGTCTATACTCGCCGGAAAATTATTTGAAGGCCTAAAACCTTCGAGGAATGGATGAAAAATCATTTGATACCCTCGGCCAACTCTGCAACTCGCTAAACTCGAGTGTCTTGATGTCCACTTCGTCCCAAAACTACTCTAAGGTCCCTAATAAGTTGTTTAGGACCATTTTTAGGTCTTAAAACCTTATGAAACTATGACCATCACGTCCGAGCAAATTAAACTCTTTGCTGGAGCTTGAGTTCCTTGAGTTCCCAACGTCCCTTCTTTGAACTAAGAGTATGGTTAGGTTCCTAAGCCTGCAAGGAACACAAAGGTAGCCTCCAATAGCTCGATCCGTGCTAGATGATGGTGGTTGGGTGGATGGGTGTACGGATTGTACGGACGAGAGAGAATTTGAGAATGATGAGGGAGGAAGAAAGGTTATGTGTGTGTAGGTGTGTGCACATGTGTTACGGGTTGGACAAATAAAAGGGGCTCAAGCTCTAATTGGGCCATAGGGTTTAGGCTTAATTTAATTGGTCCAAGAAAATAAAAGCAACCCAATTTTTTATTAGGCTATCGATTGCAGGAAGTAAAAGGATTGGTGGATAAGGTATAAGGCCACCCAACAATAAAATTCCACCCATTTACTTATTTATTCGTAATGTTTTCGTTACGAACCTGATTCATCCCTAATTCATGTTAAGGCACACGTGACGACGCGTGCTAATTAATTATGACAGCGAGAAAAATAATTTAATTCTAAATATATACATCCACGTCACTGAAACTTGAGGGCATTTTTGTCATTTTACATACTCGAGAATTAAAATATATACAAATTCGGGTCGGGGGGTTACAATCTACCCCCTTAAGAAAATTTCATCCCCGAAATTTCTACACAATACTACAATAACATATCAATACCCATAAAATAGACGTGGATATAACTCACGCATACGATCCTCTGTCTCCCAAGTGGCCTTCTCAACTGAATGGTTCCTCCACAAGACTTTTACCGTTCGTATATTCTTGTTCCTAAGAACCTTCTCTTTCCAGTCTAAAATCGTCACTGGCTCTTCGTTGTATGTTAAATCTGGATTAATGTTAAATCTAGATTAATCTCTAGTGGCTGAGGAGGTATCTCATATGACGGATCAGTGACATAATGGCCAAGCATGGATACATGAAAAACATCATGTACTTTTGACAGCTCTGGAGGAAACTCGAGTCTATAGGCGACTTAACCGACTCGATTAGTGATCTAGTACGGTCTGATGTAGCGAGGACTTAACTTACCTTTCTTGCCAAACCGTACTATGCCTTTCCATGGAGATAGCTTCAAAAATACCCAATGACTTTATACACTCTATCTGTAGCATGTTTATCGGCGAGGTTCTTTTGATGATCCTAGGCCGCCTTCAGTTTAGCTTTAATTACCTGAATATTTTGTGTAGTCTCATCTACGATCTCAGGGCCCACTAACACTGTCTCGCTAACCTCTGACCAACATAAAGGAGTGCAACAAGGCTTACCATAAAGTGCCTCAAATGGTGACATACCGATGCTAGAGTGATAGCTGTTATTATAGGCAAGGTTCTAAAAGACGTTAGGCGCTAGTCAGGCGGTAAGCTGGGGCCTAGCGCCTAGGCGGCTAGACGGGGTCTAAGCGGGCGCCTAGGCGCACTAGGTGGATTTAAATAAATCCATTATATTTCGTGTAAATAAGTATCTGTTTATACTTAAAACATATATAATTTCATCATAAACTACAAAATAGAATCACATATGTATTATGAAGTATTGGAACATAATGAAAACATGGGGAACAAGCATGTAATGTGTGCTCATTTAAGTATTCAACAAGTCTCTTACAATTTATTGAAAAAATTAAATGCAAATTGAAAGTTCTCTATTTTCTGTCTAAGTAAGTTGCAACCTAGGCAGGTGCCTAGGCGGGCGCCTCAGCTGGTTTGGGCGCCCTTTCTTAATTTTTAAACGCCTAGGCATTAATCGGGGCGGTGACTAGCCGCCTAGTGCCTAGGATGGGATTTTTAGAACAGTGATTATAGGCAAACTCAATCAGAGCCAAACGCTTATGCCAAACGTCACCGAACTGTAGTACTGAAGATCTTAGCATATCTTCTAGTGTCTGAATGGTTCTCTCGGATTGCCCATCTGTCTATGGATGATACGCCGTGCTGTAGAGCAATCTCGAACCAAGAACTTCCTAAAATGCCACCCAAAACTTAGAAGTGAACCTAGGATCTCGATTAGAGATGATACTAATCGGAACCCCGTGGTATTTAACAATCTTTGAAATAAATAGATCGACTAATCGACTTAAGGAATAATTCTCTCGAACTGGCAGAAAGTGTGCTGACTTGGTAAGCCGATCCACTATCACCCAAATGTCGTCATATCCATTTCGTGTACTAGGAAGCTTGTACACAAAATCTATAGTAATGTCTTCCCATTTCCACTGAGGAACGGGAAGTGGCTGCAATAAACTGCAAGGTTTCTTCCGCTTAGCTTTGACTTGCTGACAAATTGCACATCGGCTCACATATTTCGCGATCTTCGTTTTCATGCCAGGCCAGTAGTAGAAGGGTTGAATGGTATGGTACATCTTGTTACTCCCAAGATGCATCGTATACGCCGAAATATGTGCCTTATCTAGTATATCTTTCTTCAATTCTGCTATGTCGGCCATGTACATCCGATCTCTCTACATAAGTATGCTATTTGGTCTCCAAATTCTGAAATATTTTTTTTCCCTTGTGACACAGCACCAATTAATTCCCAAGACTCTGAATCCTCTGCTTGAGCCTCAAGCACGCGATCTATCAAGATCGGTTTGACCTGGAAACTGGCAAGTAACGCTTCGTCCCAATCTTTAACTTCTAATTTCACTCATGTAGATCTCAATTCTGTAAGGAGAGGAACACGACTAGCATACAAAGCGGTAAGTTTGGCTGCTGAGCGCGTCTGCCACTAAATTTGCACGACCTAGGTGATACTCAATCGTGCAATCATAATCACTAAGCAGTTATATCCACCTCCATTGCTGAAGGTTAAGATCTTTCTGGGTGAAAATATACCTGAGGCTTTTATAGTCCGTAAAAATCTGGCATTTCTCTCCATACAAATAGTGCCTCCAAATCTTCAGGGTGAAAATAATGGCCGCTAACTCGAGGTCACGAGTAGGGTAATTCATCTCGTGTAGCTTCAACTGTCGCAATGCATATGCAATCACCTTACCATGCTGCATCAATACATAACCTAAGCCATTCAGAGAAGCGTCACTGTAAATCTCGAAATTACCACTATCGTTTGGAAGTGCTAAAAGAGGTGTGTAAGTGAGACAATACTTTAGCTGCTGGAAGCTCCGTTCACAATCATTATCCCACTAGAATTTAACATCTTTCCTCCTCAATCTTGTCAGTGGTAACGCTATGGCTAAAAAGTCTTTAACAAACCGTCGATAATAACCTGTTAAACCGAAGAAACTCCATACTTCGGTGATGGTCTATGGCTGCTCCCAATTCTTAACTACAGCTACTTTCTGTGGGTCCACCAGTATACCCTGAGCTAATATGACGTGCCCTAAGAAAGACACTTGATCCAGCCAGAAATGACATTTGCTAAACTTAGCATATAGCCAATGTTCCCTCAGTTTCTTCAAAACTAAAGTGAGATGTCGCGTGTGCTCTGTTTTAGATTGAGAATACACCAAAATGTCATCAACGAAGACAATAATGAACCTATCGAGATATGGCTGAGATACTCGATTCATCAGGTCCATAAATGCTGCTGGTGTATTCATCAACTCGAATGGCATCACGAGGAACTTGTAATGACCATAGCGAGTCCTAAAAGTTGTCTTAAAGACATCTTCACATCTGATCTTCAACTGGTAGTACCTCGATCTCAAATCAATCTTGGAGAACATGCAGATACCTCGAATATGATCAAATAAATCATCTATACATGGCAACGAATAACGGTTTTTAATCATTACCCGATTCAGCTATCGATAACTGATGCACAGCCTCAAAGTCCCGTCTTTCTTTCGTATGAATAGAACTGGTGCTCCCCAATGTGAAGTACTAGGTTAAATGAAACCCTTATCCACTAATTCTTACAACTGAGTTTTTAATTCTCTTAACTCTGCAAGAGCCATTAAATAAGGAATCAAGGAAATAAGGTCTGTATCTGGAATCAAGTCAATGGTGAACTCGACCTCTCGATCTGGTGGTAATCCAAGTAAATCATCAAGAAATACGTCAGAAAAGTGCCTGACTACCCGTACATCCTCCACACAGGTAAGTGTCTCCTCGTTCAATACTGCGTGAGCCAGATATCCTTGACATCTTTTCCTCAATAGCCGTTTAACTCTCACGGTAGAGATAATGTCGTATCTCACTCTACGCTCACCAACAAAGGTAAACACATGCAAGCCTGGATGATGGAAGGTAACCGTCTTCTGGTAGTAATCCAGTTGAGCATAGGTATATTGTAACCAATCCATGCCCAGAATAACATTGAAATCCACAATATCTAGCGGCACAAGATTAACTGGCATTACGACGTCCTCCACCAAAACAGGACATCCCTAGTATGCCCAGCTAACATAGCATGCCTCACCTCTAGGCATAGAAAACTCTAACTCACAACCAAGAGGTGTAGGATAATGTTGCGTCTTTTGAGCAAACGTATGAGAAATAACAGAGTGTGTGGCACTAGAATCAATCAATATTTTAGTAAAATATCCAAGGACGTTCAACGTACCCATAATGAGATTAGGATTACTTTGCGCATCCTGTAGAGTAATATGGTGAACATGGCCATGTGTCTGCATCTGTTGCCGTCCTCCACGACCTCTGTTAGCTTGGGTTCCACGTCCCTGCAAACCACTTCCCTGGTTAGGTTGCCTCGATGATCCTGCACTGCTAGAAGAAATCTCAACAATATAAGACTGCCTTCCTGGATACCACTATGATTCCCCACCTTAATATGGTGGATATGGTGCGTAATCTCCTAAATACTGAGGGTAACCACCCTAATGATACAGATCGTGTGGGTACTGATACGATCCTCCAAAATATAAGGCTATAGAGCTATATCTCTCTGATAATGATACGTACCCCCATAACCTGCCTAGGTGTAACCACTAGGTCCGGGTACCTGCTGAATAGGCACCAGTGGTGGTAATGTAGGTGGCTAAGGCTTCTGCTGGTTATGTGAGTATTGATTAGCCTAGTGTCCTGTCTGACTGTAAACAAAACATCATATGGTGCCTTGTCTATATTCCTCAGTATGTCGACTATTACAACAACGGCAAAATGGACCACTAGAACCGCCAAAATCTCTCTATCTCTGGAAGCAGGAATCATCTGAATAGCCACATCTCCGTGACACAGTGGAACTCGAGCCTCCACTAGAAGAACCAGAACTAGTTCCACTCCGCTTGAAACTCTGCATCTGACAAGGTCCCTGTGATGATTGACCCTTATCTTTATTATTTTTCTTCTACTTATTATCTTTTTCTTCCTCTTCATCACTGTCATTGGGCATATTTTTTGAGTCCTCCACTCGAAGTAGCACCTCAAAAAATTCTTAATATGTAGTACATGGGATCGAAGTCGCCATCGAACGTAATTTCTTACGTGTACCTTTCTCGAATCGTTTGAGCATCTCTGCTGGATTACATGTAATCTCTGGATAGTAGTGGGACAAATTTGTGAATTTGTTATGGTAGTCAATAGTTGACATCTTTTCCTGGTTTAAATTATGAAATTCTTCTCTCCTGTGATCTAAATACTCTAGTGGAATGAATTTGATCCGGAATCTCTAAGTGAACACCTCCTAATTATTTGCATCCTCAAATGACATCGAAAATGATTCCTGATGCCACCAAGTTGCAACCTCATAACACAGAAACCAGGTGGCTGTCTCCACTCATCGATCATCTGCAAGCGTACCCTGACGCTGCATAACTCTAAAAGACTTCTCTAAGTGATCGAGCCACAACTCGGCTTTTAGCCACTTCATTACCTAAGAAATTATTTATCTAGAGGTGAGTTACAGTCTTTAAGATAGTCCCCTGATGAAGACGCAGTGAGGACTGTATGGCTTGACCAATTGCATCCCCTAACTAACTAAAATAGGGAAAATCAAACTTAGTGGAAAAACGGGGCTCTCTACGAGGCGGCAGGGTTTTGACATAAGAGATTAAAATGATTAGAACACAAACAAATATGCAAGACTGCCACACCTAAGCTCTGATACCAAACTGACACACCTCGACCTAAATCGAGGCATACTGGCCGTCACGTAAGGGTGACGTAGCCATATCCACAGTGTGGACGTGATGGAGATATGAAAATGTGAGTAAATAAAACCAAGTTAACTAATTTATACTAGGAACAAATATATAGGTGTGTGTGAAGGTGTTTAAGGTGGTACTACACATATCAGAGCATATAAGTCCTAGGAGCAGTCCAACATCAAATATGAATTATATATAACATGAAAGGAAGTTCCTACATATTTGTAGAGCTGTCAGAACAGCCGTGAAGCTCTCGTGAGTCGCCAATCTGAACGTCTACCTAGAACCTGGAGGAGCGCAAAACAGAAAACGTGAGTGGGCAAAAACAAAGTTTGAAAACACATTTCTCTTTTCCAAATATAATAACCCATCACCGTAAAACCTGTATAATTTCCTAGAAAATGAATATATATATATACGTATCTAGAAATCATGGTCGATAATATAGAAGAAATCATGCTCGATAATACAAAAGAAATCATGCTCGATAATACAAAAAACCAAGAATATATGCCATGTCGAATATCTCATAAACAAATATGTAAGCCAGGTGATGTGATTTAATATGAAAGTGATATATCAGCCGGAGTCACCTAACGTGACCTATATAGCTGAATCTGTAGCTCATAAATATGTGTTCCTGCACACGAGTTGGAACCATCTAACGTGGTCTGTACGATAGGCTGGGTGTAAACAAATACGCTCAAGTGCTAAGATCACGTGAAGGCTGTGCGAAGTATCGTAAGTGACCTCCGTGTCGGAACCACCTAGTGTAGTCTGTACGATAGGCTAGCACCTGCCTTAGATCCAAGGTGAGCATGTGGTGCGAGAGGTGAATGATCACGTGAAGGCTAGGCCCTAGCCCCGGGCGAAGCACTAACACCGAGGTGCAGGATAATGAGCAATAACCATATATAAACACAACCATACTCACAACAATCTCTATCATCAATATGTACTCACTTGAAGCTTACCTGGGCATATGCAGCGTCATACGATATTATGCATATCGACATTAATGCATAAACTAAAAATATGATGCAATTGACATGGCATTTAAAATGTAAAACCATTTAAAACAATTTATGGGAAATGTAAAGCATAAATACGTATATATAGAAAATCAAAAGCCCACTCACTGGTATGTAGCAAGGTCGTAACCCCCAAGCACCTGGCTATGCTTATCCTCTAGAAACGTCTCACCTGACATAGTTAGTAATAGTCTGTCAACTTTGACGGAATATTCACCTTCCTTATTTGATGAACCTCACCAGACTCCGCTGTCCTCTGTCGCCGGCGCCGCCGTTTGTACTCGCCAAAAAACTATTTGAAGGCCTAAAACCTTTGAGGAATGGACGAAAAATCCTTCGATATCTCTGGCCAACTCTGCAACTCGCTAAACTCAAGTGTCTTGACGTCTACTTCATCCCAAAACTACTCTAAAATCGTTAATAAGTTGTTGAGGACCCTTTTTAGGTCTTAAAACCTTATGAAACTGCGATGATCACGTCGGAGCAAATTCAACCCTTCGCCGGAGTTCGGGTTTCTTGAGTTCCCGACATCCCTTCTTTGAACTAAGAGTATGGTTAGGTTCCTAAGCCTGTAAGGAACACAAAGGTAGCCTCCAATAGCTCAATCTGTGCTAGATAAGGGTGGTTGGGTCGATGGGTGTACGGACAACATGAACGAGAGAGAATTTGAGAGGGATGAGGGAGGAAGAAAGGTTACGTGTGTGTAGGTGTGAGCACGCGTGTTACTGGTTGGACAAATAAAAAGGGCTCATGCCCTAATTGGGCCATATGGTTTAGACTTAATTTAATTGGTCCAAGAAAATAAAAGCAACCCAATTTTTGATTGGGCTATAGATTTTAGGAAGTAAAAGGATTGGTGGATAAGGTATAAGGCCACCTAACAATAAAATTCCACCCATTTACTCATTCATTCGTAACGTTTTCGTTGTGAACCCGATTCAGCCTTAATTCATGTTAAGGCATATGTGACGACGAGTGCTAATTAATTATGACAGCGAGAAAAATAATTTAATTCTTAATATGTAAATCCACGTCCCTAAAACTCAAGGGCATTTCTGTCATTTTACATACTCAGGGGACTAAAAATATAATATGAATTTGAATTAAGTACACATTAAGGGCTAAAATCAATATTCAATCTTACACCATGTTTTTATTAAATTTTAATCTTTTTGAAGGATTAAAGTTCAAAAACCCCTAGAAAATATCACGCACCAACTTAGATACAGTGTCTTATGACTCTAGTTATATATTTAAGAAGACTAAAATTCAATAATTGTTGGTTTTGATTAGATTGGTCAGATTGATTGAGTCAACAATTTTAATTGCGGATTTCAATTTTGAGTTAATTCTCACGGCATAATACCTTATAGCTTCATATTTACAAGTCATTTTTCAGACAAAACCTGAGTGGATCCACGGCAAACCGAAGCCTCCAGATGTTTGATAGCTTGTGTTGTGCCATCATTTCGGATTAGGCGATCTAGAAGAAGAAAACCAAAAAAGGATAAGGCTTTGCTTGCTTACAAATAATGAAAAAGGCAAGAGTCAAATTTGACTAAAAAAAACCTTAGCAATTCACCTAAACATTTTCAACGGTATATGTTTTTCTCGAATGATTTAAAAGTCATCGAATCAATAGAAGTAATGAGAAGAGCGAGAAACAAATTTTGTAGATAAATTAAAATGAAATTATAATTATTCAACTAACATGAGTTTAGACTCTGAATTCCAACATTATGGTTTTTGAGGTCCATTCTTTGAATTCATCGCATGGGTAACAGACAATGAGCAACACTTTTCACCCATTGTAAAGAGTAACTAAACACCAACGCTCTAGGAAGCCTACCCTTTCTCCTCTGTGAGAATCGTTCTCTCTTTCGTGAGAGTCCCTCATCTGTGTGGGTTTTTCTATGTGTTCCCCTATCATCTGTTGTGGGCTTGAGCTTTATTGTTCTATCCCACCTACCCGAGTTACTGCACATCTTTATTGTTTGGATTTCACCCCAGATCCCCTTTTCGCTGATCTTTAATTCTCCCCAATCCTCTAAATTAGCTTCCCCTCTTTTGCTGGCTGGCGCCTAATGTTCCATACTTCACTTTTCTCTTACCGATTTGGTTAATTGCTCACCTACCTTGCTGGTCCATTAACCCCTTATTTTTTCTTCTGGAGGTCTCTCTACCCTTCCATTCTCTCTTTAATGCTGATTTAATTGCTGAGCTGCCTTCAGAGTTTTCTTTTAATGCCAGCCCGGCTTTAGCTTGCTTGCTTTGGTCTCTCTTGGTGTGGGGCTCTATGACTCTTAGTCATGGGTTGGTAGAAGGGATGTCAGGTAGCAAAGAGAGATGGAAGACAACAAATAAACAAAAAGGTACAAGGAAATTGAAAGAGGATGGCAGATCCATATTACAAATGAATGGGTGTAGTTGTAAAGTTAGAGATTCAAACTGTGGAAAAAAGAGGAGGCAGAAGTTCCCTCGGAGGTTACGAACACCTGCCTCAAAGGCTAATTGCTTAGACTACATTGAATGGGGCACAAATGGTGAGGTACGCCTCAACACCTAGAGACAAACTCTAATTACTCTGTGTGCTGTATGTGGGTTTCCAAATTTTGAATTAGAAAGCTGTGAGCTCAAAATTGGGGAAAGAGAAGAAAAAGGTGAGGTATCGGGTAGAAAGACTTTGCTCACTTGCTGGCTTCCCCCGAAGATGTCATCTGCGGATGTTAAGGAACTTGTGGTTCATTTAGAAAATAACATGGACCTATCCATAATAGAGCAAGGTGTCAAACTGGTGGGAAAGGTTTTGGTCAACAAAACTCTAAACAAATGAGGGGTGCGGAACATTCTGAGATCCTCGTGGAAGGAGTAGGTGAAATTGAAGTTAAATGGGTTAAAGACAATACTTTTATCATTACTGTCCAAGATGAAAGCACTGCAGCTCAGATTTTAAATAATGGCCTGTGGGCTGTCATGAAACAGAACTTATCAGTCAAAAGATGGGAGAATGAGTTGGCTCTGGAGGAAATCAACATAGATTTTGTTTCGTTCTGGATACAAATCAGAAGGGTTCCACTATATCTTCATTCGGAAGGAAATGTAAGACGTTTGGTTGCGGAGATAGGAGAGTTTGAGGACTTTGAGGACCTAGTATAGCATGAGGTTTCTTAAGAGTAAATGTGGCAGTTTGAGTACCTTGAATCTTTTGACTACGGGTTGTTGGCTCCCGAGGGCGAATGATAACAAAACTTGGATTAAGTTCAGATTTGAAAGGCTCCATGATTTCTGTTATAAATGTGGCAGAATTGAACACTCAAATAATGAATGCTGATTCGAGGCAGTAAAAGTGGGTATGGCAGGATATGGCGAGTGGACAAAAGCTGCTCCGATCAGGGACTTCATCGACATCCCTAGACCTCTAGCTATCGCTATGGGAGAACCAAGGCACGTCGGGACAACAAGAGTTGGTCAGAGGAAGGTGAGTCAACAACGCAACACAATGAGTTCACAAGATGCTAAGGCAAAGAGCGTTAGAGAAAAAAAAAGGACCTCAATCACCCTACAATGTTACAAGAAAGTGGATGTACCTCGAAGAAATGGCATCGAGTCCAACGGAAGGAAATAGGACAGATTCTTAATCCGACTCAGTGGATATTGGAAGGCTTTGGGTCAATGAGGAATCAGCATTTAATGATGGGCTTTGAACCGGTGGAAGTAAGAAAGGAATATTTGAGAAATCCAACTGTCATGATTGAAGAGATTCAAGAAATGGAACAGACTCCACATGCTAAAGAGATCATGACGCAACAAGGTCATCTCTATACCCTGCAGGTTCTCCAAAGATTGGAATGGTCGAACATGGGAGGCACTACTTATCACCAGACCACGAGACTTATCAGTAATAATAAACGTGAGCTTGAAGATAAAAGCAAAGATGCAGTTATATCCTCTCAGAAAAAAACAAGATTTGAAAATGCGGTGGATGAGGTGCAGGTTGGTCTGACTAAGTATCCGAATGGCTGAGAACCTAGGAATGAGACCTCTGTGATGGAGGACAAAGCCAAGATGGCTAAGAGAGCGAGATCCTCTTCCCGGGGTGGTGGCGGCTGGCCTTCAACAGCCACACGAGCGCCATGATACACCTATTCTGGAACTGTCGTGGTCTGGGGTCGGACACGGTAGTTCGAGCCTTGTATGGGCTAATAAGAAAACATTGACCCTCTATGATTTTTCTTTCGGAAACAAAGATGAAAGATCATAGAATAATTGGTGTAAAGAGGAGAATGAGATATGATAATGGCTTTGATGTGGCACCTATCAGAAGAGCGGGATGGCTCAGCCTATGGTGGGATACCTCGGTTCAAGTGAATGTGCTGGGTCCTCAAAACACTTCATTGATACTAAGTGTAGTCTTGTGGATTCCTTGATGATGTTCAGGTTCACCGGTGTTTATGGAACGTCTTACCGAGCTGAGAAGGCTGAGGTGAGATATAATCGAGTTCGTTATTTAGAGGACTTCATGAGCAAGTTAGAGTTCACGGATCTAGGCTGTAATGGGCCTATGTTTACATGGCGTGGGAAGAGAAATGGGGAGCTAGTGGAGGCACAGCTTGATAGAGGGCTTGTCAATGAGAGCTGGTAAGCAATTTAGCCTAATTCGAGGGTCACAAATGGTACGACCCTGGGATCCGATCATTGCCCAGTTATTATGCAGTGTGAACCAAGTGTTGGTAAAAGGAAAAGGATGTTCCGCTTCAAAGCGTATTGGGCTAAGGATGCAGAATGTAAAGAAATAGTGAATAGAGTGTGGGATAAAACTCGTAAAGGAAATTCTGTGGAGCGGTGGAACATGAAAATCAATGAGGTTCGGCTACTCTTGTCTAATTGGAGTAGGAAAAAATTCAGTCGGAGAAAGTTAGAAATTCAAGAAATGATGAATCAGTTGGACCGGCTCCAACTTGATTGGAGGAGAAACCTCCAAGATATTGAAGAGCTATCTAAAAAGGTTGACATTCTATGGAGCCAAGAGGAAAGCGTTTAGCAATAGAAATCTAGGGTCCAATGGCTCAAGGAGGGTGATGCAAACACTAATTTCTTCCATTAGTCTACTCTGCACAAGAGAAGGAGAAATTAGGTGGTCTCGCTAAAAAATGGCAATCGGGTTTGGGTGGATAATCCTAGGCAGATCCGGCAATTATTTGATCAATTTTTTGTGAATCTCTTCACTTCTTCGGGGCATAGAGAATGGGGTGACATTCTTGATTGTGTTAGCCTAAAGGTCTATGCGACGATGAATGTTGCGTTAACGGCTCCGATATTTGTGGATGAAATTAAAGGGGCGGCAGCCAATATGGGAAGTCTTAAAGCACCGGGCCCGGACGGATTTCAAGGTATTTTCTACCGTTCACAATGGGATATAATTGCATCGGATGTTAATCAAATGATTGAGGACTTTATTGGTGGATCTCTGCAGCCACTGCGCATCAATGCCACACACCTGGCTTTAATCCTAAAGGTTCAAAACCCTGAGTCTGTGTCTCAATTTCGTCCTATCAGTCTCTGCAACTATTCTTATAAAATCATATCCAAGGTCTTGGCCAACCGGTTGAAGAGGTTACTTCCGGTATTGATCTCTAAAAGCCAAAATGTGTTTGTGGAAGGAAGACTAATTCAAGATAATATTAGTGTTGCGCATGAGCTTTTCCACTTTCTTAAGATGAGAAAGACGAAAAACAAATTTGAATTGGGTATCAAATTGGATATGCATAAAGCGTATGACAGGGTGGAGTAGGATTTCCTAATGGCTATTATGGAGAAGATGGGTTTCGACAGTCGGTGGAGGAATCTAATTATGGGCTGCATCTCAACTGTTAACTTTGCCATCATTCTGAATGGTCAACCAGGATCCAAATTTGCTCCGTCTAGAGGTCTAAGATAGGGCGGTCCTCTTTCTCCATACTTATTCCTACTAGTTAGTGAAGTGTTCTCTCTACTTATCCAACATGAGTGTGACAAGGGACGGATTGAAGGGGTACAAATGGAAAGTGCCGACCCGACAATCTCTCACATTTTCTTTACAGATGACACTTTGATTTTCCTCAAAGCAGTGACTGGAAATTGCAGGTACTTAATCAAGATTATTGATAGGTACTGCTTAGCCTCAGGTCAACAGGTAAATAAATCTAAATCAAGTGTTTACTTTGGGGGGGAATATGCCGGAGTCTTTATCTATCAATCTGGTTGCCATCCTTGTGGGGTGGAAAGAGTGGAGGACCTTGGAATTTACTTGGGTGTTCCAACTATATGGGGAAGATCAAAGAAGTGCGGGCTTGCTTACGTGAAAAGAAGGCTCTTGGGGAAGCTTCAAGGTTAGAAATGCTCTACTCTTTCACAAGCGGGGGGTGAAGTTCTAATCAAAGTGGTGCCACAAGCCATCCCGGCGTACCCCATGAACCTATTCAAGTTCCCCGCGTCTCTCTGTAAAGAAATGGATGCGTTGATATCCAAGTTTTGGTGGGGACAAGTGGATGGGGAGAATCAGATTCACTAGGACTCAAGGGAGCAACTGGGACACTCGAAAAAGGAAGACGGATTAGGTTTGCGCTGCTTTATGGAATTTAATGATGCTCTCTTGGCGAAACAGTGTTGGAGGTTATTGAAAGAGCCTAATTCCTTATGGGCGTCGATTTTAAAAGCCCTATACTTCCCAAATTGTTCTTTCTTCGATGCTAAGCGGGGTGGAAGAGAAATCCTCTGTGATGGGGCTCATTAGCAAATAATGAACAGGAGGGAGGTTCGAGTATGGGTGGATCGTTGGCATCCCTCCATCCCTTTGGGTAGACCCACTCATCTGGGTTCGGCCCATGTATCTCAAAATCTTAGGGTGAGCTCCTTGATTGGCACAAATGATGGGGCGTGGGATGTTGATTTCTTGAAACCTTTTCTGGTGGAGGAGAAGGTTAATGCGATTCTTAAGACCCATACGAGAGACTCGGCTCTTCAGGATAGGCTGGTGTGGCCTTTCGTGAAAAACGGGGCTTACTCGGTAAAGTCAGGATATCACTGGGCATTGTCTAGGTCCCGGTCTCTTGGTAGTGGCTACCCCCATCGCTCTGCCCTCATCCCAAAATAACTGTGGAAATGCATGTGGAAGCTTGAGGTGCCACTGAAAATAAAAAGTTTTATATGGCGAACTTTGTAGGGGGCGGTGGCAACAAAAGCTAATCTATTTAAACGTCGATCTTTTCCTTCTCCCACCTGCCCTATTTGCAACTTGGCGGATGAGTCACCGGAACATCTCTTTCTACAATGCCCGTGGGTGAATGAGGTGTGGCTGGGGATGACTTTGACCAGGAACTTATGGAGGCAAGACGCCTCTTCCTGCGCGACCTGGTGGGCTGCCGCTTTGTTTTCGGAAGTGGGTCTGGGGGGTGAGCGGAGCAGGCTGCTTTCCTATATTGCCATCTCTTGTTGGCATATTTACAAGTTTAGATGCAATTTCATTTTTAATCAACAACCTATTTATTCTGGACGGGTCATTGCTGCTATTAAAATCTCTGTCGCTGCTTCTTTGGATGTCTACCAACTTCCGATTCTTAGACCTTTGACCCTTGTCTGTGATTCGGTTGCTGTTACCATGTGGTCTCCTCCCTGCTCAGGTTTTCTAAAAATTAATGTTGATGCCAGTTGGGTTAGAAGTGGAGGGGTCGGGTTTTGTGGGTGTGGTTGTGCGGGATGAAATGGGTGGGTTTATGGTCGTTGCTAGATATAAGGTTATGGCTTCATTAGCGGCGGTGGCAGAAGCTTTGGTTGTTTTGCATGGTTGTATGCTTGGAAGGACAATGGGATGGAATAACATCATTGTGGAGACTGATTCCTTAGAGTCGGTTTCTTGTCTTCGTGATAAGGTCTCGACTAGTAATTGGGAAGCTTTCCTAACATTAGCTAAGTGCAGAGGATTGGGCGACTCTTTCCAGGACTGTCGCTGGTCTTGGGTTCCAAGATTGGCCAATAGAGTTACGGACCTTCTGGCGTCGCGACAGAGCACAGAGCTATATGATAAGGTTTGGGTCAACCGATCCACATTCTCCCTTGTGCATGTTCTTTGTAACGATGGTCTTCCATGTTCTCCCTAATTTTCTTGCTTGTAGTACGAGGAGTGATGCCCTTAGCACTAGGTGCGGTGTTCTTTGTACCTCCTTGTAATATTCTTATCTATTTATGTGTTTGGCCCGTTTGCCTCTGGGTAGGCATCCTTGTATCATTGGCATCTTTGCTCGGTTATTTAATTTCTCATTCGCCTAAAAAAAAAAAAAAGACAATGAGAGCCCTACCTTAGTAATACACCAAACAAAATACATACGAGTTTAATAGTTTCAATTTTATTTTATTTTATTTTATTTTTTGGAAAAAAGGCTTCTTCACATTTCATACAAAGTAAAACATACGCATAAGTAAACTCAAGGCCCAAACAACACACATAAACAAGCAAAATACGGGCAAAAAAAAACAAACTACAAAGAGCCACCAGAAGTTAAAGCCAAAAGCGCACAAAAGACGACAAACACCAGAAAGTTCTACCCTTAGCAGTGTTCCTCCTTGTTCATCTCTGTTCCGATCAGCGGCTGCTTCAAAACCATGATTTGTTACGGTACTTTGAGATGGTGTGTAGAGTTCCGAAGTTCCCACCGACTCGGGTGTTCAACACCATTACCTTCTCCTTGTCTCTGCTTCTCTCTGTCTCTGCCTTTTCTAGCAATGTTGTTCGTGGGTTGCCACGAACTTCATCCTGATAATTGGCTTCTTCCACCCATTTGCTGGTTATCCTTTCTTTGTGGATGCGCTCGTAAATTCATTATGGTGAGATGTTGCGGTTACTCTGGCAATGCTTGGCTGTGGACGAGGATTTAGTTTGATCGAGACCGACGGCGACTGGCGTTGAACTTTCTGGTGTTTGTGGTCTTTTGTGCGTTTTGGGCTTTAACTTCTGGTTGGCTCTTTGTAACAAAATAAAAATAAAAAAATAGTTTCAATTTCATTACGGAAGGCGTTAAACTAGTAACATGTGGCAAAGGATGCACCAGCCACTTCCACCTAGCGTTTTATTAGGTGCTCCAAATAGATGGACGGCTTGATATGCGGTTATCGTGCAATTGCCAATTGCTTGTCGGTTATCTAAAAATGTGAACTCAAGACTTCACAAGCTGCCACATGTCCAAATACGAGGAGATAAGCGTGTAGTGTGTCGTATGCTTGACGGTTGGTTGCGTGTAGTTGAAGCCACTCTGTAGTCCACTATGCCTCCTCACTGTGCTAAGCTCACTGGATAGTGTTTTTACACAAATACCCCCACTACCATTAGCATGCTAAATAAAACGAGATATGCTAATTAGTCTTTCTCAAAAGTGAGGTTCTCCATCGCCTCTCTGTTACTTTATGTTTTTAGCACAACATTTTATAAAGTTGTCAAAAAAATTAACGTTCAACTATGAGGTAGTAAAGACTCTCTAAAAAGTTAAAACTTTAAAAAAAAAAATTCTTAACATTTCTCTTGTAAATTGTTTTGATTTGGAAGTACAAGATGAATTTTTGAGGATGCACTTTTTTTTTAGTTTTCCTTCTTGTTTGAGTATAAGAACTACATTCTTAAAAAACTTATTACATAAACATGTTAACTGTGATTTGTTAAAGATGTCTTATTTTTGTAGTTTTAAACTTAGTCAAGTTAGGAAGAGTAGTGTGCTTTCTTCTATGCACTCAAATTTGAATTTCATTCTCTATAGGTTAAACGAATTTAGAGTAAAATATTGCATGATTACAAAAAATATCTTATCTTCATTTCAGATTTAAATGGTAGCATGTACTTTTCAAAGTGAATAATGAAGACTAGAATTTTTTTACGTCCAACTTTCTCTTGTAGAAAAAATTACTAAAGCGAAAAGGACTTAAACAGCCGTCACTTCTTACACAAACCTTGTATTAGTGGTCCGGCACATCATGGTATCATTAAATAAACTTTATAAGAAATCTCTCAATGAACAACACAATCATAGAATTAGTCAACCAAAAAAGAGAATAAAGAGGTTTGAAGCAGCCCTAATCGCCAGTAAGTGAGAGTGTTTACTTCCTAAACATTAAATTCAAAGTTCAAACTCAATGTCTTAAGTCACAAGAGTTGAATGTTTTGGGAGGGCAATTTGGTAAAACCAGCATCGCTAGGAAGAAGAAGAAGCTTTGGTTCTTTTCTAGAAACAACGAGGATAATCATGGGAATGACAATAAAGCACACGTGGCTAATAATACGTCAGATTTAGCTGTCTTTCCAGGAAGGAGACAGATTGTCTGCCCTCCCCTTCCCATACCCTCCCCATGTCCTCTTATTTGTGCGGTCACGGTTAAGCTACATCAACATTTTATATTCTTATTATTTTTTGTCTTATTATCTCTATTAAAAAATTAATATAAAATACTGACATGGCTTAACCGTGACCGCACAAAACAGGAGGACATGGGGAGGGTATAGGAAGGGGAGGGTCCATCTCCTTCTAAGCAGGCCAAACCGAACTATAAGGTCATCTCTAACCGAAGGGTCCAAAGGGCCAGAGGGCCGAAAGTAACCCGAAAACCGTCTCTAACCGAGGGCTAGGCCAGAGAGCCCATGGAATGCTTAAGCTAAAATTCATTAATCATGTCGATTATAACTGACAGGAATGCTTAAGCTAAAATTCAAAAGCAACGGCTAGTTAGCTAGCCATTGGAATCAAATATTTTTTTGGTTTTTTGGGCCAATTTTTTTTAATTTTAAAATTCTTAAAAATTCTAATTTTTTTTTTCATTTAAATACCTAAACTATTCATTCACCATTCCTACACTATTAATTTGTAGTTTTAAAACATAAGTTGTTTTTTTTTAATTTAAGTTGTTGTTTTTAAATTTAAGTTGTTGTAGTTTTTAAATTTAAATAATAAATTATGTTTGGCCCTCAGTTGGAGATGGCCTAAGCTACCGAAAATTGCAAGCACCATTGCGAAATTAACAGAAATGGAAAGTAAAAGCTCGTTGGTGGGACTTGCATGCAAATATAATATATATTATACGTGAGAAAAGCATGACCAATCAAATAATTAAGAATCATCGCTGTCACATCCCGGCCTAGGCGGGAGCACTTCTCGGGCTCAACTCCATCACTGTAGCACGATATTGTCCGCTTTGGGCCCCGAGCACGCCCTCACGGTTTTGTTTATGGAAACTCACACGAGAACTTCCCAGTGGGTCACCTATCATGAGAGTGCTCTCGCGCGCTACTCGCTTAACTTCGGAGTTCTGATGGAACCCGAAGCCAGTGAGCTCCTAAAAGGCCTCGTGCTAGGTAAGGATGTGAATATACATTTAAGGATCACTCCCCTGTGTGATGTGGATTTGGTATCAGAGCCAAACCCTGGCCGTGGTGTGCCGACAAGGACGTCGGGCCCCTAAGGGGGGTGGATTGTGACATCCCACATCGCCCAGATGAGTGATCCTTAAATGTATATTCCCATCTCTACCTAGCACGAGTCCTTTTGGGAGCTTACTGGCTTCGCGTTCCGTCGGAACTCCGAAGTTAAGCGAGAAGGGGGCTAGAGCACTCTCATGATAGGTGACCCACTGGGAAGTTGCTCAAGACTTCCCAGAAACAAAACCGTGAGGGCGTGGTCAGGGCCCAAAGCGGACAATATCGTGCTATGGTAGTGGAGTGGGCCCGAGAAGTGGTCTGCCTCGGGCCGGGATGTGACAAATTGGTATCAGAGCCAAACCCTAGCCGTGGTGTGCCGGCGAGGACGTTGGGCCCCTAAGAGGGGTGGATTGTGACATCCCACATCGCCTAAGGGAGTGATCCTTATATATATATATTCTCATCCCTAACTAGCACGAGGCCTTTT
The DNA here is from genome assembly GCA_963580275.1 of Crataegus laevigata. Taxonomy (NCBI): domain Eukaryota; kingdom Viridiplantae; phylum Streptophyta; class Magnoliopsida; order Rosales; family Rosaceae; genus Crataegus; species Crataegus laevigata. Next base: position 20,436,582 of record OY756941.1, on the reverse strand, counting down.
GGGAGCTGACTGGCTTCAGAGTTCCTCAGAACTCCGAAGTTTATCGAGTAGCGTGCGAGAGCACTCTCATGATGGGTGACCCACTGGGAAGTTCTTGTGTGAGTTCCCAAAAACAAAACCCTGAGGGCGTGCTCGGGGCCCAAAGCAGACAATATCGTGCTACGGTGGTGGAGTCAAGCCAAGGAAGTGCTTCTGCATGGGCCGGGATGTGACAAATTGGTATCAAAGCTAAACCCTGGCTGTGGTGTGCCGACAAGGACGTCGGGCCCTAAGAGGGGTGGATTGTGACATCCCACATCGCCCATAGGAGTGATCCTTATATGTATATTCCCATCTCTACCTAGCACAAGGCCTTTTGGGAGCTTACTAGCTTCAGAGTTCATCGAAACTCCGAAGTTAAGCGAGTAGCGCGCGAGAGCACTCCCATGATCGCTGACCCACTGGGAAGTTCTCGTGTGAGTTCCCAGAAACAAAACCGTGAAGGTGTGGTTGGGGCCCAAAGCGGACAATATCGTGCTACGGTAGAGTCGGGCCAGGGATGTGGTGGACCCCGGGTCGGGATGTGACAATCGCCGAATCTTTTTGTGAGGATTCTAGAAATCTTCAAATCACTTCCATTCATTGTATATCGTGCAATTAGAAATTATTGTAAAATTTTTATTTAAAATTTAATATAAACAGTATTTGACGAAAACTGACCTCACGATGTACGATGAACGGATGTGATTGGAGGATTTATGAGATTCTCACAAAGAAGAACCGGCGATGATCCTCTCTCCAATCAAATTGTCACCAAATGTGGAATTTTACTGAAGATTAGGAGGATTAACAAAAATACTATTTTTATTATCTATTTGTATCATTATTTGTATCATCTCTTTAATAGGAATGAGATCCACATGTGTTTGAATACGCTATCTTTATTATATAAATATTACAAATAGGTGATAATTGTAACATTACTCGATAATTAATCGGTAGTTTAGAGAAGCAAGCATTCATCCTTTCTCACCTCAGCGTGACGTAAGCTAGGACGTAAAGAATGGGGTGGATTTGAACACTGTACAAGGGTTGGGTTTTCTTTCTGGGGTGTGTGGATCTTTTTAGTTCTCACACACTCCTTATTAATTTCTGTTTGTTGATCATTTTTAATTCATTTGATCCGACAGTCGAAAACTAAAAAAATGTGAGAAAAGTAAAAAGAAGTGTATGGATATCCCCTTCTTTTTATTACACAAAGGACAATTAACATTTGTTTTGGTGTTTATCCCTAACATTAGTCTTGTGATCACTACAAATTAATAGTAATTTAGTTGGGATTACTTTCTAACAACGGGTCATATAGGGATCCGAAGTCAGAGACTTTTCAAATAGTAGAAAGAGAAATATATCACTAGTTTTTAAGCTAATTTTGTTATTTAATTTGAAAGTATTTCTCTGCACTTGTAAGCGAGAGATTTTAAGTTCAATTTTTACTAAAGACGAATTTGAATCATGTTATTGTTAGCCCTATTGTAAAGCTTAGTTCACTTCCAATCCTTTAGTACAAATAATATCTTTTGTTTAAAAAAAAAAAAAACTTTGACTGTAATGGATGGGTATGTGTGAGCAGGAAGTTACATAATTTGGTGAAACCTCCCCAACGTTTTCACTCGCTTTGTTTTTGCTGCCGGCGAAATCAGTTTGCTTGTTTGCTCGCTCAAATGCAATTTGTAGGCTTAGAAACCCCAAAAAACCCAAAATGAAGCTATCATACTATAATCCTCAATTAGTTTTAGACGTGTTATGTCCTAACTTTCCCTTCGAAGCTTATGTGATCCATCTAAACTAGATCGTACAAGTTGTATTTTCATATATAAAATAATATTTTATACTTTAAACTAATCTAAATTGTAAAAATGAAGAGTCAAACTTTAGTGCATAAGAGAATATCCACTTTAATTAGCCTATGTGATTACACTCACGTTTGCAACTAGATCATATAGTCTATTTTCCTTCTTATCATCTTCCCTAACACTGTATCAACCTGTTGATTACAAAAATCACCTAACCTACGTGGCGCGCAGGCCGATCAATTAGTAAGCTAACTATGTCCTTCAAATGTGTGTGGGGCGTGCCAACTTGCCGACCTAGCTCGACCAATGAATAAAATGTGCTGATGTTATGTTGATGTGCGCGGCTGACTCTTGTGTCCTGCGACTACGACCGAGAAAGGAACGCGTCTCAGCCTCTAGGTCCTCAAGCCTGAAGACAAGGCTACCAATTACAAAGTTCACGGGTCGTCGTCGTCCGATTTGGCCACAGTAACTGTATTTGTGAAGGTGAATTCACGCCGAATCGATGCTAGCGTGTAGGGGCACAAATATTCAAAGCGGATGAAGGTTTTAATAATGAACGTGGTTCGGCCGTCCAAGTGCCGAACACTGAAACCCACTTGCGAATATGCGATCATAAAACAACTTGGCGTTTGAGGCACCGAGCCTAAGTATCAGTAACACCTCACTCCGCCGAGAAGGCTGGTGAGATGACCTCTGTCGACGGGGACCCGAAAATCCTCGTCGGCTAAGACTTGGATAGATAACCAGTCGACCGTGTCGCAGTGCTGTTTATCCAAACTGAAGGTGCTTTAAGGATGGCTGATTCTACGGCAACAGCACTGTTTATCCAAACTGAAGGTGTTACCGGTTGCCCTCACAGTGTTGTTTATCCAAATTGAAGATGTTAAGGCGGAAAAGAAAATAAAAATCTCAAGGGTGTTGAGAGGTTTTGCGTAGAGCGAGAAATTGCGCAGGGTAGATTTGTGTGTTGAGTTGAAGGTCCTCTTCCCGTTGTCATTACCTCCTCCATATTTATAGTAGCCGAACCTCTCTTGATCGAACCATACCTCTACTCGGACTAGGACTCCTTACCCCGATCAAACTCTATCTCGGCCACTTCCTCCGATACTAGGACTTTGCACCTAGCCCCTTTCCTAGCCATGTTCTTTGCCTATGTATTCTAATTTGGCCGAGACTCCCTATTGTACTGGGATTCCTCATCCGTCTCACGGAAGAACTTTGTTCCCTTTCTTTTTGTCTGGATGACTCATTTTCCTAACAGGAATTGGCCGACCTATTTCAGTCGGCCCATAAACTAAATATTCCTTCGAACCCTCGCAACTAAGCTCCTGGGCCGAGAAACACTTCATGCTCGGCCCAAACACAACCCTAGATCAATAACATATGTAATCTCATGGTTCAATGAAGGGATATGGATAGAAAAGAAATATGGAAAGAAAAGAAAGTCATGACGAGTTAGAATTAGGATACGTGGGATATCGATATAGTTTTCTCAATCATCACAAAAATGTGAAATTTAATGAATTATAAAGTAAGCAACTCGATAAAAATCCTCCGCATTTAGATTGGTGTAGTTGGTGGTTCTGACAAGTTCATAAGCATTGTTTGGTGTGATTAAATGAATTGATTTGCATATGCCACAGGCCATTTCATGAGCGTAAATATGGGCGTTGCAACATTATTATTATTATTATTATTATTATTTTATATCAGAGGCCTCTTAAACACTACTTCCCAATAGTGATAAGGATGGATTTACTGAGTCGTTTTCCTTTACTTATTTTTTCTACTAATCTAAACAAAAGGAAGTTTTATCCCCTTAGATATATTATCATCGTGATTAACTGCAATCGATTTTTTTTGGAATTTGATTTGTTGTGTATAGTTAGCATCAACGATGCCATATATAACGTCTATTTCACCGGACTCACCAAAAGTGGAAATCTTTTTCTTGTTTGATAAGTGCCCAACCCATGATGTAGAATCTGATAAAATTGTTTATTGTGTGCTATAAGTATTGATCAAAAGGTAGTAATTAGTTCCTTTCCCGTTAAACACAACGACACAACGCTGATTTTGGAGAAACTAACTAGCCCTTATCCATGACTCCATGACAGGGATCATCAAGACAACATTGAGGACTCCTTTCCCACTATTCCTATCCATCTTTTCCTAAACTCTAAACCATAAACCCTAAAAAGAAGGTCAAAACAAACCTATATATTGACCATAGAAGTGAACCTTAGTCAGTACCAGCGACTCGTCTTCGGGCTACGAGGCATATAGGGCGAAAGCCCGCTAAGGAACCCAGTAAATTCAAAAAAACGACACACTTGTGAGCCTTGTGATTCCACCCTTCCGCTGGCAATTAGTAAGTATTTAGTAGTAATCACCAAGTATAACAAGTAATTAGAGAGAGAAGTTGGAATCCGGTCGAGGTAGCGTGATGTGCACGCACTAGGACCCAAGGAGCAAGTAGTGAGATTTGTTTTGGTTTAGTGGATGAAAAGAGAAGGCAAAGCAAGGCAAAGCAAGGCAAAGCAAGGCAAGCAGGCGTACAAATGTTTTGACTTGGAACAAGTCCAACAAAAAGCTCAGTCCACCGCCTCCCTCCCCTCCCACTCCACCTCCCCTCTTTCTACCCATTTCCTTAGTTGACCGACTTCACTCCTTTCACCAAACTCTTCCCCAAATCCGACGTATAAATACACCACATCTCCTCCTCATTCTCCCCACCACCAAAAAGTAGTGAAAGCAGTCTCCGTCTTTCTGTATCTCGACAACCATATCGACCACATATTTTCCGCGATTTCGCGCCCGCGCAATTACGATAAAAATGGCCTTAGAGGCTTTGAAATCCGCGAGTACCACCACTACTCCTTTTCCACCCTTTTCATCGTTTGAAAAGGTGGAGCATCGTCGCCACGGCAATCACCAAATCCACTCCAAAGAGCCATGGGCCAAACGGAAGCGCTCTAAGCGGCCGCGCAGCGAAGACCCGCCAACCGAAGAGGAGTACCTCGCTCTCTGCCTCATCATGCTCGCCCGCGGCACCACTAGTAGCTCTGAATTGCCGCCGCAGCCGCTGTCCCGAGACCTTTCTTACAAGTGCTCTGTTTGCAACAAGGGGTTCTCCTCTTACCAAGCTCTTGGCGGACACAAGGCCAGCCACCGCAAGTCCGACTCTTCCGCTGCCGCCATGGTCGACCATCAAATCGCAGCCGCTTCCGCCGTGACAACAACAAGCGGTAGGACCCACGAGTGCTCTATCTGCCACAAGACCTTCCCCACCGGCCAGGCACTGGGAGGCCATAAGCGCTGTCACTACGACGGGGGCAGCGCGGCCACGAGCGCTGTCACTACTTCCGAAGGCGGCGGTGCCGGGGCTTCCAGCCATAGTCAGAGTCATCAGAGTCAGCGCGGATTTGACCTGAACATGCCGGCGTTGCCGGATTTCTGGCCGGGGTTCGGCGGGGACAAGAAAAGTCAACTCTCCGGCGGGCAGGAGGTGCAGAGCCCGATGGTGGGAAAGAAGCCGCGGTGGTTGTTGGGTGGAGAGTAATTTGGATTTACGTGAATTACAAAGCTCCGCCGTATAGCTAGCTAGCTAGCTGATAGCTGCATGTTTTTAATTTTATTTTTTCGTCATTTGATGAGTTGTTGAATGCTGTACAGACAATTCAATTCGTTCATTGTTTGTGAACAATGTTCTAGTGTCTCCAATTGGTTATTATTTAATTAATATTGTTTATCTTCAATTCGATTTGGGTTTTTTATTCTTTCATTTTTGTTACGTAATCTTTCTTATTTATTTTGCTTTGTATTTGTTATGGGTACATATGGAATATCTAAAACAAATTTTAATAGAAAATAGTCGAGTAATTAAGGGCCTGTTTGGTATCTTATTTGAAATTTTTTATTATTTCTCAAAACATTTTTTAAGAATATTTCTTGAAAACAATTTTCTTTAAGACTCAAAAACTTGATTGGTTTGCGATTTAAATTTTTTAAATCTTACAACTTAAACTTGATTGGATTGGAGTAGAGACGAAAAAAGTAAAAAAAAAAAGAGGAGAAAGAAAGAAGAAAAGAGAGAGATATATTTGGAGTGAGAGGGGAGGAGGGAGAAAAAAAAATGAGTGAGTTTAAGTTTAAAAACTCTAAAAACTCACTTTTTATGTTTTTAAGGAATAAACTATATTTTTGAGTTAGTTTTAAGTTCAGTTTTTAAAAATAGTCATACCAAACAACTTTTTAAGACCTAAAACTTGAAAACTGTTTTTGAGTTTAAAAAGTTGGATTCAAGTACACTACCAAACAGGCCCTAAGCTCCTTTGTACTACATATGTTTCAGAAATGAAAAAAAAAAACTATATAAGAATGTTTTTACGGTATGTATTTTGACCTATCATTGGTTGTATAAGTACTCGTTTAGATGTATTTTCAAAATAATTGAAAGCGTTTTTAGAGAAAATATTTTTTCAATTCTAAAAACACTTAAAATATTTTTTATAAGAAGTACTAGTTATGTGCTTCTTCTAGAATTAAGTGCTTTTTTAAAATTTACTTACATTTTTATTAAGTTTTGATTCTAAAAATAATTTTACAAAAAATACTTTCAATCATTTTAAAAGCACATTCAAAAGAGTTCTAAATTTGTAAAGTAACTTAAGTTTACATTTGTCTCTACATTGAGATATTCTACCTAATCTTGCACAGCTCGATAACTATACATCTGACGGCACCCCAGATCATGTAGGCATATTTGAATGTGGATTAGGATATTTTCAATTAATCGTCAAATAAGTCTAATGACCTTTTTACTGTAATAATTAGTTGTCAAATCAAGCATCATAAGGGTTTCGGATGTCTTCTTCCTAATTTACCAAATCAAAAAAATTTGTACCGTTAAAAATTGATTCAATTACTGAAATTATTATAACTTATAAAGTGAGTTTTTATTTTTAGTCGTTAAATCAAATTTTAATGGCACGAATCTTCTGATTTGATAAATTTATTTATTATAATTAAATCTAAACTTTTCATTTATAAATAAAAATGAATATTACTAAATTATAACACTAAGTGATTATGTAATACTTTAATTAACGAGGGGTGGGGTTAGAAATGCAGCGTGACAGCGGAGGTACAGCAGGCAGGCAGGCAGGCATACATGCCTCAATGGTGGTTTGGTGGCGGCGGTGATTGTGGTGAGCCAAGTACGTATTGACAAAGACGCACGAAGAAGGCAGAGTATTTAGCCATTGAAGCCAAAGGCCAACGCCATGTGGGTTCATGCCTTTAATTAATGCACGTCCAATATTTATTAATATTTCGTCGTAAAGCTTTTGCGTGGCTTAATTAGGACATCTGTGACTGCATAGTATTTTAATATTTAACTATTGTGAGTATCAATTCACATGGACTAATTTTGTATAATTAGCATGTATTCTACCTTTTTAATTTCATTTCTCCAATCTAGTTTAGTGATTGGAACTTAGTTTAGTTGCCAGTTGCAGTGTCAGTTTTTTCTATCTAAATTTGAGTTTTCATATAGATTAGAGTAACTTAAAATATTATCTTGTAAAAGAAATTGATAAGAACCTTCTATCTACTTGTAGAGGATCTACGGGTGCCAATCGCAATGTGCTCTGTTTTTTCATCTAAATTTGAGTTTTCGTACAAATTAGAGTAACTTAAAATATCATCTTATAAAAGAAACTGATTGGAACCTATATCTGCTTGTAGAGGATCTACGGGTCATATTGTCATACAAGACAAAGACCTAGAAGAAATACTGGTGACTATGTGATTGGTAACTTAATAGAGCAAATATGACAGTTAAACATAAAATATGTGACTATTTAGTACTACGGTTTAGTGGTATTCTGGTACACTTATAAGTGAGAAGTCTTAAGTTTTATTCTTGCCAAAGGTGAATTTGAACCACATTTTTATGACTAGCCTATTGTAAGACTTAGCATACTCTCTCATCCCTTTATGTTGATATTGTTTGTTAAAAAAAACATTAAATATGTGATATGTCTAGATGAAATGTTTGTAGCTACATGCCTACATCCATATATAACATGTTGCGTTTTTTTTTTCTTTTTGTTTTTGTAGCTTAGCTTAGCTTAATGGATATTATTCTCTAACAAAGACTCATCACACTGGTCGTGTTGATGCACTCCACTCCTACTACTCTCCCACTTTGTATGCCTTAGATTTAAAAGCAAATTAATCAGTAATTAATTGCTTATTATTATTGCTAATTAAGTTTTGATTTCAAGTGTGAATGCGAGGTTGTTTAATTGCCGTGTGGCCAAAGCTGCTTCCTACAAACGCGGCCTTGACAATTAAACTGGCCTAATATCTTAGTTTTGTTTTATAATAATTGTTAACTCTTGTTTAAACGGACTGTTTAAACGTGAAATGTAGGTATACAGGTAATAAGAATGAGATATTATATATATATTGTATGGATGCGATCCTCGTTCTGCATCTTGATCAATTGGATCGTTTTTTTGTCGATTTCTATGCAAGACTTTTGTAAATGTGTTTTTGGTTATTCCTTTATCATTTCGTCCAAACGTAAGAGTTCATGTAAGTCTATAAACTCTTTTAGAATATTCTTTTCTTGAATATCATTAAAAAAGAATTTCGGATTGCCTAGTATTCCACCAATTAGTAAACCAAGATTCCAGACTTTTATTAAATGAGAGAGAGATCCATGAAGGCAAAAATACTATAAATGCAAGATATAGAAGGGAAATTAATACTTTTTTTTGCCATTTTTTTGTGAAGCACTTTTTTTGTAGAAGAAGGAATGCCAATATGCATTGGCTAACTCTGTGCCAGCCGCCCTTATCGATCTCTTAACAACAAGTAGGTCTATGCCAGGGGAATTAATAATGTGTCAGGAGAAACTGGTACAAGAGGCTGTGGATACACTTCTTGATAATGGAATCCGTGGACAACTAATGAGGGACGGTCATAATAAGGTTTACAAGTCGTTTTCAGATATAATTGAAGGAAAGGAGGGAAGATTTTGTGAGACTCTACTTGGCAAACGGGTGGATTATTCAAGGTGTTATGTGATTGTCATAGGTCCTTCACTTTCATTACATCGATGTGGATTGCCTCGCGAAATAGCAATAGAGCTTTTTCACACATTTGTAATTTGTGGTTTAATTAGACAACACTTTGCTTCGAATATAGGAGTTGCTAAGAGTGTGTGTGCATATATATATATATATATATATATATGTATATATATATATATATATATGTATATATATATATATATATATATATATATATATAAAAGCTTAAAATGTAGCATGTTCTTAGATATGAATGATCAATGATTTTATCAGATAAATGGATATATCTCTGCTAGGTAATCTGAACAAGAATTTTGTTACGTTATAAAGAGTGCAACTGACAAAAAAAAAAAAAAAAAAATATATATATATATATAAATTAATAGAGGCTGGATTAGCCATCCAATACTAATCACATCAATATTCACTTACACAACAACATTAATTGTATAAACTAATTTGTCAATTATCTGAAGTGGGAATATTCTTTTATGGGTAAATTACAAAAAACTACCTCAACTATTGGGTCGTTAACAGTTTCATACCTCATCTTTAAAAAGTTTCAATGTCATACATTTGCTTACGAATTTGTTTCAATGTCATACCTCCCGTTAGTCTGCCGTCAGTTTATCAGTTAAATGCCGACGTGGCGTGTGACGTGACACACTTTATATTAAAAAACTAAAAAAATAATATTAAAAACTAAAAAAATATTAAAATATTTATTTATTTATTAAAAAAAAACCTATCAGAACCCCAACCCCAACCCCCCCTCACGTCCCCCACCTTCTCCTTCCTTCTTCCCCATCGCCATTCCACCTGCAACCCGAAGAGAAATAAAAAATAAAAAATAAATCTATAAGCACACTCGCACTACCCACCTCGCGCCCTTACCCTACCCCCCAACCCTGTTCTCCTTCATTTTTCCCCATCCCTATTCCTGAAACAAAGAAAGAAAAAAAAAAAAGCATACCCGCACCCGTACTCGCACTCGCACCCAACCCCCTCGCCCGCCCCTACCCCCTTCCCCTCCCTCCGTCCCTCCCCCGCATCCTCCTCTCCTGCCTTATTTCCCATCCCATTCCCACAACCCCCCCCCTTAAAAGGCATTAGTTTCGCTTTTGTTTTTTTTGTTCAGGGATTGGGATCTGGGAAAGAAGGAAGGAGAAGGGGGGGTAGGGGGTGCGGGTGTGCTGATGGTTTTTGTTTTTTGTTTTTCTTCAGGTGTTGGGATCTAGGGAATAAGGAAGGAGAGGGAGAAGGAGAGGGGGGTAGGGCCGGGGGGGGGGGGGGTGGGGGGGAAGGGAGGGTAGGGTCGGGCGGGGTTGGGAGGGGGTTGGGGTTGGGGTTGGGTGCGGGTATGCTTTTTTAAAAAAATAAAAAAATAAAAAAATAAAATAATAAATATTTTTTTAGTTTTTAATATTATTTTTTTAGTTTTTTAATATAAAGTGTGCCACGTCACACGCCAGGTCAGCATTTAACTGATAAACTGACGGCAGACTAACGGGAGGTATGACATTGAAACAAATTCGTAAGCAAATGTATGACATTGAAACTTTTTAAAGATGAGGTATGAAACTGTTAACGATCCAATAGTTGAGGTAGTTTTTTGTAATTTACCCTTCTTTTATTCTTCAACAACTTTTGGTCGTATGTCCTCACTTTACATCGAGTAAAGTTTTTTGTTTAACCGAATCGAAGCCATGTAAAGCTGAATGTAATATGTGATCATATATGAGCCGTACACTAATTAGTATAGTTAATCTCTTTTATGCTGTTTAGCTCTTGCATGTACTAATTTTGGTTAGATAAGAATTTCGTTGCATCATTGGTTTTTTATATGCAGACACCTACTAACATAACTGTTTGACAATAGAAAGTGTCTAATCTTTCCATAAAAAGTAATTAGTTATGAACATCTGCTTCTTCATCATAATTTTTATACTTGTTTTGGTTATAAGTGTACGTAATAAAACTGCTTTGAATATAAATTTCATTTTCTAAAGGGATAAAAGAAACTGTTTCACACACAATGGAAGCTATGGAATAATTCAGCCTTGATGGGGTTGCTAACTTGCTTATTCCTTGAACATGTTTGAAGATTTGGAGGGATGCTGTGAAGCAAAAGAGGAGAAATTCGAAAAGATGTTTGTGTTTCATTGCGTGCAGGAAGTATATATACAGAAAACCCTAACTGCCATCTTACAAATAGGATATTCATTTCCTTAATATTAATCAGAGTTGCAAACTTAATGATCAAACTAAATAGAGATATTATTGAAATTAGGCTAATATTTTATGTGCTCTTGAAGATGCCCTATCCAAATAATTGGATCAGAAATTTGTGTAGTCATGCATATATATATATATATATATATATATATATATATATATATATATATTATTTTTAAAACAAATGATTTTATCTACACTAAGGGGGAGAGGTGAGCTTAGTCTGAAAATGAGTTAGCAATAATGTGGTTAAAATTCGCATTGGACGAGATTCGAACCTAAGACCTCTCACTTACAAGTAAATAGGAGTACCACTAGACCATAGTACTAAGGGGTTGTAGTCATGCATATTAGTTACCTTTGTAAATCAAAACACCTTCGAAGAAATTACCTTTTTTGTTTGTTTGGAAAAATTAGTATTCGGTCCCTAGTTATCAATGTTCATTGACTAAAACCTTATTAGTTTTCATATTTTAATTAAAGTCTTTATCATTAATGTAATAATGAATTTACATGTCAGTTATATAATTTTTTTTAAATAAAAATTAATAATTGATTTAGGATTTTAATACTCACACATTTATTATACACCTAACTAATTTTCAATTCAAAACATTTCCAACATAAATAAAAAATTAGAATAAGTTTGTACCCATTAGCTTTTTATAAAATGTTTTCAAATTTTTAATCTTATTTGCACCCATTCATGTAATTTTTCTCAAATTATTAATCTTGAAATGACACACCCCGACCTGAATCGAGGCATGTTGGCCGTCACGTGAGCGTGACGTAACCATGTGCACAATGCGGAAGCAAGGTTAATAAGAGGAATTCCGAACGAATTAAAACCAACTAACTAGCAATCCAACTAAGATAACGTGCTAGTGCGAGAATTAAGTGTGATTACACAACCAGAGCATACATAGTCTAGTGCAGTCAAGCAGTAAAGTAATAAGTTCAAATAACACCCAATGGTGTCCTACATGAGGATAGATTGTCAGAACTTCCGCTGGGATCCTCGTAAGCCACCAAGGAATACTACCTAGATCTAGAGGGGCGAAAAACAAAAGCGTGAGTGGGCAAAAACAAAGCTTTTCAAAATCATTTCATTTCTCTAAGTTATAACCCCTATTCGTAAAACTTGTATAATTTCCCAGAAATAAAGTTTATACTTATATACATATATATCTCAAAATCAAGCTAAGAAGAATATGCCATGCCAAAAATATCACAACTGAAAGCCAAACGTAACTCGGTCAGTATGAATGAATGCCAGGTAATCAAATCAGCCCTCGGCTGAATCTATAGCTCATATCAATCTCAATCATATAACTTATGCCTTGCACACAAATCAACACCAACTCTAGTGGTATGCATAACATAACTGAGTACAGAATAAATATGCTCTAGTGCTACCATCACGTAAAGACTGTGCGAATAATCGCGGGTCACCTACGAGTCGAACCCATTTATAGTGGTCTATACGATAGGACTGTGCACCTAACTTGGATCCAAGGCGAGCATACGGTGCGGGAGGTGAACATCAAGTGAAGGACTGTGCCTTAACTCTGGGCGGGAGCACTAATATCAAGGTGCAAGTTTATGAGCTCTCATCACATCATTCTCATCATAACTGATATATAAATATTTACCTGACACTTGCCTAAGCGTCCGCAGCATCAACAATCATATGTGGAACCATAATGCACACTAACATATAAATACATTTGGCATGGCAATTTCATTTCAACTCAAACCATTTAAATAAGTTTTTCTGGGAAACCAAGTTTATACGTATATATAGAAAACAAAAACCCACTCACTGATATGTAGCCAGGTCGTAACCCCCGCGCCTAGCCTGGCTACGCTCGTTCTCCGGATATGTCTCGCCTATATGAGAAGCAACTATAAAAACGTTATTTTAAAGCACATAAATGAAACTCGGAAATAACTTCTCATACATAGCTCAATTTTGGTATTTTAATATACCAACGTGATCTACACAACCTCATAAACAACCCCATATTTTTCGAAAAAATTTCTTAGCTCTCACGCACCGCCACGCGCCGGCAAAGGCACGGCCCTACGCGCCCCCACGCACGGCCACGTGCTAGGCACACTGACGACGTCAGTTAACGCCGTCAGGAATATTTCGTGAAATATTCCGTTAAATCCTAATGGTAACCGTTAAATCTAACTAACGGCGTCAGAATATTCTGTCATACTTGACCGAATATTCTGTCGCCTTCAACCTCTGGACTCCGGCGAGTCTCTGGTCACCAGAAAACTAGGAAATTTTAAAAACCTTATATCTCAGCCATTACTCAACCAAAATGCATAAAACTTGGACCAAATGAAAGCTTACATTGAGTAGAACAAAACCTTACCACTCAAAAGCTTCAAAAACTACGGGATCTTGCTGGAGATCCCTCGAAAATCCGGCCACCTCCGCAACTTCTCTATTCTACGATTTTCGACATCCAAAACCACCAACGAGACACTCCGAGCTTTGTGAAGACCTTCTAAAACTCCCTGTGAACTTAAAATCCCCAAAAAATCACGCATGAATTAGTACATGAATAGTGCATAGGAATGGGTTAAGGTTTCCATGTGATTTCGAAGCTATCCTTACCTGAAACTGGTACCACTCGACTCGTAGCACCACGAGGAACACAATGGTGTCCTTAGACCCCTCGATCTGCAAGGTTTGAGATGTTTTTGGTACTTGTCTATACAAAAATGGAAGGAGAAAGAGTGTGTCTAAGAGAGAGTATGGGAGAGAAGAGAGAGAATGGTATTGTTTTGTGTGTGTGGTCCAAAATGCTCACCAATAGCAAGTAACCAAAGTTAAGTTCTCATTGGCCCCCAAAATTTAGGAATTAACATAATTGGACCAAAACCTTAGCTCAATTCACAACCGCATACCCAACGCTTAAGGGCAATTTAGTAACTTCACATCGACAAATTTCAGGACGGGTTGTGACAATCTACCTACCTTAAAAAATTTCGTCCCCAAATTTCATACAACGAGTATAACCACTAGTATCCTTAAAACAAGCGTGGATACATTTCTCTCATCATGTCCTCAGTTTCTCAAGTAGCTTATTCCACTGAGTGATTTCTCCATAAGACTTTCACTAAACGCACGGTCTTGTTCCTGAGCACCTTATCTTTCCAATCCAGTACCGTCACCGGCTCCTCATCATAAGTCAAATCTAGATTGATTTCCAATGGTTGAGGAGGTATCATATGTGACAGATCTGCAACATAGTGTCGAAGCATAGAAACATGAAACACATTGTGCACTTTAGACAGCTCTGACGGTGACTTAAGTCTGTATGCCACTTCACTGACTCTTTCAGTGATCTGATAAGGTCCAATGTACCTAGGACTTAACTTGCCTTTCTTTCCAAATTGAACCACACCTCTCCACGGTGATAACTTAAGAAACACCCAGTCACCAACTTTATACACTCGGTCAGTATCATGCTTATCTGCTAAACTTTTCTAGCGATCCTGGGCTATTTTCAGGTTAGACTTAATAACTTGAACATTCTGAGTAGTCTCCTCTATTATCTCAGGGCCCTCTAAAACTCTTTCGCCAACTTCTGACCAACATAAGGGCGTACAACAAGGTTTCCCATAAAGTGTCTCGAATGGTGCCATACCAATGCTTGAATGAAAGCTGTTATTGTAGGCGAACTCCATCAAATCCAAACGATGATGCCACGTGTCGCTAAACTGCAAAACCGAAGATCTTAGCATATTCTCCAACGTCTGAATCGTCCTCTCTGATTGACCGTCTGTCTGAGGGTGATATGATGTACTGTAAAGCAATCTCGTACCAAGAGCTTCCTGAAATGCTATCCAGAACTTAGAAGTGAATCTAGGATCACGATCCGAGATAATACTGACTGGAACTCCATGGTACTTCACAACCTTCGATATAAAAAACTCAGCTAATTGGTTCAGAGAAAACTTCTCCTTCACAAGAATGAAATGCGCTGACTTAGTGAGCCAATCAACAATCACCAAGATTCCATCATAGCCATTCTGTGTACGAGGAAGCTTGTACATAAAATCCATAGTAATGTCTTCCCATTTCCACTGTGAAACGGGAAGCGGCCGCATCAATCCGAACGGCTTCTTCCTTTCAACTTTAACTTGCTGACATATGACACATTTGCTTACATACTCAGCAATTTCCTTTTTCATACCTGGCCAATAATAAAATGGTCGAATGGTATGATACATCTTCGTGCCTCCGGGTTGCATTGCATAGGCTAAAATATGTGCTTCATCCAAGATAGCCTTCTTCAATTCTGCATTGTCTAGTACGTACATCCTGCTTTCTTGTATGAGTATGCCGTCTGATTCTCTGATTCAGAGGTCTTTCTTTTTCCCTTCATTTCTTAACCGAATAAGTTCCTGGGTTTCTTCATCATTAATCTGGGTTTCAAGGATTCTATCAATTAGGATTGGCCAGACTTAGAAACTAGCAAGCAAGGCTTCCTTTCGATCTTCTACTTCAAGATTCTCTACCTCTAACTGCACTCCAGTATATCTCAGCTTTGCAAGAAGAGGAACACGACTCACATAAAAAAATATTAACTCTGCCCTGAGATTTCCTGCTAAGAGCGTCAGCCACCATATTTGCACGACCCGGGTGATACTCTATCACGCAGTCGTAGTCGTTGACGAAGATTCAGATCTTTCTGAGTGAACAGGTACTGGAGACTCTAGTGATCCGAGAAGATCCTACATTTCTCACCATATAGGTAATGTCTCCAAATCTTTAAAGCAAAAATAATGGTCGCCAATTCCAGGTCATGAGTAGGATAATTCATCTCATGAGGCTTTAACTGATGCGAAGCGTAAGTAATTACCCTACCATGCTGCATCAACACACATCCCAGGCCATTCAAGGAAGCATCACTATAAATCTTGAAGTTACCACTATCATCCGGAAGAGCTAAGATAGGAGCATGAGTGAGATAATGCTTCAAATGCTGGAAACTCCGCTCACAATTATCATCCCACTCGAACTTAACATCATTTCTGGTAAACCTTGTCAGTGGTAAAGTCGTGACTGAAAAGTCTTTAACAAACCGTCAATTATAACCTGCCAAGCCAAGGAAACTCCGTACCTCAGTGATGGTTCGTGGCTGTTCCTAATTCTCCACAGCTGCTATCTTTTGAGGGTTAACCTGGATACCTTGAGCTGATACAACATGCCCCAAGAATGCTACTTGATCTAACCAAAATTGACATTTGTTGAACTTAGCATACAATCGATTTTCAAAATCATTTCATTTCTCTAAGTTATAACCCCTCTCCGTAAAACCTATATAATTTCCCAGAAATAAAGTTTATACTTATATACATATATATCTCAAAATCAAGCCAGGAAGAAGATGCCATGCCAAAAATATCACAACTGAAAGCTAAACGTAACTCGGTGAGTATGAATGAATGCCAGGTAATCAAATCAGCCCTCAGCTGAATCTATAGCTCATATCAATCTCAATCATATAACTTATGTTTTGCACACAAATCAACACCACCTCTAGTGGTCTTCATAACATAACTGAGTATAGAATAAATATGCTCTAGTGCCACGATCACGTGAAGACTGTGCGAATAATCGCGGGTCACCTACGAGTCGAACCCACTTATAGTGGTCTATACGACAAGACTGTGCACCTAACTTGGATCCAAGGCGAGCATACAGTGCGGGAGGTGAACATCAAGTGAAGGACTGTGCCCTAACTCTGGGCGGGAGCACTAATATCAAGGTGCAAGTTTATGAGCTCTCATCACATCATTCTCATCATAACCGATATATAAACATTTACCTAACACTTACCTAAGCGTCCGCAGCATCAACAATCATATGTGGAACCATAATGCACACTAACATATAAATACAATTGGCATGGCAATTTCATTTCAACTCAAACCATTTAAATAAGTTTTTCTGGGAAACCAAGCATATACGTATATATAGAAAACAAAAGCCCACTCACTGATATGTAGCCGGGCCGTAACCTCTGCGCCTAGCCTGGCTATGCTCGTCCTCCGAATGGGTCTTGCCTTTATGAGAAACAACTATAAAAGCGTTATTTTAAAGCACATAAACGAAACTCGGAAATAACTTCTCATACATAGCTCAATTTTGGTATTTGAATATACCAACGTGATCTACACAACCTCAGGAACAACCCTATATTTTTAGAAAAATTTTCCGAGCTCTCACGCGCCGGCAAGGGCACAGCCCTACGCGCCCCCACGCGCGGCCATATGCTAGGCACACTGACGGCTTCAGTTAACGCCGTCAGGAATATTTCGTTAAATCCTAACATTAACCGTTAAATCTAACTAACGGCGTCAGAATATTCCGTTCGCGTTCAACCTCTGGACTCCGGCTAGTCTCTGGTCACCAGAAAACTGGGAAATTTTAAAAACCTTATATCTCATCCATTACTCAACCAAAATGCATGAAACTTCGACCAAATGAAAGCTTACATCGAGTAGAACAAAACCTTACCAGTTAGAAGCTTCAAAAACTACGGGATCTTGTCGGAGATCCCTAAAAAATCTAGCCACCTCCGTAACTTCGCTGTTCTACTTTTTCCGACATCCAAAATCACCCAATGAGACGCCCCGAGCTTCGTGAAGACCTTCTAAAACTCCCTGTGAGCTTAAAATCCCAAAAAAATCACGCATGAATTAGTGCATGAATAGTGCATGGGAACGAGTTATGGTTTCCACGTGATTTCGAAGCTATCCTTACCTGAAACTGGTACCACTCAACTCGTAGCACCACAAGGAACACAATGATATCATTAGACCCCTCGATCTGCAAGGTTTGAGATGCTTTTGGTGCTTGTTCGTACAAAAATGGAAGGAGATAGTGTGTGTTTGAGAGAGAGTGCGGGAGAGAAGAGAGAGAAGGGTATTGTTTTGTGTGTGTGTGGTCCAAAATGCTCACCAATAGCAAGTAACCAAAGTTAAGTTCTCATTGGCCCCAAAAATTTAGGAATTAACATAATTGGACCAAAACCTTAGCTCAATTCACAACCGCATACCCAACGCTTAAGGGCAATTTAGTAACTTCACATCAACAAATTAAAAAATTTCGGGACGCGGTGTGACATGAAATGTACTCATTCTTAAACATACCGATTTGTTCTATGTAAAACGTACCCCCTTTTTTTATATATAAAATCTATTCAATTTTTTCTAATTCATTTTTAAACTTATATGGGTACATTTTTTTCTTTTGATTTGAGAATGTATCCATATCAAATTTAATCGAAGAAATTGACTAATGTTATTAAGCCTAATATCTATTACTTTTTTTGTGTGATTTTTAAGAATGTACCCATGTTTTGGTACAATAATTTTTTTGTTAATTTTGATGAATGTACCCATGTTTACACACACACACACACACACACACACAATAGTATAATTTATATTTTTAATCCCACAAATTATGAATTTTTATTTAAAATATCATTAATATAAACAACTATAATTTTCAATTTTCAATTTAAAAAATATAGTAACATACGTAGAAATAATTTATCACATTAATTTCAGGGACTTTGATAAAAAATTGAAAACCAACAAGACTTTAGTAAAACAATATTGATAGCTAGGGACTGCATCTAAAGTCTCCTTTTTTTTTTTCTTCATATATATATGTGATATTTAACAAGAAATTTATTTAACAGACAGAAATGGGATTTCAAATTTAGATGTAGAGGGAGGAGCATAGTGTTCTAGTCAACTTAACTACCGAAATTTGCAAATGAGTCTTTTTTTTTGTTAATATTGGTGTCATAGAAATTGATCTGATAATTTATGGTGGAGATTCAAGAAAATAAAGTCAAGAAACGTGAACGAAAGAAGACCGGAGACTATCTGATAGTCATTGAATTCCTTTCGACACTTTACATACTCAGTTTACTTTTCTTAATTTCACATTGTGTGAATTATTTAGTACTAATGTGATTGTCATGCATTTCTTTATAATATTTCGATGGCTCTGCAGTCCACACAAAACCGATCAAAATATTTGCATTAGTTATAATGAGCAGCTAATTAACTAGTAATTTTGCTTTCCTAGCTCGCTTCTGTTGGCTCTATCTGTGTGCAGATTTTGAAGGGGACGTAGTGACATTAGGCAAAAGATGGCCGAAGAAACAAGATATTAATTCGGCAATAAAAGATTATCCACTAGCTTCTACTATTTTATTGGTGTTTAATTTTGTTTATATCAGTATATTGTGTTATTTCAGGATTTTCTTCTTTAAGACATATGTAGCTCATTATTAGCTTATTTCGAATCAATACAGCGCTTTTCTTTCAAACAAAAAAAAAAAGAAGAATGAAGGGCACTGCTGGGATTTTATTTTTCTATTTTTCTTAAAAAATTGAGTCAGAAACAGTAATATTGAACCACAACGCAACTAGAGTCTTGACTAGTGGAAAGTTGTTAGGGTTGGCTATGAGACCAAATGGGATCAAATTTATTGTGCCAATTTTGTTAAGGTTTGGAGAAGTTTTCATGTTTCTGATGAATTTTTTATTGATGCATCTACTAATAACTGGTTCCGAAACAATCTCCTCGGCAATTCAGAATGGAGATTGTTTTTTAATTATTTATTTTTAACTTGTTGGTTCCTATGGCATTGGCGAAACAAAAGTATTTTTGAACAAGATTTTGCTCTCCTCAATAATCTCAATTTAATTATTATTGTCTACTTAAAAGATTGACTTCAGGCGAATATGGTTTCTTCCATGAAGCCTAACACAAATACTTTTCTTCATTGGGGACCTTCTGAGGACTGGTAAAGCTTAATGTTGATGGGTGTCGCAAGGGGGTGGCCAATTTCTATCCTAATAAACTCGTCAAAGGCATGGATCTCCGATTTTTGTACTAATTTGGATCAATGTGAGATTTTATGTGCTAAAGTTTAGGGTGTTTTTGTTGGGTGAGAACTTGTGTGGATAATAGAATTAATAAGATTATGGTGGAATCAGATTATGCACTTGCTGTAAAACTGATTTTAAATGCAAAAGTGCATATTCACACTCAGGGAAGTTTATTATAAAGGAAAACTAATTAAAAGGACTTGAAAACTTTGAGTTTTAACGATAAGGACAAAATAAAGGGTAAAGTGAATAGTAAATTGTAGTACTCTTATGTAGCAAAGTTAGTCTTGTGAAAATCGACATATCGACATATTTACCTTGAAAAGAATTTTTGCTGAGGGATTTGATCGTTTGGGATTGTCATGCAATTTGTGTCCAATTGGGAGACTTTGAATGCAATCTCTAGCCACTAGTATTCTTTGACTGAAACTTTATTAATTTTTAGTTTTTTATTAAAGTCCTTATACTTTGTCCACCTCATTATATTAGTATTAATGGATTTTCAAGTCAACTTTTTATTTGTTTAACTTAAAAATTATATTATTTTCAAGTTAATTAATTTTCTCACTCAATTATCATAATTAATTGTCTAAATTCACTGTAATTATAGAAATTCAAAATTCTTATCTCCATTATCCAAATTCAAAGAAAACCAAATTATAACAAATAAGGATTTTTGTCTAACTAATTTTAAGTTCTTGATCACTCTGTTATTGTTATAACGACCCGTCCCTAAAAATTATAGTTTTTATAATTTTAATAAATGAATTTACGAAAATTCCCTTCGAGGCAAATACGTTGACTTTTGTTGACCACCTATTCGTGACTAGGGGTGGGTTCGGTACGGTTACCGTACCAAAACCCTCATACCAATTACCGTACCAAACTTTCAGTTTGGTAAAATCTATTACCATTACCATACCAAACCTTCGGTATACTGAAGTTCGGTATTGCCAAATGTTCGGTTGGCATGGTATGGCAATGGTAATTGCCATTTTATTTTGGGACAAAATTTGTTTTTGGCTTTTTAACCCAATTCAAGTGCAAACTTTTTTTTATTGTACCTTTATCTCATACATTGTAGCCTAAATTCATCTATTATTCATCATTCACAATTCACACACACAATAATTCAAATGATGCATCAAGATTCATGATGAAAATTAAGCTTACAATCTAAATAGAAGTTACGAACCAAAACAAATAGAAGTTAACAATCCAAATAGAAGATAAAGTTTCAAACCAAATGAAAATTGAAGCTAAACTTCAAAAAGTAAAATTCATTGATCAATTCTTCAAGCTTGAGATGTCGAAACTTTTGGAGGAGGCACTGAACTTGTAGACGATTGAGTTTGTGTCAAGCCTACATTACAAACAAAGAAAACATATTAGTAACATGAAGAACTAAAGTTAAAAACCATTTAACAACAAATTGAATAAAAAAATTAAAGCATATCTTATTTGTTTCCACTTCTTCCATTTCCTTGTAAAATTGAAGCATATCTTCCATTGGTTCCTTGTAGAAGTTTACTTCATCCACCCTAAGCCAATCACTAGTGCACACTAGTGCCTCTACCATTTTAGGAGTCAAGGATGCCCTAAAAGGGCCCACAACCCTCCTCCTTAGGCCAAATGCATTTGCACTAGCAACAGTAGAAGTGGGGATTGCAAAGATATCATTGGCTATTTGTGAAAGAATTGGGAACTCTTTTGTGTTTGATTTCCACCAATTCAAGAGATCAAAGCCACCAACAAGAATGCTAATATAAAGAGCGGCGAAGTACTTACCAATTTCATGGATATCTCCAAAAGGTGTTGCTCCCTCCTTTCTTATATAAGCTCCATCAACATTTCAATTTTGTTCTCATCACCCCCCACAAGCTTGAATTATGTACTCCTCATTTAGTTCCACATCTCCCAATGGAGCCCCAATATTATATTATACATTTGGTACGGTATGGTAATACTGTGGTAATGGTATTCATTACCAATACCATACCATGAAATTTCAGTACGGTACAATACCGTACCATTTCCAATTGGCACAAAATCGGTATGACACGGTTGGCAATTTGGTTGGCACGACAATTTGGAAAAACAAATCCACCCCAATTTGTGACATGTAAAATCTGTTTTCTTGGTGTATCATCGTAGAACTCGTCGCTACGGACGCGTGGGCGCAAGTAAAATCGAATTCGAAGTTATAACGATGAAGTTATTAATGATTGAAGTCAAGGGAAAAATAGGCATTTTCCCATTTATTTGGAAGACTCCAAAAAATCTGGAGTGCCACGTGTGTGGCTGAGATGAAAAGGGAAGTAAGAGGGAAAGTGGAGATGGAAGGACAAAACAAGAAAAAGAGGGAGTGTGTGGCTAACTAGGAGAGGAGAGGAAATAGAATGGCCCAATCCATGAGGAAAGAAAGGAAGGGAAGGGAAAGAACAGAGACCTACCGAATCCCTTGCCCAATTTCTTCTTTCAACCCGACCCGACGACATTGAAGAATTCTGATGGTTTTGACGCTATTTTTTTGGCAAATTGAGACTTCACATCACTTCTAAACATCACCATAGTGTCCCAGCACCCAATTATAGCCTTACTAATGAAGTTTCATCACAGTTTCCACAAAGAATAACCCACAGGTCCGAAGACCCTTAGTTTGAAATCCACCATTTTTTGAAATGTTTACTGTCGATCCAAACCATCAAACAACTTCTCTTGGACCTAGGAACAAGTCCCAAGCATTGGTTAAAGCGTCAGAGTTGATTTAGGGACGAATCGACGAACACTCATTCTAGGGTTTTCCGACGGGTATGATGAAATTGGGGCCTTTCCCGACCAAATTAGCATTGACTACATGTATGAAACTTACTCTACTTATTGAGATCTTCATTCTGGTAAAATTTGAGAATTTTTTGAAATAGCTGAATTTTCCTGCGAGTCGGGGTGGCCGACCGCCATTCACTGCGGCGCGTGACCAAGGGGCCGTCGATGCTATTTTTAGGCTAAATTAGATGCATTGAGTTCAGTTCTGATAATCGTATGACGTAGGTTGATTGTTAGAACCTAAATTCTCTACGATACGTCAATAGGTCTTTATATGAATCAACAATCTGACCATTGGATAGTCATCAAACTTTAATAGGTTATTATTCATAACATTTGAGGATCGTGGATGCATTACATTTTATTATATGCATTAGTATAGATATGCATGATATTCATTGATGCTTTGGAGGCTTAAGTAAGCTTCAGGTGAGTACATTATGATGATAGTGGTTGCATTGTGTATGGTTATGCATAGATGCATTTAGTGTTCATTATCCTGCAGCTCGGTGTTAGTGCTCCGCTTGAGGCCAGGGCCTAGCCTTCACGTGATCGTTCTCCCGCACCACACGTTCACCTTGGATCCAAGGTAGGTGCCAACCTATTGTACATACCACATTAGGTGGTTCTGACTCGCAGGTAACTTGCGATACTTCGCACAGCTTTCACGTGATCGTAGCATTTAAGCGTACTTATTTACACCCAGCCTGTCGTACAGACCACATTAGGTGGTTCCGACTCGTGTGCAGGAATAGATTTATGAGCTATAGATTCAGTTGTACAGGTCACGTTAGTGACTCTGGTTGACATATCATTTTACATTGAGTTATTTCACCTGGCTTACATATTTATTACTGAGATACTCGACATGGCATATACTTGGTTTTCATTGCTCTCAAACATGATTTCTATATATGTATGTATAAGTATTTTCTGGGAAATTATATAGGTTTTACGGTGAAGGGTTTATTATATTTACAAAGAGAAAAATGTTTTCAAAAGTTTTGTTTTTACCCACTCACGTTTTTTGTTTTTCACCCCTCCAGGCTTTAGCGGCTGAATGATCGTATCGACGAGGATTCTTGGCAAATCTCAGCATAAGTGGCTACCTCTAGGGGTATAATCCTTATCCACTTTATTGTACTTACTTATGCTCTAACGACACGTGTGAAGTGGGCTTATTCCCGCTCACCAACGCACTCTGGTATTTAGGCACTCTTAGGTTTAAATTTATTCATATTTTCCACATCACTACACTTTATGGCTTCGTCACCTTCTAGGTGTCGACCAACATAGCTCGATTTGGAGTCCTAGTGGACATTTCGGGTCGGGGTTTGTCAGTTAGGTATCAAAGCATAAGTTGGGCAGTATTGCATTCATCACACGTGTGATGCAAGCATTTTAGGTTCTTGAACCTAAATATCGAATTTTGCCACCTCGTCGAATACGAAAAAAATGTGTTAGTTTTTCCTAAGTTTTGGGTAGTTTACGCCCATTGGTCGACCTTTTAGAAGGTCATTTTGGTGAACGCCTCTGAATTATAAGCAAAGAACTTTCCTGCCGAGGTGTATCATTAGGGATCTATAAATTAATTCTATCACTATTCTTTAGCCATCATTATCAAACCCTTTAAGGTTGGAAATCAGAAATAGTTTTGGTTCATTGGCAGTGTCCATTAGAACACCACCTATTAGAGTTCATATGAAGTCTACTCTCGTCAAGAATCCAGAAATGTCTTGAGTGACAATGTAGTGCTAGAAGGGTAGCACTTGATGGAAGAACATCTTGGGACAATCACTTTTGGTCCCTGATAACACTAATCCTACCAAACGCACTAGTGATCATTCTGGATCTTCAGGAGGAAGATTGACTTCCGTTTAAGTCTGTCCTAAAATAAATTGTGAGAAAATTCTTTCTCTGGCCTTAGGACATTCCAGCCAACTCTAGTTTCCGAGTTTTCTTTTGGTGCTGTACTCGTTATTTCGATGAGTATAGGCACAGATGTATGAGTTGTTATACCTATGGTTAGTAGGAATCCCTGAAGTAGTAAGCATTTTCTTTAGAAGTAATGAAACCTTCTCACTGGGCCAATTCCTTACCAATCGTCCAAAACCAACTATCTGTGCGAGTTCTAACTTGTAATCAGTCTATGATGGCGCTATTAATTGACGATACTGTCTGATATCCAAGAACTGTCAACCAGGGTTTCAGTGGTATAACTTCTAATACTGGACAAATGCTAGTATCTGGGAGTGACACCTTTAAATCAGGACGCTGGTTCACAATTTCAAGGTAATGAACTATATCAACATATTTAAAATGCATGATTAGTGGCGCGAGTGATAGACTGATTAACAGTGACTACGTGAGCCGAAGAAACTAAATCATGGAAACTTAGTAGCAGACCTTGTATTAAAACAGTAAACTCACGGCTATGTTAATCATATTACCTATTTAGGTAATCAAGCAGTAAAATCAAATTAAGAAATGACATCTCACTACTAGAATGTTTTGAGTGTCGAGAAAAATGTGAAAACTTTTTAGTTCGTGTCGTAGAGTTGGTTAGTAGGATAGCACGTTTCTAGGAGGTATGCCTTTTGCATATTTTCTTGAAATTCTACTTGGGATGCCGCCGAATGTGAGAAGTAGTATATATCAGTGATTTACCTTGTTAACACCACATTTATTCTCCTTAGTGAGACCAAATTCTTTAAGCTCTGTTAGTCAGCTTTACACCAGATTCCTTGATTGTAAACTTTGATTAAATTAGTACTCTCCTTGGGAGGTGTGATCTCAGTTGACGAGATTCTTTTATTTTCCCAAACAGGTTGTAGCAGAATAAAGTTGAAATTCTCACAAAGTATTATGGAATTTCGAGATATCTATGGTCTTGTTGATTTTATCGACAATTGGCTAGAGATTTTTCGATTATAGTATCCTTCTTCACTTTTTGGCCGAGGAAAGTTAGCTTAGTTGGAAAGTTGGATAGGAATAAAGTTTCTAGCAACCAAACTGTTGTCTCAACTTACCACCATTTTACACTCTTCGATTATGTTGATAATTTTGGAAATCCATGATGACATGTCCTTTCGATGTTTCAGTTCTGTAGAGGCAGCATGACGGATTGTCACCTATATTTTCAAAGTGTAGAACTATTTTGAATAAGCCATCTTATCCATGACCTAGAGTTAACAATTACCATCTTTGCTTGAAAATCAAATGACATTTCTCTGTGGAGAATGTGTCCAAAATCCTTATTAACTTTAGAACTTCTTAAGCACACTTACTTTTGGAATGAGCTAAGTTTCTAACAGCGCCAATATAAAGACTAAATCAACATTTACGAGTGCATTACTGTGTATAAGTCCGGTTGTACAAAAAAGACATATCTACCCTTGAACACTTTCAGTTTGTCCTATTATATTTCAGTTGGAAAATACGAGTATAGATATGGCGTTACCTTTAACCCATCAAGAAATAGTTCGAATGGTTCTAATCACTTTTGGTGTATGAATAGAGTTGGGAACTACCATTTTACACTCTCGGTATGAGGTATTTTGTACATGTAGAAAATGTGAAAATCAATAATCATGATGCTGAACCAATGCTACACTCATATGGTGTTTCAATTGGTGGTAGCTTTACTTAAGTGGAAGGTAGTGTTCTTCCAGCCCCAAAGCTTAAAGTCGGTAATGGTGATGATTTCTTTCCTTAAATGAGCGATAAGATTTCAACAACAAGACACTTGTGAAGCTAACTAAGATAGAAGTGGGTTATTGTTAACTTGTCCACACACTGTGATTTAAAAGTTATCGTCCGTGATATGATCCAATGTGGAGATATGAAAGGCACTAAATTTGAGGATCCATTTGATGTGTTTGAAGCAAATTCTTGGTCTAGGTGCGCCCGCCTTTGGTTAGACTGGAAAAGATGTTTGAGGAAATAAAGTTCAAACTTTCTGGAGCTACTTCTGGATTTTGACACTAGTTTAGACAAATAGAAACCAGACCAGATTATTATCTGGATATATTTATATTTCACCGTGTTATGCGTTTCATTTCCAAGCTTTGGGAATTCTTTCCAAGGATTATGAGTACTAGATTTTGTCTAGTATCACATTACCACCCTAAGACAAAGTATTAGTTTGAAATGAGTTACTCAGACCTTAGTGGACATGTTGCATTTTGCTCATCCCATAATTAGTATGGTTTTAACATACCGTTATCTTTATTTTAGTTGCGTGTAACTGCGATTACAATTTTGGTTTAGCTATGGTACTATTGGAGTCAACATATAGAAATGTTACACATAATATATGATTGATAGACACTTACCCTTGTTAGATTTATGTGTAACTATGGTTACATTCCTGGTTATGAGCATGGCACCATTTGAGAAATGGTATGGATATTTATGCACAGTATGTGACTTACAGAAGAGTATTACGAACTAGTATCTGAATGATTGAGTTTGTGACATGGAAATTTTATGGTACTGACGATGTTGCCTGAGAAGGTAGTGCGTGAGCAGGATTGAGGCTTTGTTTAGACGATGTATGTGTATTTCCTAATGAGGGCCAAGATGGTAATATTACACCCCCCATGAATTCCTTACTTGCTTGTCGAGACGACAGTGAGTTATTGGTATTGCTGGCTACAAACTGAAATATCAATAGCTTGTTGTTGGGTATGTTAAGCAAGTAGACAACTAGGTCCGTTTACAAGAGCATATGAGAAATCTTTCTATGTTCAGTCTTGATTTCAGCACAATTACTTTAACTTCACGTTATTATTTATATATACGTAATTTGACATTATGTTTTTACATATCTACTTTTGACTTGATGTTTTTGTAAAGGATTTTATATTGAAGAATTGTACTAAAGGAGAAAGAAATGATGAGTTTGGAGGCATGCAAGAGGAATAATTGCAATCCAATCGCGACGGAATGGCATTCTCTTTTATGCAGCCGCTCTAACTTGATATCTCATTTACTTATTTATTTTTTTACTGTCTTTTCACTACTCTTGTCTAGCAAATGGTTTTAAATTTCAGGGACGATTTTTTTTTAAGGTGGGTAGATTGTAACGACCTGTCCCTAAAATTTATAGTTTTTATAATTTTAATAAGTGAATTTACAAAAATGCCTTTCGAAGCAAATATGTTGACTTTTGTTGAACACCTATTCGTGACATGTAAAATCTGTTTTCTTGACGTATCCTCGTAGTACCTGTTGCTACGGATGCGTGGGCATAAGCAGAATAGAAATCAGAGTTATAAAGAAGAAGTTATTAATGATCGAAGTCGAGGGCAAAATAGACATTTTTCCATTTATTTGGAAGACTTCAGAAAATCTAGAGTGTCATGTGTGTGGCTGAGATGAAAAGGGAAGTAAGATGGGCATTAGAGATGGAAGGACAAAGAGAGAAAGAAGGGAGTGTGTGGCTAATTAAGAAAGGAGAGAGAAATAGAATGGCCTAATCTGTGAGGGAAGAAATGAGGGGAAGAGAGAGAAGAGAGATCCACCAGATCTCTTGCCCAGTTTCCTCCTTCGACCTGACACGACTGAATTGAAGAATTTTAAGGGTTTTGACACTATTTTTCTAGCGAATTGAGACCTCCCATCACCCCTAAACATCACTATAGTGTCCTAGCACCCAATTATAGCCTTAATCAACGAAGTTTCATTACAGTTTCCACGAAGAACAACCCACGGGTCTGAAGACCCTTAGTTGGAAATCCACCATTTTGTGAAATGTTTACTCCCGATCCACACCATCAAACAACTTCTCTTGGACCTAGGAACAAAGTCCCAAGCATGGGTTGGAGCATCGGAGTTAATTTAGGGACGAATCAACGAACGCCCATTCTAGAGCTTTCTGACAGGTATGATGAAATTGGGGCCTTTCCCGGCCAAATTAGTCTTGGCCACAGGTATGAAACTTACTCTACTCATTGAGATTTTTATTCTGGTAAAATTTGAGAATTATTGGAAATAGTTGAATTTTTTGGCGAGTGGGGGCGGCCGACTGCCACCCACCGCGGCGCGTGGCCAAGGGGCTGTCAATGCTATTTTTAGGCTAAATTAGATGCATTGAGTTCAGTTTTGATAATCGTATGACGTAGGTTGATCGTTAGAACCTAAATTCTCTACTATACGTTAATAGGTCGTTGTATGAATCAATGATCCGACCGTTGGATCGTCATCAAACTTTAGTAGGTTATTATTCATAATATTTAAGGACCATAGGAACTTACGGATCGGGAATCCGAAGTACGGATCTTCCCGAATTACATTTGTAAGTTTATAAAATAAAACGTCAGCCGCCACTTAGTTTTGAAAATTGGTGGAGATCAGACCGTTGGAATGTTCCAAAACTTTAGTATGATATTCTAGAATTAAAATGTGGATCTTTGAAAATTAAGGATCAAAAATCTGGTATACAGATCTTCTGAATCGAGTTACGTAAGGTTGTGGACCTTACCGTCGATCTTTGATTGACGGTTGACTTTTGGTCAATGGGTCTCAAATCATTCTAGAACGTCCTTGGAGATGTGTTTTATGTAAGTTATGTATTTTATCGATAAGAATTCTAAGACGTGATTTGATAATTGTTCTAGGTGCCGATCGTTCGTGACGCCTCAATGTGTGTGCTAAAGAGTTGTAGCGTGGACTCTAGGTGAGTGGGCTTTTGTTTTATGTATGTATGTATATATGCTTTACGTTTCCCAGAAACTATTTTTAAATGAATTTACATTTTAAATGCCATGTTGTGGATGCATTACATTTTAGTATATGCTTTAGTATAGATATGCATGATATTCATTGATGCTGTGGAGGCTCAGGTAAGTTTCAGGTGAGTACATTATGTTGATAGTGGTTGCATTGTGTATGGTTATGCGTAAATGCTTTTAGTGTTCATTATTCTGCACCCCGGTGTTAGTGCTCCTCCTGATGTCAAGGCCTAGCCTTCACGTGGTTATTCACCTCCCGCACCACACGCTCACCTTGGATCTAAGGCAGGTGCCAGCCTGTCATACAGACCACATTAGGTGGTTCTGACTCGTAGGTGACTTGCGATACTTCGCACAGCTTTCACATGATTGTAGCACTTAAGCATAATTATTTACACCCAGCCTGTCGTATAAACCACATTAGGTGATTCCGACTTGTGTAGAATAGATTTATGAGCTATAGATTCAGCCGTATAGGTCACGTTGGTGACTTCGGCTGACATATCATTTTACATTAAGTTATTTCACCTGGCTTACATATTTATTACTGAGATACTCAACATGGCATATACTTGGTTTTCACTGCTCTCGAACATGATTTCTATATACATATGTATTAGTATTTTCTAGAAAATTATACGAGTTTTACGATGAGGGGTTATTATATTTAGAAAGAGAAATGTGTTTTCAAAAGTTTTGTTTTTGCCCACTAACGTTTTATGTTGTTTGCCCCTCCAAGCTTTAGTGGCTGAATGATCATATCGACGAGGATTTTTGGCAAATCTCAGCATAGGTGGCTACCTCTAAGGGTATAATCCTTATCCACTTTACTGTACTTATTTATGCTCTGACGATACGTGTGAAGTGGGCTCATTCCCGCTCACCGGCGCACTCTAGTATTTAGGCACTCTTAGGTTTAAATTTATTCATATTTTCCAAATCACTACACTTTATGGCTTCATCACCTTCCAGGTGTCGGCCAACACAACTCGATTTGAAGTCATAGTGGACGTTCTCGTGTGAGTTCTCAGAAACAAAACCGTGAGGGCGTGCTCGGGACCCAAAGCGGACAATATCGTGTTACGGTGGTGGAGCGGGCCCGGGAAGTGATCCGCCCTGGGCCGGGATGTGACATGGACCCATAAGCAAAACTATATTGTATCCATTACCTACAAAATTGTTGGAAATATGCCTGAAAGTCAATCTTTGGAAGAAACCTTTCAGGACAATGCATTGATGTATACATATGACTCTTATACATCGGAAGGCAAAGATACTAACTAGGACTATCTCAATTAACGAAATATGTCCTAAATAGTGAATCCATGGACAATGGATCGATTGAAGAAGTAATCTAATCATGTTAGACTACAGAGACCTTCTTCACATAACCATCATGTCCAAAAGGTTCCTGGTCATAGGATTGTCGGAGGGATACTGACAATGCATAGATCAGTACATACTGTGTCCCCTTCAAAGAGAAGGATGGAAAGTCTCATCCCATTCGTGTTGAGACACTAAGACAAGTATGTAGGTGCTCATTAAGGGAATGAGTTCACTGAACGCAATCGAACGAGAGTACTTGCATGGAGGTCTACTCACATGTCAAGCAAGTAACTCTGATAGTTGGAATAATGTAACTAATCCTTTGACCTGAGACATCATTGATGTCTAATGGTTAGGTCCTTGATCTTTGACCATGTCAAATGACATTCCATTTGGAGAGTCCACGGCATTCTTGGGATCAAGCTATCTAAACATGTAGGCATGTGAATGGTCAACAAGGGATCTCTAATCCTCGTTAGAGGAGGATACTCTAAGATATGATTCGGAAATCTTCGGCCGAAGTATTGAGCGTGGTTAAGGAAAGTGTTCCTATACGACTCATGTGAATCAAATAAGAACGTATAATCACATTAGGGGTTTGACATATTAAATCCATACCCTAGTGATGTGATTAAGAGTATTGTATTGGAGAAGGATCGAATTGCATTGTAATTCCAACTGAATGGGTTCTCTGAATAACTTCTACATTAGCTTGGGTAGCCATGACATATGTTTAGATGTCACTCATGGCTTGTGAGTTCTTCTAGATGACTAAATGTAATCGTCAAAGAAGAACGTGAATTAAAAGCAAGTTTTAATTCAACAAGTGATTGGATTAAATCAATTGGATCGATGCCAATCATCTCACTGCCTTGCTAATTAGAACCTAAAAGATTGTTCACCAATACACTCTTGTAGTGAGTAATCAATGGATGATGGAAATAATTAATTGGATTAATTGGGTGTGGCGATTAATTTAGAAAGTCTAAAGAAATCATAAAAGCGATAAAAGATCGTTTTGGACTTAAAGAAACGTTCGGGTTTAATTGGGCCTATTGGGCCTAAACCCATTGGGCTTTTATTTAAGCATTGGATGACTTAAAACAATAAAAGCCCAAAGCCCAAAATATCACACCAAGGCCGGCCACTTTGAGGAGGTGGGAGAAGTCAAATGTTGACTTGCTTCCTTTTGCCTATAAATACAACTTTATAGAGAAATATCTCCTAGGGTTTCATTTGTGTTCAAAAGACTTAGAGAAAAAGAAAAACATCTCTCTAGAACACATAAGGAGGCCGGCCACCTTTGGGGAATTTTAGCTAAACATTTAATCTCCCCTTAGGTCATTCCTTCATCCTTTTCTCACTACACTAGTGGGTGAGGATCTTTAGAGGTTTTCTCCTTGAAAACTCTAAGAGAACCTTGGAGCACTCATACTAACAAAGTGGAGGAGGCAAGGAGGGAGGCAAGGCTCAAGGACTTTGAGGAGCAAAGATCTTGGAGGTGGTCCATCCTTGGTCTCACAAGTAGATCAAGAGGTATAAATCTACTCCTAACCTTTGTTCTTCAATAAAATATTTTGTGATGCATCTTACATAAACCTATGCTCTTGAAGGGGATTTAAAATGACTAGAGTAATAAATTTAATTGTTAACATGCTTCCGCTATTTTGTATATATATATTGATTTGTATATGCTTGCTAGTCACATGAAATCCCTAATGAAACTCATAATTTCCTTCAAGTGGTATCAGAGCCAAAGGTTTATGTATTATGTGTCCTTTTGGATTTTATGCATATGGGTATTAATTTTATGTTTTGAAATATATGTTCTTCATTTAAAGTATGTTTATCTTTTGTTTTTCAAGTGTTGAAAAATGTTAGTCAATAAGTTGAGAAAGATATGCATGTAAAAAGGTGTTTTATATGCATGAATGAAGAATGAGTTTAAAACAAAAAATTTGGGGTTTTGGGTATAGGGAGGCCACGGCAAGAATGGGTTTTTTAGCATGTGTTTGTGTTTTTGTTTTGAATCACACACACACTCTTTGGTGCTATGGAAAAGTGTTCTTGTCACTTTTGTTTTTGGTTTTGTGAAGAAATCACCAAGAATATGAAAATCTTGAAATTATGTTCATGGTTTTGTTCTTGGTGTTTATGTTATGTTTTGGGTGAAAATGATTTGATTTAAGTTTATAAAAATGTTTTAATGATTTGGGTGATATATTTATCATCTAAATCTTTCCTTAATGTAATTTCAATTCTAGACTTCTCTAGGATATTTTCATCAAAATCCTTGCAAAATATCCTTAAAGCAAAACCAAGTGACAAGCAAAATTTTGATTTTTCTTCCTTGCATTGAATTAAAGCATGGTGGGTGAGACTTTGCTTCTCCCACCATTAAGGCCGGCCACCCTATGACAAAACCCACATGGGTGGGTTTTGTGTTTTTTGATAAAAAGTTGTTTTACTTTTGAGTATTTACACTTTGGCCCTTAACTTTTGCATATTTGCATTTAGGCCCCTACTATTTGGAAAAGTTAAAATATTTGATTTTAATTTTGTTTATAGTTTAAACTCATCATTTAATTATGCCCATATGCACTAAATCTAATTGTTTATGTTGCATTCCTATATGATTATTTAATGTGATTAAGTAGTTAAAAAGGGTGACTATGGACTTAAGCCTTAAACGATAATTGAGCTATAAGATAAGGCGCTAAACTCAAATTGTTTGAACCATGGGAATGTGTTTTAATTACTGTTTTAATTGGACCTTATAATGTTTGACATTAATCTAGCTCTCCCTCTTAGTATATGTAATTTGTAGGAATTTGTACAAATCGGTTTGTAATTCTTATTACTTCTTAATCTCTTTTAGTTAGTGGATTCCCTCTAGTACTAGACTAGAGTTTCTTTAACTATTGGTAAGGAGACATATTTAAAAGAGGGTTTTGACATGAGACAAAAGATTAAATGGGTCCAATGCCCTAATTAGCAATGATTGATTGTCTTTCATTTCTAATGGCTCAATGAAAATGTTTTAATTGGATTGATAAGCACGTAATTAAATTGACACAATATCCCCGAGATCTTATTCAACAATGTTGGCTCGTTGTTGCAATAACCATTTAAGTCCATGGTCATCCAAGAGCCTAAGATAACTATAAAGTCCAAATTCAAAGGATTGCAAAATCTTAGTAGTAGTAGTTACTTCCAATATTTGAAAAATACGTTTTTGATATTGATTTGTTTTCTCAAAACAAATAGTGGGAGTATCATACGCTACTAAACTATAATGAATTCAATTAGTAGTTATATGTATCTCCAATATTTTGAAAAAAAAAAGTTTTGATATTAAATTGTTTTGTGAAAACGAATAGTGGAGATTACATATGCTACTAATTTCATTAAACTTTGGACTAGTAGTTATAATGGGACACAATTTATTTGAATATGTTTAAATAAATAAAATTGATGAGACCTTAAAATCCCTCAACCAACATGCAATATTAAGTTGAAAGCGTAGAGGTGCTTTTGAACACTTCTTCGTGGCCTTCCACCATGGTAGCCTCCAATCGTTTATGACTTGTGCACCGCCTTCACCCTATCATGGGGGAGTGCAAAGTACATGCTTATAAGTCGGGAGGAGTCTATTTAAAAAGCATTTTGATGTGGTGAAAAATAGGCAACGAGTGTAGCCAACATCGTATCATCGTGAGGTTATACTTGGACCCCTATCTAAACCGGCATGGTGGGAATGAACTTAACTAAGAAGAAATGATGCCAACATCGTATCATCGTGAGGCATTCTTCTCTAGAGGCCAAATTGATGGGTAATCACAAAACGTTGTTGTGAATGGGTAAATGTACCCTCTCATTATTATTTTGCTATCCAACATCGTATCATCGTGAGGTGCGCATAGTAATAGTGAGCCTCCCATAACCCGCTAGGAGCTTTCTTTGAAATCTCCCGGATTCCATCATGGGGGATATGGAATTTGCCAAAAATGGTGGGTGATGTCATTCGGTTTAAAGACCCGAATCGTATGACTTAATCAACAATCAAACTAATTTATTTATTGTTTATGTATATAGATATGGTTGGAAGCACACTCGCAAAAATACTCGACAAACATTGCCTCGAGGGGCACAATTTCCCATCCTGGTTTCGTAATGTCAAGATTCTCCTAACATTGGAGAAGATTGTTTACGTCCTAGACAAGGCCCCACCTCACATACCTCTTGAGCCTGACGCCTCTGAGGATGAACGTGCTAAGTATGACAAGCACGTTGAGGACGACACGCAAGCCAAGTGCTATCTGTTGGCTTCCATGAATGAGGAGCTACAGAGACAGCATGAGGGCATGGACAGTGCATCCTCCATCATACTCCATCTTACGGAGTTATATGGTGAAGGGACGCGCAATCGTCGCTTCAGCACTGTCTGTGAACTTGTCAAGACCAAGATGGTCAAAGGGGCTCCAGTGCATCAACATGTACTGAAGATGATAGGATTCATAGAACAATTGGAGAGCCTTGGAACTCCACTTGACGGGGAATTGGCCCAGGACTTCATTTTGGCTTCTCTTTCTGATTCATTCTCGCAGTTCGTAATGAACTACAACATGAATAAGATGGATAGTACTCTCTCTGAGTTGCTAAACATGTTAGTGACTGCTGAGAAGACTATGAAGAAAGAGAACGTTGTAGGGACTTCTGCAGTAGTCTACAACAAGCCATCCTCTTCCACTCCTAAGCCGC
The DNA here is from genome assembly GCA_963580275.1 of Crataegus laevigata. Lineage (NCBI taxonomy): Eukaryota > Viridiplantae > Streptophyta > Magnoliopsida > Rosales > Rosaceae > Crataegus > Crataegus laevigata. The sequence continues at coordinate 20,400,816 of OY756941.1, read as the reverse complement.
AAGGCAAAGGAAAAGGGAAAGAGAAGAAGTCTACCACTCCTAAACCGAAAGGTGGAGTGAAGAAAAGGAAGGCGATGGAGCCCAAGGGGACTTGCCACCACTGTGGAAAGGAGGGGCATTGGAGGAGGAATTGCAGGTTCTACCTTGCAACTCTAAAGAACAAGCCAAAAGGTATGGTTTAATGTTCATATCTTCAATTCTAATTGTTAGATCTTCTAAATGTTTATATTTTGATATAACGTGCTAATCACTCGTATAATTGTATATAGGTGAAGGAGGCAAGTAGAAGAAGAACAAGCAAGGAAAGGTGGAGAAGGGTTCGGCCACCATTGTTTTTTTTTGCGTACTACTTAGGAAGTTTAATTTAGGCATTTAAAAGAAAGTCTTTGAAACTTTCTTATTTTGTAAAGAACTTATTATGTGGCTTCATGTGATGCAAGACCACTATTAGTGCCTAAATGAAGGCATTTAATTAGTCTCTAAATAGATAGAGCTAATTCTTTTTGTATTAAAACATTTTTTGAATGTTTGTATCATCACATCAAAGTAATGTGATGGGTGCCTTCTAAATATATATGATATTTCCTTTAAAAGTAGTGTTATGAATTGAATATTGTCTTGTTGTATCCTTGTTGAGATACAAGACTTATATCACTTATTGTAATATGATAAACAAGACTTTAGACTAATCAATTATGGATAGACCTCATATGTTGGACATAGTAGGATACAATGAATCTATAGATTTGGTTCCAAATGTCTACCTATGAGTTCTATATGAATTGACAAAAGTCTAGAGATTCCTTTCTTAATGAAAAGGAAGATCACATTATGGTGATATAAGAAACAAGAAAAACGTTTCTTGTAAGGTTGTCACTTAAACCATAAATAAATCAAGATCACTCTTGATTCAATTAATAGTTTTGAACAATTGATTGGGCATTCTTAAAAGTTGTTTTAGAATGTCAAGTATGTTAGTGACTAAACCAAGAATGAAGTGTCTAAATCAATAAAATGTTTAAAGATTTTAGTCACTTAATAACAAGACATCATCTTAGTGAAGAATGAAAGAAATAAGCTTGAAATGTTTTAAAGCTACTACACAATGTCCTCTACCCGTATACTCCACGTTTATACAATTTTGAATGTATGAAGTAAATTCTCATTAAAGTCATGAGAAATAGTGGGAGGTGAGAAATTGGATATAAACTTGAATATGATTGTTTTATAGTTGTCAAAACAATGATAGTGCATGACTATTGTTGAGAGTTTGAAATTTTAATTGTTAAAGACTCAAGCTCTACAAACGTTAAAATTCTATGTTGTGTAACATTCAAAGAATAGTCTTTAAATGTTGGTTTCATCAACCTAGCATGTAATGGTTGTATGTTGGGAGTTGTCCATTATTCTCTTTTATGAGAACTAGCTAAATAACGAAGCATATGGACAAATTTTGATGGAACAAAAGGGATGGTTACAAAATGAGTCACAACATATAGTTTAAACAACAAGACAATCCAAATTCGTCACCTTATGTAACTATAACGCTCTATGTAGTTTTGATAAAGAATTATATCAACCACCTAGAAGGAATGGTTGAGTTTCTATATCCTTAGTAGAAGCCATGCTTTCACTAAGGACTTAGATAATTCTCATATGACTACTTTGAAGTCTTAGTATGACTAAAACTTAAATAATGGTGTATGACACCATATAATTTAAATGAATGAACTTGAAAGAACAAGTCACACATTTTAATGGAATTACTTAAAGAAGGAATTCTTTTATGAATGATTCGTTTAAATAAACTTGTGTTAGCTAGGGTTGTTGATAGTCTCAAAATTGTTGAGACATCATTAAACAAGCTAATGGATCTAAATGATTGTCAAAAGATCCAGAACAAGTTAATGGGAGCAATAAGCATTCAATCAAAGAAAATATAAGTATTGAGTTTTTGATTGAATACTTAGTTACAACAAGGCCAGTGGGAGTGATGTCATAATTTGAATAACTAGATATGAATGAAGTCTATTTGATAGACTTGATAAAACATAAATGTTACTCAAAAATGACAAATTTATGATACGCTCAATTTTGAAGTATTGACTTGAAAAAAATTGAATGTGTCATAAAATCACAAAAGGGACACATGTATGGACTTGTGAAATGATATCCAAAGGTGTAGAACCACAGAGGGTTGTCACTCTAAGATATTACTGTATCCCAGGATCAGAACCATAGCAACTGAATGAGTATTATTGCCTTTAAGAAAGGAACATCAGAGTAGGACTCTGGAAGCGTGTATTCACTTAGGTTATGGACCAAAGTGAAATATAATCCATTTTTGTAAATGGAACTTCATAATAGATGAAATACTAATCATATAAATGAATTGATAGTATTGTACTACAATGGTCTCAAAGATTGGAGCAAAGTTTGTATAAAGTATACAAACGAAATATATGACGATATATAGTTTTAGAAACTGCTTCAAAAAGGTGTTTTGAATGGAAAGGGTTCTTATAGAACCAATGATTGAATCCAAACCATAAGGTCGTTAGTTGAACACTACGACGTAATGGGGCGATAGCTCAAGCCATGGAATCAAGGTCTCATCAAAGTATTCGAACACAAGAAAGAGACATCATAAAATGTTTTGGAGACATTTGATAAGTAAATCCCTTTTAGAGTTAAAAGGGGATTTTATACATAACCAAGTAAACCTACGAGCATAAGCTCACTCAACTAGCATGTATCAGATACACTAGTGATTGACTTTAGTGCAAGTGGGAGATTGTTGGAAATATGCCCTGAAAGTCAATCTTTGGAAGAAACCTTTCAGGACAATGCATTGATGTATACATATGACTCTTATACATCGGAAGGCAAAGATACTAACTAGGACTATCTCAATTAACGAAATATGTCCTAAATAGTGAATCCATGGACAATGGATCGATTGAAGAAGTAATCTAATCATGTTAGACTACAGAGACCTTCTTCACATAACCATCATGTCCAAAAGGTTCCTGGTCATAGGATTGTCGGAGGGATACTGACAATGCATAGATCAGTACATACTGTGTCCCCTTCAAAGAGAAGGATGGAAAGTCTCATCCCATTCGTGTTGAGACACTAAGACAAGTATGTAGGTGCTCATTAAGGGAATGAGTTCACTGAACGCAATCGAACGAGAGTACTTGCATGGAGGTCTACTCACATGTCAAGCAAGTAACTCTGATAGTTGGAATAATGTAACTAATCCTTTGACCTGAGACATCATTGATGTCTAATGGTTAGGTCCTTGATCTTTGACCATGTCAAATGACATTCCATTTGGAGAGTCCACGGCATTCTTGGGATCAAGCTATCTAAACATGTAGGCATGTGAATGGTCAACAAGGGATCTCTAATCCTCGTTAGAGGAGGATACTCTAAGATATGATTCGGAAATCTTCGGCCGAAGTATTGAGCGTGGTTAAGGAAAGTGTTCCTATACGACTCATGTGAATCAAATAAGAACGTATAATCACATTAGGGGTTTGACATATTAAATCCATACCCTAGTGATGTGATTAAGAGTATTGTATTGGAGAAGGATCGAATTGCATTGTAATTCCAACTGAATGGGTTCTCTGAATAACTTCTACATTAGCTTGGGTAGCCATGACATATGTTTAGATGTCACTCATGGCTTGTGAGTTCTTCTAGATGACTAAATGTAATCGTCAAAGAAGAACGTGAATTAAAAGCAAGTTTTAATTCAACAAGTGATTGGATTAAATCAATTGGATCGATGCCAATCATCTCACTGCCTTGCTAATTAGAACCTAAAAGATTGTTCACCAATACACTCTTGTAGTGAGTAATCAATGGATGATGGAAATAATTAATTGGATTAATTGGGTGTGGCGATTAATTTAGAAAGTCTAAAGAAATCATAAAAGCGATAAAAGATCGTTTTGGACTTAAAGAAACGTTCGGGTTTAATTGGGCCTATTGGGCCTAAACCCATTGGGCTTTTATTTAAGCATTGGATGACTTAAAACAATAAAAGCCCAAAGCCCAAAATATCACACCAAGGCCGGCCACTTTGAGGAGGTGGGAGAAGTCAAATGTTGACTTGCTTCCTTTTGCCTATAAATACAACTTTATAGAGAAATATCTCCTAGGGTTTCATTTGTGTTCAAAAGACTTAGAGAAAAAGAAAAACATCTCTCTAGAACACATAAGGAGGCCGGCCACCTTTGGGGAATTTTAGCTAAACATTTAATCTCCCCTTAGGTCATTCCTTCATCCTTTTCTCACTACACTAGTGGGTGAGGATCTTTAGAGGTTTTCTCCTTGAAAACTCTAAGAGAACCTTGGAGCACTCATACTAACAAAGTGGAGGAGGCAAGGAGGGAGGCAAGGCTCAAGGACTTTGAGGAGCAAAGATCTTGGAGGTGGTCCATCCTTGGTCTCACAAGTAGATCAAGAGGTATAAATCTACTCCTAACCTTTGTTCTTCAATAAAATATTTTGTGATGCATCTTACATAAACCTATGCTCTTGAAGGGGATTTAAAATGACTAGAGTAATAAATTTAATTGTTAACATGCTTCCGCTATTTTGTATATATATATTGATTTGTATATGCTTGCTAGTCACATGAAATCCCTAATGAAACTCATAATTTCCTTCAAAAATGTTCCTATTTGGATGCCCTCCTCAATCATGATTAAATTTACCCATTGATTGCAGGGTATGCTCATATTTTTTAAGAACGTTTTTTGTTGGACAATGGGCTGTTGATCAAATAAGTTCATTCTAACACGTAAAAGAACAATGTACCGGCCATATACCACACAGACCCAATTCCAAAAGCAACAAAAAATAAATATAATTTTCTTTACATTTTGCAATACAAATGTACCCATGTGACCCAAAAATACATTCAATTCATTAAAAAAAATTGCATAAACAAGGCAGAAAAAAGTTAATAGAAGAATATAAACTTGGGTACAATTTTTAATTATTATGTGTATGCATGCACCTCCTGTACGAATGTGTCTGGAATACGGGGTGGTAGTACATGTCTCTATATAGGTGATAAGATTTTTGTGTTAAAAAATCGATAACATAAAAAAAAAAATTTCGCCACTTGTATAATAACACGTAGTGTACCACTTATTTTATAGGCACAAAGAAAAATTTCTCCTCATATAGGGTGGGATTTTTCAACAGCCATCTTTATATTGATGACCAAGAATTTGAGTTTTTATTTATTTATTAATGTACTAAGAGTACAAATGTCACATCCCGACCCGGGCTTGACCACTTCCCAAACTCGACTCCGCCATAGCACGATATTATTCACTTTGGGCCCCGACCACACCGTCACGGTGTTGTTTCTGGGAACTCATACGAGAACTTCCCAGCGGGTCACCCATCATGGGATTGCTCTCGCGCGAACTCACTTAACTTCAGAGTTCCGATGGAACCTAAAGCCAGTGAGCTCCCAAAAGGCTTCATGCTAGGTAGAGATGGGAATATACATATAAGGCTTACAAGATCCTCACCCCTGTGCGATGTGAGATCTTACAATCCACCCCCCTTAGGGGCCCGACTTTCTCGTCGGCACACTTCCGGCGAGGGAGTGGCTCTGATACCAAATTGTCACATCCTGGCCCAGACTCAACCACTTCCCGGGCTCGACTCCGCCATAGCACGATATTGTCCACTTTGGGCCCCGACCATGTCCTCACGGTTTTGTTTATGGGAACTCACACGAAAACTTCCCAGCGGGTCACCCATCATGGGATTACTCTCGCGCGAACTCACTTAACTTCGGAGTTTCGATGGAACCTGAAGCCAGTGAGCTCCCAAAAGGCCTCGTGCTAGGTAGAGATGGGAATATACATATAAGGCTTACATGATCCTCACCCCTGGGCGATGTGGGATCTTACAATCCACCCCCCTTTGGGGCCTGACGTCCTCGTCGACACACTTTCGACCAGAAGTGGCTCTGATACCAAATTGTCACATTCCGGCCCGGACTCGACTACTTCCTAGGCTCGACTCCGCCATAGCACGATATTGTCCGCTTTGGGCCCCGACCACGTCCTCACGGTTTTGTTTCTGGGAACTCACACACAAACTTCCCAGTGGGTCACCCGTCATGGGATTGCTCCCGCGCAAACTCGCTTAACTTTGGAGTTCCGATGGAACCTGAAGCCAGTGAGCTCCCAAAAAGTCTCGTGCTAGGTAGAGATGGGAATATACATATAAGGTTTACAGGATCCTCACTCCTGAGCGATGTGGGATCCTACACCAAAGATGCGAGACTGTTACACACTGACTGATTTAGAAATCATTTTTATTGGAGTTAGATAAAGCTCACACGCTATTTTAATACATTTTGTTAAACATTTTAGTCTCCATAGTAATCATGTCCAAAGAGAGTATCAAAAGAACATTGAACAATTTCATGTAAAATGTATAAATTTGGAGTTTTTGAACATTAATCCTTGCCATAGATCAAATTTAATATATATTCTATTGTCTTATTTAATGTCTCCACATTAAAATTTTAATTTTATTAATATGCACATATTACTTCTTTCAATTATAAATGAACATAAATGAGAAAATACTAAAACAAATTAGTGACATAGAAATATGTAAATACATAAGTGTACATAAATGGCTGTACTGAAATATATAAAGTTGACTTCTTTGTATCGAAATGTTTGTACCTAACTGTGTATATCGAAATATATTATAATGAACATAAATGTATGTACCGAAATGTATTATATTGGATTAATGTACCTAAATGTCAATACCAAAATTTACGTACTGAAATATACACTACTGAATTAATGTACCTATATATTTGTATCGATGGATATACCGAAATATATCAAATGAATTAATGTACCTAAATGAAGAACATAAAATTTTTATCGGAATATATTTATATAAAAAAATTAGTTTACTTAAATATAGACATCAAAATATATTATGATGAATGAAATAAAAATTAAATTTAAATGCAATTAATTAATACATTATAAATTTGAAGAAAAAGAGAAATAAAACATTAAAATATTATTAATAACTGATATGATAAAATGTGTCAGGGACAAAAATTAAATTTTAATCGTACACACGGCTATAGTCTAAAACTCATATTTTTTAAGAATTAAAATAAAATTTTCTATAAATTTTAATAGTGAATCGTGAGGGCAGTTGCATTCACAAACTCTTACATGAAGACATTGAATTTCTTTGTCGCGGGAGAAGAAAACAAATCTAGTGTGAATTGTCATGTAGACAAAAAGTCGTTCACTTTAAGATATTAGGTAAAGTGGCGTTGTCGGAAATATATATTATTGGAGTCACATATAAGAAGTTTTTGAAAACTAAATATACTTTTATTTATAATTGGTAACTACATGTTCTCATATTTTAAAATACTGTATTACAACATCATTATAAGTAAAATTAAATACATTTTTCATTGTATATAACCAAGTTATTTGTAACATCCCGTCCCGAGTTTTATAATATTGGCGATGTGAAAGGACGATTTTACCCTCAGTTAAGTGTGAACGGGGGTCTTATGGTTCCATTTTGGGCTTGGGTGTCTTAAGTAGTAAGCCCAATAATTTGGGCTGATGATTGGTGGGTTATAATTATACACATACACACGCACCATGCACACACACACGTGTACTGCTTCTGGTTCTGTCTTCCTCTCTCTCGAAACCTCTATCTCTTCTCCCCTCGACAGACCTTCGTACGGACGCACACATATCTCACTCCCTTGACTCGGATCGAACCTAAGGGCGTTTTAGGTGAAAACAAGATCACCACTCGTCTTAGAATCGTCCCACGAGCCTCAGAGACCTTCGTTGGAAGGGTGGGACGTCGGGATCGCCGGTTCTAAGTTTGGCCGGTTTTGGAGAAATTCCCCGAGGAATTACCAGTCGTTTTTCAAGGTTTCTGAAGGTGAGACATATCCAGAGGACGAGCGCATCCACGCTAGGCTCGGGGGATACGACCCGTCGACATACCAGTGAGTGGGCTTTTGTTTTCAATATATATATATATATATATATGACTGCCGTTTTTCCCAGAAACGTGATTTGAACGATTTATGAATTGAATTGATTTTATAATTGAATTGCCATGTCGTATGCCAATTATATTTTATAATTATGATTGTGTTTGCATTCGCTATGCTCCGGCGCTGTGGACGGCCAGGTAAGTCAGGTGAGTTTGATAGCTAGTGATAGTGATGATGATGATTGTGATATATCTCATTTACCTGCACCTCGGGTGTTAGTGCTCCGCCATAGTAGGGCCTAGCCTTCACGTGATCGTTCACCTCCCTTACCGTACGCTCACCTTAGATCCAAGGCAGGTGCACAGCCTGTCGTACAGACCACTATAGGTGGTTCCGACTCGTAGGTGACCCGCGATTCGTCGCACAGCCTTCACGTGATCGTAGCACTGAGCGTAATCTTATACACCTAGAGGTGACTCCGGCTCGTGTGCAGGATAGTGATGGATTGTGATTGTTGAGCTATAGATTCAGCCGTACAGGTCACTAGAGGTGACTCCGGCTGACAGGATAATATTGATGCATATCGATTTATCTCACCTGTTAGATATTGTTTGCCTTTGAGTTGGTATATCGACATGGCTTATTTCGGAGATTTGATGATGAGTTTGGTTTTCGGACGATGTTTTCGAACATGAGTATAAATATACGTATTATTTTCTGGGAAATTATACTGGATTTACAGTGAGGGGTTATATACGGATTTTGTGAAATGGTTTTGGAAAGTATTTATTTTTGCCCACTCACGTTTTCTGTTTTGCGCCCCTCCAGGTTCTAGGTAACGACGACGTGTACGGCTATCGAGGCACTGAGGCAGTTCTGACAGACCACCGCCTATGTAGGGTTCTTCTGTTATTATATCGCTTTGTTTAAATCAGACTGCACTTAGGAGTGGCTCTGTGATACTTAACTATTTCACTTTCGTCCTACTTTACTCTTTATCGTATGTACATTATCGACTTTGACTCTCACTACTGCACTTCATGCATAATTACTCTTCCACTGACGTTTTGGCTACGTCACTCACACGTGACGGCCAGCACGCTTCGACCTCTGGGTCGGGGTGTGTCATTATCATTAAACGTTTTTTTTCCATTGATTTTTTATTGTATAAAATCAAGTTATCATTCAACTACTGATTTTTCATATGATGTGAATTTTTTACAATATTGATCACTAAAAAGGAAAGGGATCTGTTGTGGATTCCTTCCACCAAGTCCACTAAGGCCTTAAATCTGGGCCTTTGAAATTTGATCAAACGGCTAAAATTATTTTAACTTTTAATGTAGACCCCCATTTGTAGCATTTGGATCAAATTTTAAAAGCTCGAATTTATGGCCTTGGTGGACTTGGTGGAAGGGATCCGGAGAGTATCCCTTTGCCACTAAAAAAGCACTCACTATTTTGGAAAAGTTATAGTTTTGGTATGTTTTAATTAAAAAATATTAACAAATGGCCTCTCTGTTTTGTTTGCCTTAGCTATTATATGGTTCTGTTTAGACCCAAATTTACACCATCGGCCTGGGTGATCAGGGCCGTTGGTCGAGCTAGATCGACGGATGGAAAGATGAAGATAATTTTGTTATTAAAAGATATTATTATGGTTTTATCATAATAATTATCATTTAATAAAGAATTATTTGTATACAAGATAAATAGGGTGTGTTTGGGCCCAACTTTTCCTTGATTTAAGGTGAAAAACATGCCCTAAAACAAGGAAAAGAGAAAACATGCCTCAAAACAAGAAAAAGGGAAAACAAGTGGCTTCTTCACGTGACTTGGTTCCAACAAGAGAGGATCCGGATCCTATAAATACAGAAGCATTGGCGACGTGCAGAGGAACACAAGACAACACAACACACAAATCTGCCCTGCGCAAAACCTCTCAACACCCTTGAGAATTTTATTTTCTTTTTCGCCTTCATACCTTCAGTCTGGATTGACAGCACTGTGGAGGCAACCGGTAAACATCTTCAGTTTGGATAGACAGCACTGTTGCCGTAGAACCGACCGTCCGTGAAGCATCTTCAGTTTGGATTGACAGCACTGCGACAGGGTCGATTGGTTATTTATCCTAGTCTCGGCCGACGAAGGAGTCTCGAATCCCCGTCGACAGAGGTCATCTCACCAGCCGGCCCGGCGAAGTGAGGTGTTACTAATACCAAAGCTCGGTGCCTCGACGCCGAGTCGCTTTACGATTACGTACTCAAGAGGATTTCATAACTCAACACCGAGACGGCCGAACCACGTCTGTGGTCGAGGCCTTCATCAGTTTTGAGTACCTCTGCACTTATACTCTAGTGTCGATTCGGCGTGGTCTCACCTTCATCAATACGGTGACCGTGGCCGAATTGGACGACCACAATTCGTGAATTTTGTAATTGGCAGCCTTGTTTTCAGGCTCTAGAACCTAAAGGCCGAGACACGTTCCTTCCTCGGCCGCAATCGCAAGATACAGAAGTTGGCCGCGCGCATCCATACCACATCAAGACATTTTACTTCTCGGCCAAAGCTCGGCCGACGAGTTGGCACGCCCCGCACACATTTGAAGGACTCAGTTAGTCTACTATTTACTCGGCCTGCGCGCCACGTAGGCTAAGTAACATTTGTAGCCAACAGGTTCATATAAAATTTTACAGAAGAGATATTTGAAGTTATTTGAGGTCGGTGGCAGCCATTGCCCCATGTTGGCTCCTCTTTGTGACAATTTAGAAGATCACTTCATCATGTCCATTCATCGTATGGCCAGTTTTCGTTTGGTATTGTTTGTGTTCAATTTTAAAGAAAATAAATCAAAATGATTTCTGGCTGCAAAATGACAGATGAACAGACACGATGAAGTAATTCTCGAGATCCTCACAAAGAGAATGCGGATAAAATCTTATTCCTGTTAATACCATATATTGAACCTCAGATTTCTACTCAGTTTCCCAAAAAACAAAGGAAAAAAAAACCCAGATATCTACAGTTTCACCAAAGTTTTAGCTTCCATTATTCATAGTTTAATTGCTATAAAGTATGAGTGTTCAGTTGTTGGACCTTGGAAGCATTGGTTTTCAATAAACTTCTTTATCCGATAATTACATCATGATATTTAAGAGATATTTGATGCTATAGGTTTTGGATTGCCAGTCTTTAATCTGAAATAGTGTAGAATCTTTCTAGAGTTGTTAACAAAGCGTCATTTGTTTAGAGCTTGCGGATTAACTCGCTTCTCTCTCTTAATTTGGTTTGGGCAGTTTACCATGTTGTATAACAAAAACAAAATAGGGGTAATAAAAAAAAGGGAGCTTTAATAAAACATCCCTGGCACTGTTTACTTTTAACGAAAAACCACTTTTTTACCTTTAACTGTCACTATTCATTATACCTTCAAAAAGGACTTTTCATTAAAACTGTCACTATTCAGGGACTTTTCGTTAGTTTTCCTTAAAAATAATGATAACAAATATTTGGTACCGTTATGGTTCGACGCACGTAGTGTTTGTTGTATCTTTTAAAAATTGAAATTTTATTACTATGCGTTACAATTGGTTACCTGAATATCCCTTTCATCCAACAAACCATCAAATTAACTGCTATCGTCTTACGTGACGCTTGATAGGCCTACATTGTAAAAAGAAGGTTAATTTGACAGTTAGATTAACAGGAGGGAATTATGGTGTAATAGTTCATAGGGACAGTCTAGTGTTAACTCTCAAATGTTATGGACCAAAATGTTAACTCACCCTAGATTAGAGGGATACAACGTATAATTAACCCCAAAAATTGAACCATTATTGGTACAACAAAATTATGAAAAAGTGGCCCAATTCCAAATTTATAAATTATCCGGGAAACTTGGGCTTAAGATAAGTTAGTTTGCAAGTTAAGTGAAATTCAAGGACCCAAGTATACTCAAATTTGCAGGGGTCCATTAAACTGCAAGTTGGACTTCAGTTTTGGTCACAGGATTGTGCATGCACTTCCATTTTTTCCAATGAGAACTTGGCATTCAAGATACTCATAGGCATTCATCGCGTGATCAAGCAGTGAGTGCCATAAGAAGAGAGGGAAATGTGGCTGTAGATATCGAAATTTCGGTTAAATAAATGTTGACCAATAATTAAAATTTCAACGCTCACGTGTCACATAAATTTTACACGTAGCATGTGACTCAACGAAAAATTGAAAAGACACTGAAAAGTCATCAAACAGAACACATGTCAACACCTAGTAGAAACAATTTATTTCATCTGAATATTATATTCAAGATTAGGCCTTGGAAATTTCTATAAATAGAAGCCATTCCATTCATTTCAAAGGACCAATTCACAAATACATTCCTCTACTCCCAAATTGGAAGAGAATTCCCCAAAACCTTGAAGCTTTGAAACTCTAAAGCTCTCAAGCATCCAACTCCCCAAATTCTCAAGAATTCTGAAGGATCGAGAAAGCTCTCTTTGTTCTTCACCAAAACCTTTGAAGAATCAACAAGCTCTTTGGTCACATGTCAATTCTTTTTTTTGTCGCAAGCCAAATCCTTGAGGCAACCGTTCATCCAAGATCAAGCCCCGACGGCCCTTGGATAAACACAACTATTCTTCAAGATCAGGCCTTCACATGTCAATTCTTTTTTTGGTCGCAACCCAAATCGTTGAGGCAACCGTTCATCCAAGAACAAGCCCCGACGGCCCTTGGATAAACACAACTATTCTTCAAGATCAAGCCCCAAATGCCCTTGAAGATCCATTCATAGTTCATCAAGATCAAGCCCAAAGGCCCTTGAAGATTTGTTCATTGTTCATCAAGATCAAGCCCCAAAAGCCCTTGAAGATCCGTTCATCCGTTCTTCAAGATTAAGCCCCAAAGGCTATTGAAGATCCGTTCATCATTCATCCAAGATTAAGCCCCGTCGGCCAATGGATCAACACAACTGTTTTTCAAGATCAAGTCCTAAAGGCCCCTTGAAGTTTCGTTCATCCATTTTTCAAGATTAAGCCCCAAAGGCCCTTAAAGATCCATTCATTCGTTCTTCGTGATCAAGCCCCAAAGGCCCTTGAAGATCTATCCATCCGTTCGTCAAGATCAAACCTAAAGGCGCTTGAAGAAAATTTCAACCTTTAAGATCAAGCCCCGATGGCCTTTGAAGAAACTTTCAACCGTTCTGTTGGAAATGTGCCCTAAAACCAATCATGTGATGATTCTTTACGGACATTTCACATGTTAAACTAATATAGTTTAATAGAAGGGCAAAGATTATTGTTTTAAGCCGTCTCATATAAATGTTATATGCTTGAACAATAAGTCCAAGGAATATGTGATTGGGAGAATGCGATCTAAAGAAGTTAGATTCATGAGACCATTCTTTCGTAGACACATCCTGAACGTTCCTGATCATAGGATTGCCAATTGGGCATTGGCAGTCCGTTAAGATCAGTACGTGCTATGTCTTCTCTCAGGGAGAGTGACTAGTCTCGAGTCATTGGTGTGAGTGACACCAAGACAAGCATGTAGGTGCTCAATAGAGAATGAGTTCACTGAACACGATCAACGAGGAGTTCTCATACTCATGTCACATGAGAACTCATGGTTAGGATAATGCAAATTAGTCCTTTGACCTGAGGCATCATAGTTGTCTTGTGGTTAGGTACTTAATCTTTGATTATGTCAAATGTCACTCCATCTGGTGGGTCCACGGCATCGTCAGGGTTAAGCCACCTAGCTATGGAGGCAAGTGAATGAGCAACAAGGGATCTCTAACCTTCAAACCGTTTGAGGGAGAATACTCTATGATATGATTAAAATCTCTTATCAGAGTATGAATGAGATTTTGGAATGCGTTCCAAATCACATTCAAGGGAATCATATAAGCACGAGATTCACATTGGATAGTAGACATGAATAAACTATCAAGCCAAACAATGTGGTCAAGAGTATTGTATTAGAGAAGGACCGTATTGCATTTGTAATCCTAAACTGAATAGGTTCTCCACCTCTTCTGATTAGCTTGGGTAACCATGATATGCTGCTAGGTGTCACTCATGGTTTGTGGAAGCCCTAAACGTGTGTAATCACTAAAGGGAGAATTGAAAGAAGTTTCAATTCACAATCGATTTAAAAGAGTTTGAATCGCCCACTACCTCGCTAAAAGGAACCTAATGGATCGTACACCGTGTAAGGTAGAGATTGAAGATTCAACGGAGATGAGTAAGAATAATTAAATGGTTTAATTATTTATGGCAAGGATTAATTAATATGTTAATTAATCAAACGAATGAGTTCGTTAAAGACCTCGGGATAGTTTTGGACCTTAAGGCCCAATGGGCTTCGAACGTCAAGTCCATTAACTTAAGTTGTATGACAACTTAATGAATAATGATTCACAAAGGCCCAAATAGCCCAATTAATCCCTAAGGCCGGCCATGTTAGAGAGGGTAGCAAACTTGGACTTATTTACAAGTTTGCCACTCAAATGAATTAAGGTATAAATATGACTTTATAGCCAAAATTCATTAAGGGCTTTCTTTTGGGGAAATTGGAGAAAACACAAACTCCTTTCTCTCTAAAAATGGCCGGCCACCTAGAGGAGAATATCTAGCAATCCTACTCCTCCAAGGTCACTCATTTCTTCTTAAATCTAACCTTGGTGTGGAGACTTAGAGGTTCTCAATTTTGGGAACTTAGAGAACCCATTCTTCCATCTAAATCCCTAGATCTAAGATGCAAGGAATGAATGCCCTTTCTTTGGGTGATTAGCCTTTGCTTATGCAAAGAGGAATCTACAAAGGTATAAATTTCAACTCACTTTGTTTTGAGTTGTGTATTGGTTCACCAAACTACGAGGCTTTGAACATTCATGGGTAATGTTTTGTTTTTAAGTACATGCAAGCATGATTCCGCCTTTAATTTGTTAATTGCATGCTATTGATGTTGCTTAAATGAACATGTTTCTCAAAAATAATACTTCACGTTCATCCAAGATCAAGCCCCAACGGCCCTTGGATCAACAACAACATCCACAAAATCAACATCTTATGAAGATCGAATCAAATGATCAAGTTAAAAGAGATTGTAACCAAAAATTCATTAATACAAAATATTATTTTGTACACGTATTCTTATTTTAGGAAATTTTCGTGTTTACAAATTTGGCATCCCAGTGGGACAATCTCAACCTCTCATCTCTTTCTCCATTCAAGAAATCCAAAGCACACTCCAAACATAATGGCTTCAAACATGGAACAAATCATGGCCATCGGCGCTACCTCCATTGAAGAATAGCTAGTTCAGATGACTGAGGCAATTGCAAGGCTAACAAAGACTTCAAAGGAGAAGCGCTTGCAGGTTACTACATTCATTAGCCATCTGGAGGCGTAGCATGACAAGAAAGTGAAACCAAGCTCTATTCAAACTAAGAGGACAGAAAAAGGCTTCAACCCAAATGCCAACGAACTCATGTCAAAGGTTGGGCACGACTTTGCTTCATCTTCAAATCTTGGAAATAAGGTTTCAAACACCATCAATGACAAAGAATGAGACCTCACCAAGACTCAAAAGAAGTTGAAGAAGCATGGTTACAGAGTTGACAACAACAAAGCTGGACTTGGCTTTAAACCAAATGCACCCGTGAAGATTTCAAGCAAAGCAAAAAACGCTAGCGTGAGCATTGAACAAGATCAAGAGGAGCCTAAACCTCTCATTCGAGTGTTAATCTTCGATAGGCTAAATTGTTCAAAACCCAAAATTTCGACACTTGATCACATTGGTGGGCAAGACTAAACTTCTATCTTTAAACGGCTTAACACGCCAACACCCCGAAGCTCTGTTTTCGAAATGTTGTCAAAACCTAAGAAACAAAGCAGCAAGGATAGCTCTCATCCACGATGGTCAGCTTTGGAAAGACTTGAAGAAACCAAGAAGCCTTCTAGAAAGAGGAAGACAAGGCCAAATGAAGAAAAGCTCGATGGTTTAGCAGGGAAAGACGACGTTCAAAGCTCGATTCCTTCAAGTATAAAGTGCCAAGCAACCTTGGAGGTTGACACAAAAGGGCCACTAAAGGTAAAGAAGCGCATCATCATCCACATTGGCCAATCTTCATGCCAACAAGCCTAAGAGGACGACACTAAAGAGTAGGTACAAAGACAAAGAAGATGAAATCTCTAAGGAAGAAGTCACTTCTGGCCCTTTCGACTCAAAGTCTTCACCTCGACTGCTGAGGGCATGCTCTAAGTCAAGAGAAGTTAAAGGATGGACTCATGTCACTGCGAAGAAACTGCATGAGAAGCATATGTTTCCTCTACAAGTGCAAAAATAAAAAAGGGGGCAAAACAGCTTTCGCTAACCTCCAAAGCAATGTGAAAGTGTTGAAGATGAGAAAATTTTGACACAAAGATGGCACCAATATGCTCCTTGTTAGCACGAGTTTAAAAGGTGACATTAACATGCTCCTCGGTCGCATGAGCCTAAAAGGCAACACCAAATGCTCCTTGCCTGCACGAGTTGAAATTGCAAACGGCACAAACACACTCCTTGCCTACACAATTGAAACTACAAATGGCACACAAAAAAAGTATTTTGAACTACGTTTTGACTTGTTCTCTTTCCTTGGAAAGGTACGTAGGCAGCTCGAGTATTCAAGTTCGAGTTTAGTTTCATCAAAATAAAGAATAAAAATTTCATTAAAATGTTTGACTATTGAGAGTCAAGTTTAAACGAATATTTCTTTATACAAAAAAAACAAAAAACAAAAAAAAGATATAAAAAAAAAGAAGAAGTGGCAAGGCCAAATCTCTTATGGTGGGCTGGATTGATGAAAGAAAAAAGCCCATCGTGATTCGTGAAGGCTGGGCCCACAATCTGGAATCCAAATCCTATCTCAAAGCTTTCTTGTCTCCAGCTGTCCCTTTCTCTCTTCTGACTTCTGTCATCACCATCCAATACAAATTAAGAAACTTATATTTTTTTTCTTCTGAAGCACAAGCACTTTTAGGTTTCCTTACGTCTTCAGCAGAATCCTGTTGCTCCCATTTCGGTCCGATGCTGATGTTCTGGTCCTTCAAATCCCTTATCATGTCAAAATTGAAAAAAAATTGAGATTAAAGCTCTCATTCATCGCCAGCTACCAGGGCTTCCACGTCGAATCCATCTTTAAATTCTCAAGCTTTCCTGTTAAAATTCAGCAATCATATACCTGTATTTTGGTCACATCCGCCTTTAAGCACACCCACAAGCTTGAGCAACCCCAGCTCACTAGATCTTACCTCATCCTAGATTCTGCCTACGGATCTATTCGACCCGAGATCCAGCATCTTCAACATGGCACTCATCTGTCTTCTTGTCGCCAACATCGGACGACAGGCTCCTTCTTTCGCACCTCATGGCCGTGCCAACCTCGCTCACCTTCTTGCGTCCAAGATCCTAGTCGTGTGACAGAACCATTAAAAGTGGCGGTCGTGTGCCTGTTAGGGGCTTCAACAACTCTGTCATCTCTGAACTCATATAATTCTCCTTCGAATATCTCCCATTCTTATAATTTTATTTTTTTTGGTCCTACCCAATACTTAAATATATAAAAGCCATACAAAATGGTTTCTGATACAACTTAAATATATAAAAGCCATACAAAATGGTTTCTGATACAAGTTCATATCAATATTCTAAAACTTTCTTCCCCACACTGAAAAGCACTAGCCTAAAAGTGTTAATAGAGATTCTCTTGTATAGGCAATATATCTCAAATTTACAACACTTATCACGTGATCATTTGCTGACATTTTGTAAACTAGGCTCTTGGCGTGGCTGGAGAGTTTGATTATTAAGAGCATAATTTAATTATCATTGTATTCGTAATTTTTTATGCCCATGTAAACCTAATAAGCCTATAAACTAATTCCCATTGTGTGCCTAATTGTTTTGCCTGTAAACCCAATTTTCCTATAAATTAGCTAACTCCCATTAGATATTTTGCTAATATACCTAATTACCTTTCTACTGACTATAGTTCTGCATAATTAAACTCGAAAATTAACTAGGTACTAATCATGTCTTAAATTAAGAATTTACATCTGCATTTGTACTTTTCCTCACTTTTTAATAGTGAAGGAGGGAAGTCCTCAAATCAGGCTAGAACAAGATGAGGGTGGTCAGCGTCCAAAGGGCTAAAGCAAATGTACATGCCACCACTGTTGGGGAGGGGGCGGTCGTCAGAATTTTTTTGGAAGGCAAACCTTGGTTTATTAGGAATTATATGTTTTCTGTAAAGTTCTGGCCATCATTTCATTCTCTAGACGATATTGAAGTTGATCGACCTATTTATTGGATACAGGCTCATGGCATACCCATAAATTACTGTACACTGAAGAACACTAGAAGTTTGGGGGCAAAAAATTGGTGCGGTTCTGGAGGTCGAGGATCTAGCGGAGTTGGTTTTCGTGGTTTCCTAAGACTTAGGGTGGATTTTAATTTACTACGACCCTCAGTTACCTACTGCTCGGTGGCATGCCCAACTCGTGGTTCCTATTTTATTCACTTCAAGTATGAAGGTTTGATAATTTTCTGTTACCGATGTGGGAGGTTAGGCCATTCAAGCGCTTGCCCTCGTTTGACACCACTATCAACATCTGGTGGAACTCGGTTTAATGGGGAAGGGAGGCAATTAGTTTATGCAACGTCCTGTTCAGAATTATTTTTAAGGTATTTGCAAATCGGCCTAAGGATTTCCTCCCTAAAATTATCTCACAGACAAAAAGTGTTTTTGTGCCTGGTTGTAATATTTATGATAATACAATTTTAGCATCGGAAATTGCTAACTATCTATTCAGACAGGGTCGATGAAGGAAGGGTTTCGTCTCACTAAAACTCGATATTAGTAAGGCGTACGACCGTATTAAGTGGGGTTTTTTTACATCGAATCCTTACTAAGATGGGCTTTTCTCAGCATTGGATCAAGCTCATCATGCTTTGCATGACTACACTTTCTTATTCCATTCTTGTGAATGTCTGCCCACAAGTGTATATTCTCCCATCTTGTGGATCACTTTAGGGAGACCACCATATTTATTTATCTTTTATGCTGAAGGACTTTCAACGTTGATTGCACAGCAGGGACTTTCAGCGTTAATCATTTGTTATTTGCAGATGATAGCCTACTATTTTGCCAGGCAACAGAGTCAAATTGTAGGCAAGTAGGCCTGGCAAAGAAGTCGCGTCTGTCTTGTTCGTGTCTTTTTCGTGTAACACCTGTTATCTTAACGGGTCGTGTGGGAAAACTGACCCGACCCGTTAAGAAAAATATATATTTTTCTTAAATTTGCACATACCACACATTGCCACATAAATATTACTTCAAAACATTAAAACATATTTGTCGTTTAAGTACTACATCTACACTCGAAAATAAGAGCCTAACAAACAAACGTCCATACACTACTAGTCTATTACAAAATATTTAATGTGTAAGGATATGCAAAATGAAAGAGTTTTTGTTTTCAAGGTTGTGATGCCTTTTTCAAACGTTTAAACCTTGCCAATGGAACTCAAAGCTTGCATGATATTCCTTTTACAAAATCCTCAAATTTCATCAATGATTATGACATAAGATTTTGTGGTATCCACTTGTGTAAATATTTTAAATTGATGATCAAATTAGTTCATTGTATTCATATAGGATCAAAGAGTGTAGCTGTAAAAAATCATCAAAACCAGAGTTAAATCATTAGTTTCGTAGAATGCGTATCTCATCAAAACGATAGATTCACTAACACACAGTTTATTTATACTTTCATTAAGTATAACATAAGATTTTGTGGTATCTATTAGTGTAAATATTTTAAATTGAAGATCGAATTCATTCATTGTATTCATATAGGGTCAAAGAGTGTAGCTATAACAAAGTCATCAAAATCGGAGTTAAAATAACCGTTAAATCATGATTTTTCGTTTATAACCATCAAAAAGTTTTGCCTTGTTACTTGATCTCTAATGTTTTTTTTTTTTTTTTTTGCGATTTTTGGCGTATGCGATCTCGAAGCATATACAAACAAGTTTGACAGTTGGATTATTGAAATTAGATTCGTATGATGCATATCCCATCAAAATGATAGTTTCACTAACACTTAGAGTTTATTTATATTTTCATTAAGTATAACATAAGATTTTGTGGTATTGACACACCCCGACCCAAATATCGGGGCGTGCTGGCCGTCACATGAGGGTGACGTAGCCATGTGCGATGTGCGGAAGGGCTGAAGTGAAAAATGTGAGGAAACGAAAAGCAAACCGAATAAATTACAACATAAGGACAAGTGAGTAAAAGTGATGAAAATGAAAGCATATCAACATAACATCAAAGTTCAAGTATCCTAGGTGCAGTCCAAAATAAACAAGTACTAAGAAAACTATAGCTAAAAAAATCCTATATGGA
This sequence comes from Crataegus laevigata, assembly GCA_963580275.1. NCBI lineage: Eukaryota > Viridiplantae > Streptophyta > Magnoliopsida > Rosales > Rosaceae > Crataegus > Crataegus laevigata. Next base: position 20,380,303 of record OY756941.1, on the reverse strand, counting down.
TGGTGCTCTGTCAGAACTGCCCCGATGCCTCGTTCGCCACTAACGTCACCTCTACCTAAAACCTAGAGGGGCGCAAAACAGAAAACGTGAGTGGGCAAAAACAACGCTTTTCCAAAACCATTTCAATATCAAAGTAGTAACCTCTCATTATAAAACTTGTATATTTCCCCTGAAAATATCATGCGTACTCATATATCAAATCATGCCGGAAAACGATAAATCTCAATATGTCATCTCAGAATACGCCATGTCGAATATCCAATCAAACAGTATAAGCATCAAGCAGGTGAGATAAATCAAATCAAAATATGTCGGCAATATGAATATGTCAGCCGGAGTCACCCAACGTGACCTATAAGACTGAATATAGCTCCTCAATCACTATCCTGCATACGAGTCGGAACCACTTATAGTGGTCTGTACGACAGGATGAGTGTATAAATACGCTCAGTGCTATAATCATGTGAAGACTGTGTGACGTATCGCAAGTCACCTACAAGTCGGAACCACCTATAGTGGTCTGCACGACAGGCTGGCACCTGTCTTGGATCCAAGGTGAGCGTACGGTGCGGGGGGTGAACAATCACGTGAAGGCAAGGCCCTACTCTGGTGGAGCACAAACACCGGAGTACAGGAACATGAGCTATATCTCAATCTCACCATCATCACAACTATCACTAACAAGTATACTCAGCTGACTTACCTGAGCGTCTGCGGCGCCAAAGCACAATCACAATAATAATATCAACGATATCCGACATGGCAATTCAATTATAAACCATTTAAAAACGAAATTTCTGGGAAAAATACCAATTACATATATATATATACTGAAAACAAAAGTCCACTCACTCATACGTAGAAGGATCATATCCCCCAAGCCTAGCGTGGCTGCGCTCGTCCTCTGGATAGACCTCACCTATATGCGAAACAACTATAAAACCGTCAATTTAACGCACATAACCAACCTTAGGTAATAATTTCTCACACATTGCTCAATTAGGGTGTTTGAACATACCAACATGCTCTACTCAATCCAACGAACACCCCCATATTTTTAGAAAATTTTTCCAATGTGTCACGCGCCTTCACATGCCGGCCAAGGCACGGCCACACGCGCCGCCCATGCGCAGGCAAGTGCCTAGCACACAGACAGAATCCCTAACGCCGTTAGGGAATATTCCGTCAAAAATTAGAATATTCCGTCAGATTTAACCTTACTCCGTTAACCTCCGTTAGGAATATTCCGTCAACTTTGACGGAATATTCTCTTGTCTCCTACCTCCAGTCGCCAAAATCTGGCGCAGGCGACCGCTGCATCGCCGAATTTTGGAAAAACTTCAAATCCTTATTTCTCCCTCAATTCTCAACCAAACTTCACGAAATTTATGTCAAAATGAAGCTTATGATGAGTAGAAGAGAGTTATACCTCTTTAAATCTCAAAACTCAACGGAATCTCACTAGAGAAATTTCATGAAAACCGGCCAAACTTGGAACTCACAATCCTGATTTCCAAAACACGTCAACATTACTCCCGGAGTTTTGTGAAGTCCTTTTAAAACTCCCTATGATCTCAAAACTCGCTAAAACCCCCACAATCGAGAGTGTATGAACATTACCCTTTTTGGGGTTCTCGGGTTGCTAGGGTTTTCAAAGGTTTCAAGCTAAACCACGGGTATGGTTGAGTTCTAGGACTCGCAAGGAACACGATGGATGACCTTAAAACCTCGATCCGCAGTCAAGGTAAGGGCTGTATGTATGTATGTCCATATAGTTATGGTGAAACGGGGAGAAGGCTCGAGAAGGAGAGAGACATAAATGGTAAGATGGTGCACGTGTGCATGTGTGGGTGTGTTTGTATATTTTTTAATACATCACAATAATTCAAACCCAAAATTCTTATTGGGTCCAAAAATATGGGAAATAACCCAATTGGCCTAAAAACGTAGCCCAATCACACACACCCAACGTATAAAGGCAAAAACATCATTTCACGTTACCGATAATTTAATCCGGTAAATATTTTAAATTGAAGATCAAATTCATTCATTGTATTCATATAGGATCAAGGAATGTAACTATAAAAAATAATCAAAATCGGAGTTAAAATAACCGTTAAATCGTGATTTTTCATTTTATAACTATCAAAAAGTTTTGTCCCGTTACTTGATCTTTGAATGTTTAGTTTTTTCTATTTTTTTTGCTGATGCAATCTCAAAGCATATACAAACAAATTTGATAGTTGGATCGTTGAAATTAGTTTCGTAGAATTCATATTCCGTCAAGTTCAATGGTATATATATATATATATATTTATTTATTTATTAAGTAGATTTAAATTTATTTATTTTGTACATATAACACGTAAGAAATTGAATGGCATGTATATTTATGTCGATCCAATGGACACCAATTTTTAAAATTTAATTTAATATATATAATTATTATAGTTTTTAGGGGTAAAAAATTGTTAAATTAATATATAGATATAATTATTATAGTATGCTTTTAGGGTTATAAAATTATAAAATTTATATTTTTCTTATCGTGTATCACGTTACCCACGTGTATACCCAAACAAATCTGTTATCTTAACAGGTGCTTATCGGGTTACCTGATAACGACCCGATTCATTATCGTGTCGACCCGAATACTTGTTAATTTCGTATCATGTTGTCAAGAATTGCTAGGCCTATAGGCAAGTACAGGGTGCTCTAATGGTTTATGACGTGCTTTGGTCAAGAGGGTCAATCTTGAAAAAAGTGACATGCTTAAGCAAAAATGTGAAGCGTTTTGCCCAACTCAAGCTTGCCGGGATCCTTGGAGTGACTCGCGTGGATCAGCATAAGAAGTATCTTGGTATGCCAACACTTGTGGAAAGGAACAAGACCTTGTGCTTTGGTTATCTCAAGGATCGTTTGTGGAAGTGGCTAAAAAGTTAGAAGGGTCAAATGTTGAGCGTAGCCGGAAAAAAGGTGTTGGGGCAGTGGCGCAAGCAATTTCTAACTACTCAATGAGTTGTTTCCTTCTTCCCAAACTATTTTCTGATGACCTAAACAAGTTGATTGCATCCTATTGGTGGAGTGGTGATGAGGGAGAGAAAAAACTACATTAGTGCTCTTGGGAACGTCTTTGTAAGGGTGGACTTGGGTTTCGACTCTTATATGCATTCAACTTGGGTATATTGGCAAAGTAGGGGTGTAGATTGATGTCTTATCCTCACTCTTGGGTAGATTAATGTCTTATCCTCACTCTTGGGTAGATTGATGTCTTATCCTCACTCTTTGGTTGCAATGGCTCTGAGGCAAAATATTTTCCAAATAGCTCGTTTATGGAAGCCCTACTGAAATCCGAAGCGTTGTATGTTTGGAAAAGTATTTCTACCGCACGAAAGGTTTTGACTTTGGGTCTAAGATGGTAGGTGGGTACTGGACAATCCATTCGTATCTGGGAGAACCCTTGGATCCTATACCATCTCGGTTTCACCCATATTCTTGCAAACAGGTGGGATGTACGCTGACAACAGTGGATGAGTTGATTGACCCTACTACAAAATGTTGGAAGATTGGTGTGCTCAAAAATTTATTTTATGCAGAAGAGGTTAACTTGATCCATGCAATTCCTTGAAGTTTTTGTGATCCAACATATTATTTGATTTGGCATCATAGAGGCATGGAAGATTTACGGTCTGGTCGGCCTACTATGCGACAAGGAATTGGTTACAACCCACAAACCAGGGGCATTTCCCTCGAACTCTGATGGTAGAACTGTTTGGGCAAAAGTATGGAATGCAAAAGTGCCACCGAAAGTTAAAATCTGCGTATGGTGACTTGCTAACGAATTGGTTCCTACTAGGGCTAATATGGCTGCAAGACATATTACCACGGATTTGGAGTGTGTATTGTGTGGCGCTTATGGTAAATCTACCATCCATCTAATAAAGGAATGCCATTACGCGAAATGTGCGTGGATGGGTTCACAGATGGGTCCATTTTTGAGGAACAATCATCCTCCATCCTTTAAGGTGTGGAACAGTGAGGTTGTGGATTTAATACCAAAGTCATGCTTTGATTTTTTTTGATGGTTTGTTGGGCACTATGGGGAGCACGAAACAAGAAATTTAGGGAAGATAAACTGGAGTCACTTGAGGCATACACTGCTCGAGCTATTCAGTGGTGGCTGGAGTTTATTAGGACTACAAATCTAATCGCGGAGCATGATAGTAGGCTGATAAATACCCCCAAATGGATTGTCCCACCTCAGGGCCGATCAAGATGAATATTGATGGGTCCTGGAATGTAGGAAGGCGCGTTGCTGGGTTTGGTGCCATTATTAGGGATAGTGATGGTCTCTTTGTGGCTGCCCTTAGTGGAAGTTTGGAGATGTATCCTCTCCACTACTATCAGAGGCTATGACAATTAGGGCAGGTTTGCTATGGGCGATTGACTTCAATTCCTTATGTTCGAAATTGACTCTCTTCAGATTGTAGAGGCCCTGAGGGATCCCATTCTCAATTTGTCATCCATTGGACAAGTTGTGGAGGATTGCAAAGCTCTGCTCAACACAATCATTGAAGTAAATATCACCCACACTCGTCTCAAAGCAAACGCTGCCGCTCATCGCATTGCAAAAGTTGGTCTATCTCTAATGCAAAATTGTGAATGGGTTGGTTCCCTGCCTATTGTTACTGACATACTTGTTGAGAAATGTGCGTAGCTCTATGCTTAGAGATGGATAAACTTTTGTAATGCAACTTTTGATAAAATGAAATCTACTATCATGTCTTTTTCAAAAAAAGAAAAGAAAAAAAAAGGTTGGTCCTTATTAATTTAGCTTCGTTTTTCCTATTCGTAAATCACACCAGAAACATGGCAAAGATGCTTAAACTGCCACACCTGTGGTCCTGACCATGTTTTTGGTTCATTACATCCTACTTGATAATTATTTATAATTAAAGTTAGATGTACGTAGCTTAAATAGGATTAATTAGATAATCCAATGGCAATCTTCTTCAACTTTGACGCATGCTAGCCTTCGGTTGTGTGCCGACACATAAAAAACCAATGGTTGTCATGATTAGGGCTTTGTTCAAATGTCAAAACTTGAATGTAATTAAGAAAATGGATTAGTATTGATCTTTTTAAAGCAATTTGCTCATTGAGACAGAGAGTTCTTGGCATTGCATGGTGTTCTTGTTCACTGTGTTAGTCAGTTAGACTACCGATGATAGCACTGCATCCAGATGTCATGTGCCACAAATGGCACATTATATTAGGGGTGGGCAAACAAGTCTTGGACACATGGAGCGGGGCAGATCTAGCCTGTTCAGGGTGGTTATGGGATGGGTTCGGATTTTGTAAGCACAAAATGGGATTAACCTTTTATGGGACTAGGACTCTGAACATAGATTGATTCAACCTTTATCCCCACACCAATCATAATTCTTAATATTTTTCTCATCCAATAGCTTTAGAGTATATGAGCCTAGTACGAGCAAAATTGGGTCCAAACAGATATACACATATCCACAACCATCTTACTCAAGACGATCGCATAGCATGCGTGCATGAGTGATTGAAGATCACATATCAGTTTTTTCACAACGATATTAGCAAAGTTCCTTTCCATCAATATAAGGACAACAAGAAGTATCACTAGAAGATCGTGTTAAGATGATTTCTTGAATGTTAGGGGTCTCTCCTCTCCACACAAATCGTGGGAAGTAATCTTTTGCCATAACAAAAGCATTTGCAGATCGAGGGAGACAAGCATATCAAACAACTACCCAAGTCATGTTAAGTAGGCAAGGGGACCTGGTTTCCTCAAACTATACATTGCATATGACCACAAAGCTGATATGATATAAACGTATAGATTCTATATAGATTCTGATAATGCTCATAACATTAGGCAATGCATGTAGGACCATTCCAAACCATCCGCGTGACCCTAAGCTGTTGACTAGACTTTGTGCAAATACAAACCCCCATAATCTTTGAGCAATGAGATTGCATTAACCAGATTAAAGTGGAAGGAATCAAGTGTTCTGTAAGGAACCCTAACTTTTTTTTTTATGAAGCAAATAGTATTTGTAACGATACAACGGCCAGCACCATGTTTATTTTAGTTATATAGAAAGGATATTTAAGGGAGAGAGAGAGAGAGAGGATATGGAGGGCCTGGAAATGTGGTAGCGTGAGGTGTTTCTAAAATGTAAAGAAATGTGGCACTATCATAGGGAAGTGCAGTTGGATATAGGAATTTGATATATCCTAAACTTAGTTTTATAATGAATATTCATGCCGATGATCTTAGTTTTATAATGAATATTCATGCCGATGATCATGTTTGTTTGGTGAGTTCAAGAGGCAGAGGCACAAGATTTTTAACTTCTAAGAAACATACTGCTCAACCAGTCAAAAGTTAGTTTAACTTAACATATAATATTATCATTAGTGTAGAAAATAGTGATATTGAATTGGCTAATACATGGCTCAACTACAACTAATTAAAACTCTAATTGATAATTTATGCTCAACTAAAAGTTCATTTGCGATTGCTTATTTTAAAAGTACTTATGCTCACAATCACTTTTAGAGTGCTTTTATTATAAGGAAAACTAACAAAAATGGCTTGAAAACTTTGAATTTTAACGATAAGAACAAAATAAAGGGTAAAGTAAATAGTACCATGATTGACTTTTTAGTATAAAAATGTAATTTTTCGTTAAAGTAAACAGTACCGAAAGCTTTTCGTTAAAATTTCTTTTATTATAATTAGTACACTGATATTTTATTAAAATTCAAGTGCTTTTTGAAAAAAAATTCTTCTAAACGCACTTGTATGAGCTATAAATGCCTTTAAATTTTTTGCCAAGCACAGTAAAAAGCGTTTTGAATATCAGTTCCCCAACTAATAATTTTATTCTTGTAATTTAAGAGGCTTATACTCAAGGTCACGTTTGATTCATTTATCTACTAATATTGGTTGTATATCAAGAGAAAATGTAGTATTTTTCTCAATATTTTTCACCTATAAAGTGGTGCATGTTGTATTTCTTCATATCAATATTTCTTTCTCATCTCTTAATATTTCATAGTCTGCTTCATTTTCATTACATGCATCCAATAAAGAAACCATGGACCTCTTCTTGTATCATTTCATCAAAAGTACTATTTGCAAAAGGAGAACGATAAAAAGTTACTTATATTAGAAATGACACACCCCACGCAGAATCGAGGAATGCTGGCCACCACGTGAGGGTGACATAGCCATGTGCGCAAAGTGGAAGTGATAATAATATGAAAATGAGGGTAAATAAAAACCAAACTAACTAATTTACACTAGAGATAAACATATAAGTGTGTGGAAGTGTTTAAGGTAGAGATACAAATATTCAGAGCATAGGCAACCTAGGTGCAGTCCAGCAAACTAAGCATTAATTATACAGAACATGAAATAAATTCCTACATTTATTTGATGACTGTCAAAACCGCCGTAGAGTCCTCGTAACCACCAACACAAACGACTAGCCAGAACCTGAAGGGGCACAAAACAGAAAACGTGAGTGGGCAAAACAAAGCTTTTGAAAACATAGTTATCTTTCTAAACATACTAACCCCTCACTGTAAAACCTGTATAATTTTCCAGAAAATAATAATACATATGAATATAAAATCATGCTCAAACGCAGTGAAAACCAAGGTATGCCATGTCAAGGTATCGTAGCCATAACTATGTAAGCCAGGTGAAATGAATCAATGTAAAATAATATGCCAGCCGGAGTCACCTAATGTGACATGTACGACTGAACCTATAGCTCATCAATCTATTCTGGCACACGAGTCAGAACCACCTATTGTGGTTTGTACGACATGCTGGGTGTACATAGGTACGCTCAAGTGCTACGATCACGTGAAGGCTGTGCGATGAATCGCGCGTCACCTACAAGTCGGAACCACCTATGGTGATCTATATGATAGGCTGGCACCAAACTTGAATCCAAGGTGAGCGTGCGGTGCGGGAGGTGAACGATCATGTGAAGGCTGTGCCCTAGTCTTGGGCATGAGCACTAACACCGGGGTGCAGGATAATGAGCTCTAAATGCTTTTACACATAACCATACACAATGCAACGAATACCATCATATTGTACTCACCTAAAACTTACTTGGGCATTCGCATCATCATTCAATATTATGCATAACTATACTAATGCAAATACCAAAATGTAATGCATTCATGACATGGCATTTAAAACATAAATTCATTTAAAACATTTTTTGGGAATCGTAAAGCATATATACATACATACATATATATATATAAACAAAAGTCCACTCACTGGTAAGTAGCAGGGTCGCAGCCCCAAAGTCTCGCATGGCCACGCTCGTCCTCAGGGTACATTTCACCTATATGCGAAACAACTAATTTAACGTTAATTACTAAGCACATAAAAAAACCTAGAATTAAATTCTCATACGTTGCTCAATTGGGGTGTTTGAATATACCACCTACTCAAAACCACAAACACCCCCATATTTTTAGAAAAATTTTCCGATGTCTCACGCGTCGGCCAAGGCACGGCCACATGCAGGCACGTGCCTGGCACACTGACAAAATCCCTAACGCCGTTAGGGAATATTCTGTTAAAACTAACGGTGTTACATGACACCATTAGGAATATTTCGTCAACTTTGACGGAATATTCTCCTTGTTTTCCAGTGAACCTCACCGAATTCCGCTGTCCACCGCTGCCGTCTATACTTGCCGGATTCTGGAGAATTTTCAAAACTCATAGACGAACACTGGAAACATTTGCATTTGTTTGCTAGGATCATTAGATCAAATGGATTGGTTGTGTCAGCCACTAAGATTAAGTTGTTCCAAACCAAAGTTAGGTTTTTAGGATACAACATTTATCAGTCTACCATTCAACCCATAGACCGTGTCATTCAATTTGCAGACAAATTCCCAGACCAAATTACTGATAAAACCCAACTTCAGCGTTTTCTTGGTTCTTTGAATTATGTCTCTGAGTTTTATCCTCATTTACGTCAACAATGTAAACCCTTGTTTGATAGACTTAAGGATAATCCTCCAGCGTGGTCTCCCACTCATACTTCCATTGTCAAACAGATTAAGAATCATGTCAAGACATTGCCTTGCCTTGGCATTCCAACTCCCCACTCTTTCAAAATAGTGGAAACCGATGCTTCGGATATCGGTTATGGAGGTATCCTCAAACAGAAAATTTCTCCAGACTCTCGTGAACAAATTGTTCGTTTCCATTTAGGAGTATGGAATCAGGCACAAGCTAATTATAGCACTATCAAAAAAAAGATTTTATCTATCGTATTATGCATTAGCAAATTTCAAAATGATTTACTAAATCAAAAATTTCTCATTAGAGTCGATTGCAAATCTGCAAAACATGTTTTACAAAATGATGTTCAAAACATTGCATCAAAACAGATTTTTGCACGATGGCAAGCCATATTATCAATCTTTGATTTTCAAATTGAATACATTAAGGGCAGCCATAACTGCATTCCAGATTTTTTTAACCAGAGAATTTTGGCAGGGGAAGAATGTCTAATAAGCAGAAAAATCCTCAGGATTCTCAGAAGGGCAATGCCCAGCAAAGAAGGCTTCCTGCCACCTTACCACCACCAAAACAGGAATCTATTCCCGATTCCTCGGCCTTAGCCATAACCAACAGATTTACTCCCTTAGGATCAACCATCGGAAATTTCCGACCAAACTACCAGCAACCCCGACCAAACTTCCAGTCAACATTAGTCAATGACTATGATCCTTACTCATCCCATTACCGGCAATCGCCAACACCTTCACCAACACCCAGCTATACAAAAACATCTCCTTACATCATTAAGGAACCAAAAGAGTATCTCTTCAGTATCCCCAGAGACAATCGTCAAAACCAAACCCCAGAACAATTAGCCAAAATGATATTTCCTCCAAATTTCCATTACCAACCCACAGAGATTCATAAATCACTTCAATTCTATACAGCTATTCTCTCTGAGACTTCATCTGTTTCCATCAAACCCATTTTTAGTAAAACCCACACAAACAAACTTTTTTACCATCCATTAGCCATTGGCAAATTCCTTACTGAATCCGAATGGGGAATCCCTCTTTACCAAACAAAACCTCTTCATGGCAATCAGCTTCCCATCCATTTCAGCAATTATAATTATTTTGATTATATCCAAGCTTGGACTAATATTTTCTTGCATCAGACAGAAGATTTTAGTCACTCATAGTTCATTACCATTGACAAGAGCTTCAGATTAAACTTTCCAGCATGGTTCAACCGATGGTGGATAGTTCATGGGCCATTTTCCAGCATAATCCCTGACGAGCTTATGGAAGTTCTCAATCAAACTTTCAAGAAGAAGTTCGACAGAAGCCGTTTCGATGACGACATTTCCCTCTTAGCATTATTCATGACCAAGTACCGGGTTCCATGGATTCTAAGATGGAATTATCAAGTCAAAGCCAAAGAAGTCTATCGACAACGAATGGTCAAGTGGTGGGATAAGTTCGATCACCAGAAAATCATCGAAGTGGTACTCAGAGACTTTCCCATTTCTGCCAGTTCAAATCCAGCTATCGCAGCTCATCCAGCGCAAGCTTTGCCTGCAACTCAACCTTTAAAGGCCTTGCCTCAAGTTCCAGAAAACATTCAGTCTTTATCGGACATTAGTCCATCCCCATCTCTCAAAGGTGTTGCCAGTTCTTCCAGGTCCAAGTCCAGTTCTAGTAAAAAGAAAAACAGATTGGACCTAGCCCAGCAACTTCTTGCCGAAGCCGCACTGCTACAGCAAGATAGCTTCGACTCCAGAAATTCATCAGATGCTTCGTCTCAGCATCCAGCTTATTGGGTCGATTCTCAAGACCCATTCAGTTTGTAATTATGTATTAATTTTGTATTCAAAACATTTACAAGTATGTAATCATTTTAGTATGTAAGTACGTAGAATCCAATAGGATCAAGACGGTATTCCCAGCACCGAAAGCAGTTTCAGCAGCAATCATTTCGGGAATCATCTGCAGTAGCAGACAAGAAAATATTCATGAATAGTAAAATCACTTTTACTATTCATCCATCATTATTCACCCGCGTGAATCCACAGTCAGTCGACAGCATCTTTAGCCTTTTTGCTCCTTTCCAGCAGAGGCACATGCCAGCCTGTTTTCCCGCTCCCAACCTCAATTATTCTTGGCCTATACCAAGAAGAAGTGGAGGTCTGATCAGGGGATCTTTTCCTTTTCGGAAAAAACAGGATCACAATCTCAAAAACTCAGTTCAAATTGTAAACACTCTAGAATAGGAAGGGAGATGCCTGCGAGCTCAATAATCTCTGTTTTCGATTCTAATCGGCAATAGCCGTCATCAGTTGTAAGTCTGTGACTTCAAGTTTTATAAAACTTATTTTCAGAAATATCTGCATCATTATTTTCAATTCATTATTTTCATTATGAAGATTATTTTCCATATCTGTTTTGTTTCTATAATGGTTTTTGACCTCAGATTTTCATTGTTCAATATTTGTTCATCTTCCGCACCTGCAATAGCTAAGCCTTTCGGTAAGGAAAGCTGCCATGTGGTATCAGAGCCACTCGGTAGTCATTGAGTTATTCTCATCATTCTACAAGTCTAGTACTTATTCTTTCATCCATTTTCTAGATTGCTTGTAAGCCAATCCTTTTGTGTGAATTTTCTGTATTCCCCACCAAACAGTAAGGCGCGTTGTCCAAACAGTAAGTCCCGGAGTAGAGGCATGAGCGGGAAGGAATATAGCTAATAAGCATATATATATATATATATATTATGTAGTTTCTTTAAATGTGGCCTTGATCAGTTATTCCTTTAATCTTTAGCTCACATGGAACTTAGTTGGTACCAACTGTCCCATGCCAACATTTTACTAGTTTATAAAATTCGGGAGCACCTGCAGGAACACATAAAAATGAAATGCAACACCAAAACAAACATTAATATACAAGTGGGATGGTAGAATAATTCCTCAAGAGATGGAAATTCTATACAAATTTTCTTGACGGTAGTGGTCAACTGGTATTTCTCTTACTTGGTTGATACAGTCCCCAAATTACCCCAAATTAATTTGGATTTCCATTTCCCTACATAAGGTTTCAATCTTTTTCCTCTAACCCCTAAATTTTAAGGAGACCATATTTTTTATTTATTAAAGTGACGCATACGTGCCATCTTAATATTTAAATAAATAGTGTACTACGGTCTAGTGGTATTCTTCTTTGCTTAGAAGTGAGAGGTCTTAGGTTCGAGCTCGTAGATGGTGAATTCGATACCAAGTTTGGTTGCTCATTGTGTGGCTTAGCCGAACTCTCCCTCTCCTAGTGTAAAAATATTGATATACTCAAAAAAAAAAAAAAAAAAATAGATAGTGTTTGTATGAATCACTTGCCATATCAAGTGGTACACAAATGTGGTACAAATATCTGGTCTCGAGGTCACATTAAATTTTTCAGTGTCAAAGTCATTGTCCAACAATGAATTTAAAAAATGCTAATAATTTTCTCATAAATTCTCTAATTTTATTCCCATAACTAACATAATTGAAGATGAAAATGTTGTATCTATTGCTATTTGTTACGTTAATGTTGAACATTGACTTGAAATTTTCCGTACATTGCTAAGAAATTGATTTAACAATCACATTGTCCACCAATGTTCTCTCGATATGTTCCTCAAAAAATCCAATTTGTGAGGAATCTTCCCCAACTAAAAAAGAGGTCTTGGCGGAATTGTTGCATATGAAATTGAGAACAATTTGCATATATATAGCCTAAAGGTTTCTCTAGAAGAGATGGGAAACATGCTCAATTTCATTTAATTGAATTGATGATCCAGGTCCTTGTTGTTTAAACAAGCAATTGCTTCAATTCGGTATTTTTTTCATAAAAAGCAAACATGAGATTACAAATCCAGTCTTTCACTAAGATTTCAAATAACACATTCAGTGGATTAACTAAAAACAATATAAGAAACCAAATTCAATCATTACTAAGGTACATGTAAATAACGAGATATTTTTCGAAGTGCCATGTGAAACACCCTGGCCTGAGTCAAGGTGTGTTGGCCGTCATCCGAAGGTCACATAACCAAAGTGTAGGTGAAGTAAAAAGGTGAACAAATTAAAACCATACTAGAACTTAAATTAAACTACTAAAAAGAGTGAGCAGAAGTAGTTAAACCCAAAAGATACAATGTCAGAGCATAGATAATAAATAGTGCAGTCGATCTAGCAAATGTACTTAATACACAACTGGAAACAGTTCCTACATTAAAGTAGAGATATGTCAGAATCGTCAGGTGATCCTCGTGTACCATAGAATAGATCAGCTAACTAGGAATTGGAGGGGTAAAAAACAGAGGGTGAGTGGGCACAAAAATAAACATTTATAAAACCATTTATTTTTCGTAATATACTAACCCCTCGCTGTAAAACATGTATAGTTTCCAAAATATCATATTACGTATATGTATGAAATTAAATGCATGCCAAAAGTAAGTCCAGAATACCATAGCAGAAAAGCTCAACAGTAATATAGATATGATCATGTGCTGTAATCTATACTAGCATGTCAGTCAAAGTCACCTAATGTGATATGTACGACTGAACTTATTACTCATCAGTCTATGCTAACACATAAGTCAGAGTCACCTAATGTGACTTGTACAATAAGACTAGGTGTAATAATATACACTTTAGTGCTACGATCACGTGAAGACTAGCACTATTCGCTATCACATACGAGTCAAAACTGCCTAATGTAGTTTGTACGACAGGACTAACACCTACTTGGATCCAAGGTGAGCGTGCGGTGCTGATGTGAATGACACGTGAAAGACTATCCTGGTTGGGGCTGAGCACTCACCTGGGGTTGTAGCAAGGATGAGCAGTCTATATGCAAAAGCATGCCATAGTGATTCAACCATTTCAATTCACAACATAACATTACCTGGACTTACCTGTGCGTCCCGTGATACTTTAGCATTTCAAACATGCACAACATTTATGAGCAGGTAAAATGCATATGAATATGCCATGATGATACGTAAAACAATAACATTTTTAAAATAAATAAATCATGGCATAATAATGGATAAAACCATTTAAAATCATTTATGGGAACTATAAAGTGTATATATAATATATGAAAACAAAATGCCCGCTCACTGGTATGTCGAAGGATTGTAGCCCCTTAGTCTTGCTTTTCCATGCACGTCCTCGGGATAAGTCTCCCCTATATGTGAAATTACTAATTTAATTAGGTTAATAACACATATACAGAAACTTAAATAAATCCCCCATAGTTTGCTCAAACCTAGGGTTTAAATATACGAAAATGATCAACTCGATGTCATGGACCTACACAAATTGACAAAACGCCAATCGGAGGTTGAATGCACCACCTAGGCCATGGCCATACGCGCCACCATGCGCAGCCAAACCCTAACAGCCGTTAGGAATATTCCATCCAAACTGACAGAATATTCCATTAAGTTAACTAACATAAATTAACAACGTTACCTAACGCCGTTAGAATATTCCATCAACTTTGACAGAATATTCTCTTGTCTTCTCTGGTGAGCCTTGCCTATTGCCGCTGTCTGGTTTCGCCGGAAATTGAAAATTTTTTCAAAACTTCATAGCTTGCTCATTTTTCAACCATTTTTCGCGAAATTTATATGTTATTGAAACTCATGATGAGTAAAACAAGATTGTACCTTTCAAAAGTCCAAAAGTGGATGGGAATTGGCCTAAAAATGCATCGAAAGGTTCTGCCAAAAGTTTAAATTCTCGAACTCGGACTGTTTCACGTCAACATCTCCTCAAACCTTTACTAGGGACCTCGAGGAGTTGAGTAGAAACTTCCCCAACCTTCAAAACCTTGTAACTCGGCCAAGATCACGTCAAACCCAAACTCACCGAGTTGGAGCTTCCTAGTTGGTGAGTCAAAACTTGGTCTTTCGAAGATCAATTGGTATGATCAAGGTGTTAAATATCCATAATATCCCGATATTTCCATCGAAATTTCCGTGTTTTTTAAATTTCTATATTTAAAAAAACACCAAAGGGATTCGAACCCCTCCCATTTTACTCCTTCAACACCTTGACCACCATATCACTTATGTTTTTGTGAAAATATGCTAAAATATTTACATATTTTCTACACTCATAATGTTTGCCAGCTCGCTATATAATCAACTTAAATAAGTTAAATCCATCATACAATGCATTTCCTTCCAATTTTTTGTGATACACTAATAGATAATTGACTAAATAAACATCCTGCAAAGTTTCAATAAAAATTTCCAAGTTTTTCTTACAATTTCCGTGGTTTTTATTCAATTTTTATCGATATCGATAATATCCCGATATTTCCATCGAAATTTCCGTGTTTTTGGACTACCGATATTTCTGATATTATCGATATTTAATACCTTGGGTATGATTGGGTTCGTGGTGAGGAGATGAACACGATGGTGGTGTTTGTAGCCTCGATCCGTGAAGTTTGATGCGTGTTCTTGAGAGTTGCAGAGAGAAGGGAGTGAGAGAGAGCACTTACGGGGGAGAGAGAAAAGAGAGTGATGATGATGGTTTCTGATTGGGCAGAGAGAAAGAGAGGTGATGATTGATTAGGGGAGAAATTTGAGGAAGTGCACTGATTGGTGGTGAAGTGAGCAAGGCACGGGTCCGATTTTAAAGAAGTAAAGGATAGGGGTTTTCAGATTTCCTACAATAATAAAATTTGTCTCCCTAATGAGAATAGTGTTTCTAATGTTGATAGATTAGTACACATGCGTGTACCATTTTTTACCCGCTATAATGCACTTTAACGGAACGTAACTTCTTCATTACAAATCCGATTCGAGTTTAGTTCGCGTTCACGCGTTCGTAACAACACGTACTATTTAACTATTATATTATAGCGAGAAAAATAATTTAAAGCTACATAATCATATCCACGTCATTTTGCCAACAAGGGCATAATTGTTAATTTACACATTTTGACAGAAATTACATAGAAAATTAGGGACGGGTCGTCACACCATGCATTCCAGTGGGTACTCCATGTATTACAAAATAAGTGGAGAAATACTAAAAAATATATCATTTCTTATACTTATATTATGACATGTAAAATATCACTTGAATACCGGGCACTTGAGAAATCTCTCGCAAAATAACCTAGAACTCAAGTTTTGGTTCACCGAATCAGTAGAGACTACTCTTTAGCTTGACACCGCACCAGCGTCTCAAAACTTTGATATTGTTCGCATTGCTGGACAAACTTGTCATTTACTTAACTCGTGGAAATCTAGTCCCACTTGTGCGAAGCACCCGTTTGGATTTAAAATCTTACATAAATATCAAGATAAGTATATAATTCATTTCCAATTAGTAAGAGTGTTACTTAGCTGTCGACTGAAAGAAAAAATCCAATCTGAATTAATACTGAAATGTAATACGAAAGATAAGTATAATCCATTCCCATTTTTTTGGGAAAAGTGTGACAATCTATTTTCATTTAAGTAAAAGACATGCATCTTTTAGCAGTCTGACAACAAAAAAGTTTAGCCAAATTAAGTAATGATATGTAACAAACCACGTTTAGAACATGGTCATTGGACTTCTAATGCAATCACCACCACATTCACCAACATGAACACATGTGAACGTATGGTGCAGATCAACGACGATGTCAGGATTTTATCCTAATTGACAGATAACAATAATAATATTATAGAAAATAATTTCCTTTCCTCCTGATGACGGGGGTTTCGTGAAAGTGGGACCATTGAGAAGGTACCCATAGAAATGTATTAAATCAAATTCAACTTCTTATGTAAACCAAGGCCAGTGTGATAAATATTTTACCACCTGCAAAAGTAGGGATAAAAACACTTAAAATACTTGCAAGAGTACAATGTTGTCGTAGTATAGCAGCTCAA
This sequence comes from Crataegus laevigata, assembly GCA_963580275.1. Lineage (NCBI taxonomy): Eukaryota > Viridiplantae > Streptophyta > Magnoliopsida > Rosales > Rosaceae > Crataegus > Crataegus laevigata. The sequence continues at coordinate 20,363,271 of OY756941.1, read as the reverse complement.
GCAAGGTCGTTCTCCACAGGGATTGAATGAATAATTTTATGTTAACCAAATCTTAATTAATTATTTGAAAACAAAGTTTGAAACAGAGTGATTTAATAACCTAAAATATTAAAAACGAATTTGATTAAAAATAACTAAATAACTTGGGAAAGTAAATCAAACAAAAGAAAATAGTTTTGAAAATCTATTTGAGCACTAGGGTTCTGCCGTCACTTTAACAATCCTATGTAGTTCTTCCAATTACTTATGAATTACACATGCACATTTGAAGGTTAGGTTTTCCTAAAGTATGCCCTACTTGGAACCTCCAACATAGAACGTATATCTAACATGCAACCCGTCCGTGGTGTCCAGATCGAATGTGAACATGCAAGACTCATTAAGCTTTATGAAAACCCTTTGAAAAACCATATAACCCTTAAAACGTGTCGTCCATCCTAAGAGGTTATACATATTAACCACAAGAAGCCAGCGCCAATTCCAAGGACAACCCTCCGCCAAAATTGCATTAAATTACTTTTCTAAATATCCTAATGGTGGCCAATCACTAAGACAATTAAATAGTTTCAAGCACGGTGATTAATAATTCAAAACTTGCATGCATAACATCATAAGTAAATTAAAAAGAAACTACATATTCTTGCTAAGGCTCGTGGCCTCGCCCTAGCAAACGAAACTAGTTAAGAACAATCATAAAACAAAATATAATTAAAAACATGGATAGAAAACACCTTAAATCGTCAAAAGCTCTCTAAAGCCAAAGTAGTGCGTTCTCTCCTCCTAAAATATTATCTTGAAAATAAAACTCCCTTCCTAATGGCTAACAAGCCTTATTTATACTACTCCTAATAAAAACCCTAGTAGGAAAAGGCTTTCTAAAAACTAGGAAACAAAATAATAAAAAGATAACTAACAATTACATTCCTATCATGATTAGAAAATCTGCCTATCAAAGGAGAACCCACGTTTCTGGACCTTCAGGCCTCCAAAACAGGCCCAAAACGAGTCAAAATAAAGATCAGGACCTCCTCTTCAAGTTCCAAGAACAACCCAAGTCCAAAATCCATCATCTTCCAGCCCAAAAGTCGCTCACAAGCTCTGTAACCCAATCTGCCAACACTGCGCGCTGACCATAAATTAATTCGCCACGATCAGATGCTTCGGGATAAAATTATGAAATTTTGACACCACCTCTTGGACTGACGCACGAACCAGCTCCAATAGGAATTGCTCAAAAATTCCACTGTTTGATTACTTTAGGCTCCAACCCAGTCCGCACGTCCTATATTGAAAATATAATCCAAAGTATCAAAATCTCACCAAAATAACTAATAAATTAATACTAAGATAAGGGTAAAATATATAGTATAATATGGACTCATCACAGTGCATTCTAAGCACATGTTGTTGATGCTCATTCCACCCTTCTCTAAGCAAAATATTCACCTCCTATACATATTGCACTCTTGATACACATCTATAATATATCAAAAGAGTATGGCCTTCAATAATCCTTCTTTCTAGCCTTCTTTGGGGTCAAGCTTAATAATTAGAGGGAGACAATTGGCCTTATTGGGGTCATAAGATCCCAACGACCCCACCTTCTCTCCGGTACTGGTACAGGATCAAAGTCATGGTGATATGAACAGATGATGACCGAAAGAAAAGTGTATGGTAGGGTACAAAGTCTAGAACGCTCTTCTGTTTTATCCATGATGAACACATAGATTCACTTCGCAAGTTATGGCTTTTGTGGGTTTACCTTTAGGGCGCAAGGGTAGTTTAATACAGAGGAGTATGGTGGCATCAAAATAATGAGAGAGAGAGTTGTCAGTTTTGGCGTGCTTTACTGTGCAAGGTGGTGAGCGAGCGAGCGAGGTGAGTGAGTTTGTTTTTTATTTTTTTAATAAACGACATTGTTTATATTAGAGGGTGGGAGGCGGATTTAACTTCACAATGTGCTAGTAATAATATGGTTCAAATTCGTTTTTGGAGAAAATCAAATCTCAAATTTTTCAAATATAAGTAAAGAAAAATAACACTAAATAGTAATACTAAGTGGCTAGATGTGTTAGTGAGTTGGTTGTGTTAATTATGCACCCAAAAAACTCGATGAATCTCTCTCTACTTTTTTTTATGGGAAGAAATCTCTCTCTACTTTTTTTGTCACCAAATTAAAGTAGGGCAAAACTTGAAGAAAAGGAAAGGAAAAAATATTTTCTGTGCGCCAAAAAGGAAAGTGGTAGTGTATCTTACTTCTGTGGACTGAATCATGCATTTAGTAAATAACAAGTTTTGCTTTTTTCGCACTTGGGTAATTTTTTTTCAGTATCTTGGGAGATGGGTCGACTTTAGATTCTGGTTTGGAACTCGGAAGTACTGAACAGCTGGGAGCTTTTGAGCTTTGTGTTATTTTTTGCCCTTTTGGTTTTTGTTTTTCCTGAGTTGGGTGAAAGTTTGTTTGGTGGTGGGTTTGCTTCTCAAGATTTGAATGCTTGTGCAACAGCAGCAGCATTCAAAAGCCTCGCCCTTTGGTCTCTTGTTACTGTTCCTCTGAGCGCTGAAAACTCCTCCTGATTCCTCAAGCAAAAAGCTTGAATCGATGGCATGAGATTTTGGGTGAGTCTCTCTCTCTCTCTCTCTCTCTCTCTCTCTCTCTCTCTCTCTCTCCACCTTCTGTGGTTTCTAGGCTTGGTGTTGGCTGATTGCACTCAAACATTAACTGGGTTTTTTCTGTTTTCAAATTGCAAGTAGCCAAGTAGGTGATATTTGTTGGTAGATTTTGTACAGCTCTGTAGATTTGATGAAATGGGGTCTTGGGTTTTGTGGGGTTTTACACGGAGAGTGGATTTAGGGGGTTGTCCTTTTGATTATTTCCCAATTTCTTCATGCTCTTGAGATTCTTTGCCTATTTCTTCATGTGGGTTCTAAGATTTTTACTTTTGCAGCATAATATGATCTTTCACCTCATTGTTTAACTATAATTTCTATGACAATGTTCTGGTAGATTCCTCAGACTTTAGTCCAATTTTGTAATGATTTATTTTATATTTTGTGTGTGATCTTTTCTCATTTATTGCCGTGCGTTGCCCAAATGAAAAGAGATGCTTGTTGTCTACCGTTGTGGTGGTTTCTTCAACTGATACCGAGATGCTGTTTTCGGTTGCAGGTTTTCAAACTTCGACGGTAAAAAAATAATCTAGAAAATAGGTGGTGTTGATGTGTACATGTTGGGTTTGGAACTTGATGCTTTGAAGGCGTCCAAGGAGGTCTTGGTGGCATGAATCTTTAATTAGCTTTTAAAAAAGGAAAACAAAGAAACAGAGTAATCAGAGGAGAAAATATAAGAAATAGTGGGGGAGTGTGGTGGAGTCAGATTTGTGCTTGTGAGTGTCTCTGGTGTTTGATAATTGTTTAGTGTTTAGAGTCTGTTGGTTATGTCCCCTCGGCTGACTTGGTGCGCCCGGACTTCGTGGGCTTTGCCGCCGACCAAGGAAACAGCCTCTTCTTTGGCTCTCTTGCCATTCGAGAGAACCTTTTCTTAAAAATTTCCACAAACCCCATCTTCTCTTTCCCTTTCTTTCTCTCTCTTAGATTGCCTTGGTCTGTGTCAAGATTCGGTCATACGCCCCTGCCTTGCATGCATATAAACTCCCCTCTGTCTTTGAGATCCTTCTTTTCTCTCTTGGAGCCCAGGAAGTTGGTTAAAGTGTTGGTCCCCGCTCCTGGTGCCTTCCTTTCCATTTCAAGCAACTTTTCCTCGATTGAGATGCATTCTTGTTGGGGGTGTTTGGTGGTCTGGGCGTGAAGTATTTGATCAGGCAGTGACAGGTTGAGTAGAGGGTAAGTTTCGTTTAGGGAAGTGGAGGAGAGGCATTGCTTGCTTGCCAAGATGAAGTTTATGAAACTTGGATCGAAGTCGGATTCTTTTCAGACTGATGGAAATAATGTTAGGTGAGATCTTCTATCCCTATCTTTGAAAACTGTGCTCTATCTTTCCTCAGTTATCAATTTGAATCATATGCTGGGCTATTGTGACTCATGCAAAAGCCTGAAAGTATAATTCCTATTGCAAAATCCTGAAAGTATAATTTGTTTCGCCTAAATTTGAGATGGTTTTTTGTTCATTGGAAAATTCTGGATATTTCTCCTCATGGATAATGGCTATGTCCGCTTATTAGTAGCCATCTTGGTTTAAAAATTGGGCTGTAAGTTTTCGTCCTTTTTTTTCAATTCTCATTGTTTTCCCACTCTATTTGCTTAAAATTATTCTTGTTCTATGACTTGGTATCAAATTTGCTCTCAATTACTATTTAGTTTTTGGTTCACGAAAACTTGGTTCTCTTAGTGGGGCCGCCTTAAGAGAACCTTTAATGAATCTGTCAGCGTCTCACTTGCTCTATGATCAATTCTTTGGGAATATTTGAATCATTGGCATTATCCAATCTGAGCTATTGTCAATCTAGTATTTATTGGTTATCTCTTATAGCTATCATAAATAGATCACCACACATAATTTGGTATTCGAATTTTAAAACTATTGTTCATTAATTTAGGGATGCAAGAGGTTGTGAGCCAATAAGTTAGAGACTAAACCAGGGTAATACTGTAAGAAATGATAGAGTTGTGTCAAATGTAGACAAAACTTAGAAATGCGAATCAAATTAAATGCATTGATAAAGCAATGTTATAATATAAGAAAGAATGGATGCAGGCAATTGAGTTGTATATTTGTATAGGAGGAGAAAGATTTCTGGGCTCCTGAAAAGAAAAGTTAAGAAAACAAGAAAAGCTTGATTTTCAATTGCTCGTTGCAAGATCTAAATGTTTTAGTATGCAGGTCTTCTTATTAGTGCTCTTTTATATGCAGAGTCCTTACTAACAGTACAAAAACATTCTTCTATGCAGGTATGTCGCAACAGATTTGGCAACAGACATCATTGTTAATGTTGGAGATTCAAAGTTTTATCTACATAAGGTAGTCATCTGGTCCTTTTTTCTGTATATGGTATCTTGTATCAGGATTGCCAAAAACTGTTTAGTTCTCTTGTCATTTTTCATTTCTTGGTGAAACAAACGGCTCCCCAGTTACCTTTCATGCTGCATTTTCAATTGGAGGGATCTATAGTCAGTAATTTATTATAGTACTCATATTAAAGCATCCAGAACAAATCCACATATGTTTAGCTACTGTAATTATGAAATAGATAAAAGAGCTGTAAGGCTTATAAGCAATATGCATGTGCTCAACTTGTTTCACATAGATAAACTGAACATTTATGGGGATATGACTATTTACATTAATTAAAGACTACTCTGTTGATACTCGACAAATACCCAATCGTTTAACGAATTATTATTATTTTCTAGAGACCAACAGAGCTTTGATAGATATAGATACTGAGCTTTATGGATATGTTAAGCTCTTTCAAATTCAATAGATGATACAGTCTTGCCAAACTTATGTTGATTCTCAAGACAACTCTTTTCGTTTTCAAAATTTATGTGAAAATCTGCTGTATATCTACAGATACATGTTTTGTGATACTGATCAAAGTGATAATGTTATATGCAGTTTCCTCTTCTATCAAAGAGTGCTCTCTTGCAGAAGTTGGTTGCAAACACTAATGAATCAAACACTGGTGAAATTTACATTTCTGACATTCCTGGTGGCCCTGCTGCCTTTGAGATATGTGCAAAGTTTTGTTATGGCATGACTGTCACCCTCAATGCTTACAATGTTGTTGTGTCTCGCTGTGCGGCTGAATATCTGGGGATGCACGAGTCTATCGAGAAAGGAAATCTCATTTACAAGATTGATGTCTTCCTTAGCTCTAGCATTTTCCGGAGCTGGAAGGAATCCATCATTGTTCTTCAGACTACGAAGTCTCTTTTACCGATATCTGAGGAACTGAAGTTTGTTAGCCATTGCATTGACTCTGTTGCTACTAAGGCCTGCATGGATGTTTCAAAAGTTGACTGGTCCTATACCTACAACCGGAAGAAGATCCAAGAGGAAAATGGGAACGATCCAAATTGGAATGGTGTCAGAAATCGTCCAGTTCCAAAAGACTGGTGGGTTGAAGAATTGTGTGAGCTTGAGATTGATTTGTACAAGCGTGTTCTAGCGAATATTAAAAGCAAAGGGGTACTATCTGGTGAAGTGATCGGAGAGGGTTTGAAAGCTTATGCTTACAGAAGGTTACCAGGTTTCAGCAAAGGTATGATCCAGGATGGAGATATGACAAAGCATCGATCAGCAGTGGATGCAATTGTCTGGCTGTTGCCTGAAGAGAAAGGTAGTGTCTCGTGTAGTTTCTTGCTCAAAATGTTGAAAGCAGCTATATTTGTGGACTCTGGAGACACTGCTAAGGGAGAGCTGGTAAGGAGAATAGGGCAGCAACTGGGAGAGGCTTCGGTAAATGATCTTTTGATACGAGCAGCGGAAGGAGAACCTTCTGTTTATGATGTTACTGTAGTCCAAAAAATAGTAGAAGAGTTTCTAAGGCAAGGTCAAAGTCCAGAGATTGAATCACTAGAAGAAGGGGATCAACTTCAGGAGGTGAGAAGGCCAGGGATATTGTCAGATGCTTCCAAGCTGATGGTGGCAAAACTGATGGATGGGTATCTTGCTGAAATTTCAAAGGATCCCTGCCTACCCTTGTCAAAGTTTGTTGATCTTGCGGAGATGGTGAGAGTTTTCTCTCGACCTTCTCATGATGGACTTTACCGAGCCATTGACATGTACCTTAAGGTTAGGGGTTTTATACATTTATTCTCTTGATTGACATAAAGTTGGGGTCGTTCATGTTGTGCAAGTTTTTAAATGTTACGATGCAAACAAGTGCTTCAGATTTTCTGTTCTGTTGTATTTTAGTCGGTGGTGAAATATGATCATGCCATAAAAATTCTGTTTTCCCACCTGCTTTTGTGTTTTATCTTTGTTACTGTTGGTTGGTAGTGATATATGTTTCACACGTTGGCCTGCTTTGCTATGCAGGAGCACCCAGGGATCAGCAAGAGCGAGAGGAAGAAGATATGCAAGCTGATGGACTGCAAAAAGTTATCTGTTGATGCGGGTATGCATGCAGTACAAAATGAGAGACTTCCACTGCGTGTAGTTGTACAGGTACTATTTTTTGAGCAAGTCAGGGCTGCTGCTTCATCAGGCAGCAGCACTCCTGACCTACCTAAAGGCATGAAGGATTTAAACCGTGGGTCCCATGGTAGCTCAAGATCTGCAACAACCAACACGGAGGAGGATTGGGATGCAGTGGCGTCGGCTGAGGAGCTTAGAGCCCTAAAGGGGGAGCTAGCTTCTTTAAGGTTGAGCAGTGGTGTGGGATTGTGTGACAGGAATGGAGATGGGAAAGGCAGTGTTGACAAGGCGGCGGTAAGTAAAATGAGAGGGTTGCTCAAGTCAAAGAAGAAGATTTTTGCAAAGCTTTGGTCAAGCAAAGGGGTACAAGGTGAGAACAGTGGCTCTGATTCGTCCGAGAGTCTTGGTTCGGGTAATCCCGAAGAGGCTAAATCTACACCTTGGAGAAATAGGAGGCTTTCGGTTTCTTAGTAGAACAATTGACCCAGAAATAGGTTGGGAATTTTCGGGTTTTGCCTTCTCTCATTATGATCTTAGCAACTAAAAAGGAAAAACTGGTTACCTGAGCAAAAGTGGAGTACATATAGTTTGGAAGAAGGCTTTTTGTGCTCGTCAAAATCTTTTGTGTGTTATATGACTTGTCTAGCAAGAAAAGCAATTATCTATCAATAGCTTTAGTGAATCAGAGGTGGGCTTGATATGATTAGTTCAGTTACATCATTCAAAATTCGTTTGATCGAGAGGTTCATGCTTCTATCATAGGACTAGATTAATTTAAAGCCGTTTGATTGAGTTCGCCTTTCTCGTGTAGGTTTAGATTGACGAGTTCGCCTTTCTTTTGCTCAATAAAACATTCTTGCCATACTATTACTGTGTTGCATTCCTTACTTCATACAAAATACGATGAAACTACATGAACAAAATTCGCCACCTTCACTAATATTGTCTTGGATCAGCAAAAATTGAAAGCCCAGGAGGAAATTTGGTATAGTCCTCAATAGGACCATCACTAATCCTCCACAAGCCTTTAGATACACCGCAAATCCTCAGCGGCCAAATCTCTGTTAGGAAATATAATTTGTATTTCATCAAATGAATAATGTTACACAATTGAATATTTATGCAAGGCACAAAACTTCAACTATTGCATCCTCAAGTTATATCTCTAGAGGACAAATTTACATTTTTACTCTTAATATGTAACGCCCCGGCCCCAAAATACTTATTTTCAGGAATTAATTGTTATTGGTGATAGGCCCAAACTAAACTCTTGTTTAGTTAGCTACCATTAATCCCAATTTAACACTTTAATTTCATAAAGCATCAAAATAAATTTGTAATTATCATTGTATTTTCAAACTATAAGGATAGAACACAAGTCATTGCCCAAAATTCTATTCTCCTAATACAATATTTCAACAAAACCTTTTCTTCTCGAAGTAATTAATCGCACTTATTTTTATGGCTGCATCTAACGTATCGTTAGACTGCCTACGTACCCTAAACAGGGATCAAGCCAATCGTAGTTCACAAATTCAATTTCAATTAAATCTCAATATTTTTATAACTAACTAACAATCATCATTTATCCTTAACAATGTAAATCACACCAAGGGCTTATCAAATTTGACTTCACAACATCAAAATTGGCTTAAAAATACGGTGTTGGCTCATTGGCCTTGCGCTGCCGCACCCGCCACCACAAGTGGCGGTCGACTGCCCCGACTTGCCGGAAAAATTCAACTATGTCCAAAAGTTTCCAAATTTTACAGGCAAGTAGATCTCAATGAGTAGAGTAACTTTCATACCTGCAGCCAAGTCCAATTTGGCCGGGAAACACCTCAAATTGACCACGAACCGCCGGAAACCCTTGATTTTGGGTGTTCTTGATTCGTCTCTAAAACCACTCTGACGCCCCAACCAATGCATGGACTTTATTTCTGGGGTTGAGATGAGTGTTTTGGTGCTGGTAATTGGACGAGTTAGTTTCAGATTTAGGAGAATTTAAGCCTAACCCGTGCGGTCCTCTTTGGGGTTTTCACTCAAAATTCACCAATTTTCACCCAATTTTGGAATCAAAATGGAAGAGGGATCGATTGGCCTCGAGATAAGGGTCCTTTTGACACCAACCTTGTCATCCATGGTGGCCGGAGTTGAGAGATCTCACCGGGTCGGGTCACGGGTCGAGGAAACCCGATTTCCCCTTATTTCTCTATTTCCTCCTTTCCCTCCTCTCCTTTCTTCCTCCCCCCCTTCATTTCTCCTCCTTTTCTTTTCATCTCAGCCACACATGTGGCATCACAAATAATGGCTTCAGAAATCTAGAGCCATCTAATTCAAGCCAAAATACAAAAATGTCCTTAATTTTAAACTTAATAACTTTTTCACTATAACTCCATTTCACAAACAGTTTGCACCTACGCGTTCGTGAGTTTGAGTTCTATCTAAATATATAAATTGTGACCTCAAATGGTTCATGAATTTTAAATAATTAATTTCCAAACTTCAACCTTCGTAAGTAGTTTAATTTAAAACTAAACTCAAATAAATTATTATAAATTCTCAAAAAAATCATATAAAATCTCAATTCAATTTTCTGCAACCATAAATCAATTTATTTCTAACTTTTCTCCACATATTCATAATTATGAATATATAATTCGTATCTTTAAATTTTCGGGGTATTACATAATATCCCTTCTTGGACCAAACTGGGGGATTTGAAGAGCTAGTTTACCACAAAGAAACGAGAATCGTGGTTTTGATAGTGCCTTAGTACAAATATCATCAAGTTGATCCTGAGTGCAAACAAACTTAACAGAAACCTGTTTAGCAAATACTTTCTCCTGAATGTAATGGTAATCAATTTCGATATGCTTGGTGTGGACATGAAAGATTGGATTCTTTGCTAGGGAAATGGCTGAAACATTGTCACACTAGAGCTAAGCAGAAGAGGGCAGTTTGTAACCAATATCAACAAGTAGCTTGCATATCCAAGTAATCTCTGCAACTGTGTTTGCAACAGATCGATACTCTATTTTTGTAGAAGGACGAGCTATAGTTGGTTGCTTTTAGCACTCCAATTGAAGGTAGAACTACCCAAAATGATACAAAACCCTGTAGTTGGTCTTCTGAGAACATCTTGCCCAATCAACACCTGAAAATGCTTAATGACAGGGAGAGAAATGAAGAACACTCAGAGAACCAAAGACCAAGCTCAATAGATCCTTTTAAGTACCTAAGTATTCTCTTGGCTGCTTGAAGATGAGAGACTAGAAGATTGTCCATAAATTGGTAGACAAGATTGACTGCAAAACTAAGATCTGGAGTCAATATAAGATATTGAAGAACACCAACCAATGATCTGTACTCAGTTGCATCTTCAAGTAATTAAGAGTCAGGATCAAGTTTGGAAGTGCTCTGATGTGTATTGCAGAGTTTAGCTCCATCCATTTTAGCCTTCTGTAAAAGATCCATAATATACTTAGTCTGGGAAATGAAAATACCAAATAGGGATCTCTTTACTTTTATCCCAAGAAAATGGTGCAGTGGTCCAAGGTCTTTGATGAGAAACATGTTATTAAGCTGAGATATAACCTTTTGACACTCGCTAGTTGATGGCCCAGTGACTAATGTATCATCTACATACACCAAAACAAACAACAAATATAGAGATATTTTGACAAAGAGAGAATGGTCATTCTGAGATCTAATAAACCCAAGTGAGTGGAGGGCACCTTGTAGTTTGTCATACCAAGCCCTGAGGGCTTGGTTTAATCCGTACAAGGATTTATGAAGCTTGTAGACATGGTGCGAATGTATAGGTTCCTAAAAAATTGGTGGTTGCTGCATGAACACTGACTCTTGGAACGTGCCATTTAAAAAAGTATTGCTCACATTTAAACTGAGAAGCAAAAGTAAGTAGTAATCTGATAGTCATAGGTTTGGCCACAGGCCTAAAAGTTTCAGAATGGTCCAGACCTTCTTGTTGCTGAAAACCCTTTCCTACCAACCGAGCTTTATACCTGTCAACAGATCTATCTATTTTTCTCTTGATTTTGAAGACTTATTTGTAGCCTACCAAGTTCTGAGATAAAGATGAAGGGACTAGAGACTATGTGCCTGTACTAAGCAATGCAATGATGTAATACCCTGAATATTTTAGAAATATGATGTGGATTTTCATTTTTATGTTTATATGGAGGAAGTTGAAGATAAATCAATTTATGATTATGAAATTGAAGTGGGGAAAATGTGAAATCTTGTTCCTGGATGTTATTATTAAATTAAGTATTTTGTTGTCCTATTCGTAGTTACAATACATTTATATTTATAGTGTATAATTTTTCGATAAGTGGAAAAGATGAAATGCCCATAGTTGGGTAAAACAAATTATATGAGGACGTAAAGGTAAAATGGTAATTTAACCTTTTATGGAAGGCTATGGAGAGCTCGAAAACCTTCAGTGCCACGTGTGTGGCTGTGATTGAGGGAAAAAGAGAAATGAGATAAAGACCAATGGGGAAGAGAAGAAAAAAGGGAAATGAGAGAAAGATGGGAGTAGCCAACCCAGGTCATCCCTTTAACCTGTTTCCAAATTGGGTCCTGGTCTACCGACCCAGTTTCTTGAACACACTCGACACTAATTCTGGCATTTTTTGGCGAACCACCACTTGGAATCAACTCCATGACCTTCCTCTTCCTTTTCCACCAAAAAACTGATGGGATTTGCCCCTGGTTTAGTGAAGTTTGCACCGACGGGCTTCGTGGGTGCACAACATCAATTGGCCGTTTTTTAAGGGTATTCCGTCGACCACCACCACCATTAGACATCTCTTGAACCTAGGAACAAAGCATAAACAAGTTTAGGGGCAGCGGAGCAGCGGATTTGAGAAATTGAGGAACACCTATTTAGGGTTTCTGACAGATTGAGGCCAATTTCAGGTATTTTTAGGTTGAATTGGACTTTGGCCTAGGTATGAAAAATGTTTCCCTCATTGAGCTCTACATGTCTGTAAAATTTGGTAAATTTTGGAGTTGGTCGGAATTTGTGGTTTTCGTTAGCTAGAAATCGCCTCATGCGACGGTGCATGGCCAGATGGCCGATTTTGTCTATTTAAGCTAATTTCAATATTGTGAGTTAATATTTTATTTTCATTTAATGTGATTAGATCGTGTGGATGTAGTTTCATTTTTATCAGCCACTTAAATATTTTTAGTAAACGGTTTAAATTTGACGGCAAACTACGAATGGCTTCATTACGTTTGAGGATACATAGGGAGGCTAACGAGAATGTTAGATGTAGCCATAAAATGACCGAATTAAATTTATTATGGTTAATGGAGTATTGATTAACCATGACTTTATTTTTGGCCTATTACTGAGAATTGCTTCCGAATAAGTTTTGGGTCGTTACAATTGAATTCTTCTTGCATTGCTTGGTGCCAATGAGAATACTTGAAGCTTGCAGATAGGTAGTAGGAGTGTAATCTTGAGAGATACGTGAAGGAATTGGATGTTTAGTGGCAATATGTACTTTTGGTTTAAATATCCCTGATTTGGACCTTGTTTGCATTGGATGAGTATTAGTTGGTAAGGTAGATAAAGGAATGGAATGACTGTGTGGTTGTAGGAATATAAGGAGTATGGACTCTAGGTTGAGATGGTAAGGATTCATAAATAGGATTTGGTGTAGATGGCAGTTGAGTAGGGTTTCTAGGTTGAGAATGTGAAGTGGTGATAGAGGTAAAGGTTAGATTGGATGGTATGTGTGTCTTTGATAATGAAGAAGATGCATTTGGAGGTATGAAAGTTGACTGATGAAATGGGAAACTAGATTCATCAAACAGTACATGTCTCGAAATATACAACCTTTTGGTGACTGGATCAAGACACTTGTAACCTCTGTGATGCAAGATGTAGCCCAAGAATACACACAACTTTCTTTTTTGTTCCAGTTTTAAAGAAGAATAGGGTTGCAGCCAAGGGAAACAACTGCAGCCAAAAACTCTGAGAGTAATATAAACTGGTGATTTCTTGAACAAAGATTCCCAAGGTGAAGACTTTGTAGCAGTAGGAAGTCCGTTTATCAAATAAATGGCAGTAGCAAAAGCCTCAACCCAATAGACATAAGGAACCTTGGATGTAGCTAAAAGAGTCTTAGCAATTTCAACTAGGTGCTTGTGCTTTCTCTCAGCACATCCTTTCTACTCTAGAGTGTGGACAACTCAATTGATGTTCAATACCATGATCAATCAAGAATTTTGAGAAAGAAGAGCTCAAAAATTCTCCACCATAATCAGACCTTAAGGAAATTATTTTAGTATATAGAGAATTTTCAACAAGAGGCTTAAATTGCCCAAAGGTTTGAACTACATCAGATTTTTACTTAAAAGGGAAAAACTAGCTACATTATTTTGTGTAATCATCCACAAAAGTTACATAGTACCTATATCCATGACTAGAAGTGATAGATATTGGCCCCCATACATATGTATATATGAATTCTAGAGGCTTACTTATATTACAAGAAGCTGAAACAAATGGAAGCCTAGAACATTTGCCTAATGCACAGTTGGAGCAAATTCTTACTATGTAAAACACAAATACAGGACTAAGCAAACAACTTATTTAGAATTATAACAGATGGATGACCCAATCTTTGGTGCCAAATGCTGCTTGAGACCTTAGCAGTTGTTGCAAAAGTTTTATGAATATCAGCTGGAGAAGGTGATTGAGATGCATAGAATGGATAGAAACCATCTTGGACATGACCTTTATGAAGGATTATTTTGGAAGATCATGTTCATTTAAGCAATATCATTAGCATGCAATTAACAAATTAAAGGCGGAATCATGCTTGCATATACTTAAAAACAAAACATTAACCATGAATGTTCAAAGCCTAGTAGATTGGTGAACCTTTAATCAACTCAAAACAAGTGAGTTGAGATTTATACCTTTGTAGATTCCTCTTTGCTTAAGCAAAGGCTAATCACCCAAAGAGAGGGCCTTCATTCCTTGCATCTTAAAACTATGGATTTATATAGAAAGGAAAGGTTCTCTAAGTTCTCAAAATTGAGAACCTCTAAGTTTCTACACCAAGGTTTTGATTAAGAAGAAATGAGTGACCTTGGAGGAGCTAGAGTGCTAGCTAAATCCCTCCAAGGGGGCCGGCCATTTCTAGAGAGAAGGGAGAGCATTTCTTATCTCCAATTTCCCCAAAAACAACCCTAAATGAATTTTGGCTATAAAGTCAAATTTATACCTTAATTCATTTGAGTGGCAAACTTGTAAATAAGTCCAAGTTCACTACCCTTACATAGTGGCTGGCCTTAGGGATATTTTTGGAGTATTTTGGGCCTTTGTTAAATCATTATTTATTAAGTTGTCATACAACTTAAGTCAATGGACTTGACGTTCGAAGCCCATTGGGCCTTAAGGTCCAAAACCATCCCGAGGTCTTTAACGAACTTATTCGTTTGATTAATAATCATATTAATTAATCCTTGCCATAAATAATTAAACCATTTAATTATTCTTACTCATTTCCGTTGAATCTTCAATCTCTACCTTACACGGTGTACGATCCATTAGGTTCCTTTTAGCAAGGCAGTGGGCGATTCAAACTCTTTCAAATCGATTGTGAATTTGAAACTAACTTTCAATTCTCCCTTTAGTGTTTACACACGTTTAGGGCTTCCACAAACCATGAGTGACACCTAGCAGCATATCATGGTTACCCAAGCTAATCAGAAGAGGTGGAGAACCTATTCAGTTTAGGATTACAAATGCAATACGGTCCTTCTCTAATACAATACTCTTGACCACATTGTTTGGCTTGATAGTTTATTCATGTCTACTATCCAATGTGAATCTCGCACTTATATGATTACCTTGAATGTGATATGGAACGCATTCCAACATCTCATTCATACTCTGGCCAGAGATTCTAAATCATATCATAGAGTATTCTCCCTCAACGGTTTGAAGGTTAGAGATCCCTTGTTGCGCATTCACTTGTCTCCATGACTAGATAGCTTGACCCCAACCATGCCGTGGACACTCCAAAGGAATGCCATTTGACACGATCAAAGATCAAGGACCTAACCACAAGACAACTATGATGCCTCAGGTCAAAGGACTAATTTGCATTATCCTAACCATGAGTTCTCACGTGACATGAATATGAGAACTCGTCGTTGATCGTGTTCAGTGAACTCATTCTCTATTGAGCACCTACGTACTTGTCTTGGTGTCACTCACACCAATGACTCGAGACTAGTCACTCTCCCTGAGAGAAGACATGGCACGTACTGATCTTAACGGACTGTCAATGCCCAATTGGCAATCCTATGATCAGGAACGTTTAGGATGTGTCTACGAAAGAATGGTCTCATGAATCTAACTATTTAGATCGCATTCTCCCAATCACATATTCCTTGGACTTTATCGTTTAAGCATATAACATTTATATGAGACCGCTCAAACAATAATCTTTGCCCTTGATATTAAACTAGATTAGTTTAATCATGTGAAATGTCCGTAAAGTATCATCATATGATTGGTTTTAGGGCACATTTCCAACACTTTAAAAAACATCATCCTCGAGGAAAGATCTTATAAAGATGCATAGAACGCCAATTATCAAGCAAAAATTGATTTGCAGACAATATATTATGTTTCAAATCAGGCACATGTAAAACATTGTTTAGTTTAAAAATGCAATTAGATATAGGTAAAGTAGAGGATCCGGAGTGAAGGATGGGCAAACATATGCCATCACCAATAAAGACTTGTTCGGGGCCAGTATAAGCATCTAGACTTTGAAGATGAGCAAAAGAGTTTGTCATATGAGAGCTCGCACCAAAATCAACAAGCCATGATTAAGTGGAGGGTGATGTATTTGCAACTATATCTGACTGAGATGGTTTACCACTATAACTAGGATTTGTCCTATAAGGACATTCATATGCCTTATGATTAAATTGTTGACAAATTTGATAGTTGATCTTATTACCAAAGTTGTAGTTACCAAAATTGCAATTGTTATGACCTCCACGATTGTAATTTTGCCTTAAATTATTATAACAAAAATTAACACTATTGTAATTCCTAAGGTTTGAGTTGCACAACCTGGATTATTTGAATTGAATGTATTTGGAGCAAAGAATGCCTGAGAATTTGAAATAGGCGGTGTTGGAAGAATACCAGCAGATGAATTGTATGCCTGAAAATGTGTGGCATCAATGGATTTCTTGTAATTTGTGGGCTGAATCTCCTTACTAAGAAGTAGTCCATGTAATTAATCAAGGGTAGTAGAACCAAGACGAAACAAAATAACATCCATGAAAGAATCAAATTCAGAAGGCAAGCTATGAAGAGTAACAGAAAGAAGTTCAGAATCCTTAACTAAAACACCATCACTGGCAAAAGCATAAGGAATTCCCTCAATTTGCTAGAGCTATTGAGCAAGAGATGATTCATCTTTTGATAGATTTCGAAGGCATGAACAAAGTTCATGAATATGAGATTGAGAAGTTGCAGCAAGGCGCAAATCCAATTTTGCCCTAAGTTCATGAGCATATGTGACTCCAATAGTATATGGAATTAGGGATTCAAAAAGTGTAGAATTGATCCAGATAAGAATATTCTGATCATTCTCAAACCATGTTACATGCTCCAAATTCAAGATTGCAGTGCAATTGCTAGAAAATTTTGGAAGAAACTTAGGTGGTGCTATCAGAGATCCATCAATCATACTAGTAAGATTGTGGTGATGGAAGATAGAAGGAAAAAGAGCACTCCAAGTGAGATAATTGATGGTGATAAGTTTGATCGGGACCATGGAGCTAATGTTCTATATCGTAATAAAGGTGACTTTTTGAAGAATTAGAGAAATTTGAGGAGTTGGGGTTTGGAATCGTATCAGGAGACAAATTAATCTGTGATGTCGAGTTAGAAGATGGTAAATTAGAAGTTGCCATAGCAAAGATCGAAGAGCTAAGGTTTGCATTCGGTGTTGAAGATCACAGAAAAGATAATCAAATAAGAGAAGAAGCAGGAATTTTGGATCGAAGGTCATTAGACATAGGAGGCGGGTGATACCATATTAGGAAACATAGTTTGTATTTCATCAAACGAATAATGTTACACAATTGAGTATTTATTCGAGGCACAAAATTTAATGAGTATGCTAACTAATGTTACACAACTGGTATAACAACTATTGTATCCTCAAGTTATATCTCTAGAGGACACAATTACATTTTTACCCTTAATAATCTCTAGCCACATTATGCTTGTGGCTATAAAGCGACTTTGCCATCTTTCCTGTGCATAGACCTTGTCCTCTGTATCCTTACAGAAAGACCAAACCAAAAGGCCTGAAAAACCTCAGGCACAAAAGGGATTCTTAGCCACGGCAATGCCGTGTCCACCATGCGTGTGGCCTTTGCAACCAAACACCTTGTAAGCGACGTGCCTTTGATTTCCACCCTAAACACCTCCTTACAGTTCCATGTACTCAAAACTGCCCATGACTCAGGTGGGTCAGAAACAAACTCGACAAAACCTTGCCACAAAAATATGGGAGGTATGAGAAAATATGTGTTGAGATTGCGCTTGTTTTGTACAATCTTGTCAATGTCACGAGGGAAAAACTCATTGGTGGAGAATCAGGAGGGTAGAGAGCCTCGAACTCCCAGGGGTTGAGTTTGATGGCGGTGACTTGGTTATGACTTTTGATGCAGTGAGCAAACACTGATCGAACCAAAGTTGAAGGAGTATAAAATTTGGTGTAGTTGAATATTTTGGTGATGAGGTTGATGGAAGCTTTGTTGTCTACTTCAGTTGCTATGTATGAGTACTCAGCTCCATTTTTCCTAAACCATTCTTCCATTTGATTAACAAGCTTTAACCCAATACCTCTTCTCCTGCAAAAGATCACATGACATTGAAATTAAATCAAAATTTTGAGTTTAACCAACTAAATTAAACTAAAATGTGTCACATTATTGATCGCATCTCTAATAAAAATGTATCATAACTATATGTTAGTGGTGTCTACAATGTGGTACATGGGACATTATTTAATGATTAGATACCTATGTGAAGGAGATATACGTAGGCCAAGAATGTAAGCAACTTTCTTGCAAACGGGGACAAATTTGGGATCAAAATCTTCACCAGTAGGGTTTTTACCTCCTTTGTTGTTGCGTAAGAGCTTCTTGCCACAAGTAACGATTTTGATTCAACCCCTAATGACTCCACCAATTTCTTTAACACTTGGTGTGTCATTGTTCAAGTCCAACTCCCTAATCACTACTATGCCTTCTACTGCCTTATGTTAGTCACTAATTACAAAGACTAATCAACCCAGAAAGCTAAATAGAAAATATAAATAGGAATGTAGTGCTTTATATAGTAGCAGTAGTAGCATTGAGTAATGGGGCTTACAAAAAAAATATTATAGTTTATGATTCCTCTTCTTTTTCAATGATTCGAATCTTGGGAATGGATTAAGTTATGTAATCATTGGATTGTAGGAAGAGATTAGGCTGTTATACTGCCTTTAAAAATTAAATAAAGAGTAATGCTACAAAGATTAAATTTGTAAACTAAAGTTTGTATACCAAATGATGTGGTTGTTGATGATTGGTTTATTACTCAAGTGTTGATCAATGTGCTTATTTTCTATTGGTGACACATCATTTGGTTTGTATATTTGGTTTAAAAATTTGGTTTTCCTAACATTATCCTTAAATATTGATGTCAAAGATTATTGGTCACTCTAATATCATATTATATATTGACACTCAAGTCCATATTTCATTATTTCTTTCTAAACTAAAAATGATGCATTAACACTACTTGGTACTACGGTCTAATAGTATTCCTCTCCACTTGTAAGTGAGAGGTCTTAGGTTCAATTCTCTCCAGCCAAAAATTTGAACCATATTATTGGTAGTCCATTGTGAGGTTAGCCAATACCTACTCTCCCACCCTTAATGTAGATAATATCGTTTGTTAAAAAAAATGATGCGTTAACAAATTTATAACCGTTGAGGTTATAATGGCCAAGTTTGAGACCTTGTTTATTGGCCTTCACGTGTAGCTTATACTGTCTTTTATAATAACATTCCTCTTTCCCAGGCTTATGTCGCTTTTCATATTAAGTAATTTTTTGTTTCCTGCAAACCTTGCCAAGTTGAAAATAATTTTACTGTCCTTTCCTCTCCTATTGTTTGTGTTCTTTCAAATGTTATTAAAAAAAATTAATTCTTATATGTCAAAAGAAAGAATCAAGTTGTTCATCCGATTCAAGTATTGTGAGTTTATGCTTACAAAGATTATAAGTTGTTGCATCCTGAAAGGTAGGGTGTCATAACTTGCTACACTTAGACATTATCTCTGAGGAACAAAATCTACTCTTAAGGATAGTGAACTTACAAGCCTCAGCCTAATATTTTGTTCTACTCAAGCATCGTTGGAGATTCATATATTCGCTACAAAAGATAATTATTTCATTGTTATTATATTAGTTTTTATCCATTTTCATATTTTAATGTAAAAGAGTATTTACTAATATTTATTTTATGTTCATTGTTGTAGAAAAAGTAACATCTTCTTGCCAAAATTTCTAACATTTACGTCAAGTCTAGTACATATACTTTTCTTCCTAGAATCGAAAATATCCACTATTCCAGGTAAAACCCAACAAATCAAGCGAAGTTGCAGATATATTTTAGAAAAATACTTATTCTAACACATGATTCGGATGACTTTCCAAGAACAATGAACCACAAAGCATTTCAAGAGGAGACGTTTAAAATGCACAAGTACTCCTTGTTGACTTGTATAATATTTCCATTTAATTCTGGGATTCATATAATATTGGGTTTCCTAGATTAGATTTTAGATTACTTGTAATTATTCTTTCCTCATTGTAGTAGGATTGTACATGAGCCAGGTCGTAAAAAAAAAGGAAAGAAATTTTTGAACCCTAACAGGGTTTGTTATTGTGATGTGCCCAGCACCACCATTGTGCCTCTGGTGAACAGTGAGCAACATGAAGTTGTTGCTGTGGCCCGATCTTCTGCCCTGAATTATGGTGAGCTACTTATGTTGTTGCTACCTTGAGTACCTTTTTCGTTGCACATGTTTCCTATTCTTCGTGAAAGATGTTTGTCGAGAACAACCAAATCGTTTCTGCTACCGCTCTGGTCATGATTCAACCGGATAATTCAAGATTCAACGTTGGGATGGTTTCGGATGAAAAAACCTATGATTTATGGGCTCTTCTTATTCAAATTCATATTACTGGAAGGAAGAAGATGGGATATCTTTGTTGGTCCATTAAGGCCCCTACAGAAGACAATCCCAAATATGATGATTGGTTTTCTAAAGATCAGAGAATTAAGAGTTGGCTCTAGTCGGCAATGATGCCAAAGATCATGAAACGTTATATTGATTGTCAACTTCTAAAGAGATTTGGGATGCTCTTAAGACTGCTTATTTTGATGAGAATAATGAGGCTAGAATTTATTCATCAAATCAGAAAGTTGCAAAGGCGGCCTTTGGCTAGTTACTTAGGAAAATTGATAGAGATTTTTCAAGAATTAGACCACTTTAATAAAGTGACCATGGCATGTGAAAAAGATGTTTAGATTTTCCAGAAGAAAACCAAGCGACAAAGGTTGTATTTGTTTCTTGGTGGGTTTGATGATGGGTTTGATCCGATTCGTGGAGAAATATTGCCCAAAGACCCACCACTTGGACTTCAGACTGCTTATGTGTATGTCCATCGTGAAGCAGGTTGCAAGAAAGCTATGGAGATGGGGGGGGGGGGCCAAATCTCAGAACTAGCTGCAATGGTAGCTAAGGCCCAAGGCCCCTCCAACTGCACTGACCGAGGTAGGTTTGAGAATAAAATTGGGCAGCCAAGAGCTTGTCGAACCGGTTGTGATTGTCCTTAAGGTAAATGTCCCCATTATGGTATGACGGGATTGCTCATTCAAGCACTGTTAGTGAGGGAAGCTGTACTTCCTCGAGTTGAATTCTAGTAGCTCGAGATTGCTCATTCAATCTTTTTCAGTGAATGAGACTCCATCTGAGAATAATAAAGGGTCTGATGTGTGGATGTGGCACCGTCATCTTGCCCATGCTTCGTTTGGTTATTTGCATAAGTTATTTCCTAGTTTGTTTGTGAAAAATGATGCTTCTCAATTTAAGTGTGATGTGTGTGAAATGGCTAAAGTCATCGAACTTTTTTTCCTCCAAGTTTAAATAAAAGTTCCGTTCTTTTTGTGATTGTTCACTCGGATGTTTGGGTCCCTTCCAAAATTACCTCTCTTGGTGGAGCTTATTGGTTTGTCACATTTTTCTAAAATCGAAAAGTGGTGTTAGTATGGCCTTTCAAAAATTTCACAAAATGGTTTCAATACAATACAATAGAATATGAAAATTCAGGTGGTTCGAAGTTATAATAAAGGCGAGTATGTTAACACTGAACTCTGCTCTTTCTTTGATATGCACAGTATTGTTCATCAGACCACGTGTCAGTATACTCCTTAGCAGAATGGGGTGGCTGAACGGAAGAAGTGACACTTGTTAGAAATGGTTCGTACTTCTCTTATTGAGGCACGTCTTCCCTTGTGTTATTGGGGTGAGGCCCTCACGTCAGCTGCCTACTTTATTAATCGGCACCCCTTTCATACCCTCAAGTTTCAAACACCATTTCAGACTCTTATGTCTCTGCTTGGCTGCCTACTAATCCCTAACCTTTCCCCTCGAGTTCTCGATTGCGTGGCTTTTGTCCACGTACATCCTTCACAACGGTAAAACAAACTTAACCTCAAGCACTTCGATATGTGTTTATGGGGGTATGCTACTACTCGGAAGGGCTATCAGTGCTATCATCCTCCCACTAAGAAAATATTTATCACTGCCGATGTCATTTTTCATGAAATGGAAATGTATTTTGGTTCTTCTGAGTCCTCACTTCAGAGGAGTTTCAAGGCGATGAAGTTCGTATGTTTGAAGCTACAATGTAGCTACCTATCATCGAATGGTAGGCCACTGCATAATAGCCTACCACTGAGCAACAAACTATAGTGTATACCAAGCAGCAGGCCATTGTGCAGTAATCTGCCACCAAACCTGTGTAAATTGTATAACAGCCAAGTTCCGAGCAAGTTAGTGCTACAAAGCAACTTCCTGCCGAGTCCGAGATAGCATGAGACATGGCCTTCTTGCCGAGCAGCAGGCCACTGCGTAGCAGCCTACCACTGAATCTTTGTCGACTGCACAATAGCTAAGTTTCGAGCAGGTTGTTATTGACAACTTCCTGTCGAGTCCGAGATAGCAGACATAGCCCATTGGGCCTCCTTGCAATTAGAACCTGCAGTTGTAGAAGAAAAAGTACATGTCGACTCGTCTATCAGTGATTCTCATAACTAATCATCTTCTACGCTAGATGGACCACCACTTTGTAGTCTTCTAGAAAGAATTAATCGAGGTATTTCTAAACCCACTTATGAGGCAGAACCTAAGTGTAAAACTAAGTATTCAATGAGCAAACCAACCCAAAACTCAAGAGTAAGGTACCCATTAAACAACTATGTGTCCACCTATCACCTGTCTGAATCAAATAAGTCGTTTGTTAATCAATTGTCTACTGTATATATTCACAACAGTGTGCAGGAAGCCTAAGCTGATCCTAGATGGAAAAAAGCAACGAATGAGGAACTAAGGTCGCTGAAGAAGAATGCTACATGTGAACTATTAGACTTGCCAGCGGGCAAGAAACTTATGGGATGTAAATGGGTCTATATAGTGAAATACAAAGCATATGGAACGATTGATCATTTTAAAGCAAGACTAGTAGCAAAGGAGTACACTTAGAAGTATGGCATAGATTACATGGACACCTTTACGCCAATAGCCAAGATCAATATTGTCTGAGTTCTCTTGTTCATAATAGTGAACCTAGACTGGCCATTTTAACAGTTTTGATGTCAAAAGTGCATTCCTACATGGAGATTTAACTGAAGAAATTTATATAGAGCTTCCACCAAGATGTACTAGAACATACATGAAAAAGGGTAAGGTATGTAAGCTAAAAAAGTAACTATATGGATTAAAGAAGTCACCAAGGGCATGGTTCCGCAGATTCACTAAATCAATGAAGGCATTCAGGTATAGCCAAAGCAATTGGGATCACACCTTGTTCTTGAAATGAAACGACAAAAAGATTACAGCATTCATTGTATATGTGGATGACATGTGGTTACCAAGAATGACTCAGTTGAACAATCGGCTCTAAAGAAGTATTTATCTACGAAGTTTGAAATGAAAGATCTTGGATCTCTGAAATACTTTCTTGGGATTGAGGTATCAAAAGGTAAGTCTGGGATATTCTTGTCCCAAACAAAGTATATCATGGATTTGTTAAAGAAGACCAGGATTTAAGCCTATAAACCTATGGCAACTCTGTTGGCAGAAGGAACGAAGTTGAATCTCGACAAGAATCAAGTACTGGTTAACAAAGGAAGATTTCAAAGGTTAGTCGGGAGATTGATGTATTTGGTACATACAAGACCTGATCTTACTCATGCCTTGAGCGTAGTCAGTCAGTATATACATGATCCAAGAGAACATCATATGAGTGCGGTAATGAGGATATTGTGTTACTTGAAGGGAAGTCCAGGTAAAGGAATTCTATTTAAGAAAATGAGCACTTCAGAATCGAAGGGTATACCGATACCGACTGAACGAGTTTGATAGATGATCGACACTCAGCATTAAGATATTTTACTTTTGTTGGTAGTAATCTAGTAATATGGAGAAGTAAAAAAGTAGAATGTAGTAACTTGTTAGAGTGCAAAAACGGAATATAGAGGCAGGCTCTTAGTATTTGTGAACTCTTGTGGCTTAAGCTTTTATTACAAGATTTGGGGGTCAACCATAGTTCGTCGACGAAGTTATTTTGTGACAATAAAGCTGCTAGGGATATTGCTCATAATCTGATACAACATGACAAAACAAGCATGTGGAGGTTGATAGGTTCTTCATTAAAGAACAATTGGAGAAAAAAGTAATTGAATTGCCCCCCAATTAGGACTGATGATCAAGTGGCAGATATACTCACAAAGGCTAGTTCCAGCGACAAGTTGTCAAGTTTTTTTTGGAGAAGTTGAGCATGTGTGACATATATGCACCAACTTGAGGAGGAGGTTGACTTGTATAATATTTCCCTTTAATTATGAGATTCCTATAATATTGGGTTTCCTAGTTTAGGTTGTAGATTGCTTGTAATTATTCTTTTCTTATTGTAGTAGAAATGTACATGATTATATATACCTCATAATGAGAAGAATACAATCAACACATTCAAAGCATTATCTTCTCTCCTCAGGATATACGATTTTGTGATCATTTGTTAAAAAAACTAATAGTTAGATAGGGGGAAAAAGTTGATGTTACATTAGAAAATCAATTAATAATACAGGCAGCAGCTCAATTTATTTACAAGCCCATGCTAGGTCCCTCTTTACGTATGATGAATTTTCAAGCCAAACACGTGGACAACACAGAGGGAATGACGTGGAGCAAGTGTATCCATTGGGTTTCACGTGTGAGGCAACGTGCTTTGATACTATAAAAAAAGTTGAAGATCCACCATAAACTCAATTGGTAATATAAGGAGTAGACCAACTTACTTATAAAGCCACACAAAGTCTCTCTTTTCATCAAGATGGGATTCAATCTGTTGAGAATGATAGAAAACTATTGACTGCACAAGTCAATGACTCCTGCAATAAAAGAAACCGCTCAAAATCTGAATTCTCTTACAAGCCACCCACAAGCTTGGAAATGATCGTTTAGATTTCTCCGGAACCAATTTTCCACCTCTGGATTTTGTCTCTCTGCGGTGACAAATTTTCAACTAAAAAGCAAGAAGAAAAATCAAAGATTAGGTCTGAAAGGTCACTTACTGTTTACTGCGGCTACCAGTTGCCGTAATCTATTAGTAAACTGAGCAGATATTTGCTTAAAATAAGTTGCTGTTAACTTCATTTAGTTGTACTTAAATCGAAGGGTTTGTATGTTTCTGCGCTTTGTTTCTGCCAAAAACAACTCGGTGCACACAGAGGTTTTGTATGGATCACAGGGGGAATAGAAGACAGGCCATGAAACCACGTTTATCTTTTTGTGGAGCGTACATTACGAAGGATATCTAGATTGGCAATTTGCCGTCACAAGAGTACAATCCCAAGTAATCACAACGTGTTTTCTTATGAGTTTTAAAAGATTTTTAATATATATTGTAGCTAAACCTACATTCTTTTTGTTTTATGGAAAACCTACCATTAAAAGATTAAACTATTTAATCCGATTGGTCGAGTGGTAAACAAGTCGTAATTTCCGATGTCCTAGGTTTAAACCTTTACACATTCGGTGAAACCGCATGAGTTTACTAACATATGTAGTTTGCGGGGGTGATTAGTTACACATGTATCCACATTTATCCTAATAGTATCGTAGTATCGTACTCTCTAATATAGTGGATGATTAGGGTTATCAGAGAAACTATTTGTGTCATATAATTATATTTAGGGGCACTTTGAATGCGAGCCTAATGAACTATCAATATTCTTTGACCCAAATCTTGTTGGTTTTTAATCTTTTTATCGAAATCCTTGAAATTAATGTAATAATCTATTTCTATATGGGCTACTATATTTTTAAAATTAAAAACTGAAATTTATTATACTTGTTTATATTAATGAGATTTTTAAATAAAAAACCCATAATTTGTGGATTAAAATTATTAAAATATAAATTATACTCTC
Source organism: Crataegus laevigata (assembly GCA_963580275.1). NCBI lineage: Eukaryota > Viridiplantae > Streptophyta > Magnoliopsida > Rosales > Rosaceae > Crataegus > Crataegus laevigata. Next base: position 20,337,317 of record OY756941.1, on the reverse strand, counting down.
CAATATATTGTGTGCGTGTGTGTGTGTGCGCGTGCGTGTGTGTGTATGTATGTATGTATATAAACATGGGTACATTCATCAAAATTAACAAAAAAATTATTGTACCAAAATATGAGTACATTCTTCAAAACCACATAAAAATAATAGATATTAGGCTTAATAACATTAGTAATTTTTTTTATTAAACTTGACATGGATACATTCTCAAACCAAAAAAAAAAAAAAAAAAGTACCCATATAAGTTTAAAAATGGATTAGAAAAAAATTTGAATTTATATATAAACAAAGGGTACATTTTACTAGAACATTTTGGTGTATTTAAGAATGGGTACATTTTAAGATTAAAATTTTTAAAAATTACATGAATGGGTACATATAAGATTGAAAAATTGAAAAAAAAATTTAATGAGCATAAACTTATTCTAATTTTTTTAATTTATTTTGGAAATGTTTTGAATTGAAAATTAGTTAGGAATTTAATAAAAGTGTGAGTATTAAAATCCTAAATCAATTATTTATTTTTATTTTTAAAATTATGTAACTGACTTGTAATGTAAGATCCCACATCGCTCGGAGGAGAGGAGGTGATGTGCCTTATATGTACATGCCAATCTCCCTATAGTGAGACGCGTTTTGGGTGGAAACCCAAAAACAAATTCGTGAGAGCATGGCCCAAAGCAGACAATATCTCATTATGCGGACTAGATTCGGGATGTGACATGTAAATTCATTATTGCATTAATGCTAGGGACCTTTATCAAAATCTGAAAACTAATAAGATTTCAATAAAAGAATATTAGTAACTAAGGACCGAATATTAATTTTTTCTTATATTATTTATTGACTACATTATTGATTACGTCTCTAACAGATTTGAGACCTAGTGAAGTGTGACTTGTTCATCCAAGTGAGTTTCTATTCTATGAAAAATATGATTCCCAAATATGAAACATTACTCTACACCATTTGTGAAACTATAGTTGATGAAAGATTCTAAAACGTAGAAGTCCAGCTCTAATAATCTCAATACCCAATACAGAGAGATCTTCACATAAAAGTATAGAGATTATACGTGCATTACTAAACCAAGCTGTAAATTGCTTGAAACTTCTTATAATTTAATTAATACTTAGAACATTCTTATATTCACTGGAAGTCATGTCTTGAATTATCCCCAAAGTATCCGTGTCCTTTTAGCCCACAGAAGGGACGTTTTGGAATAGCTTCAATTGGAAATGGAAACATCCAATACGACATCCTTCTAATCCAATGAATCCTCTTGTACGGCCAAGTGATAGAGAGATTTTTTAGCGTGATTAAAATACTTAATAGAACCTATGTCATGATACAATTAGAGGGACATTTGAAAAAAAAAGAAGACTTTTCTCCAATTGTGTAATGACATGCGTTGTTCCGTCTTGTGTTCCGAGCACAATAAATCCCTCGAAGTGATGTCCCATCTTTTATTCTCACTATTCTAAAAATCCCCACCTAGCGCTGTCTAGGCCTTGCCTAGGTGCTAGGCGGCTAGTCACCGTCCCGATTAATGCCTAGGCGTTTGAAAATTAAGAAATAGCCCCTAGACCTACTAAAGAGCCCACCTAGACCGCCTAAGCACCTGCCAAGACCTGTCTAGGTTCCGACTCACTTAGACAGAAAATAGATAACTTTCATTTTGCATTTTATTTTTTTCAATAAATTGTAAGAGACATGTTGAATACTTAAATGAACACACATTATATGCTTGTTTCTCATGTTTTCATTATTTTCTAATAGCTCATAATATATATGTCATTCTATTTTGTAGTTTATGATGAAATTATATATATTTTAAATATAAATAGACACTTATTTACACGAAATATAATAGATTTAATTAAATTCGCCTAGTTCGTCTAGGCCCCGCCTAGGCGCTAGGCCCTATCCCGCTGCTCAACTAGCGCGTTTTTTAGAACCTTGTTTATTCTATATGACCTAATTAATAGTGTATGCTAGCTTAGTCCATAGTGACGGGATCGAGTGGCTTGCATTCGAAAGCATGCAATCCAAATTAAAGTGAGTTGTGAAAAGTTAATTGTATTGGAATCCCATTCTCCACAAACTTCATTTTGTTAATTAACAATAAATTAAATATACTTTATGTAGCATTAGATTATTAATTGTGTTCCTAATACGATAAAGATGCCACGTACCCGAGTCGCGACTATAACTTCAATGCTTTTACTTTGTCCATTTCGTCATCTTTATCATTAGTCTCATGCGTGCCACTTTCTTCCCAACTTCTGAGCCTTGTAAATATAGCCACTCACTCACCAACTCTTCAAGTGAAAATAACTTGTTCATCTAATAAAACACATATATGATTATGTATAATAACTTAATAAGGTTCTCCTAACATATTGTATGGCATCTTATGCTAATAAGGATAATTGGTTGCGTAAAGTCTAATTTTACTTTTGTTGGAATTATTGTAATTTCTAACTTACGAAATTAAAATGTTGGTTCCTTAATACAATTCATAATCTAATACACATTCCTTTCTCTCCACATTCTTAACTTCCTCATTTTATAAATTTCGACCAATTCGAAATAAGTAATGATGTATGAAGAAGGAAAATTCCTCAAATTAATTTTGTATGTAATTCTTTGAACAGCTTTCTTAAATTTAATCAAAATAATAAAATCTGAATCATTTATTTATATTGGTTAAGTACAGTTGGTGACACCCTTTTGAGATGTAAGGGATTATTATTCTTTGAAAAAAGGAAGGAAGAAAGTTGGGGATTCTTCTACCATTATATGGAAAAGCAATAATGGATGGTTGCTATTATATAAAATTGGTTTCCCAATGGAATACACATTTACACCCAACTTAATTGGCTGTTAAATCCAATCCAGCTAGACTCCCCACTCCCTTGTATGTTCAAAATAATGCTTAATTAGAGATGGTAATCATCCTAGCAGCACTAAACATATTTTGGTCTTGCATGCAAGAGTTCCATGAGCAGTACAAGCTATACAGTACAGCCAGAAGCAAATAGAACTAGAAAGAAACAGAAAAAGAATCTAGTCACAGATCTTAGATAATATCCATGCAGAGGTATATCTATCCAACGGTGGAGGAACGAAATTATGCGAACCAAACCCAAAACCCTCGATTATACAGTCGAATCAACCACGCACTCAACTTTACCTCCTATAATTTAACCCTAGTTAATCAAATCAAATGCTGGTCAGTTTTAATAATTACCTACAACGAGTAATAACTCAAGCGATTTTGACATTTCTCATTTTTAACTATAGGTACATGCATTCAAAACCAATCATGTTTCACCCTTTTTTTACAGTCATGGAAGGAGTATTTTTTTTATTTTTATAATGCAGGTACGTACAGTTAAAAAAAGTAATGTCAAAATCCTTATGGAAGGAGTATTAGAAACACTAATCTAGCAGTTAATTTGTACCGTACATTCAAATAGAATATTTAATCATTGAACAGTGCTAATTGTAATATCTAAACTATATGCTTCAGAAATTATGAACAATTATATATTCATGTAATATATATAGACATATGTTTTTAGATTGTTAATATAAACAAATCACAAACTTATATAATCCCAATAATTACATAAAATACTTTAATTAAAGTGTTGACGTTGTAAATTTATATCAACAAACTATTAATCTAGTAATATTCTTATTTAGTTAATGAATGCCCTACTACCTCCCCCTATTTTTTTTTTGGGGTTTTTGAACCTTAATCCTTCAAGAAGATTAAAATTTAAAAAAAAAACCTAGTGTTAGATTGAATATTGATTTTTAGTCCCTAATGTGTCCTTAATTCAAAATAATTAATGTGTATTTTATTTAATATCTCCCATTAAATATTTAAATTTATTAATACACAAATTTTAATTTATTTTTTAACCAAAAAAGATTTTTTTAATTTATTAATTTTATTTAACATTCTTCAAACTTGAAAGACTCAATTAATGTACCTAAATGTAAGTACCGAAATGTGTGTACGAAAATATATTATATTGAACTAATATATTTAAATGCTAGTACCGAAATGTATTAATATTAAATTAATGTACCTAAATGTGTATACCGAAATGTATGTACCGAAATGTGTGTACCTAAATATATGCACCGAAATGTATATACCTAAATATATGCACCTAATATATGCACCGAAATATATGTATCTAAATATATGCACCAAAATGTATGTACCTAAATATATGCACTGAAATGTATTAATATTAAATTAATGTACCTAAATGTGTGTACCGAAATGTATGTACCTAAATGTATGCACCGAAATGTGTGTACCAAAATGTATGCACCGAAATGTTAGTATCAAAATGTGTATACCTAAATGTATGCACCGAAATGTATTATAATGAATTTAATATACCTAAATGAAGAAGTTACAGTATATCGAAATATATTGTATAACAAAAATTAGTTTATCTAAATGTTCATAACAAAAATATATTACAATGAATGAAATGAAAATAAAAATTATAATAAAATAAAATTAATACATTAAAAATTAGAAAAGAAAAAGATAAATAATTAAAAAATCAAAATATAATTAATAAATGAGGTTATTAATGTATCAAGGACTAAAATTAGATTTTGATCTTACTCATGGTTTTAATAAAAAAGTAATCTTTACCAAGGACTAAAATGAAGTTTTCTATTTTTTTTTAAAGCTAATATATTATATACGCCAGGACCTGATAACATTTCCCACTCTCAATCACTATATATACAAGTCATGATGCCAATTATAACACCTTCCCACATTTCCAATATAAATTAAACGCAGGCTAGTCCTATGTGGGTTAGATCATCTAGTCCTGCTGTTGTTGTCGTCGACGTCGTCGTCCAAGATCAGAATTCGATCTGTTACTATATATTAATGCGTGAAGAATGAGTTGCAATGGATGCCGAGTTTTAAGAAAGGGTTGCAGTGATAACTGCATGCTTAGGCAATGCCTACAATGGATGGAAGACCCCCAAGCTCAAGCCCACGCCACCGTTTTTGTGGCCAAGTTCTTTGGCCGCGCCGGCCTCTTCTCCTTCATCAACGCCGTCTCTGAGTCCCAGCGACCCGGTATATATAAAGTTTTCCCTTCTTAAATCAAAATCGAAGTATGTGCATACAGACGTTCACAGTGCAATACGTTGTTTTAGCATGATGATCAATCAAGCATGCAAAAATATTTAAGTATGCAGTGGACGTCTGATTTGAACCGGCATATGTGTGTGTGTGCGCGCGCGCGCGAGTGTGTGTGTACGTAAGTGTGTGCATATTATAAAGATATCTACGATCTCTGATGAGGATTAGGTTTTTTTGGTTTAGCTTTGTTTCAGTCGTTATTATTTGAGGCGGTGGGGCGGACTATAAATCCTGTAAATGGGGCAACAGGGCTTCTTTTGAGTGGGAAGTGGGAGGTGTGCCAGGCGGCGATAGAGACGGTGTTACGTGGCGGCGCGTTGGAGCCACTACCCGAGTATAGTCGTGACAACCATTATGTTCGAGAACTTCAATCCACCGAGAAGAGAAGGCCTTATTTTGCTGTCGTTGATATTGAAGATGACGTGGCTAATTTCCAACCGCCCGATCTTAGTCTTTGCTTGACATCTGCAGCTGGGTTGATGTCGAGGACGAAAAGGAGGGATTGTAGAACGGCAACGCCGTCAGTTGAAGACTCGGAAATGACGACGTTGGGGAGTTCTTCATCAGAGAACAATTGTACTGCTGGTAATTTAGAGAGAACAAAGCTTCTGAGGTTATTCATTTGAAACCTTGTTCTCCTCCATTTTGTAGTTGCCGAGTAAATAATCTGTGGGGAAGAAAATATTTCCACAAATTATTAAACAATCTTTGGTTGTATAAGCATAAAAGCACTCTTGCGTTGAGTTGGTTTTTGACCTTTTACTATAGATTTGAATCATTTGATCTGAAGTTTTCTTTTTTTTTTTTCTTTTTTTTTTTAGAATTAATTATCTTAAACCTCCAATGTTTTAATGTCATTCTAAATTAGTCTCAACCTTTTTAAACATTTCAAACAAGTACCTAACCTATTGTTGGAGGAAGATGGATATGAGAGAATATGGAAGAGAGTTTTAAACAAAAAACTGAAGCTGTATTGATAACTGACTTTATTGATTTCAAATTGATTACAACACTAGGCCATCTTATTGGCTATTTATAATAATATTCAAACCTTTTCATAACAGACATAACTCTTGGATTAGTTCCAAAAGTTGTAGACACAACCCTAGACTTCTAAAGACATACAACTTTTCCTAAACATAGCTCTTCTTAAGAGACACAACTCTACTTAACAACTGATACAAGTTATAGGGAGAAAATGCATTACGTCTAACACTCCCTCTTAATGCATATGTCCTGCAACATTTAGCTTTTCTCTAAGATAGTAGAACTTCTCTCTTGGAAGTGCTTTTGTGAAAACGTCTACAATCTGGTCATCAGTACCACAAATTTCAATTCTATCTCTCCGTCTTCAACCAATTTTCTGATAAAATGATGATGAAGTTCTATGTGCTTTGACCTGTTATGAAAGACTGGGTTCTTTGTCATGGAAATTGTGGACATGTTATCACAGTACAAATTTGTTGGAGTGTTTTGTTCTTGATGAAGATCTGCTAATATTCTTCTAATCCAAACTGCTTCACATTTTGCACTTTTGGCTGAAATATATTCTTCTTCGGCTGTTGATAATGCCACTGTACTTTGCTTCTTCGACGACCATGATATAACTTTGCTTCCCAAGAAAAATACATGCCTAGATGTGCTTCTTCTATCATCAATTACACCAGCCCAATCACTGTTTGTGAACACAACTAAAATGCTTTCTTCCTCTTGTGTATACTTGATGCCATATCTTTTGGTTCCTTGCAGATATCCTAATATTCTTTTAACAGCAGCAAAATGGTGATTACTTGGATCATTCATGAATCAAGATACAACACTAACTGCGTGAACTATGTCTGGCCTTGTATTAGATAAATAAATAAGTGAGCCAACAACACTTCTATACATAGAAGCATCAGCTCTTGGTGCTCCATCATTACTTGAAAGCTTTAAATTAATTGCCATTGGAGAATCCATTGGCTTGCAATTCACAATATTGAACCTTTTCAAGAGATTTTCTACATACTTTTCTTGATACATAAAAATCCTTTTTTCCGATTGTTGGACTTGAATTCCTAAAAAATACTTCATAGAACCCAAATCGGTCATCTCATATTCTTTCATCATGTTGATAGGAGCATATTTACATCACTTAGTTAGCTTGTTTCCTTGTATTTAGATTGTTAGTTCTTAGTTATTTTAGTATTTTAAGCTATTTTCGTGTGTTTGTAGGTCTAAAGTGCAAAGTAAGCAAGAAAGTGCATTTTGGAGCAGTTTTGGGCTTGAAATGGTTTGCACATGCTTGGAGCCAAGTGAATGGACGAAATTGAAGATCAAAGGAGCCTAGGATTGAGTGAAGAAGTGAAGAAATGAAATGAAGAACAAAACTTTCAAGAATGGAAACCTCCAAGAATAGAAACTGGGGATTAGGAAGGATTGCTAATCTACTCTAAATTGACTTAAAAACACAAAACTAAACTCAAAAACTGAAAACTAAACTAGAATGACTCAAAACAGCTCAAAACAACCAAATTCACTCAAACTAGACACTAGGGACTGATTTGGACGAAAATAAACTCAAAGGACTAACTAGACACAAACTAGGACAAATTCTAACTCAATTGACACTACTTAACAAAAGGGGGGTTTGGTCTTGACAAAAATTAAAGTAAAAACAAAACAAACTTTGTAAAAACAGTTTCAAAAGACAGATTTGGTGAATTGGATGGATAGCTAGAGGGTTCTTCTCCACACATGACACACTTGCAACACAAAACTGATTTCCAGCTATGATTCCGATAAACCATGAACCTCAACACCTCAGGTTAACCGTGATAGAACTTTACCCTCAAGTTTTCTTAAAGTTATTGAATTGGACAGGAAAGCGCATACAACAACCCAAAACATTCTTCAAAAGTCCCCTACGTGAACAGCACAATAGAGATACAATCAAAGATCATTAAGCTTTGTGAAAACTATAAGCATTGACAAGGCATTCGTAACTATGATGAGCATGATACTCCTGCTAGGAATTCACTTAACACGATTGCGAAGCAACCTCAACTACACATGAATACAAGTTCATAACGATTAGGTGAAACTCCCTTATATTCTAGCATCAAATTCATGCATGCAAACTAAGTATGCATCCTTAATTAATATACAAGAATAAGTTATCAATCAAACAGTTAAGCAAATTGAATTCATAACTTATGAAATCACAACTGAAGGTAATCAATTCATATCACAAATATATTCATGGTTTTGAATCAACATCTAGCCAAAAGCAAAATTAGTTCCACATACTTGCAGTTAAACAGAAACAATTGAATTTAAACATTAAAAACCAAAGTAGAATACACCTAGAATGCTCCAGCAATCCAACATCTTGAATGGCTAGCACAACTCCAAGCAATTCTCATTCCTTGCAAAGATGTGGCACCAAGGTGTGGATGGTGAATAGATGGTCTAAGGTTTGCGGCAAGTTGTGTATGGGTGAGGTTTAGGTGTGGCAAGGGGTTTAGATAGGGTTAGAGAATGTGGAAGGGTGGTAGGGGATGGATAGGAAAAGAGATGGATGGAAGGGATGCAGGAATTGTGGAGAGAATGTGTAGAGAGAATGGTCTAGCGACTAAAGGGTGCAGATGGAATGGTTTATATAGGCTAAGGCATCATAAAAGAATAAAAAAGGTTTAAGAACTTAGCTATTTTGGTTCCACAATTTAATAGGTAAGAAAGAATCAGAAAATCAGAGAGAATAGGAATGTGGGATTTGGCAGAATTGTGTAGGAGAAAAAAGGAAGGTGTTTAAAGGTCAGAAAATAGGAAAGAGAAGGTCCTCCTTGTGCGGCAAGGCTAGGTACTAAAGGGGAATGTAGTTTTGGTCAGAAAATAGGCAAGGGACAAGGTCCTTGGGCGGCAAGAATTGAAACAAAACATGAATGTGTGTTTCCTTGCAGATTTAGGGTGACAAGAAAGGTTTAGTAGGTGCGGCATTGATTGGAGAACATTCTAGGACTTCTAGAAACATGTAATGAGGTGTCTAAACATGTTTTGGAAACCCATTGTATCTGGAACTTAGGTGGCTTAGGATTAGGAAAGTTCTAGGCCAAGAATAGAAACTTTCAAGAATGGAAACCTCTAAGAATAGAAACTTCCAACTTTAGAAACTTTGGCTTCCATTTATGAACTCTTTGTTCTTCATTTCATTTCTTCACTTCTTCACTCAATCCTAGGCTCCTTTGATCTTCAATTTCGTCCATTCACTTGGCTCCAAGCATGTGCAAACCATTTCAAGCCCAAAACTGCTCCAAAATGCACTTTCTTGCTTACTTTGCACTTTAGACCTACAAACACTCGAAAATAGCTTAAAATACTAAAATAACTAAGAACTAACAATCTAAATGCAAGGAAACAAGCTAACTAAGTGATGTAAATATGCTCCTATCACATGTCCTTCTTGAATGCTTCTACCATCCTTGGTTTGGTACTCATATAAATCAAGTCATCAACATAAAGACACACAATAAGAAAATCATGTGTACCTTCTTTCTTGAGATAAAGTGATGGCTCACTTGGACTTCTTACAAATCCACTTTGACGAAAATATTGATCAATTTTGCTATTCCATGCTCTTGGCGCTTGGTTTAAGTCGTCTAGTGCTTTCCGAATTCAACAAACTTTGTCTTCATTTTCCTTTTCAATATATCCTTGTGGCTGCTCTATGTAAACTTCTTCTTCAAGTTCTCCATTCAAAAATGCGGACTTGACATCCAATTGAAAAACTTGAATTTTCCATTGTGCTGCCCAAGCCAACACAATTCATATAGTTTCCATTCGTACAACTGAAGCAAATGTTTCATTGAAATCTACTCCAGGTTGTTGAGAGTAGCCTTTGGCAACCAATCGAGCCTTATACTTTTGGATTGAGCCATCTTCATTGTATTTTGTCTTGTAGATCCATTTAAGTCCAATGATGTCCTTTGATTTAGGTCGATCAACAAGTTCCCACGTAAAAAAATTCTTGATAACTCTAATTTCTTCTTCCATTGCGTCTTGCCAAAGTTTTTCTTTCACCGCTTCCTCAAAATTTTGAGGCTCCAAAGCACTCAAAGCATGATCACACGACTTATATATGTCCGCCAATGAATGTGTTCTTGTGTTTAGTCTAGGAGTTGAATCTAGTGAACTAGGATCAGATGTTCTTGCACTTGGAATTGGACTTCTTCCCCTTGAAATTGGACTTTGAGGTAGTAGAGTTTCTTCTACATTTGATGTTTCTGATTCCTTGAAAAATCTCGGTATTTCACCCATAAAAAATAACATCCCTAGAAATTACCAACTTATTAGTTCTTAGATCAATCAATCTATATGCCTTGGACTTGTCACTATAGCCCACAAAAATATATTTTTCACCCTTTTCATCAAACTTTTCTCTCTTTTGAGAAGGAACATGTGCGCTATGCAACCAAAGATCTTAAAGAAATCAACCTTTGGCTTAAACCCATGCCATGCTTCGAAAGGAGTCATGTCCTTGACAGACTTGGTAGGTGACTTGTTGAGAATAAACACTGAGGTATGAATTGCTTCAGCCCAAAACACAGTTGGCTGACCTTTTGCTTTTAATATGCTTCTTTCCATTTCAACAATGGTTCGATTCCTTCGTTCCGCAACACTATTTTGCTATGAAGTGTAGCTTGTCGTCAATTCTATTTTGATTCCATTGTTTTTGCAAAATTCTAAAAATTCATTTGATGTGAACTCTCCACCACGATCAGTTCTCAACATCTTTAGATTGTATCCACTTTGCTTCTCTCCATAGGCCTTAAATTGCTTGAAAAATGAGAAGGCTTCTAACTTTTGTTCTAGAAAATAAACCCACATCATCCTGATATAGTCATCAACAAAGAAAAGAAAGTATTTCTTGCCATTAAAAGATGGAGTTCGAGTCGGTCCCCATACATCTGCATGTACTAACTCAATAGGGGCTCTTGCTTTCCATGTTGATTGTGAAAATGGTAAGCAATGGAATTTTCCAAAAATACAATCTTCACATACTTCTTTCTTAAACTGAACGGAAGGAAGGCCAACCACCATATCTTTCTAGTGTAAGAGGTGTAGACTTCTTTGATTTAGATGTCCGTACCTCATATGCCACAATAGTGATTCTTCTACATTTTCAGCTTCCAAAACATAGTTATCTTTTGATGTCATGATTAACGGAAAGACTTTGTTTGCCGTCATTTTTATCTTAGCCACTACAGTGCTATTCTTTTTATCATAAATAACACAGTGGTCATCATCAAATTTAACAGAGAAGCCTTTTTGTAGGAGTTGTCCTACATTTAATAAATTTTGTGCCAAATTCGGAACATATAGCACATCATAGATTAGTTTTGGTGTACCTTCTCGAGTTTGAACAGAGATAATACCATTGCCTTCCACGTTGTGAAGCTTTCCATCTCCGAGCTTGACTTGTGAATTCACATTTTCTTCAAATTTGACAAAATTTTGTCTGTTTCCCTTCATGTGGTTACTGCATCCACTATCCACGTACCATATATCTTGTGGTTCTTGACGAGCATTGAGACATGTATAAAATAGTTGCTCTGGAGAATCATTATTTTCTATGAAATTGGCTTCATTATTTTTCTAATATCTGCAATCTCTTTTAGAATGGTTGGGTATTCTGCATCTGGTATACTTATACTGACAATCTGCACTTTTGTGCCCAGTCTTTTTACAAACATAACATTCAGGGACAAAGTTACCATTTTGGTTGTTTTGATGGCTGTGTCCTTACTGATTGTTGTTCTTATAGTTGCCTTTGTTGTAATTCTTCCGCCAATGAAATTTACTTTTTCTGTTTTGAGACTTTTGAGATTCTCCTTTTGTGAAGAAAACCTGAATGGATTCATTCTCCTTCATTAGTAAGTTATCAAACTCTCGCCACAAGGATTGGAATTTGATAGAGATCACTTTCTTTGAACCTTGGAACTCAATTTTGAGTATTTTCCAAGCATTCTTTGATGTAGTTGCAAAAAGTAATCTTGAAAAGAGATTTTTGCTTACTCGTTGTTGAATTAGGAATAAAGCCTTGGCATCTATTTTCCTATTTTCTTTAAGTGCTTGCTGCGATTCCGGTGTCCCTTTTCCCGTTGATGTTTTTTTCGGTTCCTCGTAACCATTTTCTACAAGATCCCAAAGTTCTTGAGAGATGAACAAGGTCTTCATTTGTAGGCTCATATTGATAATTCTCTCCATCGAAAATGGGCATTAAATTTTGAATATTTCCAATGGTTGAGGAATTTGAACTTGAAGCCATGATTAACACAGCGGAGGGATCGATTCGCTCTTATATACCAAATTTGTTGGTGGAAGATGGATATGAGAGAATATGGAAGAGAGTTTTAAACAGAAAACTGAAGTTTTATTGATAACTGACTTTATTGATTTCAAATTGATTACAACACTAGGCTATCTTATTGGCTATTTATAATAATATTCAGACCTTTTCATAACAGACATAACTCTTGGATTAGTTTCAAAAGTTGCAGACACAACCCTAGACTTCTAAAGAGATACAACTATTCCTAAACATAGCTCTTCTCAAGAGACACAACTCTACTTAAAAACTGATACAATTTATAGGGAGAAAATGCATTACATTTAACACCTATTGTCGTATCCATTAAGTTTCAGTTAAATTTTCCATTAAATGTACATGTGAGAACAATAGATCCCACTTATTTACTTACTAACCCTATAATAATAATAATAATAATAATAATAATAATAATTTCTTCTAAAAAGCATGAAGATGGAAAAAAAAATTCACAAATAAAATGAAAAACAAAAATAAAGAACGGGAAACTCCTAATAAAGAAGAGGGTTAAGAATTCAAATAGGGTCTCCAAGAGCTTATTTATGCTCATGTGATTTTTTTCATTTGCCGATTTTCGAGTAGTAAAGCTTCCAATTCTTCTTGTGGGTAATGAAGATGGTGGTGACCATATCATGGCAATCCATACTATTTAAGCAACCACTATGACCTTCTTCTCAATGTTGGCGGCTTGAGTTGTAAGGTGGAGTCCTTGGTTGTGCATTGGGTTTGGAGGTGATGGCCTTAAGAGGATGGTGGTGACCGCCACTTGATGGATGTCATGCTTCCATGACTTTCTATTGTTGTTGGAGACAAATTAAGCCTTAGTTAATTTGATAGCAAGTTAATTGGGGCTTAAACGGATGTAACATTTTCAATAAGTTGGGTACTTATTTGAAATATTTAAAAAAGTTGAGATCAATTTGGAATGACACTAAAAAAATTAGGAGTTTTTAAAGTACTTAATTACTTTTACCTAGACATGGCATTCGTGTCGTGTTTCCCGTGTTCGTGTCGTTTTCGTGTCATACCCGATATCTTAACGAGTCATATCGTGTAACATGATAGGAACATATTTATGTGACTTTATTAGTTTGTTTCCTTGCATTTACTTAATTAGTTTCATCTTATTAGAATGTTTTAAGCTATTTTTGTGTGTTTGTAGGTTCTGAATAACAAAGTTAGCAAAGAAGTGCATTTTGGTGCAATTTGGAGCTATTTTGGGGTGAAATGGATTGCATGCATGGGGAGCATAAAAAATGGATGGTTGTAATTCATTCTCACCAACAAAATGGATGGTAGTGATTCATTCTCACCAAAAAAAATGGATGGCAGTGATTCATTCTCAAAGCCTATAAATAGGCTTCTCCATCAAGGCCAAAAGACACCAATTCACACAACACTTCCATTCTACACTCCCTAAACTATCCTAGCCGCAACTCCCTTTTCTTTCTTCCAAAAATCTGGTTCTAACCTATCCTAGCCTTACCCCTCCCTACCCATCCTAAACACCACCATACATCCCCCTATCCATTCCTCCATACAATCAACCCTTCAACCCACAACCACTCCTTGTGTCGTAGCAAAGGGAAGGAAAGTGCTTGGACGTGCTTACCACTTAACGAGGATCGTTGGAGCATTTAGGTGTTTTCTTTCTTTTATTTTCAATGTATAAATCTATTTACCTTTGTTTTATGATTATGAGGAATTAACCCCCCCCCCCCCCTTTGCTAGGGGGGATTCAAAGCCATGATTACATTTGCATTATGAATTAATTACTTTTGGTTGTGATTTAATAATTTGTGATTTCAATTCGCTTAACTATTTGATTGATAACTTATTTATGTATGTTGATTAAGAGTGCACGCTTAGTTCTCATGCATAAGTTTGATGCTAAAATATAAGGGAATTTCACCTAATAGTTATGAACTTATATTCATGAGTAGTAAAGGTTGCTATCCATAATCGTGTTAAGTGAATTCTTGGCAAGAGTATCATGCTTTTCATAGTTACGAATGCCTCGTCAATACTTATAGTTCTCATGAATCTTAATGATCTTTAATTGTATCTCTATTGTGATTTTCACGTAAGGAACCTTTGAAGAATGTTTTGAATTGTTATATGCGCTTTCCCATTCAATTGATTAACTTAAGGAGAACTTGAAGGTTAAAAAAGTGTTATACGGTTAACCCGGGGTATTCAGTTTCATAAGTTATGGAAAGAACAACTAAAAATTGGTTTATATACAGAGTATCATGTGTGGAGGAGACCCCTCTAGCTAATCCATCATCCATTCAAACAACCATATTTTGTGCTTAAATCTGTCTAGTTTACAATTTGTTTGTTTTCAAGTTATTCTCATCAAGACCCAATCCCCCTTTTACAATTTGTGTCTTTTGATTTGAATCTACCTTATTTGATTTCTTTTGAGTTCTTTGAGTTAATTTAGTTTAGAGTTGGTTAATTTTCATAGCTTGAATCTTTTAAATTCATTCGCGAATCTGTCTTAGTTTATTTGTTAGTTTTATTTTGAGTTATTCTAGTTTAGTTGGAATTATTTGAATCTTGTTAAGTGTTTTGATTTTAGATTTGTGTTTTTAAAGTTTTATTTAGTGTTTCTAAGTTTATTTTATATAGATTAGCAATCCCTCCTAATCCTCGGTTTAGAACGATCCCTACTTGCATATATACTACAATTGTCAACAAGAGGGTTTAATTTGTGTGTTTGCATAATCATCGCACCATAACACCCATTAAAATAAACGGGTAAAATGACCCGACCCGAAATCGACCCGATAATATTAACAGGTAATATGACCCGACCCGTTACCCGTTAAGAAAAATATATTTTAAACCAATAAATAATCAAATGAAAAACATAATACTAAATAAACATATACATACCATATTATCACATTCAAAACATAAAAACACATTTGTCTTTCAAGTATTACATATTTACATACCCGAAATAAGAGCATAAAAAAAATAAAAATAAAACATTAGAACATTACAAAATATCAAATGTTCAAAAGATTTGCAAAATTAAAGGAGTTATGTTTCAAGGTTTGGAACGTTGCACATTTTCTTACAATCAAACTCTTCAATTTTCATCAATCACCATAGGAAATGGTATTGAAACTTTGGCTTGATATATTGTCTTCAAGAGTTATATTGATGAAATTTTCAATGAGGCTTTCTACATTAGCACTCTTTTCTCATTTATCAATGGCTATTGTTTAAGTAAAGTCTTTAATAGTTTTTTAATTAATGTAGAAGTGTGAAAAATATAGAAAAATATATATAAACACTCGTAATGACAAGCTTCACAACTTTCATGAAGGGCTTAACTTTGAAATGTGCCACTATAATCATATAAGTCATAGATCAAAATTTCACCGTCGATTGTTGTTTACATTTATGCTTCATTTTTCTCACCAAATTTTGTTTTTTTTTTTCAAATTTTCTTTTTTGAAAACATGAACTGTTAGAGAATACAGGAAGATGAACGATTCGGATAATTGTTATTATGTTCAGAGTTTTACTGTTAGTGAAAATATTGCTTGGTGTTTATAAAGTCTCTACAAACTATATAACATCGACTCATATTTCAATTAACCGTAAATATCGAAACATGATATCAAAAATCCGAACCGTTCAACTTCCTACATCCCCCAAAAGATCATGTTTTCAAAAAAGAAAATTTTAAAAATGAAATTCAATATAAAGAATAAAGCCCAAACGACAATTGACGTTTAATTACAAATTTAAGGTTTATGGATTATAGTGTCGGAGTTCGAAGTTGACTCCTTCATGAAAGTTGTAAAGTTTGTCACTACGAGTGATTGTATATATTTTTTTACATTTTTTACACTTCTACAATAATTATTATTAATTTTATTACTTTTACACTCAAAATAAGAAAACACTATTCATGACGGTTTGGAGGGTTTTAAAAATCTAAACAATAATCTAAGTGTAATCATTGTCTGCTCGTGGAGAATGATGAATCACGAGTGTTTATATATTCTTTCACATTTTTCATACTTGTAGGGATGTCTTATTGCCTATACTAATACTATACTAATTGATTTTAATTTTGGCCAATGACATGTTAAGTAAAATTTATCCTATTAATGATAATAAGAAACTCTCATAATAAAAATAAATAAATAAGTAAAACTTAATTTGTTTTAACTTATATAGAATAATAATACAAAAGAATATATTTAATATAGAATATACTAATATATACAATATGGCTATTGTATTTTATAATAATTTTTTTAGTAATTAAACTTTAAAATTATAATTTATTTTTCTTAACGGGTTGAAACAGGTTACCCACGTGTTACCCGCGTATATACCTGTTAAGAACCCGTTATTAACGTGTTCTTAACGGGTCGCCCGATAATGACCCGATTAGTTATTGTGTTGACCCGAAACCCGTTATTTTCGTGTCGCTTTCGTGTCGTGTAAGAAACTGCCAGGTCTACTTTTACCGTGCATATTTTGTTTTAGGAAATCAATGTGCAAATGGAATATTCAGAGGCCATGACTGAAGAATTCAAGATGTTATACATGCATGGACCACATTTTGAATCTCTGTGATTGGCATAATGTGCAAGGGTTGTCGAAATTTTGATGATGGAAAATTGAAATTAATTAGGTGGGAAGCATATGGACGAGTGGACTTTCACCGCTGTTGGCCTTTGATTGGCTTCAAGAGGCGCATTTACACTTTTATAGACATGCATGTGTTGGCTACAAATATCACCGAGCCTACGTGGCGCGCAGGCCGAGTAAATAGTAGACTAACTGAGTCCTTCAAATATGTGCGGGGCGTGCCAACTCGTCGGCCGGACTCGGCCAAGGAGTAAAATGTCTTGATGTGGTATGGATGCGCGCGGCCAACTTCTGTATCTTGCGATTGCGGCCGAGGAAGGAACGTGTCTCGGCCTTTAGGTTCTAGAGCCTGAAGACAAGGCTGCCAATTACAAAATTCACAAATTGTCGTCGTCCGATTCGGCCACGGTCACCGTATTGATGAAGGTGAGACCACGCCAAATCGATACTAGAGTATAGGGGCACAGGTACTCAAAGCTGATGAAGGTATTGACAACGAACGTGGTTCGGCCGTCTCGGTGCCGAATTCTGAAATCCTCTTGCAAGTACGTAATCGTAAAACGACTCGGCGTCGAGGCACCGAGCTTTGGTATCAGTAACACCTCACTTCGCCGGGCCGGCTGGTGAGATGACCTCTGTCGACGGGGATTCAAAAACCCTTCGTCGGCCGAGACTAGGATAAATAACCAATCGACCCCGTCGCAGTGCTGTCTATCCAAACTGAAGATGCTTCACGGACGGTTGGTTCTACTGCAACAGTGCTGTCTATCCAAACTGAAGATGTTTACCGGTTGCCTCCACAGTGCTGTCTATCCAAACTGAAGGTATAGAGGCGAAGAAGAAAATAAAATTCTCAAGGGTGTTGAGAGGTTTCGCGTAGAGCGAGAAATTGCACAAGGCAGATTTGTGTGTTGTGTTGTTGATCGATTGCACGTTGCCATTGCTTCTGTATTTATAGGATCTAAATCCTCTCTTGTTGGAACCAAGTCACGTGAAGAAGCCACTTGCTTTCTCTTTTTCTTATTTTAAGGCATGTTTTCTCTTTTCCTTGTTTTAGGGCATGTTTTTCACCTTAAATCAAGGAAAAGTTAGTGTCCTAGGCTTACCTAGCTAGTTCCTAGGGTTCCATGTAAATCTTCTTTTAGGCCGAGAAACTTCCCTCGGCCCAAACTGCTATTTTGGGCCCAAACATTGCCCCCTCGCTCCTGAGGTCGCTGGTTATGACCGAGCCCGGCCTTGAAGGAGCGGGAACGCCTCTAGCTCTATAACCGTTGATCTCGAGAACGATCGGTGCCTCTTGTCCTTCCTTGTCACGTGTGACACCCCATTGCTCAGTAACTCTATTGACAGCACGCGTGGCTACTGAACCGTTTTCCACTATTGCTCGCCGCCACACACAATCGTGCATCGTAATGTACGCAGGACGTTTGGACTTTTCACCTGGATCCCTTTAAATATTCGGAAAAATTGGCGCTCTTCCCGATTGATTTTATCTGAATTTGAAAATCAAACGTCCCATCTTCCCACCAAAACACCTATAAGTACCCAGATTACTCCTTACTGGCACTCCTATACTTCCGAAAGTTTCCAGCCTCCTTGCTTACCCAACTTTCTCCATCTGCACAACCCAGAAAATTTTCTTGGAAAACCCGAAACCCTCTTCAATGGCTTCCTTTATTTCCAAACTAAGTGCCGAATGCGAAAAAGGCAAACTTGACAAATCTGATGTCAAGCCTGTGCGCTTTGCCACTGATTTGAGCGTGCCTCATCAAATCCTTGGACCGCTTTTCAGGGATCCCGTCCCTGCATCCGTCATCGGCTTGTGCAAGGATCACTGCCTTGCCCCTCTGCTCTCTGGAATTGACTGGTCCAAATGGGACTCGGCCAAACCCCAAGGTTCCTGGCCCTCGACCCCAGTGACCTGGACCAGCTGGGTAGAACGGATGTCCGGCCTTTTTGGTGCCCAATGGAAGGTTCTGGGTATTTATGATGCAATCTGGCTTTCCACTATGGAAATCGCCATGGATAAGGAGTTGCTGATGGCGGCTCTCAGCTTCTGGTGCTCGGCCACCAACACCATGGTTCTTCCTTTCGGCCCGGCCGGCCCTACCGTCCTCGACGTTTCGGCCATTTTGGGGACTCCCCCCTCTGGCGCCTCTATCGACGCCACACTTGCCGCGCATCCGGGGAGGCTAGATATGAAAGCCTTGTTTGAAACTCGAGCCGCCGAATCTCTGAAAGCGGAGGATAAGGAAGTCTCCAAGGAAGAGGTTCAGAAGCGGTTCAAGAACTTTTTTAACTACAATACCCTTTACTTCCACTTTGCCGGTCACGGGCAAGACGTGGCTAGGAAAGGAGAACATGAGGCTTTCCTCTTCTACTGGTACAACAAATTTATTTGTTGTACCAGGTCGAACAAGTGCTTGGTCGAGAACATGCCGGTGGCCGAGGCCCTGGCGAGTGGTCACGTCCTGGCCCTTAGTCCGGCCATACTCGCCAACCTTTTCCGTTGCTTGGCTGAGACAACTGCAGCCAAGATCGATCCCCAACAGAGTGGGCCTCTCTGGCTTTTCCAGCTCTGGCTGCAAGTCTACTTCGCCGTGCTTCGGCCTGATCTGACATCATTCCTTCCCACCGAAACGCTCGGCGCTCAGCTGGTCTCTTTGCCAGTACCGCCGCACCGGGCCGAGGAAATCTTCACTTTCTTCTAAAGCCTGAGTACTCTGTCAGACGACGAATTTTTAATTTGTCGTCGTCGAGCCTACCCAAGGTCGATCTGTCTCCCATCTACAGCATGGGACGCAGAAGCAGACCTCATCCTTCGTCGACATTGGGGTTCGTTCATGTTGTCGCGAGATCTTCCTCTCGGCTGTGATGCCCGTCGGGCAAGCTGGGAAGTCTACCATCCCAACTTTACAGCCCGGCAACTTCGGTATGTTCAAGGCGCTCCGGTGCCTCTTCTTTCCTCCCGCTCTCATCTCGACCGATGACGTCTTTCCAGTTTTCTTGAGAAGGATTTCAAATCCGCCGAGAAAGACTTTTTGGGGACAGACCCCAAAAATCTGTTCTTGCCATCAAAAACGTGACTCAAGGTATGTTTCAAACTTTCTCTTTACAACACAGCTCTATCTAGGGTCGTCTGATTTTGTGTTGGTTGTCTACTCTAGGCGGTCGTGCTTCCAATCCCTCCGAAGTGGCCACGGCCACTGTGGCGAAGAAGAAGAAGGCCATCCTTGTCCCCAAAACAACCACGGCCGTCGCAGCTAAACCTGCGACGAAACGGCTGCACAAAGAGGCCGAGGAAGCTGACAAATCTCCCCGTTCTCCAAAACGTCAAAAGAAAATAGCCACTCAACGAGAACGGGAGGCTTCCGTCGCTCCTGGCCAGGTAGTGAGGCGGCCATCTCAAGCTTCGCCGGGAATCAAGATTGGTCATGTCCGGCCGTCATCCGTGGCTAATCCTCCCCCCAAGGTTGTGCCGGAGCCTGCTCTGCGGGTCACGTCCCCCATATTTCGAGGGACTCCGGATGCCCCTGTTTTGGAAGCGGTCCCCTTGGCCGTTAA
Organism: Crataegus laevigata; assembly: GCA_963580275.1. Classification (NCBI taxonomy): domain Eukaryota; kingdom Viridiplantae; phylum Streptophyta; class Magnoliopsida; order Rosales; family Rosaceae; genus Crataegus; species Crataegus laevigata. The sequence continues at coordinate 20,316,570 of OY756941.1, read as the reverse complement.
ATCTCCCCCAAAGTATCCAAAAACACCACAGGTCATCTTGGAGAGTGAAGAGGTTTGTATATACTTCTTTCTTCCTCTGATTAATCTTTCAATCTTAGTCCTCATCGATTATCTCCTTCTCAGGATGATGATAAAGCTCTTTTTTCAAGCCGTTCTCGGCCTTCTTCCTCACATCCCATCTTGGTGGCCGAAAACCTTCTGGCCAGTTCTGCTGCAACCGACCAAGGGGAAACGGCCGTTGCCGATCCTGAGACGCCGGCTGCTTCGACTTTTTCCCCACAGTATGTGGATTCGGCCACCCTTACTCCTGGAGCTACCTCGACCACCGTAAGTCTTTTTAACCCCTCAGTTTCTTGCTTTTTTGAACATTTTACTTATGTTTTGTGTGTAGCCCGCCTGGCAGGTCGAACTCGACGCCTTATTCTATTCCACCTCCGGTGGGGCTGGTTCCTCTGCTTCAGCGGCCACGGCTACCACTGCATCAATCGATCCTTTTGTCTTCACTCGGCTGCAAGATCTCCTTTCCCTATTGGCCTTGGAGGTCCTTCAATGCAACGGGCTCGACGAGATTGGGGAAAGTCTAAACGCCTTCGCTTCTGAAGGTCATTTGGATAATGTCACCATTACCCAACTGTCTTCAATTTTGGAGAAGACTCGCGATTTTTTCCCAATTTTTGAGAGAGCCCTTCAATCTGCTGTTGCTCTGAGGGCTGCTGAAGCTGCTCAGGAGGCCGCCCAACCGAAGCTAGAAAACATAAAGGAAAAGAGGTTGGAGTTGGCAAACCTTGATGACCAGATAGCAGCGCTTCAACGCCGGAGGTCCGATGTCGTCTCAGCACTTGAAGCGACGTTCGAGGCGAACAAAGCCGAACTGACTGGACTTGCAGCTCGCGAAAATGAGGTCGGAAAAAAGGGTGCGACAGGCCGAAATCACACTTGGGGAATCCAGGTGGCTAGAACTAAAGGCGGCTCTTGAAGTTTATCTCCCTTTGTCACCTTAGGATTGTAACTTTTGTTTTGAATAAAAAAACCTCATTCCTGCATTTCCCAATTTGTTGGATAGTATTTCTTCAAGAATTTCCCATTAATCGGCAATTTATGAACTAAACCGGTACGATCCTTCAAATAATATGCCCCCTTGCCGAGGACTTTATGGACCACAAACGGTACTTCCCAATTCGGCGACCATTTGCCGAACCTTGGGTCCTTTAGTCCAACTGGTAAAACCGTCTGCCAAACCAAATCTCCTTCGCCGAACGTTTTTTGTTTAACTCGCTGATTGTACGCTCGTTCGGCGATTTTCTTTTGCGCTACTAATAAATTGTAAGCATCAAGACGGACACCTTCCAGATCTTCCAACTCCTGTCTCATGGCTTGGCTATATTCATCACTGAACAGACTATTGTTCTCTATCATTCGTAGTGAATTGACACTTAACTCGACTGGTAACATGGCATCATGCCCATAGGTCAACGCATACGGCGTCGTTCCCGTGGCTGCTCTTGGTGACGTTCGGTAGGCCCACAGCGCTTCATGTAACTTTAAATGCCACATACCCGGCTGTTCCCTCACCATTTTTTCAAGAATCCCTATCAAAACTTTATTACTTGCTTCGGCCTGCCCATTGGCTTGTGGGTAATACGGTGAAGATTGCTCGAGCCGAATTTTGAGGTTCATTGTGTATTCCTTGAATCGGCCAGATGTGAAGATCGTGCCGTTCTCTGTTATGATTGTTTCTGGCACACCGAATCGAGTCACTATATGTTCTTCGACAAAATCACACAATTCTTTCGATGTCAATCCGGCGTATGATTTTGCTTCCACCCATTTGGTAAAGTAATCCGTTTCTACGAGTATCCAAGCGTGCCTTGCCGAGCCAGATGATGGTGTAATTTTGCCGATGACATCCATGGCCCATCCCCGAAACGGCCATGGTTTGGTGACCGAATGCAACAATTCGGCCGGGGCCCTCTGTATAGGGCCGTGAATCTGACACTGTACGCATCCCCGTGCGTACTCAATGCAGTCTTTTAAGATATTCGGCCAAAAATACCCGTGTCGGCGAAGCAACCAACGCATCTTTCAGCCGGATTGATGGGTTCCACATATTCCTTCATGGACTTCGGCCATTGCTTGTGCGACCTCTTTGGGGCCGAGACACAACAACAATAAGCCGTCCTCGCTCTTCCTATATAGAACGTTTTGGTACGACACATAGTTCGTGGCATGAACCTTCGTCTTACGTTCGTGTTTTCCATCAGGATTATCAAGGTATCGCATGATTGCGCCTCTCCAATCATCTGGTAATGCTTCAACCGCGCAGATTTCGACGGGGTCTTCTCGCTCCAGTAGCGATGGCAATGACATTACTCGTGTTCGGATCACACGATCCTGGCTAATAACTTGTTGGTTAACCAGGGCCGGGTATGAGCGTTGTACGACTGGTATCGCCCGACCTCGTTTGCCCCCCATGAGTTGCGCGCCGGAGGCGATTTGGGCCAATTCATCTGCGTCGACATTATGGACCCGGGGGACGTGCTCGAATGTGATACGGTCAAAAGACTCGGCCAAATAGCTAGCGACCATGTGATAAGGAGCTAGAGTGCAACTCATGCAACAAAAAATACCATTGAGCTGGTTAATCACAAGCTCAGAGTCGCCGAAAACCAATACGCGGGGTGCTCGCAAGTCATGAAGGATGCCGAGGCCAATGACAAAAGCTTCATATTCGGCTTGATTATTGGTGCAGTCAAAGTCAAGTTTGAAAGAAAAATACCATCGACGGTGCTCGGGAGACTGAATGACGATGCCTACGCCGGCCGAACAGGAAGTGCTGGAGCCATCGAAATACATTATCCAGAAATTGTCCCGCGTTTCCACCATGCCGATTTCGAGATCATTGCCCCCGAAGTCGTATGGAGACGGATGTTGGGCCAGGAAATCAGCTAAGGCTTGGCCTTTGACGGCCTTCTGAGGAACATATTGTAGATTGAACTCGGATAGTACCATGGTCCATTTCCCGATCCGTCATTTGACGATTGGCCGAGTGAGCATGTAACGGATGACATCAGTCTGGGCAATGACTTGAGTGACGGATGGGAGCATGTAATGCCGAAGCTTGGAGGCGGCAAAGAACAACGCTAAACAGAGCTTCTCGACAGCTGTGTAATTGATCTCGGGAGTATTGAGGTGGCGGCTAAGGTAGAAAATAGCTTGTTCGCGGCCGGCATCGTTGTCTTGTGCTAGAAGGCAGCCGATGGATTCTTCGGCCGCAGATATGTACAACTTAAGAGGTTTGCCACGGCGGGGCGGACCAAGGACAGGCGGGGTAGTTAATGCTACCTTGATTTGGGTGAAGGCGTCGTCGTGCTCGGAGCCCCACGCAAACTCGTCGTGGTCCTTGAGTTTTAGCAAAGCGGAGAAAGCTCGCATTTTCCCTGCCGAATTGGCAATAAACCGGCGGAGAAAATTGACCTGACCGAGCAGCGACTGTAATTGTTTCTTAGTCCTGGGGGCCGGCGCATTGATAATTGCGCGGGCCTTGTTTTCGTCAATCTCAATGCCGCGGTGATGGACCAGGAATCCCAAGAAATTTCCTGCCGAGACGCCGAAAGCACACTTGGCGGGGTTCATTTTGAGGTTGTGTCGGCGCATGCGTAAGAAGGTTTGGCGAATGTCCTCTAAGTGTGTCTGCCGACGTTTGGACTTGACCACAACATCATCAATGTATACTTCGACTGTTGTACCGATGAGGTCATGAAAGATGGTATTCATGGCTCGCTGGTATGTGGCGCCGGCATTCTTGAGACCAAATGGCATAAAGACCCACTCATACGTGCCGAGTGCCCCTGGGCATCGAAAAGCAGTTTTGTGGACATCGGCCTCGGCGATAAAAATTTGATTATAGCCGGCATGTCCGTCCATAAATGAAAAAATGGCATGGCTGGCGGCCGCATCAATTAAGAGGTCTGACATTGGCATAGTGTACTCATCCTTGGGGGTTGCCAAATTTAAATTCCGGAAATCGATGCAAATGCGGAGAGCGCCGTTCTTCTTGAGGACAGGAACTATGTTTGCCAACCATTCGACATATCTGGCTGTCCGAATGAACCTGGCATTCAAAAGGCGAACAATTTCGTCTTTTATGCCAAGCTGAACTTCGGTCGAGAACCGTCGAGGGGGTTGACGAAACGGTTTGCAGCCGGGCTTAATGCGTAACTCGTGCTCAACGAGCGTTCGGTCTAAACCAGGCATCTCGTGATAACTCCAAGCAAAACAATCCTTGAATTCATTCAATAAATCACGCAGCTCGGCTTTTATGGGTTGGGGCAACAAAGCGCTGATGAATAAAGGCCGTGGTTCTTCGGCCGTCCCAACATTGATTTCTTCCAAAGGGTCCTTAACCTGAGGCCGATGGTCTTCGAGTTCGGCCGGTGCAGGCGGGACCTTATCTAGAGACACCACCGGGCCATTGTCTCCCTCTGCGAGAAACTCGACTAAATTAACGCCGGAGTGTGGTTGGTTGGAAACTGTATACCAATGGGCCAGCAGTCGTTCCATGGTTAAAGAGACTGCGGCCTGGCGTCGGTCGTGGCTGTCGTCAATCATCAATAGTAGGGAGGAAAGTGGCCAATCCGAGTCTCGCCGAGTCCTGGTGAATAGTCTCGGCGGCTACTTCGATAGCCTTTTGTACGGAAATCTTCGTCGGCCGGCCCTCCTCATTGAAACCGTGAAGGGTGATGTAGCCGACGTGATCATCATAGTAACGAGCTTGAATCATGTTGGCCTCAAACGGCTGGGTATCGGCCGGGTGGACGATGACCGACTTGCCATCCCAAAAGACGAGGACTTGGTAGAGGGAAGATGGAATACAGCCAGTCTGATGGATCCAATCACGACCAAGGAGAGCGTTATACTCAGTCTTCGAATCAACAATGAAAAATGCAGTCATGTGGTTGCGACCGGCTACGGTTACGTCTAGAGGCAATACCCCCTTGGTTTGGGACCGGTCACCCACGAAACTGCTCAAAGTGATTCCTGATGGAATGAGTTCATCGTGTGACCGTCCCAAAGCGCGCATAACGGATACGGGCATGATATTGATCGTTGCCCCACAATCGACGAACACCTTAGAAACTGGGTAGCCCTCAATATAAGCCGTGACATACAAAGGCTTTAGATGTTGTAGATTGGTAGTGGGGGATCGGGGAAACAACTCAGCGAAAACTGCCGCTAGTGTGTCGATTTGGCTGTTCGTTCCTTCCTTCGACCTGTGTCGCTTCTTCGGCCACGACATCGCCGTCCAGGAATGATAGTTGGGGAGCCGTTGTTTGAAACTCGGCGGGTAAGACGTGGACCATGCTGATTTCCATGTTGTCCAGGATAGAAGGGCCTAGTAAGTCGTAATCCTCTGTGCAATGAGCATCAGCCGAAGCTGCCTGCTCTGGAGCAGTCTCGGTGAAGGCGTCCGTCGTTTCATCGGCGATTGGTAGTTCGTTGTTTAGGGTCGCCTTGACTTGGATGTCACCCTTGAGCACACTGGGGACAAGGGCAGTTGTGGATTGACGGCTTTGCTCGTGATACGCAATTAAAGCGTTCCTTGTGTCCAGATACGCGTCGAGGAGCCTTACCTGTTCATGTTCATCAGCCGTGAGGCCGAAGAGCGCCACTGCTGAGAAGACTTCGAAATGACACCTTAAAATTCGAAGATCGTCGAAGGAAAAGGGGAGCTCGGCGAGTAGTAGATCTGTGTATGGGTCTACCTCAAAACCAAGCACCTAAGCCTCCCGTATGTGTTGGAATCTTGCCTTGATGGCCGGGTCCGTAGTCTTTTGAATGATCTGCTCGGCATATGGAGAAGTCAAGGCTAAGTCGAGGACTTGCTGACATTCTTTTGGTAGGCCGTATAAGTCATTGGCAGAGTGCGTCTTATGGAATTCCAACATATACTGCAGGGCTTCGCCAACAAAGGGATGATGGAGATTCCGCCGTATCTGGATCAGTGGTTCGGACGTCGGTGTTGGATGAGGATTTGTATCCGACTCTTGTTGAAGTTTCTCGAACCGAGCCTTCATTTCTCCTGATCGGAGCAGGATCTTGATCCGTTTGTCGGACCCTTCGAAGGCCGTCTCGATGTCAGGGGCCGTAGCCTGCTTCCCTTCGAGTAACTCGGTCATGATTGCCGGGAGTGGACGCTCATCTCTAAGGTTTGTACCCTTAGGTTGCCATTTGGGAATCGATGAACTTTGAGTTGCCTGTCGGCGAGCCATGCAATCTATCCTCTGGCGACGACGCTTCTGAGATTTGGACAGGGCGGTGTAAACGCCGGTTGGTGAATGGTACGCGTACCAGCGCTGGTCGCGTGTCTCCGGTGGTTTGAATGTTTTTGGCTTAGCTACCGAACCGGAACCGCTAGAACCTTGTGCGTAGTAATCCTCATTGTAGAACGGGGTATCGAAGTCAAGTCGTCGCCTGGCCGAAGATGATCCCCCGGCCTGCATTTGGGGTCCAAGTCTATTGAACACTTTATGTCGCTGACCCAAACCGAGTGCTTTTGGCGGGGTTGGGACACTCACGGGCGTTGATCGAGGTTCTGCCCTGTTCGGCCGTAGTTGGTATGGCGTCGTTACCTGGGATTGCTGGGCCTGTGGCTCGGTTACGACCACTTGCACTTTGCAACGATTACACAATATCTTTGGTTCCTCAGGTTCCTCTTTACTAGCTCCTGCCTTGGCTTAGACAATTGCGGGCCCTGTCACTTCCGTAGAGGAGTTATTACAAGCTAGGTCGATCTTAAGCCGTGGCTGGGAGTTCTGCTTCGGAATATGTTGTACTAACTCGGCCTTTCCTTTGCCCTCGTTCCCTGGTAAATGGGCGTTTACCATGCCAACCGTTGCCGCAGGGAACGGATTAGCGTCGACAATCATCTGTTTTTCTGGAAATTTTAATTTGCCTTTGTCGATCCATCCCTGAATAGTATCACGGAATACTACACAATTATTGGTCGTATGCTTACTTGAATTGTGGTACTTGCAATAGACTTTATCTTTTAGCTCTTCGGCCTTTGGGATGTTGTGTCCCGGCCGAAGCTTAATGATCTTTGCCGATAACAACTGATCGAAAATAGCGTCGGCTTTGGTGATGTCAAAAGTGTAAACTTTGGATGTTTTGGCCGTTGTGTCTTCCGGGGCTAAGCGAGGTTTGGCATCTTTAGTATGAGCCAGAGCTTTACAGATGTACGGCTTATCGATGATGATTTCAGCCGCATCTATACTAGCATATTGAGTGTCGTCTCCTTCGGTCTCGGCATAATTGACCGAAGGATTCTTGTATATGGTCCATCTGGCTGAAGATGCTGATACCTTTTCTTCTCGGAGTAAGTACTCGTATTGTTCCACATGTTGGGCTAATTCGTACATATCGCGGAAGTTCGCCCCTAGGAACTTCTTCTTATATTCCAAGTCGAGGCCATTAAGAGCAATTCTGACGAACTCCACTTCTGGAAGAGGTACTCGGCACCAATTTCGAGCCGACTTAAACCTTGTTAGGTACTCCATAGGTGACTCGTCAGATGCTTGAGTCATCCTAGCCAGTGAGGACACCGACATCTCCATTCCTGGTCGATAGAACTGCTCATGAAACTTTTCGACCAACTCCTCCCAATTTTGGATCGAATTTGAGGGAAGGTTGATGTACCACGCGAACGCTGGCCCGGTCAATGAGAAGTTGAACAACCGTAATTTATAATAATCACTGTTGGCATCTCCACATTGCGCGGTGAAGCGTGCCACGTGTTCCAAAGAAGACAATGATGACTCCCTTGCGAATAGACTGAAGTCCGGAATCTTAAAACCTTTTGGGTACTCGAAATGCTCCACAAACTCCGGGTATGGATGGATGAACTTGGGGAACTTCGGCCCTTTCTTCAAGGCCGGGTCGATCATTCGCTGGATTTCTGCAGCATTCACGGCGGGTATGCTGGGGCCACAGTCAGTTGTTGAACTGGTTGATCCGCTCTTCTTTTCTAGATCCAGTGTTCTAGACCGAGTAGGTCCGACCTCGGCTGCTGACGCAGTTGCTATATTATTTTTGGGCCAAGATGGTCTCGGTCGTTCGGTCGGCCCCAGGTTTGGTGTGATGTGCACCAAGTATTCGTACAACTTGGTCTGCATGGCACTTTGTTGTCGTACTTCGTCTAGTACCGACTGTACGTCTCGGCCAACGGTTTGTTCGAATTTCCGAGCCTGTTCTTCCAATCGCCTCTTGAAAAATGACCGGGACGGTGGGTCCGTAGCATCGCCCCCATCCTCATCACAATCTTCCACAGTCCCTTCGACCAGATTGTCTTTTGTAACCTTCGTGAGAACTCTAGTGTGATGAGGTGGCTCACCGAGAATGACTTCTCTCTCTCGGAGTGAGCTAGGTGTTGCGGCGTCGTGGACTTCCGCCTGTGACGAGCTTTCGGAACCTGTCTTGCGGATTACCGGAGTGGTGTTAGATTTTCCCATCCCTATTCTCTTCTTGAGCGATCGAGTCTCGACGGGCATGAACTTTGTAGTTTTAGCACTGGGTCCCACTGGGCGTGCCAAAATGTTGGCTACAAATATCAACGAGCCTACGTGGCGCGCAGGCCGAGTAAATAGTAGACTAACTGAGTCCTTCAAATATGTGCGGGGCGTGCCAACTCGTCGGCCGGGCTCGGCCAAGGAGTAAAATGTCTTGATGTGGTATGGATGCGCGCGGCCAACTTCTGTATCTTGCGATTGCGGCCGAGGAAGGAACATGTCTCGGCCTTTAGGTTCTAGAGCCTGAAGACAAGGCTGCCAATTACAAAATTCACAAATTGTCGTCGTCCGATTCGGCCACGGTCACCGTATTGATGAAGGTGAGACCACGCCAAATCGATACTAGAGTATAGGGGCACATGTACTCAAAGCTGATGAAGGTCTTGACAACGAACGTGGTTCGGCCGTCTCGGTGCCGAATTCTGAAATCCTCTTGCAAGTACGTAATCGTAAAACGACTCGGCGTCGAGGCACCGAGCTTTGGTATCAGTAACACCTCACTTCATCGGGCCGGCTGGTGAGATGACCTCTGTCGATGGAGATTCAAAAACCCTTCGTCGGCCGAGACTAGGATAAATAACCAATCGACCCCGTCGCAGTGCTGTCTATCCAAACTGAAGATGCTTCACGGACGGTTGGTTCTACGGCAACAGTGCTGTCTATCCAAACTGAAGATGTTTACCGGTTGCCTCCACAGTGCTGTCTATCCAAACTGAAGGTATAGAGGCGAAGAAGAAAATAAAATTCTCAAGGGTGTTGAGAGGTTTCGCGTAGAGCGAGAAATTGCACAAGGCAGATTTGTGTGTTGTCTTGTTGATCGATTGCACGTTGCCATTGCTTCTGTATTTATAGGATCTAAATCCTCTCGTGTTGGAACCAAGTCACGTGAAGAAGCCACTTGCTTTCTCTTTTTCTTATTTTAAGGCATGTTTTCTCTTTTTCTTGTTTTAGGGCATGTTTTTCACCTTAAATCAAGGAAAAGTTAGTGTCCTAGGCTTACCTAGCTAGTTCCTAGGGTTCCATGTAAATCTTCTTTTAGGCCGAGAAACTTCCCTCGGCCCAAACTGCTATTTTGGGCCCAAACAGCATGTATACTAAAATTGTGAAGAAAAGTGTATACGTGTATATATATAATATAAATGTATTGAACAAACAATTTCATGTAATCTAGTGATTCCAAAATAATCAGGCATACGCTTGCGAGCGTAGTGTTACAAGTTCATTAGAGTGTAGCAAACATGGGAATTCTCAGTCAATATGTATATCGTATGATAGTATAGAAGTAGTATAAAATATGAAAATTCTTGACAATATGTATATCGTAGTACACCGTAAGAGAATTCTTGACATAAAGCTCAATATAGCGCTTAGTGTTTATACATGCAAGTCTTAAACGTCAAAATCAGAGGAATAATCTTAGGAGACGAGTTCGGTTGATGTAACTCTGCTCTCTTATAGCTAGAAATGCTTTCTTACTTAGCCTAATTCTCTTACCCCATCTAATGAGTCAATTTCTTTTTGGCTGTATAATGTAGGAGGCATATTTTCGATATAGAAAAAAGAAACAGTTGATTACTCGGAGTCTCGGATTGGTTCTATCGGTTCTCGCCTTCAACTCAAAACGATTTGTGAGTTTGGTTGAAGTGCTTATCGATTGGACGGGACGCGGAGTGTAACATATCTGAGTTTGGTAGAGAGGGCCATAGTCTTTGTCACCTTGACGTGGCAATAGAAAATAACGTATGAAAATCTACATGATTAATGTCTAGTGACATGTTGGTGGATGGCATGTCAGCACTCATATAGCTAATTTTGATGGTTGTGGTTAGTCATCCAAAACTGACAATCCAACCCACTTCCTTCTTTGTAGACTTCTTGTTACGAGTGGAAAAAAATTCTTAGAATTCCCAACCGTACAAAAATGTCGCAAATTGTTCGGTACTTGAAACTGAACCGATCTCGAAAAGTTTAGTACGAGATTAAGAATCCCAATTATGAACCAAACCGGAACATATTTTATAATACTATATTTAACTTTTAAGTTAAATTCAAGAATTATGTGGACCATTGAATTTGGTTGAGATTATTCATTCATTACCCTAACTCTCTGTGCTCACTTGAGTCACCTCACTGTCACAGTCACACTCTCTCTCTTGTCTCGTCTCGACTCGACTCGACTCTACTCGATTCGTCCTCCGCCACCCGAAATTGAGCTGTGCTTCACAGCCACTCCAATGGCTTCCCTCACTGTCCTCTGTCCTAGCGCGTGCTCTGCCCCCAGTACCTGCCTCAACTCCTCCGCCCAGTCGTCGCAGCTACAACAACACCTACTCTCATCCAACAATTGCCTCAATCGCTACTCCATTCCATCTCTGCAGATTTCTGGCCTTCAGGTTTGATTAATTCCGCATACCGTTACTTTATAAGCTTTATTTGTATAAATTTTATTGCTTTTTGTGTTTTCATGCTTTAGTTTGTACTTTGTTCAAATGAGTATTCTTCGTATATGTTGTATATCTTCATTCTGAAGCTTCTTTAATTGCAGGTCATGCATGGTTGGAGAAGGGAAAATATTAAAGGTTTTTGCATGTGTCGCTGCATCTCTGAATAAATGAGACATTTGAGAGTGGATTCAATTGGAACTTCAATACAACTGTTGGGTCACTCACCTTCCAATATTTCTTCTATAAATCTGATTTCAAATATCAATATATGTATGAAATCCTAATTCTCAAACATAATAACAATTGTATGGTACATGACCATTGTTAGGAGAATTAATAATATTGTGAAAAATTGCCAGTTAATAGTACAATCTAGTGGTATTCCTCTTTCCTTGTAAGTGAGAGGCATTAGATTCGATTCTTGTCAAAGACAAATTTGAACCATATTATTTTTAGCCTATTGTGAGACTAAGTCTATCCATCTTTCCCTTAGTGTAGATAATATAGTTTATTAAAAAATATTGTAAAAAATTGTGGATCACCCTTAGACCTGGCATTCGTGTCGTGTTTTTCATGTTCATGTCGATTTCGTGTTATACCCGATATCTTAACGGGTCGTGTCGTGTAACACCCGTTAAAATAAATGGGTAAATTGACCCGATAATATTAACAGGTAATATGAACCGACCCGTTACCCGTTAAGAAAAATATATTTTAAACTAATAAATAATCAAATGAAAAACATAATACTAAATAAGTATATACATACCATATTATCACATTCAAAACATAAAAACACATTTGTCTTTTAAGTATTACATATATACATACCCAAAATAAGAGCATAATTATAAATAAATAAAATAAACTAAAACATTACAAAATATCAAATGTTAAAAAGATTTGTAAAATTAAATGAGTTATGTTTCAAGGTTTGGAACCTTGCACATTTTCTTACAATCAAACTCTTCAATTTTCATCAATCACTATGGGTAACAGTATTGGAACTTTGGCTTTATATATTGTCTTCAAGAGTTATATTGATGATATTTTTAGTGAGGCCTTCTACATTAGCACTCTCTTCTCATTTATCTTATGACTATTGTTTAAGTAAAGTCTTTAATAGTTTTTTAATAGTGTGAAAAATATAGAAAAAATATATAAACGCTCGTAATGACAAGTTTTACAACTTTCGTGAATAGCTTAACTTTGAAATGTGCCACTATAATCATATAAGTCATAAATCAAAATTTAACGATTGTTATTTACATTTATGTTTTATTTTTCTCACCAATTTTTTTTTTTTTTTAGATTTTCTTTTTTTAGATTTTCTTTTTTGAAAACATGATCTATTAGAGGATACAGGAAGATGAACGGTTCGGATAGTTGATATTATGTTCAGAGTTTTACCGTTAGTGAAAATATTACTTGGTGTCTATAAAAGTCTACAAACTATATAACATTGACTTATATTTCAATTAACTATAAATATCGGGACGTGATATCAAAGATCCTAACCGTTCATCTTCCTATATCCCCCATAAGATTATATTTTCAAAAAAGAAAATTTAAAAAATGAAATTCAATATAAAGAATAAAGGCTAAACAACAATCGACAGTTAAATACAAATTTAAGGTTTATGGATTATAGTGTCAGATTTCGAAGTCCCTTCACGAAAGTTGTAAAGCTTGTCACTACTAGTAATTATATATATATATATATATATATATATATATTATGTTTCTGACACTTGTACAATAATTATTATTAATTTTACTACTTTTACACTCAAATAAAAATTACTATTCATGACGGTTTGGAGGGTTTTAAAAATCTAAACGATAATGTAAGGGTAACCATTATCTACTCGTGGAGGAATGATGAATCACAAGTGTTTATATATTCTTTCACATTTTTCATATTTGTAGGGATGTCTTATTGTCTATACTAATACTATACTAGTTGATTTTAATTTTGGACAACAACATGTTAAGTAAAATTTATCATATTTATGATAATAAGAAACTCTCATAATAAAAATAAATAAATGAATAAAACTTAATTTTTTAAATTTATATAGAATAATAGTACAAAAATATATATTTAATATAGAATATATCAATATATACAATATGGCTATTGCATTTTATAATAAATTTTTTAGTAATTAAACTTTAAAATTATAATTTATTTTTCTTAACGGGTCGAAACGGGTTACCCACTTGTCACCCGCGTGTATACCCGTTAAGAACCCGTTATTAACGGGTTCTTAACGGGTCATCCGATAATGACCCGATTAGTTATTGTGTTGACCCAAAACCCGTTATTTTCGTGTCGTTTTCGTGTCGTGTAAGAAATTGCCGGGTCTAATCACCCTAGTGGTTAGGCCTTTTTCCTCTTAAACTCACTATCTCAAGGCCCTCCCCCTTCCTCTTACTATAAATTAGTGTAGAATATAGCTTGTATTAAAAGAATAACATTGTGAAAATTGAACCATTTATAACATATCTAGATTCTCGATTTTGAATAAGAAGAAGGAGAATTTTAATTTAAAAATAGGAAGTAATAATATAAAGACTAACTACATTCATAATGTTTAGAGTGAAACATAAAATGAGTCAAGAAGGTTCAATTTTTCTCATATTGCACCATAAAGTTTTGAAGTCGTATCAATTTATATGTCTTTAATCTAATTGATTGTCTGATCATGCGTAACAATGTGTTCCTATTTATGAGTTGACGTGATAGCTAAGCTTGCACAACATCGAGAAAAACTAATTATCATGGAGTTCCAACTTCTTCTCAACCAATGCTTCATATTTCAAAACAACAAAGAACCACATAGTTTGGTCTAGATGATGTAAGTGTGACTTCTAAGCAACCTAGAAACGATTCTCACATCAACCACATTTTTAATTTAACAGAGGATCATATAGTCAAATAGATGGAAAACATAAATTCTTATAAAGGAAAACTAATGAAAAAGGCTTAAAAACTTTGAGTTTTAACGATAAGGACAAAATAAATGGTAAAATAAATAGTACTAGGATTGACTTTTTAGTGTAAAAATGTGATTTTTCATTAAAGTTCCCTTCATATAATTATAAAATTTTATGATACAATGTGGAAAAAAAAATGAAAACAGTTAGGCAAATTTTGGAATTTTTTAGATCGAATTTGAAATATTCAAATACATTCCAATTCTATCAAACTCTTTTTGGAGTGTTTGGATTTCGAATTTAAATCGGACAAAATATTTTGAACTCGACCTGAATCGGATTTTCTTAACCCTCAGTCGAAGGTTATAAAACCGATAGTTTCACTTTCAGTTTGTCTTTTCAATTGGGTGTTAATGGTTGGCCATCACTGTAGACATTGAAATTTTGGTAAAATAAATGTTGACCAATAATTAAAATTTCAACGGTCACGTGTCACATAAATTTTACACGTAGCGTGTGACTCAACGAAAAATCGAAAAGACTTGGAAAAGTCATCAAACAGGACACATGTCAACACCTGGCAAAAATGATTTATTTCATCTGAATATTATATTCAAAATTAGGCCTTGGAAAATTCTATAAATACAAGGCCATTTCATTCATTTTGATTCACCAATTCATAACCAAAATCATTATGCAAAATCCTTGAAGCTTTGAAACTTTCAAGCTCCAACCATCCAAGTTCCCAAGAATTTCGAAGAATCAAGAAAACTCTCTTCATTCTTTGTTCATCGTTCCTCCAAGATCAAGTCCCGACGACCCTTGGATCAACCCACCCATTCCTCTAAGATCAAGCCCCGACGACCCTTGGATTAACACATCCGTTCTTCAAGATCAAGCCCAAAAGCTCTTGAAGTTCGTTCTTTGTTCATCATTTCTTCAAGAACAAGCCCAGAAGCCCTTGCCCAAAGACCCCTTGAAGATCGTTCATCCGTTCATCCATTCATCCGTTTTTCAAGATCAAGCCCAAAAGCCCTTGAAGAGCGTTCATCGTTCATTCGTTCATCCTTTCTTCAAGATCAAGCCCAAAAGCCCTTGAAGATCGTTCATCGTTCATCCGTTCTTCAAGATCAAGCCCAAAGACCCCTTGAAGATCGTTCATCCGTTCATCCATTCTTCAAGATCAAGCCCAAAGGCCGTTAAAGATCGTTCATCCGCTCACCAACTATTCTTCAAGATCAAGCCCAAATGCCCTTGAAGAAACTTCCATCAACCTTCAAAATCAAGCCCTGACGGCCCTTGAAGAAACTTTCATCAACCTTCAAGATCAAGCCCCAACATGCCTTGAAGAAACGTCTCATGTTCATCTAAGATCAAGCCTCGACGGCCCTTGGATCAACATCATCCACAAATCTACATCTTATGGAGATCGAATCAAATGATCAAGTTAAAAGAGATTGTAACCCAAAATTCATAAATACAAATATTATTTTGTACACGTGTTTCTTGTCTCAAGAAATTCTCGTGTTTACAAATTTGGCATGCCTAGTGGGACAATCTCTACCTCTCATCTCTTTCTCCGTTCAAAGCACACCTCAAAATCAATGGCTTCAAACAAGGAACAATCCATTACCATCAGCGCTACCTCCATTAAAGAACAGCTAGTTCAGATGAAGGAAATGTTTGCAACGATGACAAGAACCCTCGAAGAAAAAGACTTGAAGATTGCTATGCTCTTGGGCAAATTGGGGGCACGACATGATGAAGGAGCCTGCTCTGGCTTAAAGAAAGATGTCGACGAAAAAGATGAGCATCTGGTGGAGAAAGCTGATGAAAAGCTGGAGTCAGACCAAGCAACAGCGCTCATTGGATCTTTCTCCATCAAGCAGTTGTAGGAGATGATTGCCAGCACTATCAAGGCACAGTACGAAGGGAGTCCACATACCTCTGTGTTGTACTCAAAGCCTTACTTAAAGAAGATAGACACCTTGAAGATACCAAGGGGATATCAACTACCAAAGTTCATTCAGTTTGATGGAAAGGGAAACCCAAAGCAACACGTTGCCCATTTCGTCGAAACTTTCAACAACGGGGGGACTGAAGAGGACTACCTCGTAAAGCAGTTCGTACGCTCACTGAAAGGTAATGCCTTCGACTGGTACACCGACCTCGACCCCAAATCCATCAACAGCTGGGAACAATTGGAGTGGGAATTCCTCAACCGCTTCTACAGCACTCGCCACACAGTAAGCATGCTGGAGCTGACGAGCACAAAGCAGTGGAAAGATAAGCCAGTCTTTAACTACATCAATCGATGGTGCATTCTAAACCTCGATTGCAAAGACAGACTTTCGGAGATTGGCTCGGTCGAGATGTGTGTCCAAGGTATGCAATGGGGGTTACACTACATTCTTCAAGGCATCAAACCACGGACCTTCGAAGAGTTAGCAACCCGCGCACACGACATGGAGTTGAGCATCGCCAACCATGGAAAAAATGAGCCAATCACCGATTTCAAGAAGGACAAGGTGTTTACTTCGAAAGGGGATGAGACTGGAAAGAAGCCCGCCAAGGAAGCTTTAACTGTCAACACCTCATTTGCGCACGTTAAGATCTCCTCCAAGGACAAAATTAGGGAGATAAAGAGAGGTGAGCCTTTTCGCACCCAAGATAGGTACAAAAACACCTTGAGGGAACTAGAGTAGAAGACGTATCCTTTTCCAGACTCTGACGTGGTCGCAATACTAGAGGAATTGTTGGAGAAAAAGGTGATTGATTTACCTAATTGCAGATGGCCGGAAGAGATAAATCGCACTGACAACCCAAGGTACTGTAAGTACCACCGCTTCATCAGTCATCCGACGGAAAAGTGTTTCGTGCTGAAAGATCTCATCATGAAGCTGGCCCATAAAAGAGTCATCGAGCTAGATCTTGACAATGTAGTGAAGTTAAACTATACCACCGTCATTTCTGGCTCTTTCGATTCAAAATCTTCACCTCAACCACTAGGGGCACACTCCAAGTCAGGCGAAATGGAAAAATGGACTCATGTCACTTCGAAGAAATTGCAGATGAAGTCTACATTGCATCCATAAATTGACCAGTTAGAAAGGGGGCAAGAAACCATTGTCAATGCACTTTCAAGCCTAGATAAAGCTGGGATTGTCAACATGGTCGAAGCTGATTACATTCAGGAAGTCATGGACTCAAGAAGGAGCTCAAATGTTGTCCTTAAAAAATCAGGGCAACTCTGCGCTTGCATAAAGTTTCATGGCTCGAAGCAATACAACGCTTGAGGAGGCAGCACAAAGTTCCTTGTTCACACGAGCCTAAACTGCATGAGCAAAAATTCCTTGTTTGCAAGAGCCTAAACTGCAGGACACAACAGCTCCTCGCCTACACGAGCCTAAATTGCATGGCACAATGCTTTTGGTCCGCATAAGTCTAAAAGGCAACACCAACACTCCTGGTCTGCACGAGCATAAAAGGCGACACCAACGCTCATCGTTCGCACGAGTTTAAAAGGTGACAACAAAATGCTCCTTGCCTGCACGAGTTTAAGCTACAAACAGCACTAAAAGAAAATACAAAAAAAAATGTATTTGAACTACGTTACGACTTGATCTCTTCTTTAGAGGAGTACGTAAGCAGCTCAAGCATTCAATTTCCAGTTCAGTCACATCAAAATAAAAATAAATAAATGTTTATTGATGAAAGTCAATTTTATTACAATATTTCTGTGTAACAAAAACAAAAGAAATACATATGTTATTATTATGTATTAAAAAAGCGAAAAAAGAAAAGAAAAGAAAAGATGCATATATACATATGTATATATATATATATATATGTATGTAAACGGTCTAGACACCAACTCTTACAGGCCCAGGCCCAACTTTCTCGGACCGTACCTCACGCATCCGGGCCCAACTCTCAAAGTCACTAACCACAAGTCTACACTCTCTATCCCTTAAACCATGAGCCCACTGACGTCTTCCTTCTTCTTCGTACCCATACTCAGCACTCTCTCCATGGAAGGCTGGAAGTAAAGGCCTGGTTCTCTCTCGGGCCTTCAAAATCACCAAGCTCGTCTTTTAACACCCACTCTGATGGCCTCCGTCGTCCCCGATAACCTTACCAGTGTGCAGTACGTGTATACTGCAAAGGTTTCCAAGCAAGCGAAGCGCTATGAGGAGATAGTCCAGTTCATGGAGAAGCTGGTCGTCGTTTCGACTCCGACCGCCGAGCTGACCGTCGAGGAGCGCAACCCGCTCTTCTTGCTACCTGACGCATCATGTGGTCGATCGAGCAGAGGGAAATGGACCGTAAGAACGAGGAACATATGGCTCTCGTTAAGGAGTACAGATCCAAGGTCGAGTTTGAGTTTTCTAGTGTCTATACTACCATCTTGAAGTTTTTAGACTCCAGTCTCTTGACGTCGGCATCTGCCAGTGAGTCCAAAGTCTTCTATCTGAAGATGGATGGTGACGACCTAGAACTTGTAGGTGATAGTGGTACCCGGCAATATGTTGACATGGAATATTGTTGATTGGTATTTCTGGGTGTGAGACTTAAAGAACTCGTCTTTGCCCTGGTTATTGGAGTAGTCCAAGCGGTCGTTGATGAGGGCCCGCGAACGAGGAACAAGTGTAATAGAGAAGTTTGAGTGGGTCTTTGATGAGATTGCATTCCCAAAGGCGGTGACTGCAGTTAGGAGGATTCGGCGGAGGATTCAACGGGAGATTTTGTTGAAGGAGCACGAAGCCTTCACAACCATCAATCCTTTCGATCTTAGTTACGCAAACCCAACAGCATATGATCGCCGCGATGACTGGCAGAGATCCTGCACCATGCCTAGCCTCTTGGACCGACGCCGTGGGACCCACTAGTTTGGACACGGACAAGAGGAATGGCGTGCATGATGACAATATGGGCTCGGTAGGCATTGACGAGGCTCACAAAGGACGCAGACAACAAAGATGAAGTGGCGAAGGAAGCGGAGTCTATTAGCGGTGCTTTGTGGCTGTGCTTGTCTTCGTCTTCTCCAGCGACAACTTGATTCTCTCATACTCGACTTGGGTTCCACCCACAAAAACAAGCAGTGCAGAGCACTATAAAAAGAAAAAAAATTCAAGAGAGGGGACGAAAAAAGAAAAATAAAAAAGCAAAGGTCTATGGAATGGTGCATGACCACCAACTAAAGAGAAAAATAAAATAAAAAAAAGAGAGTAGTGGGATGATGCGTATTGCACCACGTGAAAAGAAAAAAGAAAAATGATGAAAGGATGTGGAATGGTGCATGACCACCAACTAAATTTTTTTGATAAGGTGTGTGTGCATAAATATAATAGATATATATACACACACACACACACACACACACACAATACATATAAAACCGAAAGCAAAGAATAGAAAGAAAAAAAAGAATCGTGATGCAGTATGTGTGTGTATGCATATAATATATATATATATAGCACTGAAAGCAAAAAAATCAAAAATGCATTGAGGGAAATAAAGTCAATTTTATTTATTTCTCTGAAAAATTACATAAATTTACATTTTGCACGACAAAAAAAAAATTATTACAGGAGGGAGTCTTCGCAAAGGTTAGTCATGAGAAGCTTCAGTACTTGGCGAAACTGCAAAAAGACGAAGCACCAGAGGTTGATTATCCGGAGCCTCAACACTTGGTGAAACTCCAAATGGCAAAGGCAAAAGATGCATTTGGACCAAAGCCATAAACCTCTGATGGTCACTCTAAATCCGACTTTCAGACTCCTGCAGCTGGTCAAGTTTTCTCTTCATGCTCGTCGAGTAACTATTGGCAAGCATGTGCAACTCCCTATTTTCATGTTTAAGCCCTCTGATCTCATGCTTAAGACTTGCCACCTCAGCCATCAGTGACTCAACTTGATGAGTTCGAGCAATAAGACGTTGGCCCATATTCGATACAGAGCCTGCACACTGGACTCTGAAAGCCAAAGAATCTTGAACAGCCAACTTGTCGGACAGCTTAGAAAGAATCCTGCTATCATTAGGGGAGAGAAGATTCTTCGCTACCACCGTAGCGGTTATGTCATTCTTCATCACAGAATCCTCAATTGTAAGAGGATCGTTGAGGGATAAAAATGATGGGTGCCATATGTTGTCTATAGAAGACATGTCAACGTCTTCCGCGACGTTCAAATCAAGACGACGATCAGATAGGCAAGCCATTTCCAAAGATATTAAAGGAAAAGAAGAGGTCGGATAAATCAAGATCTCATAAGTGCAAGATGGGAACTTCTACAGGCAGCGACTCTCGATCGTGCTTTGGAACACAATTGATGCTGCCATAAAAAGAAGAGGCAACAAGGCCGCTTCTTCAAAAATCGAAGAGGCACTCATTCAAAAATCATAAAGGCGCTCGTTCAGAAGTCGAAGAAGCACCACCTTTTCGAAAGCTGGATTTTCTAGATCAATTTGTCAGTTCCTTTCACGCGTGATCTTTGCTTTGCCGAAGTCACGGACAAAATCAGAGGGGGTTTGTCATCTCTTTCCAAACCTCAAAAGTTGGGCTGCTTGTTCAAAAATTGAAAAGACATTACTCTCCGAATTCTGAGAGCCGGGTTCTCCGAGACGAAATGTGTCGGTGCTCTTCACACGCAACATTAGTTTTCCAGATACCACGGACCACTTTGTCAAAAATATCCGACAAAGTTGAAACACGTGAACCTTAAACTCCCAATGCATTGCTATGACCAAAAAGGGTAAAAGAACAATATCACCACTTGTTGTTAGGAAAATTCCTATATAGGTCGACCTCCATCCTCCACAACCAGGCAGACTTGAAAAAAATGATTAACCTTTCCTCACACCTGAGAGGGCATTTCCAACGAAGCCTCTCGAAATACTCATTATTGCTCATCCCCTAGAATACCTCTACAAATAAATCACACCAGAGCAAAAGTATCTCATATCATCAGGGTCGAAAGCAAGAGTATCTCATATCATGCTTTCTCCCTGCCTTTTTCCTTGTCTTTGTTCTTACCTGCAAGACAAGGAGAAAGAATGCAATCAGTCGGAACTTGAAATCAAACTTTCGATCTGGAACTGATTACCCGGAAACTTTGCATGGTTGCTTACCGTGCATTGCTTTCGAGTACTCATCCTCAACTGTTGTCAAGGTCACGAATTCCTTCATCAAATACCTCAGCGCAGTTGATACGGTAGTGGCTCACCATTCAAATGCAAAGGTTGCGCACCACTTTTGCTATGCAAAATATTGAAGCAGAAGGATCAATGATGAGCTAGCATCGTCGCCGAATAGTAAAGCTTCGCCGTGCAATGCTGTTAAATTGCCACCACTTCTTCAAAAGCAAGAGTATCTCATATCATGCTTTCTCTCTTTCCTTTTCTTTGTCCTTGTTCACACTTGCAGGACAATAAGAAAGAAAGCAATCAGCTAGTATTTGGAATCAACTGTCCGATCTGGAACCGACTGCCTGGAACCCCTTCCCTAATTGCTTACCTTGCATTGCTCTCGAGTATTCATTTTCAACTGCTAATATGATGATTGGAGCTGCCAAGCATGATGAGTCACTAAAAAGTGATGTGTTGAATGACCATTCAAATGCAAGGTTTGCATTCCACTCATGTATCAGTAGACAAATACAACAAGAGAAAATGCTACACATGCATAGGGGAAAACTAGGGAAAATACCACTTCTGCAAGGGGAACAAATAAGGTAAGGGAAAATGATACATTGAAGGATGTAGAGACAAGCACAACAAAACATGTGCTGGTTCATTCGCTACTTCTTCAAAAGTAAAAGTATCTCATATCATCAAGATCGAAAGTACTTTGGATTTGATGGACTTGTTTTAACCCTCAAATTCTTGAGTCAGCTCACTAAGGCATGGTGAACTGTACATGCCAATTCATCCCCAACTAAGCCGAAGATCACTTGCCATGTGAACCGCTCGTGGTCTAATTTCCTTTAAGATCAAGCCACCCACAGCCCTTGAATAAATCACAAGACCGATTTAAGATCAAGTGTCTATCATCCTTGAATTAACCTTCAAAATCAAGTCTCAACGGCCCTTGAAGAAATCACAAGTCTGATTCAAGGTCAAGTGTCCACCACCTTTGGATCAAATCCTTCAAGATCAAGCCCTAACCGCCCTTGAAGAAATCACAAGACCAATTCAAGATCAAGTATCCAACACCCTTAAATCAAATCTAGTTCAAGATTAAGCCTATGGGAAGTCAACAAGCATAACAAATACAGTGTCGATTCGTCTCCAGCAAAGCTGAAGAAACTGTCAGCGCAATTCAAGATCAAGCCTCGACGGCCCTTGAAGAAAATTCCAGCCCAATCCAAGATCAAGCATCGACGGCCCTTGGATCGACGTCTACATTAAGGGACTTCAAAACGCATCTTTTACACGTGACAAGCACATGTATACAACGCGCCTTGAAGTGGAGGCATTTGTAGAGATCGAAATTTTGGTAAAATAAATTTTGACCAATAATTAAAATTTCAACACTCACGTGTCACATAAATTTTACACGTAGTGTGTGCTCAACGAAAAATCGAAAAGACTCGGAAAAGTTATCAAACAGGGCACATGTCAACACCTGGCAGAAATGATTTATTTCGTTTGAATATTATATTCAAAATTAGGCTTTGGAAATTCTATAAATACAAGGCCATTTCATTCATTTTGATTCACCAATTCATAACCAAAATTATTATGCAAAATCCTTGAAGCTTTGAAACTTTCAAGCTCCAACAATCCAAGTTCCCAAGAATTCCAAAGAATCGAGAAAACTCTCTTCATTCTTCATTCATCGTTCCTCCAAGATCAAGTCCTGATGACCCTTGGATCAACACACCTGTTCCTCTAAGATCAAGCCCCGACGGCCTTTGGATCAACATATCCGTTCTTCAAGATCAAGCCCAAAAGCCCCTGAAGTTCGTTCTTCGTTCTTCGTTCATCCTTTCTTCAAGAACAAGCCCAGAAGCTCTTGCCCAAAGGCCTCTTGAAGATCGTTCATTCATTAATCCGTTCTTCAAGATCAAGCCCAAAAGCCCTTGAAAATCGTTCATCGTTCATCCGTTCATCCTTTCTTCAAGATCAAGCCCAAAAGCCCTGGAAGATCGTTCATCGTTCATCCTTTCATCCGTTCTTCAAGATCAAGCCCAAAGACCCCTTGAAGATCATTCATCCGTTCTTCAAGATCAAGCCCAAAGGCCCTTGAAGATCGTTCATCCGCTCATCAACTATTCATCAAGATCAAGCCCAAATGCCATTGAAGAAACTTTCATCAACCTTCAAAATCAAGCCCCGACGGCCCTTGAAGAAACTTTCATCAACCTTCAAGATCAAGCCCCAACAGGCCTTGAAGAAACGTCCCCTGTTCATCTAAGATCAAGCCTCGACGGCCCTTGGATCAACATCATCCACAAATCTACATCTTACAGAGATCGAATCAGAGGATCAAGTTAAAAGCGATTGTAACCCAAAATTCATAAATACAAATATTATTTTGTGCACATATTTGTTGTCTCAAGAAATTCTTGTGTTTACAATCAAATCCTCATGTGGTGGAATTAGGGTTGGAATTTATTGTCAGATTACCATGCCAGTTGAATTGTCAAATGTACAATACTAATTTTGTGTCAATTGGTAATGACACATACTTAACCAATTTTTTTTAATCCGGTATTGGTATTCGATACCATTACAATAGTATTACCATATCAAAAAATAAATATATTATATGATTTTTATATATATATATATATATATATATATATATATATATATATATGATTTCATAACATTTCAATAATATTTAGGAAAACCCCTTTATTACCTCTCATTCCTTCTACACTTTCTTCAACATTCTCTGTCACTCTCTACAAGGATTGGTGTTGGTGTTCTTGCATGTGCTTGCTGCTTGTGGTTTTCCAATTTGGGCTACACTATATGAGATAAAGTCATAAAAATAAAAATAAAAATGTTTGGGCCTTGACTTAGGTAGGAAAAAAAATCAACTTTTGCCCCAAAAAGTGGCCCATTACAATACTTGCCAACTAAACTATTTGGCAATACTAAAATTCAGTATACTAAAAGTTTGATATGATAATGGTAATAGATTTTGTCATACCAAAATTTTGATATGGTAATTGGTACGAAAATTTTGGTACGATAACCGTACCGAAACCATCCTAGGTGAAACTTCAAAAGGGCTGTCGTAGACCAAAATAGTCAGATTAAGTCAAAGTCTTCTCTTCCAGTTGACTCCTATGGTCCCATTTCTCTTTAGAAGCTTTGTGAATATGTGGATGATCTTAAGCCGTCGGATATGACGAGCTCAATC
The DNA here is from genome assembly GCA_963580275.1 of Crataegus laevigata. Lineage (NCBI taxonomy): Eukaryota > Viridiplantae > Streptophyta > Magnoliopsida > Rosales > Rosaceae > Crataegus > Crataegus laevigata. The sequence goes on along the minus strand of OY756941.1, from coordinate 20,292,250 downwards.
AATCAACGGTGAGTGAGTGATGTTAATAATATTCTTCTTTTCTCATTACGAACTTGACCCCTTTTCCATAAATGGAGGCAAATGCATGTGCCAAGTTGGTTCGTAAATTTTCAATCCCATGTTGATGCATTTGCTTAAATAAAAGAGCTCGAGGAAAGAGGAATGATAAGATCAGTCGCGCATCATCGCCTAAGTTAATCTCGATCATTCTTACTAGATCCCACATTCTTGAATAATCACATATAATGACGGGATTGGCGAAATAACAAATACACGAGCAAAAGAAGAGGCACATTGAGAGGGTAGAATGAAGAATTACCACAAACTACTTAAGTGTAATCAGGAGAACATTACATACACATATACATATACATTTCCTTTTGGCCCAAAGGAAAGAAAAGAGTGCTTGTATACAGCTAATTAGCGAGAGGGAAAAGCCCTCCTCTGTATTCTTCAGATGCAAAGACACATGAGACGAGATCCTTGACACCGAAGACCACAACCGGGTTCCAAAAATGCCAAATGCGAATATCGGAAGCCAAAACTAGCTACTTGATCAATCCTTACCTCTGCTGCCTCCACCCGGTGGAAAAAGAAAGGTTCCGTGTAATGTGTTAGCATTAGGAGTGAGTAGTCAAACAAGATCAGTTCTACACACGTGTCGTCAGGCTTCGGATAGTTGGTACACGTTGTAATTGTATTATATGGGTTCTCAAGCTACAATCCTTGATCTGTTACGTTGGATAAGAAAGCAATTGAAAAACGGAGGATAAAAGTGAGATATTGGAAGGACAAAGAAAATGAAAAAGACGGGCAGATTACCTGCATGGCAGATAACGTGGACAAAAAATCTTTGCATTGTTCAAGCACAACCCGTTCTGTCGTGGTAACCTTCATAAGTTCACACACCAAGGAATTCATTTCCTCCACCTGTAAAAGGGAAGTACTTCAGAAACTTCCTTAAAACAGTTTCAACTTCTTTGCAGATTGTTAAGCTATTCGTAAAGAGGTTACAGTAGTCACATCTACCAGGCATCAATAGATAACATGCATAGAGGCTAGGTGACAAGCCAGAATCAAATCTCATACGCTGTCAAAAAACAAGAGTGATCGGGCTGGGGGTGTGGACGTCAATAACTTTCTATCAGATCAGGAAGCAACTGCTGTAGCTCAATCCAATTGCTATGTTTTGTAATTCAAAAATTAACATAAATGACCTAGGTGTTAGAATGGAGAAGAGCGACTTTTTATGGTTTTGTTTAATAACCGGTGCTAATGTTCAGAAAAAGTGACTTCATTTATCACCTTATTTACTTCTATAATTAGAACCTATAAGTAAATGAAGCTGCTTGAGGAACAGGATGTTAATGTAAGTTTCTGTGAAATGTTTTACATTAACAGCGACATCAACCAAGAAAAGTAAGATTCAAGAGAAACAGAAATAGGTTACCTTTGACGAAAGAGAGCATATCGAGGATGCCATTGTCTGCATCAAATCAGCTGCCGAACCCACAGCTTCTTTCAGCTTTTGAAAGTCAACCTAACACAGAATAAGCATTGTCAGTCTTTCGAATAGTATGGCTCCTTTAGGCCTTTGACATGCCCTTTGATTAAATTAAGGGTAAAAATAAAAAGTTCTTACTATTGCTTTTCCCACAACCGGAAGACGGATAGTACTGGCCTGCAAAGCTTCAGTTGCTCCTAGCAAAGAACTAGAGTGATCTCTTTCCAGAAGACCCCATTCTTCCAAATAACTAATCTACAATCACCAAGCACAACAAATCTTCATTCATTTTGAAGGAAATGATAAATAACAAAACAAACAGTAGACACTAAAAGAAAAGAGAGGAGGTATGTATTTAATACAACACTCGCAAATTCATGGTATGATTACATGATACAGCTATCAAAGGTTTATACAATGTATTCAGTTGTAATCTCTGCAAGGAAATCATTTAGAATGAAAATAAATAGTATTTCATGGTAAGATCAGTTGTAATCTCTGCAACGAAATCATTTGGTGAGAAAATAAATAGTATTTCATGGTAAGAATAGACATACAAACTCAGGAAGATGAGCTTTATTTGGAACGACATTTAACTATATTGCACGCAGACATACACCCACAGGGAACATCCATGAGGACGTTTGGATGCTCCCTTCACCAGCACCTACATTGATAGTAGTAGAATGAGTTATTTGTGTCCATCTTCTGCATTCGATGGACCAGATTTGAGATTGACATTTCAAACTCTGTAGCTCTGACAAGAACACAAGGTCTAGAGCATATAAGTATAATTTAGTGGCAATCAATTGAGGTAACCAGGATCTCAACCAAGGTTAGTATTAGTAACTACGCAAGCCCTTCTTTTCCCAAAACAGTCTCACTTTCTGATTTTTCAAAATGCCTTTGCAGACAAGAGATTTGCATGTCTTCCTACAGAAGATCTGAAGATGTAGCACATTGTCTTCGTAGAAAACATATTACTTCACTAAGAACTTTCCCTCGTCCGTAGTGTGCCCCAACTCCTAAACATCTCTTTTTTTATTGGAAACAAGACAGTCTTATATGAGAGACCTGATTGCCCTAAGCTATCCAGGAGTAATGTTCACCAACAAGCATTTTACAATAAAAGGTTTCGAGTAAGAAAACTAATAAGATAACACCTTCTACCATCACCATTATCCATAAACAATAAATCATCCTCATTACAAAGGGCAAACATCCTTAATACTATTATGATTATAAAGTTATGACAACATGAGCATTTTTAAGAAATTTTAATCCTCCTGTTTGGTTATCGGAAATCTGGAAGCTAACACATACAAAAAGGTTCCACATAAACACCATGTTTAGTTCTATCCAAACAGCTACTTCACGTAGTAGGACAAAGGAATTTGGAGTTGGAGGAAGATTCTTTTCAACATTATTCCTTTTATTGAATGCCTAAATACAAATCATTTGAACTTGACTAATCAGGATAGAAGTTACAAAGAATTTATTAGTGGCAATCTTATCAACACTGTCTTGATAGTGCTTTTTGGATATTCATGCAGATTAACGAAAGAAAGAGAGTGGAACTAATCCAGAATAGGGCAAAGGTAGCAATATTGATGGTATCAGTTCTTCTTTGAACATAGACAGTCAAAAGTTCTAATAAGGAGTCAACAAAGTGGAAGAAAAGTTTATCTGAAGGCCAGCACAAAATTTAGTTACATCTCAGAAACATGAATCTATTGGAGAAATGATTAGTACCACCACCATATTATGTACTATTACATTGCGGATGACAGTCAATATCACATATTAGATTGGAGCATAAAGCAAGTGCTATGAAGATAAAAAAATAAAATATAAAAAAAATCTTTGAAACTTACTTGTCCCCTGAGAATAGAAGTCAACTTCAATTTTTGCCTCAACAAGAGTAACTTGATCTTTTTGAGTGTGACAGAATGCCGGAGCTCTGAAGTTGTTACCCATGCATTCCACATGTTTTTCTGGCACCCAAGAAAATACAAATCTAGATATAAGAAAATTTACGTAAACAGTAACCAACCTAACCATTTTGCAGCTAACTTATTTCATCACAAGACACATGCAAACTGTCAAAATATCAAAACCAGACACAATGTATCAAGTCACTTCGTACATATGGATGGTTCATACAGACAAAGAAGTCACAAAATGGAAGTGAAAGAGCATACTGGCTTGTAGAATCTTACATTCAGCCAAGTTCAAACTGTCAGACAAGTTAAAACAGTTATATAAAAGAAATATAGTTCACCAGGTAGGGTATGAACGCCATTTTCAAACAAATGTACAAGAAACCCATAAAATCAGCAGAAAGATAATTACATGAGGACCTAATCCAAAAGAAAGAAAAATACGAAAAATTAAAACCGTAGAAGGTATTCTAATAAATGTAATGGTATGAGGACAAAGGACAGAGATCTAAATATCCAAAAGCAAACCAATTAAAAAATAGACTACACTTTGTTGGTTTCTAAAATGAGTTGAGATGCAATATGACAGATGCTCACCAATTTGATACATTAACTTCACTTTTCTAGCATGAATTATATAGTTCTTATCATCAATGACAAGGCTATTTAAATGTATCTGCTTCTTCTCCATACATATACCAGCATCAATTACTTCTGCAATGAGTTCACAGCATTAACAAGAGCTGGAACCAGAGAAAACCACTAAAACAACCCCATAACCTTATGCTCCACTCCTAATATCAAGTGTGTGATGTGTCCAATTCCACAGTGACTTTTACTAGAATGAAGTAATCAATCGAAAGATTCTCCGGAGACCAAAATTATTAACAAGACATTGGTTCTGGATTGGTTTGCATGACCAAGCCAAGAAGTAAAACTTATAATGTTATCCATAACAAATCGTCAGATAAGAGCTTCATTTGACTTCATCCGACAGAAAATTTTCAAGTTTCACTGAATGAGAAAGCACATGGAAAACTGATGCCATGAGTTCTAAGATATTTATTTGATGTAAGTTTAGGATATGAATCAATCTCGCAAAAAGTACTAAGGACACCAATGAAGCCCCAAACATGACAATACTCCAATTCATGGAGTCTATGAAACTGAGAGAGCAGAGAATTCTTCATTGCATGCTAGGCAAGAGCCATCCATAGTTTTATCTCCATTCTAGACCAATTGGTTAACTAAAAATCACTTCAAAGACTACACAGATCACCTTTCTATTTTCACTTTCCTAACTAACTCCACACGTTCCCAATTGCAGTAACACAGTTTTTTCCCTTCTAAGTAAAAACCAATGACAGTGACACCCCTCATTTAATATCTGATCTCCATTCCTTGTATTACCCAGAAATGAATTAATATAACGGCATGCTCAAGCTGAACAAAGAGACGTCCTCCTCAAGAAGAAAAAGAAAAAACAAAAGAGACCTGCCACAAAATAATTAAGCTGAAAGAGAAGTTAGCCTTCTCATTGTATTACTGGGGAAACGAAACACTAATCAGGAGTATAGACAATGTTGAGAGTATAAATCCCACATTGGGGAATTATACCCTTGCCTAACAGTTTAAAGATCTTGGGCATTTTCCTCCTAATGCCAATTGGCTTTGGGTTAAATGCTCACATTTTTCTCTGGTACCAAACCAGGCTACCATGTGTTCAGCATGATCCCACACTTGCGGGGGCGAGCTTGAGAGTGTGAATTTCCACATTGGGGAATTAAAGCCTTGCCTAATAGTTTAATGATCTTAAGCCTCTCCCTCCTATTGCCAGTTGGTTTTGGGTTGGATGCTTTCACATTCTAATATGGAATCAATAGACCACAAACATCAAGCGTGCTACATAGATAGAAATGCATATAAAGTTCAGTACATAACGAGGTGAAGTATATATGGATAACGATATCTAGGAGTCTATGATCATACAACACAACAAATTCATGGACAAACATGACTGAAATCAAAAGATAGAAAAGCAATGCAACTTATAGCACAGAGATTATACCTCGGCATTTCGCCTCTGCACCATGAAGGTAGCATCTGATCTTGCATTTACAAACCGCCATTGCAAATAACGGTTATACAGAAGCCTGAGCATGTGTGCATCGACAATCCTGTCTTCCCCCATCTTCCCTCTCCGAGTATCAACAGAAAAACTGAGAATTGAAGGTGCAGGACCAGAATAACTCCTATTCAAGGTACTTTCAACACTACTTCTCCGAGAAGGACTATAACCCCTGGATGGTGACAATGATGAAGAAGACCAATGCTTGCCCGGTGAAGCAGGCCGAGTTGGTACCCTAGTGGGGGAAGCCATTGTCCGGGAAGATGATGATAATGGGACATCACCATTAAACCTTTTCGATTGAGATTGAACGAATTTTGCTCCTGCTCTAGACACAGGGCTTGTTGATGAAGGCGAACCGGGATCCTGTAACCGCCTCAACCGGCTATTAGTCTCCTGCCAAAACCTCGCTGACACAGCAATGCCACGAGGTAAGGTTCGACCCTTTTCGGCACCACCAGCATCCTGCACACCTGAGGTGCTACCAGAGGAAACACTGTCTGTATCAGAAGCAGTGAGATCAGATGGCACAGAAGACTCATGGGCCGAATTAGCATCTGGGTTTTGCCTAGCATCCTTCAAAAGCTCAGCATTCCCCAAATCCAAGCTCAATCTACCATCAAATGAAGCTCTTCTGCTCTCATCAATCATGGATTGCTGCAATGCTCGACCCACAATCCCAGATCCAATCCCACTGAGCTTCCTGTTGTCCGAGCTGCAGTCCATGCTCCTGGACAACAAGTTATTAGTCCCACCCGAGCTCAATTGTCTAGTCCTGGCCGGCCACCGGTGCTGATCACCGGGCTTAGAATTCTCAGCCTGATCTCCTCTCACAGGGGTTGACCAGCGTCTCTCAGGCGTGGCCTTCCTCGCCGCAGTCCCACTCGGCGAGGCTGCAGCCTTAGTCTTACTAATCGGAAGCGAAAAGGCCTCACCTTGGAACGAAACCGATAAGCTCCGAGTGGAAGTGACCAAAAGCCGAGTGGCGGCAGAGACTTCAGAACCGGCATTGCTCAGCCTCGCCTCGGGGAGGCCGCCGGAGGTCCGAGGTGTAATGGGTCGCCGCCGGTCCACTGATTGAGCCCTTTTCTGAGCCGGAACCGGGGTCGAGTTCGAAACGGAGTTTGTGGACCTTGAGAGCAATGGAGATGGGCATCTTCTGGAAGACGCAGAGGACGAGACCGTAGTAGTCGATGTCGAGGTTGAAGAAGAAGAAGGAGACATGTATTTCGACGAGACTTGCCGGCCTCTGGGTCGCTTCTGAACGAAGCCATTGTCTTTCTCGGAAGGTAAGAGAGGAGGCCTCGATGGGTTTTGGAGATGGAGCCGTGAGCGGTGGTCCGATGAGGCTTTGGGGTTGGGCGGTGGGCCGGTCGGAGCTGCTTCAGAAACGGCAGCCACCATGATAGGTGCAGTTCAAATCCTCTTCACATTGCGTCTCAGAGACTCAATTTTTGGGAACCCGCCATGTAAATTCCCAAATATAGCAATGCAGATTTAAGAAATTGCAGGAGAATCTGAGAGAGGGAAAAGCAACGAGCTATGCAATATCTGAGATTGTGGGTTTAGAGAGAGAGAGAGAGAGAGAGAGAGAGTAGGTAAAAGGGGGAGAGAATACGGTATTAGAGAGTAGAGCAGGAGAGTGTCTGGGCGAAAAAATGAGAGAGTTGAGGAGATGGGGCTATTCTTTTCCGCGTTTTGGAAAATTCGTTTTCTGAGAAACTTTAGAGGGACGTTAACGTTATGCGTTTATGTTGATTTAATTACGTTATACACTTCAACTTTTTATTGATTTTGTTACAGCAATTTTCTCCACATGTGACGGTTATGGATTTATTTTGTCCAAGGCCAAAAATTTCAGTTTTGTTTGTTTTACTACTGGGTTTACTTCTGCTGTGTTTTTTAAATTTAAAAAACAATATTATATCTCTTAATTACAAGTGAAGCTAACCACCACTATACTGTAATACTAAGTTGCTGGTTTACTTCTACTATTAGTATTACACATATTGTCCAAAAATAAGTTATAATTTTTTGTTGTCCTTCTTAAGGAAACATGTCTCTACATAGTTATGACTGTGAATGAGTAATTACCATAAAGTACAAGATAAAACTTACAATAAAACTAAAATGTATTAATAAACTCACACTCAATAATCAGACCCTTACTATCACTCAAGGTTTCTCCTATGTTCAATGTTCTAAAAATCACAGCTTAGGCGTTAGGTGGCTAGCCAACGCTCCGATTAATGCATAGGCATTTAAAAATTAAGAAAGAGCACCAAGACTTGCTAAGGCGCCAGCCTAGATCGCCTAGGCACCTGCTTAGCCCTCCCAAACCCTTCTAGATTGCGACTCACTTAGACACAAAATAGATAACTTTCATTGTGCATTTTATTTTTTTCAATAAATTGTAAGTGACTTGTTGAATACTTAAATAAACACACATAATATGCTTGTTCCCAATGTTTTCATTATGTTCCAATACTTCATAATATATATGTCATTCTATTTTGTAATTTATGATGAAATTATATATATATATATTAAGTGTAAACAGACACTTATTTACATGAAATATAATAGATTTATTTAACAACACCGATTTCTTTTTTGTGTTTATGTTCATGCATTTTCTGCTTAATTGATGGATGTTTGTTTTGCGGAACTCCTTTTGTTGCTCACTAAGTTCTTAACACACCGAATATAAAAGAGCGGATTAAACTAATGAGTACATGCCTCTCGACCTGTCAATTTCTTACACGATCTATTAACTCAACCCGAATTGACATGAAAATAACTGGATTCGGGTCGACATGTTAACTAATCGGGTTATTATCAGGTCATAAGTTAAGAATCCGTTATTAATGTGTTTTTAATAGGTTTACCCGCCGAATAAGAAAAAAAGTTAGCTTTAAAATTTTAAACTACTAAAAAATCTTACTACAATTGCCGTAGTATTTATCTCACATAAGTGAGATTAAAATACTACAATAGCCATAGTATTTATGCTTTGGCCGTCAATTGTCATTTACGCTCTATTTTTCTCACCATATTTCGTTTTTCAGATTTTCTTTTTTGAAAACCTTATCTTTTAGCATATGCAAAAAGTGAATAGTTCGAATCGTTGATATCACGTTCCAATGTTTACGGTTAATAAAATATGAGTCGTTGCTAAATAGTTTCTAGACACTTTATAAACTTCGAGCAATATTTTCACTAACCGTAAAATTTTGAAAGTGATATCAACAATCCGAACATTTCATTTTTCTGCATTCACTAAAGATGAATGAAATTTGAAAAAATGAAAATTTTGAAAAAAATGAAAATCTAAAAGAAGAATGGAGCTTATATGTAAACAACTATCAGTGGTAAAATTTAAATCCATGGCTTATGAGATTATGGTGTTGAATTTTGGAGTTGACCTCTTCACAAAAGTTGTAGAACTTATCATTACGAGCGTTTGTATATTTTTTTTCTTCATATTCTTCACACTTCTACATTAATTAAAAACTATTTAAAAACATTATTATAACAATAGCCATAAGATCTCACATTCTTATCATTTAATTCTTTGATTTCACTTACATTTTTATTTTATTATTTATTGGTTCAAATATATTTTCTTTAACGGCTAATGGGTCGAGTCATATTGAAAGAAAAATATTATCCTAACTAAGGGTTGGTTTGGTATTACTGTGCTTTGAAAAAAAAAACTGCTTCTGCTGTGCTGTGAGAATAAGCAGCTGTGAAATAAAGCAGCAGAGTGTTTGGTAAACTTTTTTGTAAAAGTGCTTTTGAAAGAAAAAAAACAGTATTATAGTGTTTGGTAAATTTTTATGTAAAACAGATGTGAAAAAAAATCGATTTTTCAAAACTGGATTTTGCAACTTCCTGTTTTTGGCTTTTTTTCACCCAAAATTGTGAAGAAAAACAAAAGTTAAAGCTAAATGTTTACCTACTTTTTTTTATACCAGTTTTTTTTCAGAATTACCTCAGTACCAAACCAGGGCTAAGAGCATACAAGAATATTTGAGCATACAAGCATACATAGAAAACTTCAAAGTAAGCATACAAGATTAGATTGAGGTAGTGGTTAGCCATCTAGCGCCTATGCAAAACATAAGCGGTGCTAGACAACGATTTTTAGAACAATGTCCTTGATATTTGGCACCTCGCATCTCAACTGAGGGAGGTGGAATTCTGCTATGTTGCCCATGCCGTGGCTACCCATGTTGCCTTACATGGTGGCGTCTTTTGGTGGGATGCTTTGGGTCTGAAATTTATTTTTAATATTTTGACAGAAGATATAAATATTTCAATTACATTATAATAAATTCTACCTTTTGACAATTAAAAAAAAAAACATTCGGCCAAAATTAATATTGAGTGTAAATCATAAAGGTGATGCTAACAAAATTAAAACCCTACTCATTTAGCTATAAAATACAAACAAATAATTTTCTTTGGATGGTTAAATATATCACATTGTTGAAATAAATCCATCATTTAACCCAAATTATTACTATGGGGAATTATGATGTGGTATGAGAGCTTCTTCGTAAATCATGAATTAAACAAAGAGGTTTGAGATCAAAAGTAAAATGGTGATATATAGATAATGATTAGACGGTAATCACAAGTTACAACTAGTGAAACACGACTAGTATAGATTAATTATTGGGGTTTTTGAACTTTAATCCTTCAAGAAGATTAAAATTTAAAAAAAACCTGGTGTTAGATTGAATATTGATTTTTAGTCCCTAATTTGTCCTTAATTCAAAATAATTAATGTGTATTTTATTTAATATCTCCCATTAAATATTTAAATTTATTAATACACAAATTTTAATTTATTTTTTTACCAAAAAGATTTTTTTAATTTATTAATTTTATTTAACATTCTTCAAACTTGAAAGACTCAATTAATGTACCTAAATGTTAGTACCGAAATGTGTGTACCGAAATATATTATATTGAACTAATATATTTAAATGTTAGTACCGAAATGTATTAATATTAAACTAATATTAAATGTTAGTACCGAAATGTATGCACCGAAATGTGTGTATCTAAATATATGCACCGAAATGTATATACCTAAATATATGCACCTAATATATGCACCGAAATGTATGTATATAAATATATGCACCGAAATATATGTACCTAAATATATGCACTGAAATGTATTAATATTAAATTAATGTACCTAAATGTGTGTACCGAAATGTATGCACCGAAATGTTAGTACCGAAATGTATGTACCTAAATGTATGCACCGAAATGTGTGTACCAAAATGTATGCACCGAAATGTTAGTACCAAAATGTGTATACCTAAATGTATGCACTAAAATGTATTATAATGAATTTAATATACCTAAATAAAGAAGTTACAGTACATCGAAATATATTGTATAACAAAAATTAGTTTATCTAAATGTTCACAACAAAAATATATTACAATGAATGAAATGAAAATAAAAATTATAATGAAATAAAATTAATACATTAAAAATTAAAAAAGATAAAGATAAATAATTAAAAAATCAAAATATAATTAATAAATGAGGTTATTAATGTATCAAGGGACTAAAATTAGATTTTGATCTTACTCATGGTTTTAATCAAAAAGTAATCTTTGCCAAGGACTAAAATGAAGTTTTCTATTAATTATTTATGTGAAGAGATTTTTTTTTTTTTTAATGTGAGGAGGTTGAGTAGTCTTTTGTTTATAGTGATACTAAATCTCCACTTTATTAAAAGTGGTTTTGAATATATATATATATATATATATATTAATTATTCGGAAATTGTAGGGAGACAATATTTTTAGAGTAAATTTTATAAATTAAATGATGTGATAGTTGATAATTAGATTCCATTTAAAATGATTTAAAGAAAAATTCAACTATCAACCGTCACATTATGTTGTCTACAAATATAGTCTAACAAAATGGTCATCGCCTTTAATTATTTATGCGAAGAGGTTAAATAGTCCTTTTGTTTTGCTTAATAAATATATTTGGTTGGTTACGTGACGCTAAATTTCCACTTCATCAACAGAGGTTTTGAATCAAAATCCTATGAATTCTAGTTGCTATTATTAATCAAGTTCTTCACTTCAACTTTTCCTTATTATGTATTAATTCGGCCTTTAATTCTCCTCATCTTATGTTTTTCCTCTTATTTCACTTTGTATTATGGTTCAGTTGTATTTTTTTTCATTTGTAAGTGAGATGTTTTAAGTTCGATTATTGACAAAAACAAATTTGAAATACATTACTGTTAATCCATTACGAGGCCTAACTCACTTTCTCACATCTTTAATATAAATAATATCGTTTGTTCAAAAAAAATTATTACTTTTTATTAATTAGATTGTACATTTTGCTATCATATCTCTTATATATTGATGTGATGCATGTGGAAAATCCAATTTAAAGAAAAACCCCACATACATGTTAGATGGATTAAAAGATCCTTTATTTTCCAGCCGATGCTTGTTGGCTCTAATTTTTTTTTCACATCCTTATGTGTTGGCCTTAAACTCTACCAAACAAAAGCTCCCATAATGATTCAGGCAACTGCACAAAACAATTAGTTAGTCCATCTCCAACCAAGATGGCTAAACATAGCTCCATCTTCAACAGTGTCAGGCGGTATTCATATATTATCTCTAACTGAAATGGCTAAACATAGTTCACTCAATAATTTATTAGTTTTAAGTTTATACTTTAAATTTATTAGTTAATTTAATTAAACTATCTTTAGATGTTTTCAATTCTAACAATTGAATTTGAATCAATTATTGCATTTGAGGAGATGGGCCCAAAAACAAAGGCTAAGAGGAGGGTTACATTTGACTAGCCTAATGCTTTTTTGGCCAAATAATATTCTGATGGGCTCTACATAATTATATTCTAGTCATTCAATTGGAGATGAGTTTTTTGGCAAATCAATTTTTTAGTTTTTGAACCTTTAGCCCTCTTCATTGAAGATGATCTTAGTATCTATTTGTGGAGCAAAATAAGTTTCATAATTGTCAATTAATAACAAAATACTGTGATTTACATTAGCAAAAAGGAGAGAGATAGAGACAATTCTCCTTATTGGTTATATAATAAAAATGTATAATGAATACATAAGCTGCAGAATTTTGTACATGAGGTAAAAACATACATGGGAATGAGCTAACCTCCATGAAAACAGCATTCAAGCAAACAAAGTGGTTGATGACATCAATTAATGATGCCTTAAGCTTAAACAAAATTAAAGTATGATTAAACAGCATTGTGTCATTTTTGCAAGCTAAGTCATTATCACTCACTCTCAATTTTTATAGTTATGCCTTTGCTTTCAATTTTAATAGTTTTGTGTATAGAGTTGCCACATCTTTTTCACTCACTCTCTATTTTTATAGTTATGCCTTTGCTTTCAACATATTTCCTCAATCACTTAGTACTACGGTCTAGTGGTATTCCTCTTCACTTGTAAGTGAGATGTTTTAGATTTGATTCTCGTCAAAAGTGAATTTGAAGCACATTATTACTAACTTAGCTAAGCCCACTCCCTAACTTTTCTGTGGCTAAATATTGCTATCCCAAATCACAAGCACTACATTAGATCTCAGAAGAACTTGGATGGTTCATTGGAAAATTAGTTAATAATTTGTGGTCAAATTATCCCAACTACCTAATAATTTCCATTTTTAATTGAAAAAAGCAACAAACAAAACATGATTATTGTAACCAACTTTCTTATATATAAGGAAAGTTGTTTTTAACTTCTCTTTCCAACATTCTTACTCTGATAATGAAATCTAACTAAGTTTGGCTGTAAAGCTATATGCACTATGCAGAATTATTTAGATCAAGGGGCCATATAACCCTAAAAACCTTTTACACTGTGGTCAAGAAGTTGTTACATTTGGTAACTGTGTTGTAGTTTGCTAATGCCTTTCGAGATTGTTTATGGAAGAAGATGACTTATGTTCCTAAATGTTTATGCTCGAAACGGTTTAGTTAGAAACATAACAATATATACAGGATTAAGATCGAGAGACACATATTTTTGTGACATACATTTTGACATACTTTCTTAAGACTCAATCTATAATTTATTTTAAGGATCCGAATTGTCTTATGTCAAATCATTATTCATCCTTATAAAAAAATAGATAAATTCAAAACTATTCAAATCATAATTTTACTCCATTGTGACCCTCTCGGAACACCTCCCATTTCTGTTTCATATTATAGTGGAATTATTAAAAAATGCAGGACGTATGTAATATTTTTTTTTCTTTGATTCCATGCATGGACTTCGTCATTTACGAAAAAAATAAAAAGACAATACCATCCGTGATCCGACCAAATACAAATCTTACTGATCCAGACTTCCTTATTAAAATAGAAAAGGGGGAAAAAGAAGGAAGAGGAAATGAACACTACACACTGAAACTCATTAATCCATCTGCATAATAATTAAGATTTTGTTATAAATTTAATTATCAAATTAGTTTGATTGCCATCAGGCAGACATAATATTTGCTCAAGCCAGCTTGTAAATTCAGAACTCTAACTGTCCCACATCGGGTTAGATTTATTAATCATATTCATTTTTATTAATTAAAAATTAGCAAAGTGGTATGATCCGTACATAATTGTGCATCCACTACTATTTAACCTTGTTGACTAAAATATAGACTTTACACTTAAAGTGGTTTGTAACTTTAGCAATGATTAACCAAAGAAAATACTTGACTTTTTATTTTCATTTGTATAAATGCGATATTGGGAAGAGAAAATCGAATACATAGTTTCGAGAGCATGAATAATTACTCTTAGTTATTAGAGTTACAAGTCTGTTACAAAACAAATCTATTAAGAACCCCCTGTCACCTATAGAATATGGATTCACCAATTATCGAATAGCATAATTTGGTTTTTAGCTAAGGCTACTTACTATATATCCTCAAATGATGATAGCTTAGAATTTTATTTATTTATTTTTTTTGAGCCATGTGACTTGAGGTACACTCCAGTTGAATTACTAGTTTAAAAGTAACACACCCACTAGAGGTGATGTTTGTTTTATGGTGTATTAGTTTGTTTCGAAAGTGATTATAAACTAGAAAAATTATTTGTCTGCACCTCCTTATAGCTTTCCGAAAACATTGCTTCTCCTTTCCTCTCCAACCCCACTAATAAAACAAGCGTGACCATTTCTTCTCCAAACAAAAAATCAATTGTGACTAATTTTGCCCTAAAATGCAGATATGATGGAGTACAAGCAGTGCAAGTCATTAAGTTAGAGACAATATTAGTTTCAAACTAGTTAGTAGTGGGACGTCGTCGGGCAACCTATATGCAATCTTAACAATGTATAGCTTTATTATCAATAGTGTATGAGAGTTTTGAAGTCGATTAGAACATTTTCCAACATTAAGAAGAAAGATACGATTAGAACAAGTGCGGTTAGGGTGGTGTTCGGATATTAATCCAACATGTGTGTATTATATGTAAATTTTAGTTCTCTTAGAATCTAAGAAAGAATCATCATAAAATCATAAATCATTTTGGCCCTTTTAAATTTTAGTATAACCAATTCTTTTTAAATGCCATGCTCCCACTACTCATTATGATTGGCAACAATCATTCATTGTATTACATTCAATCATCAGCTTGGTTAAATTCTCTCCGGGTGTTTTGCATGTCAGTCATGTACTACAAATTTTACATGAAAATTAATAGAAAGTGTTTTAATTTTTTATCTTGAATAAATCCACTGCTGAGATTGAGTAATTGTCTGACTTGCAGAAGCTTTTACCTGAATGATAGAGAATCGACTGATGTTGGAAAAAGGGATCTGAAAAAGAGGATTTGGAAAATAACTTGGAGAAGAAGAAATTTTAGTCAATTTGGTTGGTGAAGTAGATTATTATGCAGGCAGGTACTTAATTTTTTGCTTTTGTTATCTTTAGTTTAGGTTCTCTGATCTCTCCCTATCATTCAAGATGTATAGACTCAGTCGTTGTGACGTACAAAGTAGTTCAGGAGTTGGGATCGATATAAAATATGATGCTAGTACAAGGATCAAAATACAAGTTATGAATTGCCAACTTATAGTTCTAGTGGTTGATCATTTATTTCCACAGTCCACGCTGATAACGATCGTAAACCAAAAATCATAGAGAAGAACAGAGGATATTAGAGACGGTATGCTGTTTCCTGGAGCACCGAGAAATGAGATTAAGATCGAGAAGAAAAACAAAACCAGAAATTGATCTTCTGTCTCAAATCTAAAGTACCAATTTGAAAATGAATGCCAAAATGAATAACAAAACTTGGTTTTGCTTGTCTTACTAATGCAAACGAATTTTTCGTTGATTGCATGAGCTTACCAGTCAATCCAACCGTTTTCTTGCTTGGTGCGCTAGTGTGCTTGACTAAAAAGTAGGCCTTTTCTTCACTGGGTTAGATTCCCGATCCACTCGTCTTCAAACAGCAGTTCATCATCATCACTGATTTGTTTGTGCAGCTCCACTGTAGAAGTTGTTCGGACTTCTAAGGTATTCATATTCCGATTCGCCTTACTCCGGCCTTGAAAATTCATGGTCCCACGCCAGGGATATGTGAACAATGAATTATGCTCATGCGTGTTTATTAAGAAGTCATATTCCGAATTTGCAATCATTGCAGTTTAAGTTGATGAAATGAATCTCATTGGGACTCCTAAAGAACTTGAGAAAACCGCCGTGCACTTGAAGTCAGAATTTGAGATGAAAGATCTTAGGAAAACTTGAGTCTGCCTTAGCTTAGAGCTTAAGCATTGTTCAGATGGTATTTTGGTCTATCAATTGAACTACTCCCACAAAGTGTTGCGACGCTTTAACAAGGATTAAGAGAAGCTTTCGAGTACTCATATGGTCGTCCGAACGCTAAATGCAAAACAAGATCCTTTCTATCCTAAAGACAATGAGGATGAGGTTTTGAAGGTTGAAATTTCATACCTTACTGCAATTACCGCTTTTATTGTACTTAGCTCAGTGCACTAGACCAGACATCCCCTTCGTTATTAATCTTTTAGCAAGGTATAGCACCATGTCTACACGCATATACTGAATTGGTGTTAAAGACATCTTTCATTACTTCAAGGGTACTTCAAATTTGGGTTCATTCTTTATGCATCTTAGAATAGATCACACCTCTTGGGTTATGCTGATACAAGTTACTTATCTGAACTGCACAAGGCACGTTTTCAAATGTGTTATGTCTTTATCGTTAGAGATACCACATATCTTGGAGGTCAACCAAACAGACCTCTTCAAACCATGCTGAAATTTTTGCCATACATGAAGCTACTCATGAATGCTTCTAGCTGAGAGCTGTTGTTGAGCATAAAATAAATTTAAAAAAAAAAAGCAATGGTGGGTTTTCTTCTGTTGTTGACGTCTCCACAATGATCTATGAAGATAATGTGGCATATATCGACCAGATCAAGAAGGGATACATCAAAGGAGACAACACTAAGCATATTGGGCCAAAGTTCTTCTTCTCCCATCAGCAGCAAGAACATTAGAAGATTGAAGTCAAGCAAATCTGATCTCGAGACAACCTAGCCGACCTCTTCACCAAGTCATTGTCGAAGTCAACTTTCGAATAGCTTGTTCGAGGAATTGGGATGTGTAAATTTTCTAATTTGTAACATTGTTAGTCTTCATTTGGAATTTTGTTAAACTTATGAGGAGTATCCTGAAGTATGCTCTCTTGACCTTAATGTACTTTTTCCCCCAATAATTATGAGCATTTTGCTTTTGGATTTTTGCTACCTAACTAGATTTTTTAATGTGGCACCTATCCTGAGATGGTCATACCATTATGTGCGTCTTGCAGATGTTTACTATTCACTTTGCATTAGCTCATCTTTTTCCTTAGACCATGGGTTTTTGTCCCACCTTAGATTTTACCATAGCCAGGTTTTGTAAGACTTACTTTCTTATGCATATTCCTTGTTTGAGATGACTTTATGTTACTTTATCAGTAAGACGACTTCTTGTTACCCTTGTTTAAGATGACTTCATTTCACTCTCTGCATGTTACCATAGCCAGGTTTTGTGAGACCTACTTTCTTATGCATGTTACTTTATCAGTGTCTACGAGACGACTTCATCAACTATCTTTGCAGAATCTGTTGTGATATCTACTTGAGTATTTACACACTCAAGGGAGAGTATTGTAATTAATATTTCACATAGTGTGCATGTGTAAATCCTTGGTAAATTTGGTTTAGGTTTACTTTTTATTCTAATGATTCTTTCCTATTAGATTTGTATCTCTCTCCTTATAGTTTGCCATAATAAAGGTACTGACACATGAGAATAACATCCTACAATTTCCTAAGCCTTTTTCTATCCATTCTCTCTCTATTGTAGCACCTCTTCTTTCAGTAAATTAGGCCCCATGCCATGAAAAATCCCAAATCATTTGTTTACTTCCAAATTGGAGATGTAGTTTGCTTCCCATTTATCTTACATAAGGAAATGCCAAGATAATTTAATACTCATAAGGTGTGTTTGTTGCACCGGACTATTTCGGATTTGACTAACTTTAGCTGGATTGGCTTGGTATGAACTAAACAATACTAGAATTGTGAAACATCTAGTGCAGTGCTGGACTAGTTAGGACTAAATTTTTATTTTTTATTTTCTCATGAAAACTTCTACTTTCTTGTCTAAAAAAACTTTTTTTAAGAGAAAAAAATGCTTTATTCAGAATATCATTCATCTCAGAAAACACAACCGGAAAAGGAATTTGGCTTACATGAAAGTCTACATATTTGATAGGAGCATATTTATGTGAGTTTGTTATCTTATTTATTTGCATTTACTTAGTTAATTTCTATTTATTTTGGCAATTTAAGTTATTTTCGTGTTATTGTAGGGCCAGTTGGTAAAGATGATAATAAATAGCCAAATGGAGCAATTCAGAGCTGTTTTGGACTTGGATTGGATAGCATATGGGTTGGACGTTTTTGGTGTTTAAAAGGTGTTAAACATGTGCTAAAATCTGGAGGAATCAAAGTTGAAGCTTGGAAGATAAGGAATTACACAAGAAAGAGGAATCCTAGTTGGAGAGGAATACTATCTTATCCTACATTATCCTATCTTCTCTTATCTTATCTTATCCAACATTATCTTATCTTATCTCCAGCTTCAAGGTGGAATCCTTATCACATTCCAACACTTTTTACCTGATTCTTAGAGTCCTAAAAGAATTCAAAATGCCAAAACCCTGTCCTCCTCGGATTCAGCCGTTCCCTCTATATATATATATATATATATGAAATTTCTACAACAATTGAAGTGTGCCATGCCTACCATTCATCCATTGAAGTTGCTAGAGTTTTTTGGGTTCTTTCTCTCTTTGTTTTAAGTTTCAATGTTTATTTTAGTTTGCTTTTCAGTTATGATGAACATGCGTAACTAAGTTTCTTTTTAGCTAGAGGTGAATTCAAAGCCATGATTATATGTTTTATATAAATTGATTACATCCAATTATTGTTTCATAAAACATGAATGCAATTTACTTATCTGTTTTATAGAGAACTTATTCTTGTATGTTTATTAAGGATGCATACTTAGTTTGCATGCAGGGATTTGATGCTAGAATATAAGGGAATTTCACCTAATCGTTATGAACTTATATTTGCAAGTAGTAAAAGTCACTAGTCATGATTAAGTTAAGTAAATTCTTGGCAGGAGTATCATGCTTTTCATAGTTATGAATGCTTTGTCAATGCTTATGATTTTCACATAACTTAATGATCTTTGAGATGCATCTCTATCATGCTTTTCATAGTTAGGGAACTTGAGAAGAATAATTTGGTTGCGTCGCTGAGTCCAATTCAATGAACTTAGGAGAATCTGAGAGTTAATTAGTGTTGTTCACAATTAATTTGGGGCATTGTCGTTCTTGGTTTATAGGAAGAATAACTGGAAATCGATTTGTATGCATATGTTTCATGTGTGGAGAAGAATCCTTTAGCTATCCTTTCATCCATATTTCATTCACAACTTAATTTACTTGTTGCTCTTTACTTTTGTTTTAGTTAAATTCGTCCAAAATCTCCCCCCTCATTGTTTTGTTGTTAGTTTAACTTAGTTTTCAGTTTTATAAGTTTAATTTGTGTTGGTTAGCATCCCTTTTAATCCATGGAATAGAATGATCCCTACTTATTCGTACTATGATTGCATAATTTATAGGGTTTAATTTGTGTGTTAGTTTTTACCACATCAAATTTTGGCACCGTTGTTGGGTATTAGTAAAATTGCTAATCACTCTGTGTTTTGTTTTTGTTTATTCTACTTTTGATATTTGATTTAGTTTTATTTCTTTGATTTCAGGTACTAGAGAAGCAAGCCATGGAAATTGCTAATCTTCAAGCTCAAATGGCGAATCTTACTTATCTTATGTCGCAGTATATCGAAAGGTCCACAATGCAAAGTGTGGCTACATTTGATATGTCCTATAGGCAATGATATCAAACTAATTGACATCCTCAATTAATTGAGAATGGAGGTTGGAATAGTGTCAATGCTTGGGGTTATCAAGTCCATAACCAATCAAGGAACGACTTGTTTTCCAACACTTACAATCCAGGTTGGAGAGATCATTCAAATTTTATGTGGAGGGAACCTTAACAAGTTCAACAAGAAGAATATTGGCAGCCGTCTGAGGAGTTCTATTCAAGACCAATGCAGCCACCACAATATCCCTCACACCAATTCCAACCAAATTCAAGTTCATCAATAGGATAAAATTCTTCAAGCACTAACTTCTTTGACTCAGGGGTTACAAAATCAAGTCAAAGATATGGTCAAAGTGAAGAACCAAATTGGGCAGATGGCAGAATTCATGGGACAATTTAGAGAACAAGGCAAACTACCTAGTTCAACCATTGTCAATCCAAAGGGAGGTTTTGAAACATCAAAGGCTATTACCTTGAGAAGTGGTAAAGAGATTGGAACCAATCCAAAAGCATCCAAACAAAGCCAAAAAAAGGACGAACAGTTGTTGCCCAAAGAAGAAGAGGTGGACAAGGCCACGTCAAGGGAAGAACAATCCTTGCCGCAGCCTCTTAAGGCTCCTATGCCACCCAAATTAGGTAAGGTTGGTTCGAATTCAACTCCTTCTAACCCTATTCCACCAAATGTGCCTTTTTCTCGCAGGTTTATTCAATCTAAGAAAGAAAAGAATGAAAAAGACATCTTAGAAACCTTCATGAAGTTACAAGTCAATATCCCACTTCTTGATGCAATAAAGGAAGTTCCGAAGTGTGCTAAATTTTTGAAAGAGCTTTGTACAACAAAGAAACGGATTCCGAAGAAGGAAGTGGTACAGGTAAATGAGAATGTATCTACAGTTTTGTAAAGGAAACTGCCACCTAAATGCAAAGATCCAGGTAGTTTCACAATCCCTTGTGTTATTAGTAATACCAAGTTTGAACATGCTATGTTAGATTTAGGTGCTTCCATTAATGTCATGCCATATTCCGTTTATGCATCTATGAATCTAGGAGAGCTTTAAAATGATGGTGTCATTATTCAATTGGCTGATCGATCCAATGCATATCCAAAATGAGTTTTGGAAGATGTTTTAGTGCAAGTAGACCATTTGATTTTTCCAGCAAATTTTTATGTGCTTGAGATGGAGGATTTAGCCCACTCTACACCATTGCCAATCTTACTTGGAAGACCTTTCATGAAAACAATCCAAACCAAGATAAATGTGTCCAAGGGAGCGTTAACTATGGAGTTTGATGTCGATGTGATTAATTTTAATGTTTCTGAATCTGTTAAGTATCCTAATGATGTTCGTTCTTGTTTTGCCATTAATGTAACTGAAAATATAAGGCAAGAACGTTCAGCACCTATGAAGAATGATGCTTTTAGAACCACCATTGAAAAGGGAATTGGAGTGGATCATACGGGAAAAGCCACTCCACAATGCACCCAAGGCCGAAAGCACCACTTTTGAAATTGTTGACAATGCTGCTACTTTTGAGTCTTCATCGCAGTACATCGGTGAGCCTCTTCTTCCAATTTTGATTCCCATTTTAACTAATAGGTTGTTACCTTCTTTGGTTCAGGTGCCCAATCGAATTCAAGCTGGTGGGAGAGTTTGCATTGACTTTAGGAAGCTCAACGCTACAATCAAGAAGGATCACTATCTCATTCCGTTCATAGATCCAATGCATGGAAGTTTTGAGGAGCATGTCATGAAGGATGTACCCCTTCATGCCGTTGGCCCTAGTGAAGCTTAAATGGAGGTACGTTCGGCTGGAATACGTTAAAGCAAGCGCTGCTTGGGAGGCAACCCATGCGTTCAAACAAAGAGACAATGTAATTTTCGGCTCCTGCAACCAAATTTGCTCTCTTTTACCCTTCTCTTTACTGTTTTTACTTTGCCATGATTGTCTTGTTTGCTAGTTGTCTTTTATTGCGTTCTTATTTAAGTTTACTTTTGAAACATTGAGGACAATGTTTATTTTAAGTGTTGGGGGGTAAACAGATTGCTTTTCATGACTTACTTTCGAATTTCACCACCTATCACTACTAATGTTGTTATTCACTATTTTAATGTGTTTTATTGTATGTCATAAAAAAATAAAAAAAATCGAAAAAGCTTGAGAAAATACCAAAAAGAGTCATTTTTGTTGCTTGTTTGTGTCTTAGGTACCTTCCAACACAATAATGAGGATTTGGTTTTTAATTGCATGACTGTTAAAGAAAGTTACAAATATGGGTGGAAGTTTAATATGCTCTTTGGTTAATACTTAGTTGTAGTTGTCATTTACAAATTTGCATGTAATCACAAAGAAAAAAAATCAATTTTTGTAACATGCTTGAAGGAAGAAACTCAAACTAACGTTACAACCCTGTGAGACTTGAGCCTATTCTTTGTTTGGAGAGTTATTAATGTGTGATATTCTTGTTTTCTAAAGTCGTTGCATGATCTCATTATTTCTTTTCTTGGTTGCTACTTAGAATGCTTTTTCATCATTTTAGTTCCAAATACTAGAACTCATGTCCGTTTCGTTCAAAGCATAAAATTGATTGCATAACAAATAACAATATGAAGTTGTTTAGTTACCACCAGAGCCAAAAAGCCTTATCCCTTGCATATGTATTGTAGGTTTAACCCCTTTGAGCCTTATTTAGCATATTTTCTTTGTTAGCGTGCATTACCCCTACCTAGCCTAGTATAGGAATATCCATACCCTTGTTCTTAAAGAATAGTAAAGCATGACTTGTTGGGAATTCCTTTTGATTTACGATTTGCAAAAAAATAGGTGTGGGGGAAGGATTTATCGTTTGAATTCAGTGAAGTAGTGCATATGTTTTATGTTTCAAAGAAAAAAGAAAGAGAAAAAAAAGAAGAAAAATGTAAAAAAAAAATTGATAAGGAAGGAAGAAAGGTTGAAAAGAAGTGAGAATGAGTTCATAAGTGTTGATTGTTGAAGAAGGGTCCAAAAATGTGAACATGATCCTAAAGTTGTACGAATCTCCCCTTTGTATTTATAGTTGGGTGTTGCAATCAAAAGTTGAATTCTAAGTATTGATTTCATTACTTTGCTTACTATTACTTTAAGAACCTTTGTTTATCCTTAACCTTTCTTTGTTAGCCAATACCTTAGCCCCATTACAACCCTTAGACTTTTATATTGATTGTTATGTTATCCAATATATGGAGTTTGAAATTGGTATGAGCATATGGAATCCCTGGTTCTCGCTTCTAAGTGGTGGCATTCTGTTCATGAGATCATATACATGCTTGTATTAATAATTCCAGAAAGTGCCTTCTTTGTTATAACATATGTGAGTGCTAGTCTACATGTTTACATCAATCTTCTCACATATATTTAGTATTGGGAGTGTAGTCCGAAAATCTAAGAGAAAATAGAGAGTATATTTGGTGAGGAATTGAGTGAATTCTCTAAGGCATGTTACTACATTCAAATGTTGTTTTAATTGATTATATGCGAGCTAGTGAGTGATTACTGCGGTTAAGTACAAGCTCAAGAGTAAGGATGGCTAAAATCTATGTAAGTAATGATTTTTAACATGTCATGTTTCATTGGAAATCCTTGAGGCAATTGTTGGAAGGTTTAGGTTTTGTTTTGTTATCTTATGTCTTTGCATTTACTTAGTTAATTTCCATTTATTTTGGTAATTTAAGTTATTTTCGTATTATTGTAGGTCCAGTTGGTAAAGATGACAATAAATAGCCAAATGGAGCAATTTGGAGCTGTTTTGGACTTGGACTTGGATTGGATAGCATGCATGGATAGCATATGGGTTGGACGTTTTTGGTGTTTAAAAGGTGTTAAACATGTGCTAAAATCTGGAGGAATCAAAGTTGAAGTTTGGAAGATAAGGAATTACACAAGAAAATCCTAGTTGGAGAGGAACATTATCTTATCCTACCTTATCCTATCTTCTCTTATCTAACATTATCTTATCTTATCTTCAGCTTCAAGGCGGAATCCTTATCACATTCCAACACTTTTTACCTGATTCTTAGAGTCCTAAAAGAATTTAAAATGCCAAAACCCTGTCCTCCTCGGATTCATCCGTTCCCTATATATATATGAAATTTCTACAACAATTGAAGTGTGCCATGCCTACCATTCATCTATTGAAGTTGCTAGAGTTTTCTGGGCTCTTTCTCTCTTTGTTTTAAGTTTCAATGTTTATTGTAGTTTGCTTTTCAGTTATGATGAACATGCATAACTAAGTTTCTTTTTAGTTAGAGGTGAATTCAAAGCCATGATTATATGTTTTATATAAATTGATTACATCCAATTATTGTTTAATAAAACATGAATGCAATTTACTTATCTGCTTTATAGAGAACTTATTCTTGTATGTTTATTAAGGATGCATACTTAGTTTGCATGTAGGGATTTGATGTTAGAATATAAGGGAATTTCACCTAATTGTTATGAACTTATATTTGCAAGTACTAAAAGTCACTAGTCATGATTGAGTTAAGTAAATTCTTGGCAGGAGTATCATGCTTTTCATAATTACGAATGCTTTACCAATGCTTATGATTTTCACAAAACTTAATGATCTTTGTGATGTATCTCTATCATGCTTTTCATAGCTAGGGAACTTGAGAAGAATAATTTGGTTGCGTCGTTGGGTCCAATTCAATGAACTTAGGAGAATCTGAGAGTTAATTAGTGTTGTTCACAATTAATTTGGGGCATTGTCATTCTTGGTTTATAGGAAGAATAACTAGAAATCGATTTGTATGCATATGTTTCATGTGTGGAGAAGAATCCTTTAGCTATCCTTTCATCCATATTTCATTCACAACTTAATTTACTTGTTGCTCTTTACTTTTGTTTTAGTTAAATTTGTCCAAAATATCCCCCTTACTGTTGTTGTTAGTTTAACTTAGTTTTCAGTTTTATAAGTTTAATTTGTGTTGGTTAGTGTCCCTTCTAATTCCCAAAATAGAACGATCCCTACTTACTCATACTACGATTGCATAATTTATAGGGTTTAATTTGTGTGTTAGTTTTTACCACATCAATATTTTTTCACCATCATCGGCTATTAATACATTTACAAGTTGCAACCACTTGTGCTTAAACTTAAGCTCCTTCACATATTCTAGTGTCGTTCAACTACTTGTGTAGATCTTGAGTGTTTCAATTACAACTACATAGGCTACATGGTGTCCATAATATGTAAACGTGTGAGAAAAAAGCCAAGCTTACTACTCTGAGAGTGTATGACGTCTAAAACTTCTGGGCTCACAAGAACAACGCCGATTGGCTGCGATTACACAAAAGCGTGAGATTTGGAGCGGTAGCAAATACATCAACATATTTTTGTGCTTGAAACAAGTTGGGTTCTGAGATTGGATATAAACAGAAGCAAACCTAATAACAATTTGGCCATGAATTGTACAAACCAAGAATGCTGGGAAGTGTTTAGAACAGACGGCAAGTTTCACATCAATTGCATGCCTTCCAAATTGAATGCTGCAATATATTTATACTATATTCAAGATGACATTGGGATTAGAGAATACCTATTTACAAGGTACATATTTGAAGTACAAGCAAACCATATGATCAACCACAGATTAGTTAACAACACACATTCAAAAATCAAACAGACCTAACATATTTCCTATTGGATAAAAATTGCTGACTAAGTGAAGAGTTTGTATCCACTGAAAAATCTGACTTAATCATGAATATGTAAGCACATCAAAATATATACCCATTTTGCTTAAAAAATTGCAAAAACTGCAATTCTTAAGGTTTATTTGATGCCCATTCTACTAACACACCCATAACACAATGGCAACAATTTACACAAATTCTAACACCAAATTCACTGATAAATTTCTAAAAAATAAAAATAAAAATAAACGAAGAAATTGTAGCAATGGTCCCTCAACTTAATTCAATTGGAGTAATAGTTTGTCAATTAAAAATATATGACCATTAGTCTCCTAACTCCTTAAAACATGCAGCTATGGTTCTTTTCTTCGATTCCGTTAGAACTTCCGTCAAAATGAGTCATGTGTCATGCACATGAGGTTGAATTAAGAGGCAAATATGGAAAACCAAATGAGAAAAATTGCAACAATGGTCCTTCAACTTTTAACTCGACTGGAGAAATGGTCCCTCAACTTTAACTCAATTGGAGAAATGGTCTCTCAACTTTAACTCAATTAGAGCAATGGTCTCTCAACTTTAACCCAATTGTAGCAATGGTCCTTCCAACATAACTCATTTTGACCGAATTTTGACGAAGTTAACGAAAATGACTATAGATGCAAGTTTTGATGAGTTAAAGGACCAATGATCATGAACTTTTAGTTGAGGGACCATTACTCCAATTGGGCTAAAGTTGAGGGACCATTGCTACAATTTTCTCAAAACACGAATTTCAAAACAAAAATTATTATACATAGAGAGAAAATTCAATAAAGTACATGATTTTTTTTTTGAGTTTTTCTGTAAAAGCCCAAAAAGCAAAGCAGACAATAGAGATGATGCCGTCAACGAGGTCCTTGTCGAGGATGAAGCAGTCAACAAGGTCGACAAAGACGGAGCCCAAAGCCCAAAGCTCGTGCCGTCGAAAATCGAGGTCAAGTCTAAGGTGAATCGGACGACGGAGCTGGTAGGTAGGTTTGAATCTGAGATCTTGTTCGTGATTGGGCGTTTCCTTGCTGAATCGTGCATTGATTCATTTCTTTCTCGCTTGTAAACTACATCGTATAATCTAAAGTTGGGGTGAATAGCTGAGCTGTTTGGCTTGCCTGTGTAAGGAAACCGTAATTGTTACAAAGACATCACAATAGAAAGGGAAAAGGGAAGAAAAAAAAATTAGGCGAGAGGTAGACTTAGAAAGTCCCATGGTTTGCGGGGACTCTCGCTAAGACTGTTTAGTGAAGTGTTTAATCGAGGCGAGTCCTCGTTTGTCCCATTGCGCGTTGCTCCTTTATTTCATTGCCATAAATAAACTGCTTGGTAGAAAATTATGAAACTTTGAAACAATCAAGTCAACAGACTTACAAACATCCTCCAATTTGAATCACTCCAAAATCCAACTATTTGACTACTTTTTGTTCCAGAGGAAGTCGAATTTCCTACATTAAGAATATAAATCGAAGTATCAAACTTCTCACAAAATAACCAATAAATTAATACTAAGAATAGGGTAACATATATAGTAAAATATTGACTCATCAAATACCCCCAAACTTAGCTTTTTGCTTGTCTTCAAGCAAAACAAAACTAGAAAAATAAAAACTAACAAACTAGAAGCTTTATTAAAACTCAACTACGACAAAATTTTCATCTTCAAGTTGCAATCCATAGAACACGTTAAAAATCAAAACATCTTTCCAATAGTTCCAACTAATCCCACTAAAGAGTCTATGCCATTTAGAATCAATTAGAAAAGAATTCATGAAATCAATTAGAAAAGAATTCATGAACTTCCTTTAGTGCAAAGTGAACCAACATAGTTAAAGAGACTCAACTAAAACCCTTACCTATTGTCCTTCTTTATTTCACACATACTAAATTTAAATATAGGTATTTTTTTTCTTTTTGATTTTTCTCTCTTTTTCTTCTTCTTCTTTTTCATTTTATTTTCAATAATAGTAGTGGTCGTGCAATGTCGGTTCCCTTAAGCTTTCTATCCAACCCATGTAACGAGTTTTAGGTCAGTGACTCACAAACCACTAGGGCTTTAGGGCAGTAGGTGTAGAACACCTCTAAGGACTTATTAACTCGAGCTGAAAAGGCTACGAAACCAACTAACCACCCTACCCCATGCCAAAACTCTACCGTTTGACGCGAGAATCGCTGTTGATCAGACAGGACTGGCCCGGTTACTAGGTAAAGTCTCAGGTGGAACAATTATTACCTTATAACAATAACTAACTTTACTTTAAACAATAAAATAAACTTAGACTAAAAGTAAATGTTTCAATCTCACTCCCCACAAACCATGTTGATGTGAATGTGCAAATTTTCAAAGTATAACTCAT
Organism: Crataegus laevigata; assembly: GCA_963580275.1. Lineage (NCBI taxonomy): Eukaryota > Viridiplantae > Streptophyta > Magnoliopsida > Rosales > Rosaceae > Crataegus > Crataegus laevigata. Next base: position 20,264,085 of record OY756941.1, on the reverse strand, counting down.
GAATTAGTGTCTAAGCAACGATAAATGGAAAAAACTCTACTATGGGATTAATCTTCACCATGTCTATTTATTCTAACGTTTAAAATATTCTATGGATATTAACTTTAAAAAAATGAATTTTTTTAACTTGACACAAACTTAAATCACACTTTGTCCTCAAGGTGTGGATAATAAAAGAAAAGCAAAAATAAACTAAAACAACAAAAATAAAAATAAACAACCACCTTAATTAACTAGAAATAGAAAGACGAAAAATAAAACAAAAGACAAGCAAAACAACCATAAAATGATGCAATGCAAAAATAAGATAAAATAAGGGGAATGGAAGTGGACACACCTGGTTTTGAACCTAGGACGAGAGAGCATCAAAGAAGGTGCTGAAAAATAAAAATCCAAGAGTGCTGCGGGCTGGATTTGAACCCGTGACCTAATGGAACAAGGTGAGGCGCTGAGCCTTTCATGTGCAGAGCACTGGTGTGAAAACCCTACTCCTGGAACTGTGTAAGCTGAATTAACAGCTGCATTCCTCATTTCTAAGGAGGAGGATTCTCTCCTCCTTTTTTCCCATACACTTCCATCTTCCCCCTGTTTGTGTGGTCACGGTTAAGCCACGTCAACATTTTATATTGATTTTTTATAGAGATAATAGGACAAAAAGATGTGACTTAACCATGATCACACAAACAGAAGGAGGATGGAAGTGTATGGGAAAAAAGGAGGAGAGAATGCTTCTCCCATTTCTAATCCAGCTGTCGTTTCTCTCTCTCTTAACTTGTGCGGTCCTCGAGCCCAACACCATGAGTGCACTCCTGCATTGCATCATTTTTCTCTAGAATGAAAAATAGCTCTCCTCTCTTATTTTCTCACTCATCTCTCTTATTTTGTTCCGATCCTAATTGCACCTCAACACTCTCTCATCTCTGCACAACCCAAAGCCAAGGAGTTTATGCCATGAAATGAAGGCACATCTAAGCTCCATATCGTCTCTTCCAGACCCCAGTCTTCACAAAGGTAACTACTCTCCCTCTTCGCACCTTAAATTTTGTTAGCACAGTGTAGATTAAACAATGAAAGAGAATAGATAGCTCATGCATGTGTGTTTCTGTGTAAGGGTCCTAGAAGTGACTGTGATAGCAAAGATGAAGAACATGACGGACATCAAACCCGAGATCCGGTGGATTTCACAAGATCCTCAGATTCGGAATTAAAAAGGTATAAAACATGCCTCATCCACTGTATTGGCTGGGATTTCTTCATAGCATTAGGATGATGGCCCACCTGGAACTCTGATAATTGTAGTTCACCTCTGTAAATTTTTTCTGTGTATGCCTCTATTAGAAAAATGTTGAGAAAAAAAAACATTGCATGATTCTGGATCTGAGTGTTGAAATTGAACAATGGCCTTCCTTTGTGCAACTTGGACCACCCCAAACTTACTACGTAAAATAATTGTTTTCAAAAGGGGTTCCAAACAACACATGGGTCTTCTCAGCAATCCCCATTGTAAGCATTCTTGAACTCTACATGTGCTCGTTCTATATCATGTGCTTGCATTTGTGTTGAATTTGACTCCCATGAATATTCTTATGAATGTGATGATGAATTTGTTGTAATGAACATATAAATGCTACTGAATGCATGACTCCGTCAAAAGTGCGCGTGTATTGGATATTTAGGGCTAACCGAATCCAAATGCATCCTGCAAAAAATACATATTAAAAATCTAATTATAATAGAACCAAAAATAATATACTGATTAAAACAATTGTTGTTTTTGTGTTCTCCTTTTTTTTTTTTTTTGTGTTGTGATAAAGAATAAAAATGAAGAAAATGAAATGAACGAAAATAAGACGGGTTAGAAAAATTGGGTTGCCTCCCAATTAGCGCTTTAGTTAATATCTATAGCTAGACATAGAAGAAGGAATTGATAATCACATCACTTGCTCTCTTAGAGTCAACCACTCTTTAACAGCATCACAAGGCAACAGTAGGTAGAATCTGAGATGTTGTTGGTCAATTATGTGTTTTAGGGAAGTGGTTGAATCCTTCATATTCGGCCTTCTTTGTGAATGAGTCTTTGTAATCAAATAGACTTTCTTCCAGTAAGGCTTGTGTATTTGTCGAACTGACTTAAACCTTGTATTTAACACCCACAATTTTTGCATTGGCCAAATTTTTCTACGAAGAATTTGTCTGCCACAAAATGTTTTCTTCTTCTCGTTGTATATCTCTGGTTGCTTGTAGGACTTACCCTGATTTGCTTTAAATTTGAATGCTTGTACTACTGGACCGTCCAATTCAGCAACATAAATTGTATCAGTAGTCATCTGCCTTGTATCCAACAGTATGTTAGAGAGCTGATCATACGACATATTAGATGTTAAATTTGTGTGAACTTCCCCAAACATATTAACACTCATGTCTTCATGCAGACTTTGAGGGAAAGGTTTTGGTGGCACATGAACTTGGGTAGCCAAAGGATCTGGGAGAATTTTTGGATTGTCATGTGGTGCTTCCTCCGTTGGGCATGCATAACTGGTTGGTGGCTCTTCAATTTTAGATTCTTCCAGTATAGTATCTTTGGTTTTTCCCCATCTCAATGTTTGATCTGTAGAGCATTCCCTTGAACCCTGTGGGTTTGCAATTGGTTGATTAGGGAATTTTGAATTGGAATCATTTCTACCAATTGATATGTGAGCTGTCCAATTTGGTGTACCAGATTGTTAATTGAAGTTATTGTCTGCAACTTTGGGGTACTCTCCATAAACAACCTAGCGGACTCCTCCAACTTAGCCATCTAGTCCTCCAAAGAAAGTTTTTATGGCACACAAGGCTGCTGAAAAGCTTGCTAATTGCTTACCCATATAGAAGTAGGATGCTCTGTCCACTGATTGTAAAAGTTTGAATATGAATCGTTCTCATTTTATGGGAATTTATTCGCAAGTTGTCCATCTTGCTCTTCAATTATCTTTGCTGATGGTTTGGTATTCGGCATGTTATCAACAAATTGCTTGACACACTCTGCCAATTCAGTAAGTTTGTCATCCAGAGATCTTTGTGACACACTTGGCTGTTCATAAGGCTCTTTATTACCCATCCACATAAAACTATGCTGCTCAGTCCATCTTGGATTGTAAAATTCTGTAGAGGGATCACACCTAGGCCTTTGAGAGTTCCTTGTAGTGATATAATTCTGCACAAATTCCCTTGATGTTAATGACTCTCGCAAAGGCAGTCCTTGTGGTAGTGTGAATCTAGGAGGACCGAATCTCATCTTTTCACAGCTCTCAAAATCAACAAACTATAGCCTGCAAAAATAAAAATAAAGAAAATCAACAAGTAAATAAAAAATATATACAAAAATAATTAACCAAGAATATGATAAACACAAATTATTTAAAACAATCCCCGGCGACAGTGCCAATTTCTTGATAGGGATTTTTACCACCTGCAAAAGTAGGGATAAAAATACTTAAAATACTTGCAAGAGAACAAGGTAGTTGTAGCATAAACGGCTCAAGCAAGGTTGTTTTCCACAGGGATTGAATGAATAATTTGTTTTTTAAAAGCCTAGGGTTCCGCCGTCCCCTTAACAATCCTATGTAGTTTTACCAATTACTTATGAATTACACATGCAACTTTGAAGGTTAGGTTTTCCTAATTTATATTCTACTTGGAACCTCCAACATAGAACGTATATTTAACATGCAACCTGTCTGGACGTTCATATCAAATCTGAACATGAAAGACTCATTGTGCTTTATGAAAACCCTTTGAAAAACCATGCAACCCTTAAGACGTGGTGTTCATCTTCAGTGAAATTACAATTGTTAATCACAAGAAGCCAGCGTTAATTTCAGGAAACCTTCCTACCAAAATTGCATCAGATTACTTATCTAAACATCCTAATGGTAGCTAAGCATTAAAACAATTACACAGTTTAAAACAGTGATTAATAATTTAAACTATGCATGTAATCAATCATAAGAAATTAAATAAAAATGACATATTCATGATAAGGCTCAAGGCTTCACCCTAGCAAAACGAGTTAGTTACGAACAACCATAAACAAAATATTATTAAAAATAAGGATAGAAAACACCTAGAAAATAAACTTGAATCCAAAAGTTGTGCGTTCTTCTCCTCTCCTTCTCTCTCTTCTAACCAGGCCTGGCAATTCCTGACACGACTCGATAACCCGACACGACACGACACGAAATTAACAGGTGTTCGGGTCGACACGATAACGAATCGGGTCGTTATCGGGTAACCCGATAAGCATCTGTTAAGATAACGGGTTGATTCGGGTATACACGTGGGTAACACAATACACGATAAGCAGAATATTAATTTTATAATTTTATAACCCTAAAAAAATACTATAATTATATATATTAATTTAACAATTTTATACCCCTTAAAACTATAATATATATATATATATATATATATATTAAATTAACTATGTTGATGCACAAAACCGGAGGGGTCTTGGTACAACGTAAATCCGACCGTGAATCTGCAAGAATGTAAATAACACAAGATGTATCGTGGTTCACCCTAATATATGGGCTACGTCCACACTGATAATGTATTTCTGGAGGCCTTTGGCTTATTTTGCTCTCTCAGCCAAGCCTAAGCATTTGTCTTTTCACAAATCCCTCTCTTAGCCTCAAATTGGCTCTCCCTCAACGAAGAGGAGATGTAGTCCTTTTATAGAATAAGGGCTCCCTCCTTAATTACATATTTGCCCCTCCATTTATTGCATAATTACATTTGAGTCCCCCGAGTATTTATACGAGGTCTAAATACGGAGGCCCTAAATATGGTATAAACAAACTATAATAATTATAATAATTATATATACTATAATAATTATACCCCCAAAATATTAACTATCGATAATAATTATATATATATATATATATTAAATTTTGAATTAAATTTTATAAAAACTATAATAATTATTAATTAATAATATGCATCCATAATCCATTGATTTGATTCCATTTTATTCCCAGTGCCGCCTTTTTTGAAGAAAAAAAGGAGGGAAAATGAAAATGATAAGACAAGTTGAAAAGGAAACAAAAAAGAGAGGGAATTAGGAAAAGATGAGTAGGCTACCGGAGGAAAAAGTGAAAATTATAAGCAAAGTTGAAAAGGAAACAAAAAAGAGAGGGAAAATGAAAATTAATAGAAGTGTTGAGAAATTTTTTTTTATTTTTAAAGTTATTAACTTTTTATCACACATATGATATATCCCACTATTTTTATAATGACACGTGACGTGATGTACTACTCCGTGTACCGGTTAATTATACGTACAAAATAAATAGATTTAAATCTACTTAATAAATATATATATATATATATATATATATGTATAGTATACACCATTGAACTTGATGGGATACGAATTCTCCGAAACTAATTTCAACGATCCTAACCGTCAAACTTGTTTGTATATGTTTCGAGATCACATTAATAAAAAATTACAAAAAACAAAGATTCAGAGATCAAGTAACCGGACAAAGCTTTTTCGACGGTTATAAACGAAAAATCACGATTTAATGGTTATTTTAACTCCGATTTTGATGATTTTTTTATAGCTTCACTCCTTGACCCTATATGAATACAATGAATGAATTCGATCTTCAATTTTAAATATTTACACATGTGAATACCACAAAATCTTATGTTATACTTAATGAAAGTATAAATAAACTCTTAAGTGTTAGTGAATCTATCGTTTTAATGGATACGAATTCTCCAAAACTAATTTCAACGATCCCAACCGTCAAACTTGTTTGTATATGCTTCGAGATCACATTAGCAAAAAATCACCAAAAAACAAACTGTAGACAGTGAAATTTCGATAAATGAAATGTTGACCGATGGTCAAAATGTTAACGCTCATGTATTACATAAATTGTACACATAGTGTGTGATTCGACGAAAATTCAAAAAGAGTCCGAAAAGCTGTCAAACAGGACACGTGTCAACACCTGGCAGAGACGACTTATTTCATCTGGGATATTATATTCAAAATTAGGCCTTGGAAAATTCTATAAATAGAAGCCAATTTCATTCATTTCAATTGACCAATTCACAAATACATTTCTCTACTCCCAAATTGGAAGAGAATTCTCTGGAAGTTCGTTCTTCGTTCTTCGTTCTTCGTTCATCGTTCATCGTTCTTCGAGATCAAGCTCCAACGGCCCTTGAAGAAACGTTCATCCACCTTTGAGATCAAGCCCAACGGCCCTTAAAGGAACTTCGCCAAAACCTTTGAAGAATCAACAAGCACCTTGGTCACGTGCCGATTCTTAATCCAAGATCAAGCCCCGACGGCCCCTTGGATCAACACAACTGTTCTTCAAGATCAAAAGCCCCTTGAAGATCCATTCATCACTCATCCGTTCATCCACCTTCAAGATCAAGCCCTGACGGCCCTTGAAGCAACATTCATCCACCTTCCAAGATCAAGCCCCGACGGCCCTTGGATCCACACATCCATTCTTCAAGAACCAAGCCCAAAAGCCCCTTGAAGTTCATCCATCATTCATCGTTCATCCATCTTCTTCAAGATCAAGCCCCGACGGCCCTTGAAACAACATTCATCCACCCTCCAAGATCAAGCCCCGACGGCCCTTGGAATCAATACATTCATCCTTCAAGAATCAAGCTCGAAGCCCTTGAAGCTCATCCGTTGTTCATCGTTCATCGTTCTACATTCATCATCAAACATCTGAAGATCATCACTGTTCATCCCAAGAATCAAAACGCCAAACAGCCCATTCGGATCAACACAACATTAACAAATCCACATCACTGTTCATCCAAGGATCAAACCCAACGGCCCTTTGGATCAACAGCCCATCAACAAATCCATAACTTACGAAGATAGAATCAGAGGAACAAATAGAGATTGTAACCCCAAAATTCATCAAATAACAAATATATTTTGTACACGTGTTCTTGTTCCAATCAGGAAATTTTCGTGTTTACAAATTTGGCACGCCCAGTGGGACAATCTCTACCTCTCATCTCTTTCCCCGTTCAAGAAATCCAAAGCACACTTCAAGCACAATGGCTTCAGGCAAGGAACAAGTCATCGGCGCCACCTCCATCGAAGAACAGCTAATTCAGATGAAGGAGATGTTTGCAATGATGAAGAAAACCCTTGAAGAAAAAGATTTGAAGATTGCTATGCTCGTGAACAAATTGGGGGCAAGGCATGATGAAGGATCCGGCTCTGGCCCTAAGAAAGGTGGTGACGAAGAAGAAGAGCCTTCGGTGGAGAAGTTTGAAGAAAAGCCAGAACCAGACCAAGCAGCGCCGCTCATGGGATCTCTCTCAATCAAGCAATTGCAAGAGATGATTGCCAACACAGTCAAGGCACAGTACCAAGGGAGCTCAAATACCTCCGAGTTGTACTCCAAGCCTTACTCTAAAAAGATTGATGCCCTGAAGATGCCAAGGGGATATCAACCACCCAAATTCATGCAGTTCGATGGAAGGGGGAACCCGAAACAGCACATCGCCCACTTCGTTGAAACTTGCAACAATGCGGGCACTGAAGGGGACTACCTTGCCAAGCAGTTCGTGCGCTCACTGAAAAGTAACGCCTTCGATTGGTACACCGATCTTGAGCCCGAATCCATTAACAGCTGGGAACAGTTGGAGCGAGAATTCCTCAACCGCTTCTACAGCACCCGCCGTACAGTCAGCATGCTGGAGCTGACAAGCACGAAGCAGTGGAAAGATGAGCCAGTTGTGGACTACATCAACCGATGGCGCACTTTAAGCCTCGACTGCAAAGATAGACTCTTGGAGCGCTCTTCGATCGAGATGTGCATCCAAGGCATGCAATGGGGATTGCACTACATCCTCCAAGGCATCAAACCGCGGACCTTCGAAGAACTAGCAACCCGCGCCCATGACATGGAGTTAAGCATCGCCAACCATGGAAGAAGGGAGCCAACCACCAACTTCAAAGAGAAAGTGTTTGCTCCGAAGGTAGACGAGACTGGGAAGAAGCCCGCTAAGGAAGCTTTTACCATTAACACCGCCCCTGTCAAAATCTCATCGGCGCCCGTCAAAATCCCGTCCAAGTATAAAACAAGGGAGATAAAGAAAGGAGAGCCTTCTAGCACCCAAGACAAGTACAAAAGCACCTTGAGGGAACTAGAGCAGAAGATATATCCTTTTCCGGACTCCGACGTGGCCGCAATGCTGGATGACCTATTGGAGAAGAAGGTGATCAATTTACCCGAATGTCGATGGCCGGAAGAAATAAATCGCACCGACAACCCAAGGTACTGCAAGTACCACCGCTTCGTGCTAAAAGATCTCATCGTAAGGCTGGCTCAGCAAGGAACCATTGAGCTGGATCTCGACGATGTGGTAAAGACAAATTATACCACCATCACTTCCGGCATATTTGATTTCAAGTCTTCAACGCCACCGCTGGGGGCATACTCCGAATCAAGCAAAGCTGAAAGATGGATTCATGTTGCTCCAAAGAAATGGCGCAAGAAGCCTACGCCTCCACCACAAGTCCACCAAACGGAAAAGGGGCAAAGCAGCTTTTGCCAATCTCTAAAGCAACGGGAAATTGTTGAAGATGATGGAAATTCAACACAAAGATCGCCCATCCCCATCACAATCCGCGATTTCCTCCCGGAAGATTTCTTCAAACATCCGGTCAAAGCTCCTTGCTACAAAGATTGTGAGGAACGCTTCTCCAAAATGGCTTGACAAATCCGTATGCTGCTCCTTGTCTGCATGAGCTAAAACTGCAAGACACCATGCTCCTTGTCTGCATGAGCTAAAACTGCAAGACACCACGCTCCTGGCTTGTACGAGCATAAAAGGCAACACCAAAACTCTTGATCCGCACGAGCATAAAAGGCGACATCAAGGCTCCTGGTTTGCACGAGCATAAAAGATGACACACAATGCTCCTTACCCGCATGAGTTAAAACTGCAAGAGGCGCCGAAAGAAAATACAAAAAAAATATGTATGTATTTAAACTACGTTTTGACTTGATCCCTTTCGTTGGAAGGGTACGTAGGCATCTCAAATATTCAAATGTTTGAGTTCAGTCACATCAAAGAAAAAAATAATAATATTTTTATTTAAAAAAAAAGAAATACATATGTTATTATGTATTTACAAAAAAAAAAAAGAGAAAAAGAAATATATGTATGGGTCAGCAAGCCCAAAATAGTGGTTTGAGATGTTCTTTGATGGTGAAGGCCCAACAACGTATGCTTTTCATTAAAACTTGTTCTCTGTCCTCCTATCCGTAAATATGGACCCATAAAGATCTAGGCCCAGATCTCCATCACCATGCTCCAGCTACAAATCCAATCCAAGGCGAGCCCAAATCTCTCATGGCGTCCCCAATTGAGCGAGGATATTTAGGATTCGACTGATTCCCAGCACCACCAAACCTCCATCGAATTCGAATCCCAAAACTCTCAGAGAGCTACCAAATTTCACAAGACATGGGGAGCTACGAACGTGTCTGATTCCCATTAACTCTGCTCGCGGCTTAGGGTCGCTGATGGCAGCAGCAGCTGCAGCTTCACCGTTCATCTTCCGCCAGATAGCGCGCCTCAAGGAGATTTTGATGCGCTGGAAAACTCGGAGTCTCCGCCGCTGCTCCATCATCCCCAACAACGAGTCCGATGACTCGAACCAGCGCATTCCCTCCGGATCCTTGGCGGTCTACATAGGGTCGGAGTGAATCCGATCCATGATCCCAGCCCAGTTTGTCAACCTCCCAGGTTTTCGTCAGATTGCCGAACAAGGCCGAGGAGGAGTTTGGACTCCAGTGCAACGGATGCCTGGTCTTGCCTTACGAAGTTATCTTTTTTCAAAGAGATCTTGATGCTTCTCGAGAGGGATTAGAGCAGTTTTGGACGGCTGGAATTGGCAGGAGTGCTCATGGGTTTTCAATGAGAATTGCATCGATGAAGATTTTTGGTTCAGAAGCCATCCTTAAAAAAAAAAACCACCTCTGAAAATTGCTTTGTTGGGATTTCAACGAGATGTAATTGTTGAAACTCCCTAGTTCGACTCTGCTGTCCCAAAGCGACCCACCAAGCCGAGCTGGAGCAACCCCGATTCCACACCGATTCCTCCTCTCCCGACTACTGCAGAGAATCAGAAGAGCTTCGGACATTACAATTGAAAGGATATGAGGTGATCGGAGCATTGGTCGTTGCAAACTCCGGTGATGGAATGAGCGCCACCGGCGAGGCAATTGCTGCGGCATGAAGGCTGCGGAAGCTGCTCTACGGAGACATTGAAAAAATTGAATAGTCGACAGGTAATTGGTGGTGTTGCGGATTGTTGTGGCGGCAACATTCAATTTTTTTTCGTGTCGAAATCCAAGAGCTTAACCAGCTGTGAAGCTGTGAATGTATTGTATGATGATCATCCTGAAAAGTATGTTTGGGAGAGGCTGGCGGAGCTAAGGGAAGCTGCCCTTTCAACCTTTCGCCCATGGCGGCACCGTATACACACACGCACACATGGAGCGCAACCCTGATAATCCGGGGCGTTTGAGTCAAAGCTTCGATCCTCACCGTCCATCTGGCGATCAAACTGGGTTTTCATCATCTGGGTTATCCGTACAATTTGGACTTCGACTATGGTGCTCTGACGCAGCTTCAGCATTTCTCCATCAACAATTTGGGCGATCCGTTTATCGAGAGCAACTACGGTGTCCATTCAAGGCAGTTCGAAGTCGGTGTTCTTGATTGATTTGCTCGGTTGTGGGAGATTGAGAAGAATAAGTATTGGGGATACATCACCAATTGCGGCACGGAAGGCAATCTTCACGGAGTCTTAGTTGGGAGAGAAGTATTTCCAGATGGGATTCTGTATGCATCTCGAGAATCGCATTATTCGATATTTAAAGCTGCTAGAATGTATAGAATGGAATGCGAAAAGATTGATTGTCTGATCTCTGGTGAGATTGATTGTGCGGATTTTAAAACTAAACTTCTTGCTCACCAGGATAAACCCGTCATCATCAACGTTAATATTGGAACAACTGTCAAAGGAGCTGTTGACAACCTGGATCTCGTCATACAGACCCTTGAAGAATGTGGATACAAGCAAAATCATTTCTACATTCACTGCGACGGAGCATTATTTGGACTTATGATGCCTTTTGTCAAACGTGCACCAAAAGTTTCGTTCAAGAAGCCCATTGGGAGTGTCAGCGTTTCTGGTCACAAGTTTGTTGGATGTCTAATGCCTTGCGGGGTTCAGATAACAAGGCTGGAGCACATTAATGCTCTTTTAAGGAATGTAGAAAACCTAGCTTCGAGGGATGCCACAATCATGGGAAGCCCATGCTCGGCAGCTGCTCCATCTCCATCTCTCTGGAGTCTAGTTTGTGTTTTCTTCGGATCTCAAATTCTAATCGATTTCAAATCATTTTCTCAGCAAACAGAGGCTTGGGATCTCACCAAGTTGTAAGTAAATTAGTGGACCGTACTTCTCTGCCAAGCTAGGAAGAGATAAGTGAAGTTTGTTTCTGAGATGGTGAAAGAAGAGGAAAGGGCCGACGTCTTCCACATGAAAAATCGAGTAGTGGTGCCGTACTGGTCTCATCGGAGTTTCAAATGCACCAACGTCCGCCCCTGATGTTGCAACCCTACTATCTCCGATCCCAGCTCGAATGGTTGTACTTACCCTGCCAGTACCAGCCTCCACATCACCATCAACTGTTTCTCCTCGCTGATCTGGGAGACATCACTGCTAAGCACATCAAAATTCATGGCAACACCTTTCTTCACATTACTAAGCTCGGAACTGTGGAGCAAATATGTCAGGAACAAGATTGAAACTGCAGCGCCTCGCTGGCTCCGTCAATGTTGGCGTGGCTTGAAAATTTGTTCAGCTTTCCGTCTATCTCTCTCGATCCTCCCAGGTTCAAAACTTCCTCAGAGCAGCCGCCGTCTTCATGCCCACTAAACGCTCCACCGCGTTAGCATCGAGCATGGCGGATCTCCTTCATTCAAGGACAAATGCGTGGTCTTGCAGCTCCTCATCTTCCTCCCCCTTGCTCCGCGCATGGACTCCCTTCTCTCCACCGTGAGCACCCTCTCTGCCCATCACCTAGCTGCATCGTCTCCGCTCGGCCTCCACCATGAGCACCACCACAGCTGCAGCTCCTCTGCAAGCTCTTCCCCATCGTGGACCTTCATCGTCACAGCAACTGCAAGTAGCCATGAAGAACTTCAACGACCGCCGTCAAACGACTAGCCAGTCATGAAGCTCGACGCTCTGCTCCGCCTCAAGCTCATCCATCGTCTTCGTCCTTCCTGCAAATTTTTCACTCCATCACTGAAGGTTTATATAGAAAAAAAATATATAATAAAAAAAAGAGGATGGTGGGGTGAAATGGTGCTGGCACCATGTGAAAACAAAAGAAAAAGAAGATGGTGGATCCATCCACATAAAAAAAAAAATATATATATATATATATATAAATAAAAAAAATAAAAAAAAATTTGGAGTGGGTGAGCACCACCGAAAGCAAGAAAAGAAAAATATAATATATATATGATAGGGTCATGATGTGGTGTGCGTACGCATATATATATATATATATATATATTTTTTTTTTTTTTTGTCCATATAGCACCGAAGGTTGAAAAAAAAAAAAAAAAAAAAAAAAAAAAAAGCTGAAAGGAAGAGACAGCAAGTGGAAAAAGGAATATGATAAGGCAAATCTCATCATTAAAAATTCAAATTGGTGATGGAAAATAATAAAAGCAAATGAGTGGGACACAATGGAGGAATCATACTTTCGGTGCCTTTCTTTAATCCTTTTCGCAGAAACCACATGCAAATACAGAAAAGTGGAGAAAGTAGGGATGCAAATTGACACTCTTTGAAAAAAAAAAAAAGAAAAAAAAAATGCATTGAGAGAAACAAAGTCCATTTTATTTCTCTAAAATTTTACATCAATTTACATTATACATGTAAAAAAAAAAAAAAAAAATACAAGAAATATGCAAACAAGGAAAAGACTCTTCAAGGACGATCAGGTGGTGCCTCAGAAGTCGACGGAGCTCCGGGAAGACGAAGAGCCAGAGTTGGAATCTCTGGAGCCGGAACGCTTGGTGCAACTCCGGAGGACGAAGGCAACATGAACCTCGGGAGTAACGCCATGAACCTTTCATGGTCACTTTGGATCCGACCGTCTGACTCCTGCAGCTGGTCCAGCTTCCTCTTCATGCTGGTCGAGTAACTAGTTGCAAGCAGGTGCAACTCCTTGTTCTCGTGCCTGAGTCCTCTGACCTCTTGCCGAAGACTCACCACCTCCGCCATCAGTGACTCCACCTGCCGAGATCTTGCGAGAAGACGCTGGCCCATGTTTGAAACTGAGCCTGCACTTTGGACGCTGAGAGCTAGAGATTCCTGAACAGCCAGCTCGTGTGACCGCCTGGATAGCAACCTAGTGTCCCTTGGAGTGAGGAGATTTCGAGCAACCACCGTAGCGGTTATTTCGTTTCTCATCATTGAGTCCCCAACTGTAAGAGGACCATTGGGGGATATGAAGGACGGACGCCAAATATTGTCTGGAGAAGACAAGTCATCATCTTCTCCGACGTTCAAATTAAGGCGACGGTCGGAAGGGCAAGACATTTTTAGAGGGGGTTGAGGAAGAAAAGAGTTCGAAAAGATTAAGATTGCTGAAGCAGAAGAAGAGAGCAGAAGGAGTAAGAATGCAGAAGTGCAGGAAGGGAGTGATTACAGAAGAGAATTCAAGTGTGAGGTGAAACAAAAAATTCGCGCCTCTATAAAAAGAAGAAAATGAAGAAGCGCTCCTCAGAGATCGAAGAAGCGTTCATCTCGCAAATCAAAGAGTGACGCTCCTTTCTCGAAGGCCGGAGTCCTGTCTCAAAAGAGACGTTCCTCTATCAAAAGCTGGGCTTGACTCAGAAATCACGTGGCATCAGCTTTTCCAGTTTATCATCGCTCGTCACATGCAGCTTGGAGCTTTGCGAAAACCACGAGCCGAACCCGGATTTGAACCCCGGTTTTCAAAAGATCATCATTCCGGACGTGTCGTCACTCGTCGCATGCGCAGTCAGCTTCGCGGAAATTACGGACGGCTTTGTCAGAAAGCGCGTAACTGGTACTGTTCATCCATCACCGGCTGCCGACAAATAGTAAGGGAATAGTACCGGTTGTGAAGAAAAAAAATTTTCTATAAGTCCAACCTTCGCCTTCCACATCAAAGGCACACCTTCACACCCTCTCAACCTCTCAAACTCTCTTCATCTCCGATAATGTCTTCCCAAAGAAACCTTTCGAGTCACTCAGTGTTCTTCATCCCTTGGAACACCCCAGAAAACAAATCATCCAGAGCGAAAGTATTTCATATTAAAAAGGTTAAAAGCAAAAGTATCTCATATTACGCTTTCTCCTCACCTTCATCTGAAGAACACGAGGAAAGTGAGATCCTGATTGCTTACCTAGTCTTGCTCTCGAGTACTCATCTCAGACCCCTCCCAGCCCAATTCAAAAATAAACCTGTGTTGAGGTGCTTCTTCAAAAGCAAAAGTACCTCACAGACGAAGCAGGAGGAGTCTGAGTTACTTCGAAAAGCAGATGAGTCTGGGTTGATCCAAGAGTTCAAGAAGATGCCACACCTGCATGGAGACCGGACTACTTGAAGCATGTGGAGACAACGTGCTGATTCATCCTCAACTAAGCTGAGGATCGCTTGCAAGTAAAAAGGCTCCCAAACCCAGTTCAAAAATCAACTTGTACTTCTTCAAAAGCCAAAGTATCTCATATCAGCAGGGTCGAAGGCAAAGATATCTCATGGCATGCTTTTCCTTTACCCTTGCTCTTGCCTACGGGACAAAGAGAAAGAGAGCGATCAGCCGCCACTTGGAGTCAAGCTTCCGATCTGGGACTGATTGTCTGGAACCCTTCCCTGATTGCTTACCTAGCATTGCTCTCGAGCAGTCATCTTCAACTAATGTTGGAAGCTGAAAAACATGATGAGTCGCTGAGAAGTGATGTTCTGATGCTTTCATGGGAATTTTTGCAGCATAGCTAATCTCCACATTGAATGTTTTGGAGCGGCATCTCCAATTGCTTTCATGGGAATTTTTGCATTAAAAAAAAATACTGCAAAAGAAGATGCCAGACCTGCATGAAGATCCGATTACTTGAAACATGTGGAGACAACGTGCTGAATCAACCTTCAAGATCAAGCCTCAACGGCCCTTGGAGAAATTACAAACCCGATTCAAGATCAAGTGTCCAACACCCCTGAATCAAAACCAGTTCAAGATAAAAGCTGTGGAAAAATCACAAATCCGATTCAAGATCAAGTGTCCAACACCCTTGAATCAACCTTCAAGATCAAGCCACCAACGGCCCTTGGAGAAATTGCAATCCTGATTCAAGATCAAGTGTCCAACACCCTTGAATCAAAACCAGTTCAAGATGAAGCCTGTGGAAAGTCAACAAGCACAACAAATACACGTGCCGATTCACCCCAGTAAAGTTGAAAATAGTCTCAACCCAGTTCAAGATCAAGCCTCGACGGCACTTGAAAGAGATCCCAGCCCAATCCAAGATCAAGCCTCGACGGCCCTTGGATCGACGTCTACAGTAAGGAAACTTCAAAACGCACCCTCTACACGTGACAAGCACATGTATACAGCGCGCCTTGAAGTGGGGGCATTTGTAGACAGTGAAATTTCGATAAATGAAATGTTGACCGATGGTCAAAATGTTAACGCTCATGTATTACATAAATTGTACACATAGTGTGTGATTCGACGAAAATTCAAAAAGAGTCCGAAAAGCTGTCAAACAGGACACGTGTCAACACCTGGCAGAGACGACTTATTTCATCTGGGATATTATATTCAAAATTAGGCCTTGGAAAATTCTATAAATAGAAGCCAATTTCATTCATTTCAATTGACCAATTCACAAATACATTTCTCTACTCCCAAATTGGAAGAGAATTCTCTGGAAGTTCGTTCTTCGTTCTTCGTTCATCGTTCATCGTTCTTCGAGATCAAGCTCCAACGGCCCTTGAAGAAACGTTCATCCACATTTGAGATCAAGCCCAACGGCCCTTAAAGGAACTTCACCAAAACCTTTGAAGAATCAACAAGCACCTTGGTCACGTGCCGATTCTTAATCCAAGATCAAGCCCCGACGGCCCCTTGGATCAACACAACTGTTCTTCAAGATCAAAAGCCCCTTGAAGATCCATTCATCACTCATCCGTTCATCCACCTTCAAGATCAAGCCCCGACGGCCCTTGAAGCAACATTCATCCACCTTCCAAGATCAAGCCCCGACGGCCCTTGGATCCACACATCCATTCTTCAAGAACCAAGCCCAAAAGCCCCTTGAAGTTCATCCATCGTTCATCGTTCATCGTTCATCGTTCATCCATCTTCTTCAAGATCAAGCCCCGACGGCCCTTGAAACAACATTCATCCACCCTCCAAGATCAAGCCCCGACGGCCCTTGGAATCAATACATTCATCCTTTAAGAATCAAGCTCGAAGCCCTTGAAGCTCATCCGTTGTTCATCGTTCATCGTTCTACATTCATCATCAAACATCTGAAGATCATCACTGTTCATCCCAAGAATCAAAGCGCCAAACAGCCCATTCGGATCAACACAACATTAACAAATCCACATCACTGTTCATCCAAGGATCAAACCCAACGGCCCTTTGGATCAACAGCCCATCAACAAATCCATACCTTACGAAGATAGAATCAGAGGAACAAATAGAGATTGTAACCCCAAAATTCATCAAATAACAAATATATTTTGTACACGTGTTCTTGTTCCAATCAGGAAATTTTCGTGTTTACACAAACATTCAGAGATCAAGTAACAGGACAAAGCTTTTCGACGGTTATAAACGAAAAATCACGATTTAACGGTTATTTTAACTCCGATTTTGATGATTTTTTTACAGCTACTCTCCTTGACCCTATATGAATACAATGAATGAATTCGATCTTCAATCTAAAATATTTACTGATAAGAACATATTTATGTGACTTTATTAGTTTGTTTCCTTGCATTTACTTAATTAGTTTCATCTTATTAGAATGTTTTAAGCTATTTTCGTGTATTTGTAGGTTCTAAATAACAAAGTTAGCAAAAAAGTGCATTTTGGTGCAATTTGGAGCTATTTTGGGGTGAAATGGATTGCATGCATGGGGAGCATAAAAAATGGATGGTTGTGATTCATTCTCACCAAAAAAATGGATGGTGGTGATTCATTCTCACCAACAAAAATGGATGGTGGTGATTCATTCTCACCAAGAAAATAGATGGTAGTGATTCATTCTCAAAGCCTATAAATAGGCTTTTCCATCAAGGCCAAAGACAACAATTCACATCTACAACACATTCCATAAACAACACAATTTCTGCCGCAAGTTTCCTTCTTTCTCCATCCATTTCCATCCACCTCTTTTCTTATCCATCCCCTACCACCCTTCCATACTCTCTCAACCTATCCAATCTCTGCCACATCCACTAGACCATCCAAACACCCAACTTGGTGCCGTATGTTTGCAAGAAAGGAGGAGGACTTGGAGCTGTGCTAACCATTCAAGACGTTGGATTGCTGGAGCGTTCTAGGTGTCTTCTACTTTTGTTTATCATGTTTAAATTCAATTATAGTTGTTTAATTGCAAATATGTGGAACTAAATTCATTTTGGCTAGAGGTTGATTCAAAGCCATTAACATATTTGTAATATGAATTGATTACCTTCAGTTGTGATTTCATCAGTTGTGAATTCAATTTGCTTAACTGCTTGATTTATAACTTATTCTTGTATGTCGATTAAGGATGCATACTTAGTTTGCATGCATGAATTTGATGCTAGAATATAAGGGAGTTTCACCTAATCGTTATGAACTTATATTCACAAGTAGTGGAGGTTGCTAGTCACAATCGCGTTAAGTGAATTCTTGGCAAGAGTATCATGCTGTTCATAGTTACGAATGCCTCGTCAATGCTTATAGTTTTCACAAAGCTTAATGATCTTTGATTGTATCTCTATTGTGCTGTTCACGTAGGGGACTTTTGAAGAATGTTTTGAATTGTTGTATGCGCTTTTCCGTCCAATTCAATAACTTAAGAAAAACTTGAAGGTTAAAAAAGTGTTGTTTACGGTTAATCTGGGGTGTTGAGATTCATGGTTTATTGAAAGAACAACTGAAAATTGGTTTGTATGCAAGTGTGTCATGTGTGGAGAAAAACCCTCTAGCCATCCATTCATCCATTGATTTACTCAAATCTGTCTTAAAATCTGTTTTACAAAGTTTACTTAGTTTTTATTTAAATTCATCCAAAACCAAACCCCCCCCCATTGTTAAGTTGTATTCTTTAGTTATAATCTGTACAATTTGATGTCTTTTGAGTATTTTGAGTCTTTGTAATCCCAAATTCGTTTAAATCCATCCCTAGTATATGTTTTTATTCAATTTGCTAGTTTTGTGTTGTTTTGACTATTCTAGTGTGTTTTAAGTTATTATAGTTTAGCTTTCTGTTTTAGAGTTTTGTTTTGTGTTTTTTAGTCTTGTTTAATATTTTTAAGTCAGTTAGGTGCATTAGCAATCCCTCCTAATCCTCGGTCTAGAACGATACCCTACTTACATCTTTACTACAATTGTCAAAAAGAGGGTTTAATTTGTGTGTTGTTTACATCGTATCATTTACACAAGTGGATATTACAAAATCTTATGTTATACTTAATGAAACTATAAATAAACTCTAAGTGTTAGTGAATTTATCGTTTTAATGGGATACGAATTCTCCGAAACTAATTTCAACGATCCCAACCATCAATCTTGTTTGTATATGCTTCGAGATCACATCAGCAAAAAATCACAAAAAACAAACATTCAGAGATCAAGTAACATGACAAAGCTTTTCAACGGTTATAAACGAAAAATCACGATTTAACGGTTATTTTAACTCCGATTTTGATGATTTTTTTACAACTACACTCCTTGACCATATATGAATACAAAGAATGAATTTGATCTTCAATCTAAAATATTTACACAAGTGGATATCACAAAATCTTATGTTATACTTAATGAAAGTATAAATAAACTCTAAGTGTTAGTGAATTTATCGTTTTAATGGGATACGAATTCTCCGAAACTAATTTCAATGATCCCAACCGTCAAACTTGTTTGTATATGCTTCGAGATCACATCAGCAAAAAATCACAAAAAACAAACATTCAGAGACCAAGTAACGAGACAAAGCTTTTCGACGGTTATAAACGAAAAATCACGATTTAATGATTATTTTAACTCCGATTTTGATGATTTTTTTACAGCTACACTCCTTGACCCTATATGAATACAATGAATGAATTCGATCTTCAATTTAAAATATTTACAATAGTGGATGTGGATATCACAAAAACTCTTTCATTTTACATATCCTTGCACATTTAATATTTGTAATAGATTAGTAGTGTATGTATTATTTTTTTATTAGGCTCTTATTTTCGAATGTAAATATAGTACTTAAACGACAAATGCGTTTTAATGTTTTGAAATAATATTTATGTGGCAATGTGTGGTACGTGCTAATTTAAGAATTTTGTTTTCCTTAACGGGTCATAAAGTGACCCGACCTGTTAAGGACCCGTTAAGATAACGGGTGTGACACGACACGACCCGTTAAGATACCAGGTGTTACACGAAAACGACACGAACACGATAGACACGACCCGTTTGCCAGGCCTACTTCTAACCCTAATGGCTAAAAAGCCTTATTTATACTACTAAAAAAATAAAACCCTAAAAGGTCTTCTAGAAATTAAGAAATACAATAAAATAAGATAACTAGGAAATACATTCTTATTCTAACTTTGGGAAATCTGCCCAGCCATAAAGAATCCCATGTTTCTGGATCTTCAGGGCTCCAAAATAGGCCCAAAATGGTTAGAATTAAAGCTTGAGATGTTTCGAACATAATTACAGAAGGCCTCAAACCCAAAAGAGATCATCTTGGACACCAAAAAGCCCAAATAAGTCCAAAACGTCAATTTGACAGCACTGCACGCTGCTCCTTTATTTCATCTCCATAAATAAACTGCTTGGTAGAAAATTATGAAACTTTGACAAGATCAAGTCAACAGAATTACAAAGACTTTTTATCAAGCATCACCGGCCCCGAAGAGCTATTACTTATGTGAAACCGAGGTGCCACACAGCCCCAGCTTTGGCTCTACGAGCTGAACCACTTTTCCCAGAAGAGGGGGCGGTTGATCATTTAGGTTGTTACATCCTCCAATTTGAATCACTCCAAAATTCAACTGTTTGACTACTTTTTGCTCCAGATGAAGTCGAATGTCATACATTAAGAATATAAATCAAAGTATCAAACTTCTCACAAAATAACCAATAAATTAATACTAAGAATAAAGTAAAATATCGACTCATCAGGCTTCTATTCCCCCCCCCCCCAACCAACCAAAACCCCAAAAAAAAAAAAAAAAAACTCAAACCTTTGGCTCAAAATGGGGTTAACTAAAAAATGAAGCAAATTTTGGTCAAAGTTTAGGTTTGGGTTAGTGCGTTGGCCCACTTGTGCGAGCGGAAGACCATCAATTGAACAACAATCGTGCAAAGGATGCGCACCACGCCCATCAACTCATACAAGGTTGCAACTGGCGACCTCACCCACGTGAGCTGTGTCGGCCACTTGTCCGGCAATAAAGTTGAGCCCAAAGACTCTTTTTATGATCAACAACTCACATTTAAATGGGTCGTTATTTATCCAACAGTTGACATTTAATTTAGTTAATGTTCTTGTTAGACCTTTTACTCATACTCAAATTGTTCCGTTTTGACAGGAATCAATAATAAAAAAATCTGGGGGATGATTCATGAGTTTTATATTTATAAATTTATTAAATCCAACGGCTGAGATTGAATATGATCAAATCTAATGGTAAAAAAAGATCTAACAGTCCAAATTTAAATCTACGGCTAAAATAATTAAAAATATATATTTAACTTAAAATTCACCCAAAAACTCTATAAATACTTATGTATTTGTTCAACCATCCACACAAAATTCACTTTTCTTCTACAATTCTTCAAATTTTCTTTCTACCATCTTCCAAAACTATTTCTTCCAAATTTAACTCATGTGTTTCATATTCTTCCATAGCGTTTCATGTGTCAGTTTAGTATATTTATCCGAATTTAAATATTTAAACGTTAAAATGTTCATAAAATTAATTTAAGATAGTCTACATAATTCTTTTTTTAAAGTTATTTTAAAATATAAAAAAAGCCTAAATTTATTTTTTAATAATCTAGAGCTAAAAATTTAGCCCAAAAATGTTAAAGCTAAAAAACTGTTTTTAGGTTAAAACTTAAATTTTCTGGAAAAAAAAATTTAGATTTTAACCTAAGAATGGCCTAAGAGATAAATGATTTAAAATCAAAATTATCCTTCAACAATAGTTAAAAATTACCAACTCTCACATAACAGCCTTGCGCACAAAGCCGATGATGTAATATTAAGTCCAAACAAATATAAAAAAAATAACCTATCAGACGCTCCAAAATATTTCATGCACACCAATTCTGTAAAAGCACATTTCTTTTGGGGGTGTGATATCTACACACACATTTTTACTTCTCACACACCCTTCTAATTTTCGACCGTCGGATCCAATGAAATGAAAAAGATCAACGGACAGAAATTAACAAAGGATATGTGAAAAGTAAAACCGGGTGTGAGAAGAAGTTCTTTCACAACAGAACCACCCATGGTCTACTGGGTTCGCTTCGCTAGTTAAT
Organism: Crataegus laevigata; assembly: GCA_963580275.1. Lineage (NCBI taxonomy): Eukaryota > Viridiplantae > Streptophyta > Magnoliopsida > Rosales > Rosaceae > Crataegus > Crataegus laevigata. The sequence goes on along the minus strand of OY756941.1, from coordinate 20,242,206 downwards.
CAAACTTGGTTTGGTCAAATCAAATCAGCAAATGAAATCTCAACTTCTCTTACTTCAAAACAATTCTTACTAAATCAATATAACAGTTTTTTTAATTTCACTTCCTACGGATTAGTATTCATTTTATGGACTACAAATCTTCACCAATGCAATCTAAAAAATATTTCAAATTTCAACCAAATAATCTAAAATTTCAACCAAATAATCTGATAAGAAATGAAATGGTAATGTCAATCATCTTGCCACTGCTGATAGATTACTAAATTTTGGTAGAGGCAACCATAAAAGCAATGAATTCCTCTGCAATTAAAGCAAGTGCAAGGTGTGATCATATGTCAAATTCTCATATGTTTCCTCAAGCCTTCCCATCTGCTTAAACTACTTTAGTCTGCATCATAACTGCAACATAAAGAACATAGCAAGAACACAGTACATCGCTTTCAAAACAAAGACTACAGATAGAATGTGAATAACCACTGCCGGCCAGTTTCAAGTTCAATAATAGATAGATTGTTAAGCAAAAATCTATTCGGAACCAAGGAATGCTAAGCAAGCAACTCGAGATGACCAAGAAAAGAACCAAGAGAAACAACAAATAGCCACACAAAAGAGAACATAAATCAAACTTTAATTCATTAATAACACAATATTCTTAGTCTGACACCAATTCAAGTTCAACAGCAGATCAGCTAAAACAAAAATATCCTCTTAAAGGTTCATGAGAACTCAGAAACCACTACTACTAGTACTCTTCTTGGGCCAAATCATCGACTCCTGGAATGTTTCAATATCAGCCACTTAACGGTACTGCAACCAAAAAGTTTGAAAAATGAAACCCAATTACATTGTGGAAACGGTGTTATCTCAGCTCAGTAAACGGAATCAGAACACGATCGGTAGCTAAGGGTTCTCGAAGCCTTTACCTTAATGAAGCCGATTTCCTTCGCATTGCTGCGGAAGCACTGCCTGCAGCACATGATGCCGTACTTCCTGATCAAGCCATGAGGGTTTCCACACACGCGACTGTACAAAGGAACCAAAGTAAGCATACTCAATAACAATTTTAACAAAAGCAAACCCAAAACAAGCATCAAATCAGAGCACAAAAATGCACGAACACACAAAAATGCATCGAATCGGAACTCAATCCGAAATGTAGATACACAAAAAAAAACGTTCAAAGCATTCAACACATCCACACCAAAAAAAAACAGAATCAAACTTTGTCAAATTGTTCTTTTGACATAAGAGAGGGATGATAATTAAATCCAATTGGTAAATCAATATCCCCAACCCACAAAGCAGCATGAAAGATTTTACAACCCAAAAATGATGAGATTCAAATACCCCAAAAAACACAATCTTTTCGGCAAACTGAATACGTAGAAGTAACACAGATAAATCTCAAAAAACTAACAAAGAAAGTTGAAATCATGAATCAAATTAGTAGGGTTGAAAAATGAGTTACCAGGTACGGGATCCAGGGCCGTAATTCTTAGGGTGGGAGTTCCAGACGTTCGAGTGCCCCATGATTTCGTCGGCTGAAGCAGAAGCTCTGGCGGTCGCAGCGGATTCACTCGGAGGGGGGCCTGTAGGAGGACTTTGGTTTGCAGTTGGTATATATAGTAGGGAGACTCAAAACCCTAGGCTTCAGAAAGCACGGAGGTCATCTGGCCGAGTCAGAGCTTAGGTAACCCTACTTGAAGAGCAACTCCATCGTTGCTAAGAACTCTTAATAAACAATAACTGTCTTTTGCATTTTCACATTTACACTGAATAGTCTTGGCAATAAGTAATAAAATATTAATATTTTTATATTTGTAAAATAATACAAAATAATTTTATTTGTAATTTCAGATAAGATTTTTAATCGTTCTCGTTGTATCACGTGTCATTATCCGAAAAGACAATTATTGGTGATAGATTTCGATAAGATTTTTATCCAATGTCGTTGTGCCACGTGTCGTTACCTTTTCAAAATCGTTGAGGATAGATTTCTAATAACATTTTTAACCAATCACGTTGTGCCACGTGTCACAATCAGTTTACAATCTTTGAAGATAGATTTTGATTGGATTTTTAACAAATGACGGCATGCCACGTGACATTATTTACAACCTAATCATTTCTAAATCCTTCCTATAATCCACCATCCATCCTCAGAAATCTCACACTAATTTTCTCAAGATCTTTATTATTATTCATAGTTTCTGCTTCATTCTTACAATGTCTTCTTCTTCAAGGATGATGTGGAAAATCAATCAGCAAAAGGAAGAATTGTTTATGAAGGATAAATTTAGTCCTAGCTAAGAACATTTAAGAACATTTGAATACATATGCAAACTATTAACAAATTAAAGTAGACATGCATTCAAAAGCAATTCATAAAACCCATGACTTTCAAAGCCTAGTATATGGTGAACCATAACTCTTTAACAACTTTAAAGAGAAGAGAAGATTTAGAGTTCATTACTCTTGAAGCTCATCCTTGTTTAAACAAGGGATTCACCCAAGTGGAGGGCCTTCAAGTCACCTCCTTGCTTCCTTGAGGATGTGTTCTCCAAAACACCAAAAGCTTGATGTCTCAAAGTCTCTACACCAAAGATAAAATGTGAAGATAAAATGGATGACTTAGGGAAGAAGAAATTGCTAGATTTCCTTCCCTAGGTGGCCAGCCTCTTTAGAGAATTAGAGAGAAAATGTTTCACCCAATTTCTATTAAGAGAACCCTAAATGAAATAAAGCTATAAAGTTGAATTTATACTTTATTTCTTGTGAGTGGCAAACTTGTAATTAAACCAAGTTTGCCACCATCACTCTAATGGCCGGCCTTAGCTTTGTCTTTGGGCTAATTGCCCATTTTGTTTTACTTGTCATACAACTTAAACATAATGGGCCTTGTGGGCCAAAACACTTTTGGGCCCCGAAACCCAAAACCAACTTAAAAGCCCAATACGAACGTTTCGTATAATTAATTAACTAATTAATTAACTTTGACCATTCTTCAATTAAACCATTTAATTGCATATCCATTTCATTTAATTACTTCACTTTCATCTTTACTTGGTGTACGATCCATTAGGTTCCAATTAGCGAGGTAGTGGACGATCGTTACTCTTAACTATCGATTGTGAATTGAAACCACATTTCAATTCTCCCTTAAGATTAGTGTTTGCTAATCTTTAGGGCTTCCACAAACCATGAGTGACACCTAGCAGCATGTCATGGTTACCCAAGCTAAGTAGAAGTGGTTGGAGAACCTATCCAGTTACAACTACAATGCAATACGGTCCTTCTCTAATACAACACTCTTAATCACATTGTTTAAGTGATAGTTTGTTTCATGTCTACTATCCAATGTGATACTTATCTATATGATTCAATTGAATATGATTTGGAACAAACTTCCTAAGTCATATTCATATGCTTTGGCCAAAGACTCTCGAATCATATCTTAGAGTATTCTCCTTCCATCATGGAAGGTTAGAGATCCCTTGTTGTGCATTCATATGCCTACATGACTAGGTAGCTTGACCACAACAATGCCGTGGACATTCCAATGGAATGTCTTTGACATAATCAAAGATCAAGAACCTAACCATTAGACATCTATGATGCCTCAGGTCAAAGGACTACTTTGCATATCTCGAGTTCTTACATGACATGTATGCATGAACTCTCTTTTGATCGTAGTTCAGTGTACTCGATTACTCTTTCGAGCACCTATGTGTTTGTCTTAGTGTCCAACACTAAATGACTTGAGACTTGTCATATTCACGTTTGAGTCGGCATAACACATACTAACCTTAGCGGATTGTCAATGCCCAATTGGCAACCCTATGGCTAGGAACGTTTTAGGAATGAACATAAGAGAAAGGTCTCGTTAATCTAACTCACTTAGATCACTTATCTCTTAGATCAAATACATTCCTTGGATTCCCTTATTGCTTAAACACAAGATACAATAAATAGTGATTAACAATAAGCTTTGCCCTTTATTAAACATATAAAAGTTTAATACAATAAGTATTCCAAAAGCTATTACATCATATGAGTGGCTTTGTGGGCATACTTCCAACAGTTTAACCAATCAGAAGGAATGTTCAATCTCCAGGTGGCTCAAAATGAGATGGAAGATGAAGAGGATGAGGAGCGTAAAATGAGAGATGACGAAACAAGAATGGCAAGAGCCTCACATTCCCATCGAGTCATCCAAGCTGTGGCTAAGATCTTTAGGCCCAGTCGTTTTGCAAACATTGATAGAAGCAGGCAACGACGAGGTAAAGATCTATTGGACGATTATTTTGCCCGTAATAGTGCATTCCTTGATACGTACTTTAGACGTCGTTTTAGAATGGAACGACATTTGTTCAACAAGGGCGCTGTTTGCAATCGTGATTCTTACTTTGTGCAAAAGAATGATGTTTTTGGTGTTATGGGTCTCCTGCCTGAGCAAAAAATTACTACTGCTTTGCAGATGCTTGCATATGGAGCATCTGCAGACCAAGTGGATGAGATAGCGAGAATAGGGAAATCAACCATTCTTGAGTCCCTGATGAGGTTTTGCTCTGCAATCGAATCTATCTACATCACAGAGTACATCTGGAGACCTACTGAGATGGACTTGCAAAGACTTCTGAAGAAGAGCGAGATGCAAGGTTTTCCTGGGATGATTGGAAGCATCGAATGTATGCACTAGACTTGGAAAAATTGTCCAAGTGTATGGCAAGGAGCTTATGGGGACAAAAAATGAACAAAAAGTATCATTTTGGATGCGGTGGCATCATTTGATACATGGATTTGGTATGACTTTTTCGGGGTTCCGGGAGCTCAAAATGACCTCAACGTCCTTACCCAATCCCCAGTGTTCAACGATGTCCTGCAAGAAAAAGCACTAAGAGTCACGTACTAGGTTAACAGACATAAGTACCACGGGCCATACTACCTAGCAGACGACATTTACCCAAGGTGGTCATCGTTTGTCAAAACAGTGCCACGTTCACGAAGTGTAAAGGAAAAACACTTTGCAAGCTGTCAAGAAGGGTGCGGGAAGGATGTGGAGCGTTGTTTTGGTATCCTCCAAGCTCGTTGGGCGATTGTCAAGGGTGCTGCCAGAATGTTTGCTTTAGAGTCGCTTCGATCCATCATGATGACGTACATCATTTTTCACAACATGATTGTGGAAGATGAGTACGATTATGATGTCGTTGATGAATGTGAGTCAGACACGATGAACAATTCCTAAACACAAATATATTGTGCTGATAATGCCACTGAAGAACCCGTGCAACACGAGCCATTAAAAAGGGATGAACGTTACAATGAAAGGCTCATTCAACGATACACTGCATTTCAGGACCCATATATGCATAATACCCGGCAAATTGACTTAATAGAGCACCAGTGGGAGTTGAAACAAGCTCAAGATACTTAAGTTCATTTACTGTGTTTGTTTTTATTTGGTGTGTTTATTTAATTTTATTTGGTGCATTTTTTTAGTTCATTTAGTGAGTTTTTTTTATTATTTGGTATGTTTATTTAATTTTATTTGGTGTGTTTTTTTAGTTCATTTAGTGAGTTTTTTATTATTTGGTATGTTTATGTAATTTTATTTGGTGTGTTTTTTAAGTTCATTTAGTGACTTTTTAGTATTTGGTATGTTTATGTAATTTTCTTTGGTGTGTTTATATCCTTTGAATAAAGATTCTCTCAGTATAAATAAATTACCGAATTAAATAAATATACTCGTAGTTTAAATAAAGTACTAAATTCAATAAATTGGAAAAAAATATAGAGTACTATATTCAATAAATAAGAAATTACAACCCAAAGTGATTAGAAAATTATGGGCTCCGATTACAAACAAAGTGATTGGAAAATTATGGGCTCGTGAATGAATTATCATCACCTAACCAATTTGTGGTGCTAGGATCATCTTCTCTTGTCATGCTAGGACCATCTCCTCTGGTTCTCGCTTCTCTTGCACTCCTTCGCACCACATCCGCTTTCTCCGTCTTCCAAAAATATTTAGAATTCGGAGACTTCCCTTCTAAAGGCGTGTTCATAATGTCATGATCTCGTTGAGCCTTTCTTTCTTCTCTAACCTCTTCCCTTTCTTGCCTAAGTATCTCTTTTTCTCTCTCATTAGCTTGAAATAACTTCTTAACAGCTGTAGCTTTTGCTCTCTCTCTAGCCTTATCAGCCTCAAATTTAGCCATTTATCGTGCCAAAGTCAATTCACCTTGGCAAGAAAGTTCTTCCATATACTTTGCATAATCATTCTTAGAAGCACTCCTTTTTCTCTTTGAAGTCTTCTTACCTTGAGACCTAATTGGATAACGGGTGGACACCAATGCTTGTTCAGGAGGGGGCGTTTCCGGCACTTCTTTTGCGTCATCTTCATGAACATGCGAGGCATGATCAGGCGTAGAGTGTAGAGAGGTGTTGTTCATGAAAACTTCTAGACCGACATGCACAACTCTAAATTTAGGACAATATTTGACAATATTCCAACATTCCCACCGGTTGAATGACTTGTTTTTGCTTTTGATTTTGGCATTATACCAAGCTTGTGCTTGAAGTGTCTACACAATGTGGGAGAAGAAATAATTATAATCAAAGTATCTAATGTAAATTTGGGTATAGTACAAACAAATAAATAATATATTGTTACCTGATCCGCTAAAATTTTTCCACTTCGAAGATTACTACTAGCTTGTGCCAAGGCGTCTCTCCACATACTAAACGATTGGCTGAGTATTCTCCAACGACTAGACATCGATTCTTTTGTTCTTTTCCCACCAATTTTCTCAAGATAATTGGTATGAATAAGACTCCACATTTCTCGCAACTGCATCTCATTACTCGTAATCGGATCATGAGTAACTTCAACCCAGCTAGTACACAACGTAACATCTTCAATAAGCATCCAATTCGTACCTGCATCATTAGTCATTTTGTTGGAAAAAAAAATTGGATTGAAACTTTGAGAGAAAGATAAGAATGTGGTTGAAAGTAGTTGAGAAAATATGAAATTGTAGTGTAAGGTAGAAGAAAATGATAAGGTATTTATAGAAAAGTAAAATCAATTTTTTTTCTTCTGATTTTTATTAATTTTTTACATTTTTAAAATTTTTTATTCACATAATTAATCTCTGCTGTTGGATTAAAAAAATTTTTGAATTCCAACCCTCTAGATTGTGCCACGTCGCACAACGATAAGATTTCAAGTTTTTTACTGTTTTTTTTAATTTATAAAGGCGAATAATGTGGATTGTTGATCTCAAATCCAACGCCTGAAATTAATGAAGGTTTTTAAATTTTTTTTACCGTTGGAAATCCAACGGTCGATAAAATGTAGCCGTTGAAATCCAACGGTTAAGAGAAGCCACGTGGCTTTCCCAACGGTAACATTTTCAAAAAAGCGCTGTGGGGCCCCACATCTGCAACCGTCTCTGACGACGAGCCACCATGCACGCTTGAAGTGCATGCGCCTAACGCAAAAAAGAGAGAATTTGTGTCACCTGGCCATTGAGCTCTTGGGCCAGCTACTCGTGCTAACCTCTCCATTGGGCCCCTTCAGGCTCAATCGCCAGCGTGGGTTGGACGTCGTCGCTGGGGCGATGTGGCTCTGTTCGAGCGCCTGTCCATCGGGCTGCAGCATATGCTGGCATATGCTGAAGCTGCTCTAAACAATCCGACCTGGACCTTATAGACAAATGGTATAATTAGGGTTAGATTTTTTTGCCAAATTACCATGCCAACCATACCATACCGATTTTGTGCCAATCGGTAATGGCACAGTATTGTACCAAACCGAAATTTTATGATACGATATTGGTATTCGATATCATTACCACGGTATTACCGTACCGTACCAAAAAATGATATATAATTATATAGGAAATTGTTATTGGCACTCCAAGTTCTTTATTTTACACTCCAAACTTTCTATATTTAGAAAGAAAAATACACTAGTGAGGAGTGCAGAATGTGATTTTTGGAGTGCTAATAACACTTTTCATTATATAATATATTTTTAATATATGATATATCTATTTATTACCTTATCACGCTTAGCTTGACTTTGAAGAAGTGTTTGGCCTCTGAAATTTGGTAGGCTATTCTAAGATTTGATCACACTTTAAATAAAATCTAGGCCGTTGATTTGATTTTACAAAAACTCATAATTTATGTTTTAAAAAGTAACATACAATATATTTTTATTTTTTGAAGTTTAGATCCACTTTCAATTTTGTTTTGGTTTGAAACTTTAACTTCTATTTGGATTGGAAACTTCTATTTGATTTGGTTTGTAACTTATATTTGGAATGTAACCTTAATTTCCACCATGAATCTTGATGCATCATTTGATTTATTATGTGTGAATTGTGAATAATGAATGATATATGAATTTAGGCTACAATGTATGAGATAAAGGTACAATATATGAATTTAGGCTACAATGAATGATCAAATTTTGGCCCAAAAAAGTGACACAAAACATAGTGGCAATTACCATTACCATGCCATGCTAACCGAACTATTTGGTATACCAAATATTTGGTATGGTAATGGTAATGGATTTTGCCAAACCAAAAGTTTGGTATGCTAATCAGTATGGGGGTTTTGGTATGGTAACTGTACTGAACCCAAGTTTTAGCACGAAACTGAGGGATTTTTTTCACTTTAGTCCTTGAAAACTTTTTTTTTATATTTGAAATTGGTTATTAAAATCTTTAAAGAGTGTCAATCGAGGTCTTTCATTACAAAAGTAGACATAAGTAGTAATCACATGCAAGTGTAGGTATAGGCCAGCCATTAGGTCACTTACTGAAAAAATTGAAAGCCTGTCGAATTCAAACCTATTGGTTAGATTTTTCTTCATTCTCAAATCAATATTTGTTTGAGAAAAATTGAAAATCAATTGATATAATTAGTTATTGATTCTAACAATTGATAAGCTGCTCAAAATTGAACTAATTCGTTTGAGTCTCCTAAATCACTCATATCTCTTCCTTCTTAACATGTATAAGAGCATCTCCAAAGGAGATGTCAAAATGTCCAAATCAGAAATAACAAAAAAAAAAAAAAGACAGTTGCAATGTTTTCCAACCGAGAAGCCAAATCTGATGTGGCATGACATGGAATAACAGCTCTCCCCATTTCTGTCAAATTTGACAGCAGCGTCAAATATTTTTTTATTAATTTTTTTTATCAAATCTGCAACTCTCCTCTCTCCTTCAATGGTGTCTATGGCCACCCTTTTCGTCAACGCCTCTTACCCCTCTCACTATTTCCCCAAGTCGTCATCTGCCTATTTCATCCCCGTCCTCAAGCTCTTAATCCATCTCGGGTCCAAGAGCATAAGGTCGCTGGAAAAAGAAGAGGTGGAATCATGTGACTTGTTGGATGAGCTACCGGTGGAGTCACGCGACGTTGTGGTGTCGGAGGAGAAAGAGTAGGACGTGGAGGAGGAGATGAGGATGGTGCGAACCATGGAGAAGCAAAGTGAGGGGTGGAGATGGAGGATCTGGCCTTTGTAGACGAGCTCGCCTCTGGAGTAGACGAAGTTGGAGGATTTGCGAGGGGAGAAAGAGATGGTGAACTCGAAATCATAGGAGGAGGAAGAATGGAAGGAGTGGGTGGGCGATGGCGGTAGGGTTTGAGATTTTGGTGGAGGTAACGGCGGTGAGGGTGTTAAATCCAAACTCTTCATTCCAAACCCAGAAAATAATAGTTTAATAAAATAAAAAGAAAAGAAAATAGTGTAATAAAATAATATTTAATTTGACATACTGGGTGGAGAGCAAAATTTTGAAAGATGTCAAAATGCCACACAGGCTGTCAAATTCAAATTTTATGTTTAAAATTTGACATCTCCTTTGGAGATGCTCTAATACATTTTACATTGTCGGCTATTTATCATCCGTCCTAAAATAATCTCAAAAAGATAGTTTGATGAGGTGTGCAGCTTTGCCCTAAGTCATAGCCAACTCATACAACATTCATGAGCGTCAGGCATGTTATCGGAGAAAAGTTTAATAGTCTATACAGCTCCAAGCATAAAAGCGCTCACCTATTGCTCTCTCCTAATTTGTCATGCTCACTCTGAGCCATTTTTCTCTCACCCTCCTCTCACAACCCTCTTAATCTAGTTCCCCTATGAATGACGTTCTCGTGATCGGGGTATCAACATATTAAGCAAAATCCACTAATTTTCTCATTATATATATTTCAAAAAAGTTAAGGACAAACTTAAGCCGAAAAGTATATTTGAAGGACTAAATATCAAAGACAAAATGATTGTAAGAAGATAGGCTTGAAGCTTTAACAATGGAGGTTTCACACTTAGAGAGAGAAATGGATTGTAGAAAGTTAGAGAGAGTATAAGAGAACAATTCTTTTGTATTATATTTTCCACACTAAATCCTTACAAGCTATCTCTATATATACTACACTTTCCTTACGAACTAAGCTAGCTCATAACAAACTTAACAAACTTATCAGCTTAATCTATTGACACATGGCAACACATTAGCCATTGGATTGATCTTGTGCATTTATACTTTTACATCCCCCCTCAATCTCATGCTTATTAGAACTAAGCATGAGATTGGGATCGCGATCTTGAAACAGAGAAATAGATAATCCTTTAGTAAGAGTGTCAGCAAATTGCTCATTGGAAGAGACATGTTGCACAACTAAGTCACCTCTGATAACACACTTTCTGACAAAATGGTAGTTTATCTCGATATGCTTCACTCTGGAATGAAAGACGAGATTAAAAGACAATGCTATTGCTAAAATATTATCACATAATAGCATAAGAGCATCATATAAAGGAACATGAAGATCACATAGAAGCTGCCTTATCCAAGAAACGTTTGCAGCAGTAATGGCAAGTGCTCTGTATTCGGCCTCAATAGAGGATCTAGACACCGTGTGCTATTTCTTGGAGGCCCAAGAAATAGAAGTGTTACCAAGATAAACAGCATAGCTAGACATTGACCGTCGATCATTAGGATCCTCGGCCCAATCTGCATCCCTATAAGCTTGAAGATTTAGTGATCCAGGAGTGAAATGAATGCCAAAATCAAGAGTGCTACTGAGATACCTTAAAATTCATTTCACTGCAACTACATGAATATCTAGAGGGGTGTGCACAAATTGGCAACATTGATTAATTGCAAATGCAATATCTGGCCTAGTAAAGGTCAAATATTTCAATGCACCAACAATACTGCGATATTGTTCTGGACTATGATACAGTGTTCGTTCTGTCTTTGATAACCTGTGATAAAGAAGACAGGGTGTGGCACGTGATTTTGCATCTTGCATATCCACCTTAGCTAGAAGATCTCAAATATACTTGGTTTGGGAAACAAACAAGCCTGTGTTCGTGTAAGTAATTCGTAAACCTAAAAAGTAATGTAAATCACCCAAATCCTTCATATCAAATTTTTGTGTCAAGGCTGAAATGACTTTAGAAATAAGAGATGAATTGTTGCTAGTTAGGATGATATCATCCACATAGAGTAATAAAATCACAATACTAGTAAGGGTCTTCTTGACAAACAAAGAAGGATCTGAAAGAGAGGCATTGAAGGCTAAACCTGGTAAAAAAAAATTTAATTTCTTATTCCATGCCCTGGGGGCCTATTTAAGGCCATACAAAGATTTTTGAAGTTTGCACACATAATTGGAAGGATGAGAAGAACTCACAAACCCAGAATTTTTGATGTTTGCACACATAATTGGAAGGATGATAAGAACTCACAAACCCAGGAGGCTGACTCATATAAACTTATTTAAGTAGATTACCATGTAAAAACGCATTCCGAACATCCAATTGTTTTAAACTCCAATTAAATTAAGCTGCAAAGGCTAGAATTAACCTGACAATGGTTGGCTTGACTATGGGGCTGAAAGTCTCAGTATAGTCTATGCCCTCCTCTTGATTGTATCCTTTAGCTACACTACGAGCTTTATACCTCGCTATAGACCCATTTGGATTCTTCTTAAGCCTGTACACCCACTTACAACCAACCAAGTTTTTGCCAATAGGAAGAGGTACAAGTGTCTAAGTCTTCTGAGCTTCCAAAGCATTGATCTCATCTTGCAAGGCAACCTGCCATTCTGGGACTTTAATAGTTGTTTTATATGAACATGTTTGGTAATAGGCACAACTGATGATGTGATAGAAACTGAGAATGCTTTTCTCTTAGAAATCCCACGCTTGAACCTTGTTTGCATCAGATGAAGACTTACAAAAGGTACTGGCAACACCACACTTAAACTTTCTTGTTGGAAGTCAAGATCCACATGGATTGGAGACTGTGTAGCTGGGATATGAGCCAACAAGGGTGAGTGTGACATGTCTTGGTTAATAGTAGGTATAGGCAAAGACATATGATTGGTGTGAGAAGAATTCAATGACTATAGAGCTGTAGTGGGATATGCCAAAAACTCTGAAGCACTAGAGATCATAGAAGAAGACTTTGGAACTCGAAAGGCTAAATGCAATGATGTAGATGATGATGAAGATGTGTGTGGATCAACAACATTATGAAGTGTGACCGATGATGGTACAACATGTGAAGAAGACAATAATGGTGTCTATGTAACATGAGACTGAGAAATGAGATCCAAATAGGGATAAATGTTTTCATTAAAGATTACATGTCTTGACACATAAAACTTGTTGCTAATGGGATTAAAACAAATATACCCCTTATATTGGCCAACATATCCCAAAAATATGCACTGTGCAGTTTTGGACTGAAACTTAGAAGTATTGTATTGTCTCAATAGAGGAAAACAACTACATCCAAAAACCTTTAAATGTGTCAACACTGGTGGTTTCTGAAACAAACAAGTATATGGAGACTACTTGAACAAAGTTGGACATGGCATTTTATTTATTAAATATATAGAAATTGCACATGCATGGAACCAAAACTATGAAGGCAAATGAGTTATTTGAAGAAGAGTGAGAGTAGTTTAAATATATAGAAATTGCTCAGGTGTATAAGGACAAGACTTGTGATGCACTACGCCTTTATCTAGTAAAAACTGTTTGAAATTGGTATTAATGTACTCACCACCACCATCACTTTGAAAACCTTAATTGCAGTTGAAAATTGAGTTTGTATAAAGGAATGTGTTGATGCACAAAATCAGTGAGGACTTTGGTACAACAGAAAGTGTCAAGTTTGTGACCTTCGCTAGATTGCTCCAGTTACCAGTGTAGATAAGTATGTAAAGAGATAGAGGCAGGAAAGCCAACACAAGATGTACGTGGTTCACCCAGATTGGCTACGTCCACGGAGTAGAGGAGTTCTCATTAATTGTGAAGGGGTACACAAGTACATAGGTTCAAGCTCTCATTTTGTGAGTTATAGTGAATGGTTTAGTACAAATGACATTAGGGATTCATTGTGGGAGAATGATCCCTATTTATAGAAGAGAATTTCTAGCTTTGTTCTGACATTAACACGTGTCATGTTGTGATTGGCCTCTGACGTTGACATGTGTCGCGTTGTGATTAGCCTCCTGGTTGGAGGGAAACTCTTGTGGGTCCTTGACGGTGTAATGTTGACCGGTGCTTAGTAGTTTCGGGGTTGGTCAAGTATGGTACAAATAGTGCTCCCCTCAGTTCCCGAGTGAGGGAAGCTTCTCGGTTGGGGACTTGCAAGATCCAAGCCACTGAGTAATCGCAAAACTTCTAAGTGCTGAAGTGTGGCATCTTAATCAGTTGCCCCTGTCCCATAGGTAGAAGCGGTATCTTGCACATATGTTGACGCACAAGGTAATGTATCATTTTCACTTGAAGCTTACTTGTAGTTTTAGGCTTGATCAAGTGCGATACAAACCATATATTGGGAGTCCCCCAAGTCTTTGACTGAGAAGATCTACCGAAAGAGGTGACAGACAAGGTAAGTAATCAGAGTCCCAAGCAAGTAGCTGAGATCAGAGGTTTGACTTCAGACTCCAACTTCTCGTTCTCTTTCTCCTTGTCTTGCAGGCTGTATGAAGGATAAGGAGAAGCAAAAGGGGAAGAAATGATATGAGATACTTTTGCTTTTGAAGAAGTAGTTTTCCACATGCCTATTCTTGAACTGGGCTGGAGGGTTTTCTTGTTTCCTCCGAACGAGCGAGCCGACTCAAGAATTTGAGGGTCAAAACAACTCCATCAAATCTAGAGTACATTCGATCCTGATGATATGGGATACTATTGTTCTTCGGCGGCAGTGCCAGTGAAAGGTTGTTGAAGCTTCTCGAGTTCTTCAAATGGGGCAGTGATACCAAGCTTGGTTTTGTCTTAGACTCCTCCGTCTGGATTATGCGGTTCTGTAGGAAAGGCGTCATGCTGTAGTGACCTGTTCCAGCTCATCATTGACCCTTCTGCTTTAATCTTTTGCATGGCATAATTGGTGTGCAACCTTTGCAGTTGAATGGTTCTTCAGGACACTACTTCTCAACGACTCATCCATGCTTGGCAACTTCAGTGTAAGGAGCCAATATCTGATTAACTGTCATGGGGTATTTGCTAGTGGAATTCATGACCTTGAAAATAGTTGAGGATGACTACTCGAGAGCAATGCTAGAGAAACAAACAAGCAAAGGTTCTAGGGCAATCAGTTCCAGATCAAAAGTTTGATGTCAGATTTTGACTGATTGCTCTCTTTCTCATTGTCTTACAGGCCAGAACAAGGATAAAGACAAGGACAGGGAGAAAGCATGATATGGGATACTCTTGCTTTCAACCCTGATGATATGAGGTACTCTTGCTCTGGTGTGGCTTGTTTGCGGATGTATTATCGAGGGGAAAGAAAGTGAGTATTTCGAAAGGCTTCGTTGGGAGTGCCTTCTCGGATGTGAGGAAGGGTTGAGCATTTTTTGCAGGTCTGCCTGGCTGTGGAAGATGGAGGTTGACATATATAGGAATTTCCCCAACAGCAAGTGGTAATACTATTCTTTTACCTGGCTGGCATATATAGGAATTTTTTGCAGGTCTGCCTGGTTGTGGAAGCTGCAAGGTTCACGTGTTCTAACCTTGTCGAATATCTTTGGCAAAGTGGTTCGTGGTATCCGGAAAGCTGATGTTGCGTGTGAAAAGCGTTGAGACATTTTATCTAAAGAATGGTGCCTTTTCGATTTTTGTGCAGATATATCTGTTGGAGGTTTGGCTCTTCAAAATTTGGAGAACGGTGTCTCTTCGATTTTTGAGTAGACAGATCTGTTGGAGGTTTGGCTCTTCGAAATTTGGAGAACGATGCCTCTTCGATTTTTGAGCAGACAGATCTCTGTTGGAAGTTTGGCTCTTCAAAATTTGGAGAGCGGTTCCTCTTCGATTTTTGAGCAGACAGATCTGTTGGAGGTTTGGAATGATGAAAAAGTAGGCATTCTTGCAAGCCTACTTTGCCATGGAGTACGAAAGTCGACACATATAGGGATTTCCCACTTAGCAAGTAGTGGTGTCATTCCTTTGCCCTTGTGTGTAATAGTAGGGTAGCTGACACTTTAAAATTCACATGTCTTAGCTTTGTCAGAGATCTTTGGCCAAGTCACTTGTGGTATCCGATGAGCTGATTTTGCGTGTAGGGATTGCCAAATTTTTTTATCCAGGGAGACCTGGCTCTCGTAATTCGGAATATGGTGCTTCATCGATTTTTGAACATGTGGTCTTGTTGTCCCTCCTTTTATAGGGGTCCCAATTGTGTTCAAGGAGTACATTCAGAGAGCAACTGCTTGTAGAAGTTCCCCCTCATTTTCGTACTTTTGAGACTTATTGTGCCTCCTTTTTCTTTCGTCATTTCTGCAAATGGCTTGCCCATTTGACCGCCGTTTTGGTTTGAATGTTGTGGAAGAGGCATCCATGTCTTCTCAAGACAACATATGGCATCCATCCTTCTTATCCCCTACTGGTCCTCTTACCATTGGGGACTTTGTGATGAAGAATGATATGACCGCTACTGTGGTGGCCAGGAATTTTCTCACCCCCAAAGATAATAGGATATTTTCCAAACGGTCCGATGAATTGGCTGTTCAGGATTCTCTGGCTTTCAGTATTCAATGTGCGGCTTCTGTGTCTAATATGGGCCAACGCCTGCTTGCTTGAACTCGTCAAGTTGAGTCATTGATGGCGGAAGTGGCAAGTCTCAAACAAGAGATCAGGGGGCTCAAGCATGAAAATAGATAGTTGCACATGCTTGCACATAACTACTCCACGGGCATGAAGAGAAAGCTAGACCAGCTACAGGAATCCGAAAGTTGGATTCTAAGTGATCATCAGAGGTTTGTGGATTTGTTACAAAGGCGTCTACTGCCTTCGTCTTCTGGAGTTTTACCGCGTACTGAAGCTCCAAATGATCAACCTCTGGTGCCTCTTCTATCTGTGGTTCTACCCAGTACTGAGGCTCCAAATAATCACATTCTGGTGCCTCCTCTTTGTGGTGCGCTGCCGAGTACTGAGGCTTCTCATGAGTAACCTTGTGAAGGCTCTCTCCTCTTTGCTTGTTTTGGTTTTTTGTATGTTTATATATGTAAATTATTGGAAATTCCAATAAAAAAAAGCTTTACTTCGTTTAGCATATTGTGTTAAATACCCTGAGGCATCATTCGCTAAGTTTTTTGAATTTTTTCTTGAAGTTTGTATGTTGAAACTTCGTGGGTAGATCTTGTGGGTTGAAATAGTGCTCCCCTAGTTTTCCGAGTGAGGAAAACTTCTCGTTTGGGGACTTGAAATCTTCAAGGTATTGAATAGTCACGAAACTTTTGATTACCGAGGCGTAGCAGCATATGGTAGGAGTCCCCCAAGTCTTCGGGTGAGTAGTTGATGAAGGAGGTGTCTTGCTAGTAGCCAAGTTTCCAAGCCACCAAAACTTCACCCTTTTCTTTTCTAAGTGGTAGCCTAAAACTCTTGAAGGTTGCTAGGCCCAAAGAAAAATGAAAGCCCTAGCCATTTACATTTTTTGTTTGATTGTCCAGCCCAAAGAGGAGATGAGGCCCGTGCCCACTTCTTGTTGAGAGGTGGGGAAATAATGAAAATGAGTCGCTGCAGTATAAAACCATCCTCTGTAGCTCAAATCACATAGCCATCTTTATGAAAGTTGTTCCTTAACTTGTTAGCTACAACATATCCAAATTTGAGATCCATAGGAGCAGTACAACTCTAGAAATTCATGTATGATCAGCCTGAGTCGCTATAGTATAACACCATCCTCTGTAGCTCAAATCGTATAGCCATCTTCATGACAATTGTTCCTTATGGGCATTTTAACACTGAAAGGTTCCAAAGTGGCTGAGCAGTTTGTAACTGCAATGTGGTGTTTTAACAGATGAAGAATTCGTTTGGGTGCTTTATGTTGAATTAGTGGACCTATGATTTACTTACCTTCAGCTTATTCAATACAAAAAGGGCAAAAGAAAGAAATGGGATATGGTGAGGAGACATGATGATTTGATTAAGCCTTTGTTTTGTGAAAGCTTTGTTGCACCCATTCCACCACTCGGCTAAAAGAAAGAAAAGAGCATGGGATAGGCTAGCAGCAGAGATACAGCAGGAAAGAAAAATAAAAGAATAAGAGAAACAGAGGGAAGGTGACAGAAAGGCAACACACGGATGCAGAGGCACATGGACATCAAATAAAGGCAGTGGACTGAGAAGTGAAAAGAAAAGAGAAGTGCAGCAGAAGAAAATAATACACGGCTTTGAGAGAGAAGAAAAGTCAAGTGGTAAATAAAAAGCACAGCCAATCACAAGTTGCAAAAGAGGGCTGCGGACGTAGAGAGCAACATAGAGGATAAAGAGCAGCAACAAACAAGAGAGCACGACAGAGAGCAAAAATAAAGATGGTTGCAGCGCAAGGGAAGTGAGGAAGGAAGAAGAAATCTTTGCACTCTCCTCTTTCGGTTCTATCTTCTCAAACTCATGTTTTATTTGTGGTTTAATTTGAGAATAATGTGTAACTAAATTTGTTTTGGCTAGAGGTTAATTCAAAGCCATGAACATAATTGTAATATGAATTGATTACCTTAAGTTGTGATTTCATGAGTTGTGAATTCAATTTGCTTAACTGCTTGATTGATAACTTATTCTTGTATGTCGATTAAGGATGCATACTTAGTTTTCATGCATGAATTTGATGCTAGAATATAAGGGAATTTCACCTAATCGTTATGAACTTATATTCATGAGTAGTGGAGGTTGCTAGTCACAATCGCTTTAAGTGAATTCTTGGCAGGAGTATCATGATGTTCATAGTTACGAATGCCTCGTCAATGCTTATAGTTTTCACAAAGCTTAATAAACTTTGATTGTATCTTTATTGTGCTGTTCACGTAGGGGACTTTTGAAGAATGTTTTGAATTGTTGTATGCGCTTTCCAATAACTTGAGGAAAACTTGAAGGTTAAAAAAGTGCTGTTCACGGTTAATCTGGGGTGTTGAGATTCATGATTTATTGAAAGAACAACTGAAAATTGGTTTGTATGCAAGTGTGTCATGTGTGGAGAAAAACCCTCTAGCTATCCATCTATCCATCAATCTATCTTAGTTTTATGTCTTTGTTTAGAATTTGCAAGTTATTTACTTTGTGTTTAATTTTCGTCAAAACCCAATCCCCCTTTTATAACTTGTGTCTTTTAGATAAAATCTGCCCTATTTGGTTTCTTTTGAGTCTTTTGAGTCAACTTAGGTTAGATTGGTTTGTTTTCATAGTTTGAGTCTTTGTAGTCCTAAATTCGTCCTAATCAGTCCCTAGTGTCTAGTTTGAGTCAATTTGGTTGTTTTGAGTCATTCTAGTGTGTTTTGAGTTATTAGAGTTTAGTTAAGTGTTTTTAGCCTAGTTTTGTGTCCTTGAGTCTTATTTAGTGTTTTTGAGTCAGTTTTGTTTAGATTAGCAATCCCTTCTAATCCCCGGCCTAGAACGATACCTACTTACATCTATACTACAATTGTCAACAAGAGGGTTTAATTTGAGTATTGTTTACAATGCATCAACAACGAGGTTGAGTAAGGACAATTAAATGGTTTGATTGTTTATGGCTACAATTAATTAATATGTTAATTAATTAAAGGAATAAGTTCGTTTTAGCTTTTGAGTAATCATTGGACGCCCATTGGGCTTAGAACCGTCAAAGCCCATTAACTTAAGTTGTATGACAACTTAATGACTAAAGATTCAGAAGGGCCCAAAGAGCCCAAAGATCTTTTATGGCCGACCATAGAGTGAATTAGGCTTTAGCTTCAAGTTTGTCACTCAAATTTGGGTGGTGTAAAAGGGAAGTTAAAGCCAAAATTCATTAGGGTTTTCTAAAAAGGAAAGAGAGCTCTATCTTTCTCTTTTTATTTACTAGTATCAATCCTCCTCCAAGGTCACTCATCTCTTCTTTATTCACCTCCATGGTGTGGAGACTTAGAGGTTTCCTCTCTTGGGAACTTAGAGAATTCATTCTTCCATCCTTCTCTAAGAAATCAAAGGAACAAAGAAACTAGGAATGAAGGCCCTCTCTCATGGGCCATTAGCTTTTGCTTATGCAAAAAGGATTCTACAAAGGTATAAGAAATCTCAACTCATTTATTTAACATTTGAGTTGAGTCTTGATTCACAACTACTAGGGTTTGAAATTAATGGGTAAAGTTTAGATTTGAGTACATACAAGCATGATTCCGCTTGCAATTGTTAATTGCATGTGTAGATGTTGCTCAAATGAACTTAGTAAAATCAAATATTTTCCTTCAAGTGGTATCAGAGCCTAGGTCTAAAGGTTGGTGAACCCTTTTGGGTTTTGCTATTCATATTTTTCTATTTGAATGTTGTAATGGTTGCAAGCATGTAAATTTCATTTAAAAATTTTCCATCTCAAAAGTTATAGATGTAATTCATTTAAGCATAAATTTTGGAGCCAAAATTTGGTGCCATGTTTATGGAGAAATTCGGCAAAATCCATGGGGTGAATTTTTGGATTCATGTTTGCCTTGTTAAAAGAGTTTTAAAGTGACATTAGGAACCCCCTA
Organism: Crataegus laevigata; assembly: GCA_963580275.1. NCBI lineage: Eukaryota > Viridiplantae > Streptophyta > Magnoliopsida > Rosales > Rosaceae > Crataegus > Crataegus laevigata. The sequence continues at coordinate 20,222,184 of OY756941.1, read as the reverse complement.
AGTACCCTAATATGTTAACCCTCTTTTGAGTAGTATAATTTTGAGTTTTATTGAGTGAAAACATTCATGTAGCTCTTATGGGTTTTCATGGATGTTCTTCAATGTTTAGCCCTCTTTCTCGCCCCATTCCCTTTTCTATTTTTCCCCTTATGCACATATTGTTTTTATTTTGTGTGAGCTAACACACTTATGTGCAATTCTTGACATTATTAAATGCTTAGGCATATTGCTACAACTTAGTTCCGATTGGAGCAAAGTTTGTCGAAAGGCATTTTTTGTTTGAAGTTTTGATTGAGCTAACTATAATCTTTACGAGTGATAATTTGAATGCTATGAAGCGTATTGATTGTTGAAAAAAGCTACAACCTCACTTTGGGCTCGATGTTCTTTATTGAATGTGATACATAAAACTTGTGTCTATGTGTGGGTGAGAGGGGGAGAGAGAAAACTTCAGGGTCACTTTGAGCTCAATATTTTTGCTGCATACGATATATAAAACATATCGATGTCATGTGTATATGATATATAACTGATTTATCCAGAATTGGCATGACCCAAGTGTTGAGTTTCCGGTCATCTTATTGGGATATTTAATTCGAATAATTAAATACGCAGTGGAATACAATATGTTATCCCAATTATATATTCGGTTGGTTGTAATTGTTAAAGCAACATATTAAGAAGTATTTGAGATTCACTTACTTGAATCTCTAGCTACGGGCATGCCGCTTGATTAGATCATCCCTATGCCTGCAATCTTTCTCTTCATGATTGACCACGTGAACCTCCCCAATTGTTGAGCTTCTAAGAATATCCACATTGATAAAACTAGCAACGGATGATGGAGTGATTGATTTGATGTGCTAGCAATATCTCTCACTTAGATCAATATAGAATGGGAGACACACAAGGTATTTTGGCTTAGGGGTTTCTCTTTTTTCTCTGAGTGACAAAACTAAACAACTTTTACAATGTATGTATGAGAGAAACACAAGAAGTATTAATAGACTCCTTACCGTACCTCTTTGTCATACATCCCCTAGGTTTGGCACCTCATGCTTTATGCCTAGCGCCAAGCCTACTCACTTATCCACTTTGGGTTTGTGACTTGGACCCCTTTAATTAAATAAAACTCAATTCCTATTTAATTTAAACAATGTTCAATATGCCCAAATAGTTAATCCAATATAATTAACAATTAAATATATCTTATCATCATCCATATAACGTTATGATAATTTATCATATTGTGTGACCTCTTAGGTTCCAATTAAAGCCGGTAGTAAAATTAAATAATGAATTCATTTAATTTCACAAACCATGAGTGTCACCTAGCAGCATGTCATGGCTACTCAGATTATATAGAAGTATATGCAAACGAGTTATGTGTCACATCCCAGTCCTCATAGCAAGATATTGTCCGCTTTAGGCCATGCCCTCACATATTTGTTCATGGGCTTCCACCCAAAATGTGTCTTACTATAGGGAGGTGGGCATGTACATATAAGGCACATCACCTCCTATTCCCCGGGCGATGTGGGATCTTACAATCCACCCCCCTTAGGAACCCGACGTCCTCGTCTGCACACTTCCGACCGGGGAGTGGCTCTGATACCAAGTTGTCACATCTCAGTCTACATAGCAAGATATTGTCCATTTTGGGCCACGCCCTCACGGATTTGTTCTTGGGATCCCACCCAAAACGCGTCTTATTTTAGGGAGGTGGGCATGTATATTTAAGGCACATCACCTCCTCTCCCCCAAGCGATGTGGGATCTTACATTATGATACTTTTTCAAACCTTGATTATAGTTACAATGCAATTCGGTTCTTCTATCATCCATATCCTGACCAAGATTTATGTGATATGGATTTATGTCAAATCACATATTGTAATATATGATCGACATAAGGCCGAAGATTTCTAAGATGGATTTTCAAATGGCTTTGAGAGATATCTCCTTCTATTAAACAATTACTAAAAGTTGATAGATTCTTTATTGTGCATTCATGTATCTTCATATTCATACATATGAACCCAAATATCACACTATTGGGCACTATGGTCTCATTGAAGGCTTTAAGGCGAAACCAAAGTTCTTAGCTACAATTATAAGATACATATGATGCCTCATGTCTAAGAACTATTTGCATACTACAACTAGAAGCTTTGTAATGTTTGTCATGTGGTAAGCATCCATATGTTAAAACTTCTTGGAAGGTCATTGTTCAGTGAACTTATTCAACAGACAAGCATCTGCATATCCATCACGTGCCCAACACACATAGCACACACTGTTCTAAAAATCTCTGGCTAATGCCGCCTAGGCCCTGCGTAGGCACTAAGCGGCTGGCCACCATACCAATTAGTCTTTAGGTATTTGAAAATTAAGATAGGGCGCCTAGACCCGCTTAAGCATCCGCCTAACCCTCCTAGGCGTCCGCCTAGCCTGCCTAGGTCATGACTCTCACTTAGACAGAAAATCAGTAACTTTCATTGTGCATTTTATTTTTTTAATAAAATGTAATAGGTTTGTTGAATATTTGGATGAAAATTTATTATACGCTTGTTCCTTATGTTTTCAATATGTTCTAAAACTTTATAATCTATATGTCATTTTATTATGCAATTTATGTATCCCAATACAATTATGTGTTTTTTTAAGTATAAATAGGCACTTATTGATATAATATATAATAAATTTACTTAAATCCGCCTAGTCGGCTAGGCGGGATTAGGCCCCAGCCTGTCGCCTGATTAGTGCCTAGTGTATTTTAAAACTTTGGTAGCACAAGACCATGCTACCCTTAATGCGTTATACACCAGCCTTTCCAGAGTCAATGTCCAGTTGACTTTCAAACTGCTAGGAATTTTATTTAAGGACTAAGTAACTATGGAATACAATTCTCCATGCCTTAACCTCATTTAGGACATTGCTTCCATACCTTAAATCTCATAGACTCATTTGTAGCATATTATCACTATAATATAAAGCCAAACTCATGAATGAATAAAACTTGGCCTTTTATTAATTACTTAATGTGGAGTTGTTACATAATATCCAATATTACGAAATTGGCTTTTAGAGCACAACTCCAACACCAAGAAACTAATTTGATTGAAGCAGAACTGGTATTTGCTAAATTTAGCATACAACCAATTTCATAGAGTGGTCCAAATAAGTATCTACTACAATATATAGTTAAGAAACTCATATCCAGTAATCAATCAAAAATCATAATTAAGCCATTCAATACATAATAACTAGCATCTAAGTATAAGTACAACATGCAAGTGTACACAAGCATCTACATGTGCATTGCTAGCATCTACTAGCTAAATCAACTACCAGCATCTACTAGTACATCTAGCCTATGCTAGAGCTATATAATCACTTGCAAATATCATACGGCCACAAATAGCTATACTTGATATATAAGAGACCATGTAGTTAAAATAAGTTGTCAATAATAAATAAATCAATTAAATGGTCATCTAACCATTCAATATCTTAGCCTCATCGACGACTACATTAAAACAAGGGATTTCTAATAAAACAATCTTTTCACTATTCAATCTTAATCATAAGGACCTTTTTGGTATGAAAAGTCTATAATGGGTCAAGCACTTTTCTTTATTTACTCTTATGCCATTATTTCATTATTATAGTGGAGTCCACAATGATGTTGACATTTTTGTCTGGTTAAAATACATTATTTTGCATGATGCTATTCAACTTATGCCACCTTTCATCTTTTGCTAATCTATTGCTAGCTCTTCTACTCTTCATGCTTCCATCATGTTGTCAATATTATGTAGCTCTTCTTCTGTCAAATTGTTCCAGTACTGCTCATCGTCTTCTACTAGCTCTACATCTCTTTCTCTATCTTCTTTAACCCTGTAATGCATATATGTTGTTTCTCCTTTAAAATTTTGACGCTTCTAGTAGAGCTGATGACTGATTTTTGTCTGACTGTACATATACATTTCCTCTTCTTCTGCTACTAATATCATACCATACCTAAAATCTTCAAACTCATCTAAGGCTAACATTTGAATCACTCGAAATCTCATAATATTTTTTAATGAAAAAGTCCACTTGTGTGGGGAGATAGATGATAGTCTAAAGGACTCTTCATTAATCATGGCTATATGCCAAACTTTCTCCTCATGCATATGTACATACCAATCTGAAGGACTACTAATAAAACTTATGCAAATTTCTTTCCACTGTTCTAGATAATCTTCTGCTACTTTTATAAGCTTTTTAGGAAATAATTCTAGTTGGGAAATATGGTTAATGAATATTTTATTAGGATAGCCAAACTATAATAGTAAGGATAGGGTAACTTCTACTACATTATTCTTTTTCTGATGCTTATAACTAAAATGCCATGGTCTAAAATCTCTCATGTTAATCCTGGCAACAACTATGTTAACATCTGGTTTACAAATACAACTCTCTATATTATCACAAGGGCATGATGGATACATCTTTGTAATAATATACATCCCTGGTTTTGGATCAAAGATGGATTGATACAAAGCATATTGTAATTGTAGTTATAACTCTTTCATGGACTGTGATGCTCTGCTTAGGATCTCATTATGAATATCTGGTGGCATTATTCTTAATTTTGCTTTTGAAATTTCTTCGAATAGGATACCATCTATTATTAAGTCTGAAGATAAATTTCTAAGAAAACTTTCATATCTTTCTTGTTTTTCTTTGTCACTCAGATGCTAATGTTGCTCATTATTTTGATGCGGCACCATTTCAATATCTTCTTTTAAGAGCTCAATCTTAATCTGTCTCTCTTCTATGGGCTCATTAGCCTCTTGTTCTATGGGTTCAATAACCTATTTTTCTTTATTCTTCTGTTGATCAGTTTCTAAACCTATTTTCAATTCTCTTTTTAGGGTGTTACTTGCCTTCTGTTGCATTCTAAGATATTGGAGTTCTTAGTTCATTTTGGTGAACTTGTTAAGTAATGACTCATGGTCTCTAAAAAAGGCTTGAAGGTTGTGTTCAAGAGAATGAATATGATGCTGGCTTTAATGGAAATTAAAATTAAAACTATCAAACCCTTGTTCTAAGGCTCTACTTAATTTTTCATGTCCTAACCTCATTCTTGGTTGTTTAATTTTAACATTCTAAAAATTATCTAAGAGAATGGTTTGATTTCTAATTCCTTGAATTATAGTGCCATTAAAGTTAAAGGTGTGTACTGATGGTGATGTTGATCTGCTTATGCTATTTTGGAATCCACTGAATGGTGAAGGTCCATTGTGCATCATTATGATATTTAAAGGTGCTCTTCTGACTTGTGGTCTTGTGCTATTTGAGGATGATGGTCCACGACATTCCATTCATGTACAAGGAATTAGTCTTGATAAGATATTAGCTAATATATTATCACTACCCTTAATATGTTCAAAAATTGGTTTAAAACCATTTCCTGTAATTAAATCAACAAATGTTCGGTTTGCCTATTTATTATTATGTATCTTATTATAATGAAAAACTATATTTTGACAATCTGTTCTTATTGTAAATACTTCATTAAGTAAAAATAAAGAAAATGCTTCAAGTGAGTTAATTATTCCTAAAATTTCTAAATTTGTTGATGGTAATCATAACTATACATCAATGAATTTTCCTGATGAATATCTACAAACTTGTTCATCAAACTTTGGTGATTCCTTATGCTTTTTCTGGTATAATAATCTTGCCCATCCTACTGATGATACATTTGTTTCAATTATTTTGTAACTATCATCTAATGGTAATGTCAACGGTTTAAGCTTTGTAATTTCTTCTTTTATATTTTGAACTAATTTAATATCTTTACTATTAAATTACTTTTATCCTGCTTTGCTAGTTTTACTATGTAATATTGCTATATTTCTTCCTAAATCAGGGATAAAATTTCTTGCATAATTTAACAATCCTAAAAATGCTTTTAACTGTTTTTTATCTTCTAATTTATTTGAAAATTCTAAGACTTTCTTAGCTATATGATCTTGTAATTGTATTGTACTTGACTTAATATACATTCCTAAAAATTGTATATCTTGCATTTCTAATGCTATTTTATTTTTGCTAATCACAAATCCATTATTGATAAATTCTTGTAAAACTATCTCTAAGTGCTTCCTATGTTCATTTCTATTTTTACTATGTACTAAAATATCATGTACATAAACACTACAAAAATTATCATATTTCTTGAAAATTTGATCCATCTTACTTTGAAAGATCGATAGAGCATTTTTAAATCCAAGTGGCATAACTAGCCATCCAAAATGTCACTCTGTTGTCCACTCAATTGATTTTTTTGCTAATTGTATGTGCCAAAAACCTAATTTACAATCAAATTTACTAAAATATTTACTCTCTTGAATTTTATTTATCAGCTCATCTGTAACGCCCTGCCTCGAAATACTTATTTTCAAGAAATAATTCTAAAGATAGGCCCAATTTAAAACTCATGTTTAATTCACTACCATTAATCACAATTCTTTACTTCAATTTCTTAATTCCTTACAAAACTATATCCATATTTTAATTATCCAAACATACGATTAAATTATCAATTTAATCCCCAAATTGCTTCTATTAAAACGACTTCTCAACAAAAGATTAATTCTCAATTATTTAAGGCTGCATCTAATACTGTTAGATTGCCTACATACCCTTGAGTGGGATCAAGCATTTTGTAGTTCACAATTCATTCTTTTATCCATTTCTTAATCTATGTTGACCAAAAGTCAATTCTCTATCAATGGTAAGGTCTACAACCGTACGTAATTCGATCCGGAAGATTTGCCCATCGAATTTCAGGTCTGTAACTTCCTAAGGTCCACATTATCTTTATAGAACGACATACTAAATTTTCATCGTGATCCAATGGTTAGATCTCCGTCAATTACTAGGATTAGGTGGCTGTCGACAATTTATTTTACAAACTTAGAATTCCAATTCGGAAAGATCCTTACGTGGATTTCCAATCCGTCAATTCCTAATATCTTCAAATATTACATTCTATAATGCATTAGAATTCGGTGACGATCCAATCGTCAGATCGTCAATTCAAATAATAATCAAGTAATGCACCTCAATGAAACTAGGTTCACAGTAATCAAATCCCATACTATGGGTGTCAAATCTAAAATCAAGATATCAGTTTAGCGTAAAACAGCATCGGCGGCCCACTGGCCACGCATTGTCGCACATGCCGCTGCAAGTGGCGGTCGACCGCCCCGACTTGCTGGAAAATTCAACTATTTCCAAAAATTACCAAATTTTATAGGCAAGTAGATCTTAGTTAGGGGAGAAATTTTCATACCCGTGACTAAGCTCAATTTAGCCAAGAAAAGCTCAAATTTCCCTCAAAGTTGCAGGAAACCCTAGAATTTGGGTGACTTCGATTTGTCACCTCCGGTGCTCCGCCGCCCCTAACCCTATTTGGGCTTTGTTTCTAGCCTCTAGAGGAGTGTTTTGGTGGTGTTAATTTTAGGAAAACATTTCACAATTGGAGGATCAACGCCTAAACACCCTCAGACCCGTCAGTGTTCCATCGCACAATCGAGGCCTAAATCTCGTCGGGTTTGGTTGGAAATTGAAGGAAAAGTGGCGGCGAAGTGATTTGACAGTGTTGGGGAGCTTTGATTTGCTTGGAAAGCACCACGAGGACATCGGAAATAGACGTTGTCGAACCGGGTACTAGAGCATTTTCGTCTTTTCCACTTATTGATTAATTTTTCAACGTAAATTATAATAAATTTCAAAAAGAAAATTTTAAAACCATAAATCGATTTATTTTCAATTTTCTCCACACATTCATAATTATGAATATCTAATTCACATATTTAAATTTTTCAAGATATTACATCATCCTTATTTTGTAACTTATAACTATCTTCATATGTATTATCATTTAATTTCTTGTAATTATAAACTATTCTAGACTTACCTTTCTTTAACTCTGAATGTTTTCTCATAATAAATGCTGCTGACCTATGTCTAGACTTAGAGGGTCTAATTACTTTTAAATTTAACAACTCTTTATTTGTTGCTCAAACTCTTGTTTGTTTAACAAACTACAAGGCATATCAGCTAATTTAATCGTTAAATATGGGTTAGTTATATCTAATTTTGCTAATATTTTATTTTTACTCCAATGTAACTGCGAATCTTCTCCTATGATTCTAGTTTGTTCTGCTAATTGTAACAATTCTTCTAAACTCTTTGGTCGATCTAACTGTAATATTTCATACGATTTCCTTCTTCTAAGACTGTATAAGATCCCACATCGCCCAAGGGTGAGGATCATGTAAGCTTTATATGTACATTCCCACCTCCAATTAGCACGAGGCCTTTTGGGAGCTCACTGGCTTAGGGTTCCATCGGAACTCCAAAGTTAAGCGAGTTCACGCGAAAGCAATCCCAGGATGGGTGACCCATTAGGAAGTTCTTGTGTGAGTTCCTAAAACAAAACCGTGAGGGTGTGGCCGTGGTCCAAAGCGGACAATATTGTGCTACGGCGGAGTCGACCTGGGATGTGACAATTTGGTATCAGAGCCATTCCCTGACTGGAAGTGTGCTGATGAGGAAGTCAGGCCCCTTAAGGGGGGTGGATTGTAAGATCCCACATCGCCCAGGGGTGATGATCCTGTAAGCCTTATATGTACATTACCACCTCCAATTAGCACGAGACTTTTTGGGAGCTCACTGGCTTCGGGTTTCATCGGAACTCTGAAGTTAAGAGAGTTCGAAAGAGAGCAATTCCATGATGGGTGACCGACTAGGAAGTTTTCGTGTGAGTTCCCAAAAAAAAAAACCATGAGGGTGTGGTGGGGGCCCAAAGCGAACAATATCGGGATGTGACAGACTGGATAATCATGTTCAAATATTTCCTCATCAAATTCTTCTATATTATCATGCTCATCATTTTCTTTTGGGTTTTCTAAATAATAATTATCTTGACAACTAGACTCTTCCATACTTATGCTTTTGTATGCTTCTAAAGTATTACTTTGATCAGTTATTGTAATACCTCTTTAAAAAATGCTATGTTAGGATTCATAAATAAAAAACTTGTAAACTTTTCAAAAAGTTTTAACTTAAAATAAATGGGTATGATTTTACTGGTGAAACAGATATTAATGGAAAATTAAATTGTTTTTTGTCAACTTTAATAGACTCATTATTAATCTAGTGTGTAAAATAACCTGATCCCTCATCAAACTGTGTTATTCGTACTAGTTTTGCTAATTTTTGTATATATTTTTCTGGTACTAACTCTTCTCTTATGACACTTTTTGTACTTCATTTATCTATCATAGTTGTTTTTGTATTTTGTGTTCTTGTACTATTTCACAATTTATGGTAATTAAAGAACTATTTTTTTTATCTATACTATGAATAGTATTTCCTAATATTTCAGTACTTTTCTTGTGATTCGGCTGAATTAATTTCTAGTAACCTATTATTATAACACTTTTCACACAATATTGAATATGTATTATAATATTTATTTGCAACTAACTTACTACACTTATGACATTTTTCTAGCCCAGCCGTTCCGTAAACATTGATAAAAGCACGCAATGACGAGGTATGGATCTCTTGGACGATTATTTTTTCCGAAACAGTACATTCCCTGATACGTACTTTAGATGTCGTTTTAGAATGGAACAACATTTGTTCAACAAAATCATGGTTGTTGTTTGCAACCATGATTCTTACTTTGCGTAAAAAGAATGATACTTTTGGTGTTACGGGTCTCCTTCCTGAGCAAAAATTACTGTTGTCTTGCGGATGCTTGCATATGGAGCATCTATAGACCAAATGGATGAGATAGCGATGATGGAGAAATGAACCATTCTTGAGTTCCTGATGAGGTTTTGCTCCGTAATCGAATCGATCTACACCACAGAGTACCTCCGGAGACCTACTGAAATGAACTTGCAAAGAATTATGAAGAAGGGCGAGATGCGAGGTTGTCCTAGGATGATTGGAAGCATCGACTATATGCACTGGACCTGGAAAAATTATCCAAGTGCATGGCAAAGAGCTTATAGGGACAAAAAATGAGCAAAAAGTATCATTTTGGAGGCGGTGGCATCATTTAATACATGGATTTGCCATGCTTTTTTCGGTGTTCTGGGAGTTCAAAATGACCTCAATGTCCTTACCCAATCCCCAGTATTCAACGATGTCTTGCAAGAAAAAGCACCAAGAGTCACGTACAAGATCAACGGACATAAGTAACACGGGCCATGCTACCTATTAGACAGCATTTACCCAAGGTGGTCATCGTTTGTCAAAACAGTGCCATGTTCACGAAGTGCAAGGAAAAACACTTTGCAAGCTGTCAAGAGGGGTGTAGGAAAGATGTAGAGCATTGTTTTGGTATCCTCCAAGTTCGTTAGGCGATTGTCAGGGGTGCTGCCAAAATGTTTGATTTAGAGTCGCTTCGATCCATCATGATGATGTGCATCATTTTTCACAACAAGATTGTGGAAGATGAGTACGATTATGATGTCGTTGATGAATATGAGCCAGGCACGATGAACAATTCCAAAACCCAAATATATTGTGCTTATGAGGCCACCGAAGAACTCGTGCAACACGAGCCATTACAAAGGGATGGACGTTACAATGAAAGGCTCATTCAACGATATACTTCACTTCAGGACCCATATATGCACAATGCCCGACAAATTGACTTGATAGAGCACCAGTGGGTATTGAAACAAGCTCAAGAAAATTAAGTTCATTTAGTGTGTTTATTTTTATTTGGTGTGTTTATTTAATTTTATTTGGTGTGTTTTCATCTAGTGAGTTCTTTCTTTTATTTGGCGTGTTTGTAATTTTATTTGGTATGTTTATGTAATTTTATCTGGTGTATTTCTATCCTTTGAATACAGATTCTCTTAGTTTAAATAAATTACCAAATTAAATAAATATACTCTTAGTTTAAATAAAGTACTAAATGCAATGAATTGGAAACAATATAAAGTACTCTATTAAATAAATAAGAAATTACAACCCAAAGTGATTGGAAAATTATGGGCTCCGATTAAAAACAAATTTCCTAGTCCCTCGTGAATGGAAAATTATCACCTAATTCATTTCCACCATTGGATTAAAAAATTTGAAATCCAACCCTCCAGATTGTGCCATGTGGCACAACAGTAACATATATGAATTTTTTAATGTGAATTATTTTTTTTATATTTAAAGGCGAATAACGTGGACCATTGATCTCAAATCCAGCAGCTGATATTGTAGAAGGTTTGAAAAAAAAAATTGACCGTTGGGAATCCAACAGTCCAGAAAAAGTAACCGTTGAAATCCAACGGACGAGAACGTGCCACGTGGCCCACCAATGGTAACATTTCAACTGTCTGCACTGCGGGCCCCACTGACTAAAAAACTATCGGTGACACGCCCCAACACACGCTTGACGCAAATTTTTTTAAAATGTGACTGACATCATCTTGATGCTAGCCATGCAACATTTGGCCTCAAGCTCTAGAGCCACCGATTCGAGTCGGGCCTCTCACTCGCCCCCCCTCAACCCACACGCCCACATGGGTTGGAGCAAGAAGCTAGGGCTATTCGATAGGAAAAATTGCCAGTCCATCGGGCTATTGGTCCCGATGGAGTTGCTCTCAAACATGGAATCCTATTTTTTCTAGGTGGTTTCATCATACTTTCTTCCATGTAATCTATTCCTGCTTGTTCATTATATTATTCATTTGGTTGTATCAAAAATTGTTGATCAGTTCTACCTACGTATCCTGGATTATTTTCTACTCCTGATGTACTACTACTTATACTGATGAATTGCATTCTACTTTCAACTCTAATAAATTATTATATTCTTTTGATCCTAAAATATGTTCTACTCTTATTTCTAAAATTATTTTTTTCATCTCTTCATCTGAAATTTTATATAGTGCTAAATCATATGTCTTATATTTTTCTAAGTATTGTTCTTCATCTAAATGATCAATATCTTCAATAAGATTATCTACAATATGATCAAAATTTTGCTCAACTAAATTAATATCTAAATTATCAAAAGCCATGTAGATACTCTCATTTTCGATCTCAGTCTCATCATCTTCTATATTTTCTAATTGCTTGTAATTACTAAATCTAATTGTTGCGTCTCCTGTATTAGTTTCATATATTTGTACCAATCTAGTTGTCTATTTGTTGATACTTGTAAATTAGGTAATATCCACTGAGTTCCTTCTAAAAATTTATTATCTACGGGGTTTGCTTCTATCATATTTACATGTTTACTACCAAATGTTTGAACTAAATTTTGAAATTCTAAATTAAACTTATGATTATATTTATCAGAAACTTTATCAATATATATTAGACTAATACACAAATTTTTATACTCTACTTTCATATTATAATTTTTTGTTCTTATGCTTACTTTAATGTATTTACTAAATTCATTAATTGTCATAACATAATTAGGAATACAGCCTGTGACTGCTAAGTTTGAACTTATGTCTACTTCTGTTGTTGCTATTGCTGCTTGCTGGTGATTATCTCATATATCATCATATATGTATACTAATGCTTTTGTACCTACTTGTGCTCTAGTTAATCCTGCTATTCCAATTAAAATTGTTCTTATGTGAATTTGACTAAAATGTGATTTTCTTAAGTGCGTAACTGCTTCTTTACTAAGTAAATTAAGTGTAACTTCTTTATCAATATAGCTAACTTCATGTTGATTGATGCTACTTACAATTCTACTTCTATTTTCAAATAAACCTAGTTGATACAAATTATATTTATTTTTCTGTGTTCTCTCAAAACCTTTTCTAATAAATTCTTGTGCTTCTTCTTTGTTTGAATAAATATCTTCAGCTCTAACTACTTCTTTTCCTTTTCTTCTAAAGAGTTCCATTTTATGTTATCAAAATGATTTATCTTAGGTCTTCTAATATAATTATTTGTATTTAAAGTTAATTTTTCTAACAAAGATGGTGGAAATGATGAAGATGAGTTATGCAAAACTTGATTAATTTCTGCTATTTATTCTTCAACTTGATCTAATTTTTCAGCTAAATTTAAAACTAATTCGATAATTAAATTATTTTGTCTAATAGGGATATTACTACTAGCTATTGGTATTGAAAAATCTATTAAACCTATTAGTTCTTTATCTAGCTTACTAATTTCTTTCAAAGCTTGGATATATTTTCTATTAGTTCTAGAATCGGTCATTAAACTAATAATCTATCTATTTTATTATGTAACGTATCTACTTGTTCACTCAAATCTTTTTGCACTAATTGAATTTTTTGAACTTATAATTGTAATTGCTCAACTATTTCTAGTGATTTAGGTTCTACTTACTTAGGCTTACTATCTATAAGGTCAATAAACTCTTTTATCTCTCTTTTGCTTGGAAACCTTTGAATATTTTTATTATTATCTTCTAATTGAGATGTAATATAATCTAAATTTTGTCTAATTGTTTTTATGGAATTTTTCTGAAAATGCTCTAACAATTAGTTTAACAAATGATTATGCTTATTGTTTTCCAGTTTTATATTTTCTGCTTGAGTAATAATAAGATCTACAATACTATTGGCTTATAGATTTTCTTCACTATGTAAAATATGATTATGCTTTCTCAATGGAAAATAACAAACTAAACTATTTTGATCTAGTGTAACATCTCACATCGCCTAGGGGAGAGGATCATGTAAGCCTTATATGTATATTCCCATCTCTACCTAGCACGAGGCCTTTTGGGAGCTCACTGGCTTCGGAGTTCGTCGGAACTCCAAAGTTAAGCGAGTTTTCATGAGAGCAATCCCAGGATGGGTAACCCCCTAGGAAGTTGCTTGTGAGTTCCCAAAAACAAAACTGTGAGGGCGTGGTCAGGGCACACAGTGGACAATATCGTGCTACGGTGGAGTCGAGCCCGGGATGTGGTGGGGGCCGGGCGAGGATGTGACAATTTGGTATCAGAGCCACGCCCTAGCTGGATTTGTGCCGACGAGGATGTAAACTACAGTCTACCTTTCTCTAAAGTTACGGCTAATTGGTTTCTTAGAAACTCTCTTTCTTCTCTCAAGTTTGATTTGTTACTCTTTTTGCTTCTAAAAATCTTTGTTGCACTTCTGTGTTATTATATTTACTAATAAATTAAGGGTGTTCAAGATAACCAAGATAAAACTTTTGCTTCTTCAAAGTCTTGCTAATTGTTTTGGAAATATATGCTAATCTTCTCTTTATGCTAGTTACAGTTGGGTGTCTAAGATAATAAATACCTGGTGGTTGTGGTTGACAAGGTCTACAAGGGCAACAATATCTATTGTTCATACAAAATTAAACAAGTGTGTGATATCAGTTGTATTAGTGACTTCCGTCCTCAAGCTACTTTACTATTAAAATGCTAAACTTGGTACTGATACCAAATTCGCAAAGCAAATGCCCAATTAAATAGTCAGATGACCATTATAACAACTAGATATAAAACCTTGCACATGGAACTTAACATGTTTCAGCATGACGGCCACTCACAATGCAGGTATATGGCCTTAAAGGCTAAACTCAAAAGTACGAAGAACTCAGAGGTACCCTGGTTAATGTCCAGTTATTTGTATGGTAAGCATTCAACTATAACAGAGTGCTCGAACAAAGTATGATCGTTAGTTTAGCAGGTTAATAATATAACAAGAATGGTGTTTCTTTGTTTTGGACTAGAAGTCTAATTAATCAAACACACTAAAGAAAGAAAGAAAACTCCTTAAAACTTGGAGATTGCTCAAATTTGTACACTTGAACTTTTATTGATATAAAATGTTTACAAAGAGATGTGTTTATGAAGATGTGTTTACAAAGGATGCTAGGAAGGCTTTGGATGCCTGAGTGTTTGCAGTTTGAAGTATGGTGAGGTGTCTTTACAATGAATGGAACTCCTCTTTATATACACTGAACGAGGATACTATTGTATAAAAAATCTTTACAAATGAAAGGTGTGGATATGCCTTGGGTACTTGTCATTTGTCACTTTGCTTCTACTGTTGTTGAAATTGTCGGCATTGTTTCTGAAACATGGACTGAATTATTTTTCTTTTTGCTTTGTCTTCTTTTACTTTTGTTTTGAATAGCATGTGAACTTGCTGAATGAATGTGATTGATGAGTCGATATTATACTTTATATTTTACCATATTCTTAGTTATAATTTAGTAGTTATTTTATGAGAATTTTGATATTTTGATTTATATTCTTAATGTAGGAAATTTGAATTCCTCTAGAGCAAAATATGTTGAAACGGATAAATTTTGGGATGATTCAAATTGGAGGATGTTCATGTATCTCTCAACTTGTTCGTATCAAGGTTTTATAATTTTCAACCGAGCGGTTTATTTATGACGATGAAATAAAGAAGCAGGGCGCAGTGCTGTCAAAGTGACGTTTTGGGCTTATTTAGGCATTTTGGCGTTCAATATGATGTCTTTTAGGTTGGAGGCCTTCTGCAATTATGTTCAGGACATCTCAAGCTTTATTTCAAGTCATTTTGGGCTTATTTTAGAGTTCTGGAAGTCCAAAAACGTGTTGGACAGATTTCCCAAAGTTAGAATAGGAATGTATTTCCAAGTTATCTTATTCTATTATGTTTCCTAGTTTTTAGAAGACGTTTTCTAGTAAGGATTTTAATTTTGTAGTAGTATAAATAAGGCTTTTTAGCCATTAGGGTTTTTTGGGGGAAGACAGAAAGAGAAGAGAAAAACGCATAATGTTTTGGAGAACTTTGCTAGACTTTGACGATTTGTAATTCAAGGTGTTTTCTATCCTTATTTTTAATAATATTTTGTTTTATGATTGTCAGTAACTAATTCTCTTTTGCTAGGGTGAGCCACGAGCCTTAGTAGGAATATGTAGTTTTTTTTCAATTTGCTTTATGCATGCAGGTTTGAATTATTAATCACCAATTTAAACTATCTAATTGTCTTAATGCTTAGATACCATTAGGATGTTTAGAAAAGTAATTTGATGCAATTTTGGTCAGAGGTCGGTCCCTGAAATTGACGAAGGCTTCTTGTAGTTAATATGTGCAATTTCACTTAAGATGAATACCATGTCTTAAGGGTTGCATGGTTTTTCAAAGGGTTTTCACAAAACTAAATGAGTCATGCATGTTTCCACCATAAAACCAATTGGCAATATGGGGAGTAGCCCAAGACCATATAAGCACATAGCAAACCTTGTCCCTCACCAATGTGGGACAACTCTCAACACACCCCCGCACGTGTGGCGGATTTTCAAGCCTACACGTGGACAACAACTGGGTGACGTGGAGCGCGTGTGGCCGTTGGGCTTCACACGTGGACAACCTTGCTCTGATACCATGATGAAATTGGGGTTCCACCATAAAACCAATTGGCAATATGGGGGGAGTAGCCCAAGACCATATAAGCACATAGCAAACCTTGTCCCTCACCAATGTGGGACAACTCTCAATAGTACTCTTGCAAGTATTTTATGTGATCTTTCTGAATACCTTGTCTCCCTTATCCTCTTTCCTATGCCCAATTTGGGTATTATCAAATTATTTTGTCGTGATGATTAAAAGAATTTGTTTTTTTGAGTGTTTCCATTAGTTTTCCATTAAAAGAATTAAGTTTTATTAAAAAATTTAATGAAAAATAGTTTGAAGGGATTCACTCACAGAAATTTTGAGCCTGTCTCTTCAACAAATGTGTTGCTTTTTGTCGAAGTTACTTAAGCTTGCACCTGAAAAAGATTCCTTTAGTACTCATCTAAGTAAATTCTAAAGTTTTCTCATTTAAACGTAATAAACGACCTCAAGTTAGTTAAAACAGAGTGCACCATGTGATTCGGGACATAGAATAACCTCAAGATAGGTCCGTGATCTCCACGCGCCGCAATCTGGACGGCCACCGACGCCATGCCGGTTGGTCGCCACTAGACGTGCCGCGGCTGTCGGCGAACCGGTTAGGAACTTGTTACCAAATTAAAAAATGAACGCAATCAAACAGGTCCTTGACAAGTCCTCGCACCCGAGTTTCCCAAACTCACAAAAACGCACGTGTATTTCAGATAAGAAGGTTCTGAAAGCACACAAAAGCCCTTTACTTGTTAGCCCTGTTTGGTCTGTTCTTGTTAACAGATATAGTTCTTCACACACACACAAAAAAAAAAAAAAAACAGAAATATCTCTCATACTAAACACACAAACCAAAAGGACCAAAAAAGAGAGGAGAAAACACACAACAACTCTCAAAGGGGTCAATCTAACCTCGGTCACCTTCGACTCAGGTGCTTCTCTCTCTCTCTCTCTCTCTCTCTCTCTCTCTCTCATCGTTGTTTGGTCAATTTGCTTCTTGGGTTTTCAATTCACGCCCAAATCTCAACTGGATTTCTTTCATTTCTGTAAATTGTTGCTGAAATCTGTCAAATTTGTTTGCGTTTTTTGCTTCCGCTACTCTTTCTTGTTACTTTTTGAATTTCAGGAAAGATATCTTGATCTCTGTGTCTGTGAGCTCTTGATATGGTCAACGTTTGGTTCCCAATGATTTCTCTCTTTCTAATTTTAGTAATTTGAGCAAACTTTGACTACCCTCGTTCGTTTGGATTGAGAAATTGGGAAATTTGCTTCTGATGCTGTAATTTTGGTGAACATACAGGTGAAAGCATTGTCTGAAAATTAGGGTTTTAGGTTTTGGATTGAAGATCATGTCTTCTGTGATCTGGGTTTTGCTGGAGAATTTGAGGCTTCGATGAGGATCTGGTTTTGGTGAATTCTGGGAAGTGGAGTTGGGGGAAAATGGTGCTCAATCAGAGCTTTTCTCGTATCGACACTTTGGAGCTGAAAGCTCGAATTGTGCGAAAGATTGGGCATCACAGAGCTGACAAATACTTTGATCTGATCAGAAGATTGTTTAGTTCAAAGATTAGCAAGTGCGAATTCGACAAGTTTTGCAATCGGATTATTGGGAGGGAAAATGTCTGTCTTCATAACCAGCTTATTAAATCAATCCTCAAGAACGCCTGCCTTGCAAAACTTCCGCCATTGACCAGTGTTCGGAAAAGGGGATGCACCCTTAATGTTAAAGTAGCAAATGGTTATCAGAAGGATGGTCCTCACTCGAGTAATGCAGATGCAGTTTCTCCATCCCCTCACAAGATCCTGTCTCCAGTTAATGGAGAACGCAAGTTTCAGGACCGCCCAAGTCCTTTGGGGCCAAATGGAAATTCCCAACATTTTTTAAAAGCACAAGAGCAGCAAAGTGCTACTGAATTGCTATCTCTTGGAAGCAGGCCGCCTGTTGAAGTTGCCTCTGTAGAAGATGGAGAAGAGGTCGAACAGGATGCAGGAAGCCCAGCTATTCAAAGTAGAAGCCCAGTAACTGCTCCACTCGGTATATATTTGGGTGGATCGCGCAAATCTCTTCCTAATGTATCAGTAAGTGGTGCTTACCACCCTGTGACCTGTCAAAACAGTGGTGAGCTACCTGATACGAGATCCTTAAGAAATCGTTTGGAGCGGAAGTTGGAGAAGGAGGGTATTAATGTCTCTGTAGACTGTGTTAACCTCTTGAATAATGGATTGGATGCTTATCTGAAGAGGTTAATGGAACCTTGTATTCGGCTAGCCGGGACAAGGCATGGCAACGATCACTTAAAACAACTAAGTGGTTCATATCCGTACAACGATGGTTCAAATGGGGTGTTGCGTGGAAGACATATGCAAAGAGAAACAAAATCTACTTATGCAACCATGTCAGAATTTTTTGCATCAGTGGAGCTAAATCCCCAAATGCTTGGTGTAGATTGGCCCATACAGCTCGAGAAGATTGGCTTGCGTGCATCTGAAGAGTGAGCAGAACCTTATACATAATCAGCAATTGATGAGATCACGAGATTTGAGTCAAATCTTTAACCTGATCAACTTTTAGCCTCTGCCTGTTTACGGAGTTTTGAAGCATTGCAATAGGGAATAAGTTGTAGATTATGTGAGAAGTTTTGGTTTATGTTGCGTTTAGATATACGCTTGATAATTGTTATTTGGGGGGAGGGGGGCATGTTAATAAGATAGTATGTAAACTTTTCGATACAAGCAAGACATCAAAAGTGTGAAGAATTCTTCGCACTATCCTTCAGCGGATATTGTTTCTGCTCCCCTGTTTATTGTTACCAAGTTATGCGAAAAATGCATTATTCAGTGTTCAAATTATTGCAGTTGGACAGTGACTTGATAATTTAATTTTCTTGCTTGCGTTATTCTGTCTTTGATTACGTAGTTCTTGCCTCTATTTCCATTGCTGCTTGGCGACACTGGTAAATAGTTATTACTCCTCTCAGCTGACATAAATGGTGTGTGCAGTCCTTGAACAATAAGGTGCCTCGGCTTTTTATTTAGCAAGGTTCTTCGGAGGCATCGCTTTGATGGAGTGATTGCGTCAATTTCTTCTTATTGAGGAAACGCTCGTAGAAAGGCGGTTGCAAGCTCTCTGTGCATTGTGCCAGGTGAGATAATGAAATGTCAATCGTCTAAATTGTTGAAAGTAAGCTGCAACATCAGTGTGAGCTCATTATTCGTTGCCTTGTATGTAAAACATTCATCTCCTTGTACGTGTTGCTTCAAAAACATGCTTCCCAGCTCAGATTACAGGACCTTTCCCTTGGAAGGGATGATTGATCTGATCTATGCAAATAATACCTTTCCGACGAAGCAAACCGGTGAGCATCCATCTGCTGTCTGACTCTTATGTGTATCGAGTATGCGCGCTCAACCGTTGTCAATGGCCGTCGAAATCAAGAACCAGGGGATCAGTTCAAATTTGAAGACAACCCTAATGAACCAGTCCGTTGGTGAAAATTTTCTGCAAGTGTCAGCGATTTCATTGTTGGCGTTTTACTGTTGTAATTGTTCTCTCAAAAAAAAAAAAAAAAAAAAAGATTTTTATGCGGACACACTAACGGATACTTGCGGTGTCTTCAACAACATCAACCTATTGCTTTATACAAAACCCGCAAAGTTGTCCCAACAGCATAAATACATAATGTCTGAATGTTTTACACGAATGGTGAGAAGACACGATCCAATGAATCGAATTCGTAAAATAGTGTAGCTCGTTCTAAAATTCACAATGAGAGCGAGATTCATAGCCTGTGCTTCAACCATAGTTCGGCTGTGGATGTCATGCTAGCATTTCTGCCGAGGCATCCAGAAGGTTCACCGTGTAAGGGCATCACGAGCAACTTCCAAGCTGTGTTGTTGAGACATGTCTAAATCTTGAAGACGAGACTAGTAAAAAGAATAGGCGCCTACAATCAATCAGCTAGGACGTTTGTGCCTGCTTTCTCCAAGCCTGCCATGTACGTCATGTAAATGGTCCACAGATACGAAAACCCGTTGCTCACCAATGGCTGTTCCAAATGAGCGCGTCGAAAACAAAGTTAACAAGTTAGTTTCCAGATCGTGTGAAATATGCAGGTTGGCCATACAACCAGGTGAACCGATCAAGTCGGAAATTTCCTATGCTTGTCAAAAGCCAAACTTTAGGCTCTTAACCCGTGTTTTGTAAAAACTCAGTAGCCCAAGCAATCCCAATTTCACGTAACCGGTAATTCCAAAATCCAAAATAAAATTGAGAAAAACCAAGACAAAAGAGAGGCTTCCACATACCTGTAAATGGACAGGAATGAATCGGAATGTGATAAAATCACATATTGGCCAGTACATAACACCACTTAACAATGTAGGGAGCAAGTCTCGCTGTAGGCGGGCAACAATTTCTTCACCATTTTCACCTGGAATTGGCAATCATGGTAACTACTTAGACCATATGAAATTAATATGAAGCACCATATAGTATCCACGCATCTTTCTGCAGACACAATTTCACTCTATTTTTTAAAGTTTACAACAGGTAAAATTCTTACGCAGCAGTAAAGGTTTTCCTTAAACAGGGGTTGCGTCCTAGAAATTAGATACAAATGTCGATAATCTCAAGATTGAAACTCAATCCATCTAGACCATATTTTGTGGTGAACTACTGGACTTGTGTAACATATTTACAAAAATTCGGTACTTTCGGTTTCAGCATCTTGTGATGAACAATTCGTCAAAGTGATACCCAAGTGTATCAACCGGAGAGCCAATTACCAAAGGAACTTGCTATGAAGTGTAGCAGGTTCAATCACGATTTTGTCACCGAATAAAATCTAAAGCAACTTAATTCAGAGTCATTGACAAGCCAGCCTAATTTCCGCCTAATTCAACCCGTGAACCTTCAAAATGTGCACGGTGAAGTCACAACTTTCCTAAACAAAATTATAACAAAAAATTTAACACACCATACGTCATTCATCATAAACACTTGCAAAATACAAACTTTCGACAAAATCGAACATACAAGCATCATTCATCACAAAAAATGTGTCATTAAGAAAGGAACTTTATGCATACCTTGTAGACATGCATTCAAGGAGAAGAAAACACACGTCATTGTAGGTCCGTAAAGCAGCTGCCCCATTGCCATTTTCTTCAATGTCGAAAACATATCTCGTTTCGGTAAAACTTTCGACATGAAATTGAACCAGAAATGCAATGACGGACCCAAAACCAGCATCCCATAGCCACCCATGCGCGCTGTCCTTACAAGATCATAAGATTCTGAAAAGGATGATTTTGCTAATGTCTGATAAAGATCATTACTTCATTAGATACAACCAGAGTCAAATTGACGAAATGGGTAACTAAAAAATGCCCAAAAGTGACGATATAATTACAGTTCGACCCACCTGCGAGGACAAATCGGCGGCGGTGTAAATGAGCGCCGCGGTCACACTCTTGGTCAAAATGGGGCGGCACTGGATCATACCAAGGTACCATCCCACGAACCCGAACTTGGAAGCCGACGGCGCTTCGACGGAGGACTTGGAGGAGGAGAAGGCGGAGGAGAAGACGGAGGGGGAGAGATCGTAGTCTCTGGCTTTGCGGAAGACTTGAGGGAAGCGGAGGTAGGCTTTGGAGGGCGTCTGGGTTTGGGTTTGGAGCAGTGTCGGGGCCGCGATCGGGTCGGTGATGGAGTTCTTGTGTAACAGGCGGGTGAGGTTGGTGCTCCGGCGGAAAGCGGCCGTCATGGTGGCGGTTGGTGGGTTTCTTTGGTCGCGGAGACTGTGAGGCTGTGACGTGGGGGTTTTAGGGAGAGAGAGAGGGTTTTAAGTTTTTAACAAAATGGTGAGAGCTGAGAGAAACACGTGGAGAAACGTTAAAGCGAGTTTATCATTTCCCAGAAACACAGAGAGTAGGTGAAGACCGTCGTACTCGCATACGTCATACACGTGGCCGACATTGTTGAAGGGCTGTTCCCTTTTCCTAACACCAAAATGTAATTGGATCAATTTCCAGAAAGTCAGGTGTTCCCCGGGCTTGCCGACACGTCCTTCTATATCATGCCACGTGTGGGCAATTTCTACACGTTGCCTTTACACTTGCAGTGATGCCCTTGAACACCTGCCTAATTTTTTTTTCAGTCACTTTAGTAGCTTGTGGCACCTTCTTTCTATAAGCCGCTTCGTTTGTCTATATGAGAAGGTCCAGCATCGAGGGTTTTGTATAACACGTTGGGGGTTCCTCCTCACATTGACCGAAAACCGCAGAGAAGGCCACAACGCGACCAGCCATTCACAAACAATAAAGTGACACTAAGGGTGATAAGGGTCTTTTAATGATAGAAAAAAAGTATAATATCTCACAATTTTTCAGTACTTTTTGCACTTCCTGAGAAGGAAGTCGTTTTTCTAGTATTAGATCTGCTCTTCTGTTAACATGAACATAAATTTGATTCTATCTGTCTTCTTTATTCCTAAGGGAACCCCCCCTCCCCCCACCAGAATTATTTTTAAGACCACCAAGCCCTCTTGAATGAGTTTTATATTGTGACTGTAATGTTTTTTAATCGTACAATGTCATGTTGTACGCTTGCACATATTATAATATCATTAAATATGGGTATCGTAGCATCACGTGATGTCTAGTTATGGATATATGACATTATGAATACAACATATTATAATGATTACAATAAGCACTTCTTGTTGGTACGTGGTGTGGCGGATGATTTGGCTTACCCGGAGCGGATCCCTCTTTATCATCAGGAATTTTGGGTACAGTTTAAGGGGATTCCGTTGGCCTATATGACAAGGCAGATGGGGGAGTTTCTAGGCAATTTGTTAGGTGGTTATCTTTTGACTGATCAGAGTCGCAAGGATGAAAAATTTGGTAACATTCTTCGCGTCCGTGTGCGGCTGGATGTAAGAAAGCCTTTGAGACGGTTCGTGAACATTGAGTTGGAAGGGAGGCTAATGCATTTTGATGCTAGATATGAGAAGCTCCCATTGACGTGTTATCTGTGTGGCCTCATGGACCATGTTGAAGAGCATTGTGCATGTTTTGATGGGTGTTGTGCTGATGATAAGGCTAAACCGTTTGGTAAGTGGTTTCAACTTGATGTGCTTGATAAAGATTATAGAAGGTCGGTTGGCAAGCGGTTTGGTTTACCGGCAGAAGGGGGTTGGATTATGAGGGCTCCGCATGCTGAGGGTGGAGAGGACATGATGGAGGTGGATGGGACTGCACAGTTGGGTTCAGTGGCGAGGGAGGCAGGAACTGAATGTCTTCCGGATTTAAATGACACTGTGGTGTTGGAGGACAGGGTGAGTTTAGATAGGGCTGTGGTTCCTTTTTCCCAACCGGAGCAGCCGCCACAACAGTTGTTGCAGGCTGTTACTACGACGGAGGTAGGAGTTCTTGAACAGGTGCAGTCGCTAAGGTTATTTGGGTTTGAGTTTATCTCGCGGGAAGGTGAGGCTTCTTTCAACAAGGAGAAGCAGGGAGTTGGGGATGTCAATTTGACTTTGTCTTTGTCTAGTACTGAGGGTGGGGGCTGTTCAAAGGAAAGGGAGTTGTCTCCACTTTCTTTTGACTCTGACCCGTTTAATTTAGCTCCCTTTATTTTTGGGCTGAACTCTGAACAGTCTGCTTGTTCAACCAGGAAAGGGGCGAGCAAACAGAAGTTTCATTATTCTCGGTCTAAAGGTCCTTTGATCCCCGAGTTAGGAAAACGGGGTTTTCGTGGGAACGAGGACAGAGGGGTGTTACCGGCTACTAAGAGACGTGCTGAGGTGCGTTCAAACCAACTGACAACGGCGGCGGCTGACGGGGATCAGTCCCGCCGAGTCCAATGAGTTGTATAAGCTGGAATTGCCGAGGGCTTGGGAACCCTCGGGCAATTCGGGCGCTCAAGAGACTAGTTCTCTGTAAAGATCCCATGGTGCTTTTCCTTTGTGAGACTAAGAGTTCGAAAGAGCATATGGAAAGGTTAAAAGTACAACTGAACTTTGATTTTTTATTTTCTGTTCCGTCGTCGGGTCGGTCCGGCGGTTTGTGCGTTTTGTGGCGGGATGAGGCAAACTTGTTGCTTCGGTCGTATTCTTCCAATCATATTGATATGGAGGTAGGGGGTAGTGGTGATGTTTTGCATTGGCGACTTACTTTTTTCTATGGTTTTCCGGTAGAAGCGGACAGACATAAATCGTGGAGTTTACTTCAACGGTTGAGTCAACAATCAGATTTGCCATGGTGTTGTATGGGGGATTTTAATGAGATTTTGTATGCTTTTGAGCAGGAAGGTGGTGATGTTCGAAGTGATAGCTAAATGGAGAGTTTTCGTCATGCGCTCACTAGTTGCCAGTTATTTGATTTGGGGTTTGTTGGTAACTCGTTTACATGGGTTACTACTAGGTGTGGGGGTATTAAAGTGCGGCTTGATAGAGTTGTAGCGATGCAGAAATGGATGGATGTGTTCCCGAGGTACTGTGTTACTCATCTAAAACCCAATTCTTCTGACCATGTTCCGGTTTTACTTGAATGGTTGCCACAAAATCGACCTAGGGGGAGAAAATTATTTCGGTATGAGGAAGGATGGTCTGTTGATGAGGGGTGTAGGGCTGCGGTACAACAGGGATGGGCTATGGAGTGTGGTGGATCTCCTATGTTTCGCGTTACTGAAAAAATTAAGGCCACAAGACTTCAGTTATCTAAGTGGGTCAAGTCAACGAAATGTTCTATTCCGGGGGAAATTTTGGAAACGGAGGATAAGTTGAATTCTTTGTTTGGTAAACCGTTTAATGAAACAACTATTGCCCAGCGACAGGAACTTAATGCTCGGTTGCAAGCCTTGTTAGCTCAGGAGGAAGCTTTTTGGCGACAGCGGGCGAAAGAAAATTGGATCAAACTGGGGGATATGTCGGCAGTTTTGGATGTGATTCATCCAAGGGTTTCGCCAGAAATGAATCAGGAGCTAATAAGACCGGTCTTGAATGAGGAGGTTAAGGATGCGTTATTTCAAATGCATCCGGGGAAGGCTCCGGGTCCTGACGGAATGTCACCAGGTTTCTATCAGAGGCATTGGGAGATTGTAGGTGAAGATGTGTGTGATGGAGTAAGATCTGTTCTTTCTTCGGGTATTTTGCTTAGCCAGATTAATTATACTCATGTCACTTTGATTCCTAAGAAACATGATCCTATGGAGATGACTCATCTGCGGCCGATTAGTCTTTGTAATGTGTTGTACAAGATTTGCTCCAAGGTGCTTACTAATAGATTGAAATCTATTCTTCCGGTTATCATATCACCCTCTCAAAGTGCTTTTATTTCGGGTCGGTTGATTTCTGATAATTGTTTGGTTGCTTCAGAAATTGCCCATTATATGCATAGG
The DNA here is from genome assembly GCA_963580275.1 of Crataegus laevigata. NCBI lineage: Eukaryota > Viridiplantae > Streptophyta > Magnoliopsida > Rosales > Rosaceae > Crataegus > Crataegus laevigata. The sequence goes on along the minus strand of OY756941.1, from coordinate 20,196,373 downwards.
AAAAATCATGGGTGGAATGGGGTAATGGCTTTGAAATTGGATATCAGTAAGGCTTATGATCGTATTGAATGGAGTTTTCTTGAGCAAATGATGAAGAAGATGGGGTTTGCGGATGTGTGGATTCAGTGGGTTATGAGGTGTGTTTCGACGGTCTCTTATTCGTTTAAATTGAATGGGGAGCCGGTGGGGCTAGTGTACCCAAAGCGGGGTATTCGACAAGGCGATCCTTTGTCTCCGTTTTTATTTGTGTTATGTGCAGAAGGTTTGTCGGCATTGTTTGATGCGTGGGAGAGTCAAGGCAGAATTCAGGGAGTTCAAGTGTGTCTTGGAGCCCCAAGTGTTCATCATTTGTTATTTGCGGATGACAGTTTTATTTTTGCACGAAGTTCTATTCAGGAGTGTTTTCAGTTAAAGGAGTTATTGTCTATCTATGAACGGGCTTCGGGCCAAGCTGTTAATCTAACTAAAAGTAGTGTGGCGTTCAGTCGTAATATCACGGAATTCGATGCTCAGCTTTTAGCTAATTGTTTGGGTATGGCGCGTGTGGGTTGTCATGATCACTATCTCGGCCTTCCGGTTTTCGTCAAAAGATCTAAGAAAACTACTTTTGCTTATATTAAAGATAGGTTGTGGAAAAAGCTGAATGGGTGGCGTGGTTCATTGTTAAGTAGTGCGGGTAAGGAGATTCTAATTAAAACTGTGGCACAGGCCATTCTAATTTATTCCATGCAGACATTCTTGTTCCCCAAATCTTTTTGTGATGAGTTGAATCAAATGGTGGCACGGTTTTGGTGGGGGAAAGCAACTGGGAAGCGGAGCATACATTGGGTGAAGTGGCAGCGATTATGTAAACCTAAAAGTGAGGAGGGGTTAGGGTTTAAGGATTTGTATGCTTTCAATCTTGCTTTGCTTGCTAAGCAAGGTTGGCGTTTGCTTCAGCAACCTCATTCTCTTGTAGCACGGATGTTTAAGGCTAGGTATTATCCTACTACGGAGTTCTTTCAGGCACCGGTTAAGCCCAACTCTTCTTATGGTTGGCGTAGTGTGGCGGCTTCTCGTGTAGTTATTGCTCGAGGTGCAAGGTGGCGCGTGGGTGATGGTCTGCGTATTCGGATTTGGGGAGACAACTGGTTGCCTCGGTCTCAATTGTTTCAAGTTCTTAGTCCTTTGCCGTCTGGTGTGCATCCTGATATTACGGTACGGTCTCTTTTGGTGGAGGATGATGGTCTCCGTTGGAATGAGCTGTTGGTACGGAGATGGTTTGTGGAAGAGGAAGCTGAGTTAGTATTGAGTATTCCTTTGAGCTTATTTCACCCTGTTGACTCGATGATTTGGGTTTCTGATCCCAAAGGGCTATTCACAACAAAGAGTGCGTATTTTGTAGCAAAGTCGTGCCTAGGTGGCGAGGAGGCTTCGGCCTCTATGGTTAATGAACATACTAAGTTCCTTTGGAAAGCGCTCTGGCGGGCCAATGTTCCTGGGAAAGTTAAAATTTGTGTGTGGCGTGGGTGTATGAAGGCTTTGCCTACTAAAGGGAATCTCAAGGTGCGCCGAGTACTGCAGGATGCTACGTGTGGATTTTGTGATCAGGATGAGGAGTCGGGTGTGCATGCTTTGTTAACTTGTCCTCGGGCTGCAGCTGTTTGGTTTGGCAGTCCGTTGGGAATTACAGCTTTTAATGGGAGTGAGAATGGGTTTCTTGGTTGGTTGGAAGTTATGGCTCGTGCAGTTTCGAAAGAGTGTTTTGAGTTGATTCTGATTCTTGTTTGGAGTATTTGGAAAGCACGGAATGACTTTCTTTGGACTGGTCGTGATGTTTCTCCGACGGATACTCAAATTAAAGCACAATCGTGGTTGGCTGAGTTTAAAAAATGGAATGTGGTGGATCGTCTCCCTCCACCCATGCGTGTTACTCGGTGGCAGCCCCCTCTTTCTGGTTGGTTAAAGTGTAACTTTGATGCCGCTTGGACTGAAGCTGGGTCGATTGGAGGGTATGGGTTGGTAGTCCGGGATGGTGCGGGAAAGTTCCTTGCGGCAAAGATGGGTAGGGCAGCTAGTGTGAGTTCCGCGCTTCATGCGGAGGCTACGGCTGCACGGGAAGCCGCTTTATTTGTTGGCCGGTGGCGTGCGGAGCAGGTTCAAGTTGAGGGGGATGCTTTGATGGTTGTTTCTGCTATTCAAAATGCCGATGCTAATCATGGTGGTCACTTTGGGCATTTGTTTGAAGATACTCGACGCCTCCTGCTTGAGTGTCGCGATTGGAAGGTTACGTTTGGTCGCCGTGAGACTAATCAGGTGGCTCACCGTCTTGCTAGGGTTGGGTTGTCTGTTGCGCATCCTGTATCGTGGTTTGAGGAGCCTCCGGATGTGATCGTTGATCTACTTTTTGAGGATAGCTTAATTAGTTAATTGGTGTGGGACACTCTTTTTCCCTTCGATCGGGTTTTAATACCTGGCAAGGTTTTTATTGAGGCCCTCTATTTGCACCCTATCCTGTGGTTGTACGCTATTGGTTTCTTCTCTTTCAATGATATCGTACTTTCTTCAAAAAAAAAAACTCTATGTGTACATTACTATAACACAATTAATACTATCAATAATATTAGGGAGTTCTAATAAAACAGTCTTTGTACTATTTACTTTTAATTTTAAGGATATTTTTAATATGAAAAGTCCTTAATAGGCGAAATTTTTTTCTTTATTTACTCTTATGCCATTATATTATGATTATAGTGAGGTCCACAATGACGTTGACATTTTTGTCTAGTATATTATTTTGCATGCTATTCAACTTATGCTAATTTCCATTTTTTGCTAACATGCTACTAGCTCTTTTGCTTTTCATGCTTCCATCATGTTGTCGATGTTATGCAGTTTTTCTTCTGTTAAATTGTTCCAGTACTGTTCATCGCCTTTTACTAGCTCTGCACCTCTTTCTCTTTCTTCTTTTACCTTGTAATACATATATATTGTTTCTCCTTTCAAATTTTTAGGCTTTCAGTAGGGTTGATGACTAATTTTTGTCTTTTTTTTGTAAATATACATTTTTTCTTCTTCTGCTACTAATATCATAGCATACCTAAAATCTTCAAACTCATCTAAGGCTAACATTTGAATCCCTCGAAATCTCAGAATATTTTTGTATGAAGGAGTCCATCTATGTGGGAAGATAGAGGATACTCTAAAGGACTTTTCATTAATCATGGTTATATGCCTAACTTTCTCCTTATGCATATGTACATATCATTCTGAAGGATTACTAATAAAACTTATGCAAATTTCTTTCCACTATTCTAGGTAATCTTCTGCTACTTTTATAAGCTTTTCAGGAAATGATTCTAGTTGGGAAATATAGTTAATTGAATATTTTATCAAGATAGCCAAACTCTAATAGTAAGGCTGGGGTAACTTCTACTACATTATGCTTTTTCTGACGCTCATAACTAAAATGTCATGGTCTAAAATCTCTCATGTTAATCCTAGCTACAACTATGCTAACCTCTGGTTTACAAATACAACTCTCTGTACTATCACAAAGACATGGCGGATACATCTTTATAATAATATCCATCCCTGGTTTTGGATCAAAGATGGAGTGGTATAAAGCACATTGTAATTGTAACTTTTTCATGGATTGTGATGCTCTACTCAGAATCTCATTTTGCATATCTGGTCACATTATTCTTAATTTTGCTTTTGAAATTTCTTCTAATAGGATATCATCTATTATTAAGTCTAAAGATAAATTACTCAGAAAACTTTCATATCTTTCTTGTTTTTCTTTGTCACTTAGAAGCTAATACTGCTCATTATTTTAGTGCTGCTCCATTTCAATATCTTCTTTTAAAAGCTCAATCTTAATATCTCCTTCTTCTATGGACTCATTAGCCTCTTGTTCTATGGATTCAATAACCAATTTTTCTTTATTCTTATACTGAGCAGTTTATAAACCTATTTTCAATTTCTTTTCAGGGTGTCACTTTGACACACCCCGACCCAAATCAAGGCATGCTGGCCGTCACGTGAGGGTGACGTAGCCATGTGCACAATGCGGAAACGATAATGATAAAAGTAATATAAATACAAACATGGCATTTTAGGTGAAAACACACACGATCAGAGCATAAGTAGCCTAAGTGCAGTCCAGCAGAATGAATACTAATTATACAATACCAGAGATGATCCTACATTAGTGATAATCTGTCAGAACTATCGTCAATTCCTCGTAAGCCACCAACAGTCACTTCTACCTAAAACCTAGAGGGGCACAAAACAGAAAGTGTGAGTGGGCAAAAACAAAGTTTTTCAAAACCATTTCAATATCAAAAGTAATAACCCCTCGCTGTAAAACTTGTATACTTTCCCAGAAAATATTGTGCATAACCATAACTCAAATCATACTAAAAAGAAATGGTAAATCCACAAGTATGCCATGTCAATATCCAGTCATGAAGTATAGGTAATCAGGTGAGATAAATCAATAAAAATAATATATCAGCTGGAGTCACCTAACGTGACCTACACGGCTGAGTCTAGAGCTTCTCTACCAATTCCTGCACACGAGTCGGAACCACCTATAGTGGTTTGTACGACAGGCTAGGTGTAAATAAATACACTCAAGTGCTACGATCACGTGAAGGCTATGCGAAGTATTGCAAGTCACCTACGAGTCGGAGCCACCTACGAGTCGGAGCCACCTAAAGTGGTCTGTACGACAGGCTGGCACCTGCCTTGGATCCAAGGTATGCGTGTTGTGTGAGAGGTGAATGATCACGTGAAGGCTAGGCTCTACTCACTGGCGGAGCACTAACACTAGGGTGCAAGATATTGAGCTATAAATACATCTCAACACAATCATACTCATTACCATCACTACCATCAACATATACTCACTTGAGACTTACCTAAGCGTCAAGCAACAATATATATAATCATAATAATTTATAACCAAACATAACGATCATTTGACATGGCAACTTAGTTAATAAAACAATTTAAACATAGTTTCTGGGAAAAATACCAAGCATATACGTATATACTGAAAATAAAAACCCACTCACTGATATGTCGCAGGGTCGTAACCTCCGAGCCTCGCCTGACTACGCTCGTCCTCGGGAAAAGCCTCACCTATATGCGAAACAACTATTTAAACGTTATTTATAAGCACATAAACCAAACTAGGTAATAACTTCTCATACATTGCTCAATTGGGGTGTTTGAATATACCAACGTGGCCACATCAAACGGAATCTCTAACGGCGTTAGGGAATATTCCGTTAAAAATCAGCATATACCGTTAAAATATACCTAACGCCGTTAACTGCCGTTAGTATATTCTGTCAACTTTGACAGAATATTCCCTTACTTCAACCTTAGTTCACCGGAGTTTAGTGTCGGTTACCTTTGCGATTGCCAGATTCTAGAAAAACTTCAAACCTTCATTTCTTACTCATTTTAGCACCAAACTTCATGAAATTTGAACCAAAATGAAGCTTAGGACAAAAAGAAAAAATCCTTACCACTTTTAGGACCTAAAAATCAATGAAAATTCGTCAAAAAAAGCCCGATACTCCGACCACCTCTGCAACTCACTAAACCTGAGTGTCTCGACGTCCAAAATCTTCCAAAACTTCTCTCTAAGCTTCGTGAAGCAGTTTTAAGACCTCCTATGATCCTAAAACTCAACAAAACCTCCACGATCACAACGGATAAACAGTGCACTTCGTCGGAGCTCACTGTTTCTTGGGTTTTCGAAGTCCTCACGTCCAACCAAGGGTATAGATAGACTCTTGAGCTTGCAATGAGTCCAAAGATACCATTCACAACCTCGATCCGTGCAAGAAAATGTTGGTATGAGGGATTGTCCGTACAGTTGTACGGAAGTAGAAGAAAATTCGAGAGAGGGAGAAAGTGAAATCCACGGTGTGAGTCTTTGTGTGTGTGTGTGGTCCAAGTTGGCCAACCAACCAAAACAAACAAAAACTAAGTTTTAATTGGGTCCAAAAAATTAAGAAGAAAATGAATTGGTCCAACCCTTAGCCCATTTACACATACACTGCCACCAAACGCTCAAGGGCAAATTTGTCATTTCACGCCATCGCTAAAATATTTTGGGACGGGCTGTCACAACCTACCCCCTTAAGAAATTTCATGCTCGAAATTAACACAATAATTACAAACCATTAATACTCGTAAAACAAGCGTGGATACATCTCTTTCATACGCTCTTCCACCTCCTAGGTGGCTTCTTCCACTGAATGATTCCTCCACAAAACTTTCACTAAGGGCATAGTCTTATTTCTCAGAACTTTATCCTTTCAATGTAAAATCATCACCGGTTCCTCATCGTAAGTCAAATATGGATTAATTTCCAATGGTTGAGGAGGTAACACATGCGATGGATCTGAGACATAGTGCGCAGCATGGAAACATGAAAAACATCGTGCACCTCAGACAACTCTGAAGGCAACTCAAACCTATAAGCAACTTCACCTATTCGTTTGGTGATCCGGTACGGTTCGATGTATTTGGGACTTAACTTACCCTTTTTCCTGAACCGTACAACTCTTTTCCACGGTGACAAGTTAAAAAAATACCCAATCATCAACTTTATACACTCTATCAGTGGCATGCTTATCAGCTAGACTTTTTTGTCGATCTTAGGCCGTTTTCAGTTTAGATCTAATTACCTGAATATTTTGAGTAGTCTCGTCTATAATCTCTGGGCCCACCAAGACTCTTTCACCAACCTCTGACTAGCATAAAGGCGTCTGACAAGATTTACCATAGAATGCCTCAAAAGGTGACATACCAATACTCAAATGGTAGCTGTTGTTGTAGGCAAACACCATCAAATCCAGATGCACAGAAGATCTCAGCATGTCCTCTAGTGTCTAAATAGTCATCTCAAATTACCCATCTGTCTGAGGATGGTAGCCGTACTATAGAGTAATCTCAAACTAAGAGCTTCTTGAAATGCCGTCCAAAACTTAGAATAAATCTAGAATCCCGATCCGAGATAATACTAACTGGTACTCTGTGGTATTTGACAATCCTCGATACAAATAATTCAGCTAATCGGCTTAAGGAAAATTTCTCTTGTACTGGAATAAAGTATGCACATTTAGTAAGCTGATCTACCACTAACCAAATGCCATCATAACCATTTCGCGTACGGGGAAGCTTGTACACAAAATCCATAGTAATATCTTCCCATTTCCATTGTGGAACGGGAAGTGGCTGCATCTGTCCAAAAGGCTTCTTTCTTTCAACTTTGAACTGCTGACAAATGGCACACCTACTCACATACTCAGCAATTTCTCTTTTCATACCTGGCCAATAATAAAATGGTCGAATGGTATGATACATTTTAGTACCTCCAGGATGCATTGCATACGCCGATACATGCGCTTCGTCAAGAATATATTTCTTTAATTTTGCATTATTCGGCATGTACATTATGACGGGATTTTAAACCGCACAAATTTAACCCTCTTTTTGACAATTGTAGTATAGGTGTAAGTAGGGTATCGTTCTAGGCCGGGGATTAGGAGGGATTGCTAATCTACTCAAAATTAATTTAAAAATATTAAACAAGACTCAAAAACACAAAACTAGGCTAAAAACTCTAATAATTCAAAACACACTAAAATGACTCAAAACAAAGAAAACAAATTAAATAAACACTAGGAACTAAAATGGACGGAAATCGAATTAAAAGATTAAAAATAATAAAAACTAACTAAATAATAATATTTTAATAATGGGGGGGGGGGGGGGAATTGGTTTTTACGAAACGTAAATTAAACTTAAATAAATTACAACTTTGACAAAAACATAAAATAAAAGTGAATGGATGGGCGACGGACTGGCTAGAGGGTTTTTCTCCACACAAGACACATATGCAATCTAAATTGACCTTCAGTTGTTCCTTCAATAAATTGTAAATTTCAATACTCCAGATTAACCGTGAACAGCACTTTTTTTAATCTTCAAGTTTTCCTTAAGTTATTGAATTGGATGAACAACATACAACAATTCAACACATTCTCTAAAAGTCCCCTACGTGAAAAGCACAATAGAGATACAATCAAAGATCATTAAACTTTGTGAAAACTATAAATACTGACGAGGCATTCGTAACTATGAAAAGCATGATACTCCTGCCAAGAATTTACTTAACACGATTGTGGATAGCAACCTTCACTACTCATGAATATAAATTCATAACGATTAGGTGAAATTCACTTATATTCTAGCATCAAATTCATGCGTGTAAATTAAGTATGCATCCTTAATTAACAAACACAAATAAGTTATCAATCAAGCAGTTAAGCAAATTAAATCACAACTCAGAAATCACAACTGAAGGTATCAATTCATACTACAAATATAATCATGGTTTTGAATTATCCTCTAGCCAACACAAATTAATTACACATATTTATAAATTAAAAATAGAAATTAAACATAAGTTTGGAGAGATTAAACCAAAAGAGGAGAGTGCTTCTGTGCAATTCTGTGCGCCTGACTTGTGCACTGCCTCCCTCACTGTGCCGTGCTGTCTGATTTCTTTGGCTGCCACTTGGCAGCTTTGCTGCTCCTGACTTGCTTCGGTGCTCCCTGACGTGCTGCTCTGCTGGTTGCCTTTCAAGGCAGCTCTTGGCGCTAGAAGGAGGCTGCCAATCAGCCAAGAGGGCAGCAGCGAGCAGGAAGGCAGACGGAAAAACCGAGGCAGCCTCTGTGCACTTCTGATTGGCGCGCTGCCCAGGGGCAGCTCCCTTATTCTCGCTTTTCTGTTTTTTTTCACTCTGAGCCGCTGCTCTCAATTCCGTATGCTGCCAAAGCAGCTTCCTCTGGCTGCGCTCTGTTTTTCCGAGGCTTCCTCTGAGATGGGCGCTGCCCTTTCTCTTCCTTTTTAATCCCCTTAATTCGGTGCTTTTGACTCACTGCTCACCGAAAGCAAGAGTGCTTTCTTTCATGCTCCCACCGAAAGCTTTGTGATGATAGCTGTCACACACACACATTTATTTTAATATAAATATATAAATATATAAATATATATATATATATATTATTTTTCAAAAGATAAATTCTATTCAACAAGAAATACAGTTTAGACAAAATTATTACTTAACACTTCACTAATTCTATTTTTATTTTCTTAACTAGATAAATTCTATAAAACATAAAATCAACGTAAATAGCTCAAAATATAACGAACTAACTAAGAAAAGACGAGTGAATTTGATATAAAAATATATATAAATATGATCCGATCAAATACCCCCACACTTAGCTTTTGCTAGTCCTCGAGCAAAACAAGGAAAACGAGAATAAGTAATAACATGAAAAACATTAGCTTACCCCTATTTGACCCTCATAGGATTTAATTCGAGAACATAATTCAGCAAGAACCATAGCTAACACCAACAAGCTAATCCAAGTCCATCTTCCTTATTCAAATATTAGCAGTAATCTTTAAATCATCTTTGAAGTGTAGTGTGTGAGATAGCCATGCTAATGCAATTTCAAGTTTTTATTTTTAAAATCATCATATGCAAACCAGCGACCTTCTCACGGGATATGCACTCAATCACACATGTGTTTAGTTTTAATGTGTTTCGCTCAAAGAAACAAATGTGAAAGATCTACCATAAGCTTGCATAAAAATCACTTCTCCACAATCATAATTGCAAAACTTAAATCAAGAGGACTTTTATTGGATGTAATGAGGCTTAGGGATAGGGCTATTGAAACGAAAGAATAGGAAAACACAAGTTCCAAGCTATATTGCAAGCAATTCTTTTGTTGAGATTTATAAGAACTCAAGCTCTCCAACGATTCTTCTAACACCTCCCATCACACCCTTAAACTGAAACTTTAGAAACTTTTTATTTTCTTCGTTGAATACAATCTTTCTTTTCTTTTTTCTTTTCTTCTCTTTTCTCATTTTTTTTTAAAATACAAACATGAAAAACCCCCACACTTATTCTTTTGCCAAACTCCTTCCAAGTACTTCACAAACATTTCTCATAATACAATTTCAAATTGCTCGCTTGGAAAGGGTAAGGAAACATGTTTTGAGGTATAAGGGTAGACATATCTGGTGATAAGAAATAAAAGGCTCAACATATACGGCTCAAATTGGCAATCTAATGATATCATTTTTTTCTTTGGGAAATATGGTTATTTGGGCCATGGTGGTGAACCTAATGCCTCTATCATTTTCAAGTTCATGCAATCAATGACAAACATTTCAAAAGATCATTACGCAAGTTCTAGAGATGTATCTCACATAAGTTCATCACACATAAAAGAATAGGAGTGTATGAAAAATGCACACACTTTCAATAGGCTCAAAAACTCAAATTGGATGTATACGGTCACTAAATTCACATATGAAGCTTTAAGTCATGCTTTAGTTTCACATCAACAAGGCTATGTGCATTTGGTTTTTCAAAGATGATCAAACATGTACAATACTAACAAGAGAATAAGGAATTTCACACAACACATGTTAACTAAGTTCTTGATCATCATGGTTCAAATTTCATCCAGTTATATCATTGGGTCGGGAAACTAATAAAAATCTAATTCAAAACAATAAGGAAAATAAAACAATATTTTTGGATTTTTAAAATTTTTCGAAAAAAATTAAATAAAACAAAACTAATTAAGAAAACAAAAACAACAACATGGAAACAAATGAAACCAGTTCAAAGTCGAAGGTACAAAAATTTTCAATTTGGTCATTTTTTATCTTGATACCCCCACACTTAAACTAGACATTGTCGCCAATGTCAGAAAACAATAAAATGCAAATAAAAATAAAATGAATAAAAAATACGAAACAAAATAAAGCAAAGGGACTGAAAACTTCTCTAATTTGCAGAAAACCAAGCGATGACCCCCAAGCGTAAATTTTGCAATCAACTTCAAGGGAGGAAATAACCAAACGTTCCTGCAAAGAAAAGAAATAAATCAGTTAAGCACGCAAACAAATATAGAAAATTCAAACGAAAAATTGAAAATGAAAATAAAAGATAATGAAAAGAACTAATAGGCGATCATTGGTTGTCCTTGTTGATTTTCCACAGCTTTCTTCTTGAACAGGATGAGCCTCCTTTCTTGCAAGTGCTCCTCAGCCTAGTAGAGGATGAGTCAGCACGTTGTCTCTACATGCTTCAAGTACTCAGGTCTCCATGCAGATGGCATCTTCTTGAACTCTTGGATCATCTCAGCTTCCGCCTTCATCAGGATGCACCTCAGACTCCTCCTGCTTCGTCTGTGAAGTACTTTTGCTTTTGAAGAAGTACCTCAACACAGGTTTATTTTTGAAGTGTGTTGGGAGGGGTCTGAGATGAGTACTCGAGAGCAAGACTAGGTAAGCAATCAGGATCTCACTTTCTCCACGTTCCTCAGATGAAGGTGAGGAGAAAGCGTGATATGAGATACTTTTGCTTTTAGCCTTTTTGATATGAAATACTTTTGCTCTGGATGACTTGTTTTCTGGGGTGATCCAAGGGATGAAGAACACTGAGTGACTCGAAAGGTTTCTTTGGGAAGACATTATCGGAGATGAAGAGAGGAAGAGAGGTTGAGAGGGTGTGAAGGTGTGCCTTTGCTGTGGAAGGCGAAGGTCGAACTTATAGAAATTTGGATTCACAACCGGAACTATTCCTTCACTATTTGTCGGCAGCCGGTGGATGGATGAACAGTGCCCGTTACGCGCTTTCTGACAACGCGTCCGTAATTTCCGCGAAGCTGACTGCGCATGCGACGAGTGACGACAAACTGGAATGATGATCTTTTGAAAACCGGGGTTCAAATCCGGGTGCGGCCCATGGTTTTCAAAAAGCTCCAAGCCGCATGTGAGAGCGACGACAAAACTGGAAAAGCTGAAGCCACGTGATTGCTGAGTCAAGCCCAGCTTTTGAGAAAGGAAACGACTCTTTTGAGAAAGGAGCGTCCAGCTTTTCCGAATTGCGTGAGGACGCGTCTTCAACCTCTGAGGAGCGGGCGCTTCTTCATTTTCTTCTTTTTATAGAGGCGCTAATTCTGCTCCACCTCACACTTGAACTCCCTCCTGAAAACACTCTTCTCTGTACTCTTACTCCTTCCGAACTCTTCCTGCACTCTTAAACTTTCCGAACTCTTTTCTTCCTCAACACCCTCTAAAAATGTCTTGCCCTTCCGACCGTCGCCTAAACTTGAATGTCGGGGAAGACGATGACTCGTCTTCTCCGAACAACATTTGGAATCCGTCCTTCATATCCCCCAATGGTCCTCTTACAGTCGGGGACACAATGATGAGGAATGAAATCACCGCTACGGTGATTGCCAGAAATCTGCTCACTCCAAGGGACAATAGGATGCTATCTAGGCGGTCGGACGAGCTGGCCGTTCAGGAATCTCTTGCTCTCAGCGTCCAAAGTGCAGGCTCAGTTTCGAACATGGGCCAGCGCCTGCTTGCAAGATCTCGTCAGGTGGAGTCACTGATGGCGGAGGTGGCCAGTCTTCGGCAAGAAGTCAGAGGACTCAGGCACGAGAACAAGGAGTTGCACATGCTTGCAACTAGTTACTCGACCAGCATGAAGAGGAAGCTGGACCAGCTGCAGGAGTCGGACGGTCGGATTCAGAGCGACCATGAAAGGTTCATGGCGTTACTCCCGAGGTTTATGTTGCCTTCGTCCTCTGGAGCAGCACCAAGCGTTCCGGCTCCGGAGATTCCAACTCTAGCACTTCGTCTTCCCGGAGCTCCATCGACTTCTGCGGCGCCACCTGACCAATGACCAATGACTGCTATTAGTTTTCACATTATTGTAAATTTAAACCGCACAAATTTAACCCTCTTTTTGACAATTGTAGTATAGGTGTAAGTAGGGTATCGTTCTAGGCCGGGGATTAGGAGGGATTGCTAATTTACTCAAAATTAATTTAAAAATATTAAACAAGACTCAAAAACACAAAACTAGGCTAAAAACTCTAATAATTCAAAACACACTAAAATGACTCAAAACAAAGAAAACAAATTAAATAAACACTAGGAACTAAAATGGACGGAAATCGAATTAAAAGATTAAAAATAATAAAAACTAACTAAATAATAATATTTTAATAATGGGGGGGGGGGGGAATTGGTTTTTACGAAACGTAAATTAAACTTAAATAAATTACAACTTTGACAAAAACATAAAATAAAAGTGAATGGATGGGCGACGGACTGGCTAGAGGGTTTTTCTCCACACAAGACACATATGCAATCTAAATTGACCTTCAGTTGTTCCTTCAATAAATTGTAAATTTCAATACTCCAGATTAACCGTGAACAGCACTTTTTTTAATCTTCAAGTTTTCCTTAAGTTATTGAATTGGATGAACAGCATACAACAATTCAACACATTCTCTAAAAGTCCCCTACGTGAAAAGCACAATAGAGATACAATCAAAGATCATTAAACTTTGTGAAAACTATAAATACTGACGAGGCATTCGTAACTATGAAAAGCATGATACTCCTGCCAAGAATTTACTTAACACGATTGTGGATAGCAACCTTCACTACTCATGAATATAAATTCATAACGATTAGGTGAAATTCACTTATATTCTAGCATCAAATTCATGCGTGTAAATTAAGTATGCATCCTTAATTAACAAACACAAATAAGTTATCAATCAAGCAGTTAAGCAAATTAAATCACAACTCAGAAATCACAACTGAAGGTATCAATTCATACTACAAATATAATCATGGTTTTGAATTATCCTCTAGCCAACACAAATTAATTACACATATTTATAAATTAAAAATAGAAATTAAACATAAGTTTGGAGAGATTAAACCAAAAGAGGAGAGTGCTTCTGTGCAATTCTGTGCGCCTGACTTGTGCACTGCCTCCCTCACTGTGCCGTGCTGTCTGATTTCTTTGGCTGCCACTTGGCAGCTTTGCTGCTCCTGACTTGCTTCGGTGCTCCCTGACGTGCTGCTCTGCTGGTTGCCTTTCAAGGCAGCTCTTGGCGCTAGAAGGAGGCTGCCAATCAGCCAAGAGGGCAGCAGCGAGCAGGAAGGCAGACGGAAAAACCGAGGCAGCCTCTGTGCACTTCTGATTGGCGCGCTGCCCAGGGGCAGCTCCCTTATTCTCGCTTTTCTGTTTTTTTTCACTCTGAGCCGCTGCTCTCAATTCCGTATGCTGCCAAAGCAGCTTCCTCTGGCTGCGCTCTGTTTTTCCGAGGCTTCCTCTGAGATGGGCGCTGCCCTTTCTCTTCCTTTTTAATCCCCTTAATTCGGTGCTTTTGACTCACTGCTCACCGAAAGCAAGAGTGCTTTCTTTCATGCTCCCACCGAAAGCTTTGTGATGATAGCTGTCACACACACACATTTATTTTAATATAAATATATAAATATATAAATATATATATATATATATTATTTTTCAAAAGATAAATTCTATTCAACAAGAAATACAGTTTAGACAAAATTATTACTTAACACTTCACTAATTCTATTTTTATTTTCTTAACTAGATAAATTCTATAAAACATAAAATCAACGTAAATAGCTCAAAATATAACGAACTAACTAAGAAAAGACGAGTGAATTTGATATAAAAATATATATAAATATGATCCGATCACATTATATTCTCCTGCATAAGCATACCATCAGTTTCTCGAATTCTGAGGTCATTCTTTTTCCCTTGACTTCTTAATTCAATTAACTCCTGAGTCTCCTCATCATTCATTTGTGCCTCGAGTACACAATCAATTAGAATTGGCCTAATTTGGAAATTAGCAAGTAAAGCTTCATCTCGATCTTTTACCCCTAACTTTACTCCAGTGGATCTCAAATCTGCGAGAAGAGGGACACGACAAGTGTAAAAGCATTAACCCAGCCTTGAGATTTCCTACTAAGTGTGTCTGCCACCACATTTGCACGACCAAGGTGGTACTCCATCATGCAATCATAATCGCTCAGCAATTTTATCCACCTTTGCTGTCTAAGATTAAGATCTCTCTGGGTAAAAAAATACTGAAGACTTTTATGATCCAAGAAAATCTTACATTTTTCTCCATAACGATAATGTCTCCAAATTTTCAGAGCAAAAACAATAGCTGATAACTCGAGATCGTGACTAGGATAATTCATCTCATGAGGTTTCAACTGTCGCGAATCATAAGCAATCACCCTACCATGCTGCATTAACACACAACCCAGACCATTCAAGGAAGCATCACTGTAGATCTCAAAATTACCACTATCATTCGGAAGTGTCAACACAGGTGCATGAGTGAGGCAATACTTTAGTTGTTGGAAACTCTGCTCGCAATTGTCATCCCACTCAAATTTAACATCCTTTCTGGTTAACCTCGTCAGTGGTGAAGCTATAACTGAAAAATCTTTAACGAACCGTCTATAGTAGCCTGCTAAACCAAGGAAACTTCGTACCTCCGAGACAGTTCGTGGCTGCTCCCATTTTTCAACGGCCACTACTTTATGAGGATCCACCTAAATGCCTTGAGCCAATATAACATGCCCCAAAAATGTAACTTGATCTAACCAAAATTGACATTTGCTAAACTTAGCATACAATTGGTGTTCCCTCAATTTCTTTAACACCAAGGTAAGATGTCAAACGTGATCTGTTTTAGATTTAGAGCATACTAGAATAACGTCAATAAAGACAATGACAAACCTATCAAGATATGGCTGGAATACTCAATTCATCAAGTCCATAAAAGCAATAGGTTCATTAGTTAACCCGAATGGCATCACTAAAAACTCATGATAGCCAAAGCTGTTTTAGGAACATCCTCCATTTGATCTTCAATTGATAGTAACCAGACCTCAAATCAATCTTAGAAAACACACAGGTGCCCCGAAGATTATCAAACAAATCATCTATACGCGGCAACAGATAACGGTTTTTAATAGTCACCCGATTTAACTGCTTGTAATCAATACACAACCTTAAAGTACCATCATTCTTTGGTACAAATAAAACTGGAGAACCCCATGGCGAAGTACTAGGCTGTATGAAACCTTTATCAACTAACTCCTGTAATTGGATTTTCAAATGCCTCAATTCAGCAGAAGCCATTCGATAAGGAGTTAAAGATATAAGGTATGTACTTGGAAGTAAATCAATAGCAAACTCCACATCTCAATCTGGAGGTAATCCAAGTAACCCATCAGGGAATACATCAAGAAAATGCCTGACTACTCGTACATCCTCCGCACTGCTAGGAGTATTATCATTTAACGCTACATGAACCAAATATCCCTGACACATTTTCTGCAACAACCTTTTAGCTTTCACGGCTGAAATAATGCTGTGCTTCATGCCACTACGCTCGCCCACAAATGTAACCGTAAGTAACCCTGGACGATGGAAAGTGACTGTTTTCTCATAGTAATATATATTGGCACGATTGTAATGCAACCAATTCGTGCCCAAAATAACATCAAACTCCACAATATCCAACAGAATGAGGTTAGCTGGCATCACGAAGTCCTCAACTAACATAGGACATCCTAGATACATCTAGCTAACATGACATGTCTCCCTTCTAGGCATAAAAAATTCTAACTCGTACCCAAGGGGTGAATGATTAGGTTGCGTCAACTGAGCAAACGTATGAGAAATGGCAGAATGGGTAACACCACAATCAATTAATACTCTAGCAAAACGACCAAGAATATTCAACGTACCCATGATCAAATCAGGATTATTCTGAGCATCATGCATCATAATGTTGTGGATACGTCCTTAAGCCTGTTGTCGTCCTCCACGACCTCTGCTAGCCTGATTACCTCGTCCTTGCACACTACGCCCCTGACCAGTCTGACTAGGTTACCTCAAAGATCTTGCACTACTAGAAGCAACCTCTACGTGCTGAGACTATCCTTCAAGATATCATTGAGATCCATCAGCTGAATAAGGAGGATACGTCGTATACCCTCCAAAATACTGAGGGTAACCACTTTGCTAATACGGGTGTAAGGATATTGATACTGCCCTCCAGAATAAGGAACTACATCACCCTGGTAATGATAAGTACCTCCGCACCCAGTCTGGGCATAACTGCTAGGTTCTGGAGTTTGTTAGATCGGAACTGGTGGTGGTAAGGAAGACGGCTGGGGCCTCTGTTGATTCTATGGACAATTCACAGCCCGATGCCCCACTTAACCACAAGTAAAACATCCTCTACTGCCTTGCCTACACTCCTCAAAATGTTGACCGTTACATCTATGACAAAACGAAGCACCAAAACCACTGGAATCTCTTTGCCTCTGAAAACGAGGACCCTCAGAAAATCTACCACCTCTCATCTGCCTAGTGGAACTCATATCCCCGCTAAACGAACTGGATCTGGCACCACTTCTCTTAAAACTTTTAGTTTTACGAGGTCCCTGAGACGATTAACCTTTACCGTTATCATCTTTCTTCTGGTTATCTTCTTTTTCTTTTTCCTCATTCCTCTCACTGGGTAGGTTCTCTGAATCTTCAATTCGTAGCAAAATCTCATAAAACTCCTGGTAGGTAGCACAAGGAGTCGTGGTCACCATAGAACGCCATTTCTTTTGAGTACCCAACTTAAAACGACGGAGCATCTCAACTAGATTAGCAGCAACCTCTAGGTGATAGCGAGACAAATCAGTAGCTGTTATCTTTTTCTATTTCAGATTTGTAAATTCTTGCTTCTTGCGATCTATATACGCTAGAGGAATGAATCTCTTCAAAAACAATCGCTTAAAAACTTCCCAATCAGTAGCTTCCTCTGGTGATAACTCATAAGTCTCATGTTCCCACCAAGATCCAGGCTCTTTACCTAGAAACCAAGTAATCGTCTCGGCCCACCTATCGGCAGGAAAACTTCCTTGACTCTGCATTAAACAGAAAGTCTTCTCAAGATGATTAAGCCATTTCTTTACACCCTCAAGTCCTTCATTACCCACAAAAGTATTTAACTTCAAATTGTACACAGCCTCTAGATGAGTCATCTGGGGAGGACGAAGCGAAGACTGAATGGAATTAACTATAGCTTCTCCTAACTGAGTAATATCAGGGAAACTAGGCTCAGCTGAAGGACGTGGATCTCTACGAGGCGGCATAATTCTGACAGTAGACACCAAAATAATTAGAATATTCACAAGATGTACAGGACTACGAAACCTAGGCTCTCATACCAAACTAACACACTCCGATCCAAATCAGGGCATGCTGGGCGTCACGTGAGGGTGACATAGCCATGTGTACAATGCGAAAACGATAATGATAAAAGTAATATAAGTACAAACATGTCATTTTAGGTGAAAACACACATGATCAGAGCATAAGTAGCCTAAGTGCAGTCCAGCAAAACGAATACTAATTATACAATACTAGAGATGGTCCTACATTAGTGATAATCTGTTAAAACTGCCGTCAATTCCTCCTAAGCCACCAACATTCGCTTCTACCTAAAACCTAGAGGGGCGTAAAATAGAAAGTGTGAGTGGGCAAAAACAAAGATTTTCAAAACAGTTTCAATATCAAAAGTATTAACCCCTCGTTGTAAAACCTGTATACTTTCCCATAAAATATTGCGCATAACCATAATTCAAATAATACTAAAAAGAAATGGTAAATCCACAAGTATGCCATGTCAATATCTAGTCATGAAGTATAGGTAATCAAGTGAGATAAATCAATAAAAATAATATGTTAGCCAGAGTCACCTAACGTGACCTGTACGGCTGAGTCTATAGCTCATCTACCAATTCCTGTACATGAGTCGGAACCACATATAGTGATCTGTACGATAGGCTTGGTGTAAATAAATACACTCAAGTGCTACGATCACGTGAAGGCTATGCGAAGTATCGCAAGTTACCTATGAGTTGAAGCCACCTAAAGTGGTCTGTACGACAGGCTGGCACCTGCCTTGGATCCAAGGTGTGCGTGTGGTGTGGGAGGTGAACGATCACGTCAAGGCTAGGACCTACTCACTGGCGGAGCACTAACACCGGGGTGCAAGATATTGAGCTATAAATACATCTCAACACAATCATACTCATTACCATCACTACCATCAACATATACTCACTTGAGACTTACCTGAGCGTCAAGCAACAATATATATAATCATAATAATTTATAACCAAACATAACGATCATTTGATATGGCAATTTAATTAATAAAACAGTTTAAACATACTTTCTGGGAAAAATACCAAGCATATACGTATATACTGAAAACAAAAACCCACTCACTGATATGTCGCAAGGTCATAACCCCCGAGCCTCACCTAACTGCGCTCGTCCTCGGGAAATGCCTCACCTATATGCGAAACAACTATTTAAACATTATTTATAAGCACATAAACCAAACTAGGTAATAACTTCTCATACATTGCTCAATTAGGGTGTTTGAATATACCAACATGGCCTACTTAACCCTGCGAACATCCCCATATTTTTAGAAAAATTTTCCGACCATCCACAAGCCCTCACGTGTCGGCCAAGGCACGACCACATGCTCGACCACGCGCAGGCACGTGCCTGGTACATCAAACGGAATCTCCAACGCCGTTAGGGAATATTCTGTTAAAAATCAGCATATACCGTTAAAATATACCTGACGCCGTTAACTGTCGTTAGTATATTCCGTCAACTTTGACGGAATATTCCCTTCCTTCAACCTCAGCTCACCGGAGTTTAGTGCCGGTTACCTTTGCGATTCCCAAATTCTAGAAAAACTTCAAACCTTCATTTCTTACTCATTTTAGCACCAAACTTCATGAAATTTGAACCACAATGAAGCTTAGGACAAAAAAAAAAATTCCTTACCACTTTTAGGACCTAAAAATGAACAGAAATTCGTCGAAAAAAGCTCGATACTTCGGCCACCTCTGCAACTCACTAAACCTGAATGACCCGACATCCAAAATCTTACAAAACTCTTCTCTAAGCTTCGTGAAGCAATTTTAAGACCACCTATGACCCTAAAACTCGACGAAACCTCCGCAATCACGATGGATAAACAGTGCACTTCGTCAGATCTCACAGTTTCTTGGGTTTTCAAAGTTCTCACGTCCAATCCGCATAGTTATATGGAAGTAGAAGAAAATTCAAGAGAGGGAGATAGAGAGAAGTCCATGGTGTTAGTGTATGTGTGTGTGTGGTCTAGGTTGGCCAACCAACCAAAACAAACAAAAACTAAGTTTTAATTGGGTCCAAAAACTTAGGAAGAAAATGAATTGGTCCAACCCTTAGCCCATTTACACATACAATGCCACCAAACGCACAAGGGCAAATTTGTCATTTCATGCCATCGCTAAAATATTTCATGACGGGCTATCACACACTTACCTTCTGTTGCATTCTAAGAGTTTGGAGTTCTTGGTTCATTTTGGTGAACGTACTAAATAATGACTCATGGTCTCTAGAAAGGGCTTAAAGGTTATGTAAAAAAATAAATAAATATGATGCTAGCTTTGATGAATATTAAAATTAAAACTATCAAACTCTTGTTTTGGGGCTCTAATTAAGTTTTCATGGCATAATCTCATGTTTGGCTATTTGATTTGAACATTTCAAAAATTATCTAAGATAACATGTTGCCTATTAGTGAGTCCTGATGGTTCATTTTGGTGAACTTCCTAAGTAATGACTCATGGTATCTAGAAAGAGCTTGAAGGTTGTGTTCAAGAGAATGAATATGATGTTGACTTTGATGGAAATTAAAATTAAAACTATCAAACTCTTGTTCTATGGCTGTAATTAATTTTTCATGGCCTAATCTCATACTTGACTATTTGATTTGAACATTCCAAAAATTATCTACGAGAACCTGTTACTTGTCAGTGAGTTTAGGTGCCCTTGGTATATACCTCATAGTTGGATTTCTAATTCCTTCAACAATAGTACCATTAAAGTTAAAGGTAGGTACTAGTGGTGATGCTGGTTTGTTTATGTTATTTTGGAATCCACTAAATGGTGGAGGTTCATGATGCATCATTATGCTAAAGGTGCTCTTCTACCTTGTGGTCTTGTGCTATTTGAGGATGATGGTTCACAATATTCTATTCCTATTCAATGAATTAGTCTTGATAAAATATCAGCTAATGTATTGTCACTACCTTTTATATGTTCAAAAATTGGTTTTAAACCATTTCCTATAATTGAATCAATAAAATTAACCCATCTTAGGGCTGCCTGTTTATTACTATGTATCTTATTATAATGAGAAACTATATTTTGACAATCTATTCTAATTGTAAATACTTCATTATGTAAAAATAAATTAAATGCCTTAAGTGAGTTAATTATTCGTAAAATTTCTAAATTTGTTTATAGTAACCTTGATTGTACATCACTAAATTTTCCTGATGAATATCTATAAACTTGTTCGTCAAACTTTGTTGACTCATTATGACACACCCTGACTCGGAATGTCTACTAGAACTTCGAATTCGAGTTGTGCTGCCCGACACCTAGAAGGTGACGAAGCCATAAAGTGTAGTGATGTGGAAAATGTGAATAAATTTAAACCTAAAAGTGCCTAAATACCAGAGTGCGCTAGTGAGCGGGAGCGTACCTATCTCACAAGTGACGTCAAAGCATAAGTAAAGTACAGTGGAGGGAGTAAGAATTATACCCTCAGAAATAGCCACCAATCCTGGGATTTGCCAAAAATCATCGTCGATACAAACCTTGATAGCTAAAACCTGGAGGGGCGCAAAACAGAAAATGTGAGTGGGCAAAAACAAAGCTTAAAAAAAACGCATTTCTCTTTTCAAATATAATAACCCCACCGTAAAATCCGTATGCTTTTCCAGAAAGTATCCATACATAAGTATATAAAATCATGCTGGAAAGCAGTAAGAACCAAGGTATGCCATGTCGAAATATCTTAGTAACAACCATATAAGTAAGATGAAATAAATCAATATAAAATGAATGTCAGCTAGAGTCACCTATAATGACCTGTACAATTCATCCATATCTCATCAATCAATGCTAGCACATAAGTCAGAGTCACCTATAGTGACTTGTACAACTCATCCATATCTCATCAATCAATGCTAGCACACAAGTCGGAACCACCTAAAGTGGTTTGTACGACAGGCTAGGTGTAAATAAATACACTCAAGTGTTACAATCATGTAAAGGCTGTGCGAAGTATCAGAAATCACCTATGAGTTAGAACCACTTAAAATGGTCTGTACGACAGGCTGGCACCTACCTTGGAATCCAAGGTAAGTGTAAGGTGCGGGAGGTGAACGTTCACGTAAAGGCTAGGCCCTGGCCTCGGGCAAAGCACTAGCACCGGGGTGTAGGACAATGAATTCTATTCAAATCCATAAATCACTAATTACCAATCGATCATACCAACATTATATAGTCACCTAAACTTACATTGGCCTCTGCATTGGTGTGCAACACTGTGCAAAGTTGTACTAAATCGCATACTAAAATGTAAACTAATTATGGCATGCCATTTATAAAACGTAAAACCACAATTTCTCATTTCCTCACACAATGATTTATAACCAACATTAAATCACCAAATCAAAGGGTTAAATCTCACGTTTTTCACCAGATTCCTTCACATTGCTCAATTTTCCAAACAAAGCTTTTGTCTTGATTATTTAATCTCACTTATTGCATGGCTGCATCTAACGTCTCGTTAGACTGCCTACGTACCCTAAACAGGGATCAAGCCAATCGTAGTTCACAGTAATTATTTGTAGGTAACATGCATATGGATCTCTCATGATATATTATAAACTCAACCATCTCATAGTACTTTATAACATATAAATATATATAACATGGCATAAATTTCATAGTTCAATTTAAAAGCATTTGTGGAATTATCAATCATATATATATATATATATATATATATATATGATAAGAAGAAAAAGATCCCCTCACCTGGAGTCCACGCTACAACTCCCTAGCATGAATGTCGAGATGTCTTGAACGATCATCTCTTAGAACAAATATCAAATCACATCTCAGAATCCTTATTGAGAGAATACGTAATTTACATATAACGCATCACCACATAACTCGATCCAGAAGATCAGCATTACGGGTTTTTGATCTATTACTTCCAAAAATCCACATTATACTTCTAGAACAATATCCTAAAGTTTTATTTCGATCCAACGGTTGGATCTCCGCCAATTGCCAAAACCAGGTGGCAATTAATGTTTTATTTTATGAATTTAAAAATCCAATTCGGGAAGATCCACATGTCAGATTCCCGACCCAAAAGTTCCTACATTCTTCAAATATTACGAATAACAATCTATTAAAGTTTAATGACAATCCAAAGTTTGGATCATCAATTCATATAATGACCTATTAACGTATCATAGCGAATTTGGGTTCTAATGATCAACCTATGTCAATCCATTCTCAAAGCTGAACTCAAGGCATTTAATAACGCCTAAAAATAGCATTAAGAGCCCTCTGGCCACATGCCGCCGTGGGTGGCGGTCGGCCGCCCTGACTCGCCGGAAAAATCAACTATCTCCAAAAATTCTCAAAATTTACAGAATTAAAGATGTCAATGAGTAGAGAAACTTTCATACCTGGGACCAAGGCCAATTTGGCCTAGAAAGGCTCCAATTTAATCAAAACCCATCGGAACCCTAGAATTTGGGTGTTCTTGGTCCATCCTTAACTCAACTCGATTCTCCAACAAAGGATTGGCCTTTGTTCCTGAGCTCTAGGGAAGATTAATGATGGTGGTAATTTAGGGAAAAAATTTCAAAATTGGAAGAATCAACGCCAAGAACCCTCGGACCCGTCGGTGGCTTCCTCGCACCATCGAAGCCAAATTCAGTCGGTTTTGGTTGGAGATGGGTAGGAAAGTAGTAGGGAAATGATTTGGTAGTGAGGAGGAGCTTTGATTTGCTTGGAAAACGCAGCAAGGGCATCGGGAATGGATGCCGACCAAACCGGCTCGATTGGAAGAAACGGGTCAAAGAGATAGGGTTTTTGGTTGGGTACCACTCACCTGCTTCCTTTCCCTCCCTGATCTCCCTTCTAATTGGGCAGTTTCCTCCTTTTCCCTCTCCCGCATTCTTCTTTTCTTTTCATCTCCACCGCCCATCTTTTCCTCTTTTAATCTGGGCCACCCACATGGCACTCCAGATTTTCTGGAGCTTCCAAATAACAATTAGATTACAATTTCGTCCCTAACTTTAAACGTTAATATCTCCTTCATTATAACTCCAAATTGCGCTCCGTCTACTCCCACGCGTCCATAGCGATAAGTACTATAAGGATATGCCAAGAAAATAAACCTTACATGACACAACAAGGTAGTCAACAACGGTCAACGCACTTGCCTCAAAGGGCATATCTTTACATTTACTTATTAAAATTATAAAAATCATAATTTTTAGGGACGGGCTATTACACATTATGTTTTTTTCTGGTAATGTATACATGCCCATCCCAATGATGAAGCATCTATTTCAACTATTTTCTAATAATCATCTAATGGTAATGCTAATGGCTTAAGTTTTGTAATTTCTTCTTTTATGTTTTGAATTGATTTAGTATCTTTACTATTAAAATACTTTTGTCTTGTTTTGCCAGTGTTACCATGTAATGCTGCTATTTTTCTTCCTAAATCAGGAATTAAATTTCTTTCATAATTTAACAATTGTAAAAATGCTTGTAACTGTTTTTTTATCTTTGAACTTAACTGGAAATTCTAAGATTTTTTTAGCTATATGATCTTGTAATTGTATTGTACCTGACTTGATATACATTCCTAAACATTCTATAACTTGCTTTTCTAATGCTATTTTATTTTTGCTAATCACAATTCCATTATTGATAAATTATTGTAAAACTATCTCTAAGTGTTTTCAATGTTCATTTCTATTTTTACTATGTACTAAAATATCATCTACATAAACACTACAAAAAATTATCATATTTCTTGAAAATTTGATCCATCTTTCTTTGAAAGATCAATTGAGCATTTTTAAGTCCAAATGGTATAACAAGTCACTCAAAATGTCCTTCTGGACAAGTAAAAGTTGTCCACTCAGTTGATTCTTCTGCTAATCGTATTTGCCAAAATCTTGATTTACAATCAAATTTACTAAAATATTTACACTCTTGAATTATATATATAAGCTCATCCTTATTTGGTAATTTATAACTATCTTCATATGTATTATCATTTAATCTTTTGTAATTATAAATTATTCTACTCTTACCTCTCTTTAGCTCTAAATGTTTTCTTACAATAAATGCTGCTGATCTATGTCTAGACTTAGAGGGTCTACTTACTTTTAAATTTAACAACTCTTTTATTTGATGTTCAAACTCTTGTTTATCAAATAAACTACAAGGCATATCAGTTGTCATAATGGTTAAATCTAGATTAATTATATCTAATTTTGCTAATATTTTATTTTTACTCCAATGTAACTGTGGGTCTTCTCATATGATGCTAATTTGTTCTACTAATTTTAATAATTCTTCTAAACTCTTTGATCTATCTAACTATAATATTTCTATACGGGTTCCTTCTTCTAAACTTAGATATTCATGTTCAAATATTTCTTCATTAAACTCTTCTATATTATTATGCCCATCATTTTCTTTTGAGTTTTCTAAATAATAACTATCTTGACTACTAGATTATTCCATACTTATGCTTTTGTATGCTTCCTCAATATTACTTTGATCAGTTATTTTAATACCTCTTTTGAAAAATGTTATGTTAGAATTCATAAATAAAAAACGTTGTAAACTTTTCAAAATGTTATGTTATGTTATTCTCACTGGTTTTGCTAATTTTTGTCTATATTTTCCTAGTACTAACTCTTCTCTTATTACACTCTTTGTACTTCTTGTATCTATCATGTTGTTTGTATTTTGTGTTCTTTTGCTATTTCTATTTCACAATTTATGGTAACTAAAGAACTATTTTTTGGCTTCTCTATACTATGAACAGTATTTCTTAATATTTCAGTACTTTCTTGTGATTCTACTAAATTAATTTCTAATAACCTATTACTATGCCACTTTTCACACAATATTGAATATGTATTATAATATTTATTAGCAACTAACTTGCCAAACTTATGACATTTTTCTAACCAACCTAAATTTATATATTTATACTCTTCTTTTTGTTGTTCTTCTATGAATGCACACATATAATCTTCTAAATCACTATTCGAACTACTTGAATCTTCCGAATCTGAATCCATCATATTTATACTTTCTATACTATAAATACTCTTACTATCACTTATGTTTGACCATACTTGACCAACCCTAAAACTACTAAGTACCGGTTAACATTATACTGCCAAGGACCCATAAGAGTTTCCCTCCAACCAGGAGGCCAATCACAACGTGATACATGTCAACGTCAAAGGCCAATCACAGTGCAACATGTGTCAACATCAGAGGCCAATCATAGCACGACACATGTCAATGTCAGAATGAAGCTAGAAACTCTATTCTATAAATAGATCTCATTCTCCCACAATAATCCCTAATGTCATTTGTACTAAACTATTCACTAGAATTCACTAAAGGAGAGCTTGAATCTATGTATTTTTGTAGACCCTTCACAATTAATGAAAACTCCTCTACTCCGTGGACGTAGCCAATCTGGGTGAACCACGTACATCCTGTGTTTGCTTCTATGTCTCTGTCCATTTACATACTTATCCACACTAGTGAACGGAGCAATTTAGTGAAGGTCACAAACTTGACATTTTCTATTGTACCAAAGTCCTCACCGATTTTGTGCATCAACATTTGGCACCATCTGTGGGAATCACACTTATTCCTACTCTCTTCAGCTTTGTCAAGCTAGTTTCGACCATTCATACACTTTCTTTTGACCAGGCATCCCTCTTCAACATGGGGAGTAAAAGAAGTCACATCACACAGAATGACACCTCTCTTGCACCTAGTACGAAGCAACGAAAGAAGGAACGAAAAAGGTTTGCTCTTCAAGCTAAAGTCGATGAGCTGGAGGCTCAGAACAACAAGATAGCAATGAAGAATAGGTCCTCCAGGAGCAGTATGAGAAACTCTTCAATATGCTCCATGAGGCTAGGCATACTCAAACACGCGAGCTCATCGCCCCTACTGAAGTCAACCATCATCTGAGTGCCTGATGCGATGATTATGCAAACACACAAATTAAACCCTCTTTTTGACAATTGTAGTAAAGATGTAAGTAGGGTATCGTTCTAGACCGGGGATTAGGAGGGATTGCTAATGCACCTAAACTGACTTAAAAATATAAAAACTCAAAAGCACAAAACAAAAACTCTAAAACAGAAAACTAAACTATAATAACTTAAAACACAGATACTAGGGATGGATTTAAACGAATTTGGAACTACAAGGACTCAAAAGACATCAAATTGTACAGATTCTAACTAAATAATACAACTTAACAAAGGGGGGTTTGGTTTTGGACGAATTTAAAGTAAAAACAAAACAAACTTTATAAAAATAGTTTCAAAAGACAGATTTGACGAATTGAATGGATGATGGACTAGCTAGAGGGTTCTTCTCCACACATGACACACTTGCATACAAACCAATTTTCAGTTGTTCTTTCAATAAACCATGAATCTCAACACCCCAGATTAACCGTGAACAGCACTTTTTTAACCTTTAAGTTTTCCTTAAGTTATTGAATTGGACGGAAAAGCACATACAACAATTCAAAACATTCTTCAAAACTTCCCTACGTGAACAGCACAATAGAGATACAATAAAAAATCATTAAGCTTTGTGAAAACTATAAGCATTGACGAGGCATTCGTAACTATTAACAGCATGATACTCCTGCCAGGAATTTACTTAACGCGATTGTGACTAGCAACCTCCACTACTCATGAATATAAGTTCATAACGATTAGGTGAAATTCCCTTATATTCTACCATCAAATTCATGCATGCAAACTAAGTATGCATCCTTAATCAACATACAAGAATAAGTTTTGCATAAAACAGTTAAGCAGATTGAATTCACAATTCATGAAATAACAACTGAAGGTAATCAATTCATATTGCAAATATATTCATGGCTTTGAATCAACCTCTAGCCAAAACAAATTTAGTTTCACATATTTGCAATTAAACAACTACAATTAAATTTAAACATGATAAACAAAAGTAGAAGACACCTAGAACGCTCCAACAATCCAACGTCTTGAATGGTTAGCACAGCTCCAAGCCCTCATTCTTCCTTGCAAACATGCAGCACCAAGGTGAGTGTGGTGTATGGATGGTTTAGGGGATGCTGTACAGATTGGATAGGTTGAGAGAATATGAAAGAGTGGTAGAGGATGGATAGGAAAAGAGGTGGATGGAATGGATGGAAAGAATGTGTAGAGAAGATTTGTGGCAGAAAGTGTGTAGTGAATGGAATGTGTTGTAGATGTGAATTGGAGTCTTTGGCCTTGATGGAGAAGTCTATTTATAGGCTTTGAGAATGAATCACTACCATCCATTTTCTTGGTGAGAATGAATCACCACCATCCATTTTTGTTGGTGAGAATGAATCACTACCATCCATTTTGTTGGTGAGAATGAATCACAACCATCCATTTTTTATGCTCCTCATGCATGCAATCCATTTCACCCCAAAATAGCTCCAAATTGCACCAAAATGCACTTCTTTGCTAACTTTGTTATTTAGAATCTACAAACACACGAAAATAGCTTAAAACATTCTAATAAGATGAAACTAATTAAGTAAATGCAAGGAAACAAACTAATAAAGTCACATAAATATGTTCCTATCAGTGCCCCCCAACACGGAGGGTTATAGGTATGCAACATCAATATTCCTAATAGGGAATGAGCTACTCATCAATGTGGCGATCAACATGAGACTTTTCTCAACCCAGCTGCTTCAACCCGAAGTAGGAAAAATAGAGGAAGACACCTCCTGACAGAGGGAGTGGAAGGATCGAAAGCTGTTTATCGCGACTATCGAGACTTCTAAAGGCAACGTCAAGAGAAACCCATCCACATAAACTTAAAGATCATTAACCCTGACAGACTCGGTCCCCTACCATGGCCCAAGCCAGCTATAAATCTAGGGAAATAACGACAGGCCCCAGAGAAACATGAGTGTATAGAGGACTTAGAAGTATTCCGACATACTCACCCTAGAAGTCAGTACGGCGAGTCCAAGGAAAAATCACATGCTCTTGATCAAACTGTCCCACTTCTAAGAACCGATGAAGATTTACGGAAGAAAACTCTAGTGGTATATGACTCTACTTAGGATTCCCTTGTCCTGCAGCTCCTTGAGGAAGTAAACAAGTTGAAGGCCAAACGTCAGGCCAAGATACCTGATTGGAACCAACCTAGGCTTGGCCTTCTTACAAGAAGGATTCTTAACACCTCCCTCCAAGCGAAGACAAAGTAGAAGCTCGGCTTACAACTCTATACCGGAAGAGAGGACCTGATTAAGCACCTTAACCTCTTTGAGTCCACCATGGCATGCCAGATGCATACTGACGAAGAACGATGTCTTATCTTCCCTTCCACCTTCTTTAGTAGAGCTCTAAACTTGTATTACCATCTCCTACCTGAGATGGTAGACTCATTTGAGGAGTTGAGGAAATTGTTTGTTTCTCAACACATTTTCCAGGCCGATCGCTTACATTTTGCAAATGACTTGTACACTATTCGCCATAAGCCAAACGAGTCATTACGAAAGTATGCTAGCCGCTTCAGCCATAAGTATTCTCACTATGCTGAGGCAGACGACAAGACCGCCCTCAAGGCCTTCACAGAGCCCTACATGACTGTTTCTTCAAGTACATAATCAATGCCAACACTTGGAAGACTTACTCTGAGGTGATGGCACGGGCTTACAATCATGCCTCCGTCAAGGCAAGAACATATCAAGAGAAACCCCATACAACCATCATTTATCAGCAAGTGGGGAGTGGAAGACATATCCAACCAAATGAGAAGACCTCAACCTTCTAAACGACAACGACGTTTCCCCTTACCTTACCTAATACTTCGCCAAATCAACAGATGTATCAATCTCAGGGCAAGAGGAAAGATTTCAATTGTCACCAATCTCATTTTAGTAAAAAGAGTAAAGGGCACTATCACGATAACCAGGGGTATCACCACGATAATGCCCGCCCTCAGGCAGTCAATGCAGTGGGCCAAGACAGACCCTACCCTGAGGTATAAGACATACACGCCTTTGAACGCCACATGTGCAGCCATTTACCCCAGTATAGATCACCTGATATCGAAGCCAAAGACGAGGTAGCCAGATTACAAGTCCACGAAGAACACGGGCATATTTTACTACTACCACAAATATAACGGTCATGACGGCGATAAGTGCATCACCCTCCATGACCATATTGAAGCTTTGGCATGTGAAGGAAAAATTGATCAATTCCTCATCTACCCTTGAAGGGATAACTGTAACCAACATCAAGTGAATGTGATATATTCCATAAGTGGTGGCACGCTCATATCTGAGTCTTCCAACAGAGCCATGAAAAACAATGAGCGAACTTTAAGGCCTGGTCACCAGGTGTTTCACGTGGAAGACATCTGAGGGGCAAATATCAAAAGCCTAACTAGGACCCAATATTTTTTTACCCTGAGGAAGAAAGGGGTATCGTCTACCCTCACAACGACCTACTGATTGTGGAAGCTCACATAGCCAACTTTAATGTACGATGAATTCTTGTAAACATGGGGGCTTCGATCAATATCATGTTCGCTAAAGCTTTCAGGTCACTCAATGTAGCTGAACACTTCTCTATCACTCGATTTCTCCTCTGATAAGTTACTCTGGTGATATCGTGCAACCTTTAGGGAGCATACATTTACCCGTCATCATTGGTACAGACCCTTACATGGCTACCATTACCACTAACTTCCTAGTGGTTGACTGCCTAACGCCATACAATGTCATATTTAGGCACACAGGCATCAATAATCTCAAGGCCATGGTATTCACTCATATGTTGTTGATGAAATTTCTAACCTTATATGGAAATAGTTACATAGAGAAGATCAACTTAGTACATGATCATGTTATAACACTTCATTCAAGCAACAACATCTGCATGTGCCCAAGGAAACCCTCTCTATACATGGCCAAGTCACAAAGACTAGCCTGGTTGAAGCCAACTTGGCTCTTCGTAATAGCAATGGTCAACCAAACGATCCACGAGATGACTTTTTCATCCAACAAGCATAAGCTGTTGAAGAGTTAGAGAATGTCTCAATCTCCAAAGACTATCTGGATCGTGTAGTGAAGATTGGCACCACCTTGTCACCACCCATTCGGTTGACATTGATCTCATTTTTGCAAGAGAATAATGAGGTCTTCGCTTGGTCATATAAGGATATGACAGACATCTATCCTGATATCATCTGTCCCCACTTAAGTATTGACCCCAAGGCCAAGCCAGTGTGACAGAAGCAAAGATCTTATGATGTTGAACGATTTGAGGCAATGAAGGTGAAAGTTGAAAAACTCAAAGACATAGGATTCGTCAGTAAATTCAATTATCCAACATGGGTAGCAAATGTTGTCTTTGTCAAGAAAAATCCAACCAAGGAAAGTCTCTTACTTCAAAAGATCTTATGGAGAATGTGTGTCGATTACACTAACCTAAGCAAAAGATGCCTGAAGGATAGTTTTCCTTTTCCTTTCATTAACAGATTTATCAACTCAACGACAGAGTGTGAACTCTTGAGTTTCATGGATGCTTACTCATGGTACAACTATATCCTCATGAACCCTTCAAACCAAGAACACACAGCCTTCACTACTGACAGAGAACTATATTGCTATAAAGTCATGCTCTTCGGCCTCAAGAATGCAATGGTGACTTATCAGAGATTAGTCAATTTAATGTTAGCAGAACAGATTGGGAAGAGAATGGAAGTTTATGTTGATGATATGCTAGTCAAGAGCAAACATGCTGACCAACACATCACCAACTTATCTAAAACCTTCACCATACTGAAAAAGTACCAAATGAGGTTGAACCCCTACAAATGTGCCTTCGACGTGGGTTCTAGCAAATTCTTGGGCTTCATGATTAGCCAACGAGGCATTAAAGCTAACCCCGAGAAAATCAAAACAATGCTTGATATGAAAAAACCGATAACTTCAAAAGACATCCAGAGTTTTACTGGTAAGGTGGCAGCCTTGACCAGGTTCATCTCTAAGGCCACAGACAAATGTGCTCCTTTCTTCAAAGCACTTAAGGGAAGTAAGAAGTACATTACATAGACTGATGAATGTGCCAAGGCATTCAAGAACCTCAAGGAGTACATGAGTAAAGCTCCCCTACTTTCCAAACCTGAGGTTGGTGATATTCTTGCTATCTATCTATTTGTTTCGCCTTCAGCAGTCAATTTTGTCCTCATTCGAATGGATGGTAGTGTCAAACAACTCATCTACTACACCAGCCAAGCCCTGTAAGATACAAAGGCACGATTATCCAACATTGAGAAATTAGCTCTAGTATTGGTTATGTCTGCTCGAAAACTTCGCCCTTACTTCCAAGCATACTCCATCATCGTGCTTACCAATCATCCCCTTCGACAAATACTCCAAAGTCCTGACACTTCGGAATGAATGATCAAATGGGCGATAGTGTTGGGTGAATTTGACATTTCTTACTAACCAAAGCCAGCTGAGAAAAGCCAAGCAGTTGCAGATTTCATCACCGAATTCACATATCCTATTAACATTTCTCTTACACCTGAGGCACTGGCTTCATTATCCTTAGAAGCTCAGAAAGTAGAACCAACCTTCCCAGTATGGACTCTATATGTTGATGGTTTATCCAACCAACATGGCTGTGGAGCAAGACTAGTCTTTATTACACCTGACAAAGTGACAATGGAGTATGTTTTTCGCTTCAAATTCAAGGAGTCAAACAATGGGGTAGAGTATGAGGCCTTCCTGACATGCTTATGTTTAGCCAAACATCTTAAAGTTAAACAAATTGATATATTTAGTGACTCCCAATTGATGGTTCACCAGGTCATGAATAACTTTGATGCTAAGGATAACTCCATGGTATCATATCTTGTTCAAACATAACTTTTGCTCAATCACTTCCATTACCAGATCACCTAAGTTCCTCGAGCGGTAAACAGTCATACAGACGCCTTGCCTCGCCTCGCCTCAGCAGTGGAAGACAAGATTGGAAGAAAAATTCATGTCGAATTGTTGGCAACACCAAGCACTATGACCGTAGAAGTGTACAACTTACAATAAGGGGATAGTTAGATTACCCTGATTTATAAATTCCTGGCTCATGGCACCCTCCCAAATGATAAAGTCCAAGCTAAGCAAATTCGATACAAGTCTACCCGCTACCTGATCATTAATGACCAACTTTACAAGCGAGGTTTTAACCTGCCATACTTAAGGTGTCTTACACCTGGTAAGGCAGAAATTGTCCTTCAAGAGATACATGAGGGAGTCTATTGAGATCATACCAGATCTCGGTCCCTAGCACACAAGACTTTTCGCCAAGGATATTATTGGCCAACACTCCACCAAGATGCCATGAAAATATCCCGATCATGTGACAAGTGTCAACGCTATGTAACTATTCCTTACTACTCTTCTGAGCCTCTCACCCCCCATGATCAGCCCTTGGCCCTTCGCCTAGTGGGGACTTGATTTGATCGGCCTAATGCTTGTGGGGAAGGGCAAGGTCTATTTTTCAATTGTTGCAGTTGACTACTTCACAAAGTGGGCCGAAGTAGAACCCTTGGCAACCATTACTGAGGCAAAGATAGAAGACTTCGTGTGGAAGAACATCCTTTGCAAATTTGGCATTCCTAATGCAATAGTCACTGACAATAGGCGACAGTTTGACAATAAGAAATTCAGGACTTTCTACTCTAAGTTCAACATCAATCTATGTTTCGCCTCCCCAGCTCATCTTCAGGCTAATGGATCGGCATCTCCAGGACCATCCTCACTCTGCTGAGTCTGCTCATAAACGCTGGTCTCATCCTCAGACTCCTCTTCACTGCTAAGATTGAGCGGGAAAGCGAAGGTTTGATCCTTGAATTGGATGGCCTCAACCAAAGGTTTGCTCTTCTTTCTAGACTCATTCACAAGCTGTTTATTCTCTTTAAACTTTGCCTTGTACCGGTCGACCTCTCGTAGTCTATCGTTGTACTCAATCATGACTTACATAACAAGATGATCGTCACTACCAAAAAAAGAGGGGAGAAAATAAAGAAATGATAGAGTAACACTTACTTAACAAGATAGCCTCATCATCCGGTCACGATCTGATTCGTTCTCAGCTAGCGGCTCGCCAAGCTCGTCAAAAGTGGATCGGAGCCCTGCCAGGCAATTATTGACATACCTAAAACTACTTGGCTGCATGGCAACCTTCAAGTCCTTCCAATGGATGCTGCCAACCTCTTCCTTGTACCTTCTCTTGCGGATGGAGCTAGGGTCACCTTCCTGGTCAGTGGACTCCATGATTGGAGGAAATATGGGATTTATGGTAAGAAGATGAGATAATAGTCGCCTCTCATTCCCTGCAACTATGGCAGTAACATACCTGATGGCCTCAGCTTCAGCCTTCTTCGAGGCAGCAATCTTGAAGACCTTATCTTGCGACTTAAGTCTAGGGGCTAGCCTCACCCGGTGCTTATGAGCTCACTTGTGAAACAAAATGTCGTTTACGGGAACTAACATGGGTGTTTTCCCTTTCTTGGTGCTAGTCTCCCCTTTCTTGCTCACCTTATCCACTGAACAAGGAAAATCAAAGTAAGGAATACAACTTTACAATAAAAATAAAAATTAAAAAATTAAAAAAAAAAAAGGTCAAATAAAGGATACGACTTACTCACTTGTCTCTGGCACTCAAAAACTAGGTGTTGAAAATCGTACTTTTGAAATAAAGGCCACAGCTTGCCCAAGTGTCTATACTCTTTGGGAACCCTTAACACCTTATCTACATCAGCCAGCTTCTGTCCGGACAATTTAATGGTGCCTCACGTCACTGCATGAAGGCAAATGTTAAAAGCAAGAAAAAATCACAACAAATAGAAAACAATGCGAACAATGGATACATTACAACCTACAGTCTGGAAGTAGGTAGGAACATGTCATTCAGGTGTGACACCCCCAGCATGCTCCTAATCATTATAAAGAAAGCACCAATAGTTTTCCAAGTATATTACACCTTTTTCTTATCAAAGGCAATACGCTCTCTTACTCCGGCATGCACACTCGACATAACCAGTGCATGACTTCACCAGGTGCATCTTATAACAGTAGCGCCACTGATGGAATGAAGGCTCACCTAACCTACATTCCATCCAAATAATATAAAAGCCGATCAAGGTATCCCAAAAATCAGGGTTGAGTTGCCCAGGCACATATCCAATGAAAGATAGCATCCGTTGCAACCACAGATGCAAAGGTAATTTCACCCATAAGGTCATTAGTATCTGGGTATAGAACATAATATCACCCTTGGGTGGCTAAGAAAGCAACTTTTTACAATGCACCAAACGCATTCCTACACTACGGGGTATACTACATGACTACCTTAGGACCTCAAGCTGCTCTTCGCTATCTAACAAGTTCTTATTTAAATGGTCCGCTGTGAACTTAGAGCAAATGATAGGTATGGCATCAAGAGCAACCCCCTCACCCACTGACATGAAGGAGGCATGGTGTGAGAATTATACGCACACAAATTAAACCCTCTTTTTATCAATTGTAGCAAATATGTAAGTAGGGATCGTTCTAGGCCGGGGATTATGAGGGATTGCTAAATCACTTGAAAACTGACTCAAAAACGTAAAAACAAAGTTAAAACACTAAACTAGACTCAAAGAATGCAAAACTATACTTTAAAATACTAAAACAAACCAAAAGACTCAAAACAGCAAGAAAACACTCAAAACTGCCTTAAAACCACTTTCTGGGCAGTTTTGAACACTAAAGAAGAATTTGGACGAAAATAGTTATAACTTGACTCAAGACACTTAAAAACACAAACTAAATTGATTTCTAATTAATTTGACACTCAAAGTAAAGGGGGATTTGGTTTTGACGAATTTGAAAACAAAAACAAAAACTTTATAAAACAAAACAGATTGTAAAACGAATTTGGATGAATTGAATGGATGGAAGGCTAGCTAGGAGGTTCTTCTCCACACATGTCATACTTGTATACAAAACAATTTCTAATTGCTTTTCAATAAACCAAGAATTCTCAACGCCCCAGATTAACCGTGAATTGCACTAATTAACCCTCAGATTTTCCTAACGTTATTGAATTGGATGATTGCATACGACAACCCAAAGCATTCCCCACAGGTTCCCTACATGAATTGCAGAATAGAGATACAAGCAAGAATCATTAAGTTCTATGAAAACCATAAGCATTGACGAGGCATTCGTTACTATGAATTGCATGAAACTTATGCCAAGGATTTACTTAACGCGATTGTGATCAACAACCTTCACTACTTGTAAATATAAGTTTGTAACGATTAGGTGAAACTCCCTTATATTCTAGCATCAAATTCATGCATGCAAACTAAGTGTCGACCCTCAATCAACATACACAAATCAGTTTTTATACGAACGGATAAGTAAATTGAATTAACAACTTATGAAACACAATTAGAAGTAATCAAATCATATAGTAAGCATGGACATGGTTTCGAATTACCCCCTAGCTAAGGGGGGATTTAGTTCCTCATGATAGCAATTAAACAAAGAAAACTAAATTGAAACATTAAAAACAAGGATAGACAACACCTAGAAAAGCTCCAACGATTCAATGCTTTGAATGGCATTCGCGACTCCAAATGGCACCTTCTCCTTCCTTCCTTGAATAATTGCGGCACAAGAGGGATTTTTGTGTGGATTTGTGGTGGTGGATGGATGTAGGTGAATTATGGTAGAGGGTGGTGGTTTGTTTGCTGCACAAAGGGCTGTATTTATAAGGCTAGGGAAGCCCACGAATTTCTGAAGGAAAGGAATGTGTATTTGGCACAATTCATGAAGGAAAAGGACTAGGGTTCACCAAAATCTGAAGGGAAAAGGATTGCACAATCCTAAGGGAAAAGGATTGCAGGTTTTAGAGCTTCTAGAAGAGGGAGAGGCGCCAGAAGGACAAGGGATAAGGCCTTCTAGAAAACATGTTTTGTGGCTGATTTCTAGAAAAACAAGGGATAAGGTGCGGCACCTATGTAGGAGAGGATAAGGGCTTCTAGAAACCTAATTTAAATGTACTCCAATCAAGAAATAAACCCTCTTTACAGCTGGAAATAGGTTAGGGAAAGATTAGGATAACATAAGGCTAGTTAAGATAGGATAAGGATTGGATAAGATAAGGATAAGATAAGGTTGTTTGGATAATGTTTTGGATAATTCTCCTTCTTTTGAGCTGATTCCTTATCTTCAATGATTTGAATTTATTTCTCCAACCTTGAAACATATTCCCAACTCCATTTGGACTCCAAATTCGTCCATCTTCTGGCCCAAAGCTTGTGCTTTCCATTCCAAGCCCAGATTTGTTTCAAAATTCTCCAAAATGCATCTTTTTGCCAACTTAGCTCCTTGGACCTTGAAACCCACGAAATGACTTTAAACACTATAATAAGCAATAAATAGCTAAGGAAATACAAGAAAACATACTAACTAAGTAGCATAAATATGCTCCTATCAAGGCATAATTAATATTGGCTAAGGTTTGACGATTTTGAAGATCATCCAATGTTTCTACTGTATAAGACTCTAACAAATGCCCTGAAGACTCTGACACTGCAGGCTCAAACCTAGAACTAGAGCTAAGGGAGCCCTTGCTATTAGAACCTCCAGGGTCTGACATCTATAATAAATAGAAACAAACTTTATCACTACTTGAAGGATCGAAACCTAAGAAATTTCTAGGACATGAGACAAAGATCAACCAATTCATCATGTTTTTAGCCAAATGCATGAATACTCAAACAATTCAACAAGAATGAAAGCATTTGATACTAGGGAAGACTACCAACCTGAAGATGATGCAAGTATTGCCGGAATCATTCCCAACTAAAAAGCACTCTGCCTTCAAAAATCACTACAAAATGAGCAAATGAAGGCAATATAAAGAGCGGAAACTTATCATTCTTATATAGTTCAACATAGTCAAAGAAATTCAAAATTCAAATTCAAACCATGAAAGAGCCCCACATGGAAAGCCTTCAAACTTCCACACAAGCTAGGGAATTTCAAATTTCAAGTTTGCACCCACCCTTCCTCTACCAAAAAAAAAAAGAGAAGGGTGAACACAGCAGATTCATCA
The DNA here is from genome assembly GCA_963580275.1 of Crataegus laevigata. Taxonomy (NCBI): domain Eukaryota; kingdom Viridiplantae; phylum Streptophyta; class Magnoliopsida; order Rosales; family Rosaceae; genus Crataegus; species Crataegus laevigata. The sequence goes on along the minus strand of OY756941.1, from coordinate 20,158,011 downwards.
ATATAGTTCAACCACAAATGTCAAAAGCTTCACGCACTCTTGATCAAGATAATGTGAAGCAAAACCAATTTATGGATCAAACAAAGCTTCATCAATGGAAGGCAACTACAATTCTCACAAGCTTCACACACTCTTGATCAAGATAGTGTGAAGCAAAACCAATTTATGGTGACCAATACAAAGCTTCACCTACAAAGTTTCACCCATAAAGCTTCACCTACAAAGTTTCATCTACAAAGCTTCACCTACAGATCTTCACCCACAAAGCTTCAACCACAAAGCTTCAACCACAAAGTTTCATCTACAAAGCTTCACCTACAGATCTTCACCCACAAAGCTTCAACCACAAAGCTTCACCTACAAAGCTTCAACGTACAATGTTTCACCTACAAAGCTTCACCTATAAATCTTCACCCACAAAGCTTCACCTACAAAGCTTTAACCACAAAGTTTCACCTACAAAGCTTCACCCACAAAGCTTCACCTACAAATCTTCAACCACAAAGCAAAGCTTCACCTACGAAGCTTCACACACAAAGCTTCACCTACAAAGCTTCACTACAAAACTTCAACACTAAAACATGTAAAAGTTTCACACACTCTTGATCAAGATAGTGTGAAGCCAAATCAAGTTTTATGTCCTAAAAATAGCATCAACTATTTAAGCTATATACCCAAACAAAAACCCGCAACCAAAAACCTACAATCAATAAACCTTACCTATTAAACTATTTTCCAAACACAAAACCTTGCTGCAAATAAATAATTTTTGTTCACAAAACCCAAGATTTTTTGCAATCTGTGCAACAACAATCGTGTGAACAAAACCTTGAAACACAAATTTTATTATCCTTTGTCTCCATTCATGAGGTCCTTATTACATATTATATGATTATTCATATGCAACTCAAGCATATTAGAAACAAAAGCCACAATCCCCTCATTTTTTTATTCCCAATGTATAAAACCAATTAAAAAATCAGTTAGATCCGAAACGAAAAGAAAATTTCAGAGAAATTAGTACCACGGTGAGTGCATTGGTTCCAGGTCAGAATCCAAGAGGTGGTGCAATTTTTTGTTGTTGAAAATGAGACTGTTAAGCAATTTGGTGCTACCGGATTTGAGCACTGCGAAGAAGGCTTGGGGGGATCTGGTTGTTTTGGGTGAACAATGTCGAATGTCGGAGAAGAAAAGGCAGGTTGTGAGGTCCCATATTTGGTATTTTGGAAAGGCCAAACACTTAAAAGTATAAAAACAAAAAATGGAGTTGGCTAGGGGCACGGTTAGATTTTAATCTTAGACCGGTCTTCAAACAAAGGTGAAGCTTTTGACATATAGGCATAGTCACATCTATAAATATAAATATATATATATATATATATATATATATATATATATATAGACACACACACATATATATATATATACATATATATATATATATATAAATGAAAGATTTTTTTTATTTTGAAGCTTTCCTTTCTCAATGGTCCGGGAACTTTAAAGGTGTTTCTTTCAACAACCCTCCTCGCCCAGAGACTTGGGGGACTCCTACCCCGGTACTCGAAAGTTTTGCGATTACTTAGTGGCTTGGATCTTTCAAGTCTCCAACCAAGAAGTTTTCCTTATTCGGGAAATTAAGGGAGCATTATTTTAACCTACAGGATCCACCCACGAAGTTTCAACATGCAAACTTAAACCAAAGAAAAAATTCAAAGAACTTAGTGAAGGATGCCTTAGTGTATTTAACACAATACGCTAAATGAAGTAAAACTTATTTATTGATATCTTCAATAAATTACAGATATGTGCATACAAAAGAATCAAAACAAACAAACAGGGGGGAGCCTTCACAAAGGTTGCTCATGAGAAGCCTTAGTACTTGGCAGAGCACCAAAAAGTAGAGGCACCAGAGGGTGATCGTTTGGAGCCTTAGTACTGGGCAGAACTCCAGAAAGATGAGGCACCAGAGGTTGATCATTTGGAGCTTCAATACGTGGTAAAGCTCTACAAGACGAAGGCAATAGATGCCTTTGGAACAAATCCACAAACCTCTAATGATCACTTAGAATCCAACCCTCGGATTCCTATAGCTAGCCAAGCTTTCTCTTCATGCTCGTAGAGTAGTTATGTGCAAGCATGTGCAACTGTCTATTCTCGTGCTTAAGCCCTCTAATCTCTTGTCTGAGACTTGCCACCTCCGCCTTCAATGATTCAACCGGTGGGTTCGAGCAAGTAGGCGTTGGCTCGTATTAGACACAGAATCCACACACTGAACACTGAGAGCCAAAGAATCATTTACAGCTAACTCATCGGACCGTTTGGAAAGTATTTTGTTATCTTTGGGAGTGACAAGATTCTTGGCCACCACTGAAGCAATCATGTCATTCTTCACCACATAATCCCCAACAATAAGAGGACCAATAAGGGATAAAAAGGATGGGCGCCATATGTTGTGCTGAGGAGACATGCTGCCTCTTCCACAACAAGTCAAACAGACGGTCAGATGGGCCAAACATTTCCAGAAATGATGAAGGGAAAATGAGGTCCAATAAATGTCAGGAGTACAAAAATAAGGGGGAAATTTCTGTAAGCAGCAAATCTCTGAACGTACTTCTTGAACACAATTGGTGCCCCTATAAAAGAAAGGGCAACATGGCCGTTTGTTCAAAAATCGAAGATGCACCACTCTTCGAATATCGAGAAGTAGAGTGGGTAAATAAATAGCATCACTAATTGCTAATTGGAAAATCACTATAAGTGTCGATTCTGCCCTCCTTGACAAAGCAGGCTTGTGAGAATGCCTATATTTTCATCATCCCTAAGAATGCATTTCAATAAGATCTACTTGTTCAAAAATCGAAGAGGCACCGCTCTCCAAATTTTGAGAGCCAGACCTTCAACAGATCTGCTTGTTCAAAAATCTAAAAGACACCATTCTCTGAATTTCGAGAGTCGGGTTTTCCTAGATAAAATTTGTCGACGCTCTTCACACACAACATCAGATTTTCAGGTACCACGGACCACTTTGTCAAAGATATCTAACAAAGTTAAAAAAAAAAGTGAATGTTGCAGCTCTCACTACATTGTCATGATCGAGAAGGGTAAAAGAACAGTATTACTACTTGCTGTTGAGGAAATTCCTATATATATCGACCTCCATCCTCCACGGCCAAGCAAACATGCAAAAATGCTCAACCCTTCCTCACATCCGAGAGGGCACTCCCAACAAAGCCTCTCGAAATACTCAACTTTCTTCCTCTCCCCCCCTAAGATAATACCTCTGCAAACAAGCCACACGAGAGCAAGAGTACCTCATATCATGCTTTATCTTTGTCCTTGTCTTTGTCCTTGTTCTCACTTGCAGGACAAGGAGAAATAGAGCAATTAGTCAAAACCTGAAATCAAACTTCTGATCTAGAACTAATTGCCCATAACCTTTGCCTAATTGCTTCCCTAGCATTGCTCTCGAGTACTCATCCTCAACTGTTGTCAAGGTCATGAATTCCTTCGGCAAATATCTCAGAACGGTTGATACAGTGTTGGCTTTTTATACTAAAGCTGCCAAGCATGGATGAGTCACTGAGAAGTAGTGTTCTGAAGGACCATTCAAATGCAAAGGTTGCGCACCACTTCTGCTATGCAAAAGATTGAAGCAGAAGGGTCAATGATGAGCCGGAATAGGTCACTATAACATGACGCCCTTCCTACAAAACTGCATAATCCAAATGGAGGAGTCTAAGTCAAATCTAAGCTCGACATCACTGCCCTATCTGAAGAACTTGAGAAGTTTCAACAACCTTTCGCTAGCACCGCCGCCAAAAAGCAAAGCCTCACCATACCACATCCACTACTTTGTCAATAGCAAAAGTATCCTATATCATCAGGGTCGAACATACTTTAGATTTGATGGATTTGTTTTGACCCTCAAATTCTCGAGTCGGCTCGCTCATTTGGAGAAAACCAGAAAATCCTCAAAACCAGTTCAAGAATAAGTGATGAAACAATATCTAGACTACATATATCCCATTTTTATATTTCTTTTCTTTTCTAGTTTAGTTGGAAGTTTTAAGTATATGTGATAGTATTGCCATATTGTGTTTCAAGGAGCAGCAGGATCAAATTTGGTAGAAAAGTATGCAAATGTGGATTTTTTGAGTGATTTCAATTGGAGTTTTCTAAGGACATCTCATTATTCGAATGTTGGGTTAGAGACTCTCCTTTCAGCTAGGCAAAGAAAAGGAAAAGAACAATAATAATAAAAGTTGACAATAAACAAATCCACTTATGCATTGTTGGATCCCAAGAAGAGGCCACATATTTTGCATTAACAAAAAAAAGCAAAGAAAGAGAGAGTGGCAGCCACCAATGCAGTAGAAAACAGAGTAAAAAAATAGAGAATGGGGTGCCCACTATAAAGTGGAATTGTATTGGTCTTCCACTAGTAGCCTTAGTGCCACTATCAAGCATTTCTAACGACTTATTTCTTTGTGCTACTTGAGTGTCTTCAATTGGTATTGGGATATAAACCATATCAAGTTTGTTCATGCAAGTGGAGGAGAGCCAAAAAGAGAGTAGAAAAATATAGAGAGAGATAAGCTGTGGATGGCAGAGAAGCAGAAACAGAAGACACGGCAAGAATGAGAATTGCAGAATTAGCAGAAAGGGCAAGAAGTGGAGCCGAAGATCGGAGAGCTCAGGAGATAGCTTCCTTGTAAACAAGGGTTGTCTCTTTCTTTGATTCTTCATGGATAATTTCTTATGTATTTAGATAATTATGTGTAACTAGTTTCCTTTCGCTAGAGTAAGGCCATGAGCCGCAACATGATTACATAGATTTCTATTTCAATTGCTTAAGTGTTGTTACATGTTTGCTTTGATATTTTCAATCACTGAATTAAACTATATATGTGCCTTGAAGTTTGATCCCTATTAGGATGCTTAGAAAAGTCATCGGATGAAATTTTGAACGAATGTCACGTTAAAATTGGTTATGCTTCTTGTGATTGAGGATTGTAATTACTCCTAATTTAAATATCATGCTCTTAGGGATTACATGGTTTAACAAAAGGATTTTCACCAAGATTAATGAATCACTCATGGTTATATTTAATCCAAATGTCATGGATAAATTGCATGTAGTGGTATGCATTTTAGCTTGAATGTCACAAGTAAAACATACACAAGGAAAAACCCAACCTTCAAAACATGTGTGTTTTCGATTACTTAAGCAATTGGAAGAGCTATTTATGAGTGTTGTTGGTAAAGGTCGAACTCTAGTGCCTTGTCAATCGAATTTTTTTCAATTATTTCTATTATATTGAGTTTCTACATTTACTTGTTTTGTTTAGTTGGATCACTATTTCATAAGCTAATTCCCATTTTCGATATTTGTTTTAGTCACATACTATAGTATTTAGTTTTGTCAAAATAGTCTAGTTCTTAGAGTTAACTAAGTTAATTACACAAAAACTCTTAAATTGTTTATACCAGTCCCTGAGGACATGGACCTTGCTTAAGCCATTCTATGCTACAAACACTTGTTCTTTGCAAGAATTTTCTATGGTTTAACCCTTGTTTTACAGGTGGTAAAATCGTTATCAATAAGCGTGTGGAAAGTCAACAAGTACAACAAAACACATGCCGATTCATCCGTTACTTCTTCAAAAGCAAAAGTATTTCATATCATCTCTTCTCCCTTTCTTCTCTTTATCTTTCATGCAACCTGCAAGACAAGGAAAAGGAGACAATTAACCGGAATCTGAAATCAAACCTCCGATCTAGGAATACTTGTTTGGACTTCCAATTGCTTACCTTGTATGTCACCTCATTCGGCAGATCTTCTCACTTAGAGACTTGGGGGACTCCCCCTATATGGTTTTTATTGCATTTGACCGAGCCTGAAACTACAAGTAAACTTCAAGTGAAAATGATACATTACCTTGTGTGTGACATCCCACATTGCCCAGGGGAGTGAATCCTGTAAACCTTATATGTATATTCCCATCTCTACCTAGCATAAGGCCTTTTGGGAGCTCACTGGCTTCGGAGATCATTGGAACTCTGAAGTTAAGCAAGTTCGCGCGAGAGCACTCTCATGATGGGTGACTTACTGGGAAGTTCTCGTGTGAGTTCCTAGAAATAAAATCGTGAGGGCGTGGTCGGGGCTCAAAGCAGACAATATCATGCTACGATAGAGTCAAGCTCGGGTTGTGATGGGGGCCCAGGTCGGGATGTGACATTATGCGTCAACATTAGTTTAAGATACCACTCCTGGATGGAAGATAAGTACCCTCAGAAAAGATACCACTCCTACCTATGGGACAGAGGCAATTGAAAATGATACCACAATTCGGTACTTAGAAGTTTCGTGATTACTCATTGGCTTGGATCTTGTTAGTCCCCAACCGAGAAGCCTCCCTCACTCAGGAACTTAGGGGAGCACTGTTTGTACCATACTTGACCAACCCCAAAACTACTAAGCACCAGTCAATATTATACCACCAAGGACCCGCAAGAGTTTCCCTCTAACCATAAGGCCAATCACAACGCGATACATGTCAACATCAGAGGCCAATCAAAGCACAACATGTGTCAACATCAGAGGCCAATCGTAGCACGACACGTGTCAATGTCAGAATGAAGCTAGAAAATCTCTTCTATAAATAGATCTCATTCTCGCACAATAATCCTTAATGTCATTTGTACTAAACTATTCACTAGAATTCACTAAAGGAGAGCTTGAACCTATGTATTTGTGTAAGCCCTTCACAATTAATGAGAACTCCTCTACTCCGCGGATGTAGCCAATTTGGGTGAACCATGTACATCATATGTTTGCTTTCCTGTCCCTATCCATTTACATACTTATCCACACTAGTGACCGGAGCAATCTAGTGAAGGTCACAAACTTGGCACTTTCTGTTGTACAAAAGTCCTCACCGATTTTGTGCATCAACAACTTAAATCATCTAAACTATATATTGACTATATATCCTCATCTTCTTCTAACTTAAACAACTCCATCAAATATACTTTATCTCTCAGCTGTTTACCTAATTTTGGACACTTTGGTCTAATATGTCCTACTTCTCCACATAAATAACATTTACAAATACTCTTATCTATTGGTACTTTATATTTTCTAATCCAAGGTCTACCACTTCTTTTCCTAAATTGTTTTGGAATATATTTTCTCTTCTTATATGTTCTTGAAGGTCATATGCTAAAATTCTTATGTTGTTTGTATATATTTCTTTTTATATTTTTTCTTCTGCTTATTTTTTATTATGACAACCATACTGTTGTGGTAAATTTATATTTTTACAACTCATGTAAAATTGCTTCCTAATTTGTTTCTTAGCTTTTATTTGGCTACACTTTTATCTAAGTATGTCATACACATGTTGAATTCTAGGTCTTATTGCAATATCATTTTTCTTTGGATGCTTTTGTCATTCATTCCAAATCTTTTCACCTATTGGTCCTTTTATTTTTGTCATATAAGTATCTAATAAATTAATATCACTAATTCTACATGTTCGTCCTCAATATTTAAAGAAATCTGATGTATACTCAGCTATATTGTCACATTCCAGACTAGGCTCCACTACAGCACAATATTGTCCACTTTGGGCCCGGCCACACCCTCACGGTTTTGTTTTTGGGAACTCACACGAGAACCTCCCAATGGGTCACCCATCATGGGATTGCTCTCGCTCGAACTCGCTTAACTTCGAAGTTCCGATGAACTCCGAAGCCAATGAGCTCCCAAAAGGCCTCGTGCTATATGGAGGTAGGCATGTACATACAAGACACATCACTCCCTCTCCGTTGGTCAATGTGGGATGTTATAAACTTCATGTTGACTGATGCTACTTACAATTCAAATAAACCTAATTGGTACAAATTATATTTATTTCTTTGTGTTCTCTCAAATCCTCTTCTAATAAATTCTTATACTTCTTCGTTTGGGTAAATATTTTCAGCTCTAACTAATACTTTTCATTTTTTTTCTAAAGAGTTTCATTTTCTAGTTATCAAAATGATTTATCTTAGGTCTTCTAATACTTAAAGTTTTTTTATTTTTCTAACAAAGATGGTGGAAGTGATGAAGATGTGTTATGTAATACTTAATTTATTTATGTTATTTGTTCTTTAACTTGTTCTAATTTTTCAGCTAAATTCAAAACAAATTGGATAATTAAATTATTTTGTCTAATAGGGATATTACTACTAGCTACTGGTGTTGAAAAATCTGTTAAACCTACTGACTCTTAATATAACTTACTAATTTCTTTCAAAGTTTGAATATATTATTTTTTTAGTTCTAGAATCGGTCATTAAACTAATAATCTATCTATTTTATTATGCAACTTATCTACTTGTTCACTCAAATTTTTTGCACTAATTGAATTTTTTGAACTTCTAATTTTAACTGCTCAACTATTTCTAATGATCTAAGTTCTACTTGCTTAGGCTTACTATCTATGAGGTCAACAAGCTCTTTTATCTCTCTTTTGCTGGGAAACCTTTTGATATTTTTATTGTTATCTTCTAAAGGAGATGTATATAATCTAAATTTTGTCTAATTGTTTTTATGGAATTTTTCTGAAAATGCTCTAACAACTAGTTTAACAAATAATTATGGTTATTATTTTCTAAATTTATATTTTCTACTTGGCTAATAATAAGATCTACAATACTATTGACTTGTGGATTTTCTTCACTATGCAAAATATGATTATGTTTTCTCAATGGAAAATAACAAACTAAACTATTTTGATCTAAGGTTATTTTTCTTTTTTGTGGTTCGCTAATATCTAAATTAAGGTAATCTATCATAAAATACAGTCTACCTTTCTCTAAAGTTACAACTAATTGATTTCTTAAAAACTCTCTTTCTTCTCTCAAGTTCTCTAAAGTTTGATCTGTTGCTCTTTTTGCTTCAAAAACTCAATGCTACACCTCTGTGTTACTATATTTACTAATAAATGAAGGGTGTTCCAGATAACCAAGATAAAACTTTTGCTTCTTCAGAGTCTTGCTAATTCTTTTTGAAATATACGCTAATCTTCTCTTTATGCTAGTTATAGTTGGGGATTGTGGTTGACAAGGTTTACAAGGACAATAGTATCTATTGTTCATACAAAATAAACAAGTGTATGATATCAATTGTGTTAATGACTTCCTGTGACGACCCGTCCCGAAAAATCCATATTGACGATGTGAAACGACATGCATGCCCTTGAGTGACGGGTGTATAGTTATGCATGAGTTTTATAATTTGGCCAATTGCATAAATTACAAAGTTCTGGGGGCCAATAGAAAAAAATTAATGAGATATTTGTTGATTGGAGGCCTTTAGACCACACAACCAATCAGCACACACTTTCTCACCTCTCTCCCGTGCCTCTCTCATCACTTTCAGACTCTCTCTCTCTCCTCTCTCGAGTTCACTCTCTCTCTCTCTACCTTATTTGTACGGACGACCACCAAAACCTATTAAAACCTCATAGATCGAAGTAACCAAGGCTACCATTGGATTCCTGGAGTCGAGATGAGTTCATCGACACCCATTTCAGGTACGAACTTCATCGTTTTCACGTCAAAACCACGAACACCGAAATGGGCACTGTTCATCAACTTTTTGTGGGTTGTGTTTTAGGCAAATTTAAGATCACCACGAGCCTTATAAGGTCCCCACGAGGCTCGGAGACTATCGTTTGCACAGCTTGGACATCGAGATAGCACTGCATGAGTTTGGCCGATTTTTGGAGAATTTCTCGACGAGATTCCAGTCATTTTTCGAGGTTTTTGAAGGTATAGACTTGTTCTACTCTTAATTTTGAGCACGTAGGAAGAAAAATGGGACAAAATGGTTTAGAAATGGACGAGTTATAGCGATTTGAAAGTTGCCCAGAATCCGGCGACATTTTCTGTCGCCGGCGAGACCAGTCCGGCAAGCTGGAGGACAAGGATGACACGTGCCGTGCATGGGGGTGCGTAGCACCGTGCCCTGGCAGGCGCGTGGGGGCGCGTGAAGCATCAAAAAATTATTTTAAAAATTTGTTGACGTCCGTGACGTTAAGTAGGTCGTGTTGGTATATTCATATGCCAAAATTGAGCTATGTATGAGAAGTTATTTCCGTAGTTGCGTATATGTGCTTAAATAACGTATTTTTAGTAATTTCTCATATAGGTGAAACTTATTCCGAGGACGAGCGTAGCCAGGCTAGACGTGAGGGCTACGACCCGGCAACCTATCAATGAGTGGGCAACTATTTTTCCGTATAACCTATATATATATAATGATTTTCTCAGAATCAGCTTTCAAATGAAAAGTACGTTTTTATTGCCATGCATATAACTTAATATTGACGCATGAGTATTCATATATACATTTCATGCATATGTTGGTGCCGAGGACGCCAGGTAAGTACCAGGTAGGTACATGCATTGTTGAGAAAGAATAGACGATATATGATGAGATATGATGTGATATGTTAGCTCATAAACCTGCACATATTGTTAGTGCTCACGCCCAGAGTTAGGGGCACAGTCTTTCACGTGTCGTTCACCTCCCGCACCGCATGCTCGCCTTGGATCCAAGTTAGGTTGGGTTCGACTTGTAGATGACTCGCGTTCATTCGCACAGTCTTCACGTGATTGTAGCACTAGAGCATTTTTATATTGATACAGTGATGTGACGATGACCTCATGAGGATATTGATGTATGTGCAGAGTATATATATATGATGAGATTGAGATGTTATGAGCTATATGTACATCCGAGGGCTGAGTTGATATCTAGTAGCGATATGGTTATTGAAATGCATCGCATGGCATGGCTTATGAGATTCAGATTGGCATTGAAACGCATTGCATGGCATATTATGAGATACGTTTGATAATGTTTTATGCTGAGAAAGGTTGTGATATATATATACGTATTATTTTCTGGGAAACTATACAGGTTTTACAGTGAGGGGCTATACTTTTGAGAAAAGAATGATTTTGAAAAGATTTGTTTTGCTGACCCACTCAATTTTGTTTTTCGCCCCTCCAGGTTCTAGATAGCTAAAGTACCCGTGGTGGCTAGCGAGGACCATTCGGCAGTTCTGACAGACTCATTATTATGTAGGACACCCGTTGGTGTTATTCGAAGTTAATTATTCATGCTTGACTGCACTTTGACTTAGTACGCTCTGGTTCTGTATAAGTACTATATTATCACTCTAGCACACTATCTTATCTGGGTTGCTAGTGGATTGGTTTTATTTAGTTCGTACTTCGTTAATGATTCTTGCTTCCGCACTGTGCACTTGGCTACGTCACACTCACGTGACGGCCAGCACGCCCCACTTTCGGGTCGGGGTGTGTCACTTCCACCCTCAAGGTACTTTACTATTATAATTATACTATTAAATTGCTAAACTTGGCTTTGATACCAAATTCGATAAGCAAAGGCTTGGTTAAATAGTTGGATGACCATTATAACAACTAGACATAAAACCTTGCACATGGAACTCGACATGTTTTAGCATGACGACCACTCACAATGCAGGTATAAGGCCTAAACGACTGAACTCATAGGTATGAAGAACTCAGATTTACTCTAGTTAATGTCCAAGTTATTTGTATGACAAACATTCAACTATATAGAGCGCTCGAACAAAGTATGATCGTCAATTTAGCAAGTTAATAATATAACTACAATAGTGTTTTCCTGTTTTGGACTAGAAGTCTAATTAAACAAATACACTAAAGAAAGAAAGAAAACTTACTTAAGACTTGGAGATTGCTTGAATCTGTACACTTGAACTTTTATTGATATGTAAAATGCTTACAAAGAGAAGTGTGTTTACAAAGAATGCTAGGAAGGCTTCGGATGCTTGAGTGTTTGTAGGTTGAAGTATGGTGTGAGTATGGTGTGTTGAGGTGTGTTATGCATGGGAGGAAAAGCTCTCTTATATACACAACCCATTTTCTAAACGATAAAATAACTTTTCAGAAAACAAACAGCTATTTACAACTTTTTTGAATAGTGACTTTACACTGTTTCTGAAAAACTACCGATGACACTGTTTCTGAAAGTGTTGATTTTCTTATTGACTTGTCTTTTTCTTTCTTTTGCTTTAATAAAAATCATGTGAATTCATGTGAATCCTTCTACATGTTGGCCTGGCGGCTACATGCTTTGTCTCCTCCTTTGTCCTCTTTCACATGCCCAATTTGGATATTATAGAAATATTTTGTCTTTATGATTAAAACTAAAATTTTAAAGGGCTTTTGGTTAGTTTTCCAATAATATTATTCTAATGAAATTATAACAATTTTCATTTTTCTCACGTACAATATGGTAATTTGAATAAGAAAATTCTAACCACTAGAGTAATTCCACCACTTGCATAAATTAATGTATTATTGTATTACTATTTTATGTCACTTTGCTTGTTGATTTACCAACATGTTAACACGTACACGACATAAGTATAAATGAGTAAATCTGAACACACACATTCGGGCTCATCCGACTTGTTGCTGAAGTTGAAAACATCCAGGCGGGATTTGTGAACCTTGCTTCTGATGTTTTTTTGGGGCTCATCCCACTTTTGTTACTTTAAGAATGACGGGTTCGCAAGGTATACCATGATACAAGCGATATTAAGGAAGAGAGATTTAATCAACTGAACTACAAGTCTACAAGCCTCTTGCCAACACGCTTTTTAAATAGAATTAATAGTTTTGGCTTTTGTAATATGGAGCCTCAGCAGCTGCCTTGCTTTACAAAATACAAGGGAAATCAAAATCAAGGGATAATAGTGAAGGTTCCAATCTCAGATTCATTTTATTTTTGCTGGCTAGTGTGTTTACTTTAATATCCACAACATTAAGGGTGTGCGATTTGCAGATACATAACATAATTAGAGATACAATGCTCTACTTCTTTATCATACAATCTTTACTGTCTCTTTAAAGGATGATCGACGAATTCGACCCTTCTTCTTCAGCACCCAAAGTCGTAGGATACCAGTCCTTTCAGCTCTGGGCCGTTAAGTCTGTTGTTTTCGAAACTGAAACAGAATACCATGAGGCAAACACATTAGAACTTGCAATGCGGTAAACAATGATTTATAGAGCATGAGACTCGAGGACCTGTTCGTTAGACTCAGGGACATGGAAAATCACTGTTACACTTAATATAAATTCTCACAAGATTCGTCATGAGTAATTGGTTTCTGAAAAGAACTATGGAACTACTTTTGTAAAATAATCTACGACTCTAGAGTAGAGTTTGAGTTAGTTTATGAGTATTCATTCAAATCATCGTGCCTCCCACGCTCCAGAATCACTCTTAAGACTTACTACTGATTAGCTATGTAAATACACAACTATGATAATTTTCGGGCGCCATTAAAATTAGCCAAACTCATTAAGACCATGTCTAGGCAAACGTTTACCATCTGTCCTGTCTCATAATGTTGGACCTGAATGAGATGGCCATGGGTTTCGTTTCGTGTATCTTTGGTTTTCTCGGAGAACATCTAAAATGCATAGTACCTATTAGACACACAACACATTTCCAATGGCCATGTTCTACGAAAGCTGAAACAATTGTGTCCCCAGACGGCTAAACCTATCCTATATACCAACTAGGAAACTCAAAACTCATTTACAAACATTTTGTTGATCTTCAGTCAACGATAGGTTTCTATAAATTAGTAAGAGACGTGATAGTAAGTCACTTTGTTTAGGTGACCCGATGCATACTGCATATGAATGAGGGGAGCAAAGGGAAGAGAGTGATAGAAGTGGTACCTTTCCATTGGGAAAGTCCCAAATGGGCCATCAACCGGAATTGTTCCACACAGATCATTGTTGGATACATCACTGCCACATTAAAATTTCATAAGACTGCTAATAAAACAGTAACTACAAAACAGGGTATCTTAGATTGAACATTAAACTCAGATTCCAGATATCGTTTCGAATTATCTGAAAATTAGGACTTACAAAACTTTGAGGTTAGAGAGGCCGACGAGTTCCCTCGGAATAGATCCTGTTAGTTTGTTGTTGTTTAGTCGCCTGCCTCATCAATTTAACCAGATTCAATGCAAATTAGTTACTATCTGTGAATTGTCAATGTTGAAAAGTTCTGGAAACTCAATTTAAAAGTACTTACAGAAATGTGAGTGACTTCAAATTGGCGAAAGATTTCGGAATTTCCCCTTCAAATCTATTGCCATACAAATCCATGCTAACAAGGCTTTTCAAGCTCCCCAACTCCTTTGGGATTTTACCACTTATGTCATTTCTATAAAGTTCCCTGAAATTCATTCAAAAAATTTCACAATCACTTCTCTAATACTTTGATTAAGTCAAAATTGGATCAATCTTTCTCCACAATCACTTAATTAGATCTAATTAAGTCAGATTTTTACAATTAAAAGTTCAAAACAGTAAAAAAATGGAAACTTTTTATTTCCTGGATTTTCTGAGCAACCAAACACATCATAAGAGAAACTTGGTAGGAGAAAAGGAAGCATACAAGTACTGCAGGTGCTTCAGCTGCCCGATCTCTGGCCCCAAACTCCCAGAAATGTTGGAGTTACCCAAATCCCTGAAATCCAAAACAAGAAAGTTAATCGAGCCAATTTATAAAATAAAAAAAAATAAGAAAACCCAATTCATGAAATCAAAATTTAGACAAACCCAGAAAAAAAAAATTAAGGAAATAATAATCTTACAATCGGATCACATGGTTATTGGAATCACAGGTAACGTGGAACCAGGTGCAGGGATTGACCAGCGTTGGGTCCCAGCTCTGCAGAACGTTGTTGGCATCGACGAGTCTGCTTCTCAGAGCATGCAAAGCATTTCCTGAAAGAAAATTAAATCAGAAAAAAGATTAGGGAAACAAAATTGGAAGCCGAAACTGATATAAAATGGTTTTGGGGGAATTTCCCGGATTTTTTCCTCTCTGGTTTCTCAGCAGCCAAACGGAGATGGACCCAGTGGAGGAAAAGAGGGGAAATTTGAAACCCAGAAAAGATTCTGCGAGATGGGTCGGAGGAGGAAGTACCTTCGGAGTTTGTGGAGAGGGCAAGAGAGAGAAAGAAGAGGAAGGTGAGAGAGAAAGTTTGTAAGGAGAGAGGAGCCATTGGAGAGAAATGAAAAGCAGAGGAAATGCCGAGAGCTTTGAGAAGAGTAGAGAAAAATCAAAGAAACAAAAACAAAGAGAGGAAGTGGAAGTGGGTTTGGTTCAAAGTTTAGTCAAGTCAAATATGATTTGTGGTGTGCGCTTTGAATATTATATTTTAGTGTTTACAGTGTTTTAGACTTCAGACTAGGAGCAGGGAGGCTCCAGTTGGACTTTCATGCACCCACTAATGCTATTTTGTTTGTAGTTTTTAAGAAGTTTCAAAATAATTAATCATACACTGGAGGCAAATAATTACAATATATAATTATGCGTGATTGGTTTGAATGAACAACAGCATTGTCCTGTGACTCGTGAGAATGTTTATAATGTTGAAATACTTTACATTGATCGTAACTCGAAAAAAAAAGAGCTTAAATATTACAATTCTATTCCAACTAACATTGATTGTGTACTTGATAATTATCATGTTGAAAATAAAGTTGGTGTTGGTGTTGTTGGTAATAGACACACAAAATATGCGAAAATTATGGAATAGATGGGTCCATAAACTAAGTCCAAATTCGTAGTTACTTAATCTTTAGTTAAGACTTTAATTACACCTGTCCATTCTAAACAAAGTGGGACGTGAAGTGAAGGGCAATTAGAAACAAGTGGGAAACTCATGCAATGATCATGGCTTGTGGACTGGGGGAGTCTGTGACTTGCGGGTTGAGTGGGGCCCACATGATGGAAATCTAGGAAATTAGGTGAGGCATGTTATCGTGGTTTAACCGTAACCGTTTAAGTAAAAAGAGAACAAAGTAGAGAGAAATTAGGAGGAGAAAGAATTGCATGTGAATACAGTGGGAAAGTTAGGGGGTGAACCAATAATGCCCAGCCATGCTTGGCATGCCTGAGAGACTGGCCCAATCATATGTCTGGTAAATTTCCATGTTCAAAGGATTCAAGCACCGACCCTCGGGGTGCGGGCTTGGATATGGAGTTGCAAAGCCCCCCCCCCCCCCCCCCACAAAAAAAAGATAAGGAACTTCCTGTGGAGGGGTCTCCGTGACGCTTGTGCAACCAAGTTAAACTTCTTTAGGCGCTGGTGTGACTCGTCCCCCCTCTGCCCCATATGTGCAGAAAGTGAGAAGACCATGGAGTATAGACTTATTCTTTGCCCGTGGGCTTTCCGAGTATGGTATGAGGGTCCTTTGCGCCTTCAAATTAACCAAAACTCTATTACCACTTTGGCTGATTAGTTGTGCTCAGTAGTCAATCAAAATCAAGGAAGTAAGGAGGACTTGGACCGTACTCTGTCACATTTGGTCTTTTCATGTTGGTTTATTTGGAGGGTCAGATGTGATGCAATTTTCAATGAGGTTATTCCTTCTCCTTTCAGAACCATTCGAGCCATTGTCACTGCCATGGACTCATTTAAATCAACCTCTACCCCTTTGCGTATGTCAAGCTCTGACAAGAACAGTGTCACAACCCGTCCCTAATATTGCTATATATGTTTTGTTAAGGACGGGAAAGGATTGTTATGCCTTCGAACGTTTTGTAGCATTTGAACTTTAAGGTTACATTTAACAACCCTAATTATTTGATTTATGTGGACTTAGATATTTTAGTTGGGTTGTAAGATTATGATGTGTGGTGGACATGTTCGTGTGAGGACCACACACACACATACATCATCACCTTTTCTCTTTATCTCTCTTCTCTCCCGTGCTCTCTCACTCTCTCATTCTCTTCAGTACATGCAAGCACTAAACCCTCTCAGTCCTTGCAGATCGAAGGTTTTAAGATCACCATTGTATTCCTGAGGTTCATACGAGTTGAATGGTAAATTTTTCAGGTAAGAACTCCTTCGAAAACTCGTGAAAACCCTAACCTGATTTATGTCACTATTCATGCAATCGTAAAATCGAGTGTTTTTGGGGATTTCAAGCTCACATGGAGCTTTAAGAGGTCTTCATGAGGCTCAAAGTGGTTCGTTGAAAGAATTTGGACGTCGAGAAGTCGAGATCGGCGAGTTGTAGAGTTTAGCCGGAATATCGTGGGTTCTCTAGCGTGATTTCGTGGGGTTTAGGTCCTAAAACAGATATGGTTGTATTCATCTTGTTGAGAGCTTTAAATTGGTGCAAATTTCATGGAATTTGGTGCAAAAACGAAGAAGATACGAAGGTTTTAATATTTTCCAGAAACCGGCGAACAGTCACCGGCGTCTAGCGACTCGTCGGAGAAGACAAAGGCATATTCTGTCAATTTTGACAGAATATGCTAACGGCGTTAGGTAGCGCCATTAGATTTCTAATGGAATATGCCGAGTTTTAACGGAATATTCCTAGCGGCAGTGTGCCAGGGACATGGTCGCGCGTGGCCGGCGCGTTTGGCCGTCCCTTGGGCAGTGCGTCTGGCCATGCCTTGGCCAGTTCGTGAGGGCTCAGAAAATTATTTTAAAATTTTTGGGTTGTTCGTGAGGTTGTGTAGATCACGTTGGTATATTCAAATACCAAAATTGAGTTATGTATGAGAAGTTAATTGCGAGTCTCATTTATGTGCTTTAAATAACGTTTATTTAGTTATTTCACATATAAGTGAGACTTATCCAGAGGACGAGCGCCAGCAATCGAGGCTCGAGGGCTACAACCCTTCGACTTATTAATGAGTGGCCTTTTGGTTTTCCGTATATACCTATATACTTGCTTTTTTCCCAGAAAATGAAATTTAATGATTATATGTTTTGTGATGCCATGCAAAGTATTTTGCCAATTTTATTTATGCATAATTAGTTGCATATAATTATGATGGGTGCTGCGAACGCACAGGTAAGCGCCAGGTAAGTTCATAAAGTAAAGTTATGAAAATGATGTGATGTGTTGAGAGCTCATAAACCTGCACCCCGGTGTTAGTACTCCCGCCCAGAGTTAGGGCACAATCCTTCACGTGATGTTCACCTCCCGCACCATATGCTCACCTTGGATCCAAGTTAGGTGCAAAGGCTTGTCACACAGACCACTTTAGGTGGTTCTGACTCATAGGTGACCCGTGATTATTCACACAGTCTTCACGTGATCATAGCACTAGAGCATATCTATTTTACACTCAGTTATGTTGTGCAGATCATTAGAGCTAGTGCTGGTTTGTGTGCAAGATATTTGATATGGTTGAGATTGATTATGAGCTATAGATTCAGCCGAGAGCCGATTTGATACCTGGCATTCATATTTATTCAATGAGTTACTTATGGCATTTCGTTGAGATACTTTGGCATGACATACTTCTGGCATACAATTGATTTTCACTAATGCTGAGTATAGTTTTGAGATATATAAGTATATACTTTAATTTCTGGGAAATTATATAGGTTTTACGGCGAAGGGTTAGAACTTTTGAAAATTGAAATGATTTTGAAAAGCTTTGTTTTTGCCCACTCACGCTTTCTATTTTTCGCCCCTCTAGGTTCTAGGTAGCAATTGTTGTTGGTGGCTTACGAGGATATCCAGAGGTTCTGACAGAATTCACACTTGTAGGTTCACCTTTAGGTGTTGTATAATTAACTTTCGTCCTATCGGACTGCACTTAGGCTACTTATGCTCTGGTTGTGTATTTCACTCTTAATATCGCACTAGCACGTTATCTTAGTTAGGGCTGCTAGTTGTGTGGTTTTAAATTATTCGTATTCCTCTTGTTAATTTTGGCTTCCGCACTGTGCTTATAGTTACATCACTCTCATGTGATGGCCAGCACTCCCTACTCTTGGGTCGGGGTGTGTCAAACAGTCACTCTCGAGGTTTACATCGACCTTCTCTGTGGTCTCTTCCCCAGTTATCTGGGTTAATATAAACGTTGATGCTTGTTGGAAGAGTGACTCCCTTCATGGGCACATCGGGGTTGTTTCAGAGATAGTTACTTGGTTTGCAAAGTGGTGAAATGCGTGAGGGTGCATGCATCAATTGTTGCAATGGCGGAGGCTTTAGTTGTTCTGGAAGGATGTTTACTGACGAAAATCTTACAATTGCAGGATGTGGATATTGAATCGGAAACACAAGTCATTATGCACTCCCTCAATTCTCCTTCTTTGAGTTGTGATTGGGACCTACTCCTAATCTTTAGTCGTGTATGAGAAGTTGAGAGGAGTTTTCAATCATGCTCTTGGTCGTGGATCCTACGAACAGCAAATATGGCGGCGAATTTCGTCGCGAGGAATATATTACCAGAGATGTGCGGCTTCGACTGGGTTGTAAGACCACCATCTTTGCTTGTGGCTATTTTGAACAAAGACAATCTTCCATGTCCTCCAATGTAAGGGTGAAAAAGGGGGAGGGGAAAGGTTTGCACGGGTAGATGGGATGAAGTTGGTGTCCTATTTAGTGGCGTCTTTATGTGTCCTGTTTATCTTTGTTTCTGTTTTCGGGGTTTGTTGGGTGGCTTCTTTGTTCATTGTTTAGCCTTGTGCCCTACTGTTTCCATGAATCGTTATTTCAACCAAAA
The DNA here is from genome assembly GCA_963580275.1 of Crataegus laevigata. Lineage (NCBI taxonomy): Eukaryota > Viridiplantae > Streptophyta > Magnoliopsida > Rosales > Rosaceae > Crataegus > Crataegus laevigata. The sequence continues at coordinate 20,138,366 of OY756941.1, read as the reverse complement.
AAAAAAAAAAAGATTCAAAGATTACAAATGTTGTACTTCTAGGTATCTCTCTTGGAAGTAGGTGTGGGTTTGGAAAATCAAAACCCGGAAAAACAAGCCGATCGAAAACTCCAAATGAACCAAAATTGAAAAAAAAAAAAAAAGGCTGATAAAAAACCAACAGAATTCGTTTCGCATCATTCTGCGAGGACCTTGAAAATTCGTAAATTATGTCCGTTCATCGTATATCGTACAATCAGTTTTTGTCAGGTACTGTTTGTATTTAATCTTAAATAAAAATATTCAAAATGATTTTTGACAGTGCGATGTACAATAAATAGATATGATTCATGGATCTTTAGGATCCTCACAAAGAAGATTCGGATTCGATAAAAAATCAAACCGAAACCAAAACTACTAGTTTAGTTTCGATTTTGGTGGTTGTAAACTGAACCAAACTGAATTAGATATAATTAAAAAAAAATTATTTATTCATGTTCGGATATTTATTTTTCAAGCCCAATTCTAAATCAACCATTAACTTAATTTTTCTTCATTTTCTCTCCAATTTTTAAATTTAATAAATTAAAAATCAAAATTTTTAAAAAGGGATACTAACCCGAAAAGTCCAGCCAAAAGAATTCAATTTTCCCCTTACGAACACACCCCTACTTATAAGTGCTCTATTTGAAGATGATGACGATATGTATTGCACATATATACTATCACGGTAGCCGTTCGTACCATGTAAATCACAGTTTTGGGATATCCTAGCATGCATTGACGACACAAACACCAGGATTCTTGGTCGTTGAATTCCTGCTGGATTATTGACTGCACATCCAACCATCAATTACTTTGGTATATGCTATAAACCTAAGCATATGATAATTTTCACACAATTTGATACATATGAAGAAATAATTTATACGAAAAAAATTAAAAACTTATGCAATTTCAACTTGTGATTCGTAGGTAAGTAAGACTGATTACTTTCCAAAGAAAGATGCCAAGTATATTCCTTTCAATATATGAGTTGCTATATATTTTCTAAACACATCACAGAATCTAATTTTTATGATATTTTCCATCTCATATCGGTTTAATCACCGTGTAAAATATAACTTTTATGTCAAATTTCACATCAGATTGTATCAGTATATGGTTGTCTCCATTACATGATCAATGATGGAAACAATTGTGCTTCTCATTACATTACATACGTCTTGAATGTCTTTAACTATCATAATTTAAAAGGGCATGTTGTAGCGACGAGTATCAAACGCCTTTTCATTCAAAAACATTTTTGTTAAAAGAAAAAACAGATAAGATGTTAGATAAGTCATCGATAGATTTCGAATTCATGCCGAAATATAAGGGCTCAACACATTTCTATCACTATGTAAAAGGCTACTTGAGTGGAGTAGAAAATTTCTTCTTTATTTGATTTGGTACTGTCCTTTGGTTTAAGTATATTTCCAACAAATTTACCTGACCAGTATTACAAAGACTTGGCTTCAAAGGCTAGCTCAAACGCAATTAGTGCATTCAGTCATGATGATGCCCCACAAATTTTCCACAAGGAGCTAGCGACGCGTGAGCGCTTCACAAACGCACAGCCGTATATGAGTGACTGATGCAAAAATTGGGTCTTGACAGAATACAATTCACCATTCAGAATTCAACTTCATTTTCATAGTCATCAGTAGACATTATTTTCTTGGGGTGTGCTATCCACACACCCTTTTTTACTTCTTACACACCTCTATTACTTTCTATCCATTAAATCTTCTTCAATTCATCTGATCCGACGGCTGAAATCCAAAAATGTGTGAGAGAAGTAAAAAGGGGTGTGTGTGGATATCACACCCCTATTTTCTTATGGCATATTGGGTGCTTGAATAAACAACTTCATTAACTAAGAAGTTCATGAACAGAGTAACAAAATACACACGATATGAAACACAATTTACAACAAGTCCCAATCTACAACTTCTTCAGCTTCTAGGATCACTTTTTCAAATGAGGGAAACATGCGTAAACATCAGCCTTAGGCCTGCGTTGATTCGGCATGTTCCCAGCACTTCACCTCTGATGTGGTACATATAAATGTCTGCATGCAAACCTTGCACTGCATTCACCAAGATTCATGGTCGTCGCGTGATAACACCAACGACAATATATAACAAGAGCAAACTAAGTCACCGACTTTGTTATTAAGTCCTAAATGAAACATCAACAAAAAAGGAAAATCCAATTGATCAAAAAGTTCAAAAATTGAAATAATCACACGCAGATACAAGACTTTACATAGTAAGCCAAAAAAAGTAAGTGTGATACTAATATATTAGACTAATGAGTTTAATATATTAAACTCACGAATCTGATACAATATATTGAACACACATTAGTCTAGCAACAGTATTATAGGTATCCAACTTAGACTGCTTAATGCTTATATATTAGTATCACACTCTCTTTCATAATAGGCAAGTTGGTGGTGCAGGTTTGAAGGTACCTTTCCCGTGGAGGTGGGGATGAGGATCCCCCGTTTAAAAGAATTGATTATGCATGCGGTTATGGAGAAAAAAACAATCACCAATGGAGGCGGGAGATGGAGGTGGCACCCCCAGCCCCGACCCTCCCTGTTGCCATCCCTAGCGTTATTTAATGTGTCAGCTCAAATTACAAAAATTCTACTATACACCTAATTAATCAATGTAATGGATAGTTTGATGTTCGTTTGGTAAACGATTTAATGAATAAAAATCTTAACAGTTAAATATTTTGGTGCATTATACCTGATGCATATTAAAATTTCCTCAAAATATAGTGAAATGATGAAGTTCAAGTGAAGATGAGACAATGAAGTTGCCCGGTTCTGATTTCAATTCAGTACCTTTAATGTATGTCGAAATCAGAATCCAACAACTATGATCTCATCATCACTTTGATTTCAAGGAAGTATGAGCTAGGGAATGGGATTTTTGGCTATGGTTGGTGTGCACACCTTTTCTCATTGACCTCCTTATATAGTGATCATTCTGAGAGCAAGAGTTTAACAAACTTGTCACGTTACAATCGAATTATAGGGTCTAATACCAAACTCAACAGCCTCATGTAACCAATTGTTTTGAAGGGATTGGTTGATCTTTGACCGTTGGTGTGATCGGCTTCTTGATAGCATTGCGCTGTTCCCCTTTTTGGGCTGTTCTTGCCGAATCTGTAGTACTAGACTTTAATTACGGTTTTGACGTTTTGACCCAAAAGTAAAAAAGGGTAGAAGAGAGGAAAATAGGAGTGAAACCAATACATGAACAAAATTTATGGGAAAATTGTGACGATGATCCCTGAATTTTAACTCAATTAGAGTAATAGTTTCTTAACTAAACATTGAGGGTTACACAGCCACGAGGACAGAGAAAACAAACGACACCGCCGCAAAAAAGGAAGACTGTCACCCTTTCCTCACCCCTTCCTAACCTTCCCCCACCTTCCTGACTCCACAAATCTCAAAAGTATATTTCCACCAACAAAAATGTTGTTGCAAAGATCCAATTCCCCATAGAAATTTTCAATTTTGATGCTTTCGTAAAGCTTCAATCCAATTGGGTATTTTGCAAAGATTTTGAATTCGCTTAATTTCTGCAAAACCAAAACCAAAACCAAAACCCATTGGCGATGTCCAATTCAATCATGTGGGTATCTGCAAAACCCCTATTTTCCAACACATTTCTCCAAAAACCCTAAACCCCTTTTGCCCCAAATCTCACCCCAACCTTTCCGTTCTCGATTTTCAGCAACCCGTTGTCCCAAGAGAAGAGCCCAACCCAAAAGACTAGTCCAATAGGTGGGAGGACCCCAAGAACTTAAGAACCCCTACACTCTCCATAAGTGTAGTCAATGTGGGATCATAACACCTGTTGCAGTCTGCGTAAGCTCCGAGTCTGAATCGATTCCATAAAAAAATAACCAAAAAATCAACGTGGCTCTTAATTATTGCCTACATGAGCGTCACGTCATTAATTAACAGTTAATTTAACAGCAACCTTAATGGATGTATGAAAGTGTTCCAAGATTATGATTTTAGGTACCACTCTAGGATAAAAAAAACTTCATATACTAAATATTGAAAATCATGAAACTTCATAAATTAAGATTAACCAAAAAATTTATTACCATGAGTCCCTTGACTCTTTAAAACATGCAATTATGATCTTTTTCTTTAATTCCGTTATCAAAATGAATAATTTATCACGCACATGAGGCTGAATTGAGAAGCAAATATGAAAAATTAGAGCAATGATCACTCAACTTGAATTTAACTCCCTCAATTTTAACCAAATTAGAGCAAATGTTTCTTAATTTTAACCCAGTTATAGCAATGGTCATTCCAGCCTAACTTATTTTGACAAAATTTGTTAACAAAAATAACCATAATTGCAATTGGGATTTTAATTCTTTTAATGAATCTAGGGGTATTCAATCAGGAATTTAAGTGATTCTCTGAAATTCAATGTGTATTCAATCAAGATTTTGAGAGAGTTTATTAAAATCCTCAGAAATCCAGGTGTATTCAATTAGGATTTTAAAGAAGTTTATAACATTCCAGGTGTATTCAATTAAAATTTGATTTTAAAGAATTTGAAAAAGTTGAGGAATTTGAGGGAATTTGAGAGATTTTGTAGTGTATTTTAAGCATCTACAAATCTCTTCTCTCCCCAAGAGATTTTGAGGGAATTGAATCAAAATTTTACATGGAATCTCTACAAATCAATTAGACTCCATAAAAATTCATGGATTTATAAATCCATCAAAATCTCTCAAATTCTCAATTGAATACACCTCCTAATGATTGTGTTCCAATTGAATTAAAATTAAAGGATATTTGCTCCAATTTTTTCAAAATTGATAGAAGGAAGAAGACGAGAAAGGCTCAACTTCTACACTGAACGAGAGACTGTTTCGTCGAATCGAGTTCTGATTGAAGCTTTCAGTCTCACCCAAGTCTACAGGTAGAAATTTCGAATAATTTGTCTGAAATTGAAGTTGAGAATTACTTATTTTGGGTTTTTCTTTTCTTCTAAATTTCTTGTATTATATAATTCAATTCACTATTGCATAGTTGGATGATTAATTGATTCGAAAAAGGCACACACTTTTACCTAAAGATTGAAATTTCATGCTGGTTTGGTCAAACCCAGATTCTCAAAGTACTTATTTTCCCACCAAATCATCTCTAATTGTTTTGCATTTGATTTTTATTTCCTGGGTTTTTTATAAGTCTATTTACGTATCTAATTGAAGCTTCAATTTCCTTTCTTTTGCTGTTTTGGTTTGTGGGTATGATGCAGGTTTTGGGTATTTTTGGTTTGTATTTCGACATGCCTGAGAGACAAGTGGTAGATCAACAGCACCAAAGTGATGCACAGATGCAATCTCAAATGGCTCCGAGCGAAGACATGGTTTCGTGTGTAATGGCGCTGGAGGCGGCTTTGCTTCCATGCTTGCCTGCCAGAGAGCTTCAAGCGATTGACCGCTCTCCACACCCGTCTCATCAGAGTTAGTACCAATACCTAGCTCTACATGTTTTCTGAGGTTTTTTTTTTTCAAGCTGTGTTGATGGAATGTTATCTTTTTGGGTGCATTCATGTTCGTTTCGGCTAATTTTTGTTTGTTGATTTCTACATTGATCAACTTGGAGAAAATGAACCTTGTAAGATAGCTGTGTGACGATTTAGATTTGGGATCACAATGGGGGATGCCTTAGGTCCAAAATAGATAACATCGTATGCGCTTGTGTTGGCCCTGGGGGAGAATATCGTATGTATTAAACAGGTTGGCTCGCTCGGTTTTGGAGTATCTTGCTTCAGCTTTGGCATAGAGCGTTTTAGTTATTCTGAAACAGAGGAGTTGGGTGATTGGAAGAGAAGGGTGTATAGTTTATTCAAATAATTGTGACGCAGGATTTCCAATTGTTTGGTATTTGAAAACTCTCATTTTGTTTAACAACCATAGTTGAAATCACTCTCAGATAACTGAGTGTTAGCCTTTGCTCTTTGGTTCTAAATAGCGATAGAAGTTGAAGATAACATAATATAATTCTGCCCGGAATAAAATTCACTCACGAGTACCACGAGAGCTTCAATTCTGTCTGTTGTGCATATCTTATGATGGAAAAATTAGGTTCAAGAATACTGTCTGTGCATGAGATCCTTCTCTTCGAAGAAACATTCTGTTCCTTTAATCTGATATTGTGTAACAAGTGTTTAGAATTGTTTCAGAACTATTCGTTATGATTTGGGGTAAATCTTGTATACCCACCTGAAAAGGTCATCTTTTTCATTGGCTACAAAGTTCCATGGATCTTTAATCTTACCTTTGTAACAGGGTTGACGTGACCTGATGTTTGAGATGCAAGTAGTCACATGCATAAGCAGAGTTTTTTTATTCAATCATTTTATCAATCCTTATGACTGCCACTCTCTCTAAATTAGTGAACGAAGGTGAAGCGTCTTCTCTGATCCTGACTTGCACACCGTGCACCAATGTTATTACCTTCTCTTTTGCATTTCGTCTAATGGCGTTTATTTTGCTACTGCTCCAGTTGATGTGGAGAGGCATGCCAGAGACTTTATGGAAGCTGCCAAAAAGCTTCAACTGTACTTTATCGGTCTGCAACGCGAGGATCAGCCAACGAAGGCTGAACAACTAAGAAAGGTCATCTGAAGGCTGTGTTGTTTAGCTTGTCCTTGGACTACTTATCACTGTTTCCTTAATGTTGGTGCATTTTCATTTTTGCAGGAGATTGATGCAATGGAAGAGGAGTTGAGGATAAAGACCGTGATCATCAAGAAGCATGAAAGGTTGATCCAAGAGTGGAAAAAGGAGCTGAAAGACCAATTGGACAAGCACAACACTGAGCTTGAGAGGGTTTAGTTACTTGAGCAATACAATTGTAGTAATCCACGGGATTCCGTTTGTTGGTCGATCAATTTGTGGCAGCCGTAAAGATTCTCTGTGTTCTTTTTAAACATCCTTTGCAATTCAACTCTATCGTGTACAAACTACGATCAGCAAAGATTTAAAATGTTGATTCTACAACCCATTTTGTTGCCAATGGTTCTTGCTTTGCTTCTTATAAAGTTCAAGAGCTTTCAATGAACAGAAAATGAAAATAACCGTAATGAAAACTCTAGTTTTCGGCTTTAATCTGGGAAAACTGTAGCTTTCCTCCTGTTCAGCTTTAATCCAAGCGCCCTACGCAAATGAAAATGCCAACAGAACAATCAGAATTAAACTCTCTTTTTGCAGGAACAAAGCATTGCATTGCAAACAATACAATTAGTACAAGAGTTGGAGAACTTACCTTATCACGTTCTAGTTTCGAAACATGTGGCCTCATGGAGTTTCCTAAGCTTAAACCACCCCATTGTTCTTCAAGTTCTCGGTCCCTTGATTCTTTACGAGTCGCAGAGAATTTAATTTGGTCTTCTGGTTGCTGAGCTGCAGCTGCCTTCTCTCTTGGTCTCATACAGTTTCCTAAGCTTAAACCTCCCCATTGTTCTTGCAGTTCTCTCTCCTTGTTTCTTTGCGATTTACCGAATATCTAACTTGATCTTCTGGTTGCTGAGCAGCACCATCCTTTTCTCTTTCGAGCCTTGATTTGTGTTTAACTAGAATTTGGTCCTAACCACATGCTTCGTCTGCACATGAATGCAATTTTGCGTTACTTCTCTTCACTTCACTTGCTTGTTCCTCTGCACAGAACTTTATCTTCTCTTTCTCCAGTCTGGAAACATGTTTTACCAAAACTTTGTCTAATTCCTCGTACTAACCCCCCCCCCCCCCCCCCCCCCCCCCTCCTTTTCTTTTCGAGTGTACGATATTCATATTTGTTTCCCATTTCCAAGGCTTTCATTTTCTCCCTTTCCAACCTGTGTATTGGTTTGACAAAGATCTTGTCTAAGCCATCCTCAGTCTCTTTAGCTTCAGACGTCAAATTGTGAAGTGAGTTTGTTTCCACTGCACTAGATTTCACTTCTCCAACCTGCAATGAAGATCCAGTTCCATTTTGCTCCATCCTAGAATTCTCTTCAACATCCTTACTTAAATCGATATTTTGTTTCCCCACTGATCCTTCGTCAGAACAAGAACTAGCGTTTTCCTTTGGTTGTGCAACTGAAGCAAATGATTCAACTTTCTTCTTCAACTAAGGGAACCTAACTCCTTCATGTGTGTCAGCTTGCCTTCTGTTCTTTGCTTCCTGGACTTCCTTCTCAAGTCTCGAGACACGTTTCACTAAGAACTTATCAAGCCCGGGGAGTTCTGATTCATTCTCTTTTTTGTGATTCAAAGCAGATGTTTTCACAAAGTTCTTCTTGGCCTCCTCAACTTCCTTTTCAAGCTTCAAAGAATGTTTAATCAGCGTACTTTCCAAGTCAGGGACGGCCTCAGTTGATACTTTGTGTCCCTGTGAATTCTTTTGAAGCGTCTCAAAATCTCCTCTTGAATTTTTCTTTGCCTCTTCGATCTCTCTCTCAAACTTTGAACCATGCTTCAGAAGGATGCTTCCCAAGCTCGGAATGGTTTCTGAACTGGCCTTCTCATCAACAGTTCTGTCAGAATTTTCTGCAGCTCCTTCCCTTGACTTATTCCTTTTATCCTTGGCTTCTTGCACTTCTCTTTCAAGTTTAGTTGTGTGCTTAACCAAAAACTTGTCTAGACTTGGGAGTTCTGATGCAGGTTGCTTCTTTCGAATCTCAGACTTTGCCCCTGCTATTCTTCGTAGAAGGGTCTCAGCAGTAGAGCCTGAATCATGCAGCTTGCTTTCCGCTAAGGCAGCATTTAAACCACAAGTAGCAATTATAGTGGCAAGAGAATAAAGTTCATCTTCTTGCAAACATTGAAGTCTCTCGAGCATCATGCCCGCTACCTTTGCCCTATTAAGTTTACCAAAGGACTGCCTTCTGCTTTTCCTCTGTCTTGCCTCTAAATCTGCCATTTTTTCTGATTCAAATCATTGGAAATGGTATTATCTTTCTGAGACACTGCTTTAAGTTCTGATCCAGATTCTGATTCACATTCTGAAGTAACCTCAGACGATTCATGATTATTTTCAACTGTATCGGTATCAGGGTTCTCTCTAATCTTCTGTATCTGCTTCCAATAGCTGCGCTTCAGCTTCTTTGCTTTGGATCCTGAAATGAAAGACACAAAAAGTTGCAAAGTACGAAATTACCTCTTAAAAGTTCAAATACTCATGTCTACAATGCACCCAACAATCACCTTGCTGCCTTAAGTATTCGACACCAAGATGCTTCCACGAACGCGGCTTTTCGTGCCTCCATTGCTTTTTGTGCAGCTTCTTTTGCTGCCATTTTCTCCCTAAGGACTTTTGAGCAATGTGGATTAGAATCGCTTAGAGTCTCATCGAGAGTTAAATTCATCGCGTCTAGTTCCTGTGAAAAGCCAATAATTAGTAATCTGATTAACATGGCAGTTAATCCAGATAAAATGCGAGTGTTTGTTAAAGAGAAGCGAAACCTGCAGCATTTTGATCTTCCTGTTGAGGTAGGAGTCCGCTTTTTTTCTTGGGAACAAGTTCAGCGGAGAGGTTCTACGTTGAGAAGGATTCTTAATTTGTGATGTGGATTTGTTAACAGAATTCAGGGTTGATAGGCTAGCCTCTTTCAAACTTGTAATCTGCAGTACTGAAAAAAATGAAGAAAAGAGGGATGTAAAGCTAAACGAAACGGAAACAACAGGACCTGGAAGAAGATCGCTATTTGGTATCGGAAAAAAGACATAAGAACATCGAAATATAGACACACAAACACCAATTTGTAAGGCCTAAATACTCAAATGTCAAGTTAAATAAACAAATAAACACGTTCAGCATCACAAAAATGTAGAGAGATTTACCTGCACGGTAAATCATTTCATCTCTTCACTCTTCAGCCAAACAAATAGTTACTTGAAACTAATTAAAAAAACTTTATAGTTTTATAAAAAATTATAAAACATTAAACACTTAAGAAGAAGAAGAAGAGTAGAAGACCATGTGGACAAAACAAATTAAGAAAAAAAAATGTAAATTTACTTTTGAAAATAATATTTTCTTAAAAAGGCAAGTTGTTCATCTTCTTCTTGCCTCCCACCTGATTGAGCCCACTTCCATATCCTCATTTTTTCTCCATCACCACCGTCCATTCAAACTTTTAACAAACCAAAAAAAGGACCTATGTGTAATAAAATTATAATTTCATTTCTCATTTCTCACATTTCTCTCTCTAGTGTCGAGCCTAGAACCAAAACCCAAATGAGCCAAAAACGTCAATTTGACAGCTTCACCCGCCGATCCTTTATTTCTTTTCCATAAATTAACAGCTTGGTAGAAAAATCTGAAACTTTGGCACGAACAAGTTGAGGGACTCTTAAACATCCTTCAATTGAAATCACTTCAAAATTCGTCCATTAGATAACTTTTGACTCAAGAAGAAGTCGCATGTCCTACATTGAAAATATAAATTAAAGTATCATAATTCATCAAAATAATTACCAAAACATAAAATCGACTCATCATGAGTAAGTGTTCTTAATACACAAAAAATTCTCGAAAATTATAATTAATTCAGAAATTTTAGTACCTACCATCGAATGCATCCATATATGTATAACACATTGTATATTTATTCACAATATACTCAAAATTATTATTAATAACTTGTATATATTACCAGGGAGATTATATTCACACACTCCAAATTACTTCTCCCACACATTTTTAATTTTTTAATATTTTTCTATCGAGTGTTAGTGGTGTGTAGGAAATATTAAAAAATTAAAAGTGTGTGAAAGAAGTAATTTATGGTGTGTGAATATAATCTCTCATATTATCAGAAGACGGTGCTACAGTCGTAGAAAATTCTTAAAGGGGTGTGCTATCCACACACCCCTTATTAATTTCTATCCGTTGATCTTCTTCAATTTATTCGATCCGACGGCTGAAAATCGAAAAGGTGTGTTGAGAAGTAAATTCTTAAAAGTTAACTCGTGTATAGTACGTAGCTCTAAGTACCTATTAGCTAGGGGTGCGTTCGGTACGCAGACGGGACGGGACGGAACGGGACGGGACGGGACGGAACGGGACGGGACGGGACGGATGTTGTAAATTTTGAAAAAGACAAGGGGCATTGTTGTCCTAAAATGTTAAAAATTTATGTCCCACAGACGTGGAACAACCCCGTTCCATGGGGGGGAGGTGGAACCAAAAATCATCCAAAACTTGTCCCGTGGAACGCCTCGTCCCACTCGTTTTAGGCGTACCAAACGCAGGACGGAACGCCTCGTCCCGTCCCGTCCCGTCCCGTCCCGTCCCGTCCCGCGTACCAAACGCACCCTAGAGGTCCTTATCGTGCAAGATTAAGCCAGCACCATTGCGCATAACCTTTTAGAAGGAAGCTAGGGTTACTCACCAAAGACAGATTGCCACGTCCAATACTTGAGCAACGACCACATGTCATATCTAGAGAAAAAAAAAGTCTGTACTAATCATGTGCTTTAATAAGAACTAGCCTTCATGCACGCGCTCACGCGCGTGCAGAAGGCATTTTTTGAATCACAACGTGCTACGATGAACTTACACGATAAAAAAATTGTACAAAAAGAATTAATTATGCGTTATGCGCGTGCAAAAGATTTTTTTTTATAACTGGCACTACACCTCTTTTAAGATATTTTGAACGTGTTTAAAAATAAAGAAAATAATATTTAACAAACAACTGATTAAATCACATTATTGCTGGCCATTGTGAGGTACTAATTATTATAAAAAAAATACGGTGTGCTACGATGGACTTACACATTTTAAATATTTTTATATAAAATATATATATATATATACAAAAAGAATTAATTATGCGTTATCGGTTTGAAGACATTGAGTTTTCTTATATGCGTTCCGAATTGAAAATTTCTCCCCTCCTAAATTATTATAATTCCATCCCTTTTTCTTTTTAATAATAGAAATTCAAAGAAAAAAAAACTCACTTAAAAAAATTGAAATATAAATCCTTTAAAATACTATGAATCTTATCAAATCAATTCATTTAAAAAAAATTAAATCTTTCGAAATTCAAATTTGAAGGGAAGAGATCATCTCCGGATCTCTCTTACCAAATCTCAAGGATCTTGAATCAGGATCCTTGAAATTTCATCCAACAACTACAAACAGGGGCTCTCTAAAAATTATAATAATTGTAACCGTTAGATCCAATTTTAAAAGTCTGTGTTTATGGATCTCTAGATCCCTAAGACTTGATGGGAGAGATCTGGAGCGACATCTTCCCAAATTTGACCAGTTGATAGCGCGTGCAGAAGGTATTTTTTCAACCACGGCGTGTTACGATGAACTTACACATTAAAAAAATTGTACAAAAAGAATTAATTATGCATTATGCGCGTGCGAAAGATTTTTTTATAACCGGCACTACACGTCTTTTAAAATATTTTGAACATGCTTAAAAATAGAGAAAATAATATTTAACAAACAACTGATTAAATCACATTATTGCTAGCCCATTGTGAGGTACTAATTATTAAAAAAAACACGGTGTGCTACGATGGACTTATACGTTTTAAATGTTTTTATATAAAAAATATACAAAAAGAATTAATTATGCGTTATGTGCGTGTGAAAGACCTTTTTTATAACCGGCATTACACGCTTCTTACGATGTTTTGAACATGTTTAAAAATAGAGAAAATCATATTTAATAAACAACTAATCGAATCACATTATTGATAACCCATTTTGAGGCTAAACCCACCCCCTTTCCTTAGTGTAAATAATATCGTTCGTTACATTAAAAAAACAATCACTTGACAACTTATTTAATCATATTATTATCCGCATGTGAAAGACTTTTTTTATATCACGTAGGCACCATTATATTTTATCATTTTCTATCTTCCCTTTCATTTTTTTTATTTTTTTCTCTGATGAACAGTGGCATTTGGTGCCACAAATAAGACAAATTTTTTGGTGTCACCAGCTTCAACAAAAAAAATTGGACCAAAATGCCCCTCAGCCAAAAAAATTCAAAACTGGCCCAAAATCATATTTCAAATTATGCAAGGGTAAAATGGTCATTTAGGCACCCAAAAAAACTTTTGCACTGTTTACCTTTACCTCCGGCTTTCTATATAAGATAAATCATGTAATATGTTCTCAAGTACTAAAAAACGAAGAGCAGCATGTCAACAGAAAGCACATTTACCATATGCACTTATTTAACCGTTCTTTGAGGGTATCTCACAATGAGGGTCTACCATTGGTTTAGACCCTCACAGTTGCTTGGAACCCGATTTTCTTCCCAATAATGCAAGGAGTTCTACTTTTGCTTTATTATCTAACAAATGAAAATATTGCATGAGCGAACCATCACTAGGTCGTAAAGGTAATGCTCAAATGAACATATTCTTCCATCTATTATATATATAGACTGCATGCGTACATATATTTTCAAAGTTAAAACCAAATATTGCTTTCATGAGCCTTAGAGCCTTAGTTGTTTTGGGTTTACCATCTAACTTTGTGGATCTGCTTATACGTGAATGCTGATGGCCATGGCAATTAGAGGCGGGGTTGCCAAATCGAAGATGTTTATGCTTAGGTACTAATTTCATTATCAATTAGCTAAATTGATCATTCGAGTCCATAATTATCGACAATCATATTGACAATACGAGAGTTTAAAAGTTGTTTTATTTGTATTATCTTAACTAGAAGAGAGACCGGCATAACATCTATCTATTAGAAAGACCAAACTAGATGTCAGTTGAGTTGATACAAATAATAGTTGTATCCATAGGGTTAATAATATGCATGCATGCCACAGTTCATATTGCAGGGAAGCTAAGCAAGCGCAAGGAGATCATCGACGTCATTTCAACAACAAGCTGAGGGGAGCTGCCGAGAACATATCAAGCAGAATGGTTGAGAGTGATAGTGAGGATACTGACATGATGGAAAGGGAGACTGGCAGTAATAGTTCATCGTCATGGAGGTGTAGCTGGGTGCCGCATCCAAAAACAGGAATATATGTTCCGAAAGGGCATGAAAAGGTGATGGATGATGTGCCTAAGGGAGCTGCTTCTTGTAACCAGACTTTCTGGCTCCGGAATGTCAACGGAGTACTTGAGAAACCCGACCCGGATACTCCTCCCGAGCTTTACTATCACTACATGCATGTGTAATGTGACAAATGGAACCTGATTCAACTCATTGTGATCGTGATCAAGTTTTATAACTGAGTAATTAATTAAAGATGATCAAAATTAGTAGAGGTTAGCTATTCTCAATAATATGGCCACATATAATTAACTTGAAGCCGAAAGGGTCTCACGACTATGTAGGCTGTATAGCAGCGTAATAAGTTTGTCTTAATGATTTGGCTGCATCATGGTGCTAGTCATTTGTAATTAAGGTCATAAAATGTATATTTATTTAAAATAAATAATAATGTTTACACACCCACAACGGGGTTTTAAGTCAGAGTGTAATAAGACCTACCTTGTAAAATGTTTCTTGGCTAGTTTTTGGTCAATCAGTGTTCCATATTTCTCTCATTGTACAGATTTTCTTTCATACATGTTAAGAAAAATGGAGCGTACAACCTTCATAGCGTCGCTGCAAGCTTATTTTGTGTGGTGATCCATAATAATGATAGGTAGACTAAATTTATAAATTATTAAATAATGTGTCATCAATAAGAAATAAACACATTAATCAACACTTAATAATAATCCAATCATTAACTTCCATGTTATTTATTTTATAAAATTTTATTTACAAATTTTGTCTCCCTAATATTACCCTTGCGTGATATACATCTTAGTGTTGTTTCCTATAAAGGCTCAAACATATTCAAATCACACTGAGTCTCCATTGATACTACATTCATAATTCACACGCATGTTTATCGTAATTTTGAGGTTGACTAAACTATAAAATCACGGAAAATGAGTTATTCATAGGGCAATCAGCTTAAATAGATATGTTTTGACATTTGGTTGCACTTTTGACCACACTTTCTAAAAATTAGAAAGGGAGCAAAATAGCAGTGACACCCTAGCGACACCCAATCCCTCTTTTTTATGTTGAACCACCACTCAGACAACAATATCACAACAACTCCACAACTTGACTCCAATGATTTTTAAACAACCAAAAATCATTTTCAAAGAACCCCATTTAATAAAAAAGGACTTACATTTTCAATTTATTTAAACAAATTTTTTTATGATTCTAAACCATCATTGCAACAATATGATGATGCCACTATGACACTGCAAGCTTTTATGAATTTGAACAAATACAACCATAACGACAATCTGATGACGCCACAACGACACTCAAACAATACTCCACCTTTTATAATTTTGAACCAACACAACCACAACAATAGTTTGATAACATCCGAATGATGCTCCAACGATACACTCCCATTTTCTGATTTCGAACCACCACAGCCACAACAATTCACTCAAGAACTCTCTTCTTCATTCCCCAACCACCACAACTAAATTTAAAAATCGAAAATCGAAGAAGAATAAGAATGGACATGAGAGGTGGAGCCACCGAAAGTTTATCAACTACTTGCATGGTGTTCCAAATGTTTATCACTGCTCTAAATTCGATTAATCAAGGCGGAGCAATCAAAGACTGGATATGAGAGTGTCGTTAAGTGTTGTTAGGTTATTGCTGTGTTTTTTATGGTTTATGACCAATGAAGAATATGTTGACCAAAAAAAAAAAATATGAAGGACATTATAGATTTTTAACAGGAAAAATTGATCAAAACAACAATATTTAAAAAAGTTTGATTAAAAGTGCAACTAAATGTCAAAAGATTTTGTTCCTTAGAAAAAAGTGTTGTTTTAACAATAGTCTCTCCGGGACCGGAAGAGTTGGATAATCGTGACTTGTCTGTGACAACCAGTCTAGAAATATAATCTATTTTATCCTTGAAAGCATGGAAATTACGGTTTTGCCCTTGAGCGTTGGGTTGTGAATAAATATTTGGGCTAGAGAAATGAATCAATAATTTTGATTCCAAATTCTTTGGACTTAATAGAATGTTGGTAGGGTTGTTAGGATTAAATTGGTAGCCCAATTGGAGTTTGAGTTGGGTTATATGTGTAGCCAATCCGGACCATCACACACACTCACATGTGCTCGTTGATCTCTTTCTTTCTTTCTCTCGAAACCTCTTTCTTCGTCCGTACAACTCGTATGGTCAACCCTTCAACCACCTTCATCTTACATAGATCGAGCTTGAGTTTTACACTAACGAGCTCCTGGTGACCTCACGAACCCATACATACCATTGGATTAAAGACCAGATTGCAAGAACCTGAGAACCCGAGAGCTCCAACATGGTGCTCTGTTGCTCCGTCGAGATCGTGGCTTTTTCACGGGGTTTTGAAGTTTTCCATAAAGGTTTGGGAACAATTTTGGTCAGTTTTGGACGTCGGGACACTCGAGGTCATCGAGTTGCAGGTTTGGCCGGTTTTCACAAAATTTTCCAGCAAGATTTCGTTGGTTTTAGGTTTTCAAAGTGGTAAGAACTTATTCCTCTTGCTCAAAGCTTCAATTTGGTACTGATTTCATGAAATTTAGATGAAAAATGAGAAAGATATTGAAGTTTTTCCAATTTCTGGCGATGCAGCGGTGACCGGCACCGGAATCTTGCGAGCCATCGGAGACGAAAGAGAATATTCCGTCAACTTTGACGGAATATGCTAACGGCGTAAGGTAACACCGTTAGTTTTTAGACGGAATATACTGTTATTTAACAGAATATTCCCTAACGGCGTTAAAACAACGTTAAAACAGCCCAATTGAGCAACGTATGAGAAGTTATTACATAGTTTTGTTGTTGTGTTTAAAATAATGTTAAAACAATGGTTTCTCATATAGGTGAGACTTTTCCCGAGGATGAGCGCAGCCAGGCGAGGATTAGGGGTTATGACCCTGCGACATATCAGTGAGTGGGCTTTTGATTTTTATATATATCCGTATATATATGCTTTACGTTTCCCAAAAATTGTTTTAAATAGAATTTCCTTTTAAATGCCCTGTATAATGCATCATACCTTAGTTTATGCATTAGTATAAATATACATAATGTTGCTAGACACTGTAGATGCTCAGGTAAGTTCCAGGTAAGTATATTATGCTGATAGTGATTATGGTGAGTATAGATGTGATTGATGGTATTTAGAGCTCATTAACCTGCACCCCGATGTTAGTGCTCCCGCCCGTGGTCAGGGCACAGTTCTTCACGTGATGTTCACTTCCCGCACCATACGCTCACCTTGGATCTAAGTTAGGTGCACAATCCTGTCGTACAGACCACTATAGGTGGTTCCGACTCGTAGGTGACCCGCGATTTATCGCACAGTCTTCACGTGATTGTAGCACTTGAGCGTATTTATTTGCACCCAGTTCTGTCGTACAGACCACTATAGTTGGTTCCGACTCGTGTGCATACATATTTGACATATATTTAGCCGTATAGGCCACATTAGGTGGATCCGGTTGACATGTTACTTTTCATTGATTTACTTCACCTAGTTACTTATTTTATTCATATTGAGATATTGACATGGCATATATGTGGTTTTGTTATCTCGAGGTTGGTTTCGATATAACTATGTGTTATATTTTCTGAGAAATTGTACTTGTTTTACAGCGAGGGGTTATTATGTTTGATAAGTGAACGGTTTTGAAAAGCTTTGTTTTTGCCCACTCACACTTTCAGTTTTACACCCCTCCAGGTTCTAGGTAGGAGTGCTTGTTGGTGGCTTGCGAAGAGTTATTGGCGGTTCTGACAGACTACCTCAAATGTAGGACTTTCTCTGGTATTGTATAATTAGTACTTTATTTTCTGGACTGCACCTACCTACGCTCAGATTATGTATAATTAACCTTAAATTCTAGTCACTCTCACTTACTTATTCACTTAGTGTAAATTATGTAGTTTTGTTTTTATTCATTCACATTTTCACTTTATCACTTCCGCACTACGCACTTGGCTACGTTACCTCACGTGATGGCCAGCACACCCTGATTTGGGTCGGGGTGTGTCAGTACTTGTCACCATTTGTTCACCTTAAAAAAAAACAATAACGATGCTTGTATGGATTACAAATTGAGTCATGTCAAATTCACTATCCACAATTTAGTTAGAATATCCTCTCATTTGTAAAAAAAATATATTCTATATACCATCTTATCTTTACTAATAGAATGTGAGAAACCAACTTCGGTGTCCCAAGCTTCACCAAAAAATAATTGGACTACAATCATTACTAATCTTTATATATAAAGCTAGTAGCCCCAATTTGGGGTCACGGCTTTACCAAAAAGTTTTGGACAAAAATGCCCCCAAGACAAAAAAGTTCAAAAGCAGCCCAAATTAATGCATCAAATAATACATGGGCATTTTTGTCATATAAGCAGTGTTTTCTAATAATTAATTTATTTGTATAGTTTTTTTTTAGTTTTTAATTTTTATAATTAGTACCTCACAATAGGTTAGCAATAATGTGATTTAATCAGTTGTTTATTAAATATTATTTTCTCTATTTTTAAACACGTTCAAAACATCTTAAGAGGCACGTAGTGCCGGTTATAAAAAAAAGGTATTTCGCACGCTCATAATAATGTGATTCAATTAGCTGTCAAATGAATTTTTTTTTGTTTGTTTTTGTTTTGAACAAACGATATCATTTACATTAAAGGAGAGGGGGATGAGTTTAGCCCCATAATGGGCCAACAATAATGTGATTCAATCAGTTGTTTATTAAATATTATTTTCTCTATTTTTAAACACATTCAAAACATTTGGGCACGCCTTCACTAAAAAGTTTTGGACAAAAATACCCCAAAGACAAACAAGTTCAAAAGCGGCCCAAAATAATGCATGGGGAGTTTCGTCATATAAATAGTGTTTTCTAATAATTAATTTTTTTGTTTTGTACAATATTTTTTTTTATATATTTTTTGTTTATAATTAGTATCTCACAATAGGCTAGCAATAATGTGATTCAATCAGTTGTTTACAAAATATCATTTTCTCTATTTTTAAACACGTTCAAAACATCTTAAGAGGCGCATAAAAAGGTTTTTCGCACGCCTTAACTAGAGTCGAGGCGTGCTGGCCGTTGCCTGAATGTGACGTAACCAAAAGTGCAAGTGATGTAAAAAATGTGGATAAATTTAAAACAACCTAACAATAGATTAAACTAAAGTGATAAGTGCGCGGAAGTGGTTAAAACCATAAGATACAATGTTCAAAGCATAGATAATAAATAGTGTACTTGAACTATAAAAGTGCTTAATACATAACCGGGAAGAATTCTTACGCTAAATGGAGATATGTCAATATCACTGGTTATTCCTCGAATACCATAGAGAGTTCAGCTAACTAGGACATGGAAAGGCGAAATACAGAAGGATGAGTGGGCACAAAAATAAAGGTTTATAAAATCCATTTCTTTTCTGAACATACTAACCTCTTACTATAAAACATGTATAGTTTCCAGAAAACATACTACATATATTTATGAAATTGAATATAAATCAACAGTATATCCAGAAGCATGCCATGTCACAATATCGCAATAGTAATATGAATAAAATCAGGTGCTCGGCAACCTAGGCTAGCACACCAGTTGGAGTCACCTAATGTAACCTGTACGACTGGACCTATTGCTTATCAATCTATTCTAGCACACGAGTAAGAGTCGCCTAATGCGACCTGTACGACATGGCTAGGTGTAATAATACACGCTCTAGTGCTACGATCACTTGAAGACTAGTGTTATGCGTAGTCACCTATGAGTCGAAGTCGCCTAATGCGACCTATACGACAAGGCTAGGACCTACTTAGATCTAAGACGATAGTGCGATGGAGAGGTGAACATACACATGAAGGACTGGCCCTGGCCCGGGGTGGGAGCACTAACACCGAGGTGCATCAATGATGAGCACTACATGAATATATGCATGCCATAATGATTCAATGATTGCAATCAACATAATAAACTTACCTGTGCATCCCGTATGTTTATTTTAGCATCTCACAACATTGCAACATTCATGAGCAAGTAAAATGTATATGAATATGCCTTAACAATATATAAATCTCAACCACATAACAACATTTTTAAAATTTAATAAATCATGGCATATATGCATAAATCAATTTAAAAGCTTTTTTGTTGAAACTATAAAGTTTATATATATATATATATATATATATATATATATATATATATATATATATATATACATATATATATATATGTATATATAGTGCCCACTCACTGATATGTCGATGGATCGTAGCCCCCTAGCCTCGCTTGTCCTCGAACGTCCCCGGGGTAAGTCTTCCTTATATGCGAAACAACTAATAATTTAGTTTAATAACACATATACTAAAACTTAGATAAAACTCTCATATTTTGCTCAAACGGAGGGTTTGAATATACAAAATTGGTCTACTCGACATCACTGACCCACACAAATTGACAGAAAGTCAATCGGAGGCCAGACACACCTCCATGCGCAGGTTAGAGACAAACGGTAGACAGGAATATTCTGTCATTTCTGACGGAATATTCCGTTAAACAGTTAATGGAAGTGAACGACGTTACCTGACATCGTTAGAATATATCATCAAGTCTGACAGAATATTCGTTGTCTTCTTTTGTGGGTCGTTGCCATCCACCGCCACCGGCCGCCTTTTGGTTTCGCCAAAAACTGGGGAAAAATTCAAAGCTTCATATCTTGCTCATTTTTCAACCATTTTTCACGAAATTTATTTGGAAATGAAGCTTATGAAGAGTAGAACAAGATTGTACCTTCCAAAAGTCCAAAAGTGGATGGGAAATGGCCTAAAAAGCCTCAAAAGGTTCGGCCAAAAACTTGACTTCTTGAAGCCTTGTGTTTCGACGTCAACGCTTCTCCAAACCTAGTATAAGAACCTTAGGAAGTTGTGTAGAAACTTCGCCGAGTCCTAAAAAGTTATGACTCGGCCTGAAACTCTTTAGACCAAAGCTCACCGAGTTGGACCTTCAGAGTTGGCGAGTCAAAACTCAACCATTTTCAAAACTGGTGGTATAGTTGTTTTTGTGGGGTCGAGGGGAGTCCAAAGATGTAGTTCGTGGGTTCGATCTTAAAGGTTTGGACATCGATCTTCTTTGTTACAGAGAAGAAATGGAGTTTGGGTTTGAGAAAGAGAAGGAAAAGAGAGAAAGGGAGAGAGAGAGAGAGAGAGAGTAAATGTGTTTTCTGGTTGGGGAATGGGAGTGTGAATGAAGGTCACTGCCTAAGTACCAATTTGATGGATGGTTCTTGATTAGCTGTGAGGAAAATCGGGGGAAAGCAATGGATGAGAAGAAAATAAGGAAGATAATTTTTTTGATTGGTTATGGGATGAGGAACACGAATCCCCTTTTTGTGGGATGGCTTTGAATTTTAGGTTTTGTACAAAACCTACTTCCTTACAGTGTTTCCGACACTGATAATTTGCACTCGTGTGTACAAAATACATGTGGTTACGTACTTTAACGAAGCGTAATTTTTTCGTTACTGATCCGTTTCAGGTCTAACTCGCTTTCACACGTTCATAATGAAAACTACTATTTAGGTATGAAACCAGAAAAAAGAAATAAAATTTGAAAACCACATCCACGTCAGATTACATTTTCCCCAAAGGGTAAAATAGTCAAATTACACAATCGGAGAGAAATTTCCAGGAAGATTAGGAATGGGTCGTCACACTAACAATAATGTGATTCAATCAGTTGTTTATTAAATATTATTTTCTTTATTTTTAAACACGTTCAAAATATCTTAAGAGACGCGTAGTGTTGGTTATTGGAAAAAGTCTTTCGCATGCGCATAATAATGTGATTCAATTAGTTGTCAAATGATTGTTTTTTTTTTTAACAAACGATATTATTTACACTAAGGGGGATGGGTGGGCTTAACTTCACAATGGGCTAGCAATAATGTGATTCAATCAGTTGTTTATTAAATATTGTTTTCTCTATTTTTAAACACATTCAAAACATCTTAAGAGACGCGGCCGGTGATAAAAATGGCCTTTCACACACACACACACACACAATAATGTGATTCAATCAGTTGTTTATTAAATATTATTTTCTCTACTTTTAAACACTTAAGAGGCACATAGTGCTGATACGCTCATAATAATGTGATTCAATTAGTTATCAAATGATCCTTTTTTTTTTGAACAAACGATGTTATAACACTAAGGGGGAGAAGGTGGGCTTATTCTCACAATGGGCCAGCAATAATGTGATTCAATCAGTTGTTTATTAAATATTATTTTCTCTATTTTTATTGTAAATTCAATAAAATGTAGATGGAAATTGAAAGATCGATTTTATTATGTGGATTCAGCTGCTTTGATTCGTTTATGAGGGATTTCTTCTGGCATGGTCTAATATTAATCATTTAGTCCAAATATTTGACTTTCTTTTTGTCATAAAATAAAATATTGAAGTAGTTCACGCATATAAATACATTTAAAATGTGTAAGTCGTGCGTAGCACGACATGATTCAAAAAATGCCTTTTGCACACTCATGAGCGCCTGCATGAATGCTAGTCTTCACCAAAAATAGTTGGACAACAATGTCCCTAAAACGAAAAAAAATTCTACAACTGACTGAAATAATAGAAACAAAATAGCTAGGATACTTTTGTCACAAAAAAAAAAAATTGCAAAAAAAACATAAATAAAAATCCAAATTATTGGAAAAGAAAAAACGGAAATAAAAAAGCATTTTTTTAAGGGAAATGATAGCATTTTATTGAAAGAACAAAGTTCAAGCAACATCAGAGAGAGCCTCCACAATCCAGTCCGAAGGCTCCTCATACCAACAAAAATCAATAGAAGAAGAAACAGCCAACTTGGCCATGCCATGTGCCGCTACATTAGCAGAGCGACGCATATAGAAAAAGCTTTTTTTTTTCTTTTCTTTTAGCATTATTGGGAATGCTAAAAGAAGGAAAACAAACAAGGAGAGAAGAATTTTAGATAAAGGAGGAAAACCGTGAAGAATTTTATTTTAGTTAGAGAGGAAAAATTGAAAAGAAATAAAAACGTGGGAGAAAGAATCATCACGTTCAGTTTTTAAACTCTTAGAACCTTTTATCATAAATTATCCGGCTGCATTTAGGCAGTTACAATATTCTAATCTTCGTCATGAAAAAAAGGTTTTGACCAATGATTCCCCTCATTGGGTTTTCATCACAATTTGGTCTAAAAGTAAATGCAATTCCGGTTTCCAAAGCTCAAAGATGAGAAGGTTGACAAAGGTACGTTAAATGTCGTTTCCTTTTGAATATGTGATTGGCCTTTTTTCTTTCTTCCATTCAGTCACTTATTTTCCTCTCAATTTTATGGAAAAAAAATTTCACTGTCAAAATTTTCAGGGCACAGGTAACCCCTCATACCTGTAATGGAAGTTTCCCATGAAGACCTCATCCCTTGCTCTCTGAAACCCTAAACGGAACCAAATGATAATTCTGGGCGACTTCTCCTTTCTCTTTCTTCACTCTAGTTTCGAAAATTCAAGGTTTTTTCTGCAATTTAAATTTTCATTGAAGAATTTCATACGTACATTGTTGAAGTTGTCAAAGATTCTAGTTGTTAGGGTTCCTTTATTCTAGGGTTTATTCCTGGATGTGTTAATAACCCTTCTATACTTGAGGGACAAGTTTGGTTTTTCTATTTCTGGCTTAGTCGGTTACCACGATTCTAGGACTTGTTTAATCATGGGTTGTTATCCTATTTCCTGTTTGATGTAAGGCTATTTAACAGCCAAGGTTGTTGCCTTTCAGTTTAATAAGAATTCTCCTAAGTTTACTAGTGCAATTATACTTTGTATTCACAAAGCTTCCCGATAACCTAGTTCAGTTTCAACATTTGGTATCAGAGCCCCATCACTAGGCCTGACCAAAACCTGCAAACACAATTACCAGCATGAGAGAACAAGAACATTACGTCCAAGAATAGTTTTGTGCAACCTGCCATTCTAAGGCCTGATGGGCACTATGATAACTGGAGTATGCTTATGGGGAATTTTCTGAGTTCCAAGGAATATTGGAACTTGGTGGAGACAGGGATTACTGCAGTAGCAGGATGAGTTGATTCTAGTGACTTGCAAAAGAAGGCACTAAAGGAATCAAGGAACAGTGTGTGTGAGGCATGCTCAATTACAGGCACTTCGAAATGAGTTAGAAGTATTTCATATGAAGGCTAGGGAAGCTATCAATGACTAATTTGGAAGGACACTCATTATAGCCAATAAGATTAGGGTTCATGGAGAAAGAATGGAGGATGTGGTGATCATTGAGAAAATTTTGAGGTCTATGACTTCAAAATTTGATTATGTTGTTTGTTTGATTGAAGAGTCGAATGACTTGGATGCTTTATCCATTGATGAGCTTCAGAGCAGACTTCTAGTGCATGAACAAAGGATGAGTCGGCGTGTTGTGGATGAACAAGCCCTCTAAGTAACCTTTGGAGTTTAACAAGGAGGAAGAAATGGTGGCCGTGGTTCTTATCGTGAAAGAGGAAGAGGAAGGGGTAGATTTTGGTTCGACAAGGCTATATTGGAATGCTACAATTTTCACGAGCTAGGGCATTTTCAGTGGGAATGCCTTAAGAAAGCTAGGGACTCTAAGGCTAACTTTGAAGAAACAAAGGAAGAAATGCTGCTAATGGCGCAAGTGGATGTTAAGGAAACTATGCTGCTAATGGCGCAAGTGGATGTTAAGGAAACTGAGATAAAGTATATTTGGTTTCTTGACTGTGGATGTAGCAATCATATGTGTGGCAGAAGGGAAGCATTTATCGAGATGGATACCAATGTCTCAGAGTCATTTAAGCTGGGAAATAACTCCAGCATCAGTGTGCAAGGCAAAGGCAAGGGCAAGGTGCGAATAGAGGTGCATGGGATTATGCATGTGATTACAGGAGTCTTCTTTGTACCTGAGTTGAAGAATAATTTGTTGAGTATCGGTCAACTGCAAGAGAGGGGACTCGCAGTGCTCATGCAACATGGAAAGTTTAAGATCTTTCATCCTGAGAAAGGTCTAATTCTTGAAACTGAGACGACATACAATAGAATGTTTGCCTTGGTTGCTCGTTGCCCATTGAAGGAACAAAATTGTCTCTCCATGACAACCACAGATCAAGGAAATCGTTGTCATTGTTAATATGGACATTTAAGTTGGAGTGGACTGAAGGTGCTGTAACAAAAGAACATGGTTGAAGGGCTGCCAAAGTTCAAAACTCCTCAGAAAGTGTGTGAAGGCTGCCTTGTGGGGAAGCAGCATCGTGATTCTTTTCCAAGGGAAAGCGTGTAGAGAGCTTCCAAGATACTACAATTGATACATGCTGACATATGTGGCCATATAAGCCCAATCTTAAATAGTAAAAAGAGATATCTCATCACTTTTATTGATGATTACAGTAGAAGAACGTGGGTTTATATTGTGGTGGAGAAATTAGAAGCCTTTGCTGTGTTCAAAACGTATAAAGCTAGAGTGGAGAAGGAAAAATGAGCATTTATAAGAGGCTTGGGGACAGATCGAGGATGTGAGTTTACTTCACATAAATTCACAAGTTTCTACAGTGAAAGTAGCATTCACAGACAGTTCACAGTTGCCTACACTCTTCAAAAAAACGATGTTGCTTAAAGGAAAAATCAAACCATCATGAATATGGTTCAGTGCATGATATCAAAAAAGCAAATTCCAAAACCTTTCTGGCCAGAAATTGTGAATTGGGCAGTTCACGTGTTGAATGAAGTCCAACCCTTGCCGTGAAAAGCAAGACACTTGAGGAAACTTGGAGTGGGCGCAAACCATTGGTGGGTCACTTTAGAGTTTTTGGATGCATATCTCATGTGCACGTGCCTGATAGCAAAAGAGTGAAACTTGATAACAAAAGCCTCAAATGCATATTGTTGGGGATAAGTGTAGAATCCAAAGCTTATAGATTGTTTGATCCCACTTCAAACAAAATTATTGTAGGTCGAGATGTGGTTTTTGAGGAAGATCAACAATGGAATTAGGCTGACAGCTATGAGCAGGCTATTTTAGTTGATCTTGATTAGGAAATGGATGAAGAAAAAGCTACAGAAGATGAAGGTGATGAAGAATAATCTGGAACTAATGAAGATATGGGAAATAATGAGTTTGATGGTAGCAATTCATTAAAAGTAGAAGATGTCACAAATGAAGGCAATGCAACTCAAGAGGGATGAACTTGAAGGCCACCAATTTGGATGAGAGATAATGAAACTGGTGAAGGTCTCTTTGATGAAGAAAACATGAACTTGGCTCACCTAGCCTTGTGTACTAATGTTGATCCCACTACTTATGATGATGTCGTGAAAACTGAGAAGTGGAAACAAGCAATGGATCGAAAAATATAAGCCACAGAGAAGAACGACGCGTGGGAATTAACTGACCTACCCTAAAGGGGAAAAACTATTGGAGTAAAGTGGGTTTTCAAGATAAAAATGAATGAAAATAGGGTGGTGGACAAGTATAAGGCTCAGATTATTGCTAAGAGATATAGTCAACAATATGAAGTGGATTTTTCTGAAGTGTTTGCACCAGTGGCTTGATTGGATACAATTCGAGTGGTCAGTTCCCTTGCTACACAAAAAAGTTGGAAGATCTACCAACTCGACGTCAAATCAGCCTTTCTGCATTGAGAGATTAATGAGGAAGTTTTTGTTGAATAGCCACCTGGTTATGAATAGAAGGGGAGTGAATCCAAGGTATATTGTCTCAAAAAGGCACTATACGGGCTCAAGCAGGCTCCATGGGCATGGTACAGTTGAATAAAGTCGTATTTTATCAAGGAGGGTTTCAATAAATGTCCCTCTGAGCATACATTGTTCATCAAGACAACCAATGAAGGTAAAATTTTGATTATATGCCTCTATGTTGATGATCTTATTTTCAATGGGAATGATGGGTTGTTGTTTAAGAAATTTAAAAAATCCATGATGATTGAGTTTGATATGACTGATCTCAGAAAAATGAGGTACTTCCTCGGCATTAAAGTGATGCAAACAATGGATGGCATTTTTATTAGTCAACGTAAGTATGCACAGGAAGTGTTGGAAAGGTTTAACATGGATTAATGCAACTGAGTGCATAACCTTGTTGTTCTTGGATTCAAACTCACTTGTGATAAAGAGGGAATGAGAGTGGATAACACGCTTTATAAGAAAATGGTTGGAGGTCTCATGTACTTAACAGCTACACATCCTGATCCTATGTACACTTAAAGCCTCATTACTAGGTACATGGAGCATCCCACTGAGTTTCATTTATTGGCAGCCAAAAGGATTTTAAGGTACGTGAAATGCACTATTGACTTTAGGGTATTCTACAAGAAGGGAGGAGATGAAGAACTTATTGGCTACACATACAATGACTATGCTGGTGATCAAAATGACAGAAAGAGTACTTCAGGTTATGTCTTTATGATGAATTAAGGAGCAATTTCATGGTCCTCAAAAAAGCAATCAGTGGTTACTCTTTCCACTACTAAAGTATAGTCTATTGCTGTAGCTGGTGTCATTAAGAAGAATTTTGAGAATTTTAAATTTGAGGCAAACTGGTCTGACAGTAGTTTATTGTGACCATTAAGCTTTCAAAGAATCCGGTAATGCACGGTCGCAGCAAACATATAGATGTAAGGTTTCATTTTCTTCGAGATCTCGTCACAAATGGAATAGTGGAGCTGTTGCAGTGTTCTACCCAAGAGCAGAATGCAGGCATCATGATAAAGCCATTGAAGCTTGAAGTGTTTCAGAAGCTGTGAGATTTAATGGGTACCTTGGAATAAACTGAATATAAATGGTATTCAGTTTAAGGGAGGATGTTGAAGTTGTCCAAGATTCTAGTTGTTAGGGTTCCTTTATTCTAGGGTATATTCTTGGACGTGTTAATAACCCTCCTATACTTGAGGGACAAGTTTGTTTTTTCTGTTTCTGACCTAGTCGATTACCACGATTCTTGGACTTGTTTAATTGTGGGTTGTTGTCCTATTTCCTATTTGATGTAAGGCTATTTAATAGCCAAGGTTGTTGTCTTTTAGTTTAATAAGAATTCTCCCGAGTTTGCTAGTGCAACTTTATTTTGTATTCACAAAGCTTCTCAGTAACCTAGTACAGTTGCAACATACATTCCTACATTTTTCTCATTGAATTTTGTTTCAAGTGTAAACGTACGGGTAACCAAAGTAACTAAACCAACCACATGTAACGAAACAAAACTCAGTGAGCAATGTGCAGAATAGAAAATTTCATAAAAGTAGGCTTTAAAAATAAACCTGCCTGTTAATTACACAGCTGTAATAATCTCAACTTCACATAAGATATATGATTCAATACTATCACCAGCTCAAGCAACTATAGCCATTGCAACCATGAACGCTTGCCTATCATCAAACTTTTGCTACTTTGTTTATACTAGGGAATTCGTTAAGTTGCTACTGTTCAGATTAGCGAAACTATAGAGTACAGTAGGATTAATCCCAATGGCCAAGGTTACGCTCTATCTCGAGCGCAACTTCTCTTTCGTTCTTCTTTGCTTTATTTCAATTAAAATTGACTTTAAATGGAAAAGAAAATGTTTCAGCAAGTATGAAATAATAAAAATAGCTAGTTTTAAAAAGAGTAAAAGAAACCCAAGAAAAAGAAACAAAAGAACTACCAAAGAACTCCGATTCAGGGCTTTCCTAACGGAAGAGGAATAGGTGGAGTGGTGTAGCTCAAACATTTGAAGTCATTTCTATCTTCTTATGGCCTATGATGTCATTTTGTTTTATTTTAAGTAGATTTGGGTTTTCAATTTTAAGAAGGAAATTCATTGTGTTTGAAAATTAGCTTTCGTGATTAAGGATACCATGATTTGGTACCGAGATTTCACATTACAAGTAACTTTATGTTTTTGTATGTAGATGTTCATCTTTATTTTTTACTAATGTATTAAAACATATCACCATTATTTGGTCAAAACAACTTGAAGAAAAAAAGAACAACTTGAAGGTGCTGCGACAAAAGAACATGGTTGAAGGGCTACCAAAGTTCAAAGCTCCTCAGAAAGTGTGTGAAGGTTGCCTTGTGGGGAAGCAGCATCGTGATTCTTTTCCAAGGGAAAGTGTATGGAGAGCTTCCAAGATACTACAGTTGATACATGCTGACATATGTGGCTCTATAAACCTTTGCTGTGTTCAAAACGTATAAAGCTAGAGTGGAGAAGGAAATAGGAGCATATTTAAGAGTCTTGAGGAAAGATTGAGGATGTGAGTTCACATCACATGAATTCACAAGTTCTGTAATGAGAATGGCATTCACAGACACTTGAGAGCTCCCTACACTCCTCAACAAAATGGCATTGAAGAAAGAAAAAATCAAACCATCATGAATATGGTTCGGTGTATGCTATCAGAGAAACAAATTTCAAAGACTTTTTGGCCAGAAGTAGTGAACTGGGCAGTTCATGTGTTGAATCGAAGTCTAACCCTTGCCGTGAAAAGAAAGACACCTGAGGAAGCTTGGAGTGGGCGCAAACCATCGGTGGATCACTTTAGATTTTTTGGATGCATATCTCATGTGCACGTACTTGATAGCAAAAGAGTGAAACTTGATGACAAAAGTCTCAAATGCATACTGTTAGGGGTAAGTGAAGAATCCAAAGCTTATAAATTGTTTGATCCCATTTCAAACAAAACTATTGTAAGCTGAGATGTGGTTTTTGAGGAAGATCAACAATGGAATTGGGATGACAGTCATGAACGGGCTATTTTAGTTGATCTTGATTAGGAAATAGATGAAGAAACAGTTACAGAAGATAAAGGCGATGAAGAAAAATTTGGAACGGATTAAGATATGGGAAACAATGAGTATGATGGTAGTGATTCATTAGAAGTGGAAGATGTCACAAATGAAGGCAGTGCAACTCAAGAGGGACGAACTCGAAGGCCACCAATTTGGATGAGAGACTATGAAACTGGTGAAGGCCTCTCTGATGAAGAAAGCATGAACTTGGCTCACCTAGCCTTGTTTACCAATGGCGATCCCACTATTTATGATGATGTCGTGAAAAGTGAGAAGTGGAAACAAGCAATGGATCGAGAAATAAAAGCCATAGATAAGAATGACACGTGGGAATTGACTAATCTACCCTCAGGGGGACAAACTATTAGAGTAAAATGAACAAAAATGGGGAAGTGTACAAGTACAAGGCTCGGCTGTTGCCAAGGGATATAGTCAACAATATGGAGTGGATTTTTCTGAAGTGTTTGCACCAGTGACTCGATTGGATACAATTCGAGTGGCCATTTCCCTTACCACACAAAAGAGTTGGAAGATCTACCAACTCGACGTCAAATCAACATTTCTGCATGGAGAGAATAATGAGGAAGTTTTTGTTGAACAACCACCTGGTTATGAACAGAAAGTGAGCAAATCCAAGGTATATCTTCTCAAAAAGGCACTATAAGGGCTCAAGCAGGCTCAACGAGCATGGTACATTCGAATAGAGTCGTATTTTATTAAGGAGGGTTTCAATAAATGTCCCCTTGATTATACATTGTTCATCAAGACAGCCAATGAAAGTAAAATTATGATTGTATGCCTCTATGTTGATGATCTTATTTTCACTAGGAATGATGGGTTGTTGTTTGAGCAATTTAAAAAATCCATGATAATTGAGTTTGATATGACTGATTTAGGAAAAATAAGGCACTTCCTTGGCATTGATGTGATGCAGACAACGGATGGCATTTTTATTAGTCAACGTATGTATGCACAAGAAGTGTTGGAAAGGTTTAACATGGATCAATGGAACTCAGTGCATAACCCTGTGGTTCCTGGATTCAAACTTACTCGTGATAAAGAGGGAATGAAAGTGGATAGCACGCTTTATAAGTAAATGGTTGGAAGTCTCATGTACTTAACAGTTACACGTCCTGATCTTATGTACATTGTAAGCTTAATTAGTAGGTACATGGAGCATCCCACTGAGTCTCATTTATTGGTAGCCAAAAGGATTTTAATGTACCTGAAAGGCATTGTTGACTTCGGGGTATTCTACAAGAAGGGATGAAATGAGGAACTTATTGGCTACATGGACAGTGGATATGCTAGTGATCAAGTCGACAGAAAAAGTACTTCAGGTTATGTCTTTATGATGAATTCAGGAGTAGTTTCATGGTCCTCAAAAAAGCAATCAGTGGTTACTCTTTCCACTACTGAAGCAGAGTTTATTGCTGCAGCTTCAAGTGCGTGTTAAGAGGTGTGGTTACTCTTTCCACTACTGAAGCAGAGTTTATTGCTGCAGCTTCAAGTGCGTGTCAAGAGGTGTGGTTAAGAAGAATTTGAGAAGTTTGAATTTGTGGCAAACTGGTCCGACCGTGGTTTATTGTGATAATGTCTCAACCATTAAGCTTTCAAAGAATCCAGTAATGCACGGTCACAGCAAACATATAGATGTAAGGTTTCATTTTCTTCAAGATCTTGTCACAAATAGAATAGTGGAGCTGTTGTAGTTTTCTACTCAAGAGCAGAATATAGACATCATGACAAAGCCATTGAAGCTTGAAGTGTTTTAGAAGCTGCGAGATTTAATGGGTGTTTGCAAATACCCTGGAATAAACTGAATATCAATGGTATTCATTTTAAGGGAGGATGTTGAAGTTGTCAAAGATTCTAGTTGTTAGGGTTCCTTTATTCTAGGGTTTATTCCTGGACGTGTTAATAACCCTCCTATACTTGAGGGACAAGTTTGTTTTTGCTATTTCTGAACTAGTCGATTACTACGATTCTATGACTTTTTTAATCGTGGGTTGTTATCTTATTTCCTATTTGATGTAAGGCTATTTAATAGCCAAGGTTGTTGTCTTTCAGTTTAATAAGAATTCTCCTGAGTTTACTAGTTCAACCATACTTTGTATTCACAAAGCTTCTCGATAACCTAGTTCAGTTCCAACATACATTCCTATGTTTTTCTCATTGAATTATGTTTCAAGTCTAAACGTACGACTAACCAAAGTAACCAAACCAACCACATGTAACGAAACAAAACTTCAGCGAGCAGTGTGCAGAACAGAAAATTTCATAAAAGCAGGTTTTAAACACAAACCTGCCTATTAATTACACAACTCCAATAATCTCAACTTCACATAAGACATATGATTCAATACTATCACCAACTCAAGCAACTATAGCCATCACAACCATGAACGCTTCCCTATCATCAAGCTTTTGCTACTTTGTTTATACTAGGGAATTTGTTAAGTTGCTACTATTCAGATTAGTGAAACTATAGAGTACAGTAGGATTCATCCCAGTGCCCAAGGTTACACTCTTTTTCGAGTACAACTTCTCTTCCGTTGTTCTTTCCCGTATTTCCATTAAAATTGACTTTAAATGGACTTTCTGAAATTCGCAAGGAGTTGAATTTAACTTTTTTTTCTTTCTCTACATTATGTTTACACTTCCCCTTTTGGTGAGGCCAGATTCATTTTTCCAAAAATTATAATTCGGTTTGTAGGTGAAAAAAGAAAATGTTTCAGAAGAATAAAAAAACCCAAGAAAAAGAAACAAAAGAACTACCAAAGAACTCTGATTCAGGGCTTCCTCAAGGGAAGATGAATAGATGGAGTGGTGTAGCTCAGACATTTGAAGTCATTTCTATCTTCTTATGGCTTGTGATGTCATTTTGTTTTATTTTAAGTAGATTTGGGTTTTCAATTTTAAGAAGGAAATTTGTTGTGTTTGAAAATTAGCTTTCGTGATTAAGGATACCATGATTTGGTACCGATATTTCACATTACAAGTAACTTTATGTTTTTGTATGTAGATGTTGTTCATCTTTGTTTTTGACTAATGTATTAAAACATATCATCAATATTTGGTCATAACAACTTGAAGAAAAAAATATAGAAAACTTTATTTTAATCCTTGGCAAAGATGACTTTTAGATAAAAACCATAAGCAAGATTACAATCTAATTTTAGTCAATTGATACATTAATAACCTCATTTATTAATTATATTTTGATTTTTTAATTATTTATCTTTTTCTTTCTATTTTTTAATGTATTAATTTTATTTCATTATAATTTTCATTTTCATTTCATTCATCTTAATATTTTTTGTTGTAAATATTTAGATAAACTAATTTTTGTTATACAATATATTTCGATATACTTTATCTTCTTCATTTAGGTACATTAAATTCATTATAATACATTTCGGTGCATACATTTAGGTGCACACATTTCGGTACATACATTTCAATATAAAGATTTAGGTATACACATTTCGGTATATACATTTCGATACAAACGTTTAAGTACAATAATTCAATGTAATACATTTCGGTACACACATTTAGGTACATTAATTTAATATTAATACATTTCGATCATATATTTCGGTACATACATTTCGGTACTAACATTTAAATATATTAGTTTAATATAATATATTTCGGTACTAACATTTAGATACATTAATTGAGTCTTTCAAATTTGAAGAACACATTAGGGACTAAAATCAATATTCAATTTAACACTAAATTTTTTTATTTTTAAATTTTAATCTTCTTAAAAAATTAAAGTTCAAAAACCTCAAAAAAATTATAATATACACCGAACAAATATATGCGCGTGCAAAAAAGATAATGAAAAATAACTTCTCCGGACCATACCGAATAAATTCTCCCGGAAAATACTGGTTGACGAGTGACGAATTGACGTAAATAAACAAAGAAAATATCTTTGACGAAAAATAGAAACGCCCGACATCCTCATCTCAACCCAATCCGTCCCAAATCAGAAAAAACGCACTAAAAAAAGCCGAAAAGCCAAAAGCGTAAAAAAAGTGATTTCCAACAAAAAAGCAAAAGCCACTATTAGAAAAAGCACTTCAGTCGCTCATCACCCACCGCGTTTTGCAGATGTAACAGCTTTTGCGAGCCCGTCCCTTTCCCCTTCCCCCTGCCCCCTTCCCAACCGTTTCTGGGAAAAAGCACTGTAAATTCGTCAAAAAATCCGAAACAAATAGACACGTTTCGAGGAGCACAAGGTGAAACAAAAAAAAACAAGGCGATTGGTGTGTATGACGAGCGCTTCGGAGCTTTTCTACAACCGGAGGTCTCGCTACAACAGCCGAACCGCCACCGATCTAGGGTTCGACTCCCTCCCTCCTCCTCCGACCGTTGACCGAAGTCACAACCACAATCACAGTCGCCGCCACCACAATTCCGACGGCTGCGATCCCCTTCTCCGCCGAACCCCGCGCCATTTCCGCCACCGCGCCTCCCTCCCGGTATTTTCGTAATTTGCAATTCAATTCGGTAATTGATTGAATTGTGTGTTTGGGTTTAGGCTTATCTTGCGTTTGGGTTTGGTTGCAGGATCGGGCGGCGGTTGGGTTCGAGCAGGGTGGGACCCACCAGGGTTCTGGAAATGGGGTCGCCGGAAGTAGTGCTGGTTTGAGCGGGAACGAGAGGCTTCCCGGGTCTGTTTTGCTCGCCAGGGAAAGGCTGCTGGAGAGGCTGAGAGGGATGCCTCCTTCAGAAACCAGGTCAGTTTCCTGCTGCTCTGCGTCTTAATGTCTCCAAATTGTTTATCTTTTGATGAAATTAGCTGGCTTTATCACTTGCTTAGCAATTAAATTAGTAGTTTGATTGATTAGATATGTAATTAGGAGTTGTGAATTTGGGTGCTGGCTTCACATTAATGTCTGCAGTAATTTTTCTGCGATAACTTGTATCGGAGAATTCAGAGTTCAGGTTAGATTTCATAATTATCACCTAGCTGTGAAATTCTACCAAATTGGATATTCTAAGCTGTGTATGTCAACTACATGAAATTAAGAGACTCTCCGTAAGTTACCACCAATTACGAATTGGGTTTCGGTTTTGGTTGGTGCACACTAATTAGCAACTATTAGTCGTATGCACTTAGCACTTTGAACTAATGGTTGACGGAACCATCAATACATCAATTACCCACATAGCAATGATGACAAAGTCTTTGTTTGAATTGAAAACTTGCGCCCCTAATATATCGACTCTTGAAATTACCTAATTCACTTTGGTTTTATTAGGCGGCGTAGAGCATTGCATCTTTACGGAGGTGGGCTACTGCATGTTGATGACTTGAGTCCCCTTGTAAGGGATTGGGATGCTGAAATATTGACAAGTCAGCCGGCCAGTGCCTACTCTTCAACTAACTTGGGCATCCAAATTGAAAGGCTACATCTCTTGCAAGAAGCGAACAAGAAGCCTCCAGGTCTTAGTCAAGAGGTTCTTGATTGTTTGAGCTCTGAGATTTTCAGCAGCGCAGAAGTGGGTGTTGGCGGCTTGGTGTTAAGGGCTTCCGGAGATTGTAGTATTTGCCTGGAGAGTTTTACCGATGGAGATAAGCTTATTTGCTTGCCTTGTGAGCATAGATTCCATGCTGCCTGCTTGAGTCCCTGGGCTTGTATTCGAGGGGACTGCCCATACTGCCGGAGAGTTATAGTTGTAGATAGTCAAAATGCTAAAAGGACTACATAGTTTCCGTTGAGATGTTTTGTTGCCTTGCGCTCGTGTCATAGGAAATGTTTTGAAACTCGGCTGCCAAATTATGGCGATGCCTTCAAATCGGGTGCGATGCTTTCAAATCGGGTGCGATGCATCATCGTTTTGTTTGGCTTGTATACTAGTGGATGCTTATAATCTGTGTTATGTAACTCTACAGCAGTTGTAAAGCATGTGAAATGGTCAGCTGGACGTCTTTCTTACTTGAAAACTGCTAAAGCCTTCATAACATATGTTTGCGGTATGTAAATTGTTCAATATAAATATTTCGTTTGCATCGTACTCGTAAACTAAGCAAAATAATTTAATGCCTTTGAGGTTTAGCGCAAGTGGTGATGCGATGGGGTGGAGGGATACTTTCTTGTCTCTATTTCACCATGTGGCAAGTGCTTATTGGGCTGATGGTTTGCCTTTATAAATATTTGACAAATACTGATGGTCTGGTGACGTCAATGGAAGTATGAGTTGATTGCATGAAAGAATCTCCGAATGAGGTGGGGTAAAGTGTTCAGATTATTTTCCAGGTTTGATTCTCTTCAAATTGAATGCTGTAGCGCGGTTTATGATTTGATTTTGTAACCTGATGCAAGTTTATCTTCAGGTATCTCATAGTGATTACCTTGATCCCCAAGAAACCAAGGCTCAAACAAGACCGCATCTAATCCTGATTTTCAAAACCCCCAGTGACGTCTCCTCTTTGCCTGTTACTCCCGCCGAAGCTCCACCGGTCTAGCCCCCTCCACAGACCCCCAAGGCCTGATTAGATTCACAACCTATAAGCACCTACCACGCGATCAAGATCTGCAGTCTGATGAACTAAACCCATGCCTTAATTTTTACTTCGATGCAACCAGAAGCAACGATGATTGATCGAGGAATGTGGATGACCATGCAAACAAGGCCTGGATGGCTGACCCTCTCACCACTTTCAAGGTCATGCACTCTTCGATTGAAGGGGAATAACGATGAGTCTTACAAAGCCATGTTGTGGGTGCACAAGAATCATCTGGTGGGATGACTCTGTTCAGGTAGAGGTAAACGACCACTCCAAAAACTATATTGATGCAAGTTGCTGCCTTCTGGAGTCCCGCCAGTCCTTTCGATTTACTGGGGTGTACGGAACGTCATACCGGGCAGAGAAAGAGTTATTCTGGAGGAGTATGACTCAAACTTTCAATCCTTGTGACATCCCTTGGATGTGTGGTGGGGATTTTAATGAATTCTTGTGGGAGCACGAAAAGGTGGGCGGTGCAGAAGTGAGTTATAATCGACATCGATACTTGGATGAGTTTATGAACAAGACGGAATTGACTGATTTGGGCAGCAATGGTCAGCAGTTTACATGGAGAGGGATGCGGAATGGGCAGCTGGTTGAGGTGCGCCTTGACAGGGGGCTGGTGAATGCCAAATGGCAAGAGTTGTGGCCTAACACTACGGCTTTCAATGGCACTACTCTTGGGTCGGATCACTGCCCTGTGATTGTGCGATGCAACTTGCCGGCAGAAAGGAGAAGGAGGCTATTTCGATTCGAAGCGTTCTGGATTAAGGACAATGAGTGTAAAGATATTGTTCGGGATGCCTGGGAGTTGGATGGCGTAGGGAACCCGCTGGACAAGTGGAACCAAAAAATCAGAAAGTGCCGTGCCAAACTTTCTAATTGGAGCTATGTTAAATTTAAACATCGTGGTTGTGTGATCGCGGAGATGACGGAACAGTTAGGAAAGCTCCAACTAAATTGGAGGAGGAACACCCAGGAAATCAATCTGATGTCCAAAGAGCTTGACTTGATCTGGAGCCAGGAGGAAAGATATTGGCAACAAAGGTCCAGGGTCCAATGGCTTCAGGAAAGGGATGCGAATACGAAATTCTTTCATCAATCAACTATACAGAGGAGAAGACGGAATACGGTTTTTTGTCTTAAAAACAGTGCGGGTGAGTGGGTTAACAACCCACATACTGTAAGGAAGTTGGTTGATGAACATTTCATTAAGCTTTTCACTTCGTCCGGTAATCGAGAGTGGGGGGAGGTCCTAGGATATGTGTCTCCAAAAGTATCGGATGCTATGAATGATGACCTCTCTAGTCCGGTGTCTGCTGATGAGGTGAAGCTCGCTGCCATGCAAATGGGCGGCATGAAAGCCCCGGGCCCGGATGGTTTTCCTGGAATCTTCTATCAAGCGCATTGGGACATCCTCGCGCGTGACGTGAATGAGATTATCCGGGACTTGTTGCTGGGTATGACGGATACACGGCATCTCAATGCCACTCACCTGGTGTTGATCCCGAAGGTCGGAAATCCGGAATCCGTTTCTCAATTCCGTCCTATCAGCCTATGTAACTATTCTTACAAGATTCTCTCTAAGGTTCTAGCCAACCGCCTCAAGCAGATCATTCCGGAGCTTATCTCTCCCACTCAAAATGCTTTCGTGGCTGGCAGGTTAATCCAAGACAACATTGGCATTGCACACGAGCTTTTTCATTTCTTAAAAACCAGAAAGGCAAAAAGCAAGTTCGAATTGGGTATTAAACTGGATATGCACAAAGCATATGATCGTGTGGATTGGGACTTCCTTTTGGCGGTGCTGGAGAAGATGGGGTTTAATGATCGGTGGAGATACCTGATTTTGGGATGCATTTCTTCGGTGAGCTTCTCTATATTGCTAAATGGGCAACCTGGATCCAAATTCGCCCCATCTCGAGGGTTGCGTCAAGGCGATCCACTGTCTCCGTACCTGTTCCTAATTGTCAGTGAAGTTCTATCCCTTATGATTCAAAAGGAAAGTGAACTGAATAGGATTGTTGGAGTACAAATGAGCCATACGGGTCCTAACATTTCTCACATCTTGTTTGCCGATGACACCTTGATTTTTCTGAAGGCTGAGGAGGATAACTGCAAACGGTTAGGTCGGGTAATTGATGACTATTGTCTTGCTTCGGGGCAACAAGTAAACAAAGAGAAATCTAGCATCTTCTTCGGTGCTAATGTTCCAGAGGCCCTTAGGCAACGGTTGACCTCGATCCTTGGGATGGAGAGAGTCGAGGATCCGGGGGTGTACCTGGGTGTCCCGGCTATCTGGGGCCGGTCAAAAAAGAGTGGTCTGGCCTATGTGAAAGGCAAGTTGCTAACTGTGATGCAGGGGTGGAAAAAGTCTTCCCTATCGCAGGCGGGCCGTGAAGTTCTCATCAAGGCAGTGGCACAAGCCATCCCTGCTTACCCAATGAATCTGTTCAAATTCCCAAAATCCTTTTGTAATGAAATGGATGCTGTAATTTCTAATTTCTGGTGGGGTCAAAAACATGGCGAGCATAAGATACATTGGGTTTCTCGTGAGATGATGGGAAGGCCGAAGGATGAGGGGGGCCTGGGCTTGAGGAGCTTTGGATCGTTCAATGATGCCCTCCTTGCTAAGCAGTGCTGGAGGTTAATTTCAGAACCGAGTTCGTTGTGGGCGTCTCTGCTCAAAGCTAGATACTTCCCTAATTGCTCTTTCCTTGATGCAAAGAAAGGTGGAAGGGCTTCCTGGGCGTGGTCGAGCCTTCTGG
Organism: Crataegus laevigata; assembly: GCA_963580275.1. NCBI lineage: Eukaryota > Viridiplantae > Streptophyta > Magnoliopsida > Rosales > Rosaceae > Crataegus > Crataegus laevigata. The sequence continues at coordinate 20,099,112 of OY756941.1, read as the reverse complement.
CCGGAAGAGATATTATCAAAAGGGGTGCACATTGGCAAGTGATGAATGGAATGGGTGTTCGTGTTTGGGTTGATAGATGGCTCCCGGACATCCCGGCGGGCAAACCCTCCCCCCTTGGATCGGTGCGTGTCACCCCAAATCTGAGGGTGTGTTCACTTTTTGACTCGGTCAGTGGTGTGTGGAATGTTGATTTCCTGAAACCTTTTTTGGGCGACGACGAGCTTGTAGCAATCTTGGAGACTCCGCTGGGAGAACATTCTCTCCCGGATCGACTTGTGTGGCCTTTTGAGAAGTTCGGGAACTACACTGTGAAGTCCGGCTACCACTGGGCTCACGGAAGGTCTCTTTCGCTGGGGAGGCCCATCTCTCACCGGGTGGTCTCTGTTCCGAAGGCAATCTGGAACTGTGTTTGGCATCTGAATGTACCTCCAAAAATCAGATGCTTTCTCTGGAAGTCTCTACACTCTGCCCTTGCAACTATGGAAGGCCTTTTCTTGCGACACTCTGCCCCCTCTGCCCGGTGTCCTATTTGCATGGAGGGGGATGAATCTGTCGAACACCTTTTCCTTGATTGCCCGTGGGTGCTTCGTATTTGGTTGGGGGGTTGCCTAAATCTCCGACTGACCCGAGATGCAAACACTTCATGGGCTAGGTGGTTAATGAACTTGTTCGAATCTGTAAAGGGATCTAAGGAGCGGCGGATCAACCTGATGTCTCAAATTGCTATCACTTGCTGGCATATCTGGAAAGCCAGATGCAACTTTGTGTTCAATCATCACCCTATCAACAATTCTCTGGTGCTTGCTGCCATATCTCTTTCATCAAGCTCCTTTAGTGATTCCCGGGCATCACTCCATCCCACCCCGGTGACCAGTCCTCGGGTTGTTTGCCCCGGTGTAAGGTGGTCCCCTCCGAGTGCAGGTTTTGTGAAAATTAATGTTGATGCAAGCTGGTGTGCTTCGGATGGGACGGGTTATACGGCTGCGGTTGCCAGGGATGTGGATGGTGTCTTTTTGGCTGCTTGCAGGTATAAGGAAAAGGCCTCTTGTGTCGCGTTGATGGAGGCGAAAGCCATTTGGAACGGTTGTAGATTGGGGATGCACCGAGGATGGAATTTGATTGTGATGGAATCGGATTCTTTGGATTCTATCTCCTGTCTAAACAACAACGATAGGAGAGGCAGCTGGGAAGCGTTCCCCATTATTGCTAGATGCGGCTCTTTGGGGAATGAGTTTCAGGACTGTCGCTGGTCATAAGCACGAAAACAAATTTTCCCAAAACTGTAATTTATTAGCAAAATGTAAATATTCACATTTACTGCGCAATCTATACGCCTTAGACAATGACAGAGTGAAATATGACATTTTTCTTTTGACCAAAATATAAGGAGAAAATAACAAAATGAAAAAAAAAAAAACGCGGCAGAGTTGAGAGTATGAAATAGGGCTGGGTATGGGCCGGGCACAAATTTGAAGGAACCGGACCTACCCGTTTTTAAAATGTAACGGGGCGGGTCGGGCCGAGTAAAGAGCTTTAGAGTTTTAGAACCAAACCTAACCAAACCCGTTTCAAACGGGCCGATCCGGGGAGGGTCCACGGTTCCTATTACATTTTTTTTCGTCATCATAGAAAGGGACGATGTCATTCAAGTCGTCTTCCTCAGTCGTTGAGTTGCTTGAATGGCTCTTTGAGGAAGATGAGCAACGAGACGATCATCAGCGCTAGACCCATCTTCCCCGCGAAGATGATCTTTTGTGAATCGGACTAACCCATCTGAACAGCCCGGCTCAAGACATGTTGCACGGTTCGACACTAACTGACGATTTGGTCGGAGACTGATATGAAAGTGCAGCAGCGGGGAGACCCCGACGGCTCTTGCTCCTCGATGTGGACGAAGCCGGGCTCGGAATAGCCAAGTGCTCTCTCTTCTTCTGGAAATTGTACTTGAAGGAACCCAATTTGGCTGCCATTTTTGTAGGGAGAGGGAAAATGGAAAGTATGAGCTCGTGTTTGTTGAAATTGGAGATCCAGATACGATTTTATCGTTGGAATTGTGAAGTGAATGAATGGAAAATGGGAGAATGCTGGAGAGTTGATTTAATTAAATGATCTGATTGTTCTAGAAACCTTCTTGAAGGCTTCCCAAATTTGCTCCAATTTGGTGGGCTACCTTGTAAGTCGAGGCTCGTTCCTTCTTATTTTTGGACCCGTCCCGCCCCACTAATTTCTTAGACCTGCCCTCACCCCCCCGGGCCCCGACCCATTTTGTGTTTCAAATTTTTGGATCCGCCCCGACCCGCCGGTCCACGACGCGTTTGCCCACCCCTAGTATGAAACGTAGGATTCGTCAATTCCTGATTCATATTCAGCAAGCTCTGCTTCCCCCTCTTCACGCGTCTCCCCCACGACTTTGATTTCCCAGTCATCTTTCTCTCTCTCTCTCTCTCTAAAAACCTCTCGAATTTCAGTCATATTTCCCATCAAATTCAAACGCATCGACTGCTAAAAACCCAAATCGAAGCGCAACCCAGAACACACGAACGGAGACGACGAACTGAGACAGAATGCTGCGCTCGTGCTACAGGCCGCTCGAGCGCTGTTTGGGGTTGCGATGTGGTGCTGGGGGCCGAGGCGATGGCCTTTGGCACATGGACTTGAAGCCCCATGCCTCCGGTGACTACTCGATCGCTGTGGTTCAGGCCAATTCGAATTTGGAGGATCAAGGTCAGGTCTTCACCTCGCCCTCTGCAACGTATGTTGGTGTTTATGACGGCCATGGTGGTCCTCAAGCTTCTAGATTCGTCAACAACCATCTCCTCCCATATTTACACAGTATGGCTCTTTTTCTGCTGTATTTTATGCAAAAGACTTGAAATTTCAATATTTGAATGAGAATGTTTGAATTGGGTTTAAGGGTATATGATGAAATTGGGTTGGTGGTTCAAAGACTCAAATTTGATTGAGTTTTTTGGTTCAAAATTCTGAGAATTTTTGTGGGTTTTTAAATAGAATTTGCAATGGAACAAGGGGGATTGTCAGCAGATGTGATAAAGAAGGCATTCAGTGCCACTGAAGAGGATTTTTTGCATTTGGTGAAGCGATCTTTGCCAATGATGCCCCAAATTGCTTCCGTTGGTTCATGTTGCCTTGTCGGAGCAATATCAAATGATATTCTATATGTAGCCAATCTGGGGGACTCGAGAGCTGTCCTTGGCCGGAGAGTTTCAGATAGTAAGAGGAGTCCGGTGGTGGCAGAACGCTTGTCCACTGATCACAATGTGGGAGTTGAGGAGGTCAGGAAGGAGGTTGAAGCACTACATCCCGATGATTCACATGCTGTGGTGTATATTCATGGAGTTTGGAGGATAAAAGGCATAATTCAGGTACAGTGGGATTCTTTTAATGAAACAATTCATGTTTGTTGCGAAATTATGAGTTTTTAAGTAGTGAATTTCGTTTTGGTAATCTAGGAGTAAGCATTGTGGCCTTAGAAAAACTTGCGGACTGTGAATCCGAAACATTGTTTTATGTCTTTAGTGAATGAAACTTGTTCAACTTGTTCCTTGTATTCTTAGATTTCTAAAGAGAGTTGTATGTTCCAGGAACCTTATCCTCCACCTCCTGATCCGGCATCTCATGCTTAGAAGTGATTGTTTTCCATGCATGAGATGTACACGAACCCCCCAGAAGCATAGAACTGAAGCTAATGTAATTATAGTGCGGTTACTTTTGTTTATCTCTATGAAACTTTATTGAGCTTGTGAATATTTGGTCTCATATTTTCGGGCTTAAAATATTTGCTAATTACGTATTTCAATTTTGTTTGTGGGTTTAGAGATAGCACTATAGGAGTTAAAACTTAAATGTTATGGAAGATATGGTCTAAATGTTCTTTTATTTCAGGTGTCAAGATCCATTGGTGATGTTTATTTAAAGAAGCCGGAGTTTAACAGAGACCCCATATACCAGCAATTTGCGAACCCTGTTCCTATGAAACGGCCAGTGATGACTGCAGAGCCCTCAATCATTACAAGGAACCTTAAGCCACAGGATATGTTTTTGATCTTTGCCTCAGATGGTCTATGGGAACAGTTGAGCGATGACGCAGCAGTAGAAATTGTTTTCAAAAACCCAAGAGCTGTAAGTTCCCGTATTTCACCTATTGTATACAGTAACATGCAACCAGGAAAATGTAGTGGTCCAAGTTTCATTTCTCCGCTAATTGGATATAAATGTTTACAGTAATAATAACAGTAGGACTTGAATAATCTGAATTTGTAAAAATATATTCCGGACATCTCTGTGACACAAAATCGGCTTAACAATTGCAGGGTATTGCAAAGAGATTAGTAAGAGCTGCTCTTCAAGAAGCTGCAAAGAAGAGGGAGATGAGATACAATGACATAACGAAAATAAAAAAGGGAATAAGGCGGCACTTTCACGATGACATCACTGTTATAGTAGTCTATCTTGATGACCACAAAAGCTCCTCAAAATGTAAATCTAAGAATATCATTCTTGGCTCTACCAGAGCACCTGCTGATATTTTCTCGGTCAGTGCAGATAAAGCAGAGCAGGATCTGCATCCCATGATCTCATGAACCGAAGAAAACTTTAAATGGTCGATACCATTAGCATAGTTTAGTTCAGTAGCTGCAATAAAGGAAAACCATGTGAATAAGGTTAGGGTTTTTTTCGTTTCTGAAATGGTTGCAGTCTATTAGACGAAGAATGTGATAGCATTGGTATACAAGCAGGTTTGAATGCAGACTGATAGCAAACTCCAGAAGTTGAAGAAGCAATTTTGTGACCTTTCCCCCCCTCAAATATTCTAATGACAAGTTCTGCTCATTCTGGTATCTTCATGGGACTTCTCATTTGTTCGATAGATTATTATTGTAATGTTTTTGTTTTTTGATACAATGATATTATTTACACGATAGGAGTCGGAAAATAAATTGATATCAAACTTGTCGTTCACAATATTCAAATCTACGACCTCTCGCTTACAAGTAAAAAGGAATACTACTAAACTATAATATTAGGTTATCATTTGTTTGAGAAGATAATTTGACGACTTTGTTAGTTGTTTCACTTGTGAGTTGTTTATTTACTGTAAGATTAGAGTTAGAAGAAAGCTCTTTATCCGTTGGATATTACTTGCTTGAAATCAAGGTTCTAAAAGACGTTAGGCGCCAGTCGGGCGGCGGGATGGGGCTTAGCGCCTAGGCAGACCAGACGGATTTAATTAAATCTATTATATTTCGTGTAAATAAGTGTCTGTTTATATTTCAAATATATATGATTTTATCATAAACTACAAAATAGAATGACATATATATTATGAGTTATTGGAACATAATGAAAACATGGGGAAAAAGTATATAATGTGTGTTTCTTGAAGTATTCAACAAGTCTTTTATAATATATTTAAAAAATAAAATGTAAAATGAATGTTATCTATTTTCTATATAAGTTAGTCACAACCTAGACTGGTGTCCAGACGGGTCTGGACGGGCTAGGCGGGTGTATAGGCGGTTTAGGCGGGCGCCTCAGTAGGTCTAGGCGGGCGCCTCAGTAGGTCTATGCGTTCTTTCTTAATTTTTAAACGCCTAAGCATTAATCGGGACAGTGGCCAACCGCCTAGCTCTTAGGCGGCAATTTTTAGAATAGTGCTTGAAATGAAGTTATGAAACATGACAGCAGGAATATAAGAGAAAAGGAATGGGTATGAGTATGAATAACTTCAATACCCTCGTGTTAATAAACGCAACAGAGTAAAGATAATTCGGGCAAGAACACTTGTCATTAGATTAGGAACCAAATTTATTCTTATTTTGTTAACACAGCACTAAGTTGCCCAAGTTTGAAGATGAAAATCTGAGCTCCTAAGTTAACCAACTTCTTACAATTAAGAAGTCATTAGTTGTTACCTGTAAATCACATGATTGACACACAGCATAAAAAAAAAAAAATAATAAGCGCAGAAGAAATTTATCCCTATGTATCAAACCGAAATTCGCCTATAAAAAAAATAAAAAAAGAGTCATTACATACAACGAGTCAAGTATTTTTGTAAATTTTCAAAGCACCTAGAGTCATAAAAAAAAATTAGCGCAAAAGAAATTTATACCTATGTACCAAACTGTAATTGGCCTAAAAAAAAAAAAAAATATATAATATAAAAAAGTCATTGCAAATAACGAGTCAAGTATTTTCGAAAATTTTCAAAGCACCTGAAGTCATGCCAGCAATTTCTCTAATAACCTTAAAGCCACCACTCATCATGAGTCCAAGTATTACTCCGTAAACAACACGTTGGGGTTGGTCTTTGTTCAACCTAGTCATTGTCTTTCTTTCAATTTCTTGGAAAATTCTAAAGAAAATACACCATAATTTGTTGACTAGTAAAGTCAAGCACTCAAAGACCAACAACAGTTGTAGAAGAAAAAGACTAGCAAGTAGAACATTGACTGAGTAGGCCTGAATCATTAGGCATTAAGTGACACAGAGAACAAGACGGTTCAAATTAGTATTTCATGCCTAGTTTGAAATCAAACTTACCATTTTCACATCTCAACCTACTCTCTCTCTCTCTCTCTCTAAAACGGTCAGAGAGATTGGGTTGAGATGTGAAAATGGTAAGTTTGATTTCAAACTAGGAATGAAATACTAATTTAAACCGTCTTGTTCTCTCTGTCCCTCTGTCTCTCTCCCTAAAATGGTCACTTTTGTTCACAAATTGATCTTAACATGTTCATTTTTCACTGCACTATTGTGCTGTTGGAGCTCAGAGCAAGGGAATGAGACAGATAGGCTAGCACTGCTAGCCATAAGAGCTCAAATAAAGCAGGACCCTCACAGGGTCATAAGCTCATGGAACGATTCCGTTCACTTTTGCCAATGGCATGGAGTCGCTTGTAGTCCACAACAGGACCAGAGGGTCACTGTGTTAGACCTAAAGTCTCAAAATTTAGTGGGATCCCTACCCCCACAGATAGGGAACCTAAGCTTCTTGAGGGCACTTCACCTCCAAAACAATAGCTTCAGTAACGAAATCCCTCCAGAAATTGGCCGTTTGCGCAGATTGCAGGTACTGCGTCTAGACAATAACTCACTTACCGGCCCTATTCCTGTGAATGTATCTAGTTGCTTCAACCTCATTAATCTCAATGTTGGTTACAACAACCTGGTGGGGAAAATTCCACTAGAAATTTCCACCTTATCTAAGCTTCAATTACTTGTGTTGCAAGTGAACGATTTAACTGGAGAAATCCCTCCTTCGTTTGCCAACCTCTTGTCTTTAAAGATATTTCGTTTGAATGATAATAAATTGGAAGGAAGCATCCCTAGTTCTCTAGGCCAATTGAGAAATTTAACTTATATCTCACTGGCTTCATGTGCATTATCTGGTGTTGTTCCTCCGTCTATTTATAACCTCTCTGCTCTCGTTGGGTTTGACTTATCCCGAAACCACCTTCAAGGGAGTATTTCCTCATACTTGGGCAACACTCTTCCTAATCTCCAGTACTTTTACATCGATGGGAACAAATTTATTGGTTCCATTCCTCTCTCGATATCCAATGTCAAAAATCTAGCGGAATTCGATGTTTCAGAGAATGAACTCATTGGACAAGTGCCAAATTTGCAGAACTTCGTTAACTTAGAATCATTGGGTATGGGGAACAACCACTTCGCAGGTAACATCCCAACCGACATTGGGAAACTCTCAAAGCTTAGGCTATTAGGTCTTCAAAACAATCAATTATCAGGGAGCATCCCATCCTCTCTAGGAAATTTGAAAATGTTAACAATACTCTTATTGCAAGGAAATAATCTTGACGGCAGCATCCCTTCAAGCTTAGGAGAATGTCACAGGCTCCTACTGTTGAATCTATCTCAAAATAACCTTGTCAGCGCAATACCTCAACAAATTATTGGCCTCCCCTCCTTGTCAGTTTCTTTGGACTTGTCGAGAAACCACTTTGTTGGTCCCTTTCCATTGGATGATGGAAACTTGAAGAATCTAAGTGAATTGGATGTCTCCGATAACATGTTATCCGGAGAACTTTCTGGTAGTCTTGGCAGTTGTGTGAGACTGGAAGTCCTACACCTGCAAGGCAATTTATTCAAGGGACAGATTCCTTCTTCTTTTATCTCATTGGAACGGATTCAAGATTTTGATATTTCTTGCAACAATTTGTGGGGTGAAATTCCGCGTTTTCTAGAGGGCTTTTTCTTCTTGAAGAAGCTGAACCTATCTTTCAATGAGTTTCATGGGGCAGTGCCAGTTGAAGGTGTTTTTGAACATCTAAGTGTGACTTCAATTATTGGAAACACCAAGCTATGTGGCGGCATTGCTGATCTTCAGTTGCTTGATACTAAGAATTTCAATGTCCGGGGTTATAGGTATAGCTATGGTTTTGTCTCTTGTATTTCTTCTTCCCTCAAGAAAGAAGAAAAGAAAAGAAATGGAAATGTCAACAATGTCAAACTCTATTTTGAAATTGTTCCGCTCTCCTAAAAGCTACCGATGGTTTCGCTTCAGCAAATTTGATTGGTGTTGGTAGTTTTGGGTCTGTGTAAAAAGGTGTACTTCTTGACGATGATAGAGAACAGATTGTTGCTGTAAAAGCCGAATGTGAGGCCTTGAGAAATATCCGGCATCAAAACCTCTTCAAGATCATAACTACATGTTCGAGTGTTGATTTTCGCGGCAATGATTTCAAGGCTCTGGTGTATAAGTTCATGAACAATGGGAGCTTAGAGGAGTGGTTACATCCAACTACTCAAACAGAGAAGGTACGAGAAGCACCCAAAAGTTTAAGTATTCTTCGGAGGCTAGACATAGCCATCGATGTTGCTTCTGCACTGGATTATCTTCACGATCATTGTGGAACACCAATAGTTCACTGTGATCTCAAAAGTAACTAGTAACGAATTGACTGGACATGTTTCTCACTTTGGACTTGCACGATTTCTCTCTAAAGTAACTAGTAACGTTTCTGGAAATCAAGTAAGTTCCATCGGAATAAAAGGATCGGTTGGTTATGCAGCTCCAGATATATTAATGTCCTCATACGCTTCTCAGTTTAAAATTAGTGTAACCCGAGAAAATGATTTCATGAATTTATATTTATGATTTGTGATTTTTGAACTGCAGAGTATGGTATGGGAAGTAAGGTGACGACGTTTGGGGATATCTACAGCTTCGGCATTCTCTTGTTAGAGATGTTTACACGCAAGAGGCCCACTGATTACGTGTTTAGTGACGGCTTGAACCTTCATAATTTCGTGAAGGCGGCACTCCCGGATGAAGTTACCGAAATTGCAGATTCACTACTTCAAGGAGAGAACATCGGAAGGAGCCCGAATGACACCCAAAAGATGCTGGAGTGCCTGCATTTCATCTTTCAAATTGGAATAGCATGTTCCATCGAGTCCCCAAGAGACCGAAAGGGTATCAGTGATGTTGTATCTGAATTGCAGTCCATAAGGGACATTCTTCTTAAGTAGAAACTTTTTCTATTCTCTTGTCATGGTTTTAGAGTCTCTATATCCCATTAGACGATAAAGCATTCTAACTGAATGCTTCATTAGGCAGTCAGTTTTTTTTTTATTTTTTAATTACTATTATTATTATTTTTTATGGATTGTTTTCTTTGATACAAATAGGTTTATTGATGTCTGATGAAATAAGAGTGTGTTTGAAACTGTTCTTGGAACCAATTCTCAGCAAAAATGTTAGTGAATCTTAGAAAAACAAAGTGCTTTATGGAAGAAGCACATAATTGGTGCCTCTTTAAAATGCACTTCAATTGTTTTTGGAACCCAAGAACCCAAAAATACTTTCACCAATTGTAGTTTCAGTTATTTAAAAAGTACTTTCAAACGAGTCGTAAGTCTGAAAGACTAGAAAGATTTGGAGAAAACAAGATGACAAATGAGCTCTTTCTACCACTTTTACGAATATGACCTATGAGTTATTAATCAATTTCAAAACATACAATATTACTTTTCTTATAAGCAAGAGAGAACCTTTGCTAGAGATTGAAGTTGAACAAGATCAACATATCACTTTGTCATGTTTTCCTTACTTGTGTTGAGTAGGGAGATGAATATATAGAAGAAAGGAAGTGAGAGGAATTTGTATAGTTTCTTTCTGCTTTCTGCTTTGAGCTTTTGTTGTTCATAGGAAAAGTGAAGTAATTTTCTAGTTTGTTTTCGGAGCCTCAATATGACTTCTTTATATAGGAAAAATTCACCAACAAACATCTACAATCTTACACAATTACAAAGGATGTTGTAGCAAAATAGTGAGAACTATTTTATCCTGTACAAAAGTCTTCAATAAACAATGAAAACTTATCCCCGCATGGGCATCCATACTTACAACAGCATTAAGGTGTTCCAATAGTGCAGTTTTTGTTATTTCGAGTGGGTGGTAACAAAGGTTTCTGAACTTTACGTCGTGTTAGTTTTTGTCCTTAAACTCTTTGTAGGCATTGAAATTTCAAAATTTTGATGTCTACACTCTTATATTAGTTTCTCTTATCCTCCAACTTAATTATGTGTTGCACGAGTGATCCTTCTGTCAAATTTGTCTTCTTTTGTTTAAATTTAGGGTACAATGATCTTTCAATACAATATATATATATATAATCTAATTTATCGAAAAAAAGAGAAGAGCTGGCTACTTAAGGTTAAGGAGGAGTTCCTCCTCATATACTTCGTAGCCTATTCATAGAAGTTCGTGCTTATGATCAGAGTCGTTTATATTATAATTCAATATGTAAAGATCATCTCCGCAACAAATTAGATAAAAATAAGATCGTTTAGTCAATCCTTAAGGAGTTCCGGTCAAAAGCATGTTATGTGAATATGTGACAACGTAGTTTAAGGAGGGTTCCTCCTCAATCCTTCAAGAGCCAAGTCTTTCTCTTAAAAAAAAAAGGTATTTTCTTATTCTTAGAATGAAATTCCTATTTTATCACTCAACTTAACGGAAAAGTTGACGGAGTTAACAAAAAGGGCTACAAGTGCAACAAATGACATAATTTGAGGATGAAAGAAACTATTAAAAGAGTTTAGGGACGAAAACTAAACTAGTGATATAGATTAAGGACCTTCACTACAATTTAGCATTTCATTTCTCCATATAAGTTATTTTAAATAATTTTTTCTTCTTTTATTATAAAATAAAAAGTATTCCCAAATTTTTTTTTGAAATATAGTTTTGTCTAAACAATATAAAGGACAGAGAGGGGGTCGGTGGCACAAAGATAGATGTGTATTTGTGAGGTGTATGTTATGCTACCGCATTGTGCCTTTATTTATAGTAGTATGGAAGGTAAATTTCTTACTCCAATAGGTTACAACTCTAATAGGATAATATCTAGTCTAAGAGATATCCCAGATATGATAGGATTTACATGATCACATTCATAATCTAATAGGACTGTAACACCCCCTTGAGCATGTAAATACTCAAGTAAATGGCGCATCAGATCTTTAGTGATGAAGTAAGTACAGTTGATGAAGTCGTCGGCACAATGAATGAATGCGAGTCTCAGATAAACAGAAGAATGCATAAAAGGTAAAACTCACAAAACCTCACTAAGTTAAAAGCCAAGGTGGGATAAAAACTCATATACTAAGGAGAAAAGTGAGAAGTTGCATTAAGTCAAAACTATACGTCTTTTGGACGCAAGTAGAAGAGCTCACAAGGGTATGACCAGCCTAGGATAAGTGTCTCGTCAAAACCTAGTTAGGTATCAGAAGTACAGTGAGAAAACTGCTCATGATCGTAGGGAAAAGAGTACATTAAGGTCCAGTGAGTATATTTCTGGATACCCCCTGAGTTTGAAAAAACTTCCAAATGAGAACTACAAGCATTGCATATGAATAGCTAGGCATACCAATTCCTCGCACAAGCTTCTGGAAGGTTGACTTCGACAGTGATGTCGTGAAAATGTCGGCAAGGTTGTCTAGGATCGACTTGCATGACTTCATTCTCCTAATGCTTTGCTAATGTGATGTAGATGCAATATGTCTTGCCGTTGACTTCGTTGATGTATCATGCCTTGGTTGGGTAAATACATGCAGCATAGTCTTCATAGATCATCATCGGGACTCAACGATGGATGAAAATAGCAGTTACTTCAAATATGCTCAAAAAGAACTCTCAACCATGTCTCACATGTGGTGTAGTGAGGTGAGTCTTGGAACAGTTAGAAGATTTCGCAACTAAGGTCATATTGTGAACCTTCAAGATATTGCTATATCCCGAACAGTAAAGACATAACCATTTAAAGACATGCCTTTTGGTTCAATTAGTAACCAGTGTCAGCATAATAACAAGGTAAGCATCATTTCGAGGATGTAGGCAGATCTACTCAACATGTGTTGGGATTAGTCTAAGTCCTAGTACCTTCAAGATAACGAAAAAACATCTTTAATACCAACTCAGTTGTTACGTGTAGGCGCAGTGCTGCATCTTTACCAATATTCAACAACGAAGAAGATGTCTTGTCTAACGTAATGAGCTAAGTACAATAAAATGCAAAGTTGAACTCAGATATGGAACTTCAGATTCCACAACCTCTTCAAGGGTCTCATTTGCATGTAACGTATGGAAGATCATAGGTATACTCAAATGTAACACATTCGGGATGTAGTTCAACCGGTGACCAAAGTAATGTCATAACAACGCTTAAACTTTAGGTCAAGGTATAAATGAGTTTTCCTAAGGTCATTCATCTCAACTTCTATCTTCAGGTGTGAGGCAGTTTTCTCAAGCTCTTCCAGAGTCTTAATGAGATTCGTGTCAAAGACATAAGCTGTAACTCTAGCAATTCGAAATAAGATTTCATAGTTTAATATGCAAGGGAATAATTTATTCATATCCTTGACTAATCAAATAATCACTTAGATGAGTATACCATATCTGCCGAATTGCTTCAATCTATAAGCGAACGCATCAAAGAAGTTGAGAGGGTGTTACGTGGTTTGGAACTATTTGAATCAATCCATGTTATTCTTTGGGAACTTATATGTAAATCTCCATATCAATATCTCCATGGAAAAACACTAACCACATTTCATAATGCTGCATTTAATCACAAGGCATTTGAGAAAAACCTTGCGCCGTAAGCCATACATCATATCGCATTATTTCACTCATCTCATTACGCTTCCTTTTCCATTAATAACATAATGGGGTTATCTTGGGTAGTGTAGAAACGATAGGTCCTAACACTCTTTGGTAAGGAATTAACTTGGATAATAACTTCGATTGTCCAATTAGTTCTACATTATCACTAATCAACAGAACTCGGTTCAATATCGTCGCTTTTCATTTATATTGGTAGCTACCATATAAGTGAAAACATCATTGATGATAAACTTATTCCAATTCCATTATCTCATCCAAACTAGTATGCTGGACCGAGAACTTCAAGTCTCGAGAGTAATCCAGATTAATTTATGAGATGGAAATGATTGAGAAAGCGATCGAGAATATATTCATTTTGTGCTGCAATCTTCCTCTTCTACAAAGGTGAATCCAATGAACCAAGTGATTTGTTGTGCTTCAAGCCAAGACAGATTGATTGGCTATCCGCCAATATACCAGACCTCCAACAGGGGTGGTCAAACTGTCCAATAGAGGTGGCATATCCTTCGGGGATGTTGACTCGGCGTCCATTAAGTACATTTATCCTCGCACTTGATTTGCAGTTAGTATATGATCTCATCACTTTAGCTAGATCAAAGGAATGCGTCTGGGGCAACATTCTGAAAGCTTGAATACAGGCAATTGCTTATCACACTTTTGCGATACATGGATTAAGATGAGACATAGCGGGCAACGTTCATGCAAATTTGTGTCATTCTATAGGAACGTTTGTAATACCCTGAAAAATTTAAATATATGAAATGGATATTCATAATTATGAATATGTGAAAAGAATTGAGAAATTATATTAATTCATTTGAGCTTTATTTTAAATTAAACTGTTTATGAAGTCTAAAAGTTTGGGAATTAATTAGTTAAAATCAGTAGACTGTTCAAGGTCACAGTTTGTATTTTTTAAAAGAGTTCAATCTCAAGACCGCGTAGGCGCAAATCGTTCGTGAAACGGAGTTATAACGAAGAAGTTATTAACATTTAAAGTCAAGGATATTTTGGTAATTTTAATTCAATTTAGAAGACTCCAGAAATCTAAAGCCATGAATTTTGCCACGTGTGTGGCTGTGATTTAAGATGAAAATACATGATGGATGGTTGGGATTAAAAGACAAGAATAGAAAGGAGGAAAATGGGAGAGAGAAAAGGAGGGAGGTGACCAATGGGGGAAGAGAACAATGAGAGGAAACGAGAGATGGGAGAAACGGGGGATCGGGACCCCTTTTTGGGTGACCTGACTCGGTTTGCTGGCACACATGATTTTCGACGGGTTTCACCCATTTTTTTGCCGAATTACACCAAACCAACTATTGTAAAACCCTCTATGACCTTTCCTCTACCTATTTCACCAAAAAAATCAAGGGATTTGGACGTGAAATAGGGAGAAATCACACTAAGGGTGCGGTAGGTGTGTGTGCTCGATTCAACCAAATTTGAAACAAACAATACCTATCTCCACCACCATTAGACTCCCCTTGAGGTCTGGAACAAAGCCAAACAAGTTTGGGGGTGTCGGAGTTGCTATGGAGTCAAATCAAGGACACCCAAATTATAGGGTTCCGGCGGGTTTAGGTCAAATTGGAGCCTTTATAGGACAAATTGGACTTCGCCATAGTTATAAAGTTTACTCTACTCTTTGAGATCTTCATTTTTGTATTTTTTGAGAATTTTTAAAAATAGTTGAATTTTTTCGGCCAATCGAGGTGGCCAACTGCCACCCGCGGAGGCGGGTGTGGCGGCGCATGGCCAGGAAACCGAAATTTGTGTTTTCTGTGTATTTTGTTCTTCTAATTATGTTCTTGAGATTATATTTCTATGGTATGAATCTTAATACGATTGTGATAATTGTGGATGAAAGGAATATATCGAATTTGGTTTAAATTTCGGAATTTTGAACTACGAATGACTTGATCCCTATTTAGGGTACGTAAGCAGTCTAACGAGACATTAGATGCAACCATAAAATAAGTGAGACTAAATAATTGAGACAAAAGCTTTGTTTAGAAAAATTGAGCAATGTGAAGGAATACAGTGAAAAATGTGAGAATTAACCCTATGATTTGGTGATTTAATTTTGGTTATAAATCATCATGTGACAAATCGAGAATAAAGTGGTAAAATAATTGTTTAATGGTATGGTTTGGATAAAAGAATTCTGGTTTAGATCATTTCATGAAATTTTGAAATTTGCAACTTTTGGTTTGATTTTAAATGAGAATGAAGTGGGCCTATCATCAAAATTGATCTCCAAAATTAAATTATTTCGAGGCCGGGGTGTTACAACTTTGACATTCCTATCTCCCCTTAATAGCGGGAAGACTGTCTTATTGAAGTGATAATTTGCAAAATGAGTGGTAAAGAGATCAGTTACAAAGGCTCTAAAGAGCTAGTGCGAAGGAGAATCATAATTGACAAATATTCACATCATTCTTTGAGGACCCATATCGGTACGTTGCTGTGGCGCAACATAGCACATAGAATGCACACCCAAAACATGTAAGTATGAAACGTCAGGTTCGTACCTAGTAATCAACTATAATGTCGAAAAATAGGTTAGGTGGCAATGGGCCTCAAGGCAAACCAACATAGCGGTGTACAAGATTACATAGCCCTAGGCAGAAACCAACAGCTTGGTGCATTCACCAAGGTCTGGATGATCAATTAAATTGCACTTTATGATCATTATGCGAGGCTATTTTGAGATGAACATGGGAATTTGATGTCTAATTATAAACCCCAAAAGAAATGCAATACTTATCGAAGCATCTTCGATATACTGCGGCATTATCCAGTCTTCTAGACTTCATGGGAAAATCAGGGTGGTGATCCCTTAAAAACGGTCAAGAAGTTTAGCAGTAATGTGTGTTACAAACACGTGACCTTTTTGTCTATACATCTGTAAACACGGAAAATTCTTGAAACAAGAACACATGTCGTACAAAATAATATTTGTATTTGATGATTTTGGGTTACAATCTCTTTATGATTTATCCTCTGATTCTATCTTCGTAAGATATGGATTTGTTGATGGGCTGTTGATCCAAATGGCCATTGGGGCTTGATTCTTGGGATGAACAGTGGTGCGGATTCATTGATGTTGTGTTGATCCGAAGAGGCCGTTGGGGCTTGATCTTAGGATGAACGAGGATGATCTTCAAGGATTTGACGATGAACGTTGATGTTGTGTTGATCCGAAGGGGCCGTTGGGGCTTGATCTTAGAATGAACGAGGATGATCTGCAGGGATTTGAAGATGAACGTTGATGTTGTGTTGATCCGAAGGGTAGTTGGGGCTTGATTCTTAGGATGAACAATGGTGTGTTGATCCGAAGGGCTGTTGGGGCTTGATTTTAGGATGAACGAGGATGATCTTCAGGGATTTGACGATGAACGTTGATGTTGTGTTGATCCGAAGGGCCGTTAGGGCTTGATTCTTGGGATGAACAATGGTGTGGATTTGTTGATGTTGTGTTGATCTGATGGACCGTTGGGGCTTGATTTTAGGATGAAGAGCGTTTCTTAAAGGGCCGTTGGGGCTTGATCTCGAAGAACGAAGAATGAAGAACGAAGAACGAACTTCAAGAGAATTCTCTTCTAATTTGGGAGTAGAGAAATGTGTTTGTGAATTGGTGAATGAAAATGAATGAAATGGCTTCCTATTTATAGAATTTTCCAAGGCCTAATTTTGAATATAATATCCCAGATGAAATAAGTCATCTTTGCTAAGTGTTGACACGTGTCCTATTTGACGGCTTTTCTGACTCATTTCAATTTCCGTTGAATCACACGCTACGTGTAAAATTTATGTAATACATAGGTGTTGAAACTTTAACCATCGGTCAACATTTTATTTACCGAAATTTCAATGTCTACAACATCAACCAAAACCATAAATATTTATATGGTCCGCATTTTGGTTGGATTAGTCCACATATATTCCTTTGAATCCACTATGAAAGGAGGGTTGTTTCATATTTTTGCTAGGGATGTTATAGAAATAAAATTTTCCAAATGAGCGGGCTTGGCAAAAGTGTGCTTGTAGGCATTTTATCCCTACTTCGGGTAAAAAGATGCGGCATGGCATCATTGTTCAACCTAAGTGTCCTAAACAGTCATGCCAAGACAAATAAACTGCTCAAACCACTCGATTCTAGGCCTGCCACATATGGTGTATCTCAGTTAGGAGGTAACACATTGGTCCCAAAATATAGCTTCGAGCTTTGTATTTTGGAGGTGGAGCAAAGATTTCCACTCAATTTTCGTAAGTGGTTTCATTCATGATCATTGTTCTCTCGAATATCCTTAAGACTCAACGATGTTCTTCCTGAATGGGGAGAATATAAGGTCTCTTAAATGGTAATTTAGTATTATTCATACAACGAGGAGTGTGCCAATGCTATTAATCAGGTTGGATAGACCTGAAGTTATTTCTAGAGATGCAACTAAGGTATAAAGTTAATGCGCATAGTATCACATTCATTCAAACACATAACTTTCCCACATTTGTACCTGATCACGTGTTTAATTGAATTCGGTAACATGAATTAGAAACAAGATTCAATTAACTCATATTTGAGGACAACATCGATAAGATTATCCATAATGAAAACAAACACCAAACGCGAATCAAAGAACATAGAAAAATGTCCACAAAGTAAACCAATGTTACTATAGGGATTTGGCCAACAAGGCCATTCATGTCAAAATTCTGCTCTTCCAACAGTGTTCGGTGGAGCAAAATTAGTCTCACATATTAACTACGAGAATGGCGCTCCTCAACGACATTGGTAGGGGCATGAACATGTGCATAACTAATGATCTATTCCATAAAAAAACTAAAGCAGATTCTGCAGGGTTGAAGTTTGGGAACACTATCCGGTATTCTTGAAGTTTTAGGTCTTAGGTGCTGACGATCACGCTTTGAGTGTGATGCCAAATCTTGACAAGCCTTGATTATACCATATGTTGTAAAAACAAGCTTGAAATTGGATTATGAAAAGGACAGACCCAGACCTGGGTTTGAAAGGTTCTAGCCGAAGCTGGAGAGGCCTGTTTGGTATGCCTCTACTGAAGCATAGTATTCATGTTGGTGGGCCCCAGCTAAAATTGGGTATCACCATTTGGTAGACTCCAGTCGAAGTTGAGTATATGTCATTCTCTCACATATGTGGTAGTAATCAGATCTGAAAATTTGGTAAACTTCCACTCTCTACACTGCTACTTCAAAAGCGAGTTAGAAACAAGGAAGGACGAGAAAGTTATTCTTCAGTCAAAATTTGATCAAATTTATAAACTTTAGAATTGTACTTATTCATGGACGTAATCATGGTGTTTTTCAGGAAATATCTTTCATGATTAGACAATCTGTAAGAGTGAGCCAAAGAGCCATGGAATCCTCGTTAGGGAGATACTTCCGTTTGTTATGCTTCGAGCATAAGTCTTCAGATGAAGATCATGGTGGAGGCTTATTTAGCTCTTCCATGCCATTGTTGGCTTCAATAGTTTCTCAACTTCTTGATATTCAAGTGGAGATTCACATCTTGTACCCACATAAAGTGGTTTCTGCCAGAAACATCCAAATAAATGAAATCGAACTTGTGACGGTTCGACAATCCACTGAATGGAGGGAACAAGATTATGATTGGTGTTATGGGAATGAACATCCATAAGCATCAAAGTTGAACATTTGGGTTCTAAGACATGGTTTACATGAAAAACGTCGGATTTTTATGGGTGTTTTGTTTTATAAAAACTTTGGGTTTCAAAGGCACTAAATTCGAAACTATAAGTTCAAGTTTAGTTATGAACTTCCAATTCATAAAATGAGGAACCTATAAGAACACAATATACAACTAAGTGTAGTGGATTGGGGTTGCTTTAAGAACTCAAGTGTGAGTGCTTCAGGACTACAAAAAGGAATCAACAGTTTGAAGCAAATATATAAAATATTGAATCGTTAATGTCAAAAATGGGTTTAAGGCCAATAATTTTGGATATCTTGTCAATTTAATAGACTACTTGTCACTTTTAATTAATTCAATAGACCGAGACCATTCGGGGTCGATCGTAGAAGCAAAATGTTACAAAATTTTAGGTCATATTTTGGACTAGATGGCTGTAGGCCAGGCAAAAGGAAAGCCCTAAAAATTGGTTAAGGTCGTGAAATTGGGCACCAAAAAAATATGGGTGCGGTTGAAAAAAAAAACCCAAAATTAGCTTTGGGCTGAGAAAAGAGGCAGCCTAACATTGGATTGCTGGCTACTGTCAAATCTGCAAAGCCTAAAACCCGCAGGCTGCGGGTTAGCCTTGTGTGGGTCTTTTGCAAGCAGCCCAACAACATGCAAAAGCAAGCTTGAAGGCTTGCTGCAGTCACGGACCGTGAGAAAAGAAAAATAAATAAATCCACAGGCTTGCTGCTAGGAAAACAAGCCCAATCAGCAACTGGAGGCTGATTGAAGGTGGGCCAAGATGTTATGACCTTGATTAGCTTAATCATAGTTATTCATTGAATTAGTTAGTTAAATGAGACTATTACAGATAATTAGGGAAGTTTGTTAGATTATGCTAGCTGGCAGCGGGGTTTTGAGTATTATAAATGGTCCAATGTGTAATAGCTTTGTCTAGTGGTTAATTTGATAAAAATAAATAGAGTAAATTAGAGCAATGGTCCCTCAACTAAAAATCCATTATCATTGGTCCCTCAACTTATCAAAACGTGTAGCTATGGTCCCTCAACTAAAAATCCATTACCATTGGTCCCTCAACTTTAATTTAACTGGAGAAATGGTCCCTTAACTTTAATCCAATTGTAGCAATGGTCCTTCTAATATAACTCGTTTTGACAATTTTTTTTACATAGATGACGAAAAGAACCATAATTATACACTTTGATGAGTTGAGGGATCCTAATTGTATAAATGGTCATTCCAACATAGCTTATTTTGACAAAATTGATGAAAATGACTATAGCTACACATTTTGATAAGTTGAGGGACCAATGGTAATGAATTTTTAGTTGATGGACCATTGCTCCAATTTGATTAAAGTTGAGGAACCATTCGTACAATTTACTCAAAGAAATATAAACAAAAACAACTTTTTCTTCTTTCCAACTCCATCTGCATTACTTGCAGGTTGATTAAGAGGCTAGAGATTTGAATTTTATCAATGGTATCATCCTTCTCGAATCCTGGTTTCCCTCATGTACACGCCCACCCAACCCTTCTTCATGCCATGGATGCACGCCTCTCAGCTGTCATCGACTCATTTGAAGCTTCGATACGTGCTGAGCTCCGTGCATTTTGGGATTCTGCCCACGCAAACCTCCGCAAGGCTGTGGATTCTGCAGGTGCACCAATCCACAATAACATTGCTCTGTTACGCCATGACTTGGCTCTTGGTGCTGGTGACGGTTCCGCTCCATCCCCGATGTCTTCCAATGATGTTGAAATTCCTGATCTCGGTCACCAAAAACCTCAAAACGGAGACAGTAACCCACTGCGAATTTCGTCGACAATCCACGACCATTCCATTCTGCCATTGCTCTCATCTTTACCAATGTTGCAAGCACTGGCAAATTCGGCCGCCAATCCACACTCACACAACTCTGCTGCATCTACAGTCTTGCTTCCGAAATCGAAGACGATGACCTCTACTCCGCAGCTACTCCATAAGCACTCGTTCTCCGATACTACGAAAACTGGACCTGAGGTAGTTCATAAATTGAGTATCATTTCAGCAAATTCGGAGGCTAAATTCCCTTTTCTTTTGAATGATAACTATAGTGCATACCTGGAAGATTTTTTGAATGAAAAATTTAGATGGATTAATTGGTATCTTGTGGGCAAATTTCTGCTGAAAGATTTGTGTACATCAAACCTATTTGTTAAAATTTCTAAGAGATAGAGTACAGAAAATTTGTCATGCAATAGCAACCTTGGTTGGTCAGTTACCCTTGGTTCTCTCTGCACATTTGCCAAAGATGTGGAGAAGCCTGGATCACAGTTTCATATGCAGGAGATTATTGAGGTTTTTACTATCAATGCAGCTCCTCTTCTGTTAGTTGTTAGAATTGTTCATTACATGAAGACATCACGTGGCTTTCGTTCCCTGAACACATTGGGGGTTCAATATCTCAAGGAAAGGTAAAGAAAAGGTTTTGTAAGAATGGGTGTAAGTCCAAGAAGAATACTGAGGAGGTTCACATTTGGGACACCGTATTGATGAATTTTAAAATTGACAAGGTTGTTCATGAGGAATTGGCAAAATATGGTGACCTGGAGAATCAAGTTTTGTGCAAATGGACATATCTTGGTCATGCACATATGCAGCTAAATAATGAGAAAGATTCCCGAGAAATGGAAGCTTGTGGATGTGACGATGATTTATTGGAAGATATTGTATTAGGTGATCTTGTAGACGGTCATCATGCTAAGATAGGATGCAGGGTAGCCCTCACTGGCTATCTCACATCAACTGCTGCAAAGGAATTAGGTCTTGTAACAGGAATACATGTTGAAACTTCCCTAATTGATGCTCATGTGGGTGGCGTGGGGTTACTGGAAAGTGTGCTTATAACAGATTCCAAGCCCAAAGAGTGTTATGTGACAAAGCTGAAAGGTCATGGTGTTATGGATACTATCACAGACAAGCTTGGAACATCAAGTACACATGGAATTTATACATCTGAGAAATTGTTTAATAAAAGAAAAGAAATATATAGAGTTCATGTTGACTTCATACCATTTCGGAATGTTACACTTGTGGACATAGGTAAAAAGAAAAAGTCACCAGAAGAGGCTTAAGAGGTTGTTGGGAACATGAATGATGTTGCTGCAAGTTTCAAACAGATAAAGGAAATGGAACAAGGTTTGACCAGTTTGATAGTTTTGGGCTATTTTCTGATCTTATTGCACAGTTGCAGGATATACTGGAGGGTGTAAATGAAGCTGATATCTTGCGTTTGATAGTACAGTTATTAGAGCTCAGATTCAACCATTGGCTCGAGAAATTAGGGAGTTAACCTCATCTAGACCTGTAACCATCTACAATGAGAATTCTTCCTCTAGTGGGAATTATGCTTCATATTTAGTTCCAGTTGCTACACTTGCTGCAATGGGCTATTGTTACATGTGGTGGATAGGTTGGTCATTTTCAAATGTGATATATGTGACAAGGCATAATATGGAAAATGTTGTTGAAGCTCTAATTAGAGAGGTAGCTGGCAAGAACAATAACTTTGCTGAGAACAGAACAACAAATACATTGAAGAAGAGTGAATGCGATATGGGCACCTATTTGGATTTATGCTTTCTTGTTTACCTAGAAAGCAATTTTGGTGCCTTAGCTATTGATTTACATGCTGAGTTCTCCCTATTTTTCACTTGTAACCTTGACTTTCAGCCTTTATGGGATCCTGGAGATGCAAAGGCTAAAATTGTTAAGATGATACTCTATTTTAAAGTTGTCAAGGCAGAGTGGCTTAACAAGGTTACAAAGATAACAAAGTTGGGTAGTTTTATGATACAATTGGATAGAAGTGCTGAAGCTTTGAATAAAGGCAAAAAGCAAAAACCTGGAGATGGTGGATATAGTGATGAGATGAAGAGTTTGGATGATTTAAGCGTGAGTAAGGCTGTGGATATAACGACTGGGTTCGAAAGTGCATTGGGAGGACATGCTAACAATATAATTTGTAGTACCAATGTAAGATTGGATAGACTTCACTCGAATGGGGTCCACATATTGTCAGAATGGTGGTGTTCTGTGGTATCTCAGCTGCTGATGATTGGTAAATCCATCCTATCTAGTTCAAACAAAACTCAGGAAGTAAATGTGGATGTTGTTTTGGGAGCCGGAGATCTGAGTCTACTAGTTGAGAACACTTCAGTTGAGCAGATTGGTTTGGTCAGAAAGGTGACAATCTTTAAGGACTCCACTACCATTATTGGTGATGCAACATCAAAAGGTGGGTTGCAAGTCCATGGACGGTTTCCATTTGACAATATGGGCAGAAATCTTTTCTGGGAAAAGCAACTACAAAGGCTACAAATAGGAGCATGTTATGCAGAAGCAAGCAATTGAGAAGTACAACCAGTTCTTCATTTTAATCTTGAGGACAAGGTTGTTCTTAAGGGGTAGGCAATGTTATGACCCTGATTAGCTTAATCATAGTTAGTCATTGAATTAGTTAGTTAAATGAGACTATTACAGATAATTAGGAAAGTTTGTTAGATTCTGCTAGCTGGCAGTGGGGTTTTGAGTATTATAAATGGTCCAATATGTAATGGCTTTGTCCAGTGGTTAATTTGATAAAAAGAAATATAAACAAAAACTATTCAAGAGCTCTGCTGTCTCTTCCTTCCATCTCCATCTGCGTTACTTGCAGGTTGATTAAGGGGTTAGAGATTTGAATTTTATCACAGGAGTAAGCTGAGCAAAGCAGAAAGCTTACTAGTATGCTGGTCGAGATCTACAAAGAAAAAAGCCCAGGTAGTGAGCTTTGGGTTTCGTGCACAACTATGCCCAAAAGGGGCTGCCATCTATGCTAGCGCGACTTTGCTCACATCTTCGGCGTGAATTCCTAAATTTTTTTTTCTTTTTTTTTTCTCGAATTCTAGATCTTGGGAAAACTCAAAATTGCTTATATTTCTTTCGATACTTTGACACACAAGTTCCAAATAACGATTTTATAACTGCGTAATGCATGAACACGAATATATATATTGACAATTATATGAACATATTATATATATCAGAGGAAAAGTATAAATGTAGGGGTTCATGCATCATGAAGAATGTTTTTATGTTTCATGATCGTTTCAAATATCTTAATTTATTTTAAAAGAATTTGATTAGGAGAACAACCAAGCCATCTAAGAGATATATCAAATATAATAGAATTTACATAATTACATTCATAATTTAATAGGACTGCAACAAGTTTTTCTTTTTTTACGACAATAACTTGATAAAATTTGCAAGCGAAATCTGTCATTGTTAAAAAATAGTGGAAAATGTTCATTAGTGTGAAAAGGATGCTTCATCCCCACAGAATGCCAGTAGCTATAGCAGACATTCTCTAGGGAACCCAGTCAGATACAGGTACTACAAACCCTACTTCTTGACCTTCCTCAAGCAACTCTACCATCAAACCCCTTTTTTGTAGTGAGGGAAAAGGTGAGAGATGAGCAATTCAAGTAGCTTGGTTGCAGAGGCAGTGTGGAAGGCGATTGAGTCAACTCGTTCAGTCACCGACGATCAGCTCTCCGTGTTAGACTCCACTCATCCCATTTCAAATTTCCTTTTAATTTCGTTTGAATTAATTGTTCCAATTGTGTTATTGAGTGTTTGGTTGCTGGGGAAGTTTCAGCCTGCATTTCTTGTTTGGGAAGAACTTGGAGAGGGCAACAAGGATAGTGGATCAGAGAGGTGTGAAGAGGGTTTTGGGTGAGCCCAGTGGTCGTTCCATCTTTCAGGTTTGAAATTTTTGATTAAATGAAATTCTGGGTTTGTTTTGTATGTTTTCAACTGGTTTTAGTAGCTTGGACACAATTTCGGATGAAATATGTTGAAATTTGGGCTAAATTTTATCTGAAAATTTGGAATTTGGATGAACATTGCTCGAACTTGGGCAGAAAATGATTTGTTTTATGTTCTTGTTTAGCCAAAAAGATTAAGGAACTTTGTCATTCATGGAAATAATAAATGATTGTAAATTTATTTGATGTGTGAAGTGAAAAATGAAATCCCAATTCTCAATTTACGTTGTGTGGTTAGGTCGTCGGAGAATCGCAGAGGAAGGAGGAGTACTTCTGTTTTGCTGAGCAGTATTGTGCTTGTTATTCGTTCTTCTATGACGTTGTGAACAGAGGAGAGCAGCTTTGTGTGAGTGAGATTCCTCTCCTGCTCATCCAATTTTTGATCGATTCGAGCGTTGTTCTAATTAATCTAAACCATGGGGAGGGGGATCCGAACTTGCTCGTCCATTCTAAAGTTCCTCTGAAAATAAAAAACGATAAAAGTGCGAAAGCGTTCTTATTTTTGTTATGCTTCTTGTTGTCCAGTGTAAGCATCAGTTAGCTGCAAGACTTGCTGCATCATTGGGAGCATGCATTGAAGTTAAGGTCTCTGACGAGCAGCTGGCTTTACTGCTTTCCAAACTCTGATATAGTTGGACATCCAAAGTTTTGAAGAATACATACTGGCTACTGCAATAACAGGTCACAATTGAACTTGTTTGGAATTTGACATCACGAGTATGTTGTAGCACGTCTATCTAATTATTGATTTTGTACCATCAGTCTTTGAAATATTAATCATTTCGTCTGCCTTTATCATATATGACGCAAAATATTTTCCCTTTACCTGAATTTACTCATCACTTTCACATCAAAGTTTCCGTTTCGCTGTACGAGCTGAGGAATTCTTGTTCGCATATGTTTGGGAGATGGGAATCTTTTCTTTAATTCGTTGGCTAATGATTTATCCTTATTTTGGTTTTGGGATTGGTTTGTTGTCATATCAGTTCGGTGGACAATTGGCACGTTTTACATTCGTCTGGATTTGAGGCTGTCAGGACTCGCACTTGGTCGGGATTGAGCAGAGCCGTTTTTGATATTTTGGAGGCCAAGTGTGATTTAATAAAAATTCCCTCCTCAAAAATAATAATTTTTTGGACAATACATTTATTCATGATTCAACAATCAATATCCAAATTCAATTGAAATCAGTATCTCACTTTTACTAATTTAATAATCTGCAATTTCCATTAGGTTTCATCCATGAAAAATGGAGCACGACTAAAAGACAGATGCAGAAATACGTTTGTGTTTGTCGAAGAAATGAACATACAAGTTAGTTTTTTATTGATAAAGAAAAGTGGAAGAATGTAATATACAAGTTAGTTTTTTATTGCTATAGAAAAGTGAAAAATTAATATATTAAGTATAAGCTCCACTTAACCAAATTGTAATACAGATAAAGCTATATGATGATGATTTTTCTTTTTAGTTAAAAGTTTTTTTTATTAGAAAATTTGTACTCATATGTAATATAGGAGGACCAAAATTTTGGGGCCCTCCAGGAATTCGGGACCATATGCCACTGCACCTTTGAACACCCCCAACGCCCCCTCTGGTCTTGAGTCTAATCTTTTTTTAGTAAGCTGTCGATTTCTCCTCTAAACTTCCACTTAGCTTTCAATTTCTCCCAAAATTTTTCTATTGGAAAATTAAGGACTCAAGTTATTTTATTTTTTAGCCGATTTCCCCCTATCGTTAGTTTTTTATATATTACACCCATATTTCTATTAAAAATAAAACAAAAACTGAAAATAAAACAAAAACTGAAAATAAAACAAAAACAAAACTTTCCCTTAATTTTTTCCCACTAATTCCTATCCTCAATTTCATTTTCCCCTCCTTTTCAATCAACACATGCTATGGCATGAGAAATGACATATGGTGTTATGTCTTCATATGTAGCTAAATTATTCTTTTTCTTGGAGCATGAACTACTACCATCTTTTTTTTCTTCTCTAACAAATAATAATATGAATAAATACTCATGGTGTTATTGTCTCCAAAGTAGTGCATTAATATAATATATAAAAAAACCTGTTCATAATACTTCTAAAAAAATGCTCATGATAATTACAACTTTTCATAATGCATAATAGTCCCAATACAATTCCACAAAATGATGATTAAGAAGTTGGAAAACCAAAGAGATTTCACCATCCATAAGGCATATAACCTATAAAATCTCAATTACAAAATATGGGCATTCCACTCAACCAACACACAAGAAAAATAAGTTTTTAGTTATCAAAACAAGAGCACAAATGCTCAGTTCAAAACGCACATGACACGTTGAGATCAACTACACTTTTCATGGCCTTCCTCGTTTGGCTGGAAACTTGTCCCTAAACCCATTTTCATTTTTGGTGGCTGCGTAAGGTTGAGGTTGTAATTTAGAAGCAACAACTTGGAAAGGTGCCCTCACCTTGCACAATCCCGTGGTTGGCGTTTTATCTTAGCACTTTATCACCTATCTTTGCCAGAAGAACTTATTCTTAACTTCGTTGCCTTTTAGTGTCGTACCCTCATCCATTTAGGCCGTCCTAGAAATTGTGCTTGAGATACATGTCCTCTTCTCGTAACCTTAAAAATAAAAAATAAAAAATAAAAAATAAATAAAAAAATCTCATACAAAGCTATAGAAGAGAAAAAACCCATGTAAAGTCGACATCTACCTATCAAACAAACAATTACAAAAGAGATAAAATATACTTACAATACTTTGGACGATTCCCCCCATTTCGCACCTCTGGAGGCATCTTCAACTCTCAATTGTTTTTGTAATCTCAATGATTTTGTCAAATCCACCATCAACTAACTATGAAATCGACAAAGGCAATGTCAATTTCCCCCAAGTTTTGGTGAACACTCACCTTGCAAATCGCGTGAGAACCCTAGATTTCTCAACGGGTACTGTGCAAATATGTGATTGAAGAGGGTATATTCTGTGAAGGGTTTGCTAAATGATGTTTCTGCCCACTAAGAATTGCCACATGTTGTGCACATGCTTCCATTTACTTAAACTTGGATGGAATATATGAAAAAACTAATAGTTTAGGAGAAATTGGCTAAAAATTAGTTTGTGTTGTAGGCCTAATTTACTGAACCATATAAAGGACATAGAGAGATGTGTGGCAATAGTGAAGAGAAAGAGAGAGATGTGTAATTGTGAGGTGTATTCTATTCCACCCTATTGTGCCTCTATTTATAGTAGTAGGGAAAGTTAATTCCTTACCCTAATAGGATTACAACTCTAATAGGATAATATCTAGTTTAAGAGATAGGTAAAATCCCATAAGGATATCCTAGATATGTTAGGATTTACACAATCACATTCCTAATGTAATAGGGCCGCAACACTCCACCTTGAGTGTGTAAATACTCAAACAAATGGCGCATTAGGTCCTCAGTGATGAGGTAATATAGTTGATGAAGTATTCAGCACAATGAGCGATTTCGAGTCTCAAAACAACGAAAGAATGCATAAAAGGTAAAACTCACAAAACCTCGCTATGGTAAAACCCAAGGTGGGATAAAACCCATAGACTAAGGAGAAAAGTGAGAAGTTGCATTAAGTCAAAACTATACGTCTTCTGGGCATAAGTAGAAGAGCACACATGAGTATAATCCGTCCATGATGGGTGCCTCGTTAAAACCTAGTTAGGTAGCAAAAACTCAGTGGGAAAAATGCTCCTAATCGTAGGGAAAAAAGTACATTAAGATCAAGTGAGTATACTTTTGGATACTCTTCTTGACTTTTACAGAACTTTCAAATGAGAACTACAAGCATTCCATATGAATAGTTAGGCATACCAATTCCTCAGACAAGCTTCTAGAAGGTTGACTTCGGCAGTGACGTCGTGTATAGGTCAGCAAGGTTGTCTGGGATCAGTTTGTATAACTTCAATCTCCTAATGCTTTGTTGATGTAAACGCAATATGTCTTGGTGTTGACTTCGTTTATGCATCATGTCTTGGTCGGATCAATACATCCGGCATAGTCTTCATAGATCGTCATTGGGACTCAACAATGGATGAAAACAGCAAGTACTTCGAATATGCTCAACAAGAACTCCTAACCATGTCTCATGTGCAACGTAATGAAGTGAGGTGAGTCTTGAAAAATTTCAAAGATTTCGTGACTAAGGTCATATTGTGGACCTCTAAGATATCACAATATCTGTTAACGGTAAAGACATAACCATTCGGGGATTTACCTTATGCTGGTTTGATAAGTAACCTGCATCAGCATAACAAACAAGGCAAGCATCATTCTGAGGATCAGGGGGTCGGATCCGTTCGAGATGCATTAGGATTAGCCCAAATCTGTAGTACTTTTCAGGGTAGCGTGTAGGCGTAGTGCTGTATCTTTACCAATAGATTAACATTGAAGGATATATCATTTCTAATTGCAATGAGCTAAGTACAACAAAGCGCAAAGTTGAACTAAGATATGGAATTTTAGATTCTGTAACCTCTTCAAGGGTCTCATTTGCATATAGCGTTGGAAGATCATATGTATACTCTAATGTAACACCTTCGGGGTGTAATTTGACTAATAGACCAAAGTACCGTCAAAACAACGCTTGAACTTCAGGTCAAGATGAGTTTTCCCAAGATCCATCATCTCAAATTCCGTCTTTAGATGCGAGATAATTTTCTCAAGCTCTTCTAGAGTCTTTATGAGATTCATGTCATTTGACATAAACTATAACTCTAGCAATTCATAATAAGACTTCATAGTTTAACACGCAAGGGCATAATTTATATCCCTAACTGATCAAATAATCACTTAGACAGGTATACCATATCAGTTGGATTGCTTCAATTCGTAAGTGAACACCTCAAACAAGTTGAGTGTGTGTTCCATGGTTTAGAAGTATTTGAGTCAGTCCATGTAATTCTTTGGGAACTTAGATGTAAATCTCTGTATCAATATCCCCATGGAGAAACACTAACCACATTTCATAATGATGCAGTTAATCATCGGGCGTTTGAGAGAAACCTTGCACCGTAAGGTGTGCATCATATCATACTATTTCATTTATCTCATTACACTTCCTTTCCTACTTGTAACACAACAGGATTACCTTTGGCAGTGTAGGAATAATAGGTCCAAACACAATTTGGTAAGAAATTTAACCTAGATTGTAATTTTGGTTATCCAATCAGTTCTACGTTGTCACTAATAAACGGAACATGGTTCGATGTCATCGCTTTCATTTTAGTCTATAACTACCATAAAAATGAAAACACCATTGATGATAATTTCATTCTAATTCCATTATCTTATCCAAACTAATATACTAGACCAAGAACTTCAAGTCTCGAGAGTAATCCAAATTAATCTTATGAGATGTAAATGATTCGAGACAACGATCGAGTAGGGATTCATTATTGTACTGTGATCTTCCTCTTCTAGGGAAGTGAATCCTATTAACCGAGTGATCTATCATGCTTCAAGCTGAGACAGATTGATTGGTTATCCACGGGTGTACCGGATCGTCCAACAGGGGCGGGACACCCTTCGGGGAGCACGTCTATTCTTGCAGGCATGTTTACAGCTGGTACATGATCTCGTCACTTTAGCTAGATCAGAGGAATGCGTCTGGAGCAACATTCTGAAAGCTAGAATACATCACAGTTGCTTATCACACTTGTGCAGTACAAGGATTGAGATGAGACATAGTGGGCAACGTCCACGCAAATTCGCGTCGTTCTACAGGAACTTTGATGTTCTTATCTCCCCCTAACGGCGGAAAGACTATTTCATTGAAGTGACATTCCCTAAATGAGCGATAAAGAGATTGCTTGCAAAGGCTCTAAGGGAGCTAGTGTGAAGGAGAATCACAATCGACAAAGATTCATGTCCATCATTGAGGACCCATGTGGGTACATTGCGGCGTCGCAACTTGGCATATGGAATGCACACCCAAATGCATAAGTATGAAACGTCAAGTTCGTACCCAGTAACCAACTGTAAGTCAAGTAAGTTGGGTGGCAATAAGCCTCAAGCTAGACCAACATAACTGCGTACAAGATTGCATAGCCCTAGGCAAAAACCAAAAGCTTGGTGCATTCACCAAGGTCCGGGTGATCATTGAAATTGCGCTTTATGATCACTATGCGAGGCTATAAGACATGCAATACTTATAAAAAACCGTCTATATAAACTTTCAAGCATTATCCAGTCTTCCAGACTTTATGGGATAAGTAAGGTGGTGAACCCATTAAAATTGGCCATGAGGTTTAGCAACAATGTGTGTGGACAAACATGTGATCAGTTTTTCCATTCGTCAACCAAAACCATTAGTATTTATATAGTCCGCATTTTGGTTGGATTAGTCCACATATATTCCCTTGAATCCATTGTGAAAAAGGGTGATTTCACATAATGGAGGCAATTAATCAATATAGATTGATCCGAATTCTGATTCAAATCCAATACAGCACCTATGGGTACATAAGAAATTTATTGAATCGATTCTTTTCAATGAATAGATCCAATTACAACTTCGAATATGGAATTTTTGCGAGGGATGATTTAGAAAATTAATCTCCCCAATGAGCAGGCTTGGCAAAGTGTGCTTGTAGGCACAAGATCCTTATTTCGATTAAGGAGATGCGTCATGACATCATTGTTTGACCTAAGTGTCCCAAAAGGTCATGCCTAAGCAAGTAAACTGCTCGAATCACCCGGCTCCAGGCCGGCCACATGTGGCGTGTTCCCAGTAAAGAGGCAACCCATTGGCCCCAAAGCAAAGCTTCAGGCTCATTTTTGGAGGTAGTGCAAAGGTATTCCACTCTATTTTTCATCAGTGGTTTCATTCATGATCAGTGTTCTCTTGAATATCCTTAAAACTCAATGACGTTCTTTTGGAACGGGGAAAATATAAGGTCTCTGAAATGGTAATTTAGTATCATTCATACAATGAAGAGCGTGCCAATGCTCTTAATCATGTTAGATAGACCTGAAGTCGTTGTTGTGATTTAGGTATAAAGTTAGTTTGCATACTATCGCATTCATCCAAACAACTAACTTTCCCACATTCGTACCTAATCACTTGTTTAATTGAATTCGGTCACATGTATACAAGAAACATGATTCAATTAACTCATATTCGAGGACAATATCAATAAGATTATCCATAACTAAAACATACACCAAACTTGAACCCAAGAACATGGAAAAATGTTCACAAAGTAAATGGTTTACTAAGAAGATTTGGCCAACAAGGCTATCTATGTCAAAATTCTGCTCTTCTAACGATGTTTGGTGGAGCAAAATTAGTCCCACATATTAACTACGAGAATGGTACTCATCAACGACATTAGTAGGGGCACAAACAATGCATAACCAATGATCTATTCCATCAAGATGGAAGTAGATTCTGCAGGGTTAAGGTTTGGAAATATTATCCTTATTCTTGAAGTTTTAGGTCCTAGATGCCAAGGATCACGCTTCGGGCGTGATGCCACACCTTGGCAAGCCTGATTCTACCATATGTTGTAAAAAAAAAAGAAAAAAAAAACTCGAAATTGGATTGTGAGAAGGACAGACCCATAATTGGGTTCAATAGGCTCCAGCCAAAGTTGGAGCGGTCTGCTCGATAGGCCTTGGCCAAAGTAAAGCAATAAGGTTTGGTACGGTTTTACCAAAGCAGAGCATGCCCTTTGGTGCATCCCTGCTGAAGCAAGGCACCACCATTCGATAGGCTTTGACTGAACTGCATTAAGCCATTCGGTAGACTCCAACCGAACTGGGTCTATATTGTTGAGTAGACTCCAACTGAAGCTGGGTCTATACTTTTCTCTCGCGTTTCTCGAGTCAAAATTCTATCAGATTTATAAACTTCAGAATTGTAATCATTCATGGATATAATCATGGTGTGCTTTAGGCAATATCGTTCATGATTAAACGGGTTGTAGAAGCGAGCAAAAGAGCTATGGAATCCTCGTTCAGGAGGTATTTCCACTTATAATTCTTTGGGCATTAGTCTTCGAATAAAGATCATGGCAAAAACTTATTCAGCTCTTCCATGCCATTGTTAGCTTCAATTATTTCTTATCTTCTTGATAGTCAAGTGGAGATTCACGTCTTATACCCACATAAAGTGGTTTCGGTCAAGAAATGTCCAAATCAATGAAATCGAACTTGTTACGATTTGACAATCCACTAAATGAAGGGAACAAGATTGTGATTGGTGCTATAAAAAATAAAATATCCATAAGCATCAAAGTTAGAACATTCGGGTTCTAAGACATGGTTTACATGAAAAAATCGGTTTTTCATGGGTGTATTGTTTTATGAAAACTTCGGGTTTCAAAGGCACTAAATTTAAAACTACAGGTTCGAGTTTAGTTATGAACTTCCAATTCATAAAAGGAGGTACCTATAGGAACAATATACAACTAAGTTTTCAAATAAAAGAAATGAAATATTGAATCATTAATGTCCAAAAGTGGGCTTCAGGAATAATTTTGGATGTCATGTCAGATTAATGGACTGGTGGTCACTTTAATTAATTCAATAGATCGAGACCATTCGGGGTCAATAGTAGAAGCAAAAATAATAAAACGTTTTAGGCCATATTTTGGGCCAGACAGTTACGGGCCCTTCAAAAGAAAAACCCAAAAAAAATTGGATAAGGCCCTGAAATTAGGCACCAAAAATATGGGTACGGGCTGAAAAAAAATAAAAAAAATAAAAAAGCCAAAAATGGCTTTGGGTCGAGAAAATGAGGCAGCTTAACATTGGATTGCTGGCTACTATCTAATCTGTATAGCCCAACAGCTGCAGGCTGTGGTTGAGCCGTGTGAGGCTACTGCAGGCAGCCCATTAACCTAAAAAAGCAAGGTTGCAAGCTTGCTACACTCACGGGCCAAGAGAAAAAATTCACAAGCAGCAAGCTTGCTATTGCAACGTGGGCCAGGGTGGGAAAAAAAAAGACAAAAGCCTAACAGCATGGGTTGCTGCAAGCAGACCATTGCGTAGAGGAAACCAAACAGCAGTAGAGTTTTTGGGCCTAGGACCAGAAGCCCAGCAAGGCTAGCTTCTGATGAGATGACATGAATTGGGGTTGCAGGCCCAATCGTGAAAAACCTAGGCATGCGGGCATGGTGATACGCACGCAGCAAGCCTAAAGGGCTACTGCAGTTTTGGTCCATGTTTGGCTTAGTGCGGCTTAGAGCCGCGATTTTCCCATATTTGTTTTATATTTTTTTTCTTCAAAATCTAGGGTTTGGAAAAACCCTAAATTGCTTATATTTTATTTTGATTCTTTGACCCACAAATTTCACATAGTGATGAGTTGATTTTATACTACATATTATACCCTATTATTAGTCTATTTTAGTTATTATTTTGGTGAGATTTTGATACTTTGTTATGTAATTTCAATATAGGACGTGCGGACTTGTTCGGAGCATAAATTAATCAAACGGTGGAATTTTCGAGTGATCCCAATTGAAGCAGGTTTGTGCGTCAGTTAGGAAGGTGGTATCAAAGTTTCATAATTTTATTCTAAAGCATCTGATCGTGGCAAATTAATTTGTGACCAGCGTGCAGTGCTGGCAGATTGTGCTATAGAGCTTGTTTCAACTTTTGGGCTGAAAGATGATAGATTTTGGACTTGGGTTGTTCTTGGAACTTGAAGAGGAGGTCCAGATCTTTAATTTGACTCGTTTTGAGCTTGTTTTGGAGCCCTAAAGGTTCATAAATGTGGCTTCTTTTTTGATGGGCAAATGTTCTAATTAGAGTAGGAATGTAATTTTTAGTTTTCTTCTTATTATTTTATTGCCTAATTTTTAGAAAACCTTTTCCTATGAGGGTTTTAATTAGGAGGAGTATAAATAAGGCTTTTTAGCTATTAGGGTTGGATATATATGCAAGATTGGAGAAGGAAAGAATTTAGCAAGACTTTGGAGAATTTCGGACTTTTTACCTATAAGGTGTTTTCATTCTTTTCTAGTCAATGATATTTTCTTTGATTTTTATTATGAGTATGCGTAACTAATTTTCTTTTGCTAGGGTGAAACCTTGAACCTTAGCATGAATATATAGTTTTTATTTAATTGCTTATGATATTATGCATGCATACTTTGAATTATTAATCATTGTGCTTTAAACTGTCTCTATATCTTAATGCTTAGCTATCATTAGGATGTTTAGATAAGTAATCGGATGCAATTCAGTTAGAATGCCACTGGGAAATTGAGTATTGCTTCTTGTGATTAATAGTAGTAATTTCACCTAGGGCGAATGCCACGTCTTAGGGATTGCATGGTTTTTCAAAGGGTTTTCACAAAGCATAATGAGTCATGCATGTTTATATTTGATCTGAATGCCACAGACGGATTGCATGTTTGATATACGTTCTAGCTTGAATGCCACAAGTAGAATATGCATTAGGAAAACCTAACCTTCAAAGTTGCATGGATAAGTCATAACTAATTGGTAAGTCTACATAAGATTGATAAGGGGATGGCGGAACCCTAATACTTTTCCAAATTTGTTTCTCAAAATCTTTTCTCCTTGATTTATTTCCTTTTTAACTGGTTATTAGTTGTTTCTTTAAATTACTTTTGTTAAATTCGTTTTTAGTACTTTAAGTTAAAAATCAACATTTCCCAATCTTTGTTTCAAATAATTAGCTCAGATTTTGGTTTTGCATTAATTGTTTTAAATAATCACAGCGGAAAACGACCTTACTTGAGCCGTTTATACTACAACAACCTTGTTATCTTGCAAGTATTTTGTATGATTTTAACCTCTTTGCGCAGGTACCTAAAAATCCTATCACATAGCATAATTGCGTATTGCATGAACAAATATATGAACATATACAATATATATTGGAAGGTAAATGTAAATGTAGAGGGAATGTTTTCATACTTCATGGTTGTTTCAAATATCTTAATTTATTTTAAAAGAACCTAATTGGCAGAAAGCCTTTGAACTTGTAGAAGATCCTTCTTGGAAAGCCAGAATTGCATCTCTAATGCATTGTATCACATTCAACAAAGAAAAATTAAATTGAATCAATAGCATGTAGATCAATTCAATAAATAATAAGTTAATCATAAAAAGAATGATTAAAATGTAATACTCCCCTGATTGAAGAACAAACTCTCTTTAGCGCAGCGTAAAGAGCGTGCTGATAACATGTTGTAGGTCTAATAGGACTGCAACAGTTTGAGTCTTTAATTTTCCAATAGAAATTGAGGGGATAGAAAGCTATGTGAAAGTTTGGAGGAGAGAATCGACAATTTACTCATTTTTTTAAAAATATTTCTAATCATCAGAGAATCGGCAATTTACTCATTTTTTTAAATATTTAAATTAACACAAAAATAAATGACAAGATTAAACAAGTATGTGAAAGTTTTAAAAAATGTGCATATATTTTTTTCCTTTATGAACTCGTTCAAGAAATGTTTCGGCTGCATCTTATCTACGATTTGTAATTAATCGGAACAAAGTACATACGGCAGAATAATCCAAATATATGAATGATTCTAGTATCATTGAGCAACAAACAATTGCTTGTATCTAGTCTCGTATTTTTCATACAAGCCATAATAGAGATAATGTGAATCAAATGCAGGTATGTGCTATTTGTTTTACGGTATATTCCTAATCATGTCGAATAAAAATTCTACTCTTGAGCCAGTTTGAAATTGCTGTTTTTGCCGTGCTTTAAGAAAAATTAGTTGTAAGTGAAGTAGTTTAGCACTTGATAAACTGTACTTTTAAAAGTGGAAGGTATAAAAAGTAGTGTAAAAGCGTTTAGTAAATTTGAATGTAAAAGTGATATAATTGTATATAATGACAAAATTTGACATGGTAGTGAGTGTGGTTGCAATGATAGCAATGGTAAGGGTAGTAGTGGTGATAGTGGTGTTGTGGTGGTGATGTGGCGGTGGTGATGGTGGTGGTGGTCATGGCAGTGATGGTGTAAAGTTAGTATTTGTAGTAGCAGGTGATAGCGATCACTTTGTTCTCCAAGAGAAAAGTGAGTATAGAAGGTTAAACAATGTAAATTTTAAAAAACGAGGATATTACGAGAATTGAAAATATTCATTAAAGACTCAACTCTGTTTTTTATTAAAGCAACTTTTAATAGTAACCTACATACTACTTTTAATAGCAACCTACATACTACTTTTAAAAACTACTATTGGGAGAACATTTTTTTTTTTCTAAATTAGCAAGATATTTTAATTTTATCTCACTTTTTTATTGCTCAACTTTAAAATGAAGCAGTTTTACAGAAAAAGGTAATACCAAACGGAGCCTTATCCTTCACTCATTTTCTCACCAATAGCAATGGGCCAAATTGTAGGCAATTATGCACAGGATGAAGTCATATGCATGATTACCAGTAATTCCAAGGCAACCATATCTACATATTACTTGAAGAAACCATCTTATTCATCAAAACTCACCAAAGCAATGTGATCAATAAACGTGATACAAATAGCATCGCTCAAAACTTAATACCGGCTAATAAACAGAATTGGATTTGTAATTGATGGTATAAGATTCGTTTTACAAGGTTTGATTATAACCTCGGATAAAACTCTAAAATCCCATATAGAAAAGTTTAACCTTTGATCAATGATCATACAAAAGATTGTTACAGCACTGAAATTTTCACAACTTAACTATCAAAGTTAACAAAGCTGCTGCAGTTACTGGCAAGTTTGGTTGATGAGGAAGAGTTAATTGTACACACCTCAAAAGTTACCGAGCATCCCACTGATTCATCTCAGCTCATCGATACAACATACGCTGCAGGCCATATAAATTGAAATGGAACTAATATATAGGTTAATTTTCTCCGGTACAGCTAGACTTTCGGAGAAACAACAAAATCATGTAAAATGAGATTACATCCTCCTTGTCTCCATGCCCGAACAAAAAATATATAACATGAGCATAGCAAGAGGTAATGAACAACTTGATGTATATAAGTGTTCGAGGGCTAAAACTATGCCAATTGAGCAGCTACCCCATTCATAGAGGAAAAACTAACTATGACCACTTATTTTTAATACGGTCTAGTAATCTGGACTCCTCCCCCTTGGAAATATGCGGATTAAGATTGAGAAGGTTATTGACAAACTTAACTCCATTGTCCCGTCGATTGTGCTTACAGTACCAGTCTACAATGGAGTTGTATGTGTTCTGGTTTGGTTTGCAGCTGTTCTTAATCATGCAGCAGACCACATCAATAGCTTCCTCGAACAATGAATCAGCTGCATAACTTGCCACAAAGGTGTTGTAAGTGATTACATCTGGAGAAATCCCAGCGTCCCTCATTTCTGAGAATATCCGTGAAGCCTCTCTCATACAACCATTTCTACAATAGGCGAAAATGACAGTGTTGTATGAAATTATATCAGGCTTTATTCCCTTCTCAATAATCTCCCTCAAAAATTGTTCTGATTTCTTGTAATCTTCTGAGCAGCTTTACATATACATCATACTATTGTAGGTTGTCAAGCTAGGAGTATACCCCATCTCATTCATAAATTTCAAAATCTCACTTGTCTTCGAAAACCTCTGCCTACGGCCATATATTGATAGCATCGCATTCAAGGTAGTTATGTCAGGTGAGAACCCTTTTTTTCTCAGTTCCAAGAAGGCATGTTCCGTTTCCATCAAAAGGTCCCTCTTACTAAAGACAAGAACAAGTGTCTTCAAGAGAACAACGCGGGGTTCAATTACACCAGAGTATATTTCTTCAGCAAGAATATGAATGCGCTCAATTTCCTTTCCATTGGCATAAGCGTGGAGCAGAGAACTATATGTAAGCTCATTGGGTTTGCAGTGACCATTCTGCATTTCTGCAAGCATTTTCTCAGACTGTTGCCAAAGCCCACCTCACGCCAGTGCTGCCAAAACAGCATTATAGGAGGAGAGGTCTGGAGTAACACCAGCTTCTAGCATTCTCTTATACACAGCCATAGCTTGGTCGAAAGAACCGCACCGGCTGTATGCACTGATTAGAGTGTTGAAAGTGTCCCTCTCGGGTACAAACCCTGCTCTCTTCATCTCCCTGAACACTCTTGAAACTTCCGAGTCCATCCCATTTTGGCCAAACACTGCCAAAAGTGTGTTCCAAGTAACTATGTCTGGGGTGCACTTACATATCTTGATCTCTTCAAAAGCTTTCATCATTTCAGCAAAATTTCCCCTGTTACTATGCATCTTAATAAGGGCGTTAAAGGTACAAATGTTTGGTTTGCAACCAAAACTTTTCATCTCCTCAAAAATCCTCATTGCCGGATCATCCTTCCCAGCCTTCTCATATCCTGACAAAAGGGTGGTGTAGGTAAAAACATCGGGTTTAATCCCTTTCTCCACCATCTGGGTTTTCAAGGCTGTTGCCTCCTCCAGCAAACCATCTCTTGCATAAGCCGATATCAACGAATTGTAAGACACAATGCTCGTAGAAAACCCATTGAACTCCATATCTTTCAACACCTCCATTGCTTCCTTTGTCCGCCTAGACTTCCCATACACATCCAACAGCGCATTATACGTAACCTTATCAGGTACAAACCCGGCTGTTTTCATCTCCTGAAAAACCTCAACAGCCTCCAAATACAAAGACCCACGCCGACAACAAGTAATGAGCGTATTATAAGTATAAGAATCCGGGGCAATCCCAGAACTCTTCATACCCTCCACAAGAGCACTAATCTTATGCCAAGGCATACCCATTTTCCCACACACATTCAAAATCACATTGTAAGTTATCAAAGTAGGCCTACAACCCTCTTCCTCCATTTTCTTAAACACCAAAACCGCCTCACAATACCTCCCATTACTAGCACAAGCAGTGATCAAAGAAGTATAAGCATAAACATCAAGAGCAAAACCTTCATTGTGCAAATTCTGAAACAAGGAAGTTGCATTCGAAACCCGACCCACTTTCCCCAGAATACTAATAATCACAGCAACAACAGAGCCATTCAAAACCAAATCGCAATGCTCACGTTTCTTAAACCACTCGAAAACACTAATAGCCAAGTCAAATTTCTTATGAACGCTTAAAGCTTTAACAATACCCAGCAAATCCAAAGCCAGAGAGTCCAAGCTAAACCCAAATTCAGCCCTACGCAATTCAACTAAACCAACAAGTTTCTCACCTAATTTGGAGGAATCGAACTGTGGGTCGAGAAAGGAGTGGAGGATATGCTGACCTTAGGAGGAGAGGCGGTGGTGGGACCAGGGCTTGCCGCGGTTGGAGTCGCGTGACCTGCCGATGCGAGTGCGAGCTCTAGGGAGGGTGGGAGGGGAAGTGGGGAGTTGGGTATGTGGGGTGGAGGGGTTTGGGTGGAGAAGGAGCTCTTGGAGGAGAGGGGTTATGGGAGGCGGTGAAGGAGGTAGAAGCGGCGATGGCGGTGGGGAATGGCTGGGTTTTGGGGTTGGTGGTGGGTTTGGAAGAAAGGTCTGGAGGAGGGAGGCGGGTTAGGAAGGAGAAGAGGGAGAGCCATTTGCTCTGCCATTGGAGATAGAGTGAGAAAGTTTTGGGTTTAGTGGCTGGGTTTTTTTTTTTTTTTTTTTTGAAGAGCCATACAGACCAGGCCAAACCCGGAGCCTACAAGGAGGCAAACACCACCAAACCCAACAAAAACGTGATGTACGGGGATACAGAAACAGCGATGCTAAAAAGCATCACCCCAGACACCACCAAAACAAAGCTTAATGAGGACATGGAAGCCCATCCTTGTCCAAAATAAAAACTAAAGAAGATGGGGGTCTGGCAATCCAAACCCGGGAACCCATCTCAGGAAAGCTACGCAAAGCAAGGACGTCCGCGACCCCATTGGCTGTTCTTGGCACTCAAGCCCAGCGATAGAACTGAAAAGCTTCACTGACTAATTTAACTCTAGATAGGACAGGGTAACCTTCCCAACTGCCCTTATCCAACTCACCCACCAGGCAATCAATGGACTCACGGGAGTCAGACTCCATAATCACCAATTTGCACCCCAAAGAAATCCCAAAATCACAACCATGCAGCAGAGCCATCGCTTCTGCCGCAGCCACAGAGGGGGAGGAGAGAGCAAACCTCGCCGCAGCCACAAACTGGCCACAAGAATCTCGAATTACCACCCCAGCAAAACCAGAAGTAGTCTCATGAGACCAGCTAGCATCTACGTTAATTTTAAAGAAAGGGGATGGAGGAGGCTGCCACCTATGCACAAGAAGCCTCCGAGTGCTGGGTCTGTCATTGGTGCCGCCCGAGCACCCCAAAGCTTCCCAAAAAGACCCGAAAGCTGAAGAAACACGCCATAACACCTGATGAGGATTAATGGGAACCAAATTATACACGAAGTCGCAGCGGGTTCTCCAAATGGTCCAACAAGTAAAAGCCACATACGCAAGGATCCACTTCCCGCCCTCCGTGGAACCCGATTCACGACCGAGGACAGCCGATAACCAGTCCACCTAAGAGAAACTGCTGCATTGGTCCACCTTATAATTGAGGGCCCCACCAAACCAGATCACCTCCACCCATGGACATTAGAGAAACAGATGCTCAATAGTTTCTTCATGGGAAAGACATATAGGGCAGATGGGAGAATGGGAAATTCTCCTGCGATACATAATCTCACAAGTTGCCAAACCTTGGTGCAAAGACAACCAGAAGAAGTGCCGGAGCTTTGAAGGCACAGGCAGACGCCATATGACCTTCCAAAGCTGCTTCGGTATGTCCCTAACTCTGGGCAGCCTATTATCCCTCGAACCAAGAGACAAAAACTGCAACCAACGGTATCCCGACTTGACAGAGTACTTGCCATTCTTGCTGGAATCCCACACAAGCCGATCCTTCCACCTAATATTACCAATAGGAATACCCATTATAGCTGCTTGGCCCTCATCCGAAATGAATGGCGTTAAAAAATCTATCTTCCATTCCATAGACTCCTGGCAAATCAACGAGCTAACTCTCAAATTATTGGTAACTGTTACCTCCCCAAGTGCAACCGGATGCCCAATAGGTAAAGAAGGAAGCCAGCGATCCTTCCAAACTCGCACCTCACGCCCTCCCATAATTTGCCAATGTGAACCACTTCGGATAACCTCCCTCCCCATCAAAAGACTTGTCTAAGCCCACGAGGTACGACTCCCTTTCTTAGCATCCCAAAAGGAACAATTCGGGAAATAACGGGCCTTAAGCACCTGGGCCCAAAGGGAGTTAGGTTTAGAGATAAGCCTCCAACATTGTTTCGCAAGCAGGGCCCCATTAAAATCACAGAAGTTCCTAAATCCCAACCCACCCAAATCTTTGGGGAGACCAAGAACCTCCTTCGAGACCCAATGGGTCTTCCTATTATCCTCCTTGCTACCCCACCAAAAGCCAGCAACCATAGAGTCCAATTCTTTACAGAACGTGGCAGGGAACTTGAAGAGACTCATCGGATAAGCCGGTATGGCCTGGACCACCGCTTTAATCAAAACTTCACGGCCTGCATAGGATAATAAATTTTGTTTCCAACCTTGTAATTTTCCTAAAATTCTCTCCTTGACATAACCCAGACCCATTTTCTTCGACCTTCCCCAAATGGCAGGAACACCCAGATAAGCCCCGGGATTATGGACCCTCTTGATACGAAGAATATGAGCCAACTCCTCAGAAACCCTCGCTGGAATGTTCGCACCAAAATAGACACTAGATTTTTGTAAATTGACTTTTTGACCCGAAGCCTCGCAATACCGATTAATGAGATCAACAAAATTTCGGTAATTCCTCCCATTTGCCTTAAGAAACAACAGAGTATCGTCAGCGAAGAAGATGTGAGAAATAGTAGGCCCCAGAGCTCCAAGCTTCACTCCATTCAATACCCTGTCGTGCACCGCCTTCTGAATTAAACAAGAGAGAACTTCCCCCACCAACAGAAAGAGATAAGGAGACAAGGGATCTCCCTGTCTGAGCCCACGATAAGGAACAAAACTCCTCCCAGGTTGGCCATTGAGGATAATAGCAAATTTTACAGTAGACACGCATCCCATAATAAGTTTCCTCCAACTGGTAGAAAATCCCATTCGCCCCATGATAGCATCAAGAAAGTCCCATTCCACACGATCGTAGGCCTTTTGCATATCAAGCTTTATACCCATCTCATATTTCTTTTTAGCTTTATGACCTTTCAAAAAGTGAAACAGTTCATGTGCAATGCCAATATTGTCATGAATCTGCCTACCCGAAACAAAGGCATTCTGGGATGGAGAGATGATGTGCGGCAGCACCCCTTTTAAACGATTAGCTAAAACCTTGGACATAACCTTGTAAGAATAATTACACAGGCTAATAGGACGAAACTGCGACACCGAAACAGGATTAGGGACCTTAGGTATAAGGACCACATGAGTGTCATTAAAGGAATCCATGCAGAGCATACCTTGCATCATCGTTTGAACCAACCTATTGACATCGGATTGCAGGTCGCCCCAGAAAGACTGGTAAAAAATCCCTTGGAAGCCATCAGGTCCAGGGGCTTTGAGCCTTCCCATATTCATCACAGCATCTTTAATCTCCTCCTCTGACACCGGACCAGTCAGATTACTATTCATCTCCTCGGTGATACCAGACGGTATACACTCAAGCACATCACCCCAGTTTCTGTGCCCCCCCCCGAAGTAAACAACGTCATAAAGTGGTCATCCACCATCTAGCGAACCCGACTTGGGTTTTCCACCCACTGGCCATTTCCGTCTTGTAATTTCAATATCGTGTTTCTCCGCCATCTTTGTAAAGTAGATTGGTGGAAAAACTTCGTATTTGAGTCTCCTTCACGCAACCATTGCACGTGAGATCGTTGGTGCCAAAAACTCGCCTCCTAAGCTTGAAGATCTTCAATAATTTTAGTCTTCTCCTGAATGGCTGTGAAGTTGGGACCCCAATGTCTTTGGAGCTCCAGGAATTGAGCCGAGAGATCCTCTATTTGCTTTCCCCGATGTTTAAACTTATATCGGCTCCACCTGATGAGGCAAGACCGACATTCATTTCTTAGCCCATTGCGTTGACAATGAACCCTCCCAATTCCGAGCCCATCAATTCTCCACAATCAATTGGCACTCCGCCTCCTTAACCCAAAAGGCCACAAACTTAAAAAGCTTTCGTCTCACTTCCCGCCCCCAATCTGTTTTGATGATAACCGGACAATGGTCCGAGCCAAGAACAGGTCCATGCTCAGCCAAAGTATTTGGCCACAACGTCTGCCAAAGCCCATTAATTAAGCCCCGATCAAGTCTTTCCTCCACCCACTCCCCATTTCGAAAACCCCGCCAGGTATAGGTCGGCCCATGAAAATCAATGTCCATCAACTCCATTGAATTCATGAAATCCTCCAAATACC
The DNA here is from genome assembly GCA_963580275.1 of Crataegus laevigata. Classification (NCBI taxonomy): domain Eukaryota; kingdom Viridiplantae; phylum Streptophyta; class Magnoliopsida; order Rosales; family Rosaceae; genus Crataegus; species Crataegus laevigata. The sequence continues at coordinate 20,054,972 of OY756941.1, read as the reverse complement.
GAGGCCTTTTGTAAGAGGTTTCCGCCCCACCTATTTTTTCATAATCCCTAATGAAGTCATTAAAATCACCCCCACATAACCAGGGAACTTCCGAAGCCGAAAAGTGAGAATGCATCCACTCCCAAAAGCTAGCTTTTTCCCCACGATACGCCGTACCGTAAACTCCAGTGACACGCACCCATTGTTTCTCTCCCGTAGTCTTGGCAATAGCATCGATCACATTTTTGGAGGAGAACATAATTTGCACCTCCATTGACCCATCCCACCATAAACTTAGTCCCCGTGCCATCCCAACCGGTCTACGTGAAATCCACTCTCAAACTTCATTCGCCGTCTCAAACCATTGATTCGATGACTTTTCATTTTGGTTTCAGAAAGAAAAATCATCGAGGGTCGGTGCTTTCGAATAAGCCCGTGAAGAGCTCGAACTACCGTGTCCGACCCCAGCCCACGACAGTTCCAGAAGATGACATTCATGGTGACCTTGCGGCTGTTGAGGACCAGCCGCCACCACCCCGAGCATGAGCACTCGTAATAGAGGGTAACTCCCGTCCCTCATCCTCTTCAGACTCTTCTATTCGACTACTCTCAAGACTAAGATTTCCCTTGGGGCCCTCCACCGTCGCTCCTTCAGTCAGGACAGTACTTTCGATCAAGAAACACCTTTACGGTACCTGCAAGCCCTGCTACTCCTCCCTCATCCCCTCGGTCATGTTCATGATCTCAATCCCTTTACCTTTCTTCAAAGGGTTAAGCAGTAACTCCCATCTTTGGAGTGTTCCCCCCCCCTTTTCAGTGGGCTCCTCTCAGCGTTAGTAGAGTCCATAGTCTCCCCAGTCCAAGAAGACTCCCCAGGGGGGGAAAATTCCACCCCTCAGCTTCCGACTGACCTCCGGGAGGATGATCAACCCTCTGACTATTAACCTGTTGCGCACTCACTAACTGAGTATTCTGATTCGGAGCACCTCCACTAATCTGATGGCAGGGGTTCTGCTCCCTTGCCCGTCTCTTCCATCGCCTCGTACTCCTCGGGTGTGAGTCATAAATGACCCGGTTCTCCGGTGACCCCGCCCGTTGTACATTCCTCATTGAGCTAGGCACCTGCAGAAGATCAGTAGCTGAGACGCAAGGTCTAGCAGTTCCGGCTTGTCTGTGCTCCCCAACTCCCCCTGAAAGATGTCGCAAAGGGATAACTGTCTCCCGTATTGGCATCGCCTTGGTCCATTCGCTATACCCGACAATTCCACGTGAGTCAACATCGAAGGAACATTCCGTATTTAGATGATCAATACGTCCACACTTGTAGCAAAAATCTTGAAGTCTTTCATAACAAAACTCCACCCACGTGTCACGAGTGGACCCTCATCGAAGCCAACAGCCGCAACACAAAGGGTTGGCCGTATTCACAAGAAGTCGAGCCCGCACAAAACCTCTCGCCTGAGCCAAATCATCCACCTCTAGGACCTCCCCTGCAGCCTGTGTCAGCTGCCTGACATTCTCCATAGAACTTAGCCCCAATGGCACTCCACGAATTTGGATCCAAAACGGAACCAGCTCCATCGCAATTTCTTCCAGCGCCAAATTCGGATTCCATTGCTTAACTGAGAAGTTCTTCTTCATAACTCCCCAAGGGACCTGGTCCAAGATCCTTTTGGCCATATTTCCATCCTAGACCGTGATAACATACTCGTTGTCCTTCACCCATTTGACATCCACCTCCCCTAGCTCTTTCCATGCTGATTGCAAGATATTTCTGACCCCCCACTTATTGAGAGATTTTTTCGTTAGGACCTTGCCCACTAATTTAACTCCATTTTCCATTGCAGACAAGTCCAAAGCTTCCTCTAGCTGCACCACCAGATCAGATATACCACTATTGGCCATCACTTTGTCCCTGCACTTCCACGAAAGCCTCTAACTATCACACGTGTGTAATATACCAAAGGCTAAACACCATCTCAAATTGCCTTTTCCTCTGCTACCACTTTGTACCTGATAAGGGGACGTTCCTCTACCCAGAGCATCCAGAATTTGGTACCCGCTACATAAGTGTGTAAAGAGCCACGACCAATATCCCCAAAACCCCTTGCTAGTAAAATTAAGATGATTAAAGGGCTCCAACCACCGGTATTGCCCCCAATTAAAGCCCCCTTTTAAAGACAACCTACCAACAATCAATAGACTCCACATCGCACAGTGCCAAACAGATATCCCTTTCCCCTCATAAAAGAACTTCCACCCTAGTTCAGCCCTAACCATGAGTAGGCACAAAAACCCCAACTTGAAATGTAAGAACTTGACCTCACCCATCCGGCTCGGATGAGCGAAATCACATCAAACCCCCTATTCAAGACTTCAATAAATAGCAGAAGCAGGAACCAGACCTACCTGTCAGACTGAGTGCCGTAGCAGGACTAAACCACCCTCCACCGACCCGATCCGTCCCAAAAGTAGAAGACCAACTCCAAAATACACCAGGACCACCAGAGCCACTCCAATCGAACTCGCAGCTAAGAAGGGGACACTAGGAAAACCAACACGCACCAAGGCGGAGCTCACAAAGGAGGAAAAGCTCTCACGCACATCGGAGAGAAAACTACTAAGGTGATCGATGAGACGGTTAGTGGCTGGGTTTTGATCTGAGACTTCGGTACAATTTTGTTGGCTTTGGCTTTGATTATCTTCGAGGGAAGTTTGACAAAAATAAAATGATATTTTTGCTTACCTTTTTTGGACGTGGATTGGAGTATGAGGAGTGAGGATTTTGTTAAAATGAAAACACATACTTTTTGTTTTGTTTTAATAAACATTATTATTTACATTAAATATGAAGAATGTTAGTTTAGCTTTACAATAGATTAATAATAACATGATTCAAATTTGTCTCTGGCAAAAATCAAACTTAAAGTTTCTCATTTACATGTAAAGAGTAATACTACTAAAACGTAGTACTAAATGTTAAATAAAAATAAATACTTAAATTAGAAAGAATGTTATGTTATGCAGTTTTTCATTTACTTATTTAATACATATATATATATATATATATATAGTTAAATAAGTTGCATTAAGTACTTGTTGAAGTTCAATTCATCTCATAGCATGTCCATTCGTTTTAGGAGGGCAAGGACGAGATTAAGTAAAAAGCACTTGAATTGTCTTTACTATTTATTCTAAACAGTAGTTGTCTTTGTGCAACTCTACCCGTTTGAAAAGGATAATATTTTTTATCCAAAAAGGAAAACTTAATTAATAAAAAAAAAAAACCCCGAATACAACCAGTTGCACCACAATCAAAGTTTAGAGCTTAGAACACAACAGAGGGAATAGTGCAATCCCAAATAAGAATATTAGGACTACTGAATCCTACACTATAATTACATCAGCAAGAAAGTTAGCCTCCCTAAATATAATGAGAGTATGTCTAAGTCCAATAGCTTCTGCAACTAAAAACGTATTTTTCCTCAGGCTTCTTGTCCCAGCCACAATAGGGCATTTATGGTTGTCTCGGATGACAAAACTAGCTGCAGCTGTTTGATTAATTATTGAACAATCAAAATTGATATCTAGGTAATTTGGGCTTGGGAGGCGTCCATTTTATTATCTTTTGAACTTTGTTAACAAATTCCATTTACTTTTTTACATTACCTTAATAATACTCTTTACCTATGACATCAGCCCTCATAGGAACTTTCGCAGGATGAGCTTTAATGCTTCTAAATGTTGGGTTTTTTCTTTCATTCCTGATCTGCTAACATGTAAGCAAAGCTTTACTTAAAGGGGACATATTATCATTATCTTTAGCAGGTAATTTGTCTAGTCAATTAACAATATTATTTATACTCGAGCTTGCATTCGGGTTGAAGTCCCTAATATAGACCAAACATTCTTAGCAAAACAACAAGATATAAACAAGGTCTTTCAAAATGACCAAAAACGTTTTTAGAGAAAATATTTTTTCGTTTCAAAAACACTTAAAGTGTTTTCTAGAAAAAATACCCTAAGAGAAGCACCAATTATATTCTTCTTCCAGGAAGCACTTCAAATGATTTTTCAAAATTTACTTGCATTTTTACTAAGGATTAGTTTCAAAAACATTTTTACCAACAGTACTTTCAATCATTTTAAAAACACTTCCAAACGAACTCTTAACCTTGTAGGAGATATTCAGTTTCCATAATTTACCAATAAGACTCTGTCTCGGATGGTTGTTCTTAATCTCATTCTGTACCCAAGTAGCAAATTTACTCCAAATCATCTCATCTCTCTCCTCTGAGTAGGTAATGCTATACTACAATTTTTTTAAGGATATTATCTTCTAAGACTTGTAGCAATTTATTACCATCCCAATATCCATCAAGAAAGATTCACTAACAATTCATCTTATGTTGTGGCTTATTTGGAGAGAGAGAGAGAGAGAGAGAGAGAGAGAGAGAGAGAGAGAGAGATGTGTTGTAGTGAGGGTTGTAGAATAGTGTGTTATTCCCTCACGCCACTCCTTATTTATAGTAACAAAGGAGGAGAAGAATCATTATCCTTCAAGGAAATACAATCGTGATAGGGAGAGAATAACTAGTACCAAATCTAATCTAGGATTTACACAATCAAACTTTAATATAAGATTTAAACACTCGCCCTTCAGTGTGTAAATACTCAAGTAGATTCATCATCAGGTAGAGTTGAGGAAGTCGATGTTGTGTTTGGCTCATATACTTATGAGTTGGCAACAATTTTGCATGTGCATAACTTTGTGAATGCTACAAGGAAATGGCAGCATCCATTTGTGACTTTGTATTTTGCTTTCGGTTGTGGCATGGAAGTCTTTGTTCAAGAGAAGACATGGCAACTGCCACAAGCAAAGTTGGAAGTAAGCAAGTCTTGACTTTGTGTTTGCTTGCATGCAATTGTGCATCTTTTCTTTTGTATGCATTAAATGGCAAATGGAGAAAATGGTTGCACTCTATAGGCTAGGTACAACAAAAGGGCATTGAACATGCCATGTGAACTTAAGATTTTCTTGGTCTTGGTTGTTGGCATAATTCCTGATGTATGCCTATAAGTGAAGGCAATATCCATGCATTGTATAAGCATTCGGAGGAGAATACATGAGAGAGAAAACAGAGAGTGAGAGTGAGAAACTCTTGGGGTAGAGTGAGCTAGGATTCAAGTTTGGGTTATGTCGATTTAATTCAAGTATATCTTGCACTAGTTATTCTCATAGTGAAGAGCAATATCTCTCCAGTAACGTAGGCAAGATTTTCCAGAACCTCATAAATCTCTCAGTGTCTTTATTTCTTGTAATTTATTATGTTCAACTGTGGGGTTGTATTTTGGTGAGATTGTAATTGGAATCTCGCACTGACTAGCCAAAGCACAACAATTGGTATTAGAGCATCGTTGGGGGCTTTGGTTCATTGCAGGTTCATATTTGTAATTCACCATGAAATTTTCAATTGAGAAATTTAATGGAAGAGGCGGTTTTACTCCTGGCAAATGAGGGTAATGGAAGCCTGAAGAAATGAAAGATGTGCAAGGATGCTTGGATCAACTACGAAAGTTGGTGTTGAGGAAAAAGACAAAGGCCTCTTTCTTCTTACCTCACTTCCAATTTCGTACGACAAACTTATGAAACTTTACTTCATGGAAAGATATAGTAAGTTTGGAGCAATGCATGCTTTTTTGGTGTGGAATGATACACAAAAGGAGGCCATGGAAGATGGTTGGCACGAGACTACTATAGCTGTTCAAGGTTTGAATCGTGGAAGAAAATTGAAAAGAGGATTTGAGAGAGACAACAGGTTCAGATTCGGTTCTAGAGGCAAGGGTCCATAGTGGTACAAGTGCAAGGCCGAGTTGTAGCAACTTTGTAGTGAAAGACTTTGAGTATGCCCTTTAGGTACTCAAAGCAACACGTCTCTTTGTGATGTATAGACTCAAGTGTTATAGGGGTTTTGCAACAGGTAAAGCTATTGGATTCATAGATGATCAGATGGTCCTGAGGAAAGAGGAAGTGTGAGGAATTTTGTTTGGTTCAATAGGTTCTTGCTCAAAACAAGCGCGTTGACAAGCTTCCAAGTTGTAGACAACGAAGAGATAGAAATCCTGCTATAGGAGATGAGGATGTTTCGAGATCCTGTCTGAAGCTAAATGGCGATTTTTAGCTTGAAACAGCTGCACATGCATTAGCAATGACTGAATCAGTATAGGACCAATGAGGTTGATTCAGGGTGTGCATGCTGGTAAGTAAGGCCAATGAAGGCTTTGGTGATGGATGCAAGGATTTTTGCATGGTATATTCGCCAAGGCGAAGATTGTTGTTTTGGCTCATATACTTATGAGTTGGCAACAATTTTTCATGTGTATAACTTTGTGAATGCTACAAAGAAATGGTAGCAGCCATTTGTGAATTTGTGTTTTTCTTTCGGTTGTGGCATGAAATTCTTCGTTCAAGAGAAGACATGGTGACTGCCACAAGCAAAGTTGGAAGCAAGCAAGTCTTGACTTTGTGTTTGCTTGCATGCAATTGTGCATGTTTTCTTTTATATGCATTAAATGGAAAATGGAGAAAAGGGTTGCACTCTATAAGCTAGGTACATCAAAGGGATGTTAAATATGCCATGTGAACTTAAGATTTTCTTGGTCTTGGTTGCTGGTGTATGCTTATAAGTTATGTCAATATTCATGCATTGTATAAGCATCAGGAGGAGAAAACAAGAGAAGAGAAAACAGAGTGAGAGTGAGCAACTCTTGGGGTAGAGTGAGCTCTTAGAAAAATTATGTGAGTAGGTGTATAAGGGATTCGGGTGTGGGTTATGTCGATTTAACTCAATTGTGTCTTGTACTTGTTATTTTCTTAGTGATGACCAATATCTCTCTAGAGAAGTAGGCATGATTTTGCTGAACCTCTTAAATCTCTTGGTATCTTTATTTCTTGTAATTTATTTAGTTCAACCGTGGGTTCGTATTTTGGTGAGGTTGTAATCGAAATCTCGCACTAACTGGCCAAAGCACAATAGTTAACTCATCGATACTAATTCTGGGAACACGTTAGTCTCAAACAAATGAACTTGCATATGAAACGAAGTCTCACAAAAACCCAATGGCTATGGTAAAACCCTAGGCAAGACGAAAACCCGTAGTCTAAGGAAAAGTACGTGAGGAAGTGCAAGGTCAAATGAAATGTCTACAGGACGTGCATCAGGAATATGACCAACCCAGGGTGCCTCGTCAAAACCTCGTTAGGTAGCAAAAATCCAAAGGGAAAAATACTCCTAATCATAGGGAAAAAAGAGTATATTAAGATCAAGTGAGTATACTTTGGGATACTCCCCCTGAGTTTGACATAATTCTAAAAATGACTAACAATGTTACAACTCAGAAAGTTCAAGCTTACCTATTCCTTGAACAAGTTTCTGAAACGTCGTCTTCGGAAGTAATTTGGTGAAGAGGTCGGCCATGTTGTTTTGGGACGGATTTGTGTGACTTCAATCTCCTAATGCTCTTGTTGTTAATGTGAGAAGAAAAACTTCAGAGCAATGTGCTTGGTGTTGTCTCCTTTGATGCAACCATTCTTAAGCTGTTTAATGCATGCTGCGTTATCTTCATAAATTGTCATAGGGACATTAACGACGGGGTAAAGATTGCAAGTGCTTCGAATATGGTCTATAACCGCCCTCAACCAAAAGCATTCCCAAGTAGCTTTATGTAAGGTGAGTATTTCAACATAGTTTGGCGAAGTGGCAACTAAGGTCTATTTGGTTGACCTCCAAGATATTGCGGTGCCTCCAATGGTAAAGACATAACCCATTTGAGAGCGGGCCTTGTGCAGGTCAAATAAGTACCCAGCGTCGGCATAACCAACAAGGCGTGAATAGACTCGAGAATCGATGGGGGTTGCGGCACCTCTCGAGGATCCGTAAGGATGGAACAAACCAAAATCCATAGTACCCTTACGGTAGTGAAATATGTCTTTAACACCAGTTCAATGTCTGCGTGTCGGTACATTACTGTATCTTGCCAAAGATCAACAGCGAAAGAGATGTCGGGTCTAGTGCATTGAGCTAAGTACAATAAAGCGCCTATCACATTTAGATAAGGAACTTCGGGTTCCAAAATCTCTTCTTCATCCTCTTTCGAGCGGAAGAGATCTCATTTTGCATTTTTAGAATTTAAATTATTTTATCTTTTTTAAAATCTTTGAGAGGTGATGATTTTGAAGACTTGTTTTATGATGAACAAAAATTTTGTGAGAAAAATGATTATGTTCTTAATATGGAAGATTTGCATTTCGTACTTGAAAAATGAAAACATAAAGCTCCAAGACTCACAAACTTCCATTACTATCGTTTGACTATATTTTCAAGTGCTTGATATGCAACTCAAAGAATTGAACGATCGCTTGAATAAGGTAAACACCAAGTTGCTTCTTTGTATGGCATGTTGGGCCCGGTTAATAATTTTGCATCTTTTGACCAACAAAAACATAGTTTGCTTCGCCCAATTTTATAGATGTTTTTTCTTTTATTGATAATGAACCTATATGCTATGTTTTCATAACATGAAACCTCACTGGCAAGAATTGTAACATGTTTGTATTGATAAATAATGAACGACATTAATATTGTCTACTATCTAAAAGGTTGGCCTATGTTTTTTTGAACCGTTTACGGTTTTAAATTTTGCTACTCTCCCCCATGCGCGACAATTCTTTGCTTCGCCATTGGTTACATTTTAGTCTTCCAACTCATGTAGTCTTTCAGCTCAACCACCTTTTAAAGCATTAATCTTGTATCTTGACACGTTATATTTTCCCATTAAATATGCAAACAAATGAGAAAATTCACTTTATAAAACTATGAGTAATGCTACACTTACCATCTAGTTGTACCATTACTTATACCATCTCTCTAATAGAGAGGTAAGGCTTGCTAATGCATGTGGATCCCATCTTTATTAAAGAGTTGATATAATGGTACAACTAGATGATAAATAACATTTTTGTAAAACTATTAAATAAAAAAATTCAATGAAAATTGGGAGATCCCTAATTGTGAGGGTTAGAATAATTTGGTGGTTGGCGGTGGTGTATCGGGGTGGGGAAGGGTTACAGCCATCTCGCTTCCTCATTCCAAACTATCACTCTTATAGCACGTTTGGCTAGCCGGATGAGGTTGGACTTCAATTTTGAGATAGGAGATGCCACGAGGGTAAACCACAGTTTACTCTTGAAATAATTGCTTACGAACCTTATCTCAAGTGGAGATTGAGATCACCTCCGAATCTCACACGTAGTTGCCGATGGAAATCTTGCCAACCCTATTAGCCTCATCCCACTTGCCCACCTCACACATAAAACCACACCGTCATCTCTCTATCTCTTAAATGGTTTGGATTGTTGGGTCAGTCCAGCCCAAAGTGTGAGATCTAGAGATGATCTCAATCCCTTTAAATGCCATGGTCCTATGATTGGGCGAGGTTTAGGGTTTAGGAAAGGGATGGAGTTTCTTCTTTCCTTTTAGTTTCAATTTTATATGGAGGTTAGTTTCAATAAAAAAAAGTCTCATGTTTAAGTCTTAAATTCAAATAGAACCACATTTTGCCCCAAGTGTTGGAGAGCATTCACTGGCACCATGGTGTGTCCTTGTCCAATAATGTTTTATCCTGTAGAGAAAATCTTACACATGACAATGCATTATTTGACCAAAACGCTTCGTGGCGGTAACTCTGTTCCATGTAAGTCCTTATCCGAGTACTAACCCTTCTATGAGGAAATATAACATCGTGAATTAAAACTCTTGGACCCCAATAGTTCCACAAAATTTAAAGCTTTTTAAGCAATGCAGACCCAGAAGTGACATTGCTTAATATAGAAAGCCTACATATAAAAAGGAATCCAAAAGCAAAACTCTAACTATAGCTAAAGTTCCTTAAGTACAAAAACTAAACACTTAGAGAAGCACAATGCAGAAGCATGACTTTTCACCAGTACCAAAACACAACCCCCACATACAAAAACATTTTGCTTCTTAAATGATCTGCAGTTCCGAATTCTTTCCTCCGACATAAGATTCATTCAAAGGAAATGGGGGGTGATCAATCCAGCAACCTCAAGAAATCCAACACGGTCCTTCCCGGCAAAGATCTGCTTTAGCTTCTCATCACAGACTATGATCCTCTTGTTTTGGGGGTCCTAGAAGAATGATATCAAAGGACAAAGTCAGCAAAACATAAAGGCAGTTAACACAAAACGTAGACATTTTAAGCATCATACGGGGAGATAATAAGATAGTTTAACATTAATAAAACAGAATACAACCCTAATCAAAGGTTCACAATAGGAATCAAAATCACAAGCAAGTACACTCACTTTATTGCACCCCTAAACGAACTTGGGAAACATTTATTATTTGAATCCTATGTACAATATATATGTAGCCCCCAATGGAATCTTTATATAGTTACAAGAAAGGAATTAAACTGCATAACCAGTACTTGAAACACCAGATTCAGAATGGAAATGGGGAAAATTCAGCAATTTATGTACGAAAGAAAAACTAATTTATCAACCAGATGTTTTTTTCCCTGATTCGACATCAGCAAACAAGTGTGCAATCAGTCAATTGCTTCATATATGTGTGAAAATGAAGCCCATTGGCAGATGACTGATGGGCGATGAATTAGCAAATGCAGCAATAACTTAACAGACAGCAAAACAGACACGTGGGTTGAAAATAAAACAAATACAACCAAAAGAAAATTGGTCTGTAATCTTTTAAAGACTTCATGTAATCAAACACCAGAGTAATCCAAGAATTTCTACTCAATTTTTACAGGTGAATCTCAATTACTTATAAGTTGGAACTCCAAAACATCTTATCTATGCATTCAAGAGTTTTGAACACATGTACTGTGCAGATAAATTTTTACTAGTGTTTGCGATTAAAATAAAATAGAAGTGCAGACTGCCAATGAAATTCTGCAAAATATTTGACCTCTTTTGCATGTATAAACTGAACCCGAGCAACACCACCATACTACTAGTACTACGGAAGAAAACTTTAAATATACGAAATACAGTATGGAAAGAAAAAGTAGAGGTAGTATATAATTCCAGTAACCCAAAAGTTCAAACAGCTTCCACAAGTGCTGTTAACTAGCATAACTATCAGTCTAGAAACACTGAACTCCAACAAACATAAAAACATCCAGAAAACAATATAGAGAAAGATTTAAGAATAAAATAATAAACTTCCTCACAAATCACATTAGAACAGCCTTATCCGGTCCTATCTAAACAGAACAACAAGCATACCAAACCCCAGAAACCCTGAGTACCAACCTAAGCTATAACAGCACTCCTCATTTTCCATTCAAACATTGCCTAAATCCTACATATAAAACCCCACAAAATAGCCACCCGCCTACACACACGGCAGAAATGAACTCTCGAATCCAGAAATAAAAAACCCAATTCTCATACACATCAAGATAGTCCATCCAAGTTCAAACAAGCACAAGACATCCAAGAATTTGAGCTTAAACCGGTTGAACAACTTATTGTAAGCTAAAAATCCACATTTTATCTATGCCGCCATAACCTTGTCCGAACAAAAATCCACTCACATTCACAACATCAAGCAATTTCAGCACAAAAACAAGAAAACCTACATTTCATTGCATACCAACATAACCTTATCCACACTTGTCTTCTCTATAAAATTATAATTATACCAATTAAACCCCAAATGGACAAAAGGGTTTTAAAAAATTCAACCACAAAGTGAAAAAATGCAAACTTAAAAAAACAAAAAAACAAAAAAAACAAAAAACCAAAAATTCAAAGTAAACCTGAAGATTGTTCTGCTTAATGTGGGCCCAAATCTGCTTCAGAGCTTGGGTGCGAGAAATCTCAGGGGCACCCACAAGGGCTTGCATCTCGGGCGAGACTTTGCGAGGCTTCATGATGCCGCGGGGCTCGCGGGGGGTGCTGGTGGCCGGCTTCGAGGCAGTGGCAAGGGTTGGGATGCGCACCATGCGCAGGTTAGCGGGGGCGAACCTGAGGGAGGAGTACGAGGAGGAGAAAGGAAGGCTGACAAACGACGACGTGTCGCCGGAGAAGAAGGCGGAGGAGATGAGGCCTGTGGTCACCGCCATGTCGTTTAGTCAGCTAAAGGGATAGCGTTTTGAGAGTGGGGGAGTCTTGTAGAGTGGAGAGTGAGTATTCTGAGCCCGCCTTATTCCCTTATATCTTGGCTCGTCTTTATTTGACCTTCAATTTGAATAATTTTTTTTTAAAATTTTTTTGTGACCTATATTTAACTGACTGGAAAAGGAGGGTCGGCGGCAGAGAGAGAATATAGAGAGAGATCTGTTTGTAAGGCTGGGTAGAAGAATGTATATAGAATATTGTTATCCTCCCTATGCAAGTGTCTTTATTTATATTAGTGAGGGAGAAAAGAAATCCTTCATTACCAATGAATACAAGTCCATATAGGAAATAATAACTATAATCAAATTTAATCTATGATTTACACAATCACACTTAAACTAGAAAGTTTACAACACTATCCCTTGAATGTGAAAATACTCAAGTAGAGTTGGCATCATGTAAAAGTTGAGGAAGTCGACTCGTTGTCATTGATTATGAGAACACGTTATTCTCAATACGGTAGGAACTTGCATAAGGAAGTAAGTCTCACTAAAAAACTCTATGGCTATGGCAAAAACCCAAGTAGGGACAAAGCCCATAGTCTAAAGAAAAATGCATGAGAAATGCAAAGTCAAATGAAATATCTATGGGGACATCATCAGGGATATCATCAACCAAAGATGGGTGCCTCGTTAAAACATAGTTAGGTAGTGAAAACCCAGTGGAAAAATGCTACTAATTATAGAGAAAAAGAGTACATTATGATCAAGCAAGTATACTTCATGATACTCCCCTGAGTTTGACACTATTCCAAAGAGAACTAGTAATGTTACAACTTAGAAAGTTTAAGCATACCAATTCCTTGAACAAGCTTCTGAAACATTGCCTTTGGTAGTGATTTGGTAAAGAGGACGGCCAGATTGTCTTGTGAATAGATTTGCATGACTTCAATCTTCTGATGCTCTTGTTGTTGATGTGAAAAGAAGAACTTCGACGCAATGTGTTTGGTGTTGTCTAATTTGATGTAACCCTTCTTGAGCTGTTCGATGCATGTTGCGTTGTCTTCATAGATCGTCGTCGAGATATCAGATTGTCGTCAAGACATCAACGACGGGGTAAAGATTGCAGAAGCTTCAAATATAGCCCATAACTGCTATTAACTAGAAGTATTTCTGAGTTGCTTCGTATAAGGCAATAATTTCAGCATGGTTGGATGAAGTGGCAACTAAGGTCGGTTTAGTTGACCTCCAAGAGATTGCGGTACCTCCAACGGTAAAAGCATAACCCATTTGAGAGTGCGCCTTGTGCAGATCAAATAAGTATCCTACGTCGGCATAACCAACAAGGCGAGAATAAACCGGAGATAAGGAGGTGCGGCATTACTCGAGGATCCGTAAGGCTAGAACAAACCCAAATCCGTAGTAGCCTTAAGATAATAGAAAATATCTTTAACACTAATCCAGTGTTTGTGTGTTGGTGCATTATTGTATCTTGCCAAAAGATTAACAATGAAGGAGATGTCGGGTCTAGTGCATTGAGCTAAGTACAATAAAGCGCCTATAGCACTTAGATAAGGAACTTCAGGCTCCAAAATCTCTTCATCATCCTCTTTCAGATGGAAGGGTTCTCGTTTTGCTTATAGTGATCAAACGACCATATGAGTACTCGAAGGCTTTGCTTTATCCTTATTAAAGTGGCGCAACACCTTCTGGGTGTAGTTTGATTGATGTACTAAGATTCTATCCAAACGAGGCTCTATCTCGAGACCAGGATAGTATCAAGTCTTTCCTAGATCTTTCATCTCAAATTCCAACTTCAGGTGCGCGGTAGTTCTTGCGAGCTCTTCAAGAGTTCCGATAAGGTTCATGTCATCGACATATGCTGCAACTATCGCAAAACCAGAATGTGACCTCAAAATAAACACACAAGGGCATAGTTCGTCATTCACATATCCCTGACTAGTCAAATACTCACTAAGATGGTTATCCCACATTCTTCTGGATTCCTTTAAACCGTAATGTGAACACCTCAGTCGAATTGAAATTGTGTTCCGGGGTTTAAAAATATTTAATCCAGTCAATGTAAGTCCTTCGGGAACTTTCATATAAATTTTCGTATCAAGATCCCCATAGAGATACGTAGTTACTAAGTTCGTTAGCTGCATACTCAGTTTTTTAGAAACTGATGCGTTGTAAAACAACACACAAATTAAACCCTCTTTTTGACAGTTGTAGTAAAGATGTAAGTAGGGTATCGTTCTAGGCCGGGGATTAGGAGGGCTTGCTAAAACCTCTAAAATAATTTAAAAACGTAAAAACAAAGTTTAAAACACTAAACTAAAATAAAAACACTTAACTAAAATAACTCAAAATAAAACTAACAAATAAACTAAAACAAATCAAAAGACTCAAAACAACTCAAGACTCTAGAAAGTACAAACTAAGCTAAAAACTCGAAACACACTAAAAATGAATCAAAATAATGAAAACAATTTAAAATAAAAACTAGGAAATTAATTGGACGGAAATTAAATTAAAAGATTAAAAATAATAAAAATTAACTAAATAATAATATTATAATAATGGGGGGGATTGATTTGGTTTTGACGAAGTAAATTAAACTTAAATAAAATACAAATTGACAAAAACATAAAATTAAAAGTGAACGGATAGACGACGGATTGGCTAGAGGGTTTTTCTCCACACATGACACATATGCAACCTAAATTGATTTTCAGTTGTTCTTTCAATAAATTATGAATTCTCAATACTCCAGATTAACCGTGAACAGCACTTTTTTAATCTTCAAGTTTTCCTTAAGTTATTGAATTGGATGAACAACATACAACAATTCAACACATTCTCTAAAAGTCCCCTACGTGAAAAGCACAATAGAGATACAATCAAAGATCATTAAACTTTGTGAAAACTATAAATACTGACGAGGCATTCGTAACTATGAAAAGCATGATACTCCTGCCAAGAATTTACTTAACGCGATTGTGACTAGCAACCTTCACTACTCATGAATATAAGTTCATAACGATTAGGTGAAATTCACTTATATTCTAGCATCAAATTCATACATGTAAATTAAGTATGCATTCTTAATCGACATACACAAATAAGTTATTAATCAAGCAGTTAAGCAAATTAAATCACAACTCAGAAATCACAACTGAAATTACCAATTCAAATTACAAATATAATCATGGTTTTGAATTATCCTCTAGCCAAAATAAATTAATTACACATTATTTATAAATTAAAAACAGAAATTAAAAACATAAGTTTGGAGGAGATAAACCGAAATAGGGATCAAGGGTCTCTGTGCTTGCTGCCACTTGGCAGCCCCTCCAAATTCCTCTCGGCTTTTTAGCAAGCTGGAATTGCAGCAGCCCTGCCTTCAATTTCTGATTCCTCTAAAGCGCTCCGAGACTCTCCAAGTGCGTGCGTCAGCCTTCAAGGCAGCTCTCCAATTGGCTGCTGCGCCTGCCTAATGAAGCCCCTGATTTCTCCTCCCGAGGCGGCTCACCGACCCCCACAGACCCGAGGCTCCCGCCTCTGTTTCCTTCTACCGAGGCTCTCTCCCTCTCGTTCTTCTCCCGCGAGAGCTCTCACCTATTTTTTTATTTTCTATTTTCTGTTTTTCTTCTGCCCTTAAAAACCCCGAGGCAGCTTCCCTTTTCAGTTCTCCCCCCCAGGATTCCTTTAAGCTTCAGGCCTCCTTGTAATGGCCTTTCTCCCTTGGATTCTTCCCGTGACTGCCCTCCATCATTCATCATCATTTTCTTTCTTATTTTATTTTTCTGTTTTGAATTCTTTTCTGGTACTCATTATTCCCCCCTCGGATTCTCTTTCTCTCCAAGCTGGCAGCTGCCTTAAGGGCAGCTCTAATTCTTTTCAAATCTGCCCGAGGCCCTCCACTAGAAACCTCTCCATTATGCTGCCTTTCATGATTGTGTTTCCACCGTTTCCTATCATCACATTATATTATATATATTAATATAAATATATAAATATATAAATATATAAATATATAAGTATTATTTTCTAAATGATAAATTCTATTCAACAAGCAATATAGTTTAGACAAAATTATTACTTAACATTTCACTTATTCTATTTTAATTTTCTTAGCTAGATAAATTCTTATAAAACATAAAAATAACGTAAATAGCTCAAAATATAACGAACTAACTAAGAAAAGACGAGTGAATTTGATATAAAAATATGTATAAATATGATCCGATCAAATACCCCCACACTTAGCTTTTGCTAGTCCTCGAGCAAAACAACGAAAACAGAAAAAGTAATAACATGAAAAACATTAGCTTCCCCCTATGTGACCCTCAAAGAATTTCATTCGAGAACACAAATCAGCAAGAACCATAGCTAGCACCAAACAAACTAAATCAAGCTCATCTTCCTTATTCAAATATTAGCAGTAATCTTTAAATCATCCTTGAAGTGTAGTGTGTGAGATAGCCATGCTAATGCAATTTCAAGTTTTTATTTTTAAAATCATCATATGCAAACTAGCAACCTTCTCACGGGATATGCACTCAATCACACATGTGTTTAGTTTTAATGTGTTTCGCTCAAAGAAACAAATGTGAAAGATCTACCATAAGCTTGCATAAAAATCACTTCTCCACA
This sequence comes from Crataegus laevigata, assembly GCA_963580275.1. Classification (NCBI taxonomy): domain Eukaryota; kingdom Viridiplantae; phylum Streptophyta; class Magnoliopsida; order Rosales; family Rosaceae; genus Crataegus; species Crataegus laevigata. The sequence continues at coordinate 20,038,166 of OY756941.1, read as the reverse complement.
ATCATAATTGCAAAACTTAAATCAAGAGGACTTTTATTGGATGTAATGAGGCTTAGGGATAGGACTATTGAAACGAAAGAATAGGAAAACACAAGTTCCAAGCTACATCGCAAGCGATTCTTTTGTTGAGATTTATAAGAACTCAAACTTTCCAACGATTCTTTTGACACATTCAACCACACCCCTAAACTGAAACCTTAAACTTTTTTTTATATTTTATTTTCTTCTCTTTTCTCATTTTTTTTTTTATAAACACAAATATGAAATACCCCCACACTTATTCTTTTGCCAAACCTTCCAAGTACTTCATAAACATTTCTCAACAATCTCAAATTGCTCGCTTGGAAAGGGTAAGGAACATGGTTTGAGGTATAAGGGTAGACATATCTGGTGATAAGAAATAAAAGGCTCAACAAATACGGCTCAAATTGGCAATCTAATGATAATTTTTTTTTCTTTGGGAAATATGGTTATTTGGGCCATAGTGGTAAACCTAATGCCTCTATCATTTTCAAGTTCATGCAATCAACGACAAATATTTCGAAAGATCGTTACGCAAGTTCTAGAGATGCATCTCACATAAGTTCATCACACATGAAAAAATAGGAGTGTATGAAAAATGCACACACTTTCAATAGGCTCAAAAACTCACATGGGATGTATATGGTCACTAAATTCACATATGAAGCTTTAATTCATGCTTTAGTTTCACATCAACAAGGCTATGTGCATTTGGTTTTCCAAAGATGATCAAACATATACAATACTAACAAGAGAATAAGGAATTTCACATAACACATGTTAACTAAGTTCTTGATAATCATGGTTCAAATTTCATCCAGTTATATCATTGGGTCGGGAAACTAATAAAAATCTAATTTAAAACAACAAGGAAAACAAGACAATATTTTTGGATTTTTAAATTTTTTCGAAAAAAATTAAATAAAACAAAACTAATAAAGAAAACAAAAAGCAATAACATGGAAACAAATGAAACCAGTTCGAAGTTGAAGGTACAAAAATTTTCAATTTGGTCATTGTTTTATACTTCTTACCCCCACACTTAAACTAGACATTGTCCCCAATGTCATAAAACAAAAATATGCAAATAAAAATAAAATGAATAAATAATACGAAACAAAATAAAGAAAATTGATTGAAAACTTCTCTAATTTGCAGAAAACCAAGCGATGACCCCCAAGCGTAAATTTTGCAATCAACATCAAGGGAGAAAATAACCAAACGTTCCTGCAAAGAAAAGAAATAAATCAGTTAAGCACGCAAGAAAATAAAGAAAATGCAAACGAAAATTGAAAATGAAAATAAAAGATAACGAAAAGAACTAATAGGTGGTCATTGGTCATGACTGTTGATTTTCCACAGCTTTCATCTTGAACTGGATGGGCCTTCTTCTTGCAAGTGATCCTCGGCTTAGTTGAGGATGAATCAGCATGTTGACTCCACATGCTTCAAGTAGTCCGGTCTCCACGCAGGTGTGGCATCTTCTTGAACTCTTGGATCAACCCAGACTCATCTGCTCTTGGGTGCACCTCAGACTCCTCCTGCTTCGTCTGTGAGGTACTTTTGTTTTTGAAGAAGTACCTCAACACAGGTTTATTTTTGAAGTGGGCTGGGAGAGGTCTGAGATGAGTACTCGAGAGCAAGACTAGGTAAGCAATCAGGATCTCACTTTCTCCACGTTCCTCAGATGAAGGAGAGGAGAAAGCATGATATGAGATACTTTTGCTTTTAACCTTTTTGATATGAAATACTTTTGCTCTGGATGATTTGTTTTCTGGGGTGATCCAAGGGATGAAGAACACTGAGTGACTCGAAAGGTTTCTTTGGGAAGACATTATCGGAGATGAAGAGAGGAAGAGAGGTTGAGAGGGTGTGAAGGTGTGCCTTTGATGTGGAAGGCGAAGGTCGAGACTTATAGAAATTTTTCTTCCTCAACCGGAACTATTCCCTCACTATTTGTCGGCAGCCGGTGGATGGATGAACAGTGCCCGTTACGCGCTTTCTGACAAAGCTTCCGTAATTTCCGCGAAGCTGACTGCGCATGCGACGAGTGACGACAAACTGGAATGATGATCTTTTGAAAACCGGGGTTCAAATCCGGGTGCGGCTCGTGGTTTTCGCAACGCTCCAAGTTGCACGTGATGAGTCACGACAAAATTGGAAAAACTGAACCACGTGATTGCTGAGTCAAGCCCAGCTTTTGAGAAAGGAAACGGCCTTCGAGAAATGAGTGTCCAGCTTTTCTGAATTGCGTGAGGACGCGTCTTCAACCTCTGAGGAGCGCCTCTCTTTGATTTGCTTCTTTTTATAGAGGCGCTAATTCTGATTCACATCACACTTGAACTCCCTTCCTCAAACACTTCTGCACTCATACTCCTTCCGAACTCTTCCTGCACTTCTGCACTCTTTATCTTTCCGAACTCTTTTCTTCCGCTTCAGCAATCTTAATTTTTCCGAACTCTTTTCTTCCTCAACCCCCTCTAAAAATGTCTTGCCCTTCCGACCGTCGCCTAAACTTGAATGTCGGGGAAGACGATGACTCGTCTTCTCCGAACAACATTTGGAATCCGTCCTTCATATCCCCCAATGGTCCTCTTACAGTCGGGGACACAATAATGAGGAATGAAATCACCGCTACGGTGATTGCCAGAAATCTGCTCACTCCAAGGGACAATAGGATGCTATCTAGGTGGTCGGACGAGCTGGCCGTTCAGGAATCTCTGGCTCTCAGCGTCCAAAGTGCAGGCTCGGTTTCAAACATGGGCCAGCGCCTGCTTGCCCGAACTCGTCAGGTGGAGTCGCTGATGGCTGAGGTGGCCATTCTTCGGCAAGAAGTCAGAGGACTCAGGCACGAGAACAAGGAGTTGCACATGCTTGCAACTAGTTACTCGACCAGCATGAAGAGGAAGCTGGACCAGCTGCAGGAGTCGGACGGTCGGATCCAGAGTGATCATGAAAGGTTCATGGCGCTACTCCCACGGTTTATGTTGCCTTCGTCATCTGGAGCTGCGCCAAGTGTTCCGGCTCCGGAGATTCCAACTCTGGCTCTTCGTCTTCCCGGAGCTCCGTCGACTTCTCAGGCACCACCTGACCAATGACCAATGAACACTATTAGTTTTTCGTATTATTGTAATTTTTTTTTTTTTTTAAGTTTATTTTAAGCAATATAAAATATGTAAATCAAAATATGTAAATTAATGCAAAAAGACTTTGTTTATCCGCACTAAAAATAAACATTGCCCTTAATTTATTTAAACACAAACTAAACAAAAATCAACCAAATAACACAACTAACTAAACAAAACAAAATGAAAGCAGTAAATAGAAGGGTTTAGGAATGCAAATCTGATTGTGGGTGATTCCTAGGCTTCCCTTCTTTATTCAAGTGCATGGCTTTATCCTTGAACGGACAGTGGTACTTGAAATGATCCGGCAATGGTTTGAATTCACGAGTGGGTGCCTGAATCATAAAAATCAGATTGTTAGTAAAAAACAAAATTAAAAATGGAGAAGATGGCTTACTTTCATTCTCCGACGCAAACTCAATAACAAAAATCACGTCTTTGAACGTTTCAGGGACTTTGAACTTGGCCAAATTTATTATGATTGTTGTGGCTTGTCCCGTGTCCTCAGTCTCAACTTCTAGGGCCTTGGTTGTCTCAACTACATCCTCCTTGATGCATTCAACATATTCTCCGATCACTTCCTTTTCTGAAATCCCTCTTCTTGGTGTGCACGGTTCTTTGAATGTTTCCACACTATCAGGAATTTGATTTGGTACACCAAGAAATTGGATTTCACTTTGCACATCTGGAAGAGTTTCCACAATTTCTTTTTCACTCTCGTCGATAGTTGGAATCAAAAACCTGCGAGGAAAAAGGGCATTTGGTGGAACGAGGTTAAAATAAATTGAATTTAGAACCTCCTCACCTGAGTTGGATGACATAAGGACTTGAGGGGCTTGCGACAAGAATTCTTCTAAACTGCCCAAATCGTCATCCTCATCTTCTTCTTGCAACAGCAAGTCATCCACGTTCGGGTTATGTTTGGCCGGTTCTAGGATATCTTCATCCTCCATATCACTTTCCAAAGTGATGGATTCATCAAGTTCAACTTCTCCCCTTGAATTTGCAATGTTTGAATTGGAGAGTTCACGTTGTTCTTGAATCTGTGCCATGGATTCCACCATCTCTCCCATTTGATTCTTCAAGTTATCCATTATTTTGTCTTGATTTTGTTGGTCCTGCACCAAAGAGGTTAGTAATTGAAAAATTTGATCATTATCCATGGACATACTTGAATTTGATTGGAATGGTTGTGGGGGAGGTTGTGGTGGTGCACATGGCCATTGATAGAATTCCTCATACGGCTGCCAATATTCTCCTTGGTGAGTCTCCTTAGCTTGATTTTGTTGGTCCTGCACCAAAGGGTTTAATTCATTAAGAATTTGATTATAATCTATTGACGAACCTGAGTTTGATTGAGGATATTGCATATGAGGTTGTGGCGGTTCCATAGGTTTTGAATAAAACTCCTCATATGGCTGCCAATATGCCTCATGTTGAACTTGTTGAGCTTCCCACCACATAGAGTTTGAATGATCACTCCAATCTCTTGGTGGACATTGATTGGCTTGAAATCCTTGATGTCCCCAAACATCTTCAATTGCAGAAAATTGGGGACATTGATGATTTTGATATCCTTGCCCATACGATGCACCAAATGTAGGGACACTTGGCATTGTGGCCCTTTCGGCATTCTGAGTCAACTGAGACGTGAGCTGCGCCAATTGAGCTTGAATGGTTGCCATATCTTGCTCCATTAGTACCTAAAATTAAAGAAAGAAAAATAAATCAAATATCAAAAGTAAAAGATAAAAACACAAACATAAAAATAAACACAAACAAAAATAAAGGGATTAGCAAAATTACTAATCCCCGGCAACGGCGCCAAAATTTGATGCGTTGTAAAACAACACACAAATTAAACCCTCTTTTTGACAGTTGTAGTAAAGATGTAAGTAGGGTATCGTTCTAGGCCGGGGATTAGGAGGGCTTGCTAAAACCTCTAAAATAATTTAAAAACGTAAAAACAAAGTTTAAAACACTAAACTAAAATAAAAACACTTAACTAAAATAACTCAAAATAAAACTAACAAATAAACTAAAACAAATCAAAAGACTCAAAACAACTCAAGACTCTAGAAAGTACAAACTAAGCTAAAAACTCGAAACACACTAAAAATGAATCAAAATAATGAAAACAATTTAAAATAAAAACTAGGAAATTAATTGGACGGAAATTAAATTAAAAGATTAAAAATAATAAAAATTAACTAAATAATAATATTATAATAATGGGGGGGATTGATTTGGTTTTGACGAAGTAAATTAAACTTAAATAAAATACAAATTGACAAAAACATAAAATTAAAAGTGAACGGATAGACGACGGATTGGCTAGAGGGTTTTTCTCCACACATGACACATATGCAACCTAAATTGATTTTCAGTTGTTCTTTCAATAAATTATGAATTCTCAATACTCCAGATTAACCGTGAACAGCACTTTTTTAATCTTCAAGTTTTCCTTAAGTTATTGAATTGGATGAACAACATACAACAATTCAACACATTCTCTAAAAGTCCCCTACGTGAAAAGCACAATAGAGATACAATCAAAGATCATTAAACTTTGTGAAAACTATAAATACTGACGAGGCATTCGTAACTATGAAAAGCATGATACTCCTGCCAAGAATTTACTTAACGCGATTGTGACTAGCAACCTTCACTACTCATGAATATAAGTTCATAACGATTAGGTGAAATTCACTTATATTCTAGCATCAAATTCATACATGTAAATTAAGTATGCATTCTTAATCGACATACACAAATAAGTTATTAATCAAGCAGTTAAGCAAATTAAATCACAACTCAGAAATCACAACTGAAATTACCAATTCAAATTACAAATATAATCATGGTTTTGAATTATCCTCTAGCCAAAATAAATTAATTACACATTATTTATAAATTAAAAACAGAAATTAAAAACATAAGTTTGGAGGAGATAAACCGAAATAGGGATCAAGGGTCTCTGTGCTTGCTGCCACTTGGCAGCCCCTCCAAATTCCTCTCGGCTTTTTAGCAAGCTGGAATTGCAGCAGCCCTGCCTTCAATTTCTGATTCCTCTAAAGCGCTCCGAGACTCTCCAAGTGCGTGCGTCAGCCTTCAAGGCAGCTCTCCAATTGGCTGCTGCGCCTGCCTAATGAAGCCCCTGATTTCTCCTCCCGAGGCGGCTCACCGACCCCCACAGACCCGAGGCTCCCGCCTCTGTTTCCTTCTACCGAGGCTCTCTCCCTCTCGTTCTTCTCCCGCGAGAGCTCTCACCTATTTTTTTATTTTCTATTTTCTGTTTTTCTTCTGCCCTTAAAAACCCCGAGGCAGCTTCCCTTTTCAGTTCTCCCCCCCAGGATTCCTTTAAGCTTCAGGCCTCCTTGTAATGGCCTTTCTCCCTTGGATTCTTCCCGTGACTGCCCTCCATCATTCATCATCATTTTCTTTCTTATTTTATTTTTCTGTTTTGAATTCTTTTCTGGTACTCATTATTCCCCCCTCGGATTCTCTTTCTCTCCAAGCTGGCAGCTGCCTTAAGGGCAGCTCTAATTCTTTTCAAATCTGCCCGAGGCCCTCCACTAGAAACCTCTCCATTATGCTGCCTTTCATGATTGTGTTTCCACCGTTTCCTATCATCACATTATATTATATATATTAATATAAATATATAAATATATAAATATATAAATATATAAATATATAAGTATTATTTTCTAAATGATAAATTCTATTCAACAAGCAATATAGTTTAGACAAAATTATTACTTAACGTTTCACTTATTCTATTTTAATTTTCTTAGCTAGATAAATTCTTATAAAACATAAAAATAACGTAAATAGCTCAAAATATAACGAACTAACTAAGAAAAGACGAGTGAATTTGATATAAAAATATGTATAAATGTGATCCGATCAGAAACTACCAAACCGATAAGGTAGCGAAAAGTAATCACATCCATAACCGGTGAATAAGTTTCGTCATAGTCAATCTCGGGGCATTATGAGAAGCCTTGCATAACAAGACAAGCTTTGTAACGCACAATTTCGTTCTTCTCATAACGCTTCCAAACGAAAATCCATTTGTAGCCAACAAGCTTCACATGTGGAGAAGTAGGAGCTATAGGTCCAAACACCTTACATTTCGCAAGCGAATCGAGTTCGACTTGGATTGCTTGTTTCTAGTTTGACCAATTGGTTCTATGTCGATATTCATCACCGAAACAGGGTTCAATGGCATCACTCAACATGATCTCAGTAGGTACTACATATGTTAATGCATCGTCAATGATCATCTCATTTCTACACCACACATCATCTAATCTAGCATAATAGACTGAAATCTCACGATTCTCGAAAGGTGGATTGCTTTATTCAAGAACCCTTCCGTAATCTAGAATTTCCTCATGAGTTGGATAGAATGAGTAAGCGATAGTTGGATTCACGATAGGCTTTTTAAGTGCCTGTGTCGTGGGTTTCCTCTTCTGAGGTTGTGAATCTTTTGAACCAAGAGGTCTGCCATAATTGTGTGTAGGGCCAGATGATTGGTTAACCGCTAATGTACGTGGATCACCAAAATTGGCATCCCGGGCCTGCAGGAAGGAAGTCTGTCGTACATTTGATACATCCATTTTTGTAGGTACATTTGTAGCTAGAATATGTGATCTTGTCACTTGCACTAGATCAGAGAAAACATCTAGCATGCTCTGAATATGTAATATGCGCTGCACTTCGGTTTCAGATTGAGTGGTGCAGGAATCTAAATGAGTCAAATTGGGAGTCGTCCGTGATAATTCGCGTTGTTCATCAGGAACGTTGACGTTCTTATCTCCCCATAACGACGAGAAGGTTGTCTCATAGAAGTGACAATCCGCAAAATGAGTGGTAAACAAATCACCTGTCAAAGGTTCTAAGTAATGAATAATCGAAGGAGAACCATATTCGACATCGATTCCCATCATTTACTGAGGCCCCATTTTAGTACGTAAGGGTGGCAAAATCGACACATAGACCGCACAACAAAAATGCACATATGCGATATGTCGAGTTCGTATCCGGTAACCAACTGAATGATGCTATATGCTTGGGTCGCAGCAGGCCTTATGCGGACCAACATGGTTACGTGTAATATTGCATGGCCCCAAGTAGCAATCGGTAGCTTGGTAGGTATAACCAATGATTGAGCAATCATTTGTAAGTGCTTAATGAATGCCTCTACTAAGCCGTTCTAGGTGTGAACACGGGGTACAAACTTCAATCCCAACAGGCATGCAATAGTCATCAAAAGTTTTTGATGAGAATTCTCCAACATTATCCAATCGAATAAATTTGATTGGATAATCAAGGTGGTAAGCCCTAAGCTTGATAACCTGAGACAACAGTTTGGAGAATGCAGTATTCTTTGTGGACAACAAGCACACATGTGACCAAGTGTAGAGGCGTCAACCAAAAACATAAAATATCTAAATGATTCGCAAAGAGGGTGAATTAGTCCACAAATGTCCTCTTGAATCCTTTGTAGAATATAGGAAGATTCGAATGAATCTTTCCATAAGAAGGCTTAATGATAAGCTTTCCCAAAGAATAGGCTTGGCATGTGATTCCTTAAATTGAACCTAAACTTCGGGTTAATGGATGCCCTTATGTTGATTTGGGGATACGGCGCATTGCTGTTCATCCAGGGTGTCCCAAATGATCGTGCCAAAGTGTAATTTAGTGCGTGGTCTAAAAGGTAGGGTCGGCCACACAGTGGCTTTCTATAGGGCGTATAGACGTAGTATACAGACCACTCTCAATCTTCTCTAGAATACGTTTCTAGCCATATTTGTAGGAAGTTATGCATAAAAATTCAACTTCGTTTTCCACATAGGTCTCAACATGTTAATTATTATCTCTAATGTCCTTAAAACTCAATAATGTTCTTCCCGAATGTGGAGAATAAAGTGCCTCATCAATGGTTTAAATTGTACCATTAGACAACATTATACGCGCCTTACTATATCATTCAATCAGGTTGGATGGCTCTGAGAGGGTTGTCAGTGGTGCATTCGTAGGTATGAAGTTAGTGAAATAGATGCATTCACACAAAACAGTGTGCATGGTTGCACTATCTACCAAACAACTAACTTCCCTACCAGTCATACCTAGAATGAAAATTAATTTGAATCGGTCACATGCATAAAAGTTCTAAAAAATAAATATCCATTCAAAATAATTTTAAGTACTCTAGGACGGAAATTAATTAAAAACTTAATATCCAAAAACAAATCACCAACAAATAATCCAAACATAAAAGAAAATTGTTCAAAATTTAACCAAAAAACACAAGGGGGTTCGCCCACTAGGTGGAATTAGACCCCACTGTCTAAATTTCAACTAGAAAAATAGTTTATGTCTAAGACTCTAATCTTCCATAGGTGTGGTATCCTCTTGCAAGTTAGAAACCTTCATCTTGGTACTCTTTGGTTCGTCCACTTAACACAAAGCTTGATTCAAACTTGTTACGACGAGAATGATATTCAGTTACAACCTTTTGGGTAACTCGACAAACACAAGACCAATGGTCCTTTGAACCTCAGTGACAGTACATATCTGCATCCATAGTTTCAGGTGCTTTGCCCTTATTCTTGAAGTTTTGGGGCTTGGGAGAGAGGTTAGGGTGCTTATAGGCTCGGTTTCCTCCCTTAGATGGGCCTTGGCTCTGTTGACCTTAACAGGGTGGCTTCTGGCTACCGCTACTATGCATCTTTTGGTGTTTTGGGCATTGATTCGTGCTATAGTGTGCTTTAGGCACAACAATCGCCCCAGTAGGTCGAGCTTGATGATTCTTCGTCAACAGCTAATTCTGCTTTTTAGCGAAAAGTAAAACAGAGATCAATTATGAAAACTTAGTGAACTTCTGAGCTTTATATTGTTGTTGCAGGACAATATTAGTAGTAGAGAAGGTTGAATAGGTCTTCTCCAAGAGATCTTCTTTGGTCAAAGTTTCGTTACAAAACTTGAGAAGTAATTGGATTCAACAAAACTTTAGAATTATATTCATTCACAGACTTAAAGTCTTAGAAGCACAAATGATGCTAGTCATGTCTTGCCTCAGGCAAGAAGACATCATTTTGGTGATCAAAATGATTAGCCAAAGCGACCCATAATGCTCGTAGATCCACCTCAGCAAGGTACTCAGTTTGCAATGCATCATGAATATATCTTCGGATGAAGATCATAGCATTGGCTTTCTCAGCTTTGCTAACCGGGTTATCCGTCTCATCTTCAATGGTGGAGCGCAAATTCTTTGCAATGAGGTGGAGCTTCACATCTTGGACCCACTTGATGTAGTTCCTTCTAGAGACCTCCAAAGCAGCGATGTCGAGTTTGTTCAAATTTGACATGTTCCTATCACAAAATAAAGGACAAGATGTGATTAGTGTAATGGAGAAAGAAAATCAATCCATTCACATAAGAGTAGAACATTCAAGTTCTAATAGACATGTATTGGTTAAAATTCGCATGAAAACACTTCGGGTTTTCATGGGTGATGTTGTTAAGGAAAACTTTAGGTTTTCAAACAAGACATGTTTCTAGGAACTTTAAGTTCATATGTTCATGCAGACAAATGCAAATATATATACAAAAATATGTAACAAGAAAAATATGCAAAAAGAGCTTCATGTCTATAATTATAATTGAATTAATTATTTGGACATCGGGCCAAATTTCAATTGTGGGTGAAAAGTTATTAAACTCATTGGGCCTAAAAAATAGGCAATTAAAATCAGGGCCCAAAATAATGGGCCAAAGCCCATGGGTGGGTTGAGCAAATTTGAGTTGTGTGGCCCAAAATTGGGTTAGAATGCACTCAAGCCTAGTATGCAAGCTAGCTTAGCATCATAAATTTGATGGGCTGCAGGCGTAAGCCCAAAAAAACAGAGGCTCGTGAAGGGCTCTAATCTGGTGTGATGTGTACACGAATACACCAGCGTATAGGCTGGGATCCAGTGCCACACAGACGTGGGGGAACACCAAAAACCGGCTTGGGCTGGTGTTACAAAACTCGAAGTCCAACAAAAGCCCAATTGGCTTGTTAGATATGGGATGTGGTAGCAAAAGTAAACAGTAAGCCCAAAAACTTTTGATGTTGTGCGATGCAGGCCCGAGGGTTCCAAGCCCTCTAGGGCTCGGGTCAAGAAACCCAAGATAACCCAGCCATACTGGGTGTCGGATTCAAATTGAAAAAAGCTCTGGCGTCGCTTCAGGCAATTTTTCTTTAGTGTTCACGGCACGGCAATGCATGGAGGTGTAGAATCTAAAATTTAAAAAACATAAAGTTGGGTCATGCAATATAGTGAATGTTCATGCTATCAGGGTTGTAAAAATATCGAGATAAAAACTGTTGTTTTGGAAGAACCTGATTGTGTGTTGATATTGATGTACTAGTTTGATGCGAAGAGCTTCCACGTCAGATTCCTAAGCGTAACGGTAGGAGTGTGCTAATAACGTGTTGTGGCCTATATTTAATTGATAGGGGAATGAGGGCTATTGGCAGAGTGAGACAATATAGAGAGAGATATATTTGTAGGGTTGTGTAGAAGAATGTGTAGAGGATATTGTTATCCCTCTACACCATGCCTTTATTTATAGTAATAAAGGAGAGAAGAAATCCTTCATCTCCAAGGAATACAAGTCCATCCTTCATCTCCAAGGAATACAAGTCCATATAGGAAAAAATAACTAGAATAAAATCTAATCTAGGATTTAAAACACTTTTTTAATTTTCCATTATTGCAACCACTTAATACTACGATCTAGTAGTATTCCTCTTCACTTATAAGTGAGAGCTCTTAGGTTCGATTCTCGCCAAAGACAAATTTGAACCATATTATTGCTAGCCCATTGTGAGGCTAAGCCTATCCCCTCCCCCTTAGTGTAAATAATATTTTTTGTTCAAAATTTTTTTTTTATGTAATTACAATCTTATCCCATTTCACATGCTTACTTTTACTTCTCGCACACTTTTCCCAATTTTTTGGTTGTCGGGTCCAATTAGTTGAAAAATATTAATGGCAGAATATTAATAAAGTTGTGTGGGAGGTAAAAAAAGGGTGTGTGCATAGCACTATCCTAATTTTGAAATAAAAAGTGATGTCTGCAGACTTTTTTATTTTATTATTTTTTTAGTACATAGATATTTTTAAACTAAGGGGAGGGGAGTTAGGCTAAGCCACACAATGGGTAGCCTAAGTTGGTATAGAATTCGTCATCCACAAGATTCAAACCTAAGACCTCTCACTTCCAAGTGAAGAAGAATACCACCAGACTGTAGTACTGAGTGGCTTTTTTTTTCTTCTGGTTTTATGACATTTGAATTAAATTGAAAGAAATAGGAACAAACAAGTGTGTGCAAAAATGAGGTCAATGTGTTCGCTCCTTAGGCAACAAGTTCAATTCTCTCTATCCATCTCGGACGAGTGAATTTTTGCTTACTATCCTAAATTGACAATAACATCACCACCCAAAATAAATGCAGTTAAATGAGTGTGATTAATCTCTTCGAATAGTGAGTACCACAATGGGTGACGCTCACTATTATCAGTTATGGCACATTGTTGCTATTCTGATTAATGAGATACAAACTGTGTTATAGGGAGCACCAAGCACCTGTTTGATTAATTAAATTGGTAGGGGTTTTTATACAATACAGGTCTCAAGATTGGGCTGCTCTGATACCAAGTTAACTATTAAAGAGTATCAAAGATGATTTAGTGACCCACTACATATTGATATAGTTTTCAACTTAATCACATGTACAATCCCATAAGTGTAAAGTTTTATATAAAAGGCCTAAGCATTCAACATAAGGGATAATTTCATGAGGCTTCAAACGTAGGGTAATTGCTATTATATATAAAGGTTTTAGTAGTGCCAGGTGTTAAATGTATAGTTTGCCATGTGTCGTGTACCGTTGATTCTTGTAATAAGCCTTGAGTTAGTTAAGGCTGTGTATCTATAAGACAAGTCAATACCTAGTAATCATTATGCAATTGTAATGAAAAGATTGTTTAACAAGATTTTCTCTCTTCACTCTCTCTACATTTTTTATAGTGTTACATTTCTTTGCTTTCTTTGTTATCACGGTATCTTTGCCGATTAAGGCTTGCACCATTGCTTGACGACCATACTGCTTCTACTTGTCTGATTCTTGTTAGAGTCGATTGGATTTTTACATCAGCTAATTTGTTGAGGTTTGTTTGGCTTAGTTTGCTCAGGTGTTACCTATCGGAGTTGTTATTGGAGTTCGATTGAAACACTAGCGATTGGGGTTTTTTTGTTTCGTCACTACTATCGTTTTCTTTTCTTGCTTCAAAGAGCTGATATTCTTCATTTTGCTCTTGCACAGATATATTGATTCTTGTTTGGTTGGGTCTTGTGTATATATAAACCCTAGAAATTGAGGATTGTTTTGTTGATTGCTGTTATGATCAATGATTCTTTGTTCTGTAATTTATCCATGTTGTGAGTTGCTTCACTGTTAAGTAATTGATCTGTGTTTGCATATGGACGATGGTTACCCCTGCTCAGTTAACTCTTACACAATCGCCTATTTCTTCACTGGTTCCAAGTATAGGAAACACAGTCACTGTGAAATTAGATGATTCAAACTATGTGACTTGGAATTTCAAATGAAATTATTAGATGGTAATGGAATTCGTGGATTCATTGATGGATATATTCCTTGCCTTGAATTTTTTTTTATTTTTTTTATTCTGATTCTAAAGGAGAGGTTGATGACAAAACACAAGTTATTTCTGATGCTTATAAGGTGTGAAAAATACATGATAAAGCCTTGATGACCCTTCTTATTGCTACATTGTCCACTATTGCATTATCTTGTGTAATTGGTTATTACAGTTCTCAAGAAACGTGGACTAATCTTAGAGAACGATTTGCTAATATGACTAGAACTAGTATAGCTCAAATGAAAATTTGATTTGCAAAATAGAAATGACTTGAGACAATTGATGATTATCTTCAAAGGATTAAGGATGCCAAAGATCAACTAGCTACAATTAGGGTTGTTATCTCTGATAAGGACATTGTGATTATTGCTCTTGGAGGACTTTCTCCTGAGTACAGCACAACTAAGGTTGTGATTCGTGGCCATACAAATTTTGTGGCATGGAAATGAGTTGAGATCACAACTTAGGGCTGAGGAGTTTACTCTAGAAGAAGTGAGAAAGCAAGTTCCTTTAATGTCTACTATGATTGCTCATTCCTCAAATCTTGGAATTAATATGGGAAGTTCTTCTAGTATAACACAGTACCATGCAACACATGCATCTAGTGACTCGTTTGGTCCTCCACTATCTTTTCAACCGTTTCCTCAACTACAACAAATGCCATTTCCAACTCAATTCCCATAAATGAATATTCTTGGATCATTTGCATTTGTATCTCAAATTGGCTCAGGAACTTACAATAATTTTAGGGGGAACAATTTTAAGAACAAAGCAAAGGCAAAAGGTTTTTCTTTGGATCACAATCTCAGTATTCACAGCCACGATTCTATGGAGAAATCAATTTCAACAACAGTCTCAACTTGGTTTTCAATCTTCAGGACAACAAATGTCACCCTCTCAATTTTATCAATCTCTTCAGATATGTCAAATTTGTGACAAGAAAGTGCATTCTGCTCTTAATTATTTTCAAAATGGTTGTCAAATATGCCATAATATTGGTAATACAACTGCCACATGTTTTGACTGGAATAACACCAACTCTCAGTCATTCATTCCATCACAAGGTTATCAACCATGTTCACAGGGTTATCAAGCTCCACAAGCTTATGTTCCTCAATATGCTCAATCTCCTACAATTCCATCCCAATATCAACCTCCAATTGGTTTTTCTCCTCATCAACACTCTTCATCTAGTAGTGTTCTTTAGACTTACTCTCATGTTGCAGTGAATGTTAGAACCACTAAATCACCTTCAGCTCCATAATAAGAGTTCTAGTTACTTGATTCTGGGGCAACCAATCACATGAAAAGAGTTCTGATTACTTCTATAGAGACTACCACTGGTGAAAATGGTGAAGGTTTACCTATTGTACATATGGCCACTCTACTCTTCATTCTAAGTTTTATAGTGATTTAGTCCTACATGTTCCACAGTTATCACAACATTTGCTGTCAATGAATCAATTATGTAGAGATAACCATTGCAAATGTATTATTGATGAATTTTTTATGTGTACAGGACAAGGTCACCCATAGAGTTTTGTTCCAAGGGCTGAGTAACAATGTAGTTTATTCTATTCTTATGTTCAAATCTTCACACAATTCTCCAGCAACATACTTAGCGCTGAGTAACAATATAGTTTATTCTATTCTTATATTCAAATCTTCACACAATTCTCTAGCACCATACTTAGCTCAAAAGTTTCTTTTACTTTGTGGCATTGTAGGATGGGTCATCCAACTAATTCAGTTGTTAAACTAGCTGTTAGTAAGTGTTCTATACCTTTCACTTATAATTCACACCCTCAAGCATGTACAGCTTGTTTGTGATACCTTTTCCTTCCATTGCAAACAAGTCTGTAATACCTTTTGAGGTCATTCATTCAGATGTATGGTTCCTACACCTCCAATGTCTACAAAAGGGTATAGGTACTATGTGCATTTATAGATGAATGTACTATATATACTTGGATTTTTCCAACAATCAATAAAGCTTTTGTGTTTGGTGTATTTTTGCAATTTCAAGCTTTTGTTCACAATTTTTTCAACTCCAATATAAAAGTTCTTCGAAGTGATGGAGGTGGAGAGTACATTAGTCATCAATTTCAATCTTTACTCAAAAAAAAAAAAACAATATCATTCACCAAAAATCTTGTCCATATACACCAGCTCAAAATGGTTTAACTGAGAGAAAAAAAATAGACATGTTATTGAGAGTGTTATTACCCTACTTCAACAAGCTTCACTAGCCTATAAGTTATGGTCTCATGGTTGTGCTACTACCACTTGTTTGATCTATAGGATGCCTACACCTACTTTGGGTATGAAATCTCCCTTTGAGTCCTTGTATCACTCTCCACCTAGGTTAGATCACTTAAGGGTGTTAGGGTGTGCTTGTTATCCTTTTATGAAGCCTTATAGATCCAATAAACTTCAACCTAAGACCACTGAGTGTATTTTCATATGGTATGCAACTCAATACAAGGGATACATTTGTTATTTTGTCAAAAGTTATTTCAACATGATCCAAGTCATTTGTGCCTACTCCATTTGTTCATAATAATACTTTTGTGTCTACCCCAGTTATTCTTGTACCTTTACTAGTTGTATTTGAACACAATTACACTACATCCTCTCTTATTATTCAATATCATTCTTGCAGTATTAGTGATCTTGTCCTCACTGGTTCTTCTTCAACCTCAAGGCCAAATTCAGTGTTCTCAGTTGTTTTAGAGTTGTATCCAATTATTACTACTTCTCAAGTATCAGAATTGCATCTTGTGCCTATTCCAACTCAAAATACTCATTATATGCAGACTAGGTCTAAATTTGGGAGTTTTAAGAAGAAAAAGGCTTTCTATGCTCATGTTCAGTCTACAAGTGACACAGAGCCACAGTCTTTCAGTTTTGCCTCTAAGCCCACTTATTGGCAAAGTGCTATGAATGAGGAAATGACTACACTTCTTCAACAACAAGTGGAATTCATATGGGTCTATTGCTAGATATAAGGCCAAATTGGTGACCAATGGGTTTTCACAAAAGGCAGGTTTAGATTACTATGAGACTTTCAGTCCTATAATGAAACCAACCATAGTGATATTAATGATGTCATTACCTACTACAAATGCCTGGAAATTGAAGCAACTTGATGTTTTTACATGAGTGTACATTTCTCAACCTCAAGGTTTTATTGACAAGACACATCCAAATTATGTTTGTAAGTTGAAGAGATCTTTGTATGGTCTTAAACAAGCTCCCAAAGCTTGGAGTGACAAGTTCACCAAATTCTTACTCTCTTTGGGTTTTAAGTCCTCTTATGTTGATCCTTCTATGTTTGTAAAAGATGATGGCATATCCATTGTTATATTACTGTTATATATGGATGATACCATCCTCACTAGTGCTAGTAATGTCAATCTTCAATCTATGATATCTCAGCTTTACATGAGTTTGATACGAAAGATTTAAGGAATCTTCATTTCTTTCTTGAACTTTAAATTGATATCAGTCATAAGAACTCTTTGTTCATCAATCTAAGAATGTCAAAGATTTATTGCATAAGACTGATATGCTCAACTGCAAACCTTGTATTACTCCCAGTGTTCTAAAAAACGGCCTAGGCGGCCGCCTAGGCGCTGGGCGGTCACCGTCTGAGGCATTTTCTTGTAAATCGGCCGGAAAAATCGGTTGGGCTCTAGGCGGTTGCCTAGGCGGTGCTAGGCGGCTAGGCGGAGCTGGGCGATTTTTTTTTTTTTTGAAACCAATTTCAGAAACCAAGTCTCGTTGTCAGCCACTTCCATCTCTTATTCCTCCTGCAGTGCACTCACCCGCTGCGATTTCAAGAGGTTTTCTGGGCCATCGTCTTCGATCATCTCTCCCAGTTTCCACAGTCTCCACTCTTGCCAGCATTGAAGGCTCTGCAACTCTTCCCGTCTCGAACTCTCATCGGATCTACAACTCTTACTCTCGCATCTGCATCGAAATTCCCATCTGCGTCTGCATCTGAATATAGCCATGGTTGTTAGAGGTTTCTGGAAAAAGAACGAGCAAGAGAGAGAGAGAGAGAGAGAGAGAGAGAGAGTAAAAGTTCAAATGTTGAGGTTCTGAAAAGGCAATTAAGAAGAAACAAATAGGTATGGCGATGACTCATGCTAAAGGTTTCTGGAAAAAGAACAGCGAGAAAGAGAGAGAAAGAGAGAGAGAGAGAGAGAGTGAGAGAGAGAGACTAAAAGTTCAAATGTTGAGGTTCTGAAAAGGCAATTAAGAAGAAATGAATAGGTATGGCGATGACTGAGTCTACCTTGGGTGATGTGAAATAAGGTGGACAGCTATTACTTGAAGGGTCATCAGACCAACTTGCGTGGGATTTTTATATAAATGTTATGTGTTATCAGTTATCACCCACTTACAAGTTTGGAATATATATTATATATATAAATGTTATATAAATTTAAATTATAAATTATTTAGATAATATTTATTTATTTTTCTTGGCAAGCATATTATATATGTACATAAAACATTCACATATGTATGTTCTTCTATAATAAATAACATATTATTTAATAATTATTTACATCTGATATAGTAAATTTAATTAATTCATATATTATATAAGAAATTTACCTAAATCCGCCTAGACCGCCTAGGCGTCCGCCTAGACTCCGCCTAGCCGCCTAGGCGCTAGGCGCTAGCCCACCGCCCAACTAGCGCCTAGCGTTTTTTAGAACCTTGATTACTCCCTGTCATCATAATAAGAAGTTATTGAATCATGGCAGTTCAGTTTACTCAAATCCTAAAACCTATAGAAGTATTGTGGGAGCTTTACAATACTTAACATTCACAAGGCTAGACATTGTCTATTTTGTGAATTAAGTATTCCAAGTTATGCTTTCACCTTTGGAGTTTCACTCTATTGATGTCAAGAGAATATTAAGATATCTCAGAGGTACTTTGGATTGGGGAATTTGTTTTAGTCCTAGTCCTTTAACATTGAAAGCATACATAAATACATATTAGGCTGAAGATCCCAATGATAGAAGATCTACAATAGTATTTGTCATTTTTATAGGAATAATCCTGTTTCTTGGAGTTCTAAGAAACAATATACTGTTAGTAGGTCCTCAATTGAGGCTAAGTATAGGGTAATGGCTACAACTATTACTGAAATGTTTTGGTTGCAATCCCACATTGGTGAAAAGAGAAACCTTGCAATGGCTTATAGGAGGTTAGGTTACTCCCCATATTACCAATTGGTTTATGGTGGAACCTCAACTTTCTTTATGGTATAAGAGCAAGTTAGATCACGTGTGAAGCCCAATGGCCAAAAGTGCTCTATGTCACTCAATTCGTATTGTCCATATGTATGGTTTGAAAATTAGCCACATAAGGGGGTGTGAAAGAATGTGAAGGTAAAAGAGTACCGTATTGGTGAAAGGAGAAACCTTGTATGGGCTTATAAGAGGTTGGGCTACTCCCATATTGACAAGTCAATGCCTTGTAATCGTTATGCAATTGTAATGAAAAGATTGTTTAACAAGATTCTTTTTCTTCACTCTCTCTATATTTTCGATACTGTTACATTTATTTGCTTTTCTGTTATCAATTGTTTCAATAGATTAGTCATCATCGGTCATCTAAAACTAAAGGATTAATCTACAAGTTTAGAGAAATTGATATATACATTTACAAATTTAAGAAGATTTATGCATTTGTGTCCTTGCATCTAGGGTCTTCATCTGCCTTGGTCCCTTATTGAGTTTGGACTTTGGAGCTATTCAATTTTCCTTTACCCAAGAGGGGAAGGGGAGACAATTTTCTATTCATTCACATTTTAAATGAACTGGCATTTGGGGAAATAATAAAAGTATATTAGTATACATGCCTATACACAAAGTGTGTGTGAACATTTTTTTTTTTGTTGAACAAATGATAGTATCCATACTAAGGGGGTAAATGAGTAGGCTAAGCCTTAAAAGGGACTTGCCATAATGTGGTTCAACTTTGCCTTTGGCGAGAATCGAACCTAATACCTCTCACTTACAAGTAACTTAGTGAAGAGAACGTGCGAGTTCGGAGAGAGGGGATAGAGGTTTTTTACTTTATTTTTATTTTTTTAATATTAGAGATATGTTATAATCACATGTAGGTGGGGCTTAAGAAAAAAAAATTTGGTTCAAGTGAAATTACATTATTGCTCATGTTTATTTTTATTTTTATGTCTGTTCATTTTTTATTAGAGGGATAAAATGGTAATCTTATTGAGTTTTGGTTGACTATCAAGATTCCATTATTATGTAGTTTAGATTAAACTATGACAAAGACAAACAACTTAGTGACGTAAGATATTTAGGTGTTAAGCCTTAAGTAAATCACACATTCTTTCTTATTAGAGCATCTCCAAGGGCGATGTCAAAAGAAGATAAACGTCAAATGTTAATTTGATAGCTGACGTGGTGGTAATGTCGATTTTTCTCTTCCTCCAACCTATATTTTTTTTTATATAAATGATATTTGTAGGACACATTTTTAAAAAAGAAACCAATTAAAATAATTTTTCAAGATATATAATTGGTGCATTAATGAGACTCACACAAATATTTAAAAAATAATTGCCATCACATTTTCTCATATGTCCAAATTGGCAACAAAAATTCATATATCAATCCATGTAGGATTGACACATCGGTTAAAGCTTCTTTCTAACTTCAAATTTGATTGCAAGGTCCACTTAAGATTTGACATCTCCTTTAGAGATGGTCTTAAATTTTGTACTTAACTCTAAAGTAATGTTTGTATGACTACATTTTTGTCAATCAATTAGAAGATGACATATGTACTATGTGAAGTTTGTCCACATGGATTTGCCCCTTTTATATGCTTGAAGTGTCAGCATACCTCATTGCGCATTTAATTGGCCTAAATAACATTGTGTTATATGCCTGTAAAGGCTAGTGGGTCTGTTGGGATCGCATATCACATACGCCATGCATGACCTATAACTCAAATGAGCCTGGTGAAACCTGAAAGCTATGTTTTTTTTTTTTGGTAGAAAGGTAATAACACTACCAAAAAAATACATTTGCAAAATAGAGGCCCACATAAAATAAACACACAACAACGACATTATAGACCTCCAAAATACAACAAAACGAGCTTAACAAAAAGTTAAGAGCCTAATGCGAAAGAGAAACCTAAAAAACCCTAGTAGCCTGCATTTGTTGCCGCCATCGAAGGCACCCAAACCACCCAGCTCAAACCAGTCACCTGAAATCAAGCCAAATCGGGCCCCTAAAGTGGATAAAAATAAGACTCCAACGTCCACCAAATAGCACACGAAATATTGCAACACAAATCGGAAGAAGATTATATGAGACAACTCATGAGTGGGCAAGCAGAGGTAAGGAGGTGGCGAAAACACATGAGCATCGAGAAAACCCGAAGCTCTACGCACCTTCCTCAAAAATGAAAATCACTAAGTATTGCGTTTACGGTGTTAATTAGTGGAAGCAGATCCAGACTACAGGATCAATAGAAGTGTGAGCCAATAGAAAATGGTGGCAATAGAGAGTTAGAAATTAGGGAGGTTTAATAAAACACCCCCGGTACTGTTTACTTTTAACGAAAAACCACTTTTTTACCTTTAACTGTCACTATTCACTATACCTTTAAAAGTGGCTTTTCGTTACACTCAAAGTTTTCAAGCCCTTTTCATTAGTTTTCCTTAGAAATTAAGGAGGTGGAGGGAAAAGTAAATTAGCAAAGAGGCATCAATACAGTGAAAACAAAGGCAAGAGAGGGTCGATCCAACAAAGCGGCAAAGGAAAAAACAAGCAGGAATAAAAGGAAAGAAAAGGAAAACGAGATGAGGAGCAGGGGGCTACCACCGACCCTAGTGATAGCTAGGATTGGCAGCTACGAGGAGGAGAAGAACGGAAGCCGGATGTACACTCACACATAGGCGGTGTGAAAATCTCTTACCAAACAAGAGACCCTGATGGTTATTTTTTGATGAGGGATTTTTAAGTTCCAAGCATTTGAGCTCAAGTAGTAAAAGGATTACAAAAAATTAGATATAAGTGATTAAAAAGCCCTCCATGAGCATTACAAAGGAATGTGCGATGGATTTGCAAATGATATCATCCAAGTAGAGTTTTGCTAATCCATCTCATATACTTTTCTAATATGGAGGGAGTTTCTAATCCCTTTTATCAAATTTTTGTGATCCATTCCTTGCTAACTTGACTTGAATTCTTTAAAGCTAGGAAATCCCTCACTCAAACTTAGCCTAAATATTCCTTAAACCTAGACATTTGCTATTTACAACCACGATATGATCAGTGGCTTAATGAATATGGGGCTTTTAGTCACTCCAATTACCACAAACTCTAAAGTTAAACAACTAGTTAACTTGATGGACATATCAATATATCAACTATAAATAATTAATGTGCATCAACGTGTACCTTTACCTGCAATAGTTGTGGATGCAAATTTTTGTCCATGGGTGGATTGATGAAATCACACCTGCAAATCAAGTAGCATCGTTAGCCTAAGTGATGAACTGTAATACCTTGAAAAATTAAAATATATAAATTGAAATATTCAAAATTATTGAGCTTTATATGTTTCTTTTACGAGAATTTATAATAATTTGTGTGAGTTTAATTTTAACTTAAGCTAGTTACGAGGTTTAAAGTTCAGAAATTAACTATTTAAAATTCGTACACCTTTTAAGCTCACAATATATATTTTTGAATAGAGCTTGACCTCACGAATGCTTAGGCACAAACCGTTTGTGAAACGGTGGTTTAACGAAGAAGATATAAGTGAACAAAGAAAAGGGTGAAATGGTCATTTAACCATTTTCTGGAGAGCTCCAGAATCTTTGGAGTAGGAAGTAGTGGAGCCACGCGGCTCCCTATGGGTGGAGGAAATGGGCACAGCCCAATCAAAAGAAGGAAGTGGAAGGAAAAAAGAGGATGAGGGGGAGCACATGATCGAGAATCCTGACCTATGAAACCGTGTGACCCGTGGCATGGTCCGGCGGTTCCTTGTCGATTTTCGTCCAATTTTCCAGCAAATTGGACCTAAAAACCACTCCCAATCATCACCTTAACCCTCTCTATCCTAATTCCACAAAAAAAATTTGAGGGAATTTGGTATAAAAATCATTTGGGGTGCCGCGAGGGTTATAGGATGAGAACCATCAATTGGCAAATGATCTTATTCAATTTCCACCACCAAAACCCTCCCCTATAACCCAGGGACAAAGCCCAACCATCTTTGGAGGTGGTGGAGCACCAGTGGTGTCGGATTTAGAACACCCATTTTTAGGGTTTTTCGGCGGGTTCGAGGCAAATTGGAGTCTTTCTAGGCTAAATTGGACTTGACCACAGGTATAACGTTTGCTCTACTCTATGAGATATTTATTTCTGTAATTTTTGATAATTTTTAAAAATAGTTGAATTTTCCGACAAGTCGGGGCGGCCGACCGCCACCTACGGTGGTGCTTGGCTAAGGCGACGATTTGTTCTTTTTAAGCTAATTAAAATGTTCTAAGTCCATATTTATAATATGGTTGAGGTGGATCAATTATTTGGACTTAATTTATGAAGTGTTAGTCACTTTAAAATGTGAGGATTATTAAATAGGTTTTGGAATGTGAACTACGAATGGCTTGATCCCTTTTGAGGGTACATAGGCAAATTAACGAGAGGCTAGATGCAGCCATAAATGAGTGAAATTAAAGTACTTAATTGGGATTAGTGGCAAGTGAACTAAACAAGAGTTTAGTTCGGGCCTATCACCAATATGCTTATTTTCCAAAATAAACGAATTTTTTGGGTCGAGTCGTTACAAATGGTATCAGAGCAAATTATCCTACTCTGTAAAATGCAATGTTCTCGAGTTCTTGTTGGTATGGATGAGGATATGCAATATGGTTGCTTGATTTTATAATTTTTGGTGAATAAAGTGGCATGCATGTGATAAATATATATGTGTGAGATGAGTATATGTTGGCCTTGTATTTGAGGTGAAATTATCATGGTGACTATAATTTTCGTTAGTGTGAATTATGATATGAAATGTGGTTGTATGGTTTTAAAATTTTGTGAATAAAGTGGCACTCCTGCAATATTTATACGTGGGATACATATATGATTTGCATTGTATTAGTGATGAAATTTCCGATAGTAGAAATTATTATTTGCATTGATATTGCATTATTTTATAAGACCTATATGTATGAAGGAATTTATGTGAAATGCTTATGTTATGAATTATGATGCTTTGAATTGAATTGAATGTTAAAATGATGGTGGAATGGTGACACGTAGATGGAAAAATTGTATTATACCTGTGCCAGTGAGAAATATTGTTATGGGCACAAAGACCCAGTGAATGTAATTGGGCACAATGATCCGTGAATGTGAATTGGGTACAATGACTTGTGAATGTGAAATGGGGCGAAAAAAAAAGGCTTGTGAATGTGAAGTGGGGTGAAAAGGCCCGTGAATGTGAAAGTGGGTGAAAAAGGCCCGTGAATGTGAAAAGGGGGCGAGAAAAGCCTATGGATATGAAATTGGGCAGAAAAGGCCCGTGGATGTAGAGTTGAAAAAAAAAGAAGAAGAAAAACGTGTGATGTGTACTGGCCATGTATAGTACAATATTTCCAGCCTGCTAGTCACTGATGGGAATAAAAGAAAATGGTGGTGAAATCAGTGTTTTGACAATTATAAGTATAGCTAGAAATTTTAAAAATCTTATGGCCACGATAATTTGGTTGGAAATTTTAATATTTATGAAGATATGGTGAATTTTCAAATGGAAATGAAATGATAAACTGTGATTGGTTGGTCATTATATTTGGAATGGTGAAAAGACTATGAAATTTCTCCTTTTATTGAGGGTGGACATGAATAAAATTATGAAAGGATATTTGGGTTCGTTTAATGTCAACGAATTTCCCGTTATATGAGATGAGAAATTTTTATGATGTATGAATTGATGGGAAATTTTTTAATTTCAAATTTGATTGATTTGGTTGCATTAGTCTTAAGTTGGCATTATTGAATGCGATATTGCGAACAAAACTGATGACGAACATATATTCTCGTAACTATGTGATTACTAACGGGTTGATTTTATTGGCTGCAAGAGTCATGATATATATATATATATATATATATATATATATATATTTCTCTTCCTTGGATGATGGAATGTGAGTAGTGCTTTGAAAGTGCGAGTCACTAATTTATTCGATCTGTGGCTACATCTGAAGTAAATTAAAAGAGAACACGTCTGAGAGGAAGATTTAAAAGGTTTTAATTTTACTATGGGCAATTTAGTTAATTGCTAAAAAAAATGAAGGAAAACATAAAATGAGAATTTATATTAGTGGTTTTGCGAATTTAGTCTTAAATTTTTCTTTCTATTAATTAGCGAGTGTGATTAGAAATCTTCCATGAATTTGGTTGAAATTTTTAATATTCGATTTGCCAATTATAAAGTTTCGGCTGAAAAATTTATAATATTTATGTTGCCAAGGAGTAGGGTTAGTTATTCTGCCAATAATTGTGTCTAGGAATAAGAGAATGTAAGTGATAATCATGAATATAATTCATCGACTTGCTTATTTTTGGAACTTGGAAGTATGGAATGAGATTTCGGGTTCGTTAATATTAACATTTTTCCGGTTGGGTTTTACGTTTGAGGAAGAGAAAGTTTATAAACTTCAAACTTCACTAGTTTAGTTGCCATTAACGAATGATGGCGGAAAATTCTGAAATTTTATTAGCCATGATAGTCATGGCTTAAAATTTGACATTTGATTTTGTTAATGTGAGAGAAAATAATTGGACCACTATTAGTTTAAAAGAGATTCATTGATACTCTATTTTTTGCACAAATTGATGTCTCTTGACATGCCAAAGTGTGTTATGTGGTGTCATGACCAACTTGGGTGTGTTATGTGGTTTCATGACAAACTTGGATGTATGGAATTCCATAAGCCTTATGTTCATTTACTCTTTTAATTTTCTTACCATTATGAAGGAAAAGAAAGAAAAGATAAGATAAGGTTTTTAAAAATGACTAAGGGAAATTTAGTTAAATTGGGGATATGAATGGAATCACAGAACGGGAATTGATTTCGTTCAACGGTATTGTGAATTTGGTTTTAAATTTCTTTCGATCACTTAGTAATGAGAATTGAAATTCCAATAATTTTGGTTGAAATTTTGGTATTTGAATTGCCAATTCCAATGGGTTGGGCTTGAAAATTTTGATAATTTCTTACCTATTAATGGTCGTGGCTTAAAATTCTGATATTGATTTGGCCAAAAGAAAAATTATGGTGGAAATAATTCAAATTTCCTTTTCGGAACTTGATGATTGAAAATCTCGGGGGCAAGATTTATTTTAACGGGGGGTGAATGTAATACCCTGAAAAATTTAAATATATGAATTGAAATATTCAAAATTATTGAGGTTTATATGTTTCTTTTTCAAGAATTTATAATAATTTGTGTGAGTTTAGTTTTAACTTAAGCTAGTTACGAGGTTTAAAGTTTGGAAATTAACTATTTAAAATCCGTAGACCTTTTGAGCTCACAATATATATTTTTGAATAGAGCTCGACCTCACGAACGTGTAGGTGCAAACCGTTCGTGAAACGGTGGTTTATCGAAGAAGATATAAGCGAACAAAGAAAACGGTGAAATGGTCATTTAACCATTTTCTGGAGGGCTTTAGAATATTTGGAGCAGGAAGTAGTGGAGCCACGTGGCTCCCTATGGGTGGAGGAAATGGGCACAGCCCAATCAGAATAAGGAAGTGGAAGGAAAAAAGAGGAGGAGGGGGGAACATAGGATCGAGTCCGGCGGTTCCTCGTCTATTTCCATCCAATTTTCCGGCAAATTGGACCTAAAAACCACTCCCAATCATCACCTTAGCCCTCTCTATCCTAATTCCACCAAAAATTTTAGGGAATTGGTAGTAATTTGTTATAAAAATCGTTTGGGATGTCGCGGGGATTGTAAGATGAGAACCATCAATTGGAAAATGATCTTCTTCAATTTCCACCACCAAAACTCTCCCCTATAACCTAGGGACAAAGCCCAGCCATCTTTGGAGGCGGCGGAGCACCAGTGGTGTCGGATTTAGAACACCCATTTTTAGGGTTTTTTGGCGGGTTCGAGGCAAATTGGAGCCTTTCTAGGCCAAATTGGACTTGACCACATGTATAAAGTTTGCTCTATTCTGTGAGATCTTTATTTCTGTAATTTTTGAGAATTTTAAAAAATAGTTGAATTTTCCGACAAGTCGGGGCGGCCGACCGGCACCTACGGCGGCGCGTGGCTAAGACGATGATTTTGTTCTTTTTAAGATAATTAAAATGTTCTAAGTCCATATTTTTAATATGGTTGAGGTGGATCAATTATTTGGACTTAATTTATGAAGTGTTAGTTACTTTAAAATGTGAGGATTATTAAATAGGTTTTGGAATGTGAACTATGAATGGCTTGATCCCTTTTGAGGGTACATAGGCAATCTAACGAGAGGTTAGATGCAGCCATAAAATGAGTGAAATCAAAGTACGTAATTGGGATTAGTGG
Organism: Crataegus laevigata; assembly: GCA_963580275.1. NCBI lineage: Eukaryota > Viridiplantae > Streptophyta > Magnoliopsida > Rosales > Rosaceae > Crataegus > Crataegus laevigata. The sequence goes on along the minus strand of OY756941.1, from coordinate 20,010,674 downwards.
TAAGTGAACTAAACAAAAGTTTAGTTCGGACCTATCACCAATATGCTTATTTTCCAAAATAAACGAATTTTTCGGGTCGGGTTGTTACATGAACACCCAAGAAAAATGGGGGAAGTGTCCACCAAAATGCCTCTAATGCCTAAGTTGGAAATAGTTTGAGAGACATTGAATAAAGAGAATTCTGAGTAGTAAGTGGCAATTACCGATTTCCCTGTTTGACTTGGCTATTTATAGGAGAGACTCTTCTAGGAGGTGAGATTTCAAGTCACGCTAGGCAGACCATTGTGTTCTACTAGCGTGGTGCATACCATATGCCAGAAGCTACTAGGAAAATCCATGGTGGTAGGTCTTTGCTAGGTTGATGTGCCAAAGCTAGACCTAGAAAATGGGTCGTACTTATCGTTTTCATGTCGTTTTTTCATACGCATTATCTTAACGGATTATGTCGTTTCAAACATGTTATTTTAATGAGTTCTTAATAGATGACCTAGTAACAAACCAACTCGTTAACGGGTCATATCGTTTCGTGTCGGGTTAATGGGTCGTGCAAGAAATTATCATGCCTAATGTCTAGACCTAGTAAACGGGTCGTGTTTGTGTCGCTTATGTGTCATACACGTTATCTTAATGGGATGTGTGATCCAATAATTATGTGACTTTTTAATGGATTCTTAATGAGTGACCCGATAACGACCTAACTCGTTAACGGGTTGACCCGAAACTTGTTAGTTTGTGTCGTTTCATGTCAGACTAATGGGTTGTGTAAAAAATTGTCAGGCCAAGTCAGAGCGCAAGACACACAAGGATACTATGAAGAGTCAACCTTGCCCCCCTTAAGCTAGGAAAGACACAGTGGCAGGGTAGAGATATCATGGACCCGAAGGACACCTTGAAATGTGTATGAGCCCGAAGGCCCAAAACATGGTGGGGAGGCATGCAGATGCTTAGCCCCTTAACGTCTTGTGTGGTTTGTCCACGACGTAAAGGATGAAATCGTTTTATTGAGCTAATGATCCACATGTCGTTCTTTATTTGATGCGGTTAATTTATGTCTCCACAATAATCATATTCAATTTCAAACAATATAAAAGATCTTCACCTTCAACCTTTGAGAGATAACTGTTCATAAACTATATAAACTGTGATTCTCAATATTTTTTCATTCAACAAGTGTAACTCGGGCATAGGGAAATTTTTGGCTCACGTCACAGTATGATTACTACTTATTTGTCTCTTCTTATTTTAGGGACATAAACTATATTTTAAAATCGTGTGGAATTTATTTCCCACAATGCTGTAACATAGGAATTAGATAGAACTTTTGACAAAGCGCTTTTCTATTTTTTTTTTCTTTTCCAAAAAGTAAGAATGATGAGAGATGAACTCTTTATCACAAATGAGTTGGGTAAAATACTGTGTAATTGACGTTATAACTAACTTATAGAGAAACACATACAAAATTACTATAAGCAAACATTTTGTACTAGATTTGAAAAGAAAATTGCCAGCCTAAACCTTAAGAAACAAAACTGATGAATTGATACCCTCAACAAATCACGAAAAAAGTGGAATGATACAAACTTGTTACTCAAGCCTGTGGAGCGTTGTAGCTAGCATAGATAATGCTGGACTAATCTAATGATTAAGCAACACAATTCCTTTGGCAATGAATATCAAAATGGCAGTGGGAAAAAGGAGATAGAAATTTATAATGCCTCTTCATGACACTTCCATATATATATATATATATATATATAATGCTTATATATCGTGTCTCATAATTTAAGGTTTTATATAACCATGCATGCACTGCAGAACAACGTTAATATATTATATACAATTGTGTTGGAAAATATTAGTATTTTAGGTATTATATTGTTTGGGTTTTCTTATAAGTTTAGTTTGGGCCTAGCCTGGCCTGCTTGTTAGTATTAGGGTTATGTTTGTTCGCTATAAATAATGCTTCGTAACTCTCTGTAGAACAAGTCATTCACAATGTAGTCTCTTAGGGTTTTGTAACCGTTTCGGCATTCTTGTTTGTTTAATAATATTCTTATTATTTTGTAGTCATGTTCATCGATCACTCTGATATTCAACTTGGTATCAGAGCAGGTTAAATCCTTCAGGAATTAATATGTTTTGGGTTGGTATCAATGTTGTTTGTTTGATATTAGTTTTGAAAAAAAAATTGAATATGTTTGCTCGGAAGTCGCACCACTCCCAGATCCCTGCATATCTGAATCCTTCCAGCCCCACCGTTGCATCACCGCATCTAGGCCCACCTAGACCACTCCTGCATCAGTACAAACCCGCTGCTGCTGCATATCATCTTGCCATCCACCTGAACCACCGTGAAGCTCAGAACAACACCTGCATGACCAGATTTGTTGAACTCATCAACCTACATCAAACCCGCCATCACGCCCACTTCTTCGATTCTTGCCTGTACCACCGCTACACCATGTACCAGACCCGGCTCGAACCCGCTTGCACCAGCACCCAGATCCCTTACCGTCGTCTCGCCGCCACCTGTTTGAATCTCCCGCACCCACCCACCACCTGCAAATCAGCCGCGAACCTCTCCATCCTTGTTGCGCTGCTACATCCACCTATCTATGAATCTGATCGCTTGTTGCTTGTTGCTGTTTGTGTTATCAGTCCAGAAAAAAGAAGAAGAAAAAACGCACAGAAAGAAGAGAGAAGGAAAAAGAAAAAAATAAATAAAATGTTTGCTGTTAGTTTATGGCCCAGGTTTAAAGTTTGAGGGCCACTAGTTGGTGGCCTATTTGGAATTGTTTTGTGACTGTCACTCGAGTGCTTGGAATTGTGACCACTCGAGTGATAGTGTTTGTATTTTTTCATTTGTTGCTTCAATTGAGAGATGAAAATCTCATCCGTTTAGTGACGGGTTCTTTCCATACTGTCAACACTGCTAGTTTGAACCAGAATCAGTTTTCCAACAAGAATCAAGAATCAAGAAACAATTTGCTAGTTTGCCATCAAGAATCAAGTCAAGTCAAGTTTGCATGCCTGCTAGTCCGCCTAACAGAGCCAGTCCACATCTTCTTGTTTGCAAACCCATGTCATATACCGCCATGAGTTTGACGGGGTGTGTTGGAAAATATTAATATTTTAGGTATTATATTGTTTGTGTTTTCTTATAAGTTTAGTTTGGGCCCAGCCTAGCCTGCTTGTTAATATTAGGGTTAGGTTTGTTCGCTATAAATAATGCTTCGTAACTCTCTGTAGAACAAGTCATTCACAATGTAGTCTCTTTTGTAGCCGTTTCGGTATTTTTGTTTGTTTAATAATATTCTTATTATTTTGTAGTCTTGTTCATCATGCACTCTGATATTCAACTATTTGTCACTTTTGAACTAGTTCACACCAAAGAAAAAAATATATAAAAAACCCTAAAAAAGTGAGCTCAACCAACGGGGGCGGAGACGGCACCTGAGCTTTGTTGAGCTGTGGAGACTGGAAAGTAAAGAAATGGGCCAACCTAAGAGGGGGTTGCAAGTAGGGATGGGCAAATACCCATTGGTTATGGGTAACCACGGTTACCCGTCCATTTAAATTAAACGGTTACAGTTATGGGTAACCGTTTAGATAAATAAACAGTTATGGGTATAACCGTTTACCCGCGAAATTTAAATGGGCGGTTATGGGTATTAACCGCGGTTATAAACGGGTAACCGTTTACCCATTTATTTTATATATGTAGAATTAACACAAACTTATAACGGTGTTAAATTGTAAATTTAAAACTTACAGTTATAACCATAACATTTCAAAATCTATAGACTTCAAAGAGTTTAAATTTGCTCTTTCAAAATATTACAGTAAGATTATTTTTTTACCCAAAAAAAATATTACATTTGATAAACGGGGATTAAATCGATGACATTTAAAGCTGACGGATGTTTCCAGAAGCTGTCACATGAATTAAATTTGATAAACAGGGATTAAATCGATAAGCTTTTAAATGACATTCTACTCATCTTCTATAAAAGCTCATGAAATTACATGTACTGGTATGTCTTTGGCACAATTTCAACTCAATAATATGCAGTGATAGTTCACATAAAAGAGGTTATTAACAACTATACACTATTAAGAACACTAAACAATAAAAGAGGTTAAAAAACATAAAATTATGACAATTTTTTTTAAAATTTTCAAGTTGTTAAAAAACATGTAGACGGGTGAAAAAGGAGAAATGGTAAAAAAAAAAAAAAAAAAAAAAAAAAAAGATAAACGGGTTAAAAAGGGTAAATGAGTAAACGGGTATTAAACGGTTACGGTTAAATGGGTATGCGGTTATCGGTATGGTGAACCGTTTATAAACGGTTATGGTTATGGGTATAACCGTTTAAGCAATTAGCCAACGGGTAAACGGTTATGCGGGTATGAGCATAAACGGTTATGGGTAAATAACCACGGTTACCCGCCTGCCATAACCGTTGCCCATCCCTAGTTGCAAGTTAACATCAACCAAAAATCACAACTACTGGTCCCTTGCCTTGCATTCTAATCTACAATATCAGATATACGACTAAACGTCTAAGAAAGACTAGATTATGACAATTGTTCTTTTATAAAATTTAAAATATTATGTTGTTAGATTGTAAATCAATAACAAGTTGAAAGCGTACAATACAATAATATCAAAAAGTAATAAAATTTCATTCAATAATTAACTTGCCCTGGATGAAATGGAATTTATCATCTTAATGTTGAAGAATGTTGGATATTCAAATCTTTCCTATCTCATTGATAGAAGAAAGAAAACACTATACAAAAAATTAATAAATTTATTTATAAGTGTTTTTGGTGTAACATTATTCATTAAGCTTATGATTTAGTTAAGACTTAGTTTAAATCAAAATGTAATGTGTCTCGTTTGGCCTTTGTAAATTTTTTTTTTTCTTATCAATGGAGGAAGCCTTAGAATGTTTTAGGGTGAAGACCCTAACCATTAGTAGGCATGGAGAAAAACTTTTCACTATAAAAATTAAAAGTGAGAAGTATCACTAAATTAGTTGATCTTGGAAGAAACAAATTCTTCCCTATTTCCCTTTTTAGCTTTAAAGTATATACACACAAAAAATCAAGAAAAGTTTATAAAATCGATCTCATTCCTTTTGCCGCTAGATAAAAGTAAGAGAGAAAAAATCCTAACTGCCGATTGTAGACATTGAAATTTCGGTAAATAAAATGTTGACCGATGGTCAAAGTTTCAACGCTCATGTATTACATAAATTTTACACATAGCGTGTGATTCGACGAAAATTGAAATGAGTCAGAAAAGCTGTCAAATAGGACACGTGTCAACACCTGGCAAAGACGACTTATTTCATTTGGAATATTATATTCAAAATTAGGCCTTGGAAAATTCTATAAATAGGAACCCATTCCATTCATTTCATTTCACCAATTCACAAATACATTTCTCTACTCCCAAATTGGAAGAGAATTCTCTTGAAGTTTGTTCTTCGTTCTTCGAGATCAAGCCCCAACGGCCCTTGAAGAAACGCTCATCCAACTTCAACACCAACGGCCCTTGAAGAAACTTCCCCCTGTTGATCCAAGATCAAAGCCTCGACGCCCCTTGGATCAAGCCCACAAATCAAAGTCTTACGGAGATTGAATCAGAGGAACAAATAGAGATTGTAACCCAAAATCATCAAATACAAATATTATTTTGTACACGTGTTCTTGTTGTTTTTAGGAAATTTTCGTGTTTACAAATTTGGCACGCCCAGTGGGACAATCTCTACCTCTCATCTCTTTCTCCGTTTAAGAAATTCAAAGCACACATCAAGCCAAATGTCTTCAAACAAGCCAAATGTCTTCAAACAAGGAACAAGTCATCGACGCTACCTCCATGAAAGAACGGCTTGTTCAAATGAAGGAAATGATTGCAACGATGACGAAAACCCTTGAAGAGAAAGACTTGAAGATCGCTATGCTTCTGGGCAAACTGGGGGCAAGGCATGATGAAGGATCTAGCTTTGGCTCCAAGAAAGGTGGCGATGAAGAAGAAGAGCCTCCATTGGAGAAAGTTGAAGAAAACCCAAAGCCAGACCAAGCAGCAGCACTCATGGCATCTCTCTCCATCAAGCAGTTGCAAGAGATGATCGCCAACACCATCAAGGCACAGTACCAAAGGAGCTCAAATACCTCCGGGTTACTTAAAGCCTTACTCCAAGAAGATTGATGCCCTGAAGATGCTAAGGGGCTATCAACCACCCAAGTTCATGCAGTTCGATGGAATGGGAAACCCAAAACAGCACGTCGCCCACTTCGTTGAAACTTGCAACAACACGGGGACTGAAGGAGACTACCTTGCCAAGCAGTTCGTGCGCTCGTTGAAAGGTAACGCCTTTGATTGGTACACCGATCTCGAGCCTGAATCCATCAACAGCTGGGAGCAATTGGAGCGGGAATTCCTCAACCGCTTCTACAGCACCTGCCGCACAGTCAGCATGCTGGAGCTAACAAGCACAAAACAGTGGAAGGACGAGCCAGTTGTTGACTACATCAACTGATGGCGCACTTTTAGCCTCGACTGCAAAGATAGACTCTTGGAGCGCTCTTCGATCGAAATGTGCATCCAAGGCATGCAATGGGGATTGCACTACATCCTTCAAGACATCAAACTGCGGACCTTCGAAGAGCTAGCAACCTACGCCCATAACATGGAATTGAGCATCGCCAACCATGGAAAAAAAGAGCCAACCACCAACTTCAAAGAAAAAGTGTTTCCTCTGAAGGTGGACGAGACTGGGAAGAAGCCCACTAAAGAAGCTTTCACCGTCAACACTGCCGCCGTCAAAATCTCATATGCGCCCGTCAAAATCTCGTCCAAGTACAAAACAAGGGAGATAAATAGAGGAGAGTCTTCTCGCACCCAAGACGGGTACAAAAACACCTTGAGGGAACTAGAGCAGAAGACTTATCCTTTTCCAGACTCCAACGTGGCTGCAATGCTGGATGACCTATTGGAGAAGAAAGTGATTGATTTACCCGAATGCCGATGGCCGGAAGAAATAAATCACACCGACAACCCAAGGTACTGCAAGTACCACCGTTTCGTCAATCATCCAACGGGGAAATGCTTCATGCTAAAAGACCTCATTATGAGGCTAGCCCAGCAAGGGATTATCAAGCTGGATCTAGACGATGTGGTAATGTCAAATTATACCACCGTCACTTCCGGCACATTTGATTCGAAGTCTTCATCCCCGCCGCTGGGGGCATGCTCCGAATCAAGTGAAGCTGAAGGATGGATTCATGTCGCTCCAAAGAAAAGGCGCATGAAGCTTACGTCTCCACCACAAGTTTGCTAACCGGAAAGGGGGCAAAGCAGCTTTTGTCAACCTTCAAAGCAACGGGAAAGTGTTGAAGATGAGGAAATTTCGAAACTAAGATTGTCCATGCGCAAACTCTTCTTCCTTGAAAAATTATTCAATTACTCGGTCAAGGCTCCTTGCTATGAAGATTGCGGGGAACGCTTCTCCAAAATGGCTTGACAAATCCGCGCATGCTCCTCGTTCGTATGAACCTAAACTGTATGAATGGATGCTCATTGTCTACATGAGCTGAAACTGCAAGACACCATGCTCCTTGTTCGCAGGAGCCTAAACTACATGAACAGATGTTCCTTGTTCGCACGAGCCCAAACTGCAACACACAAGGCTTAAAAGGCAACATCAACGCTCCTGGCTTGCACAAGCATAAAAAGCGACACCAACACTCCTCATTCGCACGAGTCTAAAAGGTGACAACAAGACGCTCCTTGTCTGCACGAGTTAAAACTGCAAACGGCACCAAAAGAAAATACCAAAAAAATATGTATGTATTTTGAACTACGTTTTGACTTGATCCCTTTCGTTGGAAGGGTACATAGGCAACTTGAAACTTCAAAACTTCAGGTATAGTCATATCATCAATGTAAATACTTCATTTCTTTAAAAAAAACAAAAAAAAAGAATACATATGTTTATGTATTTACCAAAAAAAAGAGAAAAAAAAATATACATATATTATTATTATGTATCTAAAAAAAAAGAAACACATGTATATATGTGTGTGTCTCGGCCCAATCCTGGGTCAACGTCCAAGCAACTTCAGAAGCCTAAGACCCTTTTCTTTTTTCCAAAATCGTGAGCCCTCAAATCCCTCTCTCTCACCGTGCTGTGGCTGAGCGGCACATTCTTTTCTCAGCTCTCCCAACCAGCAACCCTCGCCAATCAACCATGGTCGCATACGACTACGACAACGCCGGCACCGACGAGACATCGGCAACGCAGCGCCAGCCATCGTCTGAAGCCTTGCCGTCTTCCGAACTCAAGTTACGACCCCAACTTCGTCCCCGAGCCTTGCATGGGTCTGGATCAGCAACACTATGAGGTCGGACGTCGCCTTGATTGCCGGGTGTATTCCATTTAGATGCAAAAGCTCTGATGAAGATGATGGTGACCATGACTGAAGCTTTGGAGCAAACGGCGCGAAAAGCGAGATTAATCGGGCAGGGGATCCCTAAAGATTTTCTTTTAGTTTCTGCGGCTGTTGCTGAATTTAAAGGTCCAGATATGTTTGGTGTGGTTCGTTTAGCTCAGGTGAATATGGAATTGGCTAGGATCGAGGCCAACTTTAGTGGGTTAACGCCTGGGAAACATGGTTGGTCGATCAATGAATTTGGTAATTTAACAGAAGGAGCTAGAAACACTGGAAAAGTGTTTAACCCATCAAATGAAGCAAACGAGCCGCTTAATGACCTGGGAATATTGGAAAGTGATGAGAGTGGTAATGCCTTCCCCTCATTCGACGGACCACCGTCATCTCTGTAATTGCACTGACGACCCATTGACGAGATGACCAAAAAAGAGGCAGCCACAGCGTGGGGCTGGCTGCTGGAAACACTGGCGGGATTGCCACCACCAAATCGGAAGTTTACAGGGCTTATGAGCTCTGTAACCAGGAAGCCTCCAACTCTGCCTTCTTCTGCTCTCGTTGCAATGCCGGTGTCCACCAAGCTAACTCCCTTGTCGACCGCCACCTCCACCAGCCTCTTCTGCCCTAATTACAAATCTGTTGCAGGAACCCACCTCACCAAGCTCAACCTGTAAGAATGCGAGCGAACCCTCACCTTCTGGCGAGACCCGTGCCCTCGATTGCTGAAGCTCTGCTGTTCTCGAACCTGCTCATCGCGTAGCACCGCACCTCCGCTGCAACTCTAGCGAGTTTGGTCTAGATCCACCAAGCACTTTCTTTTCTCCTTCTTGTTGTTGGAGTAGACCAAGCTCCTCTGCAACGAGCACAACACCATGAACACCTTTTTCATCCATCTGTATTCGTCCTTCCTGCAAATTCTTCACTCCATCACCCAAATTTATATAGAAAAAATATAATAAAAAAATGAAGTAGTGGAGCGAAATGGTGCTGGCACCACGTGAAAAGAGAGAATGAAGTATGGGTACATCTGGCACCATGTGCAGGAAAAGCAATATATATATATATATATATATATATGTATATTGTGAAGTGGTGCATCCAGCACCGAAGAAAAAAAATGATGAGATGTGGAATGATGAATCAACTCCATCATTAATATATATATATATATATATATATATATGTATTTTATGATGCATTAAAAAAAGGAAAATTAAGAAAAAAATTGCATTTTAGAGAAACAAAGTCCATTTTATTTATTTCTGTAAAATTTTACATAAATTTACATTATACATGTCAAAAAAATAATTTCAAATCAAATTTACAAGCAGTGAATCTTCAAGGACGGTCACAATGACCCTCATTACTCGGCGGAGCTACAGGAAGGCGAGGTGCTGGAGTTTGATGATCCAGAGCCTCAACACTTGGTGAAGCTCTAGATGACGAAGGCAAAAGTTGCCTTTGTAATAAAGCCACAAACATCTGATGGTCACTTTGAATTCGACTTTCAGATTCCTATAGCTGGTCAAGTTTTCTCTTCATGCTCGTCGAGTAACTATTGGCAAGCATGTGCAACTCTATATTTTCATGCTTAAGCCTTCTGATCTCTTGCTTAAGGCTCGCCACCTTAGCCATCAAGGATTCAACCTGGCGAGTACGAGCAAGAAGGCGTTGTCCCATGTTCGACACAGAGCCCGCGTACTGGACACTAAAGGCCAAGAAGTCCTGGACAGCCAGCTCATCAGACCGCTTGGAAAGCACCATGTTGTCTCTGGGGGTGAAAAGATTTCTAGCCACCACTGTGGCTGTTATATCATTCTTCATCACTGAATCCCCAACCGTAAGAGGACTGTTCGGGGATAAACAAGATGGATGCCACACGTTGTCCAGAGAAGACATCACAGCCTCTTCCCCAACATTCAAGTCAAGACGACGGTCAAATGGGCAAGACATTTTCTGAAGGTTTTGAAGAAAAGAAGAGGTCAGACAAATCAAGATCTCAAAGGTACAAGAGGGAAACTTCTGCAAGTAGCAATTCTCAAGTGTGCTTTGGGAAGCAATCGACGCCTCCATAAAAAGATGAAGCAGCTAGGCCGTCTGCTCAAAAATCGAAGAGCTGCTTGCCCAGAAATCGAAGAGCCGTTCGTTTAGAAATCGAAGAGGCACCACCTTTCCAAAAAGTTGAATTTTCTAGATCAATCTGTTAGCACCTTTCACGTGCAATCTCACCTTTGATGGAGTCACAGACCAAAATAAAAAAGGCTCGGCACTACTATCCTCCAAATTTCAAAAGCTGCTCCTTCAAAGACCGAGGTTTGTCGCCACCCTTCACGTGTTGTCTCAACTTTGCAGAAGTCACGGACTGGTATAAAAACGCGTGAATCTTACTGTTCCATTCAAAATTACCCACTGTCCCTGACAAGGGTAAACGAATAGTATCACTACCGGCTACTCATAAATCCCTATATAGGCCAACCCTTATCATTTACGGTAAGGCAGACTTGCAGAAATGCCAAAGCTCTTCCAAGATGCATTTCCAACAAAACCTCTCGAAATACTCAGTATTCCTTATCCCTTAGAATACCTCTGCGAATAAATCACACCAGAGCAAAACTACCTCATATCATCAGGGTCGAAAGCAAGAGTATCTCATATCACGCTTTCTCCCTGTCATTTTCCTTGTCTTTGTTCTCACCTGCAAGACAAGGAGAAAGAACGCAATCAGTCGGAACTTTTGCCTGGTTGCTTACCTTGCATTGCTCTCGAGCACTCATCCTCAGCTGTTGTCAAGGTTACGAATTCCTTCGTCAAATACTTTAGCGCAGTTGATACGGTGGTGGCTCACCATTCAAATGCAAAGGTTGCGCACCACTTCTGCTATGCAAAAAGATCGAAGCAGAAGGATCAACGATGAGCTTGCACCGTCGCTGAAGAGCAAAGTTTCGCTGTGCAATGCTGGCAAATCGCCACCACTTCTTCAAAAGCAAAAGTATCTCATATCACGCTTTCTCCCTTCCTTTTCTTTGTCCTTGTTCTCACCTGCAAGATAAGGAAAAAGAGAGCAATCAGCCAGCATTTGGAATCAACTCTCCGATCCAGAACTGGTTGCTTGGAAACCTTCCCTGATTCCTTACCTAACATTTGCATTCCACTCCTGCACGGCAAAAACGGCAAGAGAAGATGCCACATGCGTGGGAAAAAACTGGAGAAGATGCTGCTTCTGCAAGGGAAACAGATAAGGCAAGGGAAAATGATACATTGAAGCATGTAGAAACAAGCACGATGAAAGCAAAAGTATTTCATATCATCAAGATCTGACGTACTCTGGATTTGATGGACTTATTTTGACCCTCAAATTCTTGAGTCGACGCGCAAAGATCACTTGCCACGTAGAGCCGCTCATGGTCTATCCAACCTTCAAGATCAAGCCACCAACGGCCCTTGAAGGAATCACAAGTCTGATTCAAGATCAAGTGTTCACCACTCTTAAATCGACTTGAACTCCAGATAAATGGGTAAGCTCAGACTTTTAGCAAGTCTAACAAAAGAAAACCCTCTAGCCCAGTTCAAGAATAAACCTGTGGAATGATACTTCTTCAAAAGCAAAAGTATCTCATATCAGCAGAGTCGAAGGCAAAGATATCTTATGGCACGCTTTTCCTTTACCCTTGCTCTTGCCTGCGGGACAAGAAGAAATAGAGCCATCGGTCGGCACTTGGAAAGATTGAACAGAGAAACAGACCAACACCTCTACCTCGTGCCTGTCTTCCATGCAAAAGAAACAAAGCAGAGAATAATGCAGCATGGGCCGTACAACTGCACGTGCTGATTCATCCTCAACTAAATCGAAGATCGCTTACCATATGAAGCCGCTCGTGGTCTGACAACTTTCAAGATCAAGCCTCAGCAGCCCTTGGAGAAATCACAAGCCTGATTCAAGATCAAGTGTCCACCACCCTTGAATCAACCTCCAAGATCAAGCCACAACGGCCCTTGGAGAAATCAAAAGCTCGATTCAAGATCAAGTGTCCAACACCCTTGAATCAACCTTCAAGATCAAGCCTCAATAGCCCTTGGAGAAATCAAGACCTGATTCAGGATCAAGTGTCCAACACCCTTGAATCAACCTTCAAGATCAAGCCTCAATGGCCCTTGGAGAAATTGCAATCCTGATTCAAGATCAAGTGTCCATCACCCTTGAATCAAAACCAGTTCAAGATGAAGCCTGTGGAAAGTCAACAAGCACAACAAATGCACGTACCTATTCATCCCAGCAAAGTTCAATAGATCCCAGCCCAATCCAAGATTAAGCCTCGATGGCCCTTGGATCGACGTCTACATTGAGGAAACTTCAAAACGCACCTTTTACACATGACAAGCACATGTATGCGACGCGCCTTGAAGTGGGGGCATTTGTGGTATTGACATTTTGGTAAATAAAATGTTGACCGATGGTCAAAGTTTCAACGCTCATGTATTACATAAATTTTACACGTAGCGTGTGATTCAACGGAAATTGAAATGAGTCAGAAAAGTCGTCAAATAGGACACGTGTCAACACCTGGCAGAGACGACTTATTTCATCTGGGATATTATATTCAAAATTAGGCCTTGGAAAAATCTATAAACAGGAACCCATCCCATTCATTTCATTTCACTAATTCACAAATACATTTCTCTACTCCCAAATTGGAAGAGAATTCTCTTGAAGTTCGTTCTTCATTCTTTACTCTTCGTTCTTCGTTCTTCATTCTTCGAGATCAAGCCTCAACGGCCCTTGAAGAAACGCTCATCCACCTTCGAGATTAAGCCCAACGGCCCTTGAAGAAACTTCGCCAAAACGTTTACAGAATCAACAAGCACTTTGGTCACGTGCCGATTCTTCAGCCAAGATCAAGCCCCGACGGCCTTTGGATCAACACAACTGTTCTTCAAGACTAAGCCTAAAAGCCCTTGAAGATCCATTCATCGTTCATCCGTTCATCCGCCTTCAAGATCAAGCCCTAAAAGCCCTTGAAGATCCGATCATCCATTCTTCAAGATCAAGCCCCGACGGCCTTTGAAGTAACGTTCATCCACCTTCCAAGATCAAGCCCTGACGGCCCTTGGAACCACACATCCGTTCTTCAAGAATCAAGCCCAAAAGCTCCTTGAAGTTCATCCATCGTTCATCGTTCATCGTTCATCATTCTTCGTTCGTCGTTCATCCATCTTCAAGAACAAGCTCAAATCCCCTTGAAGATCCGTTCGTCATTCAACGTTCATCCAACTTCAGGATCAAGCCCCAACGGCCCCTGAAGATCTGTTCATCCAACTTCAAGATCAAGCCCAAAAGGCCCCTGAAGAAACGTTTATCCGCCAAACTTCAAGATCAAGCCCAACGGCCTTTGAAGAAACTTCCCCCTGTTCATCCAAGATCAAAGCCTCGACGCCTCTTGGATCAAGACCACAAATCAAAGTCTTACGGAGATCGAATCAGAGGAACAAATAGAGATTGTAACCCAAAATCATCAAATACAAATATTATTTTGTACACGTGTTCTTGTTGTTTTCAAGAAATTTTCGTGTTTACACCGACTCATGCCTTTGACGTTGATCCTTCTTGATCTCTTCCTTTTTTTGCCTCTTTGTTTTTAGTTTTATTCACTCTCTCGCTCTGTTGAGAAGAGCCTTCAATTTGTGGTTTGGTCGATCTCTCGCTTTAACGAGGAAATTTTTTGTGGTTGTGGTCGTGGTCACGGTTTGTTTAATCTCGGATTCTAGACTAGCGATTGTTGTTCAAATATGAGGTGGCGGTGTTTATGGTTTGTGCGCTCTACAAAAACCCATGACAAGGAAACTCGACATTTGTTGGAGGGGGCACTCATAGCAGGCCTTCTTTGCCAACGATTGCAAAATCATCAGATATTGGTACGATCTTTTCTCGTGGAGCCTATACAATAGTTCTCAGGCTTGCAATGTTTTAGTCCTCATGACTAGGGTTTAAGGTTTAGGACTAAAGGCCCTCCATGACTGAAGAATCGTATTGTGTTTCTTATGTGTTTGTAAATGTAGCGTTGTGATGTTCTTATAACATATGTAGTCACTTAAGTTGTTCTAAGAGGCATGTTTATGTTTTTTTTAATTATTATTTTTAATGAAATGTATTTCGCTAAAAAAATTGATTTCAATCCAATTTAATTTTTTTAAGGTCTTGTAGTGGAGCATTCAGTTATAAAATAAAGTAGTTGAGCATTTAATAAATTGAAATTTTAAAAGTGTAGTGAGTAAAAAAAAATTAGTGTAAAAGTGTTTGGTAAATTTTAATGTAAAAGTTATATAATTGTATATATTGACAAGAATGGACATTGCAGTAGAAGTATTGGTGACGATAGCAGTGGCATAGGCAATGGTGGTGATGGCAACATCAATGGTGGGGTATGTTACAGTGCCAACAATAGGGTATGGTGATTGGCGTGTAGAGGTAACAATGGTGACAGCGGCAACGGTGATGGTAGTGGCATTGTGGCGATGGCAGTTGCGGTGATAGTAACGGTGGTGTAAGAAGACTAGTGGTTCCAGTTGCAGTGGTGGCGACACTGATGGTGGGAGCAGTAGTGGTAATGGAAGCGATAGTGGTGAGGTATTGTGGTAATAATGGGTTGTGGTGGTTGGAGTGCAGATGGAACGATGGTGGTAGGCGTGGTGGTTGTGGTTGTGGATGTGGTGATGTTGATGGTGATGATTTTAATGGCGGTAATGGCAGTGGTGGTATAAGGTAGTGGTTTTAATGGTAGGTGGTAGTGGTCATTTTGTTCCTCAAGGAAAAAAAGTATGTATAGAAGGACAAATATATCATTTAAAACCTAATGAGGGTATTTTAGGAATTAAAAATAATAAAAACATAACTCTGCCTTTAATGAAAACAACCTGCTAGTTGCTTAATTTTATAAGTTGTTGTCTGGAGGACATTACTTTTAAAATAAGCAGGATCATTTATATTTATCAAACACTTATTATTGCTTAACTTTAAACTGAAGTGGCAGCTGATAGAAAAAGAAAAAAAAAACCAAACGGAATCTAAGAGAAGTGAACAAGATAATGATATTTGTAAAGCATAGCCGTTTTTTTTCAAACAGAAAATTCTATTCTAATCCTTAAAAAGATTGTGACACACCCCGACCTAAATCGAGACATGCTAGCCGTCACGTGAGGGTGACGTAACCATGTGCACAGTGTGGAAGGAAAATTAAAAGAAGAAATACGAACGAATTAAAACCAAGCTAAATCAAAGCATTAGCCGAGGAAGGTACTGGTGACGAGGTTTAGTGTGATTACACAACTAGAGCATAAATAGTCTAAGTGCAGTCAAGCATAAAAGTACTAAATTCAAATAACACCTAAGGGTGGTCCTACATGAGTGATGGTCTGTCAGAACTTCTACTGGGATTCGTGTAAGCCACCAACAAACACTACTTAAAACCTGGAGGGGCAAAAAAACAAAAAGCGTGAGTGGGCAAAAACAAAGCTTTCAAAATCATTTCATTTCTCAAAAGTTCTAACCCTTCGCCGTAAAACCTATATAATTTCTCAAAAATAAAGTATATACTTATATATATACATATATATATATATATATATATATATATATATATATCTCTCTCAAAATCATACTCGGCAGTAGTGAAAATCAATTGTATGCCAAAAGTATGCCATGCCAAAGTATCTCGATGAAATGCCTATAGTAACTCAATGAATAATTATGAATGCCAATTATCAAATCAGCCCTTGGCTGATTCCATAGCTCATAATCAATCTCAACCATATCAAATATCATGCACACAAATTAGCACCACCTCTAGTGGTCTGCACAACATAACTGAGTATAAAATAAATATGCTTTAGTGCTACGATCACGTTAAGACTGTGCAAAGAATCGCAGGTCACCTACGAGTTGAACCCACTTATAGTGGTCTATACGACAAGACTGTGCACCTAACTTGGATGCAAGGTGAGCATATGGTGCGGAAGGTGAACATCACGTGAAGGAATGTGCCCTAACTCCGGGTGGGAGCACTAACATCGGGGTACAGGTTTATGAGCTCTCAACGCATAACATCATTTCACGCATAACTAAAGAAATCTCATAACTTTAAGTTATAAACTTACCTGACACTTACCTATGCGTCTGTAGCACCAATCATAAATATATGCAACTATTAATGCATAAATAAAATAGGCAGATACTTTGCATGGCATTTCAAAACATATAATCATTCAATTTCATTTTCTAGGAAAATAGCAAGTATATAGGTATATACAGAAAACCAAAAGCCCACTCACTGATATTTAGCTGGGTCGTAACCCCCGAGTCTAGCTTGGCTACACTCGTCCTCCGGATAGGTCTCGCCTATATGAGAAGCAACTATACAAAACGTTAATTTAAAGAACATAAACGAAACTTGGAAATAACTTCTCATACATAGCTCAATTTTGGTATTTGAATATACCAACGTGATCTACACAGCCTCAGGAACATCCCCATATTTTTAGAAAAATTTTCTGACCACCTACGCGTCGGCCAAGGCACGACCAGACGCGCCCCTACGCGCCGCCACGTGCCTGGCACACTGACGGCGTCAATTAACACCATCAGGAATATTCCATTAAAACTCAGCATATTCCATTAGAAATCTAACGGCGTCACCTAACGCTGCTAGCATATTTTGTTAAAGCTGACAGAATATGCCCCTTCTTTCCCGACGAGTCGCCGGACGCCAGCGACTGTTCGCCGGTTTCTGGAAATTTTTCAAAACCTTATATCTCCTTCATTTTTGTACCAAACTTCATGAAACATGAACCAAATTGAAGCTTGGAACAGGTAGAACACAACCATACCTGATTCAAACCCTTAAACCGCCGGAATCTCACCTTAAAAAAGCCTCGATATTTCGGTCAAACTTCAAACTCGTTGATCTCGATATCCCGACGTCCAAAATCTTCCAATAAACCACTCCGAGCCTCGTGAGGACCTCCTTAAGCTCCCTATGCCCTTAAAAACTCCTAAAAACCTCACATTAATTAGTGCATGAACAATGCATGAAATTGGAGGTTAGGGTTTCTCGGGTTTTCGAAGCTTTCAAGTCTAAAAAATGGTACGTATGAACTTAAGAGTTAAAGAAAAACTTGAATCTCACCTTCTTGACGTCAATCCGTCCGTGACGGTTGAGCTTGGTGTTCGTCCATACGAAATAGAAGGAGAAAGAGAGAGAGTACGGGAGAGAAGAGAGAGAAAAGGAAAAAGGGTGAGATGTGTGTGTGGTCTAAATTTAGGGTCATCAATCAAAACAAACAATATTTTAAGTTACCATTGGGTCAAAACATTAAGGAATTGGATCCAATTGGTTAATTCCTTAGCTCATATCACACAATCACAACCAAACGCTCCAAGGGCATTATCGTCTTTTCACACCAACGTTACAAATAATTCGGGACGGGCTGTGACAATTTACCCACCTTAATAAAATTTCGTCCTGAAATTTCATATAACAATACAACCACTAGTATTCGTAAAACAGCCTTGGATACATCTCTCTCATTCTGTCCTTTGTTTCCCAAATAGCCATACAACCACTAGTATCCGTAAAACAACCTTGGATACATCTCTCTCATTCTATCCTCTGTTTCCCAAATAGCCTTTTCCACCGAGTGGTTCCTCTACAACACTTTCACTAAGCGTATAGTCGTGTTTCTCAGCACTTTATCTTTCCAATCCAATATCATCACCGGCTCTTCATCGTAAGTCAAATCCGGATTAATTTCCAACGGTTGAGGAGGTATCACATGTGACAGATCTGAAACATAGTGTCGAAGCATAGAAACATGAAACACGTCGTGCACATTGGATAACTTTGGAGGCAACTTAAGCCTGTAAGCAACTTCACCGACTCTCTCGGTGATCTGATAAGGTCCAATGTACCTAGGACTTAACTTGCCTTTCTTTCCGAATCGTACCACACCTCTCCATGGTGATAACTTCAGAAACAGCCAATCACCAACTTTATACACTCAGTCAGTAGCATGTCTATCTGCTAAACTTTTCTGGCGATCCTGGGCCACTTTTAGGTTAGACTTAATAACCTGAACATTCTGAGTAGTCTCGTCTACTATCTCAAGGCCCACTAAAACTCTTTTGCCAACTTCTGACCAACACAAGGGTGTACGACAAGGTTTCCTATAAAGTGCCTCGAATGGTGCTAGACCAATACTCGAGTGGAAGCTGTTATTGTAGGCGAACTCCATCAAATCCAAACGATGATGCCAAGTGTCGCCAAACTGCAAAACTGAAGATCTTAGCATATCCTCAAACGTCTGAATCGTCCTCTCAAATTGTCCATCTGTCTGAGGATGATATGCCGTACTATAACATAATCTAGCACCAAGATCTTCCTGGAATGCTACCCAGAACTTAAAAGTGAATCTAGGATCACGATCCGAGATAATACTAACTAGAACTCCATGGTACTTCACAATCTTCGATATAAACAACTCAGTTAATCGTCTTAAAGAATACTTCTCTCTCACATGAATAAAATGGGATGACTTAGTAAGCCGATCAATAATCACCCAAATTCCATCATAACCATTCTGTGTACGACGAAGCTTCTACACAAAATCCATAGTAATGTCTTCCCATTTCCATTATGGAACAGGAAGTAACTGCATCAATCCAAACGGCTTCTTTCTTTCAGCTTTAACTTGCTGACATATGACACACCTGCTTACATGCTCAGCAATTTCTCTTTTCATACCCAGTCAATAATAAAATGGTCGAATGGTATCATACATCTTTGTGCCTCCGGGATGCATTGCATAAGCTGAAATATGTGCTTCATCCAAGATAACCTTCTTCAACTCTACGTTGCCCGATACGTACATCTTCCCTTCCTGCACGAGCATGCCGTCTGATTCTCTGATTCAAAGATCTTTCTTTTTCACTTCATTTCTTAATCGAATAAGCTCATGAGTTTCTTCATCACTAATCTGGGCCTCGAGTATTCTATTAATTAAGATTGGCCTGACTTGGAACCTGGCAAGCAAGGCTTATTCTCGATCTTCTACTTCGGGATTCTCTACGTCTAACTTCACTCCAGTTAATCTCAGCTCTGCAACAAGAGCATCAGCCACTACATTTGCACGACCCGAGTGATACTCTATCGTGTAATCGTAGTCGCTCAATAACTCTATCCACCTTCGCTGACAAAGATTCAAATCTTTCTGAGTGAACAGGTGCGTTAATTCCAGGTCATGAGTAGGATAATTCATCTCATGAGGCTTTAACTGAGGCCAAGCGTAAGCAATTACCCTACCATGCTGCATCAAAACACATCCCAGACCATTCAAGGAAGCATCACTATAAATCTCGAGGTTACCATTATCATCAGAAAGAGCTAAAACAGGAGCATGAGTGAGATAGTACTTCAACTACTGGAAACTCTGCTCACAATTATTATCCCACTCAAACTTAACATTCTTTTTGGTCAACCTCGTCAGTGGTAAAGCCATGACTGAAAAGTCTTTAACAAACCGTCGATAATAACTTGCTAAGCCAAGGAAACTCCGTACCTCGGTGACGGTTCGTGGCTGCTCCCAATTCTCTACAGCTGTTATCTTCTGAGGGTCTACCTGGATACCTTGAGCTGATACAACATGCCCTAAGAATACAACTTGATCTAACCAGAATTGATATTTGCTGAACTTAGCATACAATCGCTGTTCCCTCAGCTTCTTTAACACTGGAGTAAGATGTCGAACATGGTCTACTTTTGACTTAGAATACACATGAATATCATCAATAAAGACAATGAAAAATCTATCCAAATACTATTGAAATACCTTATTTATCAAACCCATAAAAGCTGTTGGTGCATTAGTTAATTTGAACGACATCACGAGAAACTCATAATGACCATAACGAGTCCTAAAAGTTGTTTTAGGGGCATCTTCACTCTTAATTTTCAATTGATAGTAGCCAAACCTCAGATCAATTTTAGAAAACACACAGGCACCTCGAAGTTGATCAAAAAGATCGTCTATACGCGGCAACGGATAACGGTTTTTAATCGTTACCCGATTCAATTGCCTGTAATCAATGCAATCGTTACTCGATTCAATTGCATGTAATCAATGCATAGCCTCAAAGTACCGTCTTTCTTCCGACCAAATAAGATTAAGGCTCCCTAGGGTGAAGTACTAGGCTGAATGAAACCTTTATCAAGTAACTCCTATAACTAGATCTTCAATTCTCTTAAATCAGCAAGAGCCATTCGATAAGGAGTTAGGGAAATAAGATCGATACCTGGTAATAAATCAATGGCGAACTCCACATCATGATCTGGTGGCAATCTAGGAAAATCTTCGGGGAAGACGTCAGAAAAATGTCTGACTACCCGAACATTCTCCATGCTAACAGGAGTATCATCATTCAATACCACATGAGCCAAATATCCTTGACAACTTTTCTTTAATAACGTTTTGGCTCTCACAGCCAAAATAACTCCATGTCTCACCCCACTATGCTCTCCGACGAATGTAACCTCAAGTAATCCAAGATGATTGAAAGTCACTGTTTTCCCGTAACAATCAATATTGGCACGATTGTAATGCAACCAATCGGTGCCTAAAATAAAATCAAAATCAACAATGTCTAACAGAGTGAGGTTTGCTGGCATAACCACATCCTCCATTAATACGGGACAACCTGGACATACATAATCTACGTAACACATTTCCCTTCTAGGCATTGCAAACTCCAACTCATACCCAATGGGTGAAGATTGAGGTTGTGTCAACTGAGCAAACGTATGAGAAATTACAGAATGTGTAGTAGCACAATCAATCAACACTTTAGCATAATGACCAAGAATATTTAACGTACCCATGATTAAGTCAGGATTGTTCTGAGCATCATGCAACGAAATGTTATGGATAAGTCTTTAGCCTGCTATTTTCCTCCTCGACCTTTATTGGCATGAACTCCTCATCCTTGCGAACTACGTCCCTGACCTGACTAGCTAGGCTGCCTCGACGACCCAACATCACTGGTAGTATCATTAACCTGATGTGGCTGTCTTCCAGAATACCACTGTGACCCGCCAGCTAAATACTACCGATATGGCATATATCCTCTCAAATACTGACCATAGCCACTCTGCTAATAAGGATCCTGAGGATACTGATACTGCCCTAAAGAATAAGGAACTGGATCCCCTGATAATGATAAGCACCACCACGACCCGCCTGAGCGTAACCACTCAGTCCTGAAAACTACTGAGTCGAAGCTAGTGGTGGTAAAGGATGTTGCTGAGGCCTCTGCTGGTTTTGAGGACAATACTTAGCCAGATGTCCCACTTGACCACATATATAACACCCATTACTACCTCGTCGACACTCTCTAAAATGTCGATTATTGCACTTACGGTACAAGGGGGCACTACCCCTTCCAGAATTTTCCTGCCTCTGAGATCTGGAACCTCCTGAAAATCTACCACCTCATCTCTAGCCAGTAGAACTAAAACCTCTGTTGGAAGAACTAGAACTAGCTCCACTTTGCTTAAAACTCTGAGTCTGGCGAGGTCCCTAAGATGATTGACCTTTACCTTTATTATCCCTCTTCTGATTTCCATCTTTTTCTTCTTCTTCCTCACTCTCACTGGGCATATTCTCTGAATCCTCAATTCTTAACAGAATCTCATAGAACTCCTGATAAGTGTCACAGGGATAGATAGTCGTCATAGAATGCCACTCCTTCTTAGTACCTAACTTAAAACGTTGAAGCATCTCAACTGGATTAGCAGCAACTTCTGGATCATAACGAGATAAATTAGTGAACTTCCTATAATATAACTTCCCCTGTTTCAAACCTGTGAACTCCTGCTTCTTACAATCCAAATATGCTGAAGGTATGAATATCTTATAAAATGACCGCTTAAAATTTTCCCAGTTTGCAACCTCCTCAGATGTC
This sequence comes from Crataegus laevigata, assembly GCA_963580275.1. Lineage (NCBI taxonomy): Eukaryota > Viridiplantae > Streptophyta > Magnoliopsida > Rosales > Rosaceae > Crataegus > Crataegus laevigata. Next base: position 19,988,212 of record OY756941.1, on the reverse strand, counting down.
TACCCGTAAGTTTCCTGTCTTCACCAGGATGCAGGTTCTTCGTCCAAAAACCAATTAAAGGTCTCTACCCACTTATCATTGGGAAGACTCCCTTGACTTTGCATTATCCGAAACGTCTTCTCAATCTGATTGAGCCAACGCTCAGACCCTTCATGACCCTCATTACTCTTGAAAATAGGCAACTTTAGATTATACACTGACTCTAGAGGAGTTTGCTGAGAAGGGCGGATTACAGACTAAATGGCACTAGCGATAACTTCCCCTAATTGAGAATTATTAGGGAAACTAGGCTCATCAGAAGGACGTGGCTCTCTACAAGGCGGCATAATTCTGACAGAAGACACTAAATCATTAGAAAATTCATGAGATAAGCAGGACTGCAACCTAATGCTCTGATACCAAACTGACACACCCCTACGTAACCATGTGCACAGTGTGAAAAAAAAATTAAAAGAAGAAAAACAAATGAATTAAAACCAAGCTAAATAAAAGCACTAGCCGAAAAAGGTACTAGTGACGAGGTTTAGTGTGATTACACAACCAGAGCATAAATAGTCTAAGTGCAGTCAAGTAGAAAAGTACTAAATTCAAATAACAGGCAAGGGTGGTCCTACATGAGTGATGGTCTGTTAGAACTTTCGCTGGGATCCTCGTAAGCCACCAACGAACATTACCTAAAACCTGGAGGGGCAAAAAACAGAAAGCGTGAGTGGGCAAAAACAAAGCTTTCCAAAATCATTTCATTTCTCAAAAGTTCTAACCCCTCGCCGTAAAACCTGTATAATTTTCCAGAAATAAAGTATATATTCATATATATATATATATATATATATATATATATATATCTCTCTCAAAATCATACTCGGCAATAATGAAAATCAATTGTATGCCAGAAGTATGCCATGCCAAAGTATCTCGATGAAATGTCGATAGTAACTTAATGAATAAATATGAATGCCAAGTATCAAATCAGCCATCGGCTAAATATATAGCTCATAATCAATCTCAACCATATCAAATATCCTGCACACAAATCAGCACCACCTCTAGTGGTCTGCACAACATAACTGAGTATAAAATAAATATGCTCTAGTGCTACGATCACATGAAGACTGCGAATATTCGCGAGTCACCTACGAGTCGAAACCACTTATAGTGGTCTATCACACAGGACTATGCACCTAACTTGGATTCAAGGTGAGCATATGGTGCGGAAGGTGAACATCATGTGAAGGACTATGCCCTAACTCTGGGCGGGAGCACTAACATCGGGGTGCAGGTTTTTGAGCTCTCAACGCATAACATCATTTCACGCATAACTAAAGAAATCTCATAAATTTAAGTTATAAACTTACTTGGCACTTACCTGTGCGTCTGCAGCACCAATCATAAATATATGCAACTATTAATGCATAAATAAAACAGACAGATACTTTGCATGGCATTTCAAAACGTATAATCATTCAATTTCATTTTCTAGGAAAATAGCAAGTATATAGGTATATATGGAAAACCAAAAGCTCACTCAGTGATATGTAGCTGGGTCGTAACCCTCGAGTCTAGCCTAGCTACGCTCGTCCTCCGGATAGGTCTCGCCTATATGAGAAGTAACTATAAAAACGTTATTTTAAAGCACATAAACGAAACTTGGAAATAACTTCTCATACATAGCTCAATTTTGGTATTTGAATATACCAATGTGATCTACACAACCTTAGTAACATCCCCATATTTTTAGAAAAAAATTTCCGACCACCCACGCACCCTCACGCGTCGGCCGAGGCACGGCCAGACACACCCACATGCACGGCCACGTGCCTGGCACACTGACGACGTCAGTTAACGCCGTCAGGAATATTCTGTTAAACCTCAGCATGTTCCATTAGAAATCTAACGGCGTCACCTAACGCCATTAGCATATTCCGTCAATACTGACAGAATATGCCCCTTCTTCCCCGACGAGTCGCTGGTTTTTGGAAAATTTTCAAAAACTTATATCTCCTTCATTTTTGCACCAAACTTCATGAAACTTGAACCAAATTCAAGATTGGAACAAGTAGAACATAACCATACTTGATTAAAGCCTTGAAACCGCCGGAATCTCACCGGAAAAAGCGTCGATATTCCGGCCAAACTTCAAACTTGTCGATCTCGATATCCCGCCGTCCAAGTTCTTCCAACGAACCACTCAGAGCCTCGTGAGGACCTCCTTAAGCTCCTTATGCCCTTAAAAACTCCTAAAAACCTCACATTAATTAGTGCATGAACAGTGCATGAAATCAGAGGTTAGGGTTCTCGGGTTTTCGAAGATTTCAAGTCTCAAAAATGGTACGTATGAACTCAAGAGTTAAAGAGGAACTCGAATCTCACCTTCTTGACGTCGATCCGTGCATGAAGGTTGAGCTTGGTGTTCGTCTGTACGAAATAGAAGGAGAAAGAGAGAGAGAGTCTGAGAGAGACAGTACGGGAGATAAGAGAGAGAAATGGAAAAAGGGTGAGATGTGTGTGTGTGTGGTCCAAATTTTGGGTCACCAATCAAAACAAACAATACTTTAAGTTCCCATTGGGTCCAAATATTAAGGAATTGGATCCAATTGGTTAATTCCTTAGCTCATATCACACACTCACAACCAAACGCTCCAAGGGCATTATCGTCTTTTCACACCAACGTTACACATAATTCGGGACGGGCTGTGATAGATTGCTTTTGGAATAAAATCTTGTCTAATAGTCCTTGCCATTTAATTGTAATTTTTGAATATTAATTAGGTTGTAATAAGTATTGAGTTTTTTGTGTGTAGGTTGTGTGTGTGTGTGTGTGTGTGTATGAGATAGGATCAAGGGACAAAGATTTTGACAAACATTTTTACACTCTTTTACAACCTTTAGATCTTGTAACATTCAACGGTCTTGATTAAGAGTTATGTAGAGGATTTTAAACATTAAATGAGGTATAAATTTATAATTAAGAAATTAATAAAAGTTAAAACTAAGAAATTAATAAAAGTTAAAACTAAGAAAAGAATACAAATTGAGAGAATAATCCTGCAAACTTAAGGAAAAAAATAAAAATGGCCGTCTTGGATGAAAATGCAGGAGCAGGACCATCAAATTGCTTCGTCCAACCCCAACACCTCAAATTCCTATCACTCACGCTGTCAAACATAGTATCGTTCCTTCAAATGATCAATACAAAATTTCGATATAAAAGTAGATCAAGTACCAATGTACTTCAACTATTCGCTCCTCACTCTTTCAATAAATTGACAAAACTAAACCCTAAATCAACAACTCTAACTGCCTCCCTCAATTTTTTTTATACAATTAAATCTGAGTGTGGATTTGAAATAGAATCAAAGAGCTTTTTGGGGGGTTTTTACCCAAAGATGAGAACGAAGACTCAAAAGACTTGAAGATATTTTGCACAAATCAATGGAGGCCTTTGTGCGCAAGGTTGTCTTCCTCTTTTCAATTTTTAATTAATTTTCTAGTTTTTATTCTTTATCAATTTTTATTTTTTTTAGTTTTTATTCTTTTTCAATGTTAATTATAATCCACGTAAGCATCCAAGTCATTAAATGATCCATTGAAGACCCTTATATGTTATGTAATCTAATAGCTTAAAAGAAATGTAAAAATGTTTGTCAAAATATTTGTTCCTTTATCCTATCCCTATATATATATAATCAAAGTGTGTAGGTTATATATTGATTCCTACAAACAATAAAAATGTTATTTATCATTGATAATTATAATTATGTTCCCATACTAAGAAAAGTCATATATTCTCATTTAATTTTCATTGTACTTGAATTTCTCTCTCTCTCTCTCTCTCTCTCTCTCTCTCTCTCTCTATATATATATATATATATATATATATGCATTTTACGCACCCATGTATGTTCAAATATTATAGTTACATACCGATACATTCATATCAAAACTTATATATATATGATACATTTGTTTCGAAATTTATGTACCAATGCATTCATACTCATATATATATACCTATACATTTGGATCAAAATTTACGTACTGATACTTCTATACTTATGTTTTTTTTTCAAATATAAATTGTTTTGTTAACTATTTTTTTAAAATATAAAATTTTTAATTTTGAATAAGTTCGATATGGTAAGTTTATAAAGAACAAATGTGCTATAATTACTTAAATATGGAAAGTTTTAAAGATAGGAACTTAGAATAGAATTTAAAAAAACCATTCAAGTTAAAATCTAAAATTAATCTTATTTAAGCTCTAAATTTTAAAAGCCCCTTTTTTCAAACCATTAAAACCATTAATACGAGGTTTCTCTTTGGATCTTACATCCTTACATATAGCAAAGCAAAAATTACTACTATATACTAATTTGTGCGTAGAGTGTATACATGTTTTAGATTTGCACATTCATCACAGCCATTGTCACATCCCGGCCCGGGCGCAGCCACCTCCAGGGCCCGCTCCACCACCGTAGCACGATATTTTCCGCTTTGGGCCCCGACCACGCCCTTACGGTTTTGTTTCTGGGAACTCACGAGCAACTTCCCAGGAGGTCACCCATCCTGGGATTGCTCTAGCCCCCTTCTCGCTTAACTTCGAAGTTCCTACGGAACCCGAAGCCAGTGAGCTCCCAAAAGGCCTCGTGCTAGGTAGGGATGGGAATATAGATTTAAGGATCACTCCCCTGGGCGATGTGGGATGTCACAGCCATATTTACTTATCGATATAAATTAATTCATAATTTTTCACTTTTAAATAATTACTCTCTTAATAATAATGTTTTTCTTATAGCTAAAACGGTATTTAAGATTAGCATAATTCTTTACTTTAGTCTCTGACAATGAAATAGATAGAAGTGGTCTCTAGGTTTATCCATCGTTTATCATGTAACATCCCACTTCGCCCAGAAGAGAGAATCTTGTAAGCCTTATATATATATTCTCATCTCTACCTAGCACAAGGCCTTTTCGGAGCTCTTCGGGTTTTGCAGGAACTCCAAAGTTAAGTGAGTTCACGCGAGAGCAATCCCAGGATGGATGACCCACTGAGAAGTTCTCGTGTGAGTTCCCAGAAACAAAACTGTGAGGGCGTGGTCGGGGCCCAAAGTGGACAATATCGTGCTACGGTGGAGTCGAGCCCGGGTTGTGGTGGGGGCCCGGGTCGAGATGTGTCAATTTGGTATCAGAGCCACTCCTTAGCCGGAAGTGTGCTGACGAGGCCGTTGGGCTCCTAAGGGGGGTGGATTGTAACATCTTACATCGCTCAGGAGAGAGGATCATGTAAGCCTTATATGTATTTTCCCATCTCTACCTAGCACGAGGCCTTTTCGGAGCTCCTTGGCTTTGGGTTCTGTAGGAACTCTGAAGCTAAGTGAGTTCGCGCGAGAGCAATCCCAGGATCCCAGGATGGGTGACCTACTGGGAAGTTTTCGTGTGAGTTCCTAGAAATAAAATCGTGAGAACGTGGTCGGGGGCCCAAAGCGGACAATATCGTGCTACGGTGGAGTTGAGCCCAGGTTGTGGTGGGGGCCCGGGTCGAGATGTGTCATATCATTTTGGCATTTCCATGAAAAATCTGTTAAATATCCTCGTTAAATTGTCATGTAAACGACCACGTGACTATCTTTTTAAAAGTACTTTTGTCAAACCAACCATCCACTTAATGAGTATATTGATAGATTTTTCATTAAAAAACCAAAATAAGTTATGATAGACAAACTCGGAGAATCCACATTCATCGATTTTCATTGTCATAAAAAATCACATTGAAGAATTATGTCAATTTCAATACCAGTTTAACTAAAACGCCTAATAATAATCAGCTACTTGTAGACTGCAGTTTGATGGTTTGGACGTTGAGCTCCTATGTAATTGCCAAATACTTAGCCTACAAATCACAAGTGTTCGTGTTCATCACCCTCAAGTATGATAGTGTTCACTATCTTATTTAATTATTATTCTTATATGAGTTTAAATTTTAATATTTATGTCTATTCACTACATAAATTTCAAAATTAAACTTATTTAACTGTGATAAATAAGATGGTAAACATTATCATTTCTTAAAAGTAATAAACAAAAATATTTTCATTTTGTGTGGATCACACCACATATCAAAAATAAGTCCAGGCCCACTCGTCATAATATTCATTGAAACTCCTAAACGGTAATCATGCTTAAGGTTAAGTGGCTAACTACCTTATTAGTGTCCATCCACCATGCACTACAACAATGATTCAATCACATGGAGATCAACTCTATTATTCAAGTGATAGCATGCTATGGTGGGAACATACCAAATAACTCACTTTTATCAGTTGCCATTGAAAATGTGGGTAGAATTTAAGAATTTTGTAAATAATGAGATAATAGTGTATAGGATGATCGTATATGTGAATCAAAAGTGTTTGCAGTAGAGTTACGAGTATAATTTGAGCGTGTTAGAAGATTATTCTAAACCCAACCAGAGTTACGATGAACAAAAAAATATTATCAAAATTCAACAAAACTATTCTACTTTTTTTTTAAATATAAAAAAAGTAATGCTAGAGAGATCAAAATTTTAAATTAAATTTGCAAACCTAATTATATGTCACTAATAAAAAATAAGCACGTTAATCAACATTAAAGTAATAATCTAATCATCAATAATTACATAATTTAGTTTGCACAGTTGATTTAAAAAATTTGATCTCTCTAGTATTTAAAAAAAAATAGAAATAAAATTTAAAAAGAAGAAGATGATATTGTAGTTGTGATATCCTATCATACTTGTTGATACGATCTATTTCCATAAAACTAGGTCCATGGAGAGAAACTCTCATTACCCATACTCCATTTCTTTATCTTTCTCGTTACACGATTAGTCATGGAGAGAGAGAGAGAGAGAGAGAGAGAGAGAGAGAGAGAGAGAGAGAGAACAAAAATAGTGTATGCACAACTAGTGAAGAGAGGTGGTGGAGGTTGGAGTTAGGGTCGCTACCAAAGTTTGAAATACCAATTTTACAAAAATGTCAATATCGATGGTCGTCTAATGCAAACTTAAAGAGTGAAACTTTGAGAAATGTTGAATCACCCAATAATGCATTTATAAAAGACATGTATAAGTTGTCATATGATATGCCACATACGGTATTGCTATTGCAAATGAACAAACGAAGATTAGTATTTAAGCAAACATGTATGGTCCTACTACACCACGAGACATGAGTGCCTCTGTTTTTCACCTCTACCAACCGAAACCGGAAGGGCTGAAAAATGTAAAGAACGTAAAACGCACCCAAAACACCTAAATCTAACGGTCCAGATGCGTTTGGCAGCACCTCATGGATATAAATCCCCACCCCTTAAAATTACAATTAAGCCAACGGAGGCCCGAACCAACTAACAGTTGCTTACGTTAATAACGAGAAGGGCCTATTTAACCAGTTCCAATTGCTCCCTGTCTCCCTCACTCTAAACCCCAAAACTGCTTAACTCGACCGAGTTGACTCACTGTCTCTCTCTGTTAATCACACAGAGAGTTCAGATATGGATCGCAAGACTCTGTTCTTCCTAGGTTTTATCTGCATTGTCTTCGCCGGTGTCGGAGGTCAATCTCCCCCCGCCACCTCACCCACCACCACTCCTGCTCCCCCCGCTACACCCACAACTCCGTCACCCAACAACCAGCCACCACCCTCTCCCCCCGCCAGCACTCCACCTCCCGCCGCCACCCCTCCTCCTACGTCATCTCCACCTCCCGTTGCCACATCACCGCCCCCAGTTACCACGTCTCCACCTCCATCAACTCCTCCCCCTGTCTCTGCACCCCCGCCGGCCACCCCGCCTCCAGTCAGCTCTCCTCCACCCGCAACTCCACCTCCAGCGACCCCCCCACCCGCCACTCCTCCACCTGCAACTCCACCACCAGCCACTCCGCCACCTGCCACTCCACCACCACCAGCACCACCACCGGCCCCTCTTGCGTCTCCGCCAGCTCAGGTACCAGCTCCAGCTCCCACAGTTACATCTCCAGCCTTGGCGCCTTCTCCGGTCGCACTGGCCCCAGGACCACCAGCGCCACCAGTCGGAGCTCCTGCGCCGACCCTGGAGGCCGGTGCTCCGGGACCATCATCTTCAGATGATCAGGTACATTTCGCGCTTCTATTTACTTTCCATTTAGAGACAATGGTCATTCTCTAACGTACGCTGACGTACGGATGTGAGCATTCAGTCCCATTCCAGTTTTTTTTTTTTTTTTTTTTGGCAATGAGTAAACTTTATTAAAGTTGAATAGTAAGTTTACATCTTCAGCTAAAACATCAAATAAAAACTCGGAATCAATAGCATTCCTCCGAAAACACCTCCATGTTAGATTACATTTCTTAAAGCATCTCAAAAAACAAAAGTTAAAAGTTCTACGTGCGCACTATTTTGACGAAAAAAAAAACGTGGTTTTCTGATTTCTAAAAAAAAAAGTAATGTTATTCATACTATATTTTTATATTACATTTCTATACCATCTTAGGTGGCATCTGATGTGGACAGCCAAATCATTTGAAAAATTTGCAAAACTCAAGGAAATGAAGGAAAAAGACTCTGCGTATTCCATAATTATCATTCAATTAACTAGTTTTTCTTAATTATTAGTTTACTAAATAATAAACTAAATTAAAAAATTTAATTAATTCAAATGATGTGATTGTCCACATCAAATGCCATCTAAACTGGTATAAAAATGTAATACAAAAACATGATATAAATAATATTACTCTTAAAAAAAAAGGCCATATTCTATATAAATTGATATTCTTCACGTTGCCACAAAATTTGAAAGCAATGTTCAATTTTTATTTATTTTAATGCTAAGACCACATAGTATTTATTTATTTTTTACTTATTGATTATTTTGTTATTAAATTTTGGCCTACTTGATTTTATAAATAATTAAAAATATTTTAATTTGACATTTTGATTGTAATAAGATGCTTTACAAATTATTATTTTACCACATTAGCTATAAAAATGAAATTTTACATTCTAATTTGACATTTCTCAAGTTGATGGTCCATAGGGCGTATTGTAGTTAAAAACATAGGATCTTTCTAAATTCTAACATCAGCCGATAGTTTGACTTTGAATGTTTCTAACAGGACTATGTGTTGCTGCCACGCGGCAACACAAGTCCAGTCAGCGATTCAGTTCGGGGTTCAGATTTACTGTTCCCAGTCTTCCTCTACCTAGCCTCGTATCCATTTTTTCTTTCAATTAATAGTGGTTTAACTTTGTTAAATCTTCAACTTTTTTTGTAAAATAATAATAAACCATAAAAAGCCTTGTTTTCCAACTATGGATATGCTGTCCCTTTTTTGGTGTCTTGTTTATGTCTCCTTCCTATTTAATTGACATGTGTCCATTTTATTAACTCAAAACTAACACTATTAACTTTTATCATATTAAAATAAAAAAACTAAACATAAAATAAAAGATGAAAAACCAAGAAATTCCATCTCACTATCGTCTTCCCCTTCTACTCCCTCGTCACCACTGCAGCGGTGATGGGCGTTTTGATCTTTTCGTTTTCTAGGATAGGCGTTGGCCATGGACAAGATTTTGGGCTCGGTGTTCGTCAGCGAACTTGGCACCGTAAATCGAGTCATCTCCGGTGCCATTTTCTGACGATGAAATCGCCTCCCTAGTGCATGAACCTGGGTATAGTGCAATGGAAGGCAGATTCTTTGTAGTGTATAGTCTTGCCGGGGCGCCCGACGCCTTTCTCTCCGATGCAGGGGGTGGTGTAGGCAGAAAGCTCCATCACGATGCGGCCGATCGACTGGCCTCTGATCATCATTTCAAAGAAAACATTAGGGTTTGCCATTGCTAGATCTAATTTGTTCGTTCTAAAGGAGAGAATTGGGGGAAGAGAATGCTAAAACCCAGAAAGCAAAAGCCCTAAAACCAGAAAGCGAAAAGATCGTCATCACGGTTCTGGTGGTGAAGAGGGAGTATGAGGGGAAGAAGATGGTGACTTAGGAATTTTTGTGTTTCTTTATCTTTTATTTTATGTTTAGTTTTTTATTTTAATATAATAAAAGTTAACAATGCTCGTATTGGGTTAATAGAATGGACACATGTCAATCAAATAAGTGGAAGACATAAACAAGACACCAAAATTGGGACAGCAGACCCGCAACCCTGTTTTCCCTCAAGTTTCATCTTCTCCATCGATCTCCTTCACGAACACTCACCCCTTCTCTGCTTTCTCTATCTCATAAACCATCATTCACTAAGCATACATCGATCCAACCCCATGAACCACTGCACCCAGTTGTTGGCAACAAGTAAAAGTGCCTTCTGCCACTTCCTCTCACCTTTCTTCTCCACCCAAACTAAGGCATTCTTCTGTAGGGGTGGTCACTTTTCATGGGTCACCAACCCAAACTGACCAACCTAAATCGTGATAAGTTGAACCGAGCCAGTTTTACAATCTTAAAAATTGAAACATGGAGCATTACTTGCCCACCCGTTGGAGGGAGCAGTTGAAGTTGGTTTTCAATATTAACAACACATTACAACTCAACCCGTTTGCATATGTCAATTATCTACCACTTGAGTTTCTTTTTTGGTCAACCCATTTTCCTGGCAATGGTTTGGATGATTGTCAAACCAACACCCTTTGATCGACCAATGGGTTGAGGTCAAATCTGAGCCGACCTGTCCGCTGCCCATTCCTAATTCTTCACATCTCTTCCCCAACAAAGCAAACCCAACACTAACCCACAACATCTCCATGCCCAAGGCTATAATAATGAACAAGACTAGATTGATTAGAATGTCACATCTAATTTTTCCTTCTTTTTGATTTTTTTCCGTTCATCTGCCCAAATCCCGAATTCAAAATCTCATCTATAATATCTAAATTGATGTGTGATGGTTATGAGTGGGTTCAGAAAAAAAAAGAACCGAATAAAAAATCAAATCAAATCAAAATTCATTGGTTTGGTTCTAATTTCAATGGTTCAAAACCGAAGTGAAACGAACCGAATCAAATTGAATACATATTGATTTGATTTATTTATTTATGTTGGGTATTTATTTTTGAAGCTCAATTTCAAGACCGTTAACAATTTTAGGCCCAAAGCCAAACTTCAAGCTCAATTCCTTCCCCAAGCCCGCATCTTCCTTTATTTCTCCCTCTTCTTTCTTCCTTTATTCTCCCTCTTCTTTCTTCCTTATCTCCCCAGCTGTATTTACAAGCTCTCCTAGACTCCATCACCAACCTCTCCCTCCGCGGCTCCGTCTCCCCATTCCTCGCCGCCAACTGCACCGCCCAAGAGGAACGCCACCCGAAATCGTCCTTTCAACTCTCTCCTTGGCTCTCACCCTCTCTCCGCAGTGGTTGTGGTTGAGCAGCACATCCCCTTCTCGACTCTCTCGACATTCGAATTCCCAACTAACAACCACCCAACCAATTATGGCCGCATACGACTACGACAGACATCGGCGTCGCAGCGCCAACCGTCTTCCGGAGCCCCACTGTCTTCAGACCTCCGGTAGGACCCCAATTTTAAGATTAAAAAAAAAACAATTTTCAAGTTTTATAAAAAAAAATAATAAAACTAACTGAACCCAAACCAAACCGAAAAAAAGCCAGACTGAACTGAAGTCGAATCGAGCCAGAAAAAAAAAATCCAAGAAAATTGAACTAAACAGTATTTTTGGTTTTAACAAATAAAGGGAACCGATTGGAGCCGAACCTACTCTTATTATGCAGTCGCCTATGCATGCATGAACAATTATTAATGGTTGATGCATGTGAATAACACAATGCATCAACTATCAAAAAATTTCGACACACTTGTGAAAAAAATAATGCATACCCAAACAGTATTGATCTTTACATGTTGAATTGGGTGATTGTCAGTTTTTATTTTTTATTTTTTATTTATATTTATTTTTATGTTTGTTAAATTTATTTTTAGATCTAACTAGCACGAACGAAAAACAACAATTCACCACACACGAGCGATTTAACGTTCAATTTAACTAACTATATCGTCGATATTTGTCCCATGTTTAAAAGAAAAGCCAGCTTTGCTTTAGTTGCCATGTAATTTTGTGTCTCTCCCTCATGTTGTCAATTGGTGTTAAGTTAGATGTTTGTGTTTTAAATATTTTGTCCGATGAATTTTGACAAAATTAATTTTATTTAATGTGCAGAGTGGAGTTGAGAAGATGTGGTCGATGCAGAAGATGGTAGGGAACTTCCTGTTTGGGTGGGCACTCCTCAGCTTGATGCTTTAGATGAGGAGATGATCACTCTCTCTGCCTGCATGCCTTCAAGTTTTATTCTTTTTGTATTTGATCTCCTCTACCATATCTATGGTTATTTCTTCTTCTTTTGATAGATTAATATTGTTAGCCCATGTTTGAATGGGGACTTAATCACCACTTGTATTTGAACTATACACATTCCAATTCTGTTGAATTCTTCGGGAGATTTTGAGGGGAGCTTTGCATTGATGTCACTATTGAGATCATTAGTGGTTAGATTATATATATACATATATTTTCTTCAATGCTTTATCTTTTACTTTTGCTAACTAGTTCTTTCTAGTCGAACATTCTATTGTGCTTTGGGATATGTTATTTAGACTGCAGAGATTTTAGTCGTTAGATTATAATGATTCGGTCCGTCTTGTTTGGTATCTAGGATCGAAATGAATTGAATAACTATCTAGTACAATGTATCTTGAATAGAGAAGTGGATGTCAACTTTCAAATTGTGTTCAAGTTGAAGGTAGAAGAGAGATTAGATCATGAAGAAAACTTCACTCTTCCAAACCTACTATTGCTGTGGAGACTTGGAGGGAAAAGTTTTCCTCATAACTAATCTCTCTTAACTTGGGAGTCTTGGACGCAATTTGGAAGTTGGCATCTATTGTTTTATTCAAGTTACATTGTACTGGAGAGTTCTCTAATCATTTCCAATATAAGACACCTAACAAAGCCCAAGAGATTAATGCCTTTGACTGGAAGTCCTTTAGTAGGAAGTAATTATGTTCATAAACAATAGAAGTAAAAAAATTGAAAGTAATTTTGTAATCCCAAATCACTGATTGGATTCGATTATGATATAGGATTAGAGGAGGGAAACATTAATCCAATCTTGTATTTGGTGCTACACAACCGAGTCTAGGACAATGAGGCTCTCATGTAGGATCATGGGCGCTACGATTTCAGGCTAGATCTCGAGTCCGAGAATCATGGATCTACGTCCCATGTATTAGGTTCGGGGTCACGTGATCAGAGTAATGTAATTAAGTATTCAAACTTTCTTATAGAAGACAATAATGTACATGAATATTTGTTATCCAATCCATGCCTAATTTTGAGTAGCAAACATGGAATTGGATTAAACTAATGTATTTCTACTACTTATTCTACCCACCAACAATGCCACATATTAGACCAAAACATCAAACAAACAAAAAATCCGGAAGCCCACGGCCAGGTGGCTCTCTTCAGTTGTAATTTCCAAAGATATGAGCACTGCAACCCTGAAATTACAATTTGCAAGCTTTTAAAAAGTCTCACTTTGACATACAAATATGTAAATATGAAACTTGGACTTCTTTTCTAAGAAATGGGAAAGGCCTTCAACTGAGCTCGTGTCCTTGTGTTGGGCCACAAGGCTTTATGCCTTTCTGGGTTAATGGACAAAAACATGGATTTTCAGTTGAGTTGGAGGTCCAAAAGTGCTATAACCTTTGACTCAAGTAGTGCATTTTTGTAGTCTCCGAAATGATTCAAATCCAAATAGATAACAAACTCTGCCATTAGCACTATGATTTGGTGATTTTTTTTTAATTGTCAGTTGAAAGTCTAAGTTAATTACACTGACACGTCCTGAATTTATCAAGTTTTCATAAAATTTCCTCACTTTTGAGACATTACGCGAACACTCCTTTAGGTTTTAGTTCACTTTCATATAACCCCTTCACTCAAAATTTTGCTAATAAATTGACAACTTTACCCTTATAACTAACTGCTCAAACAATAAAACAAATCTTTACAATTGTATAAAATAAATAAAACATTAGAAAAATACCACCATTGCATTCATTCTTCTTCGGCTCCACCACCATTCCGCTTGGTCTAAGTGGTGTTGCCGCCTGCCCCGTACAATCCTCGTGCTTCGCAGAATGTGGAATTTTTACATGGAGGTCTCGTTCCACTTTGTGAGCTTTGTAATTCCCTTTGTCATAAAAGATTGCTCCCTTCAACATGTACAAGATTTGGAAGTGCAATAGACAATTTGCACTCCAACAAGTCCCTCGTCGAATTCGACAGATTGAAGATCCAGCCACCGATCAGATTTTTCAATTCCTCGGCGATGGTGATTAGAGCCGCGATGTTTCTCCGGGTTGCTGCTTGTCTTGAATCACGACAATCATAAAATATTCGACGATGAGCTTGTCACATATTGTCAGATTTTACTTTGAGCGTCAATCGCTTCGAGAATGGACATTACTAAGATGGGCTCGTCGGGATGACAAATTAGAGCTTAAGTGTGTGAAATTCGCAACATCATGTTCAACTTTGTTAGGACCTTGGAATATTAGACAACTCTATCTTTTATGGTATTTTGTCTTTTCCTTGTAATAGTTGGTTTCATCCAACGATAGGGTGAGTGGAGATGTGTTCCAATTGTGAACACTTCCCCCTCTAGGTTTGTATATAAGCTTCCTTTCACCCTTTGGGAAAGACATGAATGAAAATCAAATGTCTTAGTTTATTCCTTTTCCTTTTTTTCCTTACCAACTGCACTCTTTTGATTACTACACCTACCATCAGGTATCAGAGCCAGGTTGTGGCCATCCATGGGCAAAAGCAAAGCCTTCATGGTAGTGTCCGATGTCACAAAGGCCGACTTGGAACTGAAGTACTAACATCACCAAATCCTAAAACAACTTAATGAGTTTCGTGATTTTGTGTCTCTATTAGCCATTCGCCGAGAATCATTCCAGTCGAACTTGAAGAATATCCAAACTTTATTGGTTAATATCAGCCTCGTCTAGAACCATTTGATGGATGAGCTTCGCGTCTCCAAGCAACAACCGCCATGAATAATCTCTATTCCCTAGATTTCAATCAGGTCTCTTCATATCCCCCTGGGTTCGACATCGACTCCATTGCCCTACCCATCCCAACCCCTATCACTGGTCCTCCTTGACATGGGGTGCCTATTACTCCCGCTATCCTCTATCCCTTATTTCCTTTCCCCAGTTATTGGTTATCCATAAGCGTCACCTCTCATCTCAATATCTACCACCGCCCTTCATCCCCACCTCACATCCTCTTCGTTTCACCTTCACCAACAGCCTTCCTCCCTTCTGGGAGCATCATTTACCTTCACCAATCCTAAATAGATGAAGATTGAACTCACTCGATTTTTCGTGGACGATCGATACAGTTGGCTAGCTTTAGTGAAGAAATATATGGATTATCATGGGCTCGACGCTGCAAACCGGGTCACAATTGCAGAGCTCCATTTCACAAGTGATGTTGCCTTTTTTTTTTTTTAAATGGTACAAGTTGCACATCAGGTCTGGGCTATGGGCCACCTTTACTGAATTACTTTTCTAACGGTTTGGGCTAAGTGACCAACTGGACTTCAACAAATCATTTTCCTTTGTTTATCAAAAAGGCTCGTTGGAGGCTTACTTCAACGATTTTATTTGTCTATCATGTCGGGCCCAAGGTTGGTCTGACTCATAACTCTTAAGGGTTTTCATTAGTGGGTTAAATTGGAACTTTAGGATGACATTTTAGCCTAGGCCCCTCGTTCTTTGGCCCATGCCATCGAACTTGCCCGTATGTACGACAACAAGCACCAACGACGTCGTGGTCCATTTTGCCCCTTCCTTATCCACCTCTTCTTTACAGCTTTTGCCTCATCGTTGTCCTCTTCACCTCCATCTCCTAAACCAACTCTCTTATTTCTAGCTAGCCCACTATACGTCTCTCCCCAAATAAAGTTCTTGAGCGTCGTTTCCAAGGCCAATGTCTCTATTACCTTGATAAATACTACCCTGGCCATACATGTGCCACCCCTCACTTGCTACTTTTAGATGCAGCTGCCGTCTCCGAGGCCACCTCCAAGACACCTATCGATGACCCTTTATCGGTACCTGGTGAGACTTGGCTGGAGAACCCTATTCCCATCACACTCAAAGAGCTGTCTTCTCCCAAACGTACTCATGTCGTGCTATGCGCCTGGTTGGTCACATTGGGAATCTGCCTATTCAAGTTTTTGTGGACTCGGGGCTGATCTTAATTTTCTTAACCCCTCCGTAGTGATCCATCTTGGCCTCCGCATCGACAACTCTCATATAGAACCCATCACGGTTGTTAATAGCCGCATCTGTTACACCGAAAGTCTTGCTTACAATGCCTCCGTCCAATTGCATGACCATGTTTTTTCCTCGGATATATGCCTCTTTTCAGTTATGAGGTATGACTTGGTTCTTGGGGCTGAATGGTTAGAATCCTTAGGCTACATTGGTTGGAACTTCAAAAACAAAATCATGGAATTCTAAGTTAATGGCAGTAGCTATCTATTGGTAGGACTACAGTCCACAAATACCTCACCCACCCTGCCCTCGCCTTCATTCGTCTCTTCACAGGTGGATATGGGTCTTTTGGAAGCTTATTTGTTGTATGCTTCTTCACCTCTTGAGGGCGTCCATTCCACCCCACTGCCTATTGAACCAATTCTAAACACCTATTCGGACCTTTTTGTACCTCCCACAGGTCTCCTCCCTCCATAGACAACTGATCATCGCATCATTTTGTTGCCGGGCACCCAACCGGTGAATGCTCGCCCGTATCATTACGCCCATGTTTAGAAAGCAAAGATTGAACGTCAGGTGGAAAACATGCTCGTTGCTAGCATTATTCGCCCCAGCTCGAGTCCTTTTTCTTCTCCTATTTTATTTGTCCACAAAGCTGATGGTACTTGGCGATTTTGTACGAACTACCGAGGCCTTAATCTTTGTTACGGTCAAGTTCCCTCTTGTCATCCTGGTCATTGATGAATTGTTAGATGAACTCCGAGGTGCTACAATTTTCTCCAAATTGGATCTCAAATTGGGTTTTCACCAAATCAGAATGTATAAGCTTGACATTCCCAAAATTGCGTTTCACACACATGATGGACATTTTGATTTTTTGGTGATGCCGGTTGGGCTTTGTAATGCCCCTTCCACTTTTCAAGCCTTAATGAATTATATATTTAAGCCTTTTCTACGGAAGTTTTTCATGGTTTTCTTTCACAATATTCTCATCTTTAGTCCAAACTTGTAGACCTACCTCACAGATCTGGTCTCTATTAGCTCGTTTAAATCTACTGAATAGGAAAAAATCCTCCTTCCTATAAGTTCCGAGTTGACGAGATCATTAACAAATCTGTCTGGGACTGGTGACACCTGCAGCACTAAGTAAGCAAGCTACCTTTGAGGAGAAGCCTATTTTGTTTTTAAACTACCCTACAGAAATTCTCAGCTGCATGTCAACTAATAATTTTATAAAAAAAAAATTATTATTATGAAAAAATAAGAATTATTTTTTTTAATTTGCAGAAATAGATATTTTAGGAGCAATAGAAAGGAATGCTATAACCGGGGATTTGAGGTAGTGCGTGATCACGACTTGAAAGTCAAGGCCTTTAAATGCTCTTTTGGACAAACCATAATGGCGTACCTTGGGAACATCATCTCGGCCGATGGCGTGGCTGTCGACTCTAAAAAAGGCAGTGTATTTTGGATTGGCCTCAACCTCGCACACTCATAGGCTTAAGGGGATTTTTGGGTCTTGCGGGTTACTAATACAAATTTGTACGTCATTTTGGCTTACTCGCTCGCCTATTGACGAAGCTATTGAAGAAGGATAACTTCAAGTGGACCCCTGCGACAAACCATGCTTTTTCAATTCTCAAGCATGCCCCTGCCTCTGCCTCTGCCTCTGTTTTGGCCCTCCCTGACTTCACCATGCCATTAACCATCGAATGTGATGCGTTCGAAGCAAAAAATGGGGCTGTCTTCTCACAAAACCAACACCTAATTGCTTTCCTGAGCAAGTCTTTGGCAGAGAAACATCAAGCTTTATCAGTCTATGATAAAGAGATGATGGCAATTATGTCTGTAGTACAAAAGTAACGGCTTTACTTGTTTATGCACCCTTTCAAAATTATGACCGACCACCAAACTTTGAAGTACTTTCTCAACCAGAGGATCACCACACCTACTCAATGGAAATAACTTCTCAAACTGTTAGGCTACAGCTGTACACTTGAATAATGCCCGGGTTTTTCGAACATAGTTGCAAACTCCTTATCCCAGCAACATGAGTGCTTGGCCCTTTTGGGTCTTTCCCAACTTATCTTCGGTAGTATCTTAGAGATCCAAGCCAAATATGCTCAATATTCAGAGGCTTCTGCTATTCTCCAAGTCTTACACAACAATTGACCGACGCACTCCCTATTTTTCTCTTCGCGGGGATCTTTTATATTATAGAGATGGCATATTTGTTGTGGCTTCAACTCCATGGCGCCATTGCATTTTAAAAGAATTTCATTCTTCACCCTGTTGGAAATGTGCCCTAAAACCAATCATATGATGATACTTTATGGACATTTCACATGTTAAACTAATCTAGTTTAATATAAAGGGCAAAGATTATTGTTTGAGCGGTCTCATATAAATGTTATATGCTTAAACGATAAAGTCCAAGGAATATGTGATTGGGAGAATGCGATCTAAAGAAGTTAGATTCATGAGACCATTCTTTCGTAGACACATCCTAAACGTTCCTGATCATAGGATTGCCAATTGGGCATTGACAGTCCGTTAAGATCAGTACGTGCCATGTCTTCTCTCAGGGAGAGTGACTAGTCTCAAGTCATTGGTGTGAGTGACACCAAGACAAGTACGTAGGTGCTCAATAAAGAATGAGTTCACTGAACACGATCAACGACGAGTTCTCATATTCATGTCACGTGAGAACTCATGGTTAGGATAATGCAAATTCACTACAAGAAAACATGGATTAGGTGACGGAATTTTTTGTGGCACGTGCAAATTCATCACATTTGGGTAAAATAGGTGACGCTGTTTTGAAAATCGTCACATTAAGATTTTCGTAGAGCACCAAAATATTTTGCGTCACTTATACTTTTATATTCGTCACAAATAAGTGAGCGGGAAAGTTTGGCGCCCAATGAAATGTTAATATGTGACGAAATTTAAGATTCATCACATAACAAAAGAGAAGGCCACCTGACCATTCCTCACATATAACATTAAATTAAAAAATTAAAAAATATTGAGAGTAATTATCAAAATCCCCGTAAAACCCATTTCATTTTGTCTCACCCATCCCATCTTCAGCACACCTTCGTTCTACTCTCTCACCTTCGCTCCGACGACCAGCCACCTGGTGGTTGCCAGTGACGGCGACCACAACC
This sequence comes from Crataegus laevigata, assembly GCA_963580275.1. Taxonomy (NCBI): domain Eukaryota; kingdom Viridiplantae; phylum Streptophyta; class Magnoliopsida; order Rosales; family Rosaceae; genus Crataegus; species Crataegus laevigata. The sequence goes on along the minus strand of OY756941.1, from coordinate 19,968,702 downwards.
TGTCCTTCGTCTCCCTCCCTTAGCCACTCCCCCGTCTGCTTTCCGTCACCTTCGAATTCCCCCGCCGGACAGCATCTCCTACGCTCTTTCTCCTCCGTATGTCTCATTCTCTATATTTCCTCATATTTGACCTCATGTTTTATAGTATTTTTCTTATAAATTTCTCTGAATGTAGGGCTAGTGTTTTAATTTTTTGGGTTTTTTTTTTCAGATTAGGGATTTCGTTTTTCTAATTCAGGTATTTATCTAAATTGTAAACATCATTCAGTTTAAACGTTGCTTTCTGTTTGAATTCAGGTTGTCTTTATTCTTTTTCTCTTGCTGTTTATTTAAATATTGATTGGCTGCTCATGTGTTTTTCCAGATTAGAAATTATAATCTTTTACATTGAATTTCTGTGTTGTGTATCTATCTTTGTATTTAGTGTGTATTTACTTTCTAATCTGAATTTTATTGATATGATGATAAGCTGCTTAATTGTTTATAGGACTACTGTTTTTGCTCTCTCTGTTTTGCATGGGTTTACAATTTCCATAACGTTTCGTATTAAATGAAGTTTGATGATTTATGTGATTGGTCACTAGTTCAGTAAGGTTGTTCTTTTGGGTACTCTCTGTGTATTTAATTTTCTGATAGCACTACGTGGGCTTTGATCTTGGGAGCAGCCTCTCCATAAATGGGGGTAAGGCTAGCCCCCATTGATGGTTGTGGAAGCACGGAGGCAACTGATGAGGTTGGAAGTACTGCAGAAATTTGTGTGCATTCATGTTCATATCGAGGTATTTGTATCGTTTGCGGGTAGGCGGTTGATATGAACCTATATAAGTACACAAACAAGGTACTCGGTGGATAGAAGAATATAGTATGTATGTGCTTAAAACTTGCATATTTGATCAAATCTGGAAGTTTAATATTTTTCAACTCCAATTGCAGGAATTTGGCTGTAATTTTTTGATGGGGACCAACCCGTTTCTCATGAGGGTGTTTGAGACACTTGGGATGTCATGTGGCAATGAAGACATTCGAAAAGCCGTCTCCTGGGGGGATGATAGCGCTTCGTTGATCATCCACAAATTTGCTGAGTTGAATGAATTGGTCTCTGCTAGGTACAGGGCTTTGCGGATTATGCGAGTGTTACATAAATATCTTGCTTATGATGTTTTATTACTTATTTAAGATTGTTAACCCATGTAGTTATTTAATTGCAGGGTTTTATACATGAAGGAACATACGTTTACAGGCACAGATTCTTGCGCAAAAACAGACCAGAGCTGCTTCGTCAAATTGTGTTTGTCGGTAAGCCAAAGAGGAGCAGGCCGGGAAAGGGGAAGAAACATTGAGGATGGTGATCATGGACAAGCAGATTGGAGCAAGGAGCAAAGTTGTGTGACTTTACTGTATTGATTTCGCTGTGACTTAGTTTTATAAGCATATCATGACATATGTTAGTTAAGAAAAAAACTGAAACGCAAAGCAAAAATTGAAAAGCAAACGGGGACAATCATTTGCCCCCACCAAATCCCGTTGGTGACCGACAATCCTATCCATCTCGCCGCCGGCCAAGGTTTTCTTTTCTCGTAGCGGCCACCACCACCACTTTTGCAGCTGTAGCATCCTCCACCGCCGTCGCCACCTCTTCCGCGAAACTGAGCCAGGCATTTCATTTCTGATTCATATTCAGCGGTGGTTGGTTAAACTTTGATTTGCTTTGTTAGGTATAACAACAAATCCTTCTCTCTTGGTGCTTTGCTTTGATTTGAGATTCATACATTAATATTTGTTTGTTTTTGAAGAACTGAATTGATCTGATTAAAAAGCACTAAACTTTATAGTGGTTTTTGAATTGAATTGATTCAGATCTAATTTCATAAGGGATGTATGAATTGGATTAGTACAAGTAGAATTTTTCAATAATTTATCATGACTGACTTGCATGCTTGATCTATTAGTCCAATCTATAGCGTCGGGGATTTAGAGAACGCCTCTCGTATATGCTGTGTGGAGAGGCTAGTAAAAAGTTTATATCTCTTATTTTTTTGAGTTAGGCATAAGGATTTATCAAAGTTTATATCCCTTAATATGATATCATGGCTCTATTGATCTAGAAGTTCTAGTGTTTGACTAGAGAATCCGGTAACTCGCGCGGCGATGATGTTGACCGACCTGACCGACTGAAAAGCGAAAAGAAAACTGGAACCCGGACCTGAGTTAAGTACTTGAGTTTAACATACATATTAGCTCCTGCATACATGGATTCAGGTTCAGAAACCAGCCATCCAACAACCAACCACCGATTGATCAATTGAGTCTCGGTTTAACAACAGTTTACTACTTCACGTTGTCTTAATGATGTCGGATTTTAGTACTATTTCATGTTGTCATTATATGATGTATTCCCTTATTTCCTTTACCTATTATTCATCACTAGCTTAGCTAGCTGCTAGCCCATTATCGTAGAGGAACTAGCTGCATTTTTTAGTGTATTGTGTTGAAAGGATTAAAGCGTTGAACTTTTTATTCATTCTCCTTGTCTTATTTGTGTTTGTTATAAGCTGAGCAGTGCAATTGAACTTTTTTTTTTTTTTGGCTACTTCACCTTGGTGAGGGAAGATTGACCATGTTCTCTAGAGCTAGATATGCATGCATCCTTTTGTCTGCACAAGTATATAAAAGATTACAACTGTTGGATTGGATTGGATTGGACTCTCAGCAATCCATAGTGTTTTACAGTTTCTGGTGTGCTGCAGTCGTTATTCTGTTTTAGCTTCGAATATCAATATGCTACTGAAATTAGGCTCAGCTGTTTTTCATGTTTGACGTATGCATAAAGGAAGAACTCATTAAAAACAAACTTTGAGGCAATACTTTCCTTGACATTTGTCTTTTATTTAGCTGGATAGGACTTGCTCTAGTTTTTGGTTTTAGTTTTTCCCCTACTGTTTCTCTTCTGCTTCGTCTTTGCTTATTATTAAAAAAACTTTAATATTTCATTTTATAGTGCAGCTGACATTCCAAATCCACACCCAGACATCCCATTACCTAGGTTGGGAAAAGAACAGAAGGTCTTGCCTTTTCCCTATGTCCTATTTATTAGCACACCAGTGTCAGAACCAGCGGTTTCCTGATCCAGTGCTCCCTGCTTTGTTAGGTAAATCCCTTCTCAGTATTTTATGGATCAAAATACAAAGGTTTTTGGTTTCATCTTTTCCTTCCGGTGCCATTTTTCTTCTTGTCTTATTCTCGACGTGTTTTATTTTCGGGCCAGTTGGAATACATTTCACTTTCTCTTCTCTCTCTGACCTAACACGACTCATATTTGGGAAATAATTATTTGGCTCTTCCCTGGTTCGTTAATCGAACAACAGGTACGTGTTTGTTTCCCTCATTTTCTTTTAATTTTTGTTAGAATTTTATTCTTCAATCAGTTAAAACTTCAAAAAGAAAACCCTAATTTCAGTTTGTTTTCTTTCGAAAATCAATGAATAATGGTTGGTGTGAAATCAAATTAGAGTTTGTCTTCTCGGTGGAGAGGTTCATTGGGAGGAAGATGTCGGAGTTGGACGAGGTGTCGAAGCAAGTTTCGTACAAAGGGTTTAGGAATGAGAATGGGAATGTCAATCTTGCCTGCCCTTCAATTTTTGCTCAGTTCGGGTTTCTTTTGGTGTAGCAGGCAATGGTGCTATCCGAGATATTCTGCATTTTGGGATGTCTTACCACAGCTTTCTTTAAGGTTTTGCATCCCTTTTCTCTTTACTTGTTCTTCATATTCGAAATAGTCAAATTATTGGTTTTGGCTTATATGTTTTGAACTTTCGTTCTTCTCAAAAGGTTGCTTAGTGGGCAGAACTTGGAAGATTGTTGTTCGGATGTGGAATAGGGATTCTTTATTACGTGGTAATTTTTGTGAGGATTTCGATTGCATGAATTTTGCATAAGATTTTTGTTAAAGTTTCGCATAAAAGTGTTTATGTTTTGATAACAAACAGGTGCCCTTTTTGTGAAAATTGAACAAGTTTCTGAGGAGGTACAAGTAAAAGAGAAAGAAAATGTACAGGTACGAAGAGGAAACATCATGTTTGAGTTGTGTATCATTTTTGTGGAAATTAAACAAGTTTCTGAGGAAAATACATTATGTTTGACTTATGTATCATGTTATGGAACCTTTGCTGCATAAAATTATTTATAATTGCTAATCATGAACATTCTTTAAACTCCTAATAAAAATTAGGAAATTAAATAATGTCACAGACTTTTTGTTGAAGCATTAGACTTAAAAGTTGAGTCAACTGCAGTATCTGAACATGTATACCTTATAACTGCTTTGCAGACGGGATGTTCATCAGCTGCTGAATCTAGAATTATGGAGGAGCTTGACCTTACTCTTGCAGCAGTAAGTACTATAATACTTCTCAAAAGGCTATCGGCTAATGTTAACTTTTTATTTCTGTGCATGCGTGTGCACATGAGCAATCGTGTTTTTTTTTCTTAACAAAAGAGTTCTGTTATAGGATCTACAAACACGGATACCAATATTCTTGCTTAAGAAACGTTTTGGTTATGTAGAATGCATGAAAAAGGGTTATTAGTTACACATAAATAACTACCTTGATCAATTTATTTTTCCTATGTACTCATGCGGTTTTTCAGTTCTCTGTATCTGGTAAACTTTTTTCTCGTATTGCAGTACAAAGTTTTTGGGTCAACAATGACAATCAGAGGAGTGGTCGATGGATTGGTAAATGGCAGGATAACGGATCTCATTGGTTATAAACGTGCCTGTCGACCTAGTGCAGATTTTGATTTATATTATCTAAGACTTTTTCATTCTTTGAATGATATCTACATCTTCTTTATGGATTGGTTCTTATTGCTGGTTTTTTTTCAAATTTGTATGTGTCGACTATAAATTTGAGCTTAGGCATCAATAGCGTCTTGACTCTTGCTTCTCTTAGCTGATTCATTGACCAATGATATCACCCAATCTACGGTAGTTGAGGAAGTAGTTTGCCTGTGTAGATTTAACTTTTAGTCTTAGTTCTCTGTCATTTTGGCCTTTTGTTGGATAGCACAGAAATTCCTATTCTAGGGTAGGTTGATTTTGCTTTTGGTCTTATGTCCTTATGCATTTGGTCTTTGGTGGATAGCTGAACATATTAAAATTTATTACATATCTATATTCGAACTCCAATAAATAAATGTTATCAATTTACCTATTGCATTCATTCTTTAAGTAAATATTATTCCTAGTTAGAAGATAAGCTCTGAAAATTAGAAGCAGCAACTAAGTCTGAATACGTAGGATTTTTCTGTATCTGAGTTATGACTTTATATATAATGATGAGTAAACCTATGATTTTCTTTATCCTTGTTACTACAAAGTTGTGTAGAAAAATGGAATTTAGTTTTGGTTGATTTTATCTTTTGCTACTAGACTAGCTTGTCCTGACATTTGGATTCTTGGTAACTTTATAGACTATAAATGATAGTGAAATCAGATACACAAAAGGAGAGTGAAGATGATAGCACAACGAAGTGTTGCAAGGCAAGGGCAGACCAGTAGCTTCTCTAGAGGTAGTGATATCAATTTGGCCTTCCTTAGTAGTGATATCAATTCGATCTTTATAAAAGTTGAATGCATTAATATTACAGTGAATAAGTAGTTTACGTTGATGTAGGATATTTTCAAGCAAAATTCATATAATCGTAAGAAACAAAAGTTATCACCACAAGGGAGGGTCAACCATTCATGCTAGGAAGGCTCACAAAGTAATGAAGAAAAAGAAGGATGAAGTTAAAGGAGAAGTATTCAAGAAGCACCTGAGGTGGTGATGGTGATCTTTCAGATGACCACAATACTTGTGTTGAACTAGAAGACCATGATATGGATGATCATATATTATGTCTTTTGTTACTGGTTTCAAACACGCACATGATATACATGTTTTGTTACCAACACTGTCTTAAACTCTAGTTAGCATCTCAATATGTCTAGAGGTGTTAGGATGGTTATGTTAGTTTTTGGGATGTACACTTGGTATATGTACTGGATAATACCTAGATTATTGATTAATGAAAATGTGATAGCCAAAGCATTCTCCTTATTTGTTATGAATTCTAATTTTAGATACGAAACAGGGAATATGTAGTAATAGGTTCGTCAAATATTGCACCTCATGCGTATATGATTTTGACATGTGACGCAAGTTGCGCCACATATCAAGGGAATATGTGACGCTTTTATTCTCACTTATCCTCAACCATAACGTTCTAGGATCAGATTGGGTGATGATAAATTCCTCACTTATACATTTGATATGTGACGAAACTTATAGGCCACTGAATTTTGTTTTTTGTGACGCCTATTTCGTCACACATAAAGTTATTAAGTGACGAATGCAGCGTCACTAATACAAAAAATATGTGGCGAATGTAAAATTCGTCACGTATACTATAGGTGACGCTGTATAGGTGACGCAAGTAGTGACGCTGGAATTTCGCCGCATATAATCAAATGTGACGAATTTTCATGTTTATGTGACGAATGTATGTCGCCACCTAAGCCATGTTTTCTTGTAGTGATTAGTCCTTTGACCTGAGGCATCATAGTTGTCTTATGGTTAGGTCCTTGATCTTTGATCGTGTCAAAAGGCATTCCTTTGGAGTGTCCACGGCATGGTTGGGGTCAAGTTATCTAGTCATGGAGACAAGTGAATGTGCAACAAGGGATCTCTAACCTTCAAATCGTTAAGGGAGAATACTCTATAATATGATTTAGAATCTCTGGCCAGAGTATGAATGAGATGTTGGAATGTGTTCCAGATCACATTCAATGGAATCATATAAGCACGAGATTCACATTGGATAGTAGACATGAATAAACTATCAAGCCAAACAATGTGGTCAAGAGTATTGTATTAGAGAAGGACCGTATTGCATTTGTAATCCTAAACTGAATAGGTTCTCTACCTCTTCTGATTAGCTTGGGTAACCATGATATGCTGCTAGGTGTCACTCATGGTTTGTGGAAGCCCTAAACGTGTATAAACACTAAAGGGAGAATTGAAAGTTAGTTTCAAATTCACAATCGATTTAAAAGAGTTTGAATCGCCCACTGCCTCGCTAAAAGGAACCTAATGGATCGTACACCGTGTAAGGTAAAGATTGAAGATTCAACGGAGATGAGTAAGAATAATTAAATGGTTTAATTATTTATGGCAAGGATTAATTAATATGTTAATTAATCAAACGAATGAGTTCGTTAAAGACCTCGGGATAGTTTTGGACCTTAAGGCCCAATGGGCTTCGAACGTCGAGTCCATTAACTTAAGTTGTATGACAACTTAATGAATAATGATTCACAAAGACCAAATTGCCCAAATTAATCCCTAAGGCCGGCCACAATGTAAGGGTAGCAAACTTGGACTTATTTACAAGTTTGCCACTCAAATGAATTAAGGTATAAATATGACTTTATAGCCAAAATTCATTTAGGGGTTGTTTTTTGGGGAAATTGGAGAAACACAAACTCTCCCTTCTCTCTAGAAATGGCCGGCCACCTTGGAGGGTACATCTAGCAATCCTACTCCTCCAAGGTCACTCATATCTTCTCCAATCTAACCTTGGTGTAGAATCTTAGAGGTTCTCAATTTTGGGAACTTAGAGAACCCATTCTTCCATCTAAATCCCTAGATCTAAGATGCAAGGAATGAAGGCCCTCTCTTTGAGTGATTAGCCTTTGCTTAAGCAAAGAGGAATCTACAAAGGTATAAATCTCAACTCACTTTGTTTTGAGTTGTTTAAAGGTTCACCAATCTACTAGGCTTTGAACATTCATGGGTAATGTTTTGTTTTTAAGTATATGCAAGCATGATTCCGCCTTTAATTTGTTAATTGCATGCTAATGATATTGCTTAAATGAACATGTATTCTCAAAATAATCCTTCAAGTGGCATCAGAGCCTAGGTCTAGTAGTTGGTGAATCCTTTTGGGTTTTGTAATTCATAGTTTGTGATTGAAAAGTTGTAATATGTTACAAGCTTTATTCTTGTTTTATGAATGTAAATTTTGTTGGAAAATTTGGCATCTCAAATGTTGTAGATGTAGTTCATATGAGCATGAATATTGGAGCTAAAATTTGGTGCCATGAATTTTGGGAATTTCGGCCAAAATTAAAGGGTGATTTTTTGGGTTCTTGTTTGACTTGTTAAAAGTGTTTTCAAGTAACTTTTGGGACCCCTAAGTACCCTAGTTTGGTTATATGTTATTTCCCTTAAGTTTAAATGGTTTTGGGATGTTTTTGGGTGAAAAATGATCATGGAAAAATTTTGAGTTTTTCATGAATGTTCTTCATTGTTCTTGACATTTTAGCCAAGAACAAAAAGGTTTGGTGTTTTGATTCAAAGTTTTGAATTATTTCATAAAGTTTTGTTATTAGATATTTTCATATATTTATTAATGATTAACAATTTTAATGTTAGTCAAAAACTTTGAAAATATGTTAGATATTTGTTTGAAAGGTGTAAGAAACATTAATGGGTGTGTAAGGTTTAAATCCCATTCACACACACCTTGCATGCTTTATGTCAAAACTACAAATCAACACACACATCACTCCATTCTTTGTCTCCCAAGGCCGGCCACTCCCTAGTGGGAGTACTTTTGGGGCTTTCATGCAATTACATAAAGTTTTGATACTTTTGTGTATTTGCACTTTGGCCCAAAAGTTTACGTTTTTACGTTTAGGTCCAAAAACGCTAAAGGACAAATTGTTTTGCTCCTTTAATGAAGTTTTTACATTTGTGGAAAATTTTGGGTTCTAGTTGTGATTACATGAAGTAGTGTACTTTTGTGTTTTTACAAAGTGACCCCAAAAGTTTAAGTTTTTGCAAAATAGCCCAAAAGTTGTGGTTAATTGCACTATGGCCCAAAAGTTGTGGCTAATTGCAAAATAGCCCAAAAGTTGAGGTTAATTGCACAATGGCCCAAATAAGTTGAGGTCATTACATTTAGGCCCAAATTAAATAGAGAACAAAAATTGTTTTGTCTCTTTAAATGAGAATTGGATTTTCATTTAGTTAGCTCCATTTAAAATCAAATTTTATGGATACAAAAACCGAATGAAAAATGTTGCATTCAATTTAATTAGTTAAAGTGTTAATTAATTAAAGGGTGATTATGAACCTAAGCCTACGATAATTGAGCTATGTGAAAGGCCGTTTCAAATTTGTTTGAACCATGGGAATGTGTAGATTAGATTTTGGTTGTAATTTGATTAGATCAAATGTTGTAAAAGAGCATAAACTCTTCTTTAATTTAAAGTAATTTGATTTGATCAATTGTTGTAAAAGAGCATAAGCTCTTCTTTACTTTGAAGTACTTATTTCTTGCTTTATATGATATGCATGAAAATGAAGTAGTTGGGTCCAACGCCCCTAAGACAACACGGCTTAATGTGATTAAACGCGTAACTAAAATCAATCACCATCCCTAGTCCGAGATTCAACACAAGGCTCGTGTTGGATCTAATAAAAGGTTCATAGTCATCCTAAGGCCCTAAGGCAACTATATAGTCCATCAATGAATGCAAACCTTATATTAGTAGTATCATGTACTCTTGCTTTAAAAACCGTTTTAAAAGCTTAGTGGGAGTATTATATACAACTAAATAAATCATATGGACCAATAGTTGTGATAGGACCAAAAATGTTTTAATTGGATTAAAATGTATGTTTATATGTGATGAGACCTAAAAACCCTCAACCAAACCAATATTAAGTTGATAAGCGTGAGAGTGCTTTTGAACACTCTTTCGTGGCCTTCCACCGTGGTAGGTCCGAACGTTTGTGACGTGTACATCGGCTTCACCCTATCATGGGGGAGTACAAAGTGCATGCTTACACTCGGGGAGGATTCTATATGCATACTTGATGTTGTGAAAGGTAGGCAACAAGAATGGCCAACATCGTATCATCGTGAGGTTGTTCTTGAACCCCTAACTTGAACTTGCATGGTGGGAATGACTTAACTAAGTGCAATGGAGCCAACATCATATCATTGTGAGGTGACATTCTCTAGAGGCCAAATAAGATGGGTACTTACATTAGATGTAAATGAGTAAGCGTACTCTCTCATTATTATTTTTGCTAGCCAACATCGTATCATCGTGAGGTGGGCTTGGTAATAGTGAGTCTCCCATAACCTACTAAGAGTTTCCACCAAAACTCTCGAATTCCGATGAGGGATATGGAATTTGCCAAAAATAGTGGGTGGTGCTATTATGATTTAAAGACCCGAATCAAATAGCTTAAAATCAATCAATTTATATTCGTTATGTATTTGTTTACCAATATATTTGCAAACGCTATCCAATACTTGACAAAGAAAAGCCGAATACTTTAGTTTCCGGACTTAGTACTACAATTCCATAGATTGTCTTTAATGGCTTGTAGATGTAACTAAGTAGTCTCATCCTCACAATCTTCCTATTGATAATGTATCATTGGAAGAACATGTTAGATAAGTCTATCATAAAGAGGTAAACAATCTTAATGTCATAATTCTTCAAATACAAATTGTTGTATGAAGAAATAAGAGTTGTTTTGAACAACCCTTAATCAACGCAAACATTAAGTGCTTGTCTCTTTGTTACATGAACAAGGAACTTGAGAAGAAAGCACAAGGGCATGGACACTTTATGTGCCATGATTCTTCACTTACAAATCGTTGTATGAAGAAATGAGAGTTGCCTTGAACAACTCTTGAAATGTTTGTAATTATGTTTAGAACATAATGGTTGGTTGACAAAAATAGTCCATCAACATGGACATATGATGATTTTGAATCATTGTATGTTGTAGTGTTAAAACACTTAACGAGACGGAAACTAGATAAGGACTTCACCTTTGTGTCCCTATCCTAATCGTTCACTAAGTTTATTGTAAACTATATGGTGAACAATAACCACACGCTCTCCAAATTGTTTGATGTGTAAAACACGATTGAAACAAGTTTCAAGAGAGATAGTGGGAGTTTAGGGACCATGACTATTGTAGTCAAAGGAGAAGTCAAATGAAGAAAGCAAAAATAACTCCAAGGGAACAAACTTTCTTTATGAAAGGATGGACATTGGAAGGGGTATTTGCAAGAAATGTCTTGCAAGTGTCAAGAACACACCTTTCGAAGGTGTTGAAGAATGTTCTTGAAAAGTTCATAACAGTTGGTTCTTCTACTTGAATGCTTGATTCTGTATTAGTAACTATGTTTTACAAATCGTTGTAAAAGTGTGGCTAATAAGAAGTAGAAGATTTATGAGAGAAGAGAGAGTACTTCACATTCGGAAAGTGAATAAAATATAGATCTCTGCGAAAGCGGATTGTACTTACTTCCTCATATGAACTACCAAATAAGAATGATTAGATTATTGTAATCTAATTAATTGTCTCTATAGTAAAGATGATGTGGTAGTGTTAATTGTTTAGAATAAAACGATGCTTAAAACCCAAAAGGTTGCAAGGTAGTGACTAATCCCAACTAAGTTGTGATACCTCTAAAACATAAATTATGAGTTGGTCATGGGTGGATGCTTTGGATCGTTAGATCTGGATCCAATACCTTCTTGTTAAAATTATATAGAGGCGAAATGTTCGAATCTTTATTCTTTTGGAAAGAAGAAAGAATCACAAAGTTGTTGAGGTTAATTCACTTAGATGTTAGTGGCACTTATCCACAACATAATTCTACTCATGTTGTATGACATTCACCGAAGATCACTCTCGGTTGGACTATAGTTTATTTTTGAATAAACACAAGTCTGAATACTTTGCAAAAGGTTTCAAAGAATTCAAGAAATGTAAGTTGATGAGTAAAACGTCTAAAGTATTTACCTCCTTAGATTTGATCCAAGGAGAGATAACACTTTAGATAAGTTTCCTTGAAAGATATCAAGGAAATTGGCATCATAAGATAATAAATTTCTCCATTAGGAGAAGAACGTACTCAAATATGATTTAGTTCGTTGGTTATTATCTACTACCCATATATAGGATATATAAACTTCTAAAAACAATGTGATTGTGAATTAGAAGATCTTCCAAAATTTTCATAACTCCATAAGATGTAGTTGGAAAGAAAGACAAATCTTAAGCATGTTAAGATTTGGGGTTGTGTGCTAATAAGCAATATTTGTTTGATAACAATCTTGTGAGATATCCTTAAATTAACCTTTGGATATCACTTCTATAAACCAACTAACAAATGTTGTTTTGTTGAGTAGTTCATTGTAATCCTACAATATGATTTGCCTAAACGCAAATGAACGAGACATAGAACTCAAAGAATGGGTTCTTTAAGAGACAAGAAAGTGATCAACAAATATAACAACCTAGTTCCTATACCACAAGCTCCAAGGTAGTCGAGAAGGATTTATAAACCGTCTCAGTTGAATGGTTTGAACTTTATGACTATGTCATAGAGTTACACCTCCTAATTCGAAAGAAATAAAGAATGAAAAATCCTTATGACTACATTGAGTGTATATACGATATATACTCAAGGAAATGGTAAAATACCATTTGACTCGAAATAATGAAACCTTAATAGCTAATTGGTAGCTTAAGGTAACTACACTCAAAGAGTATGGTTGACTTTGAAGAAACCATCTTTGATATAGTCTTAGTTTCAATTAATTCGAGGATTGCTAGCTACAACTAAATGGTGATTTAATGTTTGGACATAATATGGGTTTCCATAACCATTATTAAGATAGTCTTGATAATGTATCACAAGACATGTAAGTTGTAGAGATCCATCCATCATGGATCTTAGCAAGCTAGTGGGAGCTACAACCGTCTTATGAAAGATCAAATCGTTTGATTTCTCATAAAGGTGTAAATGAATCTTTTGTTTACAAAAGATTAGTGGGAGTTTATCATATTCCTAAATTTAAATATATATGATATATTAATTTTTGGAAATGAAATGAATACTTCTTCGTTAAAGTAATGACTTTAAACATTCTATAAACGATAGAATATATATGGGAGATATAGTCTATGTATATGGGAATGAAATCTATAATGATGTATTTCAAGATATAATTGGATTATATCAATCCCTAAAATAGACAAGAGATGCTAGGAAGTTTCTCATATGATGAAAACTTCAATTAGAATGACAATTCTAGTGAGACTAGGAAATTGTTCTTCTCAAAGGGAATGTACCCTTTGACTCCCAAAGTAATAATGCGTAAATAGAATCCTTTATGCATACGCAGAAAGGTGATTTATGTATTTCATATTGTATGAAAAACATTGATATGAGTTGTACCTAGAACGGTACATGACGATATCAGTACAAGCCCAGGATCAGAACCATGGCAACTGTCAAGTGAGTCCTTAAGTATTTGAGAAATATTAAAGGATAGATTCCTCAATAATTGAGGAAGAATTAGAGTAACGTAATGGAAGCGTAAATGTATTAGATTATGAATCTAATCCATCATTGGATGTTTCTTCATCATGAATGAAGAGATAAACAGATATCTTTTTATTATGACTAAAGAGATATTTGGATGGAAACATTAAAGTAATGACTTTAGTGTGTTCCATTATGAATGCAAAATATATTGCCATATAGAAGCTTACAACAATGTTGTTTGGATGGGAAAGTTCATTTATGAACTCTCTATTCGGTTCCAACCAGAAAGTGTATGACACTAATGGGGCGATAGCTCAAGCCAGGGAATCAAGGTCGAATCAAGGTCCGAACTCATATGAGAGACTGAACCACATGATTGAAAATCATGTATAATGGTGACGTTGTTAATCTCAAGATTGCTTCTATGGATAACATATAGATATCCATTGTCTAGGCCTACTACTCCAGCCATTTATGAAATGACTACAGAAGAGGTATCATCACTGATAACCAAGCTGATTGGCTCTAGTGCAAGTGGGAGATTGTTGGAAATGTGCCCTAAAACCAATCATATGATGATACTTTATGGACATTTCACATGTTAAACTAATCTAGTTTAATATAAAGGGTAAAGATTATTGTTTGAGCGGTCTCATATAAATGTTATATGCTTAAACGATAAAGTCCAAGGAATATGTGATTGGGAGAATGTGATCTAAAGAAGTTAGATTCATGAGACCATTCTTTCGTAGACACATCCTAAACGTTCCTGATCAAAGGATTGCCAATTGGGCATTGACAATCTGTTAAGATCAGTACGTGCCATGTCTTCTCTCAGGGAGAGTGACTAGTCTCGAGTCATTGGTGTGAGTGACACCAAGACAAGTACGTAGGTGCTCAATAGAGAATGAGTTCACTGAACACGATCAACGACGAGTTCTCATATTCATGTCATGTGAGAACTCATGGTTAGGATAATGCAAATTAGTCCTTTGACCTGAGGCATCATAGTTGTCTTGTGGTTAGGTCCTTGATCTTTGATCGTGTCAAAAGGCATTCCTTTGGAGTGTCCACGGCATGGTTGGGGTCAAGTTATCTAGTCATGGAGACAAGTGAATGCGCAACAAGGGATGTCTAACCTTCAAACCGTTAAGGGAGAATACTCTATAATATGATTTAGAATCTCTGGCCAGAGTATGAATGAGATGTTGGAATGTGTTCCAGATCACATTCAATGGAATCATATAAGCACGAGATTCACATTGGATAGTAGACATGAATAAACTATCAAGCCAAACAATGTGGTCAAGAGTATAGTATTAGAGAAGGACCGTATTGCATTTGTAATCCTAAACTGAATAGGTTCTCTACCTCTTCTGATTAGCTTGGGTAACCATGATATGCTGCTAGGTGTCACTCATGGTTTGTGGAAGCCCTAAACGTGTATAAACACTAAAGGGAGAATTGAAAGTTAGTTTCAAATTCACAATCGATTTAAAAGAGTTTGAATCGCCCACTGCCTTGCTAAAAGGAACCTAATGGATCGTACACCGTGTAAGGTAAAGATTGAAGATTCAACGGAGATGAGTAAGAATAATTAAATGGTTTAATTATTTATGGCAAGGATTAATTAATATGTTAATTAATCAAACGAATGAGTTCGTTAAAGACCTCGGGATAGTTTTGGACCTTAAGGCCCAATGGGCTTCGAACGTCGAGTCCATTAACTTAAGTTGTATGACAACTTAATGAATAATGATTCACAAAGACCAAATTGCCCAAATTAATCCCTAAGGCCGGCCACAATGTAAGGGTAGCAAACTTGGACTTATTTACAAGTTTGCCACTCAAATGAATTAAGGTATAAATATGACTTTATAGCCAAAATTCATTTAGGGGTTGTTTTTTGGGGAAATTGGAGAAACACAAACTCTCCCTTCTCTCTAGAAATGGCCGGCCACCTTGGAGGGTACATCTAGCAATCCTACTCCTCCAAGGTCACTCATATCTTCTCCAATCTAACCTTGGTGTAGAATCTTAGAGGTTCTCAATTTTGGGAACTTAGAGAACCCATTCTTCCATCTAAATCCCTAGATCTAAGATGCAAGGAATGAAGGCCCTCTCTTTGGGTGATTAGCCTTTGCTTAAGCAAAGAGGAATCTACAAAGGTATAAATCTCAACTCACTTTGTTTTGAGTTGTTTAAAGGTTCACCAATCTACTAGGCTTTGAACATTCATGGGTAATGTTTTGTTTTTAAGTATATGCAAGCATGATTCCGCCTTTAATTTGTTAATTGCATGCTAATGATATTGCTTAAATGAACATGTATTCTCAAAATAATCCTTCACACCCATTGCTGGACACTTGGGGTTTCTCCGCACCTACAAACGGGTTCGTCGAAATTTCAATTGGCCGGGTTTTAAAAAGTCTGTTAAGTCCTTTATTTTTAGATGTGATACATGTCAGTGCACCAACTACGAATCTATTAAACCATCGGGTTTGCTTCAGCCACTTCCTATTCCTTCTCAAATTTGGATCGATATCGCTATGGATTTTATTGAAGGACTTCCTTATACTCAGGGATGCAATGCTATATTCATGGTAGTTTATTGCATTTCCAAGTATGCGCACTTTATCGCCCTCAAACACCTTTATTTGACGGCAAATGTGGCTGATATTTTCCTCCGTGAGGTGTTCTGCCTCTATGGCATCCCCACAATAATTGTCAGCGACTGTGATCCCATTTTCATCAGCCATTTGTGGGAGTCATTCTTCAAGCTACACGGCTCTCAGCTTTGTTGCAGCTCAGCTTACCAACCTTAATCTGATGGCCAAACAGAGGTCTTGAACCATACCTTGGAACACTACCTACGTAGATATGGGTGACAAACCAAGCTCTTGGGTTGAATGGCTGCCGTGGGAGGAATGGTGGTACAATACCATCGTTCATTCGGCCACCCAAATGACTCCCATTGAAGTTGTCTATAGATACTCTCCACCACGCGTCTCTTCGAAATCTGTTGTATGCTCAGCTATATACTATAAATCACAAATTTGTAACTATTCTAAATTTCTAATTGCTCTTTTCTCTTCTTGTTCACTTCTGCCATCTAACATATTATGATCTAAGAATTCATGTTTAATCAAAGTAACAAAACCATCAATATTAAACTGCGTTCTAGCTGCCTGATGTTGTTATGTATTTTGAACTTTCCATGACTAGAAATAATAAAAAACTAAACCATCTAAAGTATGCTCAAAATAATCAAACCTATTTTGTGGACTACTAAAATCTAAACATTAATGTTGCATGTAAGCAACCTTTTTTCCATCTCTCAATAGTTCTTTCCCAATCTTGTGGATCTACAATATCTAAGTTTAATATATTATCAGCTATATTAATTTGTTCTAACCCTCTCAAATATGGAATTCTATTTTTTCTAGGTTTATCATGCTTTCTTCTATGTGGTCTACTCATGCTCCTTAATTATAGTGTTCATTTGTTGGTCTAAAAAATTGTTGATCAATTCTACTTGTGTGTCCTGTATTTTCTATTCCTGATGTACCACTTTCTTCTGCTGGATTACATTCTTCTTTCAATTCTAATAAATTATTATATTCTTTTGATCCTAAAATATGTTCTACTCCTATTTCTAAAATTAATTTTTTCATCTCTTCATCTGAAATTCTATGTAGTCCTAAATAATATGTCTTATATTTTTCTAAATATTGTTCTTCATCTAAATGATCAATATCTTCTATAAGCTTATCTACAATATGATCAAAATTTGGCTCAACTAAATTAAAATCTAAATTATCAAAAGCCATATGAATACTCTCATTTTTTATCTCACTCTCATCATTTTCTATTTTTTCTAGTTGCTTATAATTACTAAATCTAATTGTTGCGTTTCCCGTACTAGTTTCATATATTTGTACTTTATATGGTTGTTTATTTCTTGTTACTTGTAAATTAGGTAATATCCACTGAGTTTCTTCTGAAAAACTATTATCTACGGGTTTTGCTTCTATCATATTTATATGTTTACCACCAAATGTTTGAACTAAATTTTGAAATTCTAAATTAAACTTATGATTATATTTATCAGACACTTTATACATTAAGCTAATACACAAATTTTTATAATCTCCTTTCATATTATAACTTTTTGTTCTTATGCTTACTTTAATATATTTACTAGATTCATTTATGGTCATAAGATAATTTAGAATACATCCTATGACTGCTAAGTTTGTACTTAAGTCTACTTCAACTGTTGCTGCTTGTTGGTGATTATCCCATTTATCGTCATATATGCATACTAATGCTTTTGTGCCTACTTCTGTTGTGGTTAATCCTGCTATTCCAATTAATATTGTTCCTATGTGAATCTGACTGAAATGTGGCCTACTTCTGCTGTGGTTAATCCTGCTATTCCAATTAATATTGTTCCTATGTGAATCTGACTGAAATGTGATTTTGTCAAATGCATAACTGCTTCATTACTAATTAAATTAAGTGTAACTTCTTTATCAATACAGTTAACTTCTTGTTGACTAATGCTACTTACAATTCTACTTCTATTTTCAAATAAACCTAATTGGTACAAATTATATTTATTTTTCTGTGTTCTCTCAAAATCTCTTCTAATAAATTCTTGTGCTTCTTCTTCATTTGGATAAATATCTTAAGTTCTAACTATTTCTTTTCCTGTTTTTTTTGGGTGAATGACAAAAAACTACCTCAACTATTGCTATCACGACACTTTCATACCTGATCTTTTAAAAGTGACAATGTCATACCTCATCTTACGAATATGTGACAATGTCATACCTTCCGTTACTTGGCCGTGAATTTTTTCAGTTAAATGTTGACGTGGCTTGATTCGGGACCCACTTTTTATTAAAAAATTAAAAAATTATTATTAAAAACTAAAAAAATTATTTAATATTTTTAAAATATTAAAATAAAATAAAATTAAAAAAACGTTATGTCAGTCGTCCCTAACCCCTCCCTCTCTCTCTCTTTATCTTCCCATCTTCCTGCATAAAGAAGAAGAAAAAGGAAGAAGAGGAAGATGAAGAAGAAGGGGAAAAAAAAATTAAGATCCTGTCGTCCCCCCCTCCCTAAAAAAAACCCACCCACAAAACAACAAATCCAAAGAAGAAGAAGAAGGAGAAAGAAAAAGAAAAAAAAATTTAGAAGAGACCCAGTCGTCCCCTCCATCCCCCCCCCCCCCCCCAAACACAAAAAACCCACCCACCCAACCTGCAAGAAGAAGAAGAAGAAGAGAGAGAAGAAAAAAAAAGTATGGAAACCCAGTTCGTCCGCGACGCCCCCTAATACCCACCCACCCAAATCTACAGAAGAAGAAGAAGAGAGAAGAAAGAAAGAAAGAAAAAAAGAAAGATGGCCCAGGTTTTCATCTGTCCCCCCCCAACCCTCTTCCTTCCCCACCCAGTCCTCCCATTTTCTCCGCGCCTAGGTTCTCAACTTTCGGATCTGGTTTTTTTTTTTTTTTTTGGTTTGCGGTAGTGGGTGCGAAGGTGAGGAGGTTGGGTACGGAGAGTGGGTGCGGGGAAAGGAGGAGGTAGGGGTGGGGAGGGGGGAAGACAAATTGGTTTTTTTTTTTCTCTCTTCATTTTTCTGGGTTGTATTGCAAGAAGAGAGAACAAAAGATGAAGATGGGGAGAAGAGAGAGCAGGGGGACGAACTAAGTGCCTTATTTTTTTTTACTTTTTATTATTATTTTAATATTTAAAAAAATATTAAATGATTTTTTTTGTTTTTAATAATTTTTTAATAGAAAATGGGCCCCAGATCAAGCCACGTCGGCGTTTAACTGAGAAATTGACGCCAAACTAACGGAAGGTATGACATTGTCACAAATTCGTAAGATGAGGTATGACATTGTCACTTTTAAAAGATCAGGTATGAAAGTGTCTTGACACCAATAGTTGAGGTAGTTTTTTTGTAATTTACCCTTTTTTTTTCTTCTAAAGAGTTCTACTTTTTGTTATCAAAAGGATTTATCTTAGGTCTTCTAATATTATTATTTGTACTTAAAGTTAAATTTTCTAATTTATCTAGCAAAGATGGTGGAAGTGATGAAGATGTGTTATGTAAAACTTGATTTATTTCTACGATTTGTTCTTCAACTTGATCTAATTTCTCAGCCAAACTTAAAACTAATTGAATAATTAAATTATTTTGCCTAATGGGAATATTACTACTAGCTACTTGTGTTGAATAATCTGTTAAACCGACAGGTTCTTTATCTAACTTACTAATTTCTTTCAAAGCTTGGATATATTTTTTGCTAGTGAATCGGTCACTAAACTAATAATCTATCTATTTTCTTATGCCACTTATCTATTTGTTCACTCAACTCTTTTTGTACTAATTGAATTTTTTGAACTTCTAATTTTAACTGCTCAACTATTTCTAATGATCTAGGTTCTACTTGCTTAGGCTTACTATTTATGAGGTCAATAAGCTCTTTTATCTCGCTTTTGCTAGGAAACCTTTGAATATTTTTATTATTATCTTCGAACTGGGATGTAATATAATCTAAATTTTGTCTAATTGTTTTTATGGATTTTTTCTAAAAATGCTTCAACAACTGGTTTAACAAATGATTATGCTTATTATTTTCTAATTTTATATTTTCTACTTGACTAATAATACGATCTACAATATTATTGGCTTGTGGATTTTCTTCACTATGCAAAATATGATTATGCTTTCTCAATGAAAAATAACAAACTAAACTATTTTGATATAACGTTAATTTTCTTTTTTGTGGTTCACTAATTTCTAAATTAAGATAATCTATCTTAAACTATAGTCTACTTTTCTCTAAAGTTACGGCTAACGTGTTTCTTAGAAACTCTCTTTCTTCTTTCCAGGTCTCTAAAGGTTGATCTGCTCTTTTTGCTTCTAAAACTTTATGCTGCACTTCTGTGTTATTATACTTACTAATAAATTAAGGATGTTCAAGATAACCAAGATAAAAAATTTGCTTCTTCAAAGTCCTGCTAATTCTTTTGGATATGTATGTTAATATTCTCTTTATGCTAGTTATAGTTGGGTGTCTAGGACAATAAATACCTGGTAGTTGTGGTTGGCAGAGTCTACAAGGACAATAATATTTGCTATTCATGCAAAATAAACAAGTGTGATATTAGTTGTGTTAATGACTTCTATCCTCAAGGTACTTTACTATTATAAATATACTATTAAAATGCTAAACTTGGCTCTGATACCAAATTCGCAAGCAAGCCCAGTTAAATAATCGGATGGCCATTATAACAACTAGACATAAAATCTTGCACATGGAACTCAACATGTTTCAGCATGATGGCCACTCACAAAGCAGGTATAAGGCCTTGACGGCTGAACTCAGAGGTACCTTGGTTAATGTCCAGTTATTTGTATGGCAAGCATTCAACTATAACAAAGTGCTCGAACAAAGTATGATCGTCAATTTAGCAGGTTAAGAATATAACTACAATAATGTTTCCTTGTTTTGGACTAGAAGTCTAATTAAACAAACACACTAAAGAAAGAAAAGAAAACTTACTTAAGGCTTGGAAATTACTTGAATATGGACACTTGAACTTTTATTGATATACAATGTTTACAAAGAGAATTGTTTACAAGGAAGTGTTTACAAAGGATGCTAGGAAGGCTACGAATGCTTTGGTGTAAGAAGTATGGTGTGTGAGTATCTGGTGTTGAAGAGTTTTGAGATGTTGAGCTCAAATTTTTTTTATATTCACTTTTTATAAAAGCACCTCAGTACTAAACCAGTACTTAGTATATATTTGATTCAACCAATTGCTCGGGTTTCCTCCCAAAATGGTGTAGCACTTCGTTTTGTATCATAGATTAACGTTCATGGACAAAAGAGAGGTGCAGTAGCTCTGGCAGAAAATGAGGTGGCGGTGGGCAGTGACAAAAGGGGGTTGTTGGATGTACTTCTATTTCCTTATTGAGTTTTCAATTTTTATTTATTTTTATATATTTGAGAGGATATAATCTATACCAAGTAAGAGGTGAGCTTAGTCTCATAAGAGTATTTCCAATGAGGGCTCTATATGGGGCTAGAAAAGTGGTGGATATAGCTCAATTTAGAGCTCCGAAGAATATTTGAGGCTCTAAAAAAGAATGTTTCTCAATAATAGGCTATATTTTTTTTCGGGCTCTATATGGGATTATATATTTTATTCATGTAGTAATTTGATTATGCGATAAATTTATTTTTGTTTTAACTTTTCTTAACTTGATTTTTGGACGTGTTATCTTAAATTTTAATTTATTAACTTGTTAACCTAAAAAATTCAAATTTTGATAAAGTTAGATTTCATCACTTATGCACTGTTATAGGCTCTCTTGTCCCAATCTCATCCGTTGGCTTGTTTCTATGAAATTAGACAATATAAGATTTCATTTTATAACAAACATTGGATTTGATTATCTTATCTCAATCTCATCCGTTAGAATTAAAAATGGGCTCACCCATTTCTAAACTAAAAAAAAAACAAACAAACAAAAAAACAAAAAAAAACAAAGATTGGACCCTTAGTTTGGTGTGGGTCCCCCTCCTTTTTGGGGCTAGATATAGCCTAACTTTTTACCCAAGGATTGAAATTGCTAGCCTATGTGGTGTATGCAGCTCCATTTCCCAACCTATTGGGGATGAAATTTTTTGTTAGAGCTAACAAATGTGATAGCCTCGAGGAGGATAAAGCCCCCATTGGGGATGATCTAATAGGTTAGCAATAATGTGGTTCAAATTCGTTTTAGGCGAGAATCAAACCAAAGACCTCTCATTTATAAGTGAACAAAAAATTTAATTAGCATCTATAATATGACACATGTCAAATTTTCTAGTGCTTGGATACACAAGGATGTGTTTCTCAAATGGTTAGGAACATTTATTTACGCACTTAAGATACTCTGCATTCAAGGCATTCTTAGACATGCGACAGTATGTAATCTAAATTTCGTTAGAGCGAAAGCAACTCATCCTACCATTTCTCGTCAATAGACTAAAATTATACATTTTTTTTCCTTTCTAATTTTCAAATTGAATAAAATTTGGGAATCTAATCCTTTCTTTACCCAAATTATTCCAATGTCACCCCAAATCAATGCCCAGTAGACCAGGCAATATTTACGCATGCACGCGATTGCCCAATAAATGTCTTTGTAGGGGGTGATGAGATATTAGATTTTTCTAACAATGAAGAATGACTCAAAAGTCTCTCCAATAGAGAAATGGAGAGAGTATCAACACTTATTTACATACATTTATTGGGGCATTGCAGTGCATATTTGCATTGGTACACACTACCATAGATTCGACTCCATTTATTTTCGCCAATAAGAAGGGGAAGAAGGTTCCTTTGCCGACACTACCTTAGATTTTTTTTTTAATAACTTTATATAAAAATATATATTATATTTTTCTGACGTAAATCTTAGCACATTGACATATTCCCACGTACCTATTTAATTCCATCACATTGAAGTGCTCAACTTGCCATCCAAATTGAGGACACCTCCCTACACTCTGCTCTCTTGCAGGATGAAATTCCATATTTTATTAAAGTCAATCAGAGTGAGAGACCCAAGTAAATATGTCAATATTCTACAGTTAATTAGAGTGTTGAAGATTAGCTGATGATATACCAAAACTTCATGAATTATACGTAGACATGAACTTGTAAGTGACAGTAGTTTCATTTTTTGGAAATTGTTGACAAATGATCGAGGTGCATGTTTTTTTAGCTTCCCAAACATGAGGTAGACGGTAGAAATAGAAATTAAAATGTGCTTAGTGTTAAATAAAGGAATATAACTTCTTAAAACTCAGAAATTGAAGAACCCTAACTCCATAGAGAGATGATCCAAGTGGCTTGGAAGTCAAAGTTTCAAACCATCTCTTCTCAAGAATCGAAACTTGGGTTACGCACTAATTTCATTGGTTGCACAACTGCCTTCCTCAGCGCATGGTGGTTGGAATGGGAATCGATATATATATAATATTCAATGTCTGTGAATGTCCCATTTTTCATGTCAAACTTAGTAAGTAAACATTATCAGTGACATCCTAGGAAAGGAGAAGGAAACATATGAGCATGTATTAAAAAAAAATTGTTAGATTCCATTTCCTATGTAAAAAAATGTGGAGGCATATTTAATTCTAAGGAACAAAACTATATAATCCTATGTTTCAACAAACTAAATAGAACTCTACTGGGACAAATTAGTAGATCTCTCCCTGGTGAATTAATTTAACACCATCGCCAAGGCGCCAATATAATAAGCATTAAACCCTAAGCTTGAGAAATGAACTAACTTGATGTGTACAAAACTTTTTAAAAACACGTTTTGGAATTGGGACAAATTAGTGGATCTCTCCCTTGTGAATTAATTTAACACCACCGCCAAGGCGTCAATATAATAAGCATTAAACCCTAAGCTTGAAAAAATGAACTAGCTTGATATGTGTACAAAACTTTTTAAAAACACGTTTTGGAATTAGGGTGAAATGGAGGAATTACTGGCACCACCACCTTGAATCAGAACAGCACCAGAACGTTCCAAATCAAACTAATGACCTTTACCTATATTTAGATCAACAATGCTCATATATATTTTGCTCGAGGGAAGCCACCACTTGCAAACCGGTGTGAGTCAATCTTTAGGAAAAAGGGAATGTAAATATTGTGTAAATATTAGAGTCCTTTATTAGGAAGGATATATTTGTGTCCTTTGTTGTTTCCTTAGAGAACAAGGATTGTATGTCAAGTTATGCAATACATGAAAATTAAGTCGTATATTTCTATTTGGCATCCAAACCTAGTCGTAACCCTAAACCAGAAAAACAATTTTTTCACCTTGACGTTGCTGCTGTATTCAAAACTCGCAGTTTTTTGTTCCTCACTGCATCTCTGCAGAGAGCCGAAGCTGCAGGATTGTGTTGTTGTGCTGCGTGCTTAGCTGCGTTGTTGTGATGGGAAGTATTGAAGAAAGCTCAAGGCTGAAGTTGGAGGGTGGTTCATGTGCAAAAACCAACATTTAGTTTTGAGTCTTGTAGTGAAACATAACGATGCTTCAAGTGTACGAAATATCGTAAAACTCAATGGATCAAATTATCCATTGATCCAAAGTATTAGAGATGTATATTGTTGGGCATGGTAAAAAGGGGTTTGTGATAGGAAATATCAAGGAACCCAAGGAAGAGAGTGCTAATTATGAAACATGGGAAACTGGGAATGCAATTGTGAAAGGATGGTTGATTAATTCTATGGATCCTACCATCACGGGTTTTTTCATCCATCTTCGTATTGCTAAGGAAGTATGGGAAGAGGTTGGTCGAACGTATTATGACGGTTCTGATATCTCTCCAGATTTATGAGTTAAAGGTAAAGTTGTTTTGACTTCGTCAAGGATGGCGTCCTATTGGCGTGTACTATGCCAATCTCAAAGTTATCAAGCAAAAACTGTATCAAAGAAGACCAATCAAGATAGAGTGTGCTATTTACTTGAAGACGCTTCGAGAAGAAATCCAATTGGACTGTGTTTATGCTTTCTTAGCGGGACTTGATGACATATTTGATAAGGTATGTAGTGATATTTTGAGAACTTAACCCTTACCATCTGTCGAGATGGTGTTTTATGTTGTTAGGCGTGAAGCACAACGCCATGCTACCATGATGGGAGGAGGTAATATAAGCAGCCAAGGAGGAATCTCGAATATGGAGCTAAAAATAATCAAGAAACTTATGGAGGCGACACGTGAACTTTTGGGGTTAAAAAGGCAAAACTACCCCTGAGGCACATTGGGATTCCTATGCACATGCAACGGACAATAACGGCTCAATCGAGGTCAAAGGTGATCAAAATGGTATTCTTTTAAAACTCTCTCATCACTCCTCATTAAATCCTCACCCCCAAGGTAACTCCCAATTATTATTTTCAAATTGAGATTAATTACCAAATTGATTGCAAGATACTATTTGACATAATATCTTGCAATTACAGCAAGAATTCCACCATAAATGGCCGGTCCCTATTTCTCCAAATAAGGCCGGCCACACCCCTATATATAGCCCCACATTTCTTCAAAAACGTAAGTTCATTCTCCTTCTAAAATTCTCTAAACACTTTATCTCTCAAATTCTAACTTTGGCATCAGAGACTCTTGAACCAAAGTCCCCCCCCCCCCCCCAAAAAAAAACCATTTCATCGTGGCCACGTGAGGCTCTTGGCCTTGATCTTAGATGTTAATTGTTTTGCAGATACATTTTCATCCAATAAGAAGAAGGTGAAAATTTGCAATCACAAATTGGTGCTTTCATTGAGAGTCTTGATTCACACACTCGAAGAAGAATCTCGCATTCAAGGTTTTCTATTTTTTGTTCATTCGTAGATTTTTTGTACGTTCTTATTCCTAGACTTTTTTTTTATATAAAAATACTTTGAATAAATGTAAAAGAAAAGTACAATGACAACAAATTCGGAAACCACGACGAATGGAACTTCCTACTTGGACCACGACGATCCACGAGGCTCAACACAACGGCGAGTGAAGCGACACAATGAGTCCTAAGTTGCAGTAGCAGTTGCCAAGGCAAAAGCCCAGACCTTGCGGGCCCAAGGCCATCGTGAGCCCAATATGCCCTAAGGCAAAGCCACGCCATTTCAAACCTCACGGGCCCAAGCCTAGGATGAGTCGACCAGGGCCATTACCCTGTGCAAACCCAACGCACACCCGAGCCGAACCAAGGCCCAACATCCACGTGCGCTGCACACGAAGCAACCCACTCCCGTGGCTTCCCAAGTAGCCCAAATTGGTCCAAGACCAGTTCAACCTTCTCGACTTCAGATGTATCGGCCGATGATTGAATTGGGGGCATTTTCACCCCATTTCTCTACAGATTTGACATTTCTCAACTTAAATCTCACGCACGGAGTTTATAACACTTCCACTACTCAAGGAGACATATTCCGCCCAAGCTCTTCCAACCGAAATGGAGAACAACACTTGTCTTGACAAGTCATAGAGTTGACGAGCGCCCTCGCACAGCAAACGACCTTGGTGAATCAGCTTTTGCAGCGTACCGAGATGCAACGTGCCCCAGATAAGTTGTCATGAAATAGGACAAGGGTAGACAAAGAACCTTTCTAGCGGCATTCCAGCAAGTAGCTGCTCGACCAGCCACGAACTAAGCGTTATGACAGTATACATTCTGAACTAGGCCCCGGATATAGCATATAATCCCATCTTAGTGCGCAGATGAGCGTGCACTCTAGACTAGGCCCCACAAATGAAAAAATACTCATGGTTAGGACCACACTCAGATAATCAACATGAGCAACCTTCCAGGCGAATTGTTCATTCGCGGCTAGGCCCACAATAAGCATCTTCTATCTACATCGGAGTAGGCAACACGACGGACGAAGAGAAGTAGTCACTCAATCTGGCTCAAGTTTAACCAGCAGTCTGTGAGGAATTCACTCTCCTACTAGGAATATGCCACATGCACCGCAACCGCATCGCAATGCAGACAAGCCGAATACATAGAAAAGCTGCCGAGAACTCTACTACCCCAACAAAGGAAAATTCATGAAGAAGTTGAGAAACTCCTGACCGAGCGATTACGCGATTTTCAGCGCAACGAGGTCACTAATGAGGCGCTATGACGAGACATGACTAATATGAGCATGTCACCCTTCACAAACGAGATAGAGCAGGCAGAGCCACCATGTAAGTTTAGCATGCCACATTTCACATCTTTCAAAGGAGATAGAGACTAGGAGAGACACTTGAAGCACTACTGAAGCACAATGGTCCTTTTCCGAAACAATGATTCTTTTATGTGCAAGATATTCACCACCACTTTACAAGGCGAAGCGTCAGATTGGTTTCACACCTTACTGCCATGATCCATCCAGAGTTTTGATAAGTTTTCCTTAGTTTTCACCAAAGAATACTCATCTTACCGCTCAATCAAGAAAAAGTCCAATCATTTGTTCAATGTGAAGAAGATTCCAAATGAGTCGCTTCGCAACTACTTGAAGAGGTTCAAAGCAGAGAAGGCGAAGATAGTCGGATATGACGACTCAATAGCAATTGCAGCCTTCCAAAAAAGACTCCCAGTAGACCACCCGTTGTTCAGAGAATTGATCATGAAAGGAGATCTAACTTTAGCAAACTCTTTCATTCTAGCATAAAACTATGCATTTTGGGACGAGGCTTGGCAAGCAGACAAGGCACCTAAGTAGCCTCGAAAAGAATCGACAATAGCTAAAAAAAAAAAGAATGGGAAACAATACAACAATAAAAGCAGGTAGGGGGCAAACATAGGGACCAATCCCCGACTAAAGGTGGCCCCATGCCCAACTACTCTAAGTTCTCAATCCCGATCCACCAAATCCTCCTTGACATCAAGATGAACCACGTTCAAGCTGCCGAAACAATCAAAGGGAGATATTTTTAAGTTGGACCATACCAAATACTTCGCATTCCACCGAGGTCTCGGTCACACAACTGACGATTGCTACACTTGGAAAAACTACCTAGAGAAGCTCGTGAAAGAAAGCAAGGTCAGCAAATACTTGGACAAGCTAATTGTGTAGCCTAGAAGGAACGCAAGCCCCAACGAAGAACCGCCAACTAAAATGATTCGGATTAATGGCATCTTTGCTGAATCCGAGCACTTGGAAGCCACCAACAATTCTAAGAAGTGGAAGATCCAGCAAGCTTTACTAGTCTCACAGATCCAGGCAATCGACACCCAACTTAGACCCCTAGTTGGCTTCACTGAGTAGGATGCTAATGGCGTCGATTTCCCACATGATGATTCCCTAGTGGTATTAGTCCAACTAGTTCACGCTATAGTTCACAGAATGATGGTTGATAACGGAAGTGCAGTCAACCTACTCCAGCTCTCAGTAATTTAGAAGATGGGCCTAGAAAGCACAATCATACGTCGAGCGGAGGTACTCATAAGATTCAATGGATACACCTCGATTGTAGCTGGCCACATCACACTTGACGTAGGAACACCGACAGTTGTCTCCAAGTAGACGTTCACAATAGTAAGCGACCCGTCTCTCTACAACGGGATTCTAGGGCGACCTTGGCTGATAAAGCTTGACGCCGTAACTTCTGTCAAGTATCAAAAAATCGAATTCCACATCCCAGGAGGAGGAGTCAGAGAAATCAAGTCTGACCAAGCCGCATCTCGACGATGCACATGTGCAAGTTCTGAATGAGTCAAAGAAGAAGACCTTTACCCCCATAGAGGTAACCTAGGTCCAAAGGAACGACGAAACTACGAAATAGCAATTACCGCAAACGAATCAAGAGGATAGTGTCCAAGCCAACGCACTTTTTTAATCCCCAATAGATGGAGACGACTACTAGAATTGGCTTATGTTTGAGCCCGAAGGAAGAAGAGGAACTCACAAATTTCTTTAGAGAAAATCGTGACGCCTTCGCATGATCACCTTCTGACATGCCCGACATCAACCTCAAGATAACTTACCACAAGCTGCACGTCGACCTCGCTGCTAAACTGGCGATCCAAAAAAGAAGACATTTTTGCACTCGAGCGAGTGGCGATCATCGAAGCAAAAATTGACAAGTTACTGGAAGCTAGATTCATAGAAGGGGTAGCACACTCAGCATGGCTTGCCAATGTCGCGCATGTAATAAAGAAAGAGAAAGGCAAATGGAGGGTTTGTGTAGACTACACCGACCTCAACAAGGCATGCCCAAAAGTTCCTTATCTAGTTTCCTGAATCGATCTACTAGTAAATTCAACTCTTGGGAACTAGCTACACAGCTTCTAGGATGCACACTCCGGATATAACTACATAGCCATGTACGAGCTCAATAAGGAGAAAACCTCGTTCATGATCAAGCGAGGCACCTACTGCTACAAAGTCATGCGCTTTGGCCTCAAAAACGCGAGAATCACTTACCAAAGATTGGTAAACATGATGTTCAAGAAGAAAATTAGAGTAACCATGGAGGTCTACATCGATGACATCATGGTGAAGGGCAAGTGCCGATCAGACCACATCAGTAACTTGGCAGAAACTTTTGACATCTTTAAAAAGTACCAGATGAAGCTCAATCCCACCAAATGCACATTTGAAGTATCTTATGACAGATTCTTAGGGTACATAGTAACCCAACAAGGAATCAAAGCACATCCCAAACAAATCCGAGCAATCCTTGAGAACTACCATGAAGGAGATCCAAAGCTTGAATGGACGAGCAGCCGCCCTCAACCATTTTCTCTCACAACCTACTGATTGATGTAAGTATTTTTTCAAAGCAATCAAGAGGTCATAATGAGACAAATGGGATAATGAGTGTGAAAGAGCTTTCCAAGACCTGAAAACGTGTCTTACATCACCTCCCTTACTATCTAAGCCTAAAGCAACGGAGGACATATACATCTATTTGGCAGTCTCAGAAGTAACAGCGAGCTTTGCCATTATACGAGGAAAGTTGGGGGCCCAACTGCTAGTGTTCTATGCTTCTAAAGCACTTCTCAATGTGAAAACTAGATATTCGAAGATCGAGAAATTAATTTTGCTACTAGTTGTTGTGGTTTTGAAGCTCATACCATATTTTCAAGCTCACACAGTTGTCGTTAGGCCTCAGTATCCTTTACAATCAATCCTACATGGTTCAGATGCTTCTCAAAGAGTGATGAAACGGGCATTGGAACTTGGCCAATACGATTTAGTTTTTCGACCCTACATGGCAATAAAGGCCCAAGCCTTGGCGGACTACATAATAGAATTCGCGCTTAGCCTAGGTGACTCAACAGAGCAGCCCAACCACGCCCCAAATGTAGCCAAGCTTACCTTAACAATGTCTACTCCACCTAATAGAGACTTTTGGTGTTTGTATGTCGACGGCGCACCCAACTACAAGGGCTCCGGAGTAAGCGTGGTTCTTGCCACCCCAGATGGCTCGATGCTCGAGTAGGTGATCACTCTAGGTTTCCAAGCATCCAACAATGAAGTAGATTATAAAGCCCTACTAACAGGTCTTCGAATGGCAAAAGACTTGGTGGTAAAAAAGCTTACAATTCATTCTGATTTCCAACTAATCACCAGCCAGACTACTGGGAGTACACAGTAAAGCATTCAAAGATGGCACAATACCTAGAGAAGGTCCGAAAGTAACATGAGGTGTTTCAGATTTACACCCTCACTCAAGTTTCACAAGCAGACAACGGTCATGCGAACGTGTTAGCCGGCTTAGGCTCCGCCCTCGACCACCAACTTAAATGCTCTATTCTGGTGGAGTATCTAGACAAGCCAAACATTGAGGCAGGGCTAGCAGCAAACAAGTTAGTAAAACTCCAGACTGGCAAAGTTCCATTATAGACTACCTGGTCAATAGCACACTTTCCACGGAAAATATTAGAGTCTAGAAAACTCCAAACAAAGGCAAAACACTACCACATGTGGAATGTTATTCTCGTTCAAAGATCCTACACTAGACCGTATCTCTGTCACCTAACGCCCCATGACGACCTAAAGGTTCTAAGTTCAATCCACGAAAAAGTCTATGGAAATCACTCCGAAGTTCGATCTTAGCACATAAGGCTCTTAACACAAGCTACTACTGGCCTACCATGCATCAAGACGCTAAGGAATTATTACAAAAGTGTGACAGCTGCCAACCTTATAATCCGGTACCAGCATTGCTTACCAGCGATCTACACTGGCAGAGGAACCCATAGTCTTTTACGTAGTGGGCAATTAACTTGGTGAGGCCAATGCTGCCCATTACTAAGGGCAGAGGAATGATGATCGTGGCAACTGACTACTTCACCAAGTGGGTGGAAGCAGAGCCCATGACAACCACAACACTGACGAACATAGAGCGCTTCATATGGAGAAACATCATTTGATGATTTGGCATCCCTTAATCTATAATCATAGACAACGGCTCGCAATTTGTAGGCAAAGATTTGGAAAAGTTTTTCCAAAAATATGGCATCAAATAGCACATGTCCACGCTAAGGTATTCCCAAGGCAATGGGTAGGCCAAAGCATTCAACAAGATGATCCTCGACTACGTCAAGAAGTCCCTCTCCGACAAGAAGGAAAAATGGCCAAACGAACTTCCCAGATGTCTATGGCCGTATCGCACAACCAAACGACGAGCAACTGGTGAGACTCTTTTCTCTTTGGCATTTGGGATAGAATCAATCATTCATCTCAATGTCATCGTGCTAAATATCAGCACTCTACTGCTAAGCGTCGAGCAAAATGAAAATGAGATGGCCATAAATCTAGATCTGGCAAAGGAAAAACGCGAAAAGGTCATCACCCGCATCGTAGCCTATCAGTAGCAGCTTCTCTCCAGCTACAACAAAAGGGCCAAGATCCGGTAGTTCTAGCCCAGAGATCTGGTCCTAAGGAAAGCCTTCATCACTACCAAAAGAGAAGGCTCTAAAAAGATAGATCTCATCTAGGAATTTTCGTACAAGACCAGCAAAGTAGGCAGCATGGTAGCTACACCATCGTTACCATGAACGATAAAGAAATTGAAAAGCAGTGGAACACCTACAATCTGAGGAAGTACCATATGTGACCTCTCGCTATATTAGAGGCCCAAGAATTAAGCAGCTCAGCAGACACCACCTCGCGAGCCGAGAATTATCCAGTTGTTATGCAATTTCTACCTTACAGCTAAGTTTTCGTTCATTTCACTTGTTTTTTCAATAAGGAATTCAAAGGTAATTTACAACTTCGCTCAACTGCATGTTTACAACAACTAATCACTCCTGCACTTTAAAAGAAGACCGCACCCTTCTTAAAGACTTATCGCACGAATTGCGCCCCCTCCCCCGAGGAACCAACCATGCTCTCTAGTGTGAGAGGGGTAAACCAATTTCCTGACACAGACACCCACATGGGTCTGCTCTCTAATGAGAGAAGATAAACTTTACACTCCAAATATCCAGACGTTAATGAGTCAGGCTGCCTTGGTATAACTTAGTGCACGATGGCTTGTGCCGAGATTCCTAGAAGTAGCCACAGTGGCCTTTTTCAAGGCTTAGTTAACTGAAGGATTTTAGGTCTCTTGACCTAATCTGTAGGGAACCAGGCCTCAGAGACGAAAGAGGCACATTACGCAGTATACCCTATAGACGGCTGCCTTGGAACCCTAAAGCTACTACTAGGTGCATTAAGGTTACCTATGGTTTCCAAAAGACTGCCTACAGCTTGCCCCTTGAATAGTGACTATACAACTGCACGTTTTTGTGAAAGGTTAAACAAGTTAGCGTGCATATACGAAGATTTATCCACTACTGACATGCCACGCAGCCAATAAGCTTCACCTCTGCAAAAGCACGGAATGATCACTTAAGATCTACACTAATTCCTAAAGTGTTGTGATACTTGCTATGCAACCAACAAAATTGGTTACATAAAAACAAGAAGTTCTCTTGAGCCTTTGCCTATGAAATTCCATACAACTCCGTACTTTTGATGAAAAAGGTTAGCAAATTTCAAAAATTCTTTAGTACGTTGTGATGCAGGCCACATAACTCAAAGGGTTGAAGAAAGCAAGGTTAATAGCCAAGTGGCCACGAGGACTCATCTGCTTCTGTAAGTAAGGCGTCCGGTTGCCGACCCTATGGCTAACAACTTTGCAAAAGTTTTACAACAACATTTACGACTACATAGGCTACGTGGGCCTGTCTACTCACAGAATAGTAACACGTCTACCGCTGGTCAAAAGTTCAAAGGTTGGGCATGAACAAAAGAAGCGAAGATGAAGAAAAGCGAAGGAAGCAAGTTTATTAAATTTTCTAGCAAAATTGATAGACAACTAGCAAAGGGAAAATGAGTTCAAGCAAAGCAAAAAGCAACAAGGAAAACAAAGAAAATCCTAAGGGCTACTTAGAAAACTACTTTTCAGCAGCTTGGATATCCCACGACTACTCGATCGCCATACCTTTAGCAGTCGCGATGCTCTGAACAACTGCATCATCCGGCGCTTCACCCGCGGCTACCTCAACCGGGGAACTAACTTCTCCCACTCATTCACCAATGGAAGCCTCAAAAGTAAAAGTAAGCAAGTCTTCTGAAGAAATAGAGAATGTCTCGAAGTCTTTCCCAGAAAACTTAAAGTCAGACGACCTACCAAAGAAATGATCTACATAACCCAGCTTGTAGAAATCGAGTTAACTTTAAGCAAGTGAAGTCTCTAGCCCAGTCTTCTTACCCTTCAGCTGCTCATTCTCTAAAAGCAGACCAACACGGAAGCATTATAGCTCATCCACATCCTTTTTCAAACTTTTGTTGATCTTCAGCGCAGCTTGGAGTTCCAACACTTAGGGTTCGAACCTATCAACGACCTTCTAGAAGCGGATCACTTGATTATAAGCAGTAATCAACTATTTATCCTTTGCATAAGCCGCGGAATGAAGCTCAGAGACGGCATGCTCAAGATCTTGAATCTGAGGTATGTAACATCCAATCTCTTTTTTCTGCACTTTTATACTTAACTTGGATCGCGTCAAGTCTAGTCTTCAAATCAAGGAACTCTTGGCGAGCAATCTTAAGCTGTAAAGAAGTAGGGGCAGAGATATTAGACCCCTTCAAGCAACAAGCTCAGACTCTAATTTCTTGATATTCTCGACCAAAGAGTAAGCTTCTATTGCCATCACTGCTCTAAAAATCCTGGCCTACCGCCGCCGCCCCGATTAATGCTAAGGGTGCCTAGACCTGCTGAGGCACCACTTAGAATGCCTAGGCACCCGCCTAGACCACCTAGACCCCCATAAACAATTGCCTAGGTTGCAACTCACTTAGACAAAAAATAGATAACTTTCATTTTGCATTTTGTTTTTTTTCCAATAAATTGTAAGAGACTTGTTGCGTACTTAAATGAACAAACATTATATCCTTATTTCACACGTTTTCATTATGTTTCAATACTTCATAATATATATGCATTCTATTTTGTAGTTTATGATGAAATTATATATATTTCAAGTATAAGCAGACACTTATTTACACGAAATATGATTGATTTACTTAAATCTGCCTAATCTGCCTAGCGCCCGCCTAGGCGCTAGGCCCCAGCCCGCCGCCCGACTAGCGACTTTTAAAACCTTGACTGCCATAGTTTTGCTACCCCCTTGGCAACCTTGGTATCTCTTGGTCAATGACTATAGACTTAGCTGCTAAAATCACCATTTTTTGCATCATAGCAAGCAAAGTTGTCCTCCTATATTCGGTCGTATGCTTTGCAAGGGAACTTAGGCAGACAACCCCTTTAATGCCATCAATAAACTTGGCACACGTGTTCATTTCTTCAAGCAGATCTAGCATTAAGAGCGCAAAAATCTCAACAGGTTCCCTGAAAATAGGCTTGGTGGATTTCTCACAACTGCCCACCCGAGCAGTCCCTTATTTCTCAGCAGGCGAGTTAGTCTCAAGAGCAAGGGTAGTGGTTTTTGGCGCCATTATAGCAATAGAGTCCACCTTTTTGCTCTTCATAGTAGCAAGTCTCTCCAAAGATGAACCAGACTTCACCCACGATGAATGTTTTGGCATAAATTTTGGCACTGGGGCACGAAGGAACCGCCAAGCTGAGCAATCCTATCAGTAATCGTACTAGCCACCCTTGGAGCTGTAGGCATCACTGGCTTGAATCTAGTAGCCTCGTCTTTCTCCCCCCTTGGAAGAAGTCAAGTCAATCACAAGCCTTGGGGCAACTGGCGAACCCTCGCTAGCAACAAAAAAAGTCTTTGGCTTTTTCCCAGCCGGCATGTCTTGAGTAAGCGTGGAAGATCTCTTTTTCCCATCTTTGTTTGTAGAAGGCTCCACAACAGTGATCGGACGAGCTAATGCCTTCGCCTTGATCTGCTTTATCTCCTCTCTCGGGGGCAGCCCACCTTTCTCCCAGTGAATAGGACTAATAAGCCAATGCCACTCACGGTACTTAGAAGGGATACCTAGTGTAATATGCACCTTCTTCATGTCTGGAGAAGTCTCAGGAGTTGAGCCGAATTTTGAATCTACATAAGCAGAAAATGACAACCAATAAATCAAAGAGCAACTTAGCAAAAATACAAAGCAACCTAGAGACGAAGCAGTTTACTTACTAATGATGAAAGTCGTCGGAATGCACAATTCAAGAGAAGAATCAAGCTCCCACTCTTCACTTATTTCCAAAGTCTCCTTAGCTCAGTCGTGGTCTCTCTTGCTCGAATGATTGAAGGGGCTATGATGAGATTGCAACTGCCGACTCATTCAATGTGGCCTATGTAAAAGTAGTACCAAAACTCGTTGACGGTCAAATCCAAGTCAAAGAATTGGCTTAGATTAAGGAACCCCACCATCACACGAACCGCATTTGGAGAACATTGAGCAGAGGCACACTTCATAAAGCAAAGAACTTCTTGAAAAAAAAAAAGCATGAGGAAAGTAAATCCCAACACAAAGTAATAGGGGTGAAACTTGATGGCTCTCGGAGCCATACTACATGGTTCATAGCTGCTATTTTCCTTAACACACTTCACATGCAACCCCGACGGAATGGCGTGCCTATATGCCTCAAGGAAGTCTCTAAATGAGTCATCAGAACTAATTTTGAATTAAGCAGCCTTGAAGTATCCCACCTTACTCAAAAACATGCCTTAGCCCGAGCCTAGTAAAAAAAAAGGAAAATAAGCATGTGCCTCATTGGCCTATCACCAACCTGGCCCGTGCCAGGCCTAATCTAAAGCCCTAGTGCCCACCCTCCTAGCTCAACCCAGCCACATGCTTAGGTTCACACCGCCTGCCTTCAGCCCAAGCTGAGCCACCACCGCACCTTGTTACCTATGGTAGCAGTGTCGTGTCCCTCTCCAACTAAATTTTCACACATCCTTGACCCCCGTCGAGCTCAATTTCAAGCCTTGAGGCTCCCAAATATTATGAAGACGAGAAAAATTAATTTTTTCTTACCTTGGCGTGGCGTGAAGACTAAGAAAGCAACGAAATACAGTCCTTTGCATGGGCAAGTGTAGAAAATTACTAAAGGAGGGGGAACAAATATCCTCTAACTTTCTCTCTCTTGTACGGTAGAATAAATTACTCTTTGAAGTTGATTTTATAATCTACTTAAGGTAAACTTAAATAGACTTTAAAGGTAGTTTATTTCCTTTTCCTAGATGGATCTAATTTCTAACTAAGAAAGGAATCTACATCAAAATAGGAAATAATCCTCTGTTTCCTAAAACAAGAAGATCTTCACACCTGCTACCCCTTCTTGTGAACAGACCAATAGGTGTGGGGGCATTTGTGGAGCAAAAAATAATCAAGAAAATTATGGAGGCGACACGTGGACTTTTGGGGGTGAAAAGACAAAATTACCCTTCAAGCACATCAGGATTCTCACGCACATGCTACGGACAATAACAGCTCAATTGAGGTCAAAGGTGATCAAAATGGTATTCTTTTAAAACCCTCTCATCACTCCTCATCAAATCGTCACCCACATGGTAACTCCCAATTATTCTTTTCAAATGGGATTAATTACCAAATTGATTGCAAGATATTATTTGACATAATATCTTGCAATTAGAGCAAGAATTCCACCATAAGTGGCCGGTCCCTATTTCTCCAAATAAGGACGGCCACACCCCTATATATAGCCCCAATTTCTTCAAAACCTAAGTTCATTATCCTCCTAAAATTCTCTAAAAACGTTCTCTCTTAAATTCTAACTTTGGTATCAGAGAACCTTCAGCCATTGCCCCCCCCCCCCCAAAAAAAAAAATCCATTGTGGGCATGTGAGGCTCTTGGCCTTGATCTTAGGTGTTAATTGTTTCGCATGTGCATTTTTATCCAAGAAGAAGAAGGCGGAAATTTGCATCCACACCAACACCATCAGTGGCCATGGTGTCACGGCTACCCTCTATTAGCTGGCCCTATGTCTCATCTTCATCGGCAACTTCTCATCCTTTTACCTAAGAAAATAAAGATGATTTGATGTGTATTTTGTGTGATCAACCCCGTCATACTGAAGATACTTGTTTTCAAAAACATAAAGTCTCTGAATTAAAGAAAAAAAACTGCGTGCAAATGAGTGAATCAAAAGGCGGTTATGCCCACCCCTAGAAATCCAAAGTCAAACCTTGCTGACTAAGACTAATCTTAGTGAATCATTGTCCAATACAGGTATTATGGGATGTGTTCTTTTAGGCTCCTACATTGAGCATCATACAGGTTGGATTCTGGACTATGGGCAACAAATCATATGACATTTGGTAAACACTTGTTTACATCTATGAAAACGACTCATCGAAAGTGTGTAGCAATGGCTAATGGCACCATTGCCCAGGTTACTAGGGCTGGCACTGTGGATCTCACACCGTCTATTTCCCTTCACCACTGCTTACTTGTTTCGTCGTTGTCTCATCATATATTATCTATACCTCATGTTACAGAGCAATTGGATCGTGTTGTACTTATGTATCCACTCTTTTGTTTACTTCAGGATATTCAGACCAAAGAGATAATTGAGCGTGGCACTAAGAGAAGGGTTGTATTATGTGGATGACGTCGTTTCTGGCAGAGCTAATGCAGTTCGATCATCTCGTACCGGTAATTTGCAAGAGGTTTATTTATTGCATCGTCGGTTAGGACATGCTTCGTTTGGTTATTTAAGGCATGTGTTGGCTAGTTTATTTCATGAAATAAAAGAATCAGACTTACATTGTGAAGTGTGTATTCTTGCCAAGAGTCACCGTGTTTTATTCTCTCCTAGTATGAATGAAAGACTGTTTCCTTTTGATCTTGTACATTTTGTGTATTCTTGCCATTGTGCTTTATTCTCTCCTAGTAAGAAAGAAAGATTGTTTCCTTTTGATCTTGTACATTCAGATGTATGAGGCTCTTCTCATGTTAGTACTCTTTCCAGAATTAAACGGTTTGTTACATTTGTTAATGATTGCACCCATATGACTTGGATATATATGTTGAAAAATAAAAGTGATGTTTGTATGGTGTTTCAATTTTTCTTTCAAATGATTACAACGCAATATTCTTCCATTATTAAAGTTCTCCGCTATGATAATGGAGGTGAATATATTAATTCTAAGTTGTTCGAGATCAAAGAATTTTCCATAAAACAACGTGCCCTCATACTCGCAACAAAATGGGATGGCTGAGATAAAGAATCGTCCTATTTTGGAAACCACTCCTGAGTAGATGGAGAGGATCCTCCTGAGCAGATGGCCGTTTAAATTTTATCCAACGGCTATAATTATTATAACTTTTAGAGAGACCCGCTATTTATAGCCGTTAGATAAATTTTGAACGGCCCGATGGGCCTAGTCAGAAGGATTCTCTCCATCTGCTCAGGAGAAGATCCTAATCCATATATATAAACATTGAATTTGATTAAAAATAATAACATCTGTGGTTTTTTGTGGGAAGATTTACCAGATTAGATCGTTCAAGCTAGCACATAGAGATAGGGACTAGTGACTAGTTAGGGTTTAGCCACAACTAACTTAGTTGGATGGTCCCAATCAATTAGTTAATTAAGCACATAGCTTAATTGTGACCCATGTATAGTAGATCGAGTTTTTCGAAGTAAATTTGCACTAGAAAGATAAGAGAATTAGGAGAGGGACAATTAATTGGATGGCTAAATATTTGCCACCTATTGGAGATTATTGATGGTCCTGCTACAGTTATCCCCTAAATTATAGTAACTTAGAAATTAATACCCGACAAAGCTTTTATCGGAGCCTATTATTTTGCACCATATATACTGTACCAATTTCAAATCTCTTTATAAATAAATATCTTTGAATTAAAAAAAAAAAAAAAACAACAACAACAACAACAATGCTTTTAGGTGAGGAAATTTCCGCTGTGGTTGTGGATATGAAGACTCTTGACTGCGCAACTCCAAGTTGGGATAATGGCCAAACAGATGAGATGAATCATATGCTGATAAAATAGAGGGAGTTCCAATTGCCAAAAAAACAGAAGTGTGAATTCAAGGCTCTAGGTACTTGTCCCATAGGTTGGTTTTTCTTATGGTTTGCATGTCATACACACCTATACTCGAAAAGCTGCTACAAAATCACATGTATCCTTTTGATTGAATTGTGTTGTAAGTTTTACTTTTGACGAGAAAGTGAGTCGGGATTATATTAGGTTAAGAGTTTGATTCTCTCAATTATAACAAAAGAAAGCGTTCAAGTTTCTCATATGTTTTTCAACTACACATACTGTTGGAAAATATTAGTATATTATGATTATTTGAGTTTGCTTGTTAGTTAGTATATGGGCTTAGCCCATCCGAATTCGGGTTTCTAGGTTTTGCTTTGTAAATATTGCTTGTAATTTAGTTTGATAAATAAGTTAGTCACAATGTAGCCTCTTAGGGTTTTGTAGTCGTTCCGGCATCCTCGTTTGTTTAATAATATTCTTATTTTATTTTGTATTCTTATTCGCCGCGCACTCTAATATTCAACTTGGAATCAGAGCAGGTTTCATCATTGGGGATTTAATCTGCTTTGGGTTGGTATCCTTTTGCT
Source organism: Crataegus laevigata (assembly GCA_963580275.1). NCBI lineage: Eukaryota > Viridiplantae > Streptophyta > Magnoliopsida > Rosales > Rosaceae > Crataegus > Crataegus laevigata. The sequence continues at coordinate 19,928,679 of OY756941.1, read as the reverse complement.
TGTGTCTGTTGTCGTTCATGTTCAGATTGTCTAGTTATGTTTGACAGTTTGCAAGAAAGAAAAAGTGATAATTTTTTCAGTTGTGTTGACGGCCTTCCGCTTCTTCCCCGTCGTCTGTATTCGTCTCTGGTCACCCGCACGTTTTGACGAAGCTCCGTCCCAAAAACCACTCAGATCCAATTCGTCTCCACTGGAACTCCTACAAATTAGATCTCATAAATCCGCCGTTGTTGTTCCGCACCACCAACTACAACTATCGGAATCTGCTTCTAGGTTCTGATGAATTGTCTGCGCCGCTCCACTTGACAACTTGCACCGTACCAGCTGCTCTGAAATGGCACCACGACCCGCTTACCACTATTGCTTTTGTTGTGTTAATTTTTGTGAGGAGGAAAGGAAAAAGGAAGAAAAAGGAAGAATAAAAAAAGAAGAAAAAGAAAAAATGAAGAAAGAAAGAAAAACTTGGAAGTTTTTTTGGCCCACATGGGCAAAGCGAAAATATGAGCTGTTTGCCCCCATTTTTGGTTTGATGTCTTTGAGATCCCATACGAGTTGTTGGTTTGTTTGAGATTGTTTTGTGACTGTCACTCGAGTGCTTAGAATTGTGACCACTCAAGTGATAGTGTTTGTGTTTTGTTCGTTTGTTGCTACAATTGAGATATGGAAATCTCGTTAGTTTAGAGATAGGTTCTTTCCATACCCAAAACACTAGTCAGTTTGAAACAAAATCAGTTTGCCAACCAAAATCAACTTGCCAGCAAGAATCAGTTTGCCAGTTCGCCAGTCAAGTCAAGTCAATTTTGCATGCATGCCTATTTGTCTGTCCGCGTTGCAGAGCCTGCCTGTTTGTCCGACTAACAGAACCTACATCCACATCTGCTTGTTTGCAAACCCATGTCGTATACCGCCATCAATTTGACAGGGGGTGTTGGACAATATTAGTATATTATGATTATTTGAGTTTGCTTGTTAGTTAGTATATGGGCCTAACCCATCCGAATTAGGGTTTCTAGGTTTTGCTCTACAAATATTACTTGTAATTTAGTTCGAGAAATAAGTTAGTTACAATGTAGCTTCTTAGGGTTTTGTAGCTGTTTCGGCATCCTCGTTTGTTTAGTAATATTTCTATTTTATTTTGTATTCTTGTTCGTTGCACACTTTGATATTCAACTCATACAACAAGAAAAATCATTCGAGTTTCTCAAGTTGGAGCATTTTTAAAATGATTCACGAGGTTTCAATTTTCTCATATTACCCATATCAGTTTATTCATTCAACCAGTTTACTATTCAATCATTTATTAAATTGACGAAGTGACGAGGCCATTTCTTTATCCATCTCTCTCCTAACTCAATCGTATGAACAAGTGCAAAAATTCAAAAATTGCTACTTTGCTAGCTACTTGTTCTAGACATAGAACAGAGATAAAAACCAAATGGGTAAATAGCCATATTAACGTTGGTTTCTAAACTATATAGGCATATTGACGTTGATGCATGCTATGTGTTTACATATCTCCTGTCATCATTTGGGGGACTTTGACCATTCAGAAACACCATGATTGGGTGGAACCTTCAACCTCAAGTGGCGCACCTGTGGCAATCAAGTAAGCAATTAAAGCAAGTGATCACACATTTTCCCCACTCATATTTATGTCTATTCTGTCATCCTGCTACTCATGAGGACGAATTTATGTAAAATCTAACAGTTATAAAATCTATTAAATCTTTATATACAGGATTTAAAACGCTAATTTTGCGGACCATAAAAAAAGTTATTAATTGTGACCTTTAAATCGAATAATTAAAAAAAATAAACATAAACAACTAAAAGTGTTTTAAAATTTAAAAAAAAAAGGACGTGTGGGAATTACTTTTTTTTTAACAAACGATATTATTTATAATAAGGGAGTAGAAGTGAGTTTAGCCTCACAGTGAGCTAGCAATACTGTAGTTTGAGTTCATTTTTAGCAAAAATCAAATATAAGATCTCTCGCATATAAAAACGGAAACTACTTTTTAAAACTAAATCAGAAAGACAATCTCTGGAACAAAATAAAAAAGACAAGGCCTGCAAAGGGAAATTAAGACAGAAAAGGAAAGTGAGGAGGTTTGGAGGGACTTTTAACCACATGGGATTAGGAGGACTTATTATTTTACCCCAGTGAGAGTGCCTTGCTGTAATCATATTCTAGCAAGCATTGCAGCTAACGATGCTAACCCAACTGGCATAACTTCTTGCTCTCTCTCTCTCTCTCTCTCTCTCTCTCTCAGTGTTTTGGTTTGATTTGGTGGGTTTGTATCGACCAACTGTCAAATTAGGGTTTAAAAAATTGGTATTCCTCGATAAAGTTGCAGAGACCCCACACCAGTGGAAGCCTTCTTTAGTCTTTATCGCTAGGGGCAGTGGGAAGAAGAAAGTGGCAAGTACCCAAGACTTTTACCAGTCGTAATTTTTGAATAGAAAGGATTAGATTGAGGAGAATGAAGAATTGGAATAGAGAAGAGTCATAATTAGGGTTGTTTTATTTAAACCTCACAATTTGTTGAAAACACCCCACATTCAAAATTTCTTCTTATAATTCCAATTTGACCCTTTATTTTATTAAATCCACCTCACCTCCCACAAACAATAAAATCCCATAGTTATCCATCCCACAACTACAATGTCGTCGATGACTCCATTATCTTAGTTTTATTTCTTTCATAGTTATGCTTTTGACATAGGATTGAGGGGAATGCTCATACATGCATTGGGCTACTGCGATTATGGATGAAAATGCAGCCTAGAAAATTGTTAAAAAAACCCCTTTCTATCATTTCTATGATAGATTGTTTGGATGTTGCGATGAAACTTTATCTTCCCTGTTAATCTAGTTTAGATTTATAAAGTGTATAGCTAACTGCATGAAATTTCAATTTTGTATTTTGGCTGGTTCAATTTTGTGTTTTTGGGAGATGGGGTGAATTCAACAAAAAGAAGGGTAAAGTTGGAATTGTAGGGATAAATTTTAATTGTGGAGTGTTTTCAACAAATTGTAGGGTGTGAATAAAAAAACCTAATAAAATTGTTTTTAGAGCTGTTTATTAAAAAAAATTGGAATTAAAATAAAATTGGTATAGATTTTATATAAATTATTTATTAATTCAATTGAATCTGAAAACTAATATAATTATTAAAATGTCTTTAGTTAAAATAAATTATTTTATATACCAGTTTTCTGACAGATTTTATATACTAATTAATTAAAAAATGTTAATGCATCAATTCACCAAATATTAAACACACTGAAATTTAATTTAATTTTAATTATTGTTAATATTATTGTTGAATTTCATATTAAATTGAATAACGGTTGGTGGGGTTGGGTTAATGCAAAAAGCAATCTTAGAATATTAGAAATAAGTAAGAATATAATAAGGAGGAAAAAAATTCATTCCGGTTCTCCCAACAACTTGGAATTCAAACACAATCTAAATGTAGAGAATTTAATTTCTTCAAATTTTAGAGTTGGATTTCAAAATTCGGGTAAATCCCACTAGCATTTTTATTCCTCAATATTCGTTAAACAATGGAGTAACCCGTCATTGTAACTCAATTCCGCATTTTGATTCCAACATAATGATAATATGCCACAGATGACCAACAAAAACCCTAGATGCTATCAAGCACCCTAGAAATCAAAAGATCAAGCCATCCATGGAGATAATATCACATCACCGGTTATATATATATATATATGTAAATACTCAAGAAAGTGAACATTAAAACAAAAACAGCAAACCATCATGTAATAAGCAGGTGAACATTAAAACAAATATTTTTTTTTTTTATCATACAATACATTTTGTTAAATTAAATGTTAGATTATCTTCCAACAAAATTCGAACCTACGCCTTCATAAAAGAACTCAACACTTTTTTACCACTGTCGTAAAAGACCACTTACACCGTTAAAACAAATTCTTGATGGACATAAAACAAAATCTAAAGCATTTAAATTGCAGAATTTATGCAGAAACTAAAGAAAGAGAAGGATGGTGAGTCCTATATGTTCGTGAAAATGAAATACTTGATGGACACTGAGAAAGTAGCAGAAAATAGAACTAGCTAGAGACCCATATGTTGGTTACACCAGTTAATAATAAAGAAATAAAAACTCAGTACAACCTTTTCTCCCCATGCCTTCTATCTCTGCTACTTTTGAAAAAATGCATCTGTTTTCCTTTCACAAACCCTAGAAACAAATTCTGCATCAATCACACAACCACAACGATTAGCACACCCGAAAAACAGTAAGACCATCGAACTACTGGCATTAGGCTTCAAACTCCATGCCAGAAACCGGCGATCTCCTTAATATCGCCGCTACTGAATTTGTAGAAAGACGAGCTTCGCCACCTTCCCACATGCACTGAAGGTAAACTAAAACTTAAACCTCCATTTGCTCTATCCCCAGCTGGAAAAATCGAGCTCCAACACCTTTGTTGGATTCTGCACTGAGAGTATAAAGATTCATTCAGGCCGAAGTGAACCCTGTGAATAATTATGCTCTTTACAGATTCAGAGGCATAAAACCAACGTCAAAAAAGGCGACGCAACTCCTACTTTGTAAAGTTCTAAGGTGTTAGCTGATTTAAACTCGCTACCAGTATAAACAATTGCCCTAATTAAGTGCAGCCCCTTCTTGTTAGACTTCCATCTTCCAGGTCAGGCTATCAACATTAGCATTGTGCCCTTTCTCCAGCGCAGCAACTTTGGCCCGATGTGCTGCTACTGCAATCCCACAACCCTTTCCCCTTTCATCATGTGGAAGCTCGCTCGCTTCACTGATTGTCCCCGATCTTAAGTCAGCTGGGGGGATGAAGCAATCCATTGACAAACCTGGAACATTAAATGCAACCTCCTCAATTGTCCAAGCTTCTTCCATCCTTGTTTTGGTATGGCTCATTGCCATTTCACCAAACCTGAATAGGGTTACCACGGAACGCCCTGAGTGTGCAATCATGATTCCTTCAACAGGCCTGTAATCATCAAGGAATGAATTGATTGTGGTTTCCCAGTAAACAGCATCGCCACCATTGGATTGGATGCGGGTCAGATGCGAATCCTCCATATGAACAAGAAGCCCTGTTTTCTGGCTGAAGAAACCAAACAACACATGCCTTATGATCTCGGCAGGGCCTTCACTCCTGGCCTTCAGAGTCTGAGGATCAGCACAAAGCTTGAGGATGAAGCAATCCTCACCATTGATCTTCCTCTCTCCTATACATCTTGCATTGGTAAACATACTAGCCGTAGATCTTGGATCTAGACCCTGAAAGGGAAAATGCGAAGACATTTATGAATTGGATGACTAATTTCATGGCCAACGAAAAGAAGCACCAATAACCACATAAAACTTCACCTGAAGTGCCCGACGCAAGGGTCTCACTGGTCCTTTCGCAGTATGAGCACCAAGCCATGGTGTGTGCCTCCAGACAAGCTTCCCATTGCAGCCGGCATGAACCTTGCTGCCACCCACCGCAAGCTCTACATACCACATGTCCGGACTCATCTGCCAGAGCACAAACCCACCTGACTCGGCACATCTAGAGGCATTTCTGGTCTTCATCACCTTCGTTGCCGTTTCAAACTCAGAAGCAACCATCCTAACCTTTCCCATGGCATAAGCATTTTTTATCAAGTTCTGCAGCTTCTGCCCACCAGATGCCGCTGTGTACTGTTGCAGTATGTACTGGGCAGAGGAAGTTTCCTGCAAAGATATCAAACATCAAAACCAACCCAACATCTACAATCCCGAATCATTTTTTGAGTAATTTTTCACACCAAATCTGAATCTAAAGTGCAAGCTAAAGAAAAATCTTCTACAATAAAATTACTAGCTGTCGTGATCTGTTGGTTGGTGAGAAAATGTGAAAACACAGGCAAGATTGAAAAAATAAAAAATAAAAAATTGTTCCGTATCTGGAAAATAAGAAAACAAATTCAACCAGCCAGTGAATCCCATTGGCCTGCTGAGCTCAACTTTCAGCAAAATGTATCGGCCGCTTAAGATTCCATTGGGTCTAATTTTCACACTTAACTTTCTCGCTTGCCAAACAGGGAGAGACCAAGATTGAAAAAAGTAATAAAAAAAGAATCACCAACGTCTACATCACAATTGAAGAAATTGGAGAAAACCATATTTTAAATCAAAAGATTAAACAAACAAGGACTCTGGATGCAAATCGTAACCATCCAATGCTGTTCTTCAAGTTTAAGCAAAACATAAAGAAATAAATAAATAAATAAATAATCAGTGGAAATCTATACCGTAAGAAGCAAATCATACCCATTGCAAAGAAAGAACCAAACTTTTTTTTTTTTTGGGAGAATAAGGCCAGAAGAATCTAACCATTTCTGTAATATAAATCCAAAACTCAATTCTTAAAATCTTTGTCGCAGTCAAAATTTATACAACTTCGAAATACCACCGCCGCCGTCCCCAGCAGCATACAAAGAAAATGCATGAAAGCAATTATTTTGTTGTTATTTTGCAGTTGCCATCTCAGAAACTAAGACAGAAAAGTTCAAAGAAAATGGCGCAAAAGCCCTAGATGAACTTAGAACAGAGCTAGAGAGAGAAAGTTAGAGAGAGAGACTGACGATGGGAGTGTCCTTGATGCTGAGATGGGGAAAAGGGTCGGAGGTACTGACGTCGAGGGGGGCGAGAGGAGCACCCATGACTCCAAGTAGCAGTCTCAGATCAGACCTCTTGCTGTTGTTATGCGCGACGGAGCCCACGGAGGGAGTCCGCGACAGCTGCCCTCGCATCCACTGGCCCAAACCCGACCCGACCCGCTTCGAATCCCCAAGTTCCCCTCCGTCCGGATCCGGACCCTCCATCACCGGCCTCAGGCTCCCGGATCTCCCACTCAACGCGTCCGGCTGCGCCACCAGCTGGACGCCGTGTCCATTTCCGTGATGGTTCTGCTTCTTCCTCCGGAGCAGACCCGTCATGGGCGACCCGGACCGGGCCGGGCTGCTGGCCCGCGACCGCGAGGGGCTGAGACCCCGAACCACCTCGTCCTTGAGAGCAGAGAAGAAGCCTTGTTTCTTCTCCATTTTTCGGTAGCGAAAGTCCTGATTCCTCCTGACCCGGTTTTTTCTCGACCCGAGAACGTCGTGTGGCGGGTGGGTTTTTGTGGAACTAAGAGAAAAAGGGTAGGGAGGAGTTAGCAGAGAGAGAGAGAGAGAGGAGGGCTAGAAAGAGTGGAGAGCGGTGGAGGTTGTTGAAGAAGGAGAAGACTGAGAGTAGTAGTGAGACTGGTTCTTCATTTCATAGAGAGAGAGAGAGAGAGAGCGCGAGAGTAGTGGGAAACTGAAGCATGTGGGAGCAAAAATGTTTTCAGGAGTGTGATCTTGGGTGGTACTGTGGGAAGGATCCACGATTTTATTATGTTTTTCTTATTTTAAATTTATTAGAGGAAAAAGAGATTATTTTTTCCAACCTCAATTTGTGAATTACTGGTTTGGTCCCCACTCAGCCAATGAGTTTGTGAGTGGACTTTTTTCGAATTCGAGAGAAAATCAGCATCTGTATATGACACATCCCGACCTAAATCAAGACGTGCTGGCCGTCACGTGAGTGTGATGTAACCATGTACACAGTGCGGAAGCAAGATTAATAAGAGGAATATGAACGAATTAAAACCAAACAACTAGCAGCCCAAGTTAAGATAACGTGCTAGTGCGGGAATTAAGTGCGTTTACATAACCAGAGCATAATTAGGCTAGTGCAATCAAGCAGGAAATTAAAAGTTCAAATAACACCAAAGGTGTCTTACATAAAGAGTGGTCTGTCAGAACTTCTGCTGGAATCCTCGTAGCCACCAAGGAACACTACCTAGAACTTGGAGGGGCGAAGAAAAAAAAAGCGTGAGTGGGAAAAAACAAAGCTTTTCAAAATCATTTCATTTCTCTAAGTTATAACCACTCTCCGTAAAACCTGTATAATTTCCCAGAAATAAGTTTATACTCATATACATATATATCTCAAAATCATGCCAGGAAAATATGACATGCCAAAGTACCTCCACTGAATGCTAATCGTAACTCGATGAGTATGAATGAATGTCAGGTAATCAAATCAGCCCACGGCTGAATCTATAGCTCATATTAATCTCAATCATATAACATATGCCCTGCACATAAATTAACACCACCTCTAGTGGTCTGCACAACATAACTGAATATATAATCAATATGCTCTAGTGCTACGATCACGTGAAGACTGTGCGAATAATCGCGGGTCACCTACGAGTCGAACCCACTTATAGTGGTCTATATGACAGGATTGTGCACCTAACTTTGATCCAAGGCGAGCATACGGTGCGGGAGGTGAACATCACGTGAAGGATTGTGTCCTACTTTGGGCGGGAGCACTAATATCAAGGTGCAGGTTTATGAGCTCTCATCAAATCACATCATTCTCATCATAACCAATAAATAAACTTACCTGACACTTACGTGTGCGTCCGCAGCACCAATCATAAATATATGCAACATTTAACGCATAATAAAAATAGGCAGATACTTTGCATGGCATTCTAAAACGTATAATCATTCAAATTCATTTTCTGGGAAAAACAGTAAGTATATAGGTATATACGGAAAACCAAAAGCCCACTCACTGATATGTAGCCGGGTCGTAACCCCCATGTCTAGCCTGGCTACGCTCGTCCTCCGAATAGGTCTCACCTATATAAGAAGTAACTGAATAAACGTTATTTAAAGCACATAAACGAGATTCGTAAAATAACTTCTCATACATTGCTCAATTTTGGTATTTGAATATACCAACGTGATCTACACAACCTCAGGAACATACCCATATTTTTAGAAAAAATTTCCGACCACCCACGCACCCCCACGCGCCGGCGAAGGCACGGCCAAACGCGCCCTCACGCGCGGCCACGTGCCAGGCACACTAACGGCGTCAGTTAACGCCGTCAGGAATATTCCATTAAATCCAAGCATATACCGTTAGAAAACTAACGGTGTCACCTAACGCCGTTAGCATATTCCGTCAAAACTGATGGAATATGCCCTTGTCTTGTCCGGCGACTGTTCGCCAGTTTCTAGAAAACTTAAAATCGTCATATCTTCGTCATTTTGTACCATTTTCACTCAATTTATATCAAAATGAAGCCCTGAACAAGAAGAACACAATCGTACCTCTTTTGGAGCCCAAAACCAACGGAATCCCGTCAAAGAATTTTCAGAAAAACCAGCCAGCTTGAAACTCGAGCTTTCTGACATCCAAAAACTACCAACGAGCTACTCCGAGCTTTGTGAGGACCTCCTTAAGCTCCCTGTGAGCTTGAAAGTTCCAAAAACACAAGGTTTTACGATTGCATGAACAGTACTTAGTCGAAGCTATCCTTACCTAAAACTAGTACCATCCGACTCGTAGCACCACGAGGGACATAATGGTGCCCTTAGACTCCTCGATCTGCGAGTTTTGAATGGGTTTTTGTGAAGGTCCGTACGAAGAAGGAAGAGAGAGAGAGAGTGTCTGAGAGATAGAGAGAGAGCGCGGGAGTGAAAGAGATAGAGAGATGGAGAGTAATTGTGTGGTTCAAAATCAAAAGTCACCAACCAATCACAGCACAAAAATATCTTGTTTTCTATTGGGTTCAAACAAACTGGATTTAAAATGATTGACCCAAAAATTAAGGCTTAAACCACACAACACAATTAACGTCCAAGGGTAAATTCGTCTTTTCACACTAACGATACAAAATTTTCGGGACAGGTTGTTGCAATCTACCTACCTTAATAAACTTTCATCCCGAAATTTCATACAAGTACAATCACTAGTATCCATCAAACAATCGTCGATACGACTCTCCCATCCTGTCCTCAGTTTCCCAAGTAGCCTCTTCTACTGAGTGATTTCTCCACAAGATTTTCACCAAACGCACTGTCTTGTTCCTGAGTACCTTATCCTTCCAATCCAGTATCGTCACTGGCTCCTCATCGTAAGTCAAATCTGGATTAATCTCTAAGGGTTGCAGAGGAATCACATGCGACAGATCTGAAACATAGTGTCAAAGCATAGAAACATGAAACACATCGTGCACTCTGGATAGTTCTGACGGCAACTCGAGTCTGTAAGCCACTTCACCGACTCTCTCAGTGATCTGATAAAGTCCAATGTACCTAGGACTTAACTTGTATTTCTTCCCAAATCAAACCACACATCTCCACGGCGATAACTTAAAAAGCACCCAGTCACCAACTTTGTACACTCGGTCAGCAGCACGCCTGTCTGCTAAACTTTTCTAGCGATCCGGGGCCGCTTTCAGGTTAGCCTTAATAACCTGAACGTTCTGAGTAGTCTCCTCTACTATTTCAGGGCCCTCTAAAACTCTTTCGCCAACTTCTGACCAACACAAGGGTGTATGACAAGGTTTCCCATAAAGGGCTTTGAACGGTACCATACCAATGCTAGAGTGAAAACTGTTATTGTAGGCGAACTCCATCAAATCCAAACGAAGATGCCACGAGTCACCAAACTGCAATACCGAAGATCTTAGCATATCTTCCAATGTCTAAATCGTCCTCTTAGATTGTCCATCCGTTTGAGGATGATATGCTATACTATAACGTAATCTCGCACCGAGAGCTTCCTGAAACGTTATCCAGAACTTGGAAGTGAATCTAGGATCACGATTCGAGATAATACTGACTAGAATTCCATAGTACTTCAGAATCTTCGATAAAAACAACTCAACTAATCGGTTCAGAGAAAACTTCTCCCTCACAGGAATGAAATGCGGTGACTTAGTGAGCCAATCGACAATCACCCAGATTCCATCATAGTCATTCTGTGTACGAGGAAGCTTGTACACAAAATACATAGTAGTGTCTTCCATTTTCCACTGTGGAACGGGAAGAAGCTGCATCAATCCAAATGGCTTCTTCCTTTCAGCTTTAACTTGCTGACATATGACACACCTGCTTACATATTCAACAATTTCTCTCTTCATACCCGGCAAATAGTAGAATGGTTGAATGGTATGATACATCTTCGTGCCTCTGGGATGCATTGCATAGGCTGAAATATGTGCTTAATCCAAGATAGCCTTTACATCCTGTTTTCCTGCATGAGCATGTCGTATGTTTCTCTGATTCAGAGGTCTTTCTTTTTCCCTTCATTTCTTAACCAAATAAGTTCTTGAATTTCTTCATCATTCATCTGGGTCTCGAGTACTCTATCAATTAGGATTGGCCTGACTTGAAAACTGGCAAGTAAGGCTTCCTCTCGATCTTCTACTTCGAGCTTCTCTACCTCTACTTGCACTCCAGTTGATCTCAGCTCTACAAGAAGAGGAACGTGGTTCGCATAAAAACATTAACTCTGCCCTCAGATTTCCTACTCAGAGCGTCAGCCACTACATTTGCACGACCCGGGTGATACTCTATCGTGCAGTCCTAGTCGCTCAACAACTCAATCCATCGTCGCTGACGAAGATTCAAATCCTTATGAGTGAAAAGGTACTAGAGACTCTTATGATATGAGAAGATCTTGCATTTCTCACCATAAAGGTAATGTCTCCAAATCTTTAAAGAAAAAATAATGGCCGCCAATTCCAGGTCATGAGTAGGATAATTCATCTCATGAGGTTTTAACTGACGCGAAGCGTAAGCGATTACCCTACCATGCTGCATCAAAACATATCCCAGGCCATTATTCAAGGAAGCATCGCTATAGATCTCGAAGTTACCATCATCATCAAGAAGAGCTAAGATATGAGCATGAGTGAGACAATACTTCAACTGCTGGAAACTCCGCTCACAACTATCATCCCACTTAAACTTAACATCATTTCTAGTCAACCTCGTCAGTGGCAAAGCAATGACTGAAAAGTCTTTAACAAACCGTCAATAGTAACCTACCAAACCAAGGAAACTTCGTACCTCGGTGACAATTCGTGACTGCTCCTAATTCTCCACAGCTGCTATCTCTGAGGGTCAACCTGGATACCTTGAGCTGAAACAACATGCCCTAATAATGCAACTTGATCCAACCAGAATTGGCATTTGCTGAACTTGGCATACAATCGATGTGCCCTCAGTTTCTTCAACACCAAGGTACGATGTCGAACATGGTCTGCTTTAGACTTAAAATACACCAGAATGTCATCAATAAAGACAATGACAAATCTATCTAGATACTACTGAAACACCTTATTCATCAAACTCATAAAAGCTGTTGGTGCATTAGTCAACCTGAAGGGCATTGCAAGAAACTCATAATGACCATAACGAGAAACTTATAATGATCATAACAAGTCCTAAAAGCCTCATCGCTCTTGATCTTCAATTGATAGTAGCCAGACCTTAGATCAATTTTAGAAAACACACAGGCTGATGTGAAATTAAATTGCACACAAACTTAAAACCCTATTAATGTAGTATGTGAAAGTAGGGATCGTTCTAGGCCGGGGATTAAAAGGGATGCTAATCTACACAAACTAGACTTAAAAACACAAATTGGACTCACATAACTCAAAAACAAACACTAAGACTCAATTTGGACGAATTCTAGACTTACTAGACTCAAAACAAGCTAATTAGACTCAAAACACACAAAATAGATTCTTTAGACTCTTAACTAACACCTAAGAATGATTTTGACGAATTTATGACTTAACTTGACTCAAAATACTAAAGGACACAAGTTTTGACGAATTTAGACTAATCTAACACAATTGAAAAGCAAGGGATTGGTTTTGGATGAAAATAAGACTTAAACAAACAGAATTGAAAGTAAACTTAATTAGACACGAAATTGGGTGAATGAATGGGTGAAAGGCTAGCTAGAGGGTCATTCTCCACACATGACATACATGCAACACAAATCGATTTCCAGTTGTTCTTTCGATAAACCATGAAACTCAACACCCCAGGTTAACCATGACAACACTTTTTTAACCTTCAAGTTCTCCTTAAGTTATTGAATTAGATGGGAAATCACATACAACAATTTAAAGCATTCTCTAAAAGTCCCCTACGTGAACAGCACAATAGAGATACAATCAAAGATCATTAAGATTCATGAGAAGTATAAGCATTGACGAGGCATTCTTAACTATGAAAAGCCTAATACTCTTGCCAACAATTCACTTAACACGATTGTGACTAGCAACCTCCAGTACACATGAATATAAGTTCATAACGATTAGGTGAAATTCCCTTATATTCTAGCATCAAATTCATGCATGCAAACTAAGTTGGCCACCCTTAATCAACATACAAGAATAAGTTTTAATAAAACAGTTAAGCAAATTGCATTCATGGCCTACAAAATCACAACTAGATGAAATCAATTCATATCACATATATGCTTATGGTTTCGAATTCCCCTCTAGCTAAAAAGGGGTTTAGTTCCTCATGATTGCAAATAAACAAAGAAAACTAACTTTAAACATTAAAAACAAGGATAGAATACACCTAGAAACGCTCCAGCGATCCAACGTCTTGAATGGCAAGCGAGGCTCCAAGTGGCTCCTTCCTTCTTATTCCTTTGCAAAGTTGTGACACAAAAGGGTGTGTATGGTGTAGATGGAATGGTGGATGGTGTAGGTAGTCTGATGATAGGGGATGGTAGGTTTATGCGGCAGAAATAAGTAGTCTTTATAGGGCTAAGGGGGCACGGTTTTGTAGTTAAATTGGAGAAGGATTTGGCACTAAAATCCCACTAGAAGAAGGCCATCTAGAAGGGCAGAAACCAAAGGGGAAAAAAGATAAGGATGTGGCAGGTATTAGCTTATAGAAAAGATAGGGTAGGCGCCAGATTTTAAGGTTCTAGAAAGATAGGGTGTAGCACCAATTTAGGAGAGGATTAGGGCTACTAGAAATGGGTTTTAAGTGTCCTAACCTGAAAAGAACTCCCCCTTGCAGCTGGAATTAATTTAGGATATGATTAGGATAATATAAGGCAAGATAAGGTTAGGATAAGGTTGGTTAAGATAAGGATAAGATAAGGTAGTTTGGATAATGTTTGGATAATTCTCCTTCTTTTGAGCTGATTCCTTATCTCTAATGACTTGAATTGATTTCTTCCACTCTTAAGCACATTCCTAGCCTCTCTTGAGCTTCAAATTCATCCATCCACTTGCCCATTGCTTGTGTTATCCATTCCAAGCCCAGATTTGCTCCAAAATGCTCAATTTTGCACTTTCTTGACCACTTTGCTTCTTGGACCTACAAACACACGAGAATGACTTAAAACACTCTAATAAGCAACAAATAACTAACTAAATGCAAGAAAACTAACTAACTAAATTGCATAAATATGCTCCTATCACAGGCACCTCGAAGTTGATCAAAAAGATCGTCTATACGCGGCAACAGATAACGGTTTTTAATCATTACCCGACTCAATTGACTATAATCAATGCATAGCCTCAAGGTACCATCTTTCTTCTGAACAAATAAGACCATGGCTCCCCAAGGTAAAATACTAGGTTGAATGAAACCTTTATCGAGTAACTCCTGTAACTGAATCTTCAACTCTCTCAACTAAGCAGGAGCCATTCGATAGGGAGTTAGGGAAATAGGATTAGTACCTAGTAATAAATCAATGGCGAACTCCACATCACAATCTGGCAGTAATCCAGGCAAATCGTCAGGAAAGATGTCAGAAAAATGCCTGACCCCCCGAACATTCTCCACAGCCGAAATAACTTTTTTCCTCTCACAGCCGAAATAAATTTGTGTTCCCATACGCGAACATCATGACCTTTTATTTGTGGATTTTCTTACTCTGAGATTGAATAAAATCTTGCATTGAGACGATAATTGTATTCACCATGAAAGAAATAGTGGGGATAGCTCTAGTCCCTTCTCATAACTCGACGATTGAAATCTCGAGGACGAGATTATTTAACGGGGGGAGAATGTAATACCCTGAAATTTAAACATATGAATTGTATTCATAATTATGAATATGTGGAAAGATCGAAAAGTAAATCGATTTATGATTATGAAAAATTTGATTGGGAAATTTAAAGTTTTGTTTCTAGAAATTATTATAATTAACGTATTTATATTATTGAGATTTTATGTTATTTTTTGAGAAATTATATTAATTTATTTGAGTTTAGTTTTAAATTTAAAGTAGTTATGAAGTTTGCAGTTTAGAAATTAATTATTTAAAATCCGTAGACCCTTTGAGGTCACAATTTATATGTTTGAATAGAGCTCAATCTCACGAATGCATATGCGTAAACTGTTCATGAAATGGAATTATAACGAGAAAGTTATTAACGATAGAAGTTTAGGTTAAAATAGTCATTTTGACATTAAGTGAGAAGACTCCAGAAAATATGGAACAAAAGAGGAGTGCCACGTGTGTGGCTGTGATGGAAAGGAAATGAGAGATAAGGGAGAGACTTGGACCAATCAAGGGGGGAGGAAATGAGAGAAGAAATGAGAGGGGACCGCCACTAGCGAGTCGAGGCGGCCGACCGCCACTAGCGGCGGCGCGTGGCCAGTGGGCCAACTTGGCCTTTGTCATGCTAATTTCAATGTTTTGAATCCATATTTAATGTGCATATGGTGTGATTCAAATGTTTGGACCAAATTTGTGATTGTTAGTAACTAAAATGTTGAAGTTAAATCAATTAAGAAGTCAATTATGAACTACAAAAGGCTTGATCCTACTCCACGGTACGTAGGCAGTCTAACAGAGTTAGTTGTAGCCTTAAATAATTGAGAATTAATAATTAGATGGAATTTTGATCTAAGATAAGGACTTGGTTCTAAATTGGAAGTGAAATTGTATGTTTGGTAAATGATTAGTGGTTATGGACTACGTGGGATGAAGGAAATTATTTGGAGAATGATGACTAATGAGAGTGAATTCAAATGTTAATTTAAAGATATGTTTTGACATTTAAGAAAATATGCATAGCTTGTAAGAATTTGAATTATTGACTTAGAGGAATGTTATTAACAGAAATAAATTAACTATGATTGTAAGTTGGGCCTACCATAATTAATTCCCAAAAACATATATTTCGGGCAGGGCGTGACAACATTCATCGCGGTGATTCGAAACCAGAGTAGAAAGCCATAGGCCTCTAGAGACTTGCAACTACGAAAAAAGAAAAGAAAAAAAAGGAGATTAAATCTAAATCTCTCAACAGTGGCAGCAAAGGAAGAAGGGTGCTCTTTGCCACTATAATAGCCGCCCAAATCCATGACACACTATGAGGTGCAGAGTTTGGCCCAAGCGCCTTCTCTAGTCTGCGTGATCTTTTTCAGTGATGCCAGGCCTCCTCAATTTCAAACACATTGCAGGGAGACTAAGCCAAGTTGGGTTGGGGATGGAAGGATTAAGGGAGGAATAAGCAAGGCATTTGCATCACAAAGTGGTTTCTATATTTCTTCTAGATTGGATGAAATTACAGTTGGCTTCAAATCCCCCAAAGAGAAATTTAAGGTTTCTCCCTCTTTCAGTATCTCACAATTTAAGGATGCAAATTCCAGAGCTTTTCCTAGATTAAGTGGTGATTTCTTGGAGGCCCATGTTTCTCTCATATCATGAGGGTTTTGAGAATTGGAGGGTTAGAAAACCTAGCAATTTCTCAGTGCATGTATGTAAAGCTCTCTCATTTCCCCCTTTTGACTTTTGGCTTTTAGCTTTTGTAGATTTTTGTGCTTCCCCATTGCATTTTTCTATGTTTTTTTAATTGGGAATTTATGGTTTTTCAAGCACAAGCATCTGTCTGTGTAAGCAGAGCTATAAGGTGGTGGGAGAAAACCCTTCACCTCAACATGGTGGAGATCCATTATGCTAAAGAATTTGTTGTCAATAGACAAGAAAGAAAGAGAATCCAGGCGGTGTTGGTGCCAATTTCAAGATCGGCTTTGGTGGTTGTCAAACAGAAGAGGAAGAAAGAGAAAGATGGTGAGGATGGAGGAAAGGGAGCCCACATCCTTGTGGCCATTTTTAACTTTTAATTTTTAATTTATTTTAAAATCTACATGGGCCCATATTGACACATAGCGCCTAGTCATTGTCCATATCGGCACTACATCACTAGTTAACAGCTGACTTAATAGCCAACTTAACAGATGTATGAAACTGTCCCAAAATTAAGACATGAGGTATGACCATGGGATGAAAAAAGCTTCATGTATCGAATGGTGAAATCCACGAAACTTCAGGGTAGTAAACTGAGATTAATCCTATAATTAAGTAGTGTTATGGAAGGTCCTACTTTGAAGTATACATCTCATCTTCACGTATGATATGTACAGCTGATGAGGCCATCTCCAACTGAAGGAGGGCCAAAGAGCTCTCTTTAGCCCTATAGCCCGAAATTATATTTTAATGAATAATGTCAGGCCATATTTTATACCATCTCCAACCGAGGGGGCCAAAATGCCATAAGCCAAACATAATTTATTATTTTAATTGAATTAATATGGTTACTTGAATTAAACTACCATATTAAAATAAGATTTTCGGACATATTTTGAGTGCCACTTGTCGCCAAATGAATAAGCCTCCAGATTTCTTGTCTTCGTATAATCTCAATAATTTTTTGGATAGGATTTCGAGTGACACATTTCGCTAACGTGAGTAGCTCTCCAGATTTCTTATCTTTATGTAATCTCAATAATATTTCGGATAGGATTTCAAGTGTCACGTGTCACTAAAGTTAGTAACTCTCCAGATTTCTTACCTTTATGTAATCTGAATAATTTTTCAGATAGAATTTCGAGTGCCACGTGTTGAGATGTAATTAGTTGTGCAAATTTTAGATTGGATTCTTATCTACATGGCACTTCTTATCTTCAGCTTCCAATGTTAATAAATTGGCTAGATATTGGGGTACACACCTTCATCTTTGCTCTCTCCAATATCTCTTTCAATTCAAGTTTGCAATGAATTCCAACTTTAGATCTTTTTCTCATTCCAACTAGGGGTCATCATCCAATTCTGAATTGGAAGATAAATGGGTGCATATGAGATGAAAAGATGAGGAGTCCGATTAAGAAGATGAAGCATGGAGCAACACAACATATATGGCAGTAATGGCTGGGGTCATGGTGTGTGAGGAAACTAAAGAACAACCTCATTAGGGTAGCTCTGTTACTGGTCACTCTTACAAACCACAAAATACAGAGATTGCGCATGAGACTTTGATGAATAACTACTTTAACGCTTCTAGATGAGGCGTCATGTCTTCAAGTATTTACTTCATAATGTCCAACATGTCAATCCATACTATCGACAAAAGATGGATAGAGCAGGCCGCTCTGGTTTCTCACCTCATCAAAAGGTTACTATTGCATTCCGAACGCTGGCCTATGCCTCCCCAGTTGATGTGATGGATGATACAAATGGTATGTATGAGTCTACATGCCTTGATAATCTTGCTAAATTTTGTCACACAGTTGTTCAGATTCACAAAGAAGAATACCTCCGTGAATCAAATCAAGTAGATTTAGCTCGTCTCCTTCGCAAAGCTGAAAACTGTGGCTTTCCAAGCATGATAAGGTCATTAGATTGTATGCATTGGCAGTAGAAGAATTGTCCCACCGAATGGCAAAGAGGATTTAGCGGAAGATCAAGAAAGCCAACTATTGTGTTAAAGGCAGTTGCCTCGTTTGACACATGGATCTGGCATGCTTTCTTTAGAGTCTCAGGATCCCAAAATGACATTGCAGTACTCAGGCGTTCACCCTTCTTTCATAACCTGACGGAGGGTAAATCACTTTAACTTGACTACTACATCAACGAGCGTTAGTATATATGGGGTATTACTTGGCAGATAGCATCTACCCAAAGTGGACGACACTTGTCTAAGCAATTGCAAACCCTGTGGATGATGCCCAAAGGTGGTTTACCTTACACTAAAAGGCATACCGGAAAGATGTTAAGAGAGCTTCTGGTATTCTACAAGCACGGTGGAAGATCATTAAGGAACCAGCAAAATGGTAGAGTCGAGATAAATTGAACTTCATCATGATGTCGTGCATCATATGACACAACATGATTGTGGAGGATGATCGGGATGGCTATATTGATGGAGAGTCCGATGACGACCAAGATGATCCAAATAGGTTAAGGAGGGCTCATGCAAAAATATATGATGAGCCTAATTTACCTTTAGATCCAAGAACTGGTAATATCTCTTTAAATGAGTACATGAGGAGCCATAGGATGATACGTTTGTGTGCCAAAAACAAGTACCTACAACAAGATTTTGTTGCACATCTTTGGGCCAAAAGAACCATGGAGTAGGCGTTTAAGTTTATGTTGTTAAATGCTTTGTTTAATATTGTTTAAGTTTGAATAACTCCCCGAAGTAGTACTAGGGTGGAGATTGTGTTGTTTAATTTAAAGAGTACAACAACTTAAATTTAAAAACTACAACTTAAATATTGAAGACTACAGCAACTTCATTTTAAAGACTATAATCATCATTTTTATCTTTATCCGCCATTGTAGGAGTATAGTCGGATGTAAACAACTCTAGTCGGGCCATTATTTTCCTTTTTTTCCTCTCAAAATATGCCTTACTCATTGGAGTGGACTCCGAAGTGTTCCTTTGCATGTTTCTATCATCTATCTCTTCTTGTATTTGTTTTACCCGTTCTTCGTGCCTACCCTTCCTTTCTTCCGTGGCAAGGGCATTTTGCTCCGCCATTAATCGCAATGAGGACGCCATTTCCTCTCGAAAGGCTAAATCATCCTTTGCCTTACCCTTTTTCTTAATTTTTGGGCCTTGTTTCGTCCCGTAGCTCTATGTATGGAAGATTCACCCAGTGACGGATTTTCTACCCTTATTTCTTGAATGATAAGAGATCCTCATTGATCCCCAACTGCATTTGAGGAAACATTTCTAAACACCGGCGTATGACCAAATCTTTCTAGAGGTGGATCTTAAAATAACACCCACCCTTCACAAATTTTCCAACAACCCTAATGACTAAACATTTCCTCCATATACAATTCCTCCGCTTGGCGTACCTAGAAAATATAATTACAAAAATTAAAGGAAATTAATTTATGAAATTAAATGTAATATAATTAAATATTTAAAATAACTTGTGAAAACACTTACTTCGTCGTAGTAATTGGTTCCGCTTTCATGTCTGCTTTGGGCGTTTGACACTGCTTGATGCCATTTATTCAAACTTTGTTGAAGATGTTTTTTCCATCTTGAAGAACAACTCTCGTGGTTTCGGGGATTCGGTGGAGTGGTGTCTTCGTAGAACTTGTAGTACTTTTTCGACGTATGAGTCCAAACACCTTCACTTGTTTGAAAACTCCCTATGACATTATCTTCCAACACCCATCTATAAGCCTTGCAAAGAGCTTCATCGTCTTTTCGGGTTCAAGCACTTCCTTTCATTGCAGATGTGGCCATTTGAAAATTAGTGAAAAAATAGAAAGAAAGATTATTGGAAGAGGTAAGAGAATAGAATGTGAAGAATTGAAATAAAATGAGGTAAGATAGTATGAAATGGTGAAAATTATGTGAGAAATGGTGTAGGAATGGATACTATGGAATGGTGAAAATTATGGGAGAAATGGTGTAGGAATGGATTAGATATTTATAGGAAAAAAAATCGTCCGAAAAAAAAAATTCAAATGCAACGGTAACCTAGTGTCAGTATGACGTCAGCTAGTCGTTGCTAGCTAGCATCATGCTGACGCTAGGTTACCGCTGCATTTATATTGTTGGGCCGGGAGAGGGCTGACTAGCTGGCTGGATGAGGCTAGCCCGCCGACCTGATTTCATTTTTTTGTCCAGTGGGGCCCACAAGCCCTTTGGCCTAGTCATCGGTTAGAGACTGTTTGCGTGTCATTTCAAGCTATTTTTAGCTCTATGACCCTTTAGAAGGGTCGGTTGGAGATAGCCTAAAAGTTAAGTATGCATGACCTACTGGTGGTTAGTAATATACTATATACATTGATCATCTCAAATTTCATTCTCTTATCAAATAATCAAATTAATTTATGTATCCATGTAAATCACAAAGAGAAACTAATTAATCGGTAATTGGACTAATTAGCCATGAGAAAAGAAAAGAGTATAAAAGTTCCCGCGTTTGGGGACCCAAGAAAAAACTCCTTTCAACTTTATGGTTTTCTTTTTTTTTTTTTTTTTTGGAAAGGACTTTATGGTTTTCTTTGTATAGTGGCATACGTACGCAGGCATGGCTCGAGAAATAATTTTCCACTACTGGTATTTACGAGGAAGAAATAACGTTTAGGATAATATTGACGAAATTAAATTTATAAATAAAATTTTGTAAACTAAATAATATAGAAATTGATGAATGGATTATGACAAGTATTGATAAACGTACTTATTTTTATTAATGAAATATTACTTAGTTTATAAATTTTGCTTACAAATTTAATGTTTATAAAATACCTTTTATTGCATGCATGCGACTTTTTACATTTCACGTACATCTTCGCAGCCTTATCGTGAATATATAACCCTCAAAATAAAATACAGCAAAAAGAATAACTAGTTGACTTTTATCAACTATATTCTAAGGTCGCATGATTGTATAATTGTATAATTGTATAAGCCTTATGTCAAAAATTAATTATGTGAAATTATAGTCTACCCTATTTCTGCTCCGATAAATGTGGTAATAAGAACCGAAAAGCTAGAAGAGATGCTACTGACTTGGTACAAAATTATATATAAAAAAAATGATGCAAAACATATAGTTTAATTCTGAATCAAGTTAGGTGAATTTGGATCACATTATGCTAGCCCGTTGTAAGACTAAGCTCATCTTTTTTCCTTAAAGAAAAAAAAGACATGCCCCTTAATTTGTAGGGGAGGGTCACCCAACATTCTACATCTTCCACGAGTGCAATTATTGGTGATTATTTCATATTTAATAAATCTGATTTTTTTTTAATTCAACAATAGATTTTGTCGAATTAGATCTAAAATTTGTCTTTTTTCATAATTAATAAATTTGGCCTTTACAATCTATTCTTAGTTTGCTCTCTATATTTTTTGAGGGAAACGACCTTAATTACAAACATAAAGTAGACATACAATCTTCAAGATCTATACACAACTATACTGGCGAATCTTCAAATGCAAGTTCTTTATATTACTTAAATTACATAACGGACTCAGTTTTTTTTTCTTGCTTCAATAATGACAGTGTTTAATGTTTACTTAGCAAATGCATATGTTTTCTTGCTTACGTTAATTAACCAATCAGTGGCGGAGCTAGGATTTCTTATGAGGATGGGCCTCACACAAGTATAGAAAAACAAAAAACAAATAGTGGTTATAAAATTACAAATGCAAAACATCATAATATACATCCAAGTAATTAGATAGTCAAAATTAATATACCCATAGATAATTTTATCTATTCGTAGTAATCATAATTATCCTCAACAAATTTCATATTTTGAGACCATTGCATGATGTCATCTATACTATTGAAAGAATTATTAAAACTCAATATAGAGAATTACTAAACATTTGCAAACCCTAAAACTCAAGTAAGAGGTAGGGTAGAATAGAAACAAATGTTTTATAGAGGATAATAGAGTTTTACAAACCTTATTGTTCTTTATTCAATAAATTTGGGATTTGAATGGTTAAATATATGAAATTCAAGAAGAATAAGGGAATACCTCTGCCAGTGTATAAGTGAAAGACAATTTTTTTTTTAATTCCAAGTGAATGATGGGTTTAATTTAAATGTTATTGATTTGTGATAAATGATGATTTAAAATATTATATTTAATTTTGGGATGAAATTTGTTGGATTAAAAATAAATAATGATTGGATTTGTTTGAAGTGTTGAGAAGGGTTCCAAAGCAAAGTGAAATATTAATCTTATTTTTACAAGTGAGGATAGGCCTAGGACTATTCTAGTCCTAATATGCCTCCGCCAGTGTAACCAATAATTTAATATCATTCTTACTGTGCTTTTGGTTTACCTTAAAGTATAACGATTTGATGCAGTTGGTGTCCGACCAACAAAAATCGAGTTGCTGCTTCAATGATGAAAGCATCAGAAAAATAAACAGTACGAAATTCAAATCATTGCTTTAGTCAACATATGCTTATTTTCGTTACGGTGGGTGAATCAGAATGTTTCTTTCTTCTTTCTTCACAGTTCACATGACATGAAGAAGCACTTTATTTCTTCTTCTTTTTGAACAAACGACAATCATCACGAGCCAAATTTTTATCTATATATATGAGATACTTACTCTTCATAGAACTTAGTTCTATGACAAGAAGAAGCAAATTTAGTCGCTTATAAGTTATAACATATATGACGATTTACTTCTGCACTCGAGATACGAAATTCATTACCTTCTATAACATGGCTTGTATAAGAAACAAAAATTACAAAAATCACCACATTTATAGCATTGCACCCTTGTTACAATACTAAACAATATGTAGCATTGCGATGACTGATAATAACAATATATCGATAGTAATTGACTAAGTCCACTCTTATATTCAAACTCATTTTTAGAGTTATCTTTAAAAGAAGTTGATATTTGTTAAGAGTTTTTATCACAAATGGTCCCTGAAATTGATCATCACCATCAAGATGGTCCCTAAAATTAAAAAACAATCAATGTAGTCACTGAAAATAGGTGTCGCAAATCAATGTGGTCCTTCTGTCACAATTCTATTAAAAATTCCGTTAAGTGATGATGTGGCACATAAATAGGCCCCCCAAGATTTATAGGTTTTTTTTTTATCACAAATGGTCCCTAAAATTGACTCACACCATCAATATGGCCCCTGAAATTGAAAATCAATCAATGTAGTCTTTGAAAATAGGTGTTGCTTATCAATATGATGATTCCGCCACTATTCTCTAAAAAAAAAAATATTATGTGCTTATGTGGGTTTAATAATTAATTTTAAAATGCTTTTTTTTTCAAAATTAATTTAAAAAGTTGTCTAAATACCTTTTTGCACAATGAATTTTTTTTTTCTTATAGTAGGGCCTACTCCGAAGAGAGATCCATTCCATTAATTCTCAAAGGCACCAGGTTTAACCAAGACCTAAGAGGGGGTGTGGAAATATTTTTCAACCAACAATAGATGCACCTCGGTTATAACATCATTATCTCAAGGCAGACCTCGCCATTCTTTGCATCACAAGACCACCAAGGAAGCGCCAAACAAGCTATCCAAGATTAAGGTTGTGAGGATGTTGATCGCCTAAATGTTAACGGTGATATCTCAGAAGTCGTTGCCAATGGGCCAAACTGTCACCAAAGGTGATCTTGATCCAAGTTCAATTTGGTGAAGGGTGTTGAAGTGTGTAAAGATGTGTGTATTGGTATTTTTTTTTTTTAAGAATAAAGAGCAAAGGGGGTAGACAAACGTGGATTGGGATCGGAGGTGATTGCAGGACTGGGTTTTCGGGTTAACAATTTTATTATTAACTATTAAATTATTAAGCCTATTTGAATTTTTTTTAAATTTAATTAGACTTATGTGACCCATTTATGTGTCACATTAGCACATAACATAATTTTGATAGAATTGTGATGGAAGGACTACATTGATTTGAGACACTTCCTTGCGGGACTACATTGATCAATTTTCAATTTCAATGATCATTTTGATGTCGCGGGTCAATTTTAGGGACCATTTTGATGTCGTGGGTCAATTTCAAGGACCATTTATAACAAAAATGACTTATGGGGCATATTTATATACTACATCAGCACTTAACAAAAATTTTAACGAAATTGTAACGGAAGGACCACATTGATTTGCAACATCTATTTTCAAGGACTACATTGATTAATTTTCAATTTCAGGGACCATGTGGATAGTGAGGGTCAATTTTAGGGACCCATTTGTTAACTATAAGGCATTTGTTAATCCACATGACATGCATGAATTTTCCATCCGTACATTGATTTAGCAATCATGTTTTCGCCTGATTTGGATAGAGATGTGGACTCGTTTGACAAGTGATATTAAATAACTAAAATCGCTTTTAGAGAAAATATTTTTGAAACTATTCTTTAGTAAAAATGCAGGTTAATAAAACTCAAGAAGCCTATGTGCTTCTTGAAGGAAGCACTTTGAGTGCTTTTGAGATTGAAAAATATTTTCTCTAAAAGCACCTTCAAACATAAAAATAAATAAATAAATAAAGAACTTACCAAACAAGGCTAAAGCCAGAGAGATTAGAATTGTTGAAGAAAATATCTGAACTTATAAAATGTACCTCACTGACCATTCACCATATCCGCATTATCGGATTGTGTTTGGGCATATAGTGGCATCTCATGTGTGAAAACACTTTTGGACTCTAATTCTGAATGATGTGGTAAAAACTAACACACAAATTAAACCCTGCAAATTATGCAATCATAGTATGAGTAAGTAAGGATCGTTCCATTCCGAGGATTAGAAGGGATGCTAACCAACACAAATTAAACTTAATAAACTGAAAAATAAGTTAAACTAACAACAAAACAATGACTGAGGGGATTTTGGATGAATTTAATTAAAACAACAGTAGAGGGCAGCAAGTAAATTAAGTTGTGAATAAAATATAGATGAAAGGATAGCTAAAAGATTCTTCTCCATACATGAATCATATGCATACAAATCAATCTCCAGTTATTCTTTCTATAAACCATGAATGACAATGCCCCCAAATTAATTGTGTACAGCACTAATTAACTCTCAGATTTCCTATGTTCATTGAATTGGACTCAGCGACGCAACTAAATTATTCTTCTCAAGTTCCCTAACTATGAAAAGCATGATAGAGATACATCTCGAATATCATTAAGTTCTGTGAAAATCATAAGTATTGACAAAGCATTCGTAACTATGAAAAACATGATACTCCTGCCAAGAATTTACTTAACTCAATCATGACTAGTGACTTTTACTACTTACAAATATAAGTTCATAATGATACAAGAATAAGTTCTCTATAAAGCAGATAAGTAAATCGCATTCATGTTTTATGAAACAATAACTGGATGTAATCAATTTATATAAAACATATGATCATGGCTTCGAATTCACCTCTAGCTAAAAAGAAATTTAGTTACACATGTTCATCATAACTAAAAAGCAATCTAAAATAAATGTTGAAAATTAAAACAAAGATAGAACTCTGAAAACTCCAGCAACTTCAATGGATGAATGGTAGGCGCGGTACACCTTAAAACGTGCAGGAATTTCATATATATATATATATATATATACATATATACATATAGGGAGAGGAACAACTGAATCCAACGAGGAAAGGGTTTTGACATTTTGAATTATTTTTGGACTCTAAGAATCAGGTAGAGAGTGTTGGAATGTGATTAGGATTCCTTCCTGCAGCTGGAGATAAGATAATGTTCCTCTCCAACTAGGATTCCTCTTTCTTGTGTAATTCATTATCTTCTAGGCTTCAACTTTGACTCCTCCAGATTTTAGCACATGTTTAACACCTTTTAAACACCAAAAACATCCAGCCCATATGCTATCCATGCCTGCTATCCAATCGAAGTCCAAAACTGCTCCAAATTGCTCCATTTGACTATTTATTGTCATCTTTACCAACTGGACCTGCAATAATACAAAAATAAATTAAATTACCAAAATAAATAAATGCAAAGAAATAAGATAACAAAGTCGCATAAATATGCTCCTATCATTGAACAATACTTGTCTACTCAAAGATGAGTAGGAACTCGTACTCAAAAAAATTTCAAAATTGTTCATTGTCAATTTATATAACTTCGTGTTTATAATCAGAACCGTTCATATTATAAATCACCCTATAAAGATCGCCTCTGCAAAAAAATCAATTAAAACTAAGGCCGTTTAGTCATTAAACTGTTTAAAAACAAATTAACGGTATTTGTAAAAGAATTACAAACCGTCTATGTATTTGCTACAATAGATTGACTAAACGACCTTAATTTTAATTTATTTTTGCAAAGATGATTTTACATTGTAATTCATAATATGAACAGTTATGATCATAAGCACAAAGTTCTGTGATTAAAACACTAAGAGTTTTGAATTGGAGTTCCTACTCATCTTTGAGTAGCCAAGTATTGTTCTTCCTCAGATATGCTACTAAAATATCTAAACACCATAAAAGCTAATAAAAATAGAAATAATCCAATTAAACTGTGGCCTAATAAGAACTGAAAGATCATGGGTCCAATTGTGCCTTATTTATGGTAAAAGGGCAGCTGCATGATGTAGACAAAATTGTTGTTCCTTATAGACAAAGGCATCTTCATTGCACATGAATATAATAATAATGTAATGAAAAGGGTTTTCTCATCATTCCCTACTTTATTCATAGTCATTTTTCGGTTTATATATATTTCCAATAATCATATTCTATTAGTCATATGATCTTATCGTCCAAAGTTGCAGCTTCAAAGTATAGTATGTAAGTAAAATATTCTAACATAATCTACGTGTGCTTAATTAATATGGAACTTAAGAAATAACTATATAGTAGATGGACTTGGATCCTCTCCTGAGCCCAAGGAGAAGATCATCTTGACCAAAGATTCAAGACCGTTAGATGAAAATTCAACGGCTATAATTATTATAACTTTAAATGGACCTCCCTGTTTGTAGCCGTTGTATTTTCATCTAACGGTTTTTAATCTTTGGTCAGGCGGATCCTCTCATTGGGCTCAGTAGAGGATCCAGGTCCATAGTAGATATTTACAACAACAATCACGTGTTTAGGTCCACTCTATAGGGACTAGGGTTCTGGAACCTTCCCGGAAAACGAAAAAAAAAATGACTTGGAAGGTCTCCCAAAAATATTATGGCATTCTGGTACAAGACCCATTAGTGCCCACCAAGTATTCGATTAGATGCCTTCCCCGTATATAAATCTCGATATGCGGCAACAACATGGTTTGATACTGTTAACAGGCCAGCAAGTGTTTAACAAAATGCTTCATTAACAACACTCAGTATTATCAACTAAACTGAAAAAAATTGTACGCACTGCTGGCATTGTTTTTGTCTATAAAACAAATTATTGAATTTGTATACTATAGGACCCTATGAGGTATGTATGATTAATGGTACTGCCACTGATTATCTCACGATTTAAATTATTTTTTTTTATTTTTTTTATTTTTTGAACAAACGATATTATCTACATTATGGGAGAAGGGGGTGAGCTTAGCTTCACAATGGGCTAGCAATAATGTGGTTCAAATTTGCTTTTGGCGAGAATCGAATCAAAGACCTCTCACTCACAAGTAAGTCCAATCAAGAGGTTAGTACTGTTTTAATCTACTAAATAGTTAGCGCTTGAATGTTAGTAACATATTAGTTGTGTTCAAACACTAATAAAGTCATAACCTCCTCCAGTTCATTAATGATAATGGCTATTTTTATTGTTTATCATTAGATTTATGAAGTTTTCACTTGTTTCATCGTTTAGACCTGCACAGGAAGCCACGTTCTAATGCATGTGTTAGTTACTAATCTAGACTAGCATATGATGGTTAAACAATTGAAAATAACAAGATAAAAAGGCATGCTGGTCTTCTTCACTCGTCTTCGGATCCCAAACCATGGTTCCTTTTTACTCTCATGTCACTAACAGGCAGCAGCCTTCCTCCTTTACGCTCCAAAGGTACGTGCAGTCCTAATTAAGCCAAAAAAAGAATTTAATTTGTGTTGTGTTGTGTGTGAAAGAGGAGAACAACTCTTATGAATGGAGTTATTGTTGTGTGCCGTTTTGAATACAATGCCATGGAGTGAAAAATTTACATATATTATTTTATTGGAACATAACGCCACCGTGGCGAGTTTAGAGAAAGCTTGAGGCCAAAGCTTTGGATTGCATGGTCTTTGTTTGTGACAGTGAGCTCAACTTTTATGCCTTCTTTTTCTTTGAAGAAGATGGAAAGCAGCCAACATGCACTTGAAAGGGAGTAGTGCAAATTGAAGATGCAAAGAGATATTGATGTGGGGTGGGGTGGGGTGAGGTGGGGGGGCATCTTTTTGTTGAGTTGGATCTATCTAATCTGAGATGACAATTGACTAAAGAGAGCCATACAATTAGAGAGAGCCATATAATTAGAGTTTAAAAGTCGATCGCCAAAGAATTAGATTTGGAGCAATCTGCTTTCTTTCTTTTTCTTGTTTCAGAAAATTAGCTAATTGTGGGCAGTGTGTACGAGAGCTTAGGCCGTTTTCTTTGATACTTTATTTTTTCTTTCACATTGATATACTGCATGTCATTATCCGCTAGTAGCAATTGGTTGGGTCCGAAAGGTACCAAAACTATCTGCACTATAAATTTTTTTAATCAAATCGTAAACCAGATCAATAACAAAATATCGACGGCTTATGAGTTTAAGCGACATTAGACGTGGGATGAAGAGAGAACATGAGAGGGCAATCACAATGCATTTAGTATTGTATTCGAGGGGAAATTTTTACGCATGCATATTTTACGGGATCTTTTGATATGGGTCCAAAGTCACTAAAAATTGGATCTATTTCAAAAGTCTAAAGTTACTAAAATTTGGACCTATTTCCAAAGGTGAGCTATAAAATTAGACCTATTTCAAATTATCTCTTTATTTATTTATCTATGCTTATGAATTGAATATATCAAAAGAAGAATCAAAGATCATTTTCTTATGATGGTGTAAGTTGCAGGGAGGGCCACCCCTTAGTAGCTCTTCTAGTCGTCGTTCCTCCAATATAGACAATCAATTGCATTTGATCCATAATTTATAACAATATATATATATATATATATATATATATATATATATTTATATTTATTTATTTATTTACAAATGATTCTGAAATGGGCTTATTTACTCTTGATCTAGTGGTACTTTCTTAACCTAAATTAATTATTTATGTACGTAACTCCAACCGACAATATCCAATTTCCAATCCTAATTGAATATTATTCACCCCGACCCAACCCATGCGCACGACACATGACTCATGCTACTAACTGCAAAACTTACTTTACTAAAAGAATTAACTAGTTTTTTATTTAGTGGTACTTTTCTTCGTAATAGTGAAATTTTAAAGGTTTCTCAAGTTCAAATTCTTTTTTCAAAAGACATGACACAAATGTGTCAGCATTTAATCGAAATAGCTGAACCCATCATGAACCCAACAAGTATACTCAACTTAAAGTTTCATTAATCTTCCTTGTTTAATAAACGTAACTTAATCAACAAATAGCTTGGCAGGAGTCAGCATTTTATAAACTTTGCTGCAAAAGTGGTAGCATGTAGAAATATATTATAGAAAGAGCAAAGCTATTTCTCCATACACAATGAGCATTACGTTAATTATGATTCATGAGAGGCTCCTTTGAATCAAATGAAGTGATTATTTGTGAGGTGGTTTCTCATACAAATTATTGATTGTATGAAAACAAAACATAACAATCAAGACAATTGTTTTTTCAATTGGTGAATTGTCATGGTAATTTGTTAAGATTTTTTCACACTGCGTTTCGAGTTTAAATCTTCTCCTGTTTTCCCTTTAGCATAACTTTTTTGTCTTTATTTGAACATTTAGCTTAACTTAGATATCGCTTATAATAAAACATAATAAAATGTCTCGGCTAGACAAACAGAACGCAAATATATAGTTGGTATCTAAAAGTAAAAGTTGAAATGTTATTCAGTGCCTTGGTTCTTCTAGTTTTGATTCATTAAACCTCAGCAATGACATCCTCCTTGTAACTATTACTGCTGACCTTGTCCAAAAAAAAAATAAAAAATAAAAAAAATAAAAAAATAAAAAAACTACTCTACTGCCAGAAATGGGTGACGACGTTTCTGTTGGCCATGGCTGTCGTGTGCGAGCCTAAAGAAGACAATTGCAGATTAAATAACAAACTGAAATCATCCAACTAGGCCTAACTGGGCTTCCAGGTAAGGGCTATTGGGATTCAAAGTTGGCACTTAGAAAGCAACATGCATGTTTGGGCTCTACGGTGGTCGTAACAGCAAGTTAAGAACTTGTTATTTGTTTTCCTATAACAAGGGATAATAATAATTCTATGTTATATTTTTATGAGGTTTCGATTTCGTCCAGTTTCACATTGAAATCGTAGTTGAACTAATTGTTAAAGTTGTTACTGTTTCCTAGTCTTTAGATTTTGATTCGACAGTCTGTTAATAATCTCAACTTTTAAGGGACTAGTTGTTTGTTTGACCTATTTCTTAGCCGTGTACCCCGTTATTAACGCAGGCTGCAATATTTTCTGGTTCAGTTGAATAAGACTATTTTCCCAATTTGTGTGTGTATTTTTAACATCTGGTATCAGAGCCCCATCACGGGGCGTGATGAAAACTTGAGAAGCAACAGTCTTCTATGTGTGCAGCAGCAAAGATATTGGTGACTGAAATCAGTTTTTTGCAACAAGTGATTTGAAGGTTTTATGGACACTACGATCACTGGAGTGTGCTCATGGATAATTTTTTGTATTCAAAAGAATATTCGAGCTGGTGGAAACTAGGATCTCTACAGTAGCAAAAGGGGCTGATCTCACTGACGCACAAAAGAAGAAGATTGATGATCAAAAGTTGAAAGACTTGAAGGCCAAGAATTATCTGTTCCAAGAAATTGATCGATCACTCCTGAAGACCATCTTGAAGAAAGACATAACAAAGGACATTTGGGACTCTTTGAAGTAGAAGTACCAAGGGATGACACAAGTAAAATGTGCACAATTACTAGCTCTAAGGAAAGAGTGTGAAGTTCTTCGCATGAAATTAGGGGAATGATATGTGGATGACTATTTAGCTCGAACCCTCACCATAGCCTACAAGAAGATTATTCATGGAGAGAAAATGGCGGATGTTGTTGTCATTGAAAAAATCCTGAGATCTATGACTCTAAAATTTAATTATGTTGTGTGCTCTATCAGGAAGTCTAGTGATCTATATATTTTATCGATTGATGAGTTATAAAGCAGTCTCCTTGTGCATGAACAACAAATGAATAGCCAAGCTATGGACGAACAAGCCTTAAAAGTTATTCATGAAGACTAACCAGAAGGAAGAGGATGGGGACGTGGCAGATTTAGAGAAAGAATAAGAGGAAGGGGTAGACAGGGATTTGATACATCTATTCTTGAGTGCTACAACTGCCACGAACCTAGACATTTTCAAGATGAATGCCCTAAGAAGGAGAAAGACACAAAGGCTAACTGAGTAGAAGATAAAAGTTATGGTTTCTTGACTCAAACTGTAGTAATCATATGTGTGACAAGAAAGACATTTTCTTTGAATTTGATGGAAACTTTAGAGAGTTGGTGAAGCTGGGAGATAATTCAAGCATAGTTGTGATAGGGAAAGGCAAGATCTGTATGCATGTGAATGAGATTATACAGATAATCACTGGGGTATTCTATGTACTGTCGAGTTTTGAATAAGTTTGCATATTCAGAAATTGGATTACAAAGGGAGCTGGAAGAATAGAGAGGAAGAGAATGCAACTAGAGAAAGATTGAGAGAGAAGAATATTCACACTGCAACATTCTAACCGTTGCAAAATGATGCTTCACTTTCATATATTCTTCATTCCTTACATCAATCATCATCACCATTCAAATACATAAGCCATTGTGATTATGACACATGGCAATTACAAGGCATATGAGCCATTCAAAATGAAAATTGATCTAAGTCCTACACTTGGCATATGAGCTCAAGTTATCTCAACAGAAAACAGTGTTACAAAATGACAAATAGAAAATCTACCAAGTAAATAATTTACTAACAAGAAATTAGTAAGCAATTTACTTTTCAACACTCCCTTCTAAATTGCTAACTGATTTCACACCGAGTAAACCTCTCAAATAATTAAACCTTTTCTTGGGAAGAGCCTTTGTAAAAATATCAGCAATCTGTTCTTCACTTTTGCAGTAGATCAGATGGTTACTACATGGGAGGTCATATGGTTGCTACATGCACTATCTACACTTCACATTCTTATCAACATCAATAACAGAGATTCATGGGAGGTCATATGGTTGCTACATGCACTATCTACATACCACAAATTCATATTCCTTCAAATAGTAGCAGAATGACAGGCATAAAACATGGTTGCAAATTCTGTTACCTGATTTGCAAAGTTTGCAAGCTTCCTATCCTTGTTTGGTTGATCACAGTCCTTATGAGATGACCAAAACGATTACATCCATGGCATTTCGGCTTCCCTTTAAACCAACACTCACCATAGTGTAGCTTATCACAATGCTTGCATTTTCCCTTGGCCTAATCAAATTTTCCTCCCTAATCATATTTGCCTCCTCGATCAGCCAGATTCTGAGGTTTGGGATCCCATTTCTTCCCTTTCAATCTCCAATCCTTCTTTGGTTTAGAATTACCAAAGGAGGAATTTGGTTAAGATCCCTTTGGATTCACATTCATGCGACTAAAAGCTCTATCAGAATTCAGACTCATACTACTGAATGCTCTCTCAGTGGTACTCTCAGTGGTACTCTCAGCATGCTGCCTATCAAGGCTCTGTGCAAACCCTTTTAATGCCGCAATTACTTCTTGTACCTCAATAGTTTCAATATTCTTAGTTTGTTCAATCACATAACAAACAGGATCAAATTCCTTAGTTAAGCTTTTGAGCCATTTCTGGACTAATCACTCTCAGGGTAGATCTTCCCCGTAACCTTTCATCTGATTCACCAACTCGAGAAGACGAGTGAGATACACAAACAAGGTTTCATCATCCCGCATCCTTGTGTACTCGAAATCACAGCGTAGACCCTGCAACTTAATGGATCTCACTTGCTTATCGCCATGAAATTCCTAATGTAGAATATCCCAAGAGCCCTTTAATGTCTCTTCGTTTGAAATTTGGAGGAAAATGTCATCTGAGACAGCTCCTTGGATGATATCCAGTGCCTTAACATCCTTCATTAGCTTTTCGTTCAGAGATCTTTTGTCTGATTCGAATGCCCCTTCTGCATCGCCATTCTTTCCCTTCGATGTTGAGATTTCAAGTCATTTTTCAACTAAATCCCAGATTCCATGTGATTTGAAAATAGTTCTGATTCAAATCTTCCAAATTTCATAGTTGTCGTCATTGAATATTTGAGCCCGAAGATCACTACCACCTGACCCAGCCATTTGAGACCTGAATCGACGAACTAAGTCAGAAATTTCACGTTGGATTTCTGAGCACAGCGCGCACAGATCTGACGCCCTGATTCCAGATAGAATCTAGGCTTGATATACCATGTTGAGTTTTGAATAAGTTTGCATATTCAGAAATTGGATTACAAATGGAGCTGGAAGAATAGAGAGGAAGAGAATGTAGCTGGAGAAAGATTGATAGAGAAGAATATTCACACTACAACATTCTAACCATTGCAGAATGATGCTTCACTTGCATATATTCCTTCACTCTTTACATTAGTCCTCATCAGCATTCAAATACATAAGCCATTGTGATTATGACACATGGCAATTACAAGGCATGTGAGCCATTGAAAATGAAAACTGATCTAAGTCCTACATTTGGCATATGAGCTTAAGTTATCTCAACAGAAAACAGTTTCACAAAATGACAAATAGAAAATCTACCAAGTAAATCATTTACTAACAAGAAATTAGTAAGCAATTTACTTTTCAACGTGTACTTATTTCTAAAGAACAATTTGTTGATCATTCAGCTACAAGATAAAGGGCTTACATTTCTTATACAACATGGCAAATGCAAGCTCATTCTCTTGTAGCTGACTAATACTTAACAAATTGTTCTTCATATATGGTACATAGAACACTCCAGTGATTATCTGTATAATCTCATTCACTTGTATTTGGATGTTAACTTTCCCAAGCACTACCATGCCCGAATTGTCTCACAGTTTCACATACTGTCTGAAGCTTCCATCAAAATAAAAAATAAAAAATCTTTCTAGCCACATACATGATTATTACAACTTAAGTAAAAAAATCATAACTCTTATCTACTAGCTTCCTTGGTATCCACATAAGCCATCAATAGAATCTCCTTATTTGCTTCCACGTAGTTAGCCTTTGTGTCTTTCTCCTTCTTCGGGCATTCATATTGTAAATGTCCAATTTCATGGTAGTTGTAGCACTCAAGAATACACTTATCAAATCCCTGAGAGATGACTGGTTATAGAGACTGCAATGTCTTTAAATAGAATGTTCATCTTTGCCAAGAGACCAAAGCCTCTCTTACATAAGATCTAGCTCGACTTTGGCATTGTAGATATGGACACTTAACTTCAATGACTTAAGAACTCTTCGGCAAAAGAAGATGGTGAGTGGACTGCCACAACTTAAAGCTCCTTCAAAGGTGTGTGAAAATTGCTAGGAAACAACAGGGAGATCCATTTCTAAAGGAGAGCACATAAAGGGCTTCCAAAATTCTTCGAGTAATGCATGCTAACATCCGTGGACCAATTAATCCCATTTCAAATAACAATAAAAGGTACCTCATTAACTTCATCGCTGATTTTAGCCATAAAACTTGGATGTATTTCTTGTTTGAAAAGTCAGAAGCTTTTGTCACCCGTAAAAGTTATAAGACTTGTGTTGAGAAAAAAACTGGTGCATATATAAGAGGTCTTCATACTGATCGTGGAGGTGAATTTACATCACAAGAGTTCACCAATTTTTGTAATGTAAATGAAATTAGTAGATAGTTGACAACAAATTACACTCCACAACAAAAAAAAAAAAAGTCTTGCAAAGAGGAAGAATCAGGCTATTATGAATATGGTTCGAAAGAATGCATATCCCAAAGACTCTCTACATGAGGCAGTCAAATGGATTGTTATGTTCTGAATAGAAGTCCAACCTTGCAATGCAAAAAATGACTCCGGAAGAAGCTTGGAGTAGATCCAAACAATGAGTTGATTATTTCAAGTTATTTGGTTGTGTACCTCATGCTCACATTCTAGATAACAAACAAACAAAGTGTTAGGGTAAAATTGGCTATTCCTAAACAAAACGCCTGAGTCTGTAATAGCTTAGACTTGTTATATATTTTTTCGATTGTAATTGCTTAAGTCTAGGGAGATCTGTTACACTGTTGATGAGAAGATATTCGCAAACAAGATACGTTTTCAGGTATGTTTGCATGCATGCATCCAACTACATTCATTTATATCTTAAGGTAGTGTGTTTGAGATAGGTTACTATTTCTCTGGATGTTTTATCTTCTTAAAAAACTGATTTATCCCTTTTATATTAATTATTAAATCAGTTTTAAACCTAACAGATTGCATGGTACTTATCTGATGGGTTGGTTGGACTTATCTGAAAGCATGAATTGCCGCCCTTATCATTGTTATCGGTGCGGTGCTTTAGGCTATATATATATGAGTTGTTAGGTTTAAGTTTTAGAGCCGCATATGCATAATTCTAGGTTTTCCTTTGAAAGGTTTTTTTAAAAGGCAGCAGCCTTTCTCATATAAACTTTAAAAAGGCAGCAATCTTTCTTATATAAACAATTGGTTGTTTATTTTGCTGCTACCTTTCGGCAAAGATTGAATTAGAACAATTGGTTTTTATTGCTGCTACCGTGCGGTCTCATTTTCTTGCAGGTTAAAAAGCATGCGTATTTAAAGAGAAAATATTATTTCAGTGCTAATTTCATTTGAGTTTTAATTGAGTATCAATCATGAAAATGTGCCTTGTGATTTTTGTGATTGATTGGATTTAAAATAAACACTTCATCATATATACATACTGCATGATCGAGTTAGTATCTTGCAAAGTTCGAGGAAAAGGTGATTGACGATCGCGTTAGTGTCGTGCCACTTCAACTCGAAGACTGAAGAAAGATCGAGTAGCAAAGCGTGGAGACAAAGCTGCCAACTGGTATGAGTGTCTAGTTGATGAGTTTTGTAAGTCTTTATGTATTCTTTCTTTCTTAGTGCTTCCTGGCTTGGTAGCCCGAGGATTTTCCCAGTGGTGGGTTTTGCCTCGTTAAATCCTACATCATGTGCGTACTCTTTATATTTATGCTGAATAATTGTGTAGGATTTAGGTTGCATAACTGATTAATTTAAATCATATTTTGGATTAGTTTTAAGTTGGAATTTATTTATACCTCTAGGTTAAAATTAGTACCCATCCTAGAACTTTCAATTGGTATCAGAGCAGGTCACTAAAAATACCTAGTGAGATCCGTGGGTAGTCTAGGATGAATCGTGCTATGGGTTCAGTATCTCATCCACCATATTTTGATGGTGACAACTATGCTGCATGGAAGGCAAAAATGAAATCGTTTTTGTGGGCGCAAGATGACAAGGTGTGGCTTGCTGTTGAAGAAGGTTGGGAACCTCCGACGATTGAAGAAACCAAAGGTAAAGGAGAGTCCTCTGTGTCTATATCTAAGCTTAAGCCTAGGAAAGAATGGAGCAATGATGAGCGTAGCTCTAGCACTTTTAACCAAAGGGCTTTGAATGCTTTATTCACATCCGTTGCGCCTGAACAATTCAATTACATAAGTAAGTGTACAACGGCGAAAGAAGCTTGGGACATTCTTGAAGTTACTCATGAAGGTAACTCAACCGTTAAAGAATCCAAACTTCAACATCTCATCACAAAATTCGAAAATATCACAATGTCTGATGATGAGAGTTTCTCTGACTTTTATGCTAAACTTAGCGTAATTGTCAATGACTGTCACAATCTTGGTGACAGTATTCCAGAGCATAGGATTGTGAAAAAGATCTTAAGATCACTTTCTATGAGGTTTCATGCTAAGAGGACAGCGATTGAAGAATCGAAAGATCTAAACACCTACAAGCTTGAGCAATTGATTGGGTCTTTGCAAACGTATGAGTTAGAGCTTCCTGATTCCAAGAAGATGAAAAGCATTGCTTTCAAAGCTGTCAAAGAAGAAGAAAGTGATGGCTCAATTGAAGACTTGTCTGAAGATGAATTGGTTGAATTAACCATGCAAATTAAAAGGTTTCTCAAGTCTCAAAATTCCAAGGGTCGTGAGCAACGATCCAACTTAGGTTCGAACTCAAAAAACTTTCGTTCTCTAGATGTCTCACATGACAAAGCATCTAGATCATCTAGAACTGGTGAACATAGGAGTTCTAACAATAGAATTCAGTGCCATGAGTGTCAAGGCTATAGACACATTGCTTCTGAGTGTGCAAACACTATCAAGAGAAAAGAAAAGAAG
This sequence comes from Crataegus laevigata, assembly GCA_963580275.1. Classification (NCBI taxonomy): domain Eukaryota; kingdom Viridiplantae; phylum Streptophyta; class Magnoliopsida; order Rosales; family Rosaceae; genus Crataegus; species Crataegus laevigata. The sequence continues at coordinate 19,890,436 of OY756941.1, read as the reverse complement.
AATAGGGCAATGAAGGTCACTTGGAGCGATAGTGATTCAGGGGATGGATCTACATCGGAAACTGAGAAGGATACGATTGCGTTTATAGGAACTGTTGATGGATATGACACAGAAGGTTCATTTGTTGAAGAACCTAACTTGGAAGAAGTCTTGAGAAAATACTCTGATCTCTATGACATCAGTGTGCAAGTAAAGAAGGATAACTCTAACTTGAAAAAGAAACTTGCACTTGTTGAAAGTGAAAAGAAAGAAGCTGAAGTTGAGCATCAATCTCAGTTGGACAATGAAGAGAAACTGCGAGAGTCGCTGTTAGAGAAGATTCACATTCTACAAACCACAATTAACACTCTCTCATCTGATAAGAAAGCTCTTGAGGACGAAGTAGTTGAGATGAGAAGAAAAGTTCAGGAATTAAGCATAGGTTCCGGGAAAATTGACAAGATGCTTAGCTATGGAAAAAGTTTGGAGACAAAGGAGGTCTAGGATTCGAGTCTGCAAAGACTACAAGTTATTCTTCTGTCACAAGATTTGTTAAAGCCTCTGATATTCCTAGCTTGAAAGTAGGTGACAATAAATGTTTAGGTCTTACTTCTGAAACATCTACAATCTTTGCACAAGTGTCAAATCCTGTCAAGACTTTAGTTAATCCTAACAAACCCAAACAATCTAGGAAGTTCATTCCTATATGTCATTTTTGTGGGATTCCTGGTCACATCTGGCCTAAGTGCAATAAGCTTAAAAAGAAAAATTCTTCTCAAGAAAAAGTTTCAAGGAACTTTGAAAAAGCAAATCTTAAGGAACAATTTGTGACTTATTTGAGAGAGATTAATTGGATTGCAAGAATTATATCTGTTCCGAGTACGGAAGTTCCAAAAGTGAGACAAGTTTGGAGAAGAAAAGAGAATCAAAGTGGTGTATTTGTCAATTTATCTCCACCTTCAAGTTGTGTCTATTGACTGAGCTCTCTCTTTGCAAATGTTTTCATTAATGTATGCTTGCATGTTCATATAGCATAAATATTGCATTTTTTTTCCTTTCTTTTTGTTAAAAAAAAAAAATGTATGAGGTAAAATGGAAAAGTATGATTTCATATGAGTTCTAGTTTTGTTCACTTGATAACATGACCCTAGCATGATATGTTTGACCCAATTGTGGACAATAGCCTCTTGTTGATAATATATCAATGTTAATGAGTTGAACATGTTTAACTTGAGTAAAACCCGCACCCTTGTGAGCTTTTGTGCCTAAATATAGTGTGTGCATTTTTCATACACTCTCATTTTTTTTCATGTGTGCGATCTTATGTGTTTTGCTTCTCTAGAACTTGCTTTGAGACCTCTCAAAACTTTGTATCATATATTACTCTATTTTGGAGATGATAGTAGGCATTAGGACTTACCACCATTGCCATACATGCCAGTGCCTTATATTTTTTTTTCCTCTAGTTAGCCATTTTGAGCCTAAATGTAAGCCTTTTGTTCTTAAACCTACATTTTCCTAACCTAGCCTCTTATATTAAGAATTCCCTGCCCTACTAAGAAGCTAGTAGAGTACGTTTTTCAAAGGAGAGAGTTCAAGGTTATTTAAAAGTTGACGATGCAAATTTTGTGAAGAAAGCCAACTACAAATGAAGTGCAAAAGAAGAAAAGAGGAAAGGAAGTCACTATGAATCACAAGTGAGCTGCCAACATTATAAGAGATCAAGTGTGTCATTGCAAAATGAAAAGGAAGAATCATCAGAAATCATCTGTGCAGTTATATGTCGTTCATCCAACTACTCAATTTACTGCCAAGTTGCTTGGTTAATTGTTGCATGCTTCTCTCGGTTTCATTTCCAACTACTTTATTAGTTTCTTAGACATTGTGTTTCCTATATCCTTCATTTCTTTAACCGAGTACCCCAAGCCCCATTGCAACCCTACACAAAGACCTACTTGATCCAAAAAAGGTAATTTTTGATGTGTGGAGATAAGATCAATCTGCAAGCCTATGGTAGAGCATTTATGTAATGATCTTTTAAGCGTATACACTTTCCCCCAAACACTTTGAATGAAAATTCGAGCGTATATCTTGTGAGCTTAAGGGTTAAAGTTAAGTTGGTCATGTAAGACTTAATTACATTTGTGTAGTATCAACCTTTGGCTATACTTGCAACTACACTCATACATGTTATGTTTTAGGGACAATGTTAGTTTGTGAATGAGAATTTAGAACTACATGTGTTTTTGCACTATTTCATTCTTGTTGGTTCAATCGTATGCTTCTCGTACAATTAAAAAAAAAAAAAAATCATATCATTTGTGTGCTACATTTCATTATTTTTATTTTTAGCATTTGTTTAGGGGGAGCTTAACAATATGAAAGATGTACGCTTCTTTCCATGTTTATTATTTCGATCGTTACTTTGTTATTCTTTTTCTCTCGATTTCGTCTCCACTTTTATTCTTCTGAAGAGGTTCTAGCCCACAGAAAGGAAATCTTTCTCGATCTCATTTTGTTATGTTCCACTTATCTTCCGCTGACTGCACCTGATGGTTACCTTTAAGGCCTTTGACCTTTCTAGACAAAAAGGGGGAGAAGTAGGAAGCTTATATTTAGGGGGAGAAGTAGAATTTCGAAAATCTGGTTGTTTTTTGTTGCTTGCTTTTATAGATAAATGCTTTCATTTACAGCAACATATATCTTTTGTACGTCACGGGTTTTCTTGTTTGAGTGTGTGCAGGTTACAGACTTCAATGTTATGCATGGTCGTTAAGTTTATTAGTTGTCTGTAATACTGTGATTGAGGGTTTTGTCTAGGAAATGCCAAAGGGGGAGATTGTTAGGGTAAAATTGGCAATTCCTAAACAAAACGCCTGAGTCTGTAATAGCTTAGACTTGTTATATATTTTTTCGATTGTAATTGCTTAAGTCTAGGGAGATCTGTTACACTGTTGATGAGAAGATATTCGCAAACAAGATACGTTTTCAGGTATGTTTGCATGCATGCATCCAACTACATTCATCTATATCTTAAGGTAGTGTGTTTGAGATAGGTTACTATTTCTCTGGATGTTTTATCTTCTTAAAAAACTGATTTATCCCTTTTATATTAATTATTAAATCAGTTTTAAACCTAACAGATTGCATGGTACTTATCTGATGGGTTGGTTGGACTTATCTAAAAGCATGAATTGCCGCCCTTATCATTGTTATCGGTGCGGTGCTTTAGGCTATATATATATGAGTTGTTAGGTTTAAGTTTTAGAGCCGCATATGCATAATTCTAGGTTTGCCTTTGAAAGGTTTTTTTAAAAGGCAGCAGCCTTTCTCATATAAACTTTAAAAAGGCAGCAATCTTTCTTATATAAACAATTGGTTGTTTATTTTGCTGCTACCTTTCGACAAAGATTGAATTAGAACAATTGGTTTTTATTGCTGCTACCGTGCGGTCTCATTTTCTTGCAGGTTAAAAAGCATGCGTATTTAAAGAGAAAATATTATTTCAGTGCTAATTTCATTTGAGTTTTAATTGAGTATCAATCATGAAAATGTGCCTTGTGATTTTTGTGATTGATTGGATTTAAAATAAACACTTCATCATATATACATACTGCATGATCGAGTTAGTATCTTGCAAAGTTCGAGGAAAAGGTGATTGACGATCGCGTTAGTGTCGTGCCACTTCAACTCGAAGACTGAAGAAAGATCGAGTAGCAAAGCGTGGAGACAAAGCTGCCAACTGGTATGAGTGTCTAGTTGATGAGTTTTGTAAGTCTTTATGTATTCTTTCTTTCTTAGTGCTTCCTGGCTTGGTAGCCCGAGGATTTTCCCAGTGGTGGGTTTTGCCTCGTTAAATCCTACATCATGTGCGTACTCTTTATATTTATGCTGAATAATTGTGTAGGATTTAGGTTGCATAACTGATTAATTTAAATCATATTTTGGATTAGTTTTAAGTTGGAATTTATTTATACCTCTAGGTTAAAATTAGTACCCATCCTAGAACTTTCACAAAGCTTGATAACAAGAGGATGAAATGTGTTCTACTCAGAGTTAGTGAGGAGTTGAAGGCATACAGGTTGTATGGTCTAGTTTCTCGAAAGAGAATTGTAAGCAGAGACATGGTGTTCGAAGAAGATTTTGGAACTAGGATGGTAGTCACAAAGAAGTAATTATAGCTGATCTGTACTGGGGCATGAGTGATGAAAAAGGCACAATAGTTGATGACAATGAAGGAGAAACCGAATGATTCAATGGCACTATAGAAGAAGAAATAGAGAATGATGTTCCAAATAAATTAATAAAAGAAAACTCACCTAATGAAGCACGAATTAGAAGGGAACCAGTTTCAATTGAGGGATTATGAAATTGGACAAGGTCTTTCTGAGGAAGAGGACATGGAGTAGCCATATTTGAAGACAGTGATTCTACTTCATATACAAATGTTGTGAATAGTGCAAAGTGGAGAATAGCAATGGATTTGAAGATATAAGCCATAGAAATAAATGATACATGGAGTTGACAGATACCTACTCGAGGAAAGAAGATTGGAGAAAAATGAGTTTATAAGACAAAGATCAATGAGAATGTAGAAGTGGATAAGTACAAGGCTCAACTAGTAACAAAAGAATACAGTCAGCAACATGGAGTGGATTATGCTGAAATATTTACACTTGTAGCTCGATTGGATACAATTCGACTGGTGATTTCACTTGCAGCCCAGAAGAAGCGGACGATCTATCAGTTAGACATGAAGTCAGCTTTCTTGCATGGTGAACTGAGTGAAGAAGTATTTATTGAACAGCTGGTTATGAATGAAAGGGTAATGAGCAAAAGGTGTACAAACTAAAAGAGGCACTATATGCCTTAAACAAGCTCCTCGAGCTTGGTATAGTCTTATAGAGTCTTATTTTGTGAAAGAAGGTTTCAAGAAGTGTCCTTATGAACATACCTTGTTCGTCAAAGTAGCAGATGAATGTAAGATCTTAATTGCTTGTCTCTATGTTGATGATCTCAAATTTACTGGAAATCATGAACTTATATTTACTAAGTTTAAACGATCCATGGTGGTCGAGTTCGATATGCTTGATATTGGAAAAAATAAGATACGTTCTTGGCATCACTCTCTATAAGCATACTATAGGAAGTGAGTCTAATGTACTTAACTGCTACTCGACCTGATAAGATGTTTGAGGTGAATCTAATCAGCATATACATGGAAAGTCCTACTGACCTTCACTATTGATTATACAGATAGGGATTATGCAGGAGATCAAGAAGACAGAAAAGCACTTCGAGATATTTATTTATGATGAGCTCATGAGTAGTGTCATGGTCCTCAAAGGAACAACCTGTAGTCACCTTATCCATCGTTGAAGCTGAGTTCATTGGGAAGCTTCAAGTGTCTATCAAGCAGTAAGGTTAATGAGACAATTAGTGCAACTCGGTCATGTCGTTCAACACAAGTTCACAATAGTTTATTGCGACAACAATTCAACAATTAAGCTTTCAAGGAATTCAATGATGCGTGGTCGCAACAAACACATAGATATTCATTACGCTTTTCTTCATGAGCTCATAAAGGATGAAATTGTGAATATGGTTCATTGTCATACTAAGTAGCAAGTTGTAGACATAATAACTAAAGCCTTTAAAGCTTGATGTGTTCTTGACGATGTGTGATGTGTTTGTATCTAGGCATAAACTGATTGCTAATAGCATTCAGTTTAATGGAGGATGTTAAAAGTTGTTAGTGTTTCCTAGTCTTTAGAGTTTAGGTCAAGAATCTGTTAATAATCCCTACTTTTAAGGCACTAGTTTGTTTGACATATTCCTTAGTCATGTACCACGTTAATAGTTTTGTTCAACATGGGCTGCAATATTTGCTAATTCAATTATTTCGTAAGGTTATTTAAAGCCAACCCAGTTGTTCAGTTAAATAAGAATATTCTCCCAATTCGTGTGTGTATTAAACAAGTACTAAATACTCTGTTTTAACACTAATTACAGTTAAAAAAATTGGATTAATTTTAATAAAAACCATGCTGTGAAATAGAAACCAATCAAACCAACGTTAGATAATCTTTACTATTAGAAAGTCAAAACCCTACATTAAGGTCACAAGACTTTACCAAAAAAATATTGAACATAAAAGCTGCTATATATATATATATATATATATATATATATTAAATTGACTGAAAATGATAGATGCAAATTCGCAAGGTATTAGAAAAAATAAAGAAAAGAAAAGCCGAAATTTAAAATTCGTTTTCTTGAACGAAAAAGTAAAAACACAAAAGAAAAGCGAAAGACTCAAAATTCAGAGAGAGCCCCCCATCGGGCTAACTCCATGATATGAGAAAAGCTATCAACAATTCTGTTCTGTTTCGTTCATTTGTCACCTCGATAATTTTCTTCTCCTCCACGTTATTAATGGTATCGACTTGATCTTGTTACCATTTGGGATGTGATTTGCAGTTCCAACTCTTTTATTTCCAAGTAGTGGAAATTCTGAATGACATAAATCTTACTGGTTATACCCATCTTCATTTCAGGTTTTTAGGATATTGAAACTTACATATTATGTAGTTTGTGTAAGATAATATTACTAATTAGAGTCATAATAAATGTGGAGCCTAAAATAATTCCAAAAATTCTAGAGACGACACGTGGATTTTTGCTCAAGAAAGACAAGATTGCCCTCATTAAATGGGCATACCCCTCAGATACTCCCACACGCAACTCACACCCCTAAAGGACCCTGCAGCTGAATACGACTGCCCACAGCTCACTTGCCTAGGCAAGGAAATGTCAAAGCATTAAAGATAAGGATTAATTACCCAAATCCTATCTTTAATACATTCCCAATTGAAGATTGACTCTGTCAAAGTAAGTAATCCCTATTTAAGTCAATTAGGATATTTACTCCACTATCTCAAGACTCTATCTCTTATTTAATATCTTGAGAATATTTCTCCATAAAATCTAGGCCAATAAGATGCCGCCATGTGTAGGGTAAAACCCTAACACCGTAGCCGGCCACTCCCCTATATATACCTCCAATTCTACCAAATTTCAATAAGCTTTTGCTATCCCTAAAAGCTCTAAACACTTACTCTTTTTCAAATAAACTAATTTAGGCATCAAAGATCCATTGGCCTAACACCTACCCCCGCCTTATAGGTGCGTGAGGCTTAGGTCCTTGATCAATGGTGTTGATTGTTTCACGGGTGCCTTTTCATCAAAGCTAGAGACAGCGGAAATTTGCATCAACAAATAGGTGTTTTCATTAAGAGTTAATTCAAATACTTTAAGAAGCCTCTTGCCTTTGGTTTCTTGAATTTTCTGTTTCGTTGAATTTCTCGCACGTCGTATCAATTAATTTTTCCTAGAAAAGTTTCTTGGTCAATCTCTAGAGAAATGATATAATGGTAGGAAATGTGGAATTCATGACTAATAGAATCCCGTACGTACAAGGATTTAGACCACAGAGCAGAGATGAAGACATAGCCCCACGATGGCGGGAGAAGACTTATTGCCTTGGAGCCACACCACTGCCGCGATCACCACTTTGCAACCCACGACAAGGAACACTGCAGCAATAGCGACCCAAGCCGAGCTGTCACGACTCAATCCTGACATACATCCAGGATCGACATGTGACGTCAGCAAGTATCCGCATACCTAACATACCCCGCCTCTAGGATATGTACAAAGCGTAATTCAAGATTTGAATTTTATAGTAATTTTCATATTTTTATAACTGCATCTAACCTCATCGTAAGACTGCCTACGTACCCTAAATAGGGATCAAGCCATTCGTAGTTTGTCATTCGTCAAACTCTAATCTTTTTATAAAATACTTCTAGCGGAAAACATAGGGTACCACACTACACATCAACCATAAGCACTGTTCTAAAAAACCCCGCTTAGCGCCGCATAGGCACTAGGCGGCTAGTCACCGCCCTGATTAATGTCTAGGCATTTAAAAATTAAGAAATGGCACCTAGACCAGTTGAGGCGCCCGCCTAGACCACCTAGGCACCCGCCCAGCCCACCCAGACCCACTTAGGCATCTGCCTACATTCCAACTCACTTAGACAGATAATAGATAACTTTCAATTTGCATTTAATTTTTTTCAATAAATTGTAAGAGACTAGTTGAATACTTAAATGAGCACACACTATATGCTTGTTCTCCATGTTTTCATTATGTTCCAATACTTCATAATAGACACTTATTTACACAAAATATATATTGAAAGCTATAGACACTTATTTACAGAAAAAAATAAGTGTAAAATACATGTAAATAAGTGTCTATTATGTTCTAATACTTCATAATACATATGATGAACTTATATATATTTTAAGTATAAATAGACACTTATTTACACGAAATATAATGGATTTACTTAAATCCGCCCAGTTCGCCTAGACCCCTCCTCGCCGCCTAGGTGCTAGGCCCCAGCCTGCTGCCCGACTAGTGCCTAGCGTCTTTTAGAACCTTGACCATAAGTCAAACAACAATTATCATCTTGTCATGCACGTATGTATGTTATTCCCACACATATGATTTCCAATTCATCCTTCATATAATTCACTATGTTTAACATAATATTGCAATTCATAGTATGCAACATCTCAATGAACAGTCAACAAAAGCACAATGTTATCCTCTAGCCACAATGGTCAACGAGACTAATCATAATGACAACAATCACAACCAACATTATTCCACAACAAATATACTAAAATGCAGGAATAAAGCGACACAGTTCGGTCAAAGCCTACATCTCTGAAGCTGATATCAAATCCAAGGAACCAACAAGTCAAATGATGCGATTTCGGACCACTTAACGAAATCCATCCACATCGGGTTTCGGACCACTCAATGAAATTAAGACACCAAAGAGGATTCCGGACCTCTCTACAGAATCCAAACCAATATATGATTCTAGACCATCACTCAACGAAACCCAAGTAGATATGATTTCGGACCATCACTCAATGGAAACGCATAGTAGAAAGGATTCTGGACCATCACTCAACAGAATCCAAGTAGATATGATTCTGGACCATCACTCAACGGAATCCGAGTAGATGCGATACTAGACCATCACTCTACAAAATTACAGAGTACAATGCATAACGAACCACTCAATGAAACCCAAGTTGGATATCTAATTATGGATCACTCAACGGAACCGAGCGAAGTACCAAGAGACATATCAACGGCTCAAAGAAACAAGACATGAACCAAGTGCTCAATTTACAAAGGCTCAACAAAATGAAATAAAGCACAAGTACTAAATTTAGAACGAATCAACAAAATGAGAAATGAAACATTGAAATGGAATATGAAACAAGTTTCGAAGCAACAAAGCCCATGGCTATGGGTTAACAGTCCACTACTAACCCTCACATTTCACCATATCATACCAATTATGCAAATCAACCACATTTCAAATATGCACGTCAAATCACATATCACAATCATCATCAGTCTGCAAGCCAAAACATGTTTAATAAACATAGGTCTATGGCTAAACATATAAAAATCATATTTCATTAGAAATCATATTTATAAAGTTAGGTGATATCTACAAAGGATATTGAATAAGATAGCAGGGTAGTAACCATATCACATATATTAAAGTCACTTACTAACCAATGTAGGCCCATTAGACTTCATTTAGTCTCCCGTGGTACCAATTTTAGTATTTAGAACATTTCGAGACATGTTGACCAAAAGTCGACCATCGGTCAACGGTAGGGTCCACAATCCTACCTAATTTGATTCAAAAGATCCGCATATTGGGTTTTTAATCCGTAACCTCCTAAGGTCCTCATTATGCTCATAGAACAACATACTAAAATCTCATCGCAATCCGACTGTTGGATCTTCGCAAATCACAAATTTAATTGGCAATCAACAATTAGTTTTACAAACTTAGAAATCCAATTCGAGAATATCCATACGTCGGATACCCAATCCATCAGTTCCTAACATCCTCAAATATTATGTACTATTACATATTTAAGTTTGGTGTCGATCCAACAAATAGATCGTTAATTTATATAATGTCCAAGTGACGGTCTCTATCAACACTATAGTCATACGACAAGATTTCATCAATCGAACGTCACATATAGAATTAGGTTATCCAAATTAGTCTAGGAATGGCAAGTGGGGTCTCGACCCCGACGCCGGAAAATTCAACTATTTTTAAGAATTACCAAATTTTACAGCCAAGTAAATCTCAATGAAGGGAGCAATTTTTATACCTAGGCCGAAGTCCAATTCGACCAAGAAACGCCTGAAATCGCCCACGAACTGCTGGAACCCTAGAATTGGGTGTGCTTCGATTCGACCTCCATACTTGCTCCGATGCCTCCACCACTGCTTAGGCTTTGTTCCTAAGGTTGAGGAGAGCCTTTTGGTGGTGGTAATTGGCTGAGTTAGCTTCACGATTTGCGGATCGCCACTGTACACTCACATGGAGCACTGTCTCTTATTCCCTACAACTACCACCAAATTCTTTCTAATTTTGGGTGAAAATGGAAGAAGGAAGGCTATGGAGTTGTTTCTAGGTAGTGGTTTGCCTTGATTTGCTAGAAAAAATGATCGAATTTGGCCGTGGTGCACAGTCGGGTCACGTGGGTCAAGGGAATAACTGGTTTTCCCCCTCATTTTCTCATTCCCTTATTTCCCTCATTTCCCTTGTCTTTCATTCGTCCGTCTCTCTGTTTCCTCTCATAACTAGTCCATCCCTTTTACTCCCTGATTGGGCAGCCAATGCCATCTCCCTTATCTTTCCCGCACCTCCCCTTCTTTTCTTCTCCCTTGTTGCTATCAGGCAGCTTCTTTTTCTTTTCTTTTTTCATTTCCTCTCTTATTGGTCTTTTCCCATAAATAGTATAAAATCTCAATAATTCAAATACGTAGATTATAACAGTGAAATCTAGGAATGGGATTTCACACGAGGCCCAATGCCAGTTTCCATATACGCGTGCCCAGCGCACCCCTGCACATGCTCCGTCCACCGAGCAGAGTTGGCTTGCTTCACGACCCGCTCATGTGCCCCGGCCCCCGACCCAATCCAATCTGAGGCCACCTCCGGCGATTTTGATTTCAACAACCAGTCCCGCGATCAACCCAAAGTTATTTTCACCCTTTTTTTTTTTTGCAAGAATGCTCCTTTCAGGCTTAAGCTTTATACGTTCAGTCCACTACACTTCCACCACATATGGAGATGCCTATCTTCTACACTTTTCCAACCGAAATGGGGAGCATTACCTACCCTAACAGGTCACCAATTTAACCAGTGCCCTCGTGCAGTAGACCACTCTGGTGAACCAGCTCCATGAGCGCATCGAAAGGCAGCGCACTTGAGACAAAATGTCCCGAAACAGGACAAGGGCAGATGATCGTGACTCATTCTAATGATGTCTAGGCAAATAGCAGCTCAACCCGTCACGAACCATGATTTTGGGTAGTGTGCACTCTTGTTTAGGCCCTCGGGAAAACGTCTTTTCCCGCCTCAATGTGCAGAGAAATGTTCATTCTCGACTAGGCTCACGAGTCAGTGTGCATTTGAGGTTGGGTCCACACTCCGACGAGCACTCTGGACATTCCAGAAGAAGCGTCTACATTAAGCTAAGCCTAAAAAAAGATCCTCCTGCGAGGCACTGAAGTAGGCAACCACATGATGGACCGAGAAAAGCATGAGAGCAGTCCAGTTCAAGTTCCACTGACAGCCCCTACTAAGAGCGACGACAAACAGCATGGAATGAATCACATTCACCACGACCGCAACACTGACGAGCAGGACATGCAAAAAGCATTATAGACCAGCAGGTCAACACTAAGGGTAGCTGGAGGATCCACTGCTCCACCAGGTGCAAATCTAGGAAGAAGTACAAAGGCTCGTAGTATACCAACTACGTGGATTCCAACGCATTGAGGCTACCAAAGATGCCCTTCGTAGAGACGTGGCTAACATGAGCAGGTCGCAGTACAAACGAGATCGAGCAAACGGAACCACCACTGAAGTTTAGCTCGCCATATTTCACCTGTTCAAAAAAGATAAAGTTCTAGACAGGAACATGATGCACTACCTAATCAACATGACCATTTACGGCAATAATGACATTCTCATGTGCAAAATATTTGCCAGGACGTTCCAAGGTAAGGCGCAAACTAGTTCCGCACCCTACCACTATGCTCAATCCAAAACTTCAGTGAACTTTCCTTGGTTTCCACTAAGGAATATTCGTCCTACCGCTCGATCAAGAAGAAGTCTGATCACTTCTTCAACATAAAGAAATACCTGAATAAGTCACTTCACACGAATGTCAAGAGATTCAAGGCGGAGAAAGCAAAGATCGTCGAATGCTATGATAGCATTGTAAGCTCAGCCTTCCAGAGGGGCTCCCAGCAGATCACCTACTTTTTAGAAAGCTATTCACGGGTGAGAACTTGACCCTGGCAGATTCTTATGCTTTGGCAGAATAACACTCCTTCTTGGATAAGGCTAAGCACTCCCAGAATCCGCTTGAGTAGCCGCACAAAAACACTGAGCCAGTTTAGAAGAAGGTGGGTGATAAACCGTTCAATGATAAAAACAAGCCAGGAAGCAGATGTAGGGACCGAAACCCAGCAAAATGAGGCTCGGCACCCAAGGTTTACACCCAGTTCTCAATCCCAATCAACTAGATCCTTCGCGACCATAAAGACAAAGTGTGGTTCAAGATGCCGTAACTCATGATGGGAGATACTTTTAAGATAGACCAGACGAAATATTGTACATTCCATAGAGGTCTAGGGCAAGCAACCAACGATTGCACCACATAGGTGAAGTACCTTGAGAGGGTCGTGAAGGAAGGCAAGTACGACCAGTATGTCGACAGGCTAGCTGCAGGGCCAAGGCAAGTAGCAAATGTCGATGTCGAACCCCCAGCTAAGGCAACCCGAATCAATAACGTCTTTGCCAAATTCGAGCATTTGAAGGCCACTAACAGTTCTAAAAAAAAATATCTAGTAGTCAATATCGGTCTTTCAATTTTAAGCCATAGATGTTGTACCTGGACCAATTGTCGACATCACCGAATAGGATGCTGAGGGAGTAGACTTTTCCCATGAAGACGCCTTGGTGGTTTCTGTTCAACTAGCTCATGTCATCGTTGATAGAATTAAGGTGACAGCTTAATCAATATTCTAAAAATGTCAGTCATTTAGAAGATGAGCCTAGAAAGCACGATCAAAAGAAAAATGAAGGTCTTGATTGGATTGAATAGACTTACCTCAACTGTCATTGGCACAATCACGCTCAACGTAACCAGCCATCCAATTGTCTTATCATAGTCCTTCATGATCGTTAGCGACCCAAACCCCCATAACGAGATTCTAGGCTGACCTTGGCTAGTGAAGATTGGAGTTGTGACTTCGATCAAGTATCAGAAAATCTAATTTCGCATCCTAGAAGAAGCAGTTTGAGAGATCAAATGTGACGAGGCCATGTCACAATGATGCACTGTACAAGTTCTGAATGAGTCAAAGAAGAAGTATTTCACCTCAGTAATAGCAGCTAAAGTGCAAAAAGACGATTCTACCTCGACCAAATAGCAATTATAGCAGATGGGTCAAGAAGATGGCGTCAAGGTCAACAATGCCCTGGCAAATGAATTAGGATGGAAACCAAAAGATGACGTAGAGTACATCATTCTTGACCCCTACCAGCCGAAAAAGATGGCTAGGATTGGGTCACGTTTAAGCCCGACGGAGAAGGAAGAACTCACGATTTTCCTTAAGGAGAATCATGACATTTTTTCATGGTCACCATCTGACATGCCTAGCATTGATCCAACGATAACTTGCCATAAGCTACATGTCGACCCTAGTGCCAAACCTGTGATTCAAAAAAGGCAACATTTCGCACCCAAGCGAGTAGCAATTATTGAGGCGAAGATCACCAAGCTACTGGAGGCTGAATTCATTGAGGAAATGGTGCACTCAACATGGTTGGCCAACGTCGTGCTGGTGATGAAAAAAAAGAGAAGGGTCAATTGAGAGTATGTAGAGGTGGTTTGGTATGGGATACCGAACCAAAACACTTGTCCCGATTCCCAAACCGAAATTTTCAAGAATCCCAATTTTAATACCGATCCTAAACCAAATTTTCGAGAATCCAAATTTTCGGGAATCCCAAAATGATTTTGAGCTTTTGGACTAAAATTTGACATATTATGTTTTTGGGCTAAAATTTAACCTTTTATATTGAAAATTTGACATATAGGCAACCTACCAATATGCCAATTTGTTGGATATAAGATATAACATATAAGTTATAACTAATCTGTGCACAATAGCATCTGCCTACAATTTCTACTACACATGCAAGTAAAAAAAAAATTAAGAAACAAATCCAAAAGCAAAAAAATTAGTTACAAGCCAAAGTTTTAAAATAAATAAAGTAACAAACCCAAAAGCAAAAAATTAGTTACGAGCCAAAGTTTCAATAATTAAGTCACAAACCAAAAGCAAAAAAGCAAAGCTTAAAGTTTATGAAGATTGTTAGCCTATTCGGCCCCTTGATCTTATTGATGCTTGTGGTTGCTCCAAGTGACTTCATTCAAACCTTTTCATAAATAGTGTAACATCTGTAGAAACATGACTCCCACACATTTTACATTATTACAGATATAGTTGTTGGTAAACCTTTTGATATGCCATGATGATCCAAGTGACTTCATTCAACCCAACTGCTCAACACACCATTTTTTTTTTCTTAAGATATCTCATTTTCGATTTGTCCTTCCAGAGAGAGAGTGAGACTAGGTTCGATAACTTTGATTTATATTCAATGGTTGAGATTAAATCTCAACAGAATCCGACGGCTATTAAAATTCTAAATATATATTTAAAAATTAAATTATATATATATATATATATATTTCGGTTTGGTTTGGGATTACCGAAATCCCAAAAATTTGAGATCAATTCCCGTATCAAAATTTCTAGATAGTTTCGGTATTGGGTACCAAAATTTTAGGGAATTTCGGTTTGGGATTTTTTCAGTTTGGTTTCGGGGAATTTTCGGTTTGTTTTGGGATTTTTTTCCAGCCCTAAAAGTATGCATGGATTACACCGACCTCAACAAAGCGTGCACTAAAAGCAACATCTGGTTCCCCGAATCAACCTGCTAACATCTGGGAACCAGCTGCTCAGCTTCTTGGACGTATACTCAAGCTACATTTAGATTTCCATACACAAGCCTGATAAGGAGAAAACTGCATTCGTGATCATGCGAGGCACGTATTACTATAAAGTCATGCCATTTGGCCTCAAGAACACGGAAGCTACCTACCAACGACTTGTTTAACACGATGTTCAAGAAGCAGATCAGAGTAATGATGGAGGTCTACGTCGACAATATCATGGTGAAAGGCAAGCAACAGACAGACCACATTGGCAACATAACGAAGACTTTTGACATCTCCGAGAGTACAAAATGAAGCTCAACCCATCTAAGTGCACATTCGGAGTCTCATCAAGCCGACTCTTAGGGTACCTAGCAAGGAATCGAAGCTCATCCAAGGAAAATCAGAGCAATCATGTACATGAAGTCTCCCACGACTCTGAAGGAGATCCAAAGTCTGATCGGACGAGCAGCTACACTCAATTGTTTCTTCTCGCTATCCACCGACCGATGCAAGCCTTTCTTCAAGGCAATCAAGAAAGCGCATAGAGATTAATAGGACGACAAGTTCAAAAAAGAATTGAACTCTGGCCGAAAACAGTACCTGACGTCACCTCCACTATTATCTAATCCAGAAGCAGCGAAGAACCTATACATCTATCTAACGGTATCAGATGTAGTAGTGAGCTCTGCCCTCATACGAGAAATGTTGGGGGCCTAACTGATTGTATTCTACACGTCCAAAGCTCTCATCGATGAGGAAGCCAGATACCCGAAGATTGAAAAGCTAATTTTGACGCTAGTTGTTGCACCTCGGAAGCTTAGACCTTACTTTTAGGGACATCCAATCATCGTCATGGCCCAGTACCCATTGCGATCAGTTTTCCATAGTCCAAACGCTTCTCAACGAATGATGAAGTGGGCATTGGAACTTGGCCAGTATGGCTTAGCATACCAACCCCGCACAGGAATAAAGGCCTAGGTATTGGCCGACTTCGTAGCAGAACTCACCCCAAGCCTGAATAACATAGCAACTTAGCCCAAAAACACTCCAAAGGCAGCTGAGCACACTGTAGCTGCATCAGCCCCATCTGTAGGAAATTTCTTGCACTTATATATCGACGAATCATCTAACTACCAGGGATCGTGAGTATGCCCAGTTTTTATTACCCCGGATGGTTCGATGCTCGAGCATGCAATCAATATAAGCGTCAAACAGAAAAACGGAGTATGAAGCTCTATTAGCATGTCTCTAATTGGCAAAAGACCTAGTAGTGAAAAAGTTCACGATCTATTTCGATTCCCAGCTAATCACCAACTAAACCTCAAGGGAGTACGCAGTAAAACATCCAAGGATGGTTCAATACCTCGAGAATGTATGAGAACAGCTGGCGACATTCTAGGCGTACATACTCACTCAGGTTCCACGAGCAAAAAATGCCTACGCACAGTTGAGGTGGCGCAGATCAACACAACTCTGAGTTGGTAAAATCCCAACATCGACTACATAGTCAATGGAACACTCGAAGGCAGAGCGCTTCTACATGTAGAACGGAATGCTTGTTCGCAAATCTTTCTCAGGACCACATCTCTGCTGCCTATTGCCTTTCAATGAACTGAAAGTTCTTACCTCAATCCATGAGGCGTATGTGAAAACCACTCTAGAGGTTGCTCCCTGGCACAAAAAGCTCTTAACGCAGGCAACTACTGGCTAACAATGCCTCAAGACACCAAAGAGTATGTACAATGGTGAGATAGCTGTTAGCACTTCAAGTCTGTGCCTGCAATACCTGCAAGCGAACTCCCTCCGTAAACAAGCTCTTAGCCATTCATGTAATGAACGATTAACCTGGTGGGACTAATGCCACCTGCCACTAGGGGCAGAGGCATGATGATCGTAGAAACCAACTATTTCACGAAATGGGTTAAAGCCGAACCCATGACTACAACTACCTAGATGGATATATAACATTTCTTATGGAAGAACATCATATTTCGCTTCGACATCTCTCACTTCATCGTCACAGACACTGGTCTGTAATTCGTGGACAAAGACTTGGCAAAGTTCTTCAAAAAATATGGCATCAAGAAGCAAATGTCCATGCCCTAATATCTGCAGGGCAATGGGCAGGTCAAGGTGTCCAACAATACCATTCTTGACTGCCTCAAGAAATTCCTCTTCGACAAGAAAGACAAATGGCTAGACGAGCTCCCCAGTGTTCTATGGGCGTATCGCACCACTAAGAAACAAGCAACCGGCGAAACTCTGTTCTCCCTGGCGTTTGCCTCTAAGGTAATCATTCCTCCCAACATCGTGGTGCCCAGCATCAGCACTATACTGTCGAATTTTGAGCAGAACGAGAAAGAGATGGCCACAAATGTAGACTTGGCAAAGAAAGAGTGCAAAAAGGTTATCACCCATATTGTGGCCTATTAACGGTAGCTCCTCTCTAGCTACAGTAAGAGGGTGAAGATCCGACAGTTCTAGCCAAGAGACTTAGTCCTCAGAAAATCCTTCATAACCACATCATCGGGAAGGCTCCAAAAAGTTGGCTACCATATGGAAAGGTCCGTATAAAATCAGCCGAGTAAGCCGGAAAGGCAGCTACACCCTCACCACTATGAGCAACAAAGATATCAAAAAGTAGTGGAATGCATTCAACCTGAGAAAGTACTATGTGTGACCTTCTACCATTCCTTAGACCCTGTCCAAGACAAATAAAGTTCGAAGACTCAAGCAGCTCGATGAACAAGACCTCGGATGCCGAGGACTGTCAGTTGTTGTGTTATTTCTGCCTACAAGCAAAGTTAATACATTTCTCTATTTTCAATGAAGATTGAAGGAATTATTCACAAGTCTTGGCATAATGCATAAACATCGCAACTGACCACCCCTGACAAAGCAGAAGACGCCCATGCTCTTGCAAGCATGGCTTGTGCTCTTCCATCAGGAAAAAGTAAACTAATCCAGGATATCCAGATGTGGATGGGTTGTTTGACTGCTCATTCCCCCTAAATGCATCGACTACCTACGTCGGACAGCTCTCAAAATTGGCCACAATAGACTTTGTAAAGTCTAGCTTTAAGTGTTTGACTTTTCTTGTAAAATATTGTAATTGAACCATCACACATGCTCAATCTAGCTTTATAATATACTTCAATTATGGGTTGTTGTTGCTTGAATAAATTTTCAAGAAGTGAAACATTTCAACTTAAAGGTTTGTTCATGCATGTGCATTTCATATCTCTATTTATGTTACATTCTGTCTAGTTTGATTGTCTAGTCAATTTTGCACACTGACTTTTAGCTATTTAGGCACACAGATTAAGACAGCCCATATGTGCTGACTGACACCTTTCTAATGGTAGTCAATTTCTAGCTATTGATCTGCCTAGATCTCTTTTGCAGCCAACAAGTGTCCTTAGGACAAGTTGGCTGATGAAAAATCTGATTTCCTTGGGTATATTTACTTCTAGCGGGTTTAGAACTTAGTTTTAGAGATAGAGACTTGCCTTAAAAACTTGAAGCTTACATCTTCTCCATTTACGAACCCTAAATGCCAAACTTTTCTCATGCATTAAATGCCCAATCATTATATATTAGGGTTGCATTGTTTTAAGGTTTTGCATTTATGTCTTGTTCTGGTTTTAAGCTTTAAATTCGTTTTAGACCATGCTTTTGGATTCAAGTTAGATTCGTCATTCAACTGTTTGACTGGAGTATCTAACTAGTCATTTGAATCCAAATTTAATGTGCATATCATAAAATCATATCACATCATTAATCATGTTGATCTCTGTGCCACAAGGTGATGAGCTTAAGAGAAGCTGCCACTTCGTAAAGACCAAAGGAGTCCATCTTGTGTAAGGCAATATTGCATAAAGGTAAAGCTGCTCCATAGATAAGGATCTAGGAATTAAACTTATATGATCTTTGTATGAACCTTTGTTTACAGTAATGGATTGGACTCAGTGGCGAGTATTCGGTTTTTTAACCCAGATGTGGGTTTTTTCGACCAAAAATATCTTGTGTTCAAGTTATGTTTATTGTGTCTCACATCCCACACACACATTCATAGTACATATATCTGATGAGCCTCTAAATGGTATGTGTTCACTATTATGCTCACTTGACACATTGATAACTTGCAACGAATGACAGCTTTACTGACTATGATAGTGTTTAGAAACTGATATTGGTATTTGAATCTTAGATTTGTTTACTAACAAATATATCTTTGTTGACTAGCGGGCTTGACTAGTCAGTCCAGCAGATTATAATTTTTATATACATGATATTCCACATGGTACCAATTTGAATTGGTATCAGAGCCTTGCTTTAGATATACATAGAGTGATCTCTGGGATTTGCTGGTATTGGGTGAAATCTCACCATAGACCGTGATCGTCTCGGTAGCTCATGTAATACACCTTCATTCTTTGATGGTACAAATTATGATACTTGGAACAAAAAGTTTCAAATCTTTCTTGAGGCACAAGATCTTATTGTTATTGATTATCTCACTCTTGAGTGGAAGGCTCCATTGAGGCTAGTCAATGGAGAGTTTATGATTAAGCCAAAAGGTGAATGGACTCAAGGAGAAATTGCTTCGGCTATGGCAAATAGGAAAGGAAAGAATACAATTGTTTCTGCCATTTCGTCTAATCAGTTTGCTTATGTTTGATATTGCACTACTGCCAAGCAAGCTTGGGACAAACTCCAAATTCTTCATGCGGGTGATAAACAAGTGAGATATCTGAAGCTTCAAATGACCCTTTCAAAATTTAAGGATTTGAGAATGCTCGAGTCTAATACTTTCTCGGTCTTCTATGAGAAAGTTGAAATGTTAACAAATGAAGCCTTGGGGTTAGGGAAGGCTATTGATGAAACAACCATTGTTCAAAAGATTTTGAGATGCTTGCCCAAAAGATTTCAAGAAAAGAAGGTTGTCATTCAAGAGTTTCAAGACCTAAATGAGATCAAGCTTGGAAAATTGGTTGGGAAACTCATTACTTATGAGATGGAGCTTGACATGGATGAAAGTAACTCCAAGAAGAAAAAAGAAGTGGCCCTTCATGGTGTTCAGAACAGTGAGCCTGTATGTGATGTCTGTAGACATGCCTCAGAAGATGATCTTGCTCTACTCGTTAAACAATTCAGAAGAATTCTCAAAAACAAAGGGAAAGATTCTAAATGGTTCAGTAAGCCATTAAGCAGTCGGGAAAAAAACAACCCACTGGAGTGAAGAATAAAGGATTCACTAGAAAATGAGACAAAGGTTTATTAAAGATACCTAGTCCCTGCTTTGCTTGTGGTGGAAATGGGCACCGTGCTGCTGATTGTGCTGACAACAAACTCCTTGGTTAAAAATGCGAAAAGGCAACGATGAGTGCTTGGAGTGATGACAATGAACAAGGTTCTGTGCAGTTTGATGAGTCGTTAGATGATGAAGAAAAGGTCGTTGCTTTTGTTGCTCCAATTGAGGAAGTGTCTCTAAGTAATGATGATTATGTTTTGAATGGCAATGAGGAGATGACTTATGATAAATTGTGCATTAAGTATGATACACTCTTTGATGAGCCTTGCTCTACAAAAGTGGAGAAGATTGAACTAGCTAAGAAAGTTATTGAGTAGAAATCTTATTTTTCTTGTCACTCAATAATACGGTATGGTAGTATTTCTCTTCACGTAGAAGTGAGAGGTCTTAAGTTCGAATTTCACGGATGGTGAATTCGATACCAAATTAGGTGGCTTAGCCGAACTCCCCCTCTCTCTAGTGTAAAAATATCGATGTACTCAAAAAAAAATTTGTGTTTTCCTTGGATTATAGAAATCTTCTTGTTTTCCTTGGATGCTTCTAAACTCCCCCTAAAGACTTGCTACCTTCATTTGCTTCACCAATCCGTCTAAAGTATTATATATGTGAAGGGCACCCCACAACAAATTCTTACACAACACCATTGATGCTGATCCAACTACAGCCGAGCTGCTTGGCCACCCCTTTCTCCCTCATAAACTGCCGCAGCTCAAAGACATCGCCCCATTGATGATCGGATGCCAATGTATTAGCTAGCATCACAAAGCCTCTGGAATTCTCAAGACCCACTTAAGCCAGTCTATTGGAAACATATTGAGCCACGTCTACTCTAGAGTGGAGCAGGCAGCCGCCGAGCAGAGCACCCCACACAAAATTATTAGGCACAAGGGGCATGGATTTTACAACCTCTAAAACTTCTTCAAGTAGGCCTACCTTTGCAAGGATATCAATGTAGCAAGCATAATGTTCTAATTTCGGATAAACAGAAAACCTTGAGGTCATACCGTTAAATATTTGACGTCCTTCCTCCGATAAACCAGAGTGACCGCATGCACATAAGGCACCGAGGAAAGTACATGCATTGGGTTGCAAACTGAACTCTTGGCTTTTAGAGAATAGCCTTAAAGCCTCATCTCCTTCACTGTTAACCGCAAGACCCATGACCATGGTGTTGAATGAAACAAATATCTTTCGTGAGCATCTGATAAAATACTTCTTTTGCCCTCCCCTAAATCTCGCATTTTGAATACATGTCGATCAATGATTCAATGCAGTGGCTAGGATTCTGTTTGACCCAATTACCCTTTGCTTCCTTTAGATTTCAGGTATTGGTAAACCCATGAACCAATCGCCAATTTGAGCGTAAACTGAAAGCACGCTGACCTTCCATTATCACCAATTTCATCAAATTTTTCCCTACTCTTCTCAACCTTTCCCCATTTCCCGTACAAATATAAAAGGACAGTGTCGACAGAGTCACAACCAAAATTCTTAGTATCGACAATATCTGATAGGATCTCAATCCATTTCTCAACTGCAACCATCTCAAGATTTGAAGACGCTGACCATTGTATCATCTTCAGGTCGCAAATTTTCATTAACCATCGTTAAGATAAGCTGCAAAACTACCTCACTCTGACCTGAATGAGCATAACCAGCAATTAACGATGATCAACAGTAAACACTACGCTTTTGAGGCATTTCATCAAACACCAAACGTTCAGAAGCCAAATCTTTAATTCCGCGAGCATACACCTAAAGCAGGCTATTGCAAACAAATGCATTGCAAAGAAACCCCATTTTGGTAACATGAGTTTGAATCTGTTTGACATAACGAGGATTTTCGGTGCAAAAACAGGCCTTGAGAAGGAACGCGAAGGTGAAGTCATTAGGCGAAAGAGAGGTCTATTTTAAGCATTTGATGAGGGAAAATGCGTGGGAGAATAGACCCTCTTTAGCCAAGACCCTGATGATTGCATTGAAAGGGAAAATGTTGGGTTTTCGGAGCTGATGAAAGACTCAGAGAGCGAGACGAAGCTGGTAATGGCCGATGAGACGGGTGGAGATCAGGTTGTCCCGGTGAGCACCGAGCTGAAAGACATGAGCGTGGATTTGAAGGAGGAGAGGGTGTGAAATACGGCCCTGGAGAAAAACAGCTAAGTCGGTGGAGGGATTGGGAAGTGGATAGGATGAGACTGTGTGAAGAAGATGAAGAGCAGAGTAAGATGATGAACAGAGGAAAGTTCTAAGCTTTTGAGGAAATGAGAATTGTTCCAAGTGTGGAAGAAGCATACTCTTGAGAGTGTGTCTTCTAGATGCTTGTAGTTTGACTAATTCATCTTAGTTTACAATTAGTTTTTAAACTAAACTTTCATTAATTGAAGTTCCTAAATTTAACAAAACTTGTATTATTTTTTTTTTTTTTAACAAACGATATTATTTGTACCATCTCCAATTCTTGGAGATAAAACATAAAAAATTATAGCTTAAATTCAATATATACTAAAACCCATTTACGCTTGAAACACTGTTCATAAGCACAGTGTAGTTCCGATTTTACCCTTGCTTAGTTTGTGTTATTACAAGATTGCCATTCTTTCTGCTTAGTTCTTAGCTGTCGTTCTTTCTCTTCAACAGCACAGTGATAAAACTCTCTAGCGAGTTCACCTGGCTGCAGACTCCATCAAAGCCTAGAAATCGTTAGGCATCCTTCTTTTTCTCCCTGCTCTGTGCTTTCCCTAACCCAGAATCCTCATCCTCTCCCGGAATGAGAAATCTGAAATCCACAACCCAAAACTCACTCATAGTAGCCCGTGCCCCTCATTCCTCATATCCTGATGGTTCATTCTCTCCATTCGATTCGATTTCGGTGAGTTCTTTGTGTTATGAATTCTAATATTTTGCGTATAATTTTGGTTTTTGGAATTTCGAATTTGTACCTCGACTTTGCTCCAATTAATTTTAATTTCATCTGTTATTGTTGGGTTTGAGTAAATTTCAAACCTTTTGTTTTCATTCTTAAAATTTTTGAGTTCTATCTGTTAAATATTTGTTAAAAGACCCAAATTTTCTGTTCGAACAATTTGTATAGCCTATGAAAATTGAACAAAAAGTCATATGATCCGTGATTTCTTCCTTCCTGGTCGACTAGAAAACCTTTTGGAGCTTCATGGTGGTTGCACATCTCCTCCTTTCTGCTCCTCCCTCCAAAATCGTGAATACTTATTTACTGTATTTATGTTTTGATAATTGCATGTTAAAATAATGTTTTGAATTTGTGATTTAATGTGATTGGGCTTTAGAAAAATTTTCTTGATTATGTCGGAGGTTTCGTGATGTTGAGAGAAAGAGAGCAAGAACCATGTTCGCATAATATATTTACTATAGGTGTAGAAGCTCTGTTCTCCTGTTTTTTGGCCAATTTCAAAGGCTCTGAATTGCTAAATTTTCTTTAAAAATGTTTTCAACTTCAAATGTATTTTTTATTTTTATTTTTTCGGTTTTCTGATTTCTGGTTATGTTTCAGGGCATAATAGTGGGAGTTTGAGTAATGGAGCTACTGCCATGCAATGGAGTATAGTAGGAGGCAGAGAACCTTTCACTCCATCTCAAGGGATGGAGTTAGAACACCAGGTTTTGAGCTACAAATACATCTCAATGTGCCTATTTCGTCCACTCTGCTCATCCCAATCAAGAAGGCCCTTAATTCTGCAGGATTTTTGACATTTTCGAACGGAATTCTCATGCCCAATTCATGTAGTTTCTTCATTTTACTCAAAGAAAAATGATTTCCGCACACTTCATTTTTTTCTTATGCACGTTTTTGCTTATTTTGTTGCTTGATTTTATTTAATTCAAAAGCTAGAAATAAATCTAAATTTGTTATGCCTTCATTCCAAGTATTTTTCGATTTTCGTGGGGTTGTGTATATGCAGTGGGATGGGGTTCTATCCATTTGGGATTCTCCAACACCACTGATCCTGAGCAGAACATGTTCACTGTGAATTACAAGGATTTCATAGATGATGTACAGATTAGGGATACACTTGAGCCTATATAAGCATGAAAAGCATATGGTTTTGCTTGACCCATCTAATCACAGAATTGTGTACCATCAATTCAAACGTTGTAGAACCAGTTTCTACAATGAAACTGTAGTTGGCTGTGTGTTTTTGTGTTCATTGGGAGAGATTTGTTATTGAGAGGGTAAGTCAGGCAAAAACAGATTGATAGTGTTGAAGAATGGGGTAACAGTTTAATTATGTGTACAATGAAGAATCACATATATTATTCTTAAAATGGGTCTGCACAAATTTTAGCGGCGACCACCAGGTTCACCTTTTTTATTTCATTTTAATTTTTGCTCTTTTTAGTCGATTTAAGAAGTGAAGAATCTGAAAACTTTCAACACTCCAAACGGTTGACCAAATTTAAACTGAAAATTGAGCCTATTTGAGAGAGTTAATTAGTGAAGAATGCTTACTTTTGTTACCAACATGTGTTTATAAAGAATCTGATTTAACATATAGTATTGACAAGAAGCCTATCACAACATCCGACAGTATATCATAATCCCTTTTTTCACTGATATCGTGTGTCCTGCAGAACTTATTTTTTGTGCAGATTAATTCAAAATCATGCTATGGAAATACATGGGAAATTGCAAACAAGTTTCCATCTATCCCAGGTATCTTTTTTTCTCTTTGTTTTATGTGTGTTTTTTACAATTAGTTTGTCTATCTGCTCTGGCTTTAAAGAAAGGATCTGAAATTTACACTGCTAGATAATCTATAAACATTGAAAACAATAGAAGGTTAGTTGTTGTATGCAAGTTTTTGAGAAAATGGTATTTAGAATCTGATAATTTGGGAGATGCAAGGTTTTGAAAAATATGGTATTGAGAATCTGATAATTTGCGAGTGAGTGATCATAGAACCAAAACAAATTGGAATTGTTATTTCTTACAGCACTTCTTTATTTCAACATCAGGCCTTTCCTAACTTAGAATATTTCTTGAGAACCAGAATGTAGTTTTTGTTTTTAGAATATTGTCATTTGACTTGCTGAAAATATTTAAGGACCTAAGTTTATATGGTGCTCTCATCTCTGTGATGCAGAGCTGATCAAATTTTATGACTAATTAAACTATTGTTTACTTGCAAAGATGTCATTAACTTTCAATTGGCTTTTGCAGTATGTTTGGAACCAAGCTGAATTTGATATCATTAAGCTAAAGACAAGAATAAGTCCATTTCCATCTCAAAAAGCAGCAGATGACAATTAAACCACCATGCATCAGGTAACCTTCACGCTTAGATTTCATTCAATGGCTATCTAGACCAAGAGAACCTACAGTAGATCATTACTAACTTGGGGTAGATTGAAAAGAGTTTAGGTCTGGAGGGCTTCTACAGTTTAGGAAAGAATACCAAGATTTACATTTTGTTTAACTCCCTAAATAAACATGTGCATTTTGTTAACAATATTGAAAACTATTGTATAAAATATTTTCCAGGGGGTTTTGTTGATTCTATAACTGTGAATTTTGGGCATTCAGAGAGTTTTGGAGGTTCTGCGATTGATGGTACCGTGCATCGTATAAGGCTAAGAAATCACCATTACATCTCTTATCTAAGAGACAATATTTAAGTTGGTGAGTAAGCAATAAAATGAGTGTTGTGCAAGTTAATTAAGTTTTGCATATTGATTTTAAGGCTAATTATGTGGTGCTATGTATAAGTACACACCAATTATATTCTTTCAAAGAATACATCAGTTTATATAGTAGCAGAATGATTGCGAACATTGAAAAATCTCAAGTAACTTAAATTATCATGCTAGATCCTAAACTTTTCTAATCTTTGCTTACAAAGAGTTGATGACTAGGCAGTGATTTCTATTGAGCACCAGTTATTTGCACCTCTTTTCCCTCCTTCCATAATTGAAGTGCTTTTGACTCTATGTAGTAATGCTTTACAAGATAAAATTGTCGAAATTTTTTCTTCCATTGTGTTTTCTTTTTAAAAAATTAAGATAGAAAGGGAATGCTATGATAATTTGAGGTTTTCGTTTTGATATTCATATGTGTATTTTAGCGGGTACAAAAAATGAGATTTGGTTTGCAGATATAGTCATTAGTAATGCTTTTATGGTATTCTTTAATGTGGAGAAAATTGGGATTCCTTTTAAAAGATTTTATTGCTCATATGGTTAGGGAGTACTTACAGGAACTGTGTTTTCTTTATCAGACACTAGAAGAATAGTGCGAGTGAATAAACTGACGAGGAATGGCTTATAGATGGATGGCTTCCTAATCTGTATGAGTACCATGTTTAGTGTTACCGTCGATTCTTCATTAATCCATTCATAGTAAATCAATTTGAAATTTCATTCATCTCCTGCAACCTATTGATTTGTCCATTTTATTGTTCAGGTTTGTCAAAAACTTGCTCAAAAAGCATATTGTATGCGTGATTTGAGTTGGTTGTAAATAGTATCATCTCTTTTCTAAATAACACTTTAAAATCATCTCTTTCAGTATAAACATATTATATGTAAAATAATATCATCTTAAAACGGTCATAAAACCCGCGGCATCGCGCGGGGGCTCAATTGCTTGTTTTAAACTATAACTCAAAAACTACTTTTTTCTTCAAACCCTTATGGCTTAAAATTTTAGTCTAAGACTATTAAATAATGATTTTGGAGTAATTTTTTTTTCGATACTTTTTTTAAAATAAAATTTAGGGTAAATTACATTTTACCCTCTCAGGTTTGGGGTCGATTGCAATTTCTTACAACATTTTTAAAACATTTCAATTTCATACATTTACTTATCATTTTATTTCAATTTCATACATCTGTTAGCAAATTTGTTAAGTAAACCGTTAAGTGATGATGTAGCAAATATGGGATCCACATTTGTGCTGACGTGGCTACTAAATTTGTGTCACGTGGCAAAAAATTATTTTTTATGCATTATAAAAAATAAAATAAAATAAAAAAGCCCTAGAAACCCATCATCCCCCGACCCACCTCCCTTTCCCCCACTCTCTTCACCTCGCCTCCCAACCAAAAATCCACCCCACCCCTGCAACCCTCCCTACCCCATCTAAAACCCAAATTTTTTGCAAGAAGAATAGCACTCATTCGATTGTCAAATACCGAAATCCCCTTCTGATGTCATTGTTGGCTGTATCTCGTGGGTCTGATCGATGCTAATTCGAGGTTAGAATGAGAAAAGGAGGAAGAGAAAGAGATTGAGGTCGCCGTAAATAGGTGGTGGGGTGGGGTGGGGTGGGGTGGGGTGGTTGCGGTGGAGGTGGAGGTGGGGGGTTGGGTGGGAGCTGAAGAGAATGGAGAGGGAGGTGGGTCCGGGGGGTGGCGGGGAAAGGGGGAAGATGGGTTTTTGGGTTTTTTTTTAATGTATAAAAAATTATCAAATTTGGAAGCCATGCCAGCACAACTGTGGATCTCATATTTGCCACGTCATCACTTAACGGTTTACTTAACAGATTTTCTAACGGATGTATAAAATTAAAATAAAATGATAAGTAAATGTATGACATTGAAATGTTTTAAAGATGATGTAAGAAATTGCAATCGACCACAAACATGAGGGGATAAAATGTAATTTACCTTAAAATTTATGTAGATTATTCTAATTTATTTTATGAACATTTTAATCCAAAAATATTTAAATTCCAATAAGTAATTAAAAATCAAATAAATACATAGGTATGTAAAAAGATTTAAATTAAAGGGTAAATTACACTTTACCGCCTCAGGTTTGGGTCGATTTCAATTCCTTACAACATCTTTAAAATATTACTCTCATACCTCAAGTACTATTTTATTTCAATATAATACATTCGTTACATTTTCCATCCATTAATCTATTAAGAGCTGACATGGCCGCCACATTTGTGCCCCGTGGCTACCAAATGTGTGCCACATGGCAAAAATAATAATTTTTAACCTGAATCTTTCTCAACAAAAAAAAAAAAACTGAAAGCGTAGAACGCACCATCACGCCATCATTGTGCTGAGTTATCCAACCGAACTTGGAGGAGGTTCTGGACAGTGGATCTACAGCTGAGATCCAATAAAGGGTGCCAGGCAAATGATCATGGCTTTGAAGAGTGCGAGAAAAGATAGCATAGAGACAAAGTAGAAGCTGGTGGTGCTGATGATGGCGACATAGACTTGGATCAGAAGCAAAAGCGATAGCTCAGCAAACAGCTTGGTAGCTCGCATCAGTTGGCGATTACGATTACTGCTCCACCCATTTCAACGACGGAAGCAGAAGCTGAAGATTGGTGCATCATCATCATTGGAGCTTCTCCGATTCGATGCTTTTATTGGCAATCAAACTAGGGCTGGGTTCAGTTCTAAATGATTCGATTTTTTGACAAAACCAAAACCGAACCGAAATTTCAGTTTGGTTCAATTTTTTTCGATTTTTTCTCGGTTCAGTTTTTTTTTCGATTCAGTTTTTCCAATTCGCTTTCGGTTTTTTTTTTTCTCATCTTCCTCTAAAAAATGAAAAAATTTGAAATATGAAATTTTAATATCTCCAACATAACATCAGAATTCCAACTAGAATCAAAGACAATGAAAATAAAACATTTAAAGTTTAAGTCTTCCAAGGTCCAAAGTCCAAACTTAAAATAAACATCAAAGTTTAAGTCTTTAAAAAGTCCAAATTTAAAATAAACATTACACAAGTCAAATAAACCTTCAAGGTTTCATCACCAAGGTCTAAAATATCCATAATATCCCGATATTTGCATCGAAATTTCCCTGTTTTTTAAATTTCTATATTTAAAAAAACACCAAGGGGATTCGAACCCCTCCCATTTTACTCCTTCAACACCTTGACCACCATATCACTTATGTTTTTGTGAAAATATGCTAAAATATTTACATATTTTCTACACTCACAATGTTTGCCAGCTCGTTATATAATCAACTTAAATTAGTTAAATCCATCATGCAATGCATTTCCTTCCAATTTTTTGTGATAAACTAATAGATAATTGACTAAATAAACATCCTACAAAGTTTCAATAAAATTTTCCAAGTTTTTCTTACAATTTCCGTGGTTTTTATTCAATTTTTATCAATATTGATAATATCCCGATATTTCCATCGAAATTTCCGTGTTTTTGGACTACCGATATTTCCGATATCATCGATATTTTAGACCTTGTTCATCACTTCATGTCTTGCACAAATAAAATCTTCAAGTCCTCATGCTCAAGCTCAAGCAAAAGCTACAGAATTGTCTTTCAAAAACCTGCAAAGGCACACACAAACACATAGAAAGTGCAACAAACATAAGTCCCCTTAAATTTTCACACACATGAATCAATTACATTAATTACTGCACTGTGGCGTGCATGGAACAAAGATGGACCACCAAATTTTAATCCTTATTCAGTCTGTACAGTATTATTGATGACCAAACTGTAGAAATTATAAATGTATACTGTTCAGGCAAAGATTTGCTCCGGTGGGGAGGGTCCTCAACACCTCGGCACAGCTCTCGTAAGGATTGGCACGTTGGTTTGAATGTGTTTGGTGGTCGGGCTCTTGCTAGTTCGTCCACTGCAAGAACAAGACATAGTTAGTTCTAAAATGTGCCTTTGTGGGGCCTTAGGTATAGGTCTTGAGGCCCACAATCAAAACTAACTAAGTGCTTAGGCGTGCCACTATTATCTCATTATAGTAGATGTAGAACAAGTGTGTTTAAGTCGGCTTCGTGCACCCCAAGTTACTCAGACTTCTTGTTATCAAAGAATTGTCATGGATGGGTTAAGTCCATATTAAGTTCTTTCTTGCCTCGAGATCAAGGACTTTCAGTTATGGTTTTATATATTTGAAGGAAGGGTGTCCAGAATCCCTTAAGTCATTTGTTTAGTTCTAGATTGGTTTTAGATGCAAGAAGATCTATAAAGATAACCAGATCTGAGCATAAATGGAACTCTCAAAGTAGAACACAAGTTGAAATGACTTGAATACATGCTAGACAATATGTTAAATAACAGATCTACTAGTTTAGAAGACAAACAAAGAGCACCGGGCAAGATTTCATCTTATCCAGCAAGGTTGAACTTCTTGCAAACACTTCTCTTTGAGTTTACAAAGGTTAAAAGCTTGAAAAGTAATGGATGGTAAACAAGTTTACACAAGGGAATCAATACTATAGGAGTAGTAAAGCTTTAAACTAAAGAAAGATGAACTTTCTAGGTAGGCAATGCCTAAAAGATCAGAGATCTGGACTGTTTACAGCTTTGGTTTGCAAATCTGGCTTGAGAGCAGAGTTCGTAAGTTTGTTTGTTTGATTGGTTGAGTGTCCTTATCTTCTTCTTTTATAGACAGATTAGCCCGACTGCTGTGGTGAAACCAGAACTTATGGCTGAGTGTTTTTAGCCGTTTTTGACTCGGAAAGTGGTTGTGTCTTTGCCTAAAAACACTTTGAAAGGCAACGAGTCATCACTTCTTTTTTACTTAAATGCCACTGGAAAGTGCTTTTTGGCTGATAGTAGGTTAGTCTTCGTCACTTGTCACTTCCATAGGCAAGCAAGTGGCTTATTTGTGGTTGAGAATGCTTCATTTCATCATTGGGTTTTATGTTGGGCTCCAGATAAATTCCTTTTTATTTAACATCCTTGGACCCTTCCTTAGTTTGGCCCAAAGTTCAAATATTAACCTAAACATATACGTTTTGGGAGAGTTGTAGACTGGTTTTCATTAGATGGTGCACAAGGAAATTAGAAACTGCATAGTGGTTTTTACTAGATGGTGCATAAGGAAATTAGTAGCTATATTCTAAAAGCTTGCCCACTCATGCAGACTCCACAGCTAAGCTACCATTTTGCTCATCACAGAGAACAACCTCAAAAATCTTAAAAGATACTACGACAGTGCAACTGCTGTCTGCTTATCAATCCAATTGTTCAATATTTAACACTCCAATTAAGCATGTAGATATATAAACTTACAAATACAAAAGATGATGACAAAAACTCCTCTGTGATATCAAATG
This sequence comes from Crataegus laevigata, assembly GCA_963580275.1. NCBI lineage: Eukaryota > Viridiplantae > Streptophyta > Magnoliopsida > Rosales > Rosaceae > Crataegus > Crataegus laevigata. The sequence continues at coordinate 19,858,883 of OY756941.1, read as the reverse complement.
ACTAGAGACAGCACGAAGGAGTATATATCCAGTTATAGATAAGTTGTTGACAATTTTAAGTCCCAGATGGGTTCCTTTCAGACTCCATGAACTATGAATAAAAATTAGGTTTTTAGGGGCATATTTTTGTGAGTAAATTGAAAGATTGACCATTTCAATTATTTTATGGGGCATATTTATGTGGGTTTTAGCTTGGTTTCATGCCTTAGAGCGAAAGCTGCAATTAAAGCGAAAGCTACAGAACCAAATCCTACATACCCAAAACAAATTCCAGAACCAAAATTTCTCACAAATTAATCAAACCTCAACTAATAGTGTTTAGAAATGAAGTTACCCAATCAAATCCAGCATACCCAAAATAAATTGCCATGAAATTGAAAAGTTATAGATCAGAACCAATGAAATTGAAAGAAAAAAAAAATCTGCAAAACGAATCATGGGGGTGAGAGACTAACCTTGCAAATGAGGGAATTTGTGGGCCGAGACTCGAAATGGCCAGAGGAAGTCGTGGGTCGCGGGTCACAGGGGTGAGAGACTAAGAGTGAGACAGTGACGGCGAGATGTGAGACAAGTCGCAGGTAGTTGGGAAAGAAGAAGACGAAGCAGTAGAGCAACGGAGCTGGGAAAGAGATGGTCCAGAGTGAGAGTATAGAGGAAAGGGATAACGGAAGGGGAATGGATCGATTTGTTTAGGGTTTCAGACTGAAAAAATCACTACAAACTTGACTGAACGATGTTGTTCAAGGAAAAAAAATCATTAATTTATAATTAAATATAAAACAATGTCGTTTTGCCTATATTTCGATCCAGTCCGGTTTCCAAACCTCGAAAATCGGATTGAACCAGATTCGGTTCGATCAGGTTTTACTGTTTCGTTTCAGTTTTTTTTCGGTTCGATTTTTTTCTATCTCGGTTCGGTTTTCGAACCGATTTTTTTTTTTTTTTTTTTGGTTTTTTCGAACCCACCCGTAAAATCAAACAACAACGATCGCTTACTCGAATCTGAATCCCAAACCCTTTTCAAAGCGATAGCAGCAGTGGTGGCTCCTATTAGCCTTCCAAAACTTTGCCCTCATACCTAGTACGACATACTCTTCGAATCTGTAAGTCTCCTGATTGCTGAACCCATTTGATTGACGCACATCTCACAATCTTAAAACCCTAAAATTGATTGAATTTTTGAGCTTTTTTTTGTGCTACTAAAACCATTAATGGTGGATTGTCTTTTTCCGTGCTCTTCTGTATCTTGAAGGGTTCGAGTTGCAGAGGAGAGAAGGGTGGGTGGGGTTGCAGATGAGAGAAGGGTGGATGCGAGTTGCAGAGGAGAAAATGGTGGGTGGGCTTGCAAATGAGAAAAGGGAGAAATGGGGTGGGGGTGAAGAGGAGAAATGGCTTGGGGAAGGTGGGGATGGGGTGGGTTTTTGGATAGGAGGGAAGGTGAAGAGAGTGGAGGAGAATGAGGTGGTTGGGAGGCTCGGGATGGAGAAGAGGGGTGGGGGGGTTGCGGGTGTGGGGTTCTGGGTTTTCAAGTTTGCTTTTTTTTTTTTAAATTAAATTAAAATTTTTTTTTTGCCACGTGGCACAAATTTGGCAGCCACATGGCACAAATGTGGCAATCACGACAGTTCTTAACGAATCAATGATGGAAAATGTAACGGATGTATTATATTGAAATAAAATAGTACTTGAGGTATGAAAGTGAAATGTCTTAAAGATGTTGTAAGGAATTGAAATCGACCCCAAACCTGAGGTGGTAAAGTGTAATTTACCCTAAATTAAATTTGATTTAAATTATTTTAGACGTATTTAATTTTGGGCAGTGGTCTAAGGAAGTGGGGAGTGGGCTAAACCTCACTAATGTGGTTCAAATTAGTCTTTGGCAATAATCGAACCTAAGACTTTAGTTACTAGTGAAATGAATACCACAATACTATTGTACTAAGTGACCTTTGTGAATACGACTTTGCAATTTGAGTGAGCGTGCGTGCACTCAATTCAAGTCAGTGCTCATGCGAGCATGTCAACAGTGAGTCGGGCAGCGAGATGGGTCGAAACTCACGGGTGTCTGAGTTTGTCAATGGTCGAACTCAACACTGTTCTCGTTTTTAGGTAGACATTGATAGTGTTTCAATTCAAATTAATATAAGTTTCAACCAACACTCCGATTAATTAAACAACAGCACAAGTTTTTCTACAACATCTCTAGGGTTAGAAAAAAACCTATTTTTACAAGCACAAAAGATCTAGACACATCATCACCCAGACACAAATGAGACGGGAACTGATGAGCCATGACATCAATCTTGGCAGAGCTTGAACAGAAACTAGAGTAGAGGAACCAAACCCGCTAGCCAGACGTGAAAGACATGGCTCGTCTAAAATCCAAAGATTTGAGGGCTGACCCAGGAAAATGCGTATCAGGAACCCATAATTCTCCATTTCGTGGCAGCAGTATTTGTTGTTGGCTAGTCTTCTTGGCTTCTACACAACTTTTTGCAGATGGAACTTCTTGTGTTTTCTTCACAAACTCAAAAAACTTCGCTACTTGTCGAGCATACCTTCAAAATCCAAATTGCAAAACAAATTAGAATGGCAGTTAGAACAAACATGATAGAGATTTATCAGCATAGCACCAATAGATAACAGATCAGTCCTAATATGTAATAAATATAAAGGAATGCGAAACAAGTAAGTGCCCAAACAGCACCATAGTAATGCTAACAGGTGATTATTGTTTTAGCCACCTGACCATGTCATCAATAAAGCTGGTCAGGAGGTAATTTTCTTAAGCATTAGCACAATCCCGTACTGTCATCCACAAGAATGTGACGGGTTCAGAACGCCTAGTGCAGGCTGACATTTCTTTCACAAAAGTCGTCACTTTATCAGAGACCACTCCTACCAAATATTAGAATATGATTAGCCCAACAAAGGGCAAACACAACACATGTTAACTGTTTTCGTTTTAAGATTTCAAACAATTAAGTCAATCCAAGAGCATATGGATACTTTTAAATATATGAGATATAAATAGAGATAGAGAGATTATATTCACACACCCCAAATTACTTCCCCCACACCTTTTTATTTATTTATTTTTAATATTTTTTTGACACACCACTAACACTTGATGGAAAATATTAAAAAACTAAAATGGGTGTGGGAGAAGTAATTTGGCGTGTGTGAATATAATCTCTCTTAGATATATTTTGACTACAACTGGGGCAATCTGCATATGTGCCTATGCTTATCACATAACAGTTAAACCAAACCGATACTCAATGACGTTTTTACATAATGAGTAAAACAAACTTAGCAGCCAGATTACGCGGGGACATGAAGTGATTAACTATTAATAATATACACAGAGAATATGCAACTTTGAGTCATAATCATAGCAGACACTCCAGACAACAATATAACAAACCATATTTCCAAGAAAAAGTCAGAAACAAGTAAAATGCTTGTGCAAGCTTCTTAAGGATAGGCTATCTTACTGCCTCTTTGCGTCAATGTCTCTGTTAAAATCAATGTTTGGCTCACAGTCAAGAACCAAAGCAGGAACCTGCAGACCGTCAAAGAAAAACAAATCATATTATCAGGGAGATGAGGTAACAGAAGGCCAACCAGATTAATGTGAATTGTGAATATGATACCTTCTGAATGCTGGAATGCATATGATCACCCTGCAAATAGAACACACGGTCCCTGATATCAGAAGGTAACGAGCTGTCTATTTGTAAGGCAGGCTTACTAATGGACAATACACCATGATTGCCACTCTCGAATGGGAAAAGCCAGCTTTCATGTTTTTCATGTAAGCCACGGAGATACTCTAAGCTGACTTGATCTTCCTCTGCTCTCTTGCGCAGCTTCATTCTCTGGTGACAAGTATCAGGACTTGCTCTCAGATATATGAAACCATCAGGGACAAGCCCGGGCAAGGATGATACAACTGGGTCAAACCAGGAGTCATAGATACTGATCTCCATTTCATTCATCCATTTCGCTTCATGAACCGCTCGAACAAAAACCTTTATTATGTAAAATGAAATAAATGCATCAGCCTTGAAACTTTAAGTCAGGTTTGGTTCCCCTTGAATTATTAACCAAACAGGAAAATGAAAGGACTGCAAAGTTTCAATTCCATCAATTTTGGACACTGTTGGAATTTAGATGAGGTTACAAAATACAAAATGGAGTTAATAGTCTCCCCAACTCCATGGACAAATTTAAAGAAACAAAGATGAAATAATTCAAGTTAAGTAACTGAAGAATAACAGGATCTTACCATCCTGTCACTAAAAACACTCCTTTCCATCAACCGGAGGGGCTTCATACCACCAGAGGATTCTCTCTCCTGCATCAACCTTGTAACAAAAACATAATTCTGGAAGGTATAGGCATATCTCTCTGGATGAGCATAGAAAGCATCCAATATATTAAAATGGTCAGGGCCAACATCTTGCCACTTATTAATAGGTTCTGGAACCACCTCAACAAGATCTCTTAACTCAAGTGTTTCATTTGCTATTCTCTGAAGAAATGTTGACTTTCCAACGCTGATATTTCCTTCAACGCAGAAAGTAAGTCGTTTCTTCTGCTTTAGCTTCAGTTCCGAGTTCAAGCCATCCTCCTTCGATTCTTCATCAACACTCTCTTTAATATAAGTAGTGATACTCTCAGCATGGTTTTTGTGGATGATTCCTACTGAAGTTCGTAAAAACTCAACCATCTTCTCACTAGATTTTCCGAAGAACTGCAAGCAGCAGCTCAAAACTCCATGTCATTATAGATTCATAGGTGTCCATATATCAGCTATAATGTAACTATTTGAGAAAGAGAATTGGTTTCTTTACAGCTTCAAAAATCCATGCTACATAAAAGTAAGCATTCTAAATCATCCTTACCGATTCCCGAACTAATCCGAAAAAGGCTTGAATATCTAGTCAAATTCATTCCAGAAATCCAAAATTTAGAATAATCTAAACCACTAAAAATTCAAGGAAAAAAATTACCATCAATCCCAACCCTGCATGGCAACAGAACATAACATTCACAACATATAAGCTCTTAAGAATAAGTACAATACATGCACAATACCTTATCTTTATACAATTGCTTGAGCTTGGCAACTCCCCCAATACCCTTTTGCACCAGCTTCTTCAAGTTCCTCGGCCCCACGCCAGGAATCGCCAACAAGTCCGGGCTTCCGGCCAACAAACCACCGTCTACAGAACCCCTCTGTCGCCGACTCAACCTATTCGGCTTCTCGTCCCCCGAACCCTTTTCAGGGTTTTCACCAGCGCCACCGCCCAAACCCTCAAAACCCTCCTCTAAAATCTTGCAACCCTCCACGGCGGAAACAGAAAATGACCCATCAGAGCTCGTGTGCAGCCACGCCGGGCGAGAGCCCAAGCCGGAGTCTTTGAGGACAAGCCAAGCCCGGGATGAGGTTCTGCCGCCGACAGAGACAGAATAGCGGCAGAGGCCGCAGTTGGAGCGAGAGGAGGGAATACTGGAAGTGGGTTTGTTGTGAATAGTAGAGGCGAGGGCCCCGCCGCCGCCGCCGCCGGCGGGAAAAGCTGTAGTTGCAGCAGCGTGCATTGTTGGATGTTTATTGGGTGAGACGCTGAGAGCTTTCGATAGAAGGTCAGAGGTAAAGGGGAGAGAAGAAAGAGGGGCGGCCTTAGCCGAAGTGCTGAGAATGGGACCTGATGAGCTTATACGAAGCAGTTTCTGCATCACTGCTACGCATTTCAGAGGATATTTTCTTTCTCTATTTTCTTTGTTTGTCAGAGGGAAAGAGGGAAGTATGACGAGAGAGAGAGGGTTTTGACTTTTTAGGGTTTTTGAATCTCAGAGCTTGGGGAATTTTTTTAGGGTTTTTTAAACTCAATTGCAAGGGAAGTGCCCTCTGTGTTTTTGGTCCGTCTGGCTGTCTTGTGCGGTGGGCTGTGTGTTAAAAGGTTTTAGCGGTTGTGTAATTTACAGACTTTTTTTTACTTAAATGTTGGTATTTGGATAAATTATATAAAACTAGCGCGTGCGAAAGGCTTTTTTTTAATCACGGCGCGTTACGCACGACTTACACATTGTAAATGTATTTATATGTGGGGATTGGTTCAATGTATAGAAACATAAAATAAAGGCAATTATCATCTCTAATAATATAGGCAGGAATTTAAAGTATTTTATCTAGAATATGTTAAAAAAAGTAATAAATAACATAGAAGATCCTTATAATTTAGTTGCAACTAAAAGCTAAATAAAAAGTATAAAAACAATCCAAGAACTTCAATTGACTTTGATACACTTGACAGCAAAACAAATCATGAACTCATATCGTTCCGTCCTGTTGAAAATTTAATGCGTTTGGTTAAAATCAAATAATAGCATTATTTTTAATTGAATTGCATTAAAAGTTGAAAAAGGGAATTAAACATTAAAAGAAAGAATATAACCTTATGTTGAATTTGAGGGAAGCAAAATATCTTTATACACAACATTTCTTGTGAAGACTCCTTCATGACCGTGTAATTCTCCTTTCTTTACTAAGACGTTTGTTGTAGATGCTGAAACTCCTCTTGATAAAGCCACGTACAATTGTCCACGACTAAATATGAAAATATAGCATTGAAATTCAGTAATGGAAAATGACGCGTGCACAAATTAGATCACAATTAAAATATTCATGAAATTGTACACTATCAAATTGATAAAGCACATAACATTTACAATTTCGAAAAGGAAAAAACAGAGACTAACACAAACCAATAGGAGGAAGCCAATGAACAGCACCAGAGCAACGGTGTGAGATATGTCCACCGCAAACAACTAAACATATGCTACTGCTAGCCTTGGGGTTTTTAGTCCTAAATTTTTTCTAATAAAATTTTCTTTCTTAAAAAATGAAATATAAATTTTTTTCTGACGAAATTAGCCTTGGGGTTTTTATATGTATTTTTTCTATCAGTTTTGATTTTTTTTGTTTGGAGGGCTTTTTAGTCCTAAAATTTTTAGTATAGCCTTTAGTGAAGCCTTAAGACACCAAATTGTACTTCTGACTTTCTAATATTAAAGATTATTTTAATTATAAGTCAAATCACAATTTTATATCTCATGTTTATGCGATGTCATACTTCAACCTATAAATTCGTTACGATGTCATATCTCAGGTAAATTTTCTATTAATTTTACAATTAAACGATGATATTACAGCGAGAGTCCACTCCTCATCCAACTAAATTTAAACTTTTTAATCTAATTAAATTTTAATTATAAAAAGCTCTCTCCTCGCGTCTCTCTCCCTCTTCTCTCCCTCGTCCACACCTCACCCGTTATCATTTTTCCCCATTAAATTCTCACCAAAAATCTCAGGTTTCTAATCTTCTTCTTCAGCTCTGCAGAATCCAAGATCTCCCTCCAAACCAATCTCCAACCCAGTTTACCATTTTCTTCCTCAAACCCAATACGCTATCTGTTCCTCCCTCAAGCAAGGAAAACCCCATCTTGCCCTCCTCCAAAACGACGTCAAAGGACCTTTACCCCATCTAACTTGCACCCCGCTGATCCAACCCAGATTACATCGACACCCAAATCCGATGGGCGGTCCATCGACGTTCTGAATGCGAGATTTCGGTCGAATCTCGGCCGATCTGGAGATGAAAACGACGACGATATGGTCGTTCTCGACCTCTACGCTCCGCCCCCGTCACACTCCGAGCCTGCTGCCGAAGTTCATCACCTTTCCTGATGATTGCGTAGTTTCGATCGTTGTTTTGATTTTAAAATCGACGGAAGCCATTTTCAACGGCAATGAGCATGGGAATTCGATTGATTGTCGCTGTAGTTCAAAACCGTAGGGTCTCTCTGCCATCGCCACTGTCCATTCCGATTAAATCTGGGACTAAGAGAGTGAGATGAGGATGCGGAATTGGCCGGGGAGAATAGGTGGAGGAGACAGGGAAGGTGGGGATACGGTGTATTTTTTTTTTCTTTTTCTTCTGGGTTTTAGGATGGGATGGTATGATTTTCTAGATTTGGTTTGGATTTGTATGCCTTTCTGGCAAGTGGAAGTGAGGAGGAAGGAGCGAGGGGAGGTCCAAGGGACGACGGCGTTCGAGGGAGAAGGGAAGCATTTTGGGAGAAAGGATGGAGAGATTTTTTTTTAAATATTAATTTTAATTGTTAATTGGTTTGTTATTCTAATTGGATGAGAAATGGACTCTAGACTTGCCACGTCATCATTTAACACTAAATTGACAGAAAATTTAACGAGGTCTGATATTGCAACGAATTCATAAGTTGAGGTATGACATTGTAATTTTTAAAACATGAGATATGATATTATGTCTCTCCCATAATTGAGATAGTTTTATGTAATTTACTCTTATTATTTTAATTTAGGGTATTGTTAGGGAAATTAAAATTCTACACCAAATTTTATAAATCAATTTATGTGGAACTTGATAATTAGATTATTACTTAAATGTTGATTAACGATTTTATTTCCTCTTGATGACACATCATTTGGTTTGTAAATTTGATTTAAAAAATAGGGTAAATTATACCATAACCCCTCAGGTTTGAGATCTATTACAACCCCATATAACATGTTTAAAACATTTCACTTTCATACATCAAGTACTATTTTATTTCAATTTCATACATCCGTTACATTTTCCATCCATTGAACCATTAAGTGCTGACGTGGCTGCCAAATGTGTGCCACGTGGCAAAAAAAAGTTTAATTTTTTTTTAAAAACCTGAATTTTTACAAAACAAAAAAAAAGATGAAGAATGACACACCCCGTCCCGAAGGAGGGCATGCTGGCCGTCACGTGTGAGTGACGTAACCATTTACACAGTACGGAAGCTTTAAATATATCACTTCTAATTTTGTAACACCCGTAGGTGAGACCTAATTTTGTCCATTCTGTCAGAACCCCGTTGAATTTCCTCGTAGTCACCACACCTCTGCTATCTTGAACCTGGAGGGGCGCAAAACCAAATTGAGTGGGTCAGTAAAACAAATCTTTTCCAAATCCATCTTTTCTCAAAAGTTTGTAACCCCTCTCCATAAAACTTGTATACTTTCCCAGAAATGTAAAATATCAATATATATACATATATATTCTCAAAACTTCAATTCAGTATCTCAAATTACTTTCAATACATTATGCCATGCCATGTCTAAATTCAACGGTATAGTATGGATGCATTAACATAAATCAGGTGGAAGAAACTAATCAACCGGAGACCCTCTAATGGCCCTGTACGGCTGAATCTAGAGCTCAGAATCTCATCTCAAAATCTCATCTTGCCGGAGTCACCAAGTGTGACCTGTACGGCCTTCTGCACATAAGTCGGAACCACCTAATGTAGTCTGTACGACTTAATGGTTAATATTACGCTCTAGTGCTTTTCTCATCAATCATTTCTCATCAATCATCTGTGCACATAATCTAAGGTCACCCACCAGTCGGAACCTCTCTAAAGGTCTGTACGACTGGCCTGTCGGAACCACCCCTTGTGGTCTGTACGACTAGCATCTACTTGGATCCAAGGTGAGCGTGCGATGCGGTGAATATTATAAGCACTAATACCATGGTGCAGGTTATGAGCTCAACATATCTCAACATCATCATAACAGTAATATATACTCACCTGATACTCACCTGTGCGTCCACCGCACCAATTCATACATATGCATCATATATCAATTCATAATTTTCATATCATTTCATGCATGGCATTTCGATTCACATTTCTATATAATTTTCACATACTTCTATGCATGGCATTTCGAATCATATTTTTATATGAATCTACGCATGGCGTTTGAAAACATACTTTTCATATCGTTTCTATGCATGGCATTTAAAGCATATTTTTATTCAATTTCAATTTCTGGGAAAAACGTCAAGTATATATGTATACGGAAAACAAAACTGCCCACTCACAGATACGTAGTCGAGACGAAGCCTCCTAGCTTGGCTCAATCATATACGTCCTCGGAATACGTTTCCCTATACATGAAATTTCTAATTAACTTAGTTTAACGACACATAAACGGAAACGTAAATAAAATCTTCATAGATTGTCCAAATATAGGGTTTAAATATATGAAATCGATTTACTCGACGTCACGAACGTCGATATATTTTTAAAATAATTTTTTCACTGTTCACGCGCCCCCACGCGCCTGCACAGTGCACGGCACACGCGCCCCCCCACGCGCAGTGCACACTGACGGCGTCAGAATATTCTTGGAATATTCCGTTAACTTTAACGGTGTCAGTAACGGCGTCAGTTAACGGCGTCAGAATATTCCGTCAGAGTTGACGGAATATTCCCCTGCCGGTTGTCTTCTCCGGCGACTCGCCGGCCGCCGGCGACTGTTTCGCCGGAATTTCTGGGAAAACTTCAAATTGTCATATCTTGCTCATTTTTCATCCATTTTTTTCGTACTTTATATCAAATTGAAGCCCCAAACATGTAGAATCACGATACACTACTTTTAAGCTCCAAAAACAACTAAATCTCACCGGAAAATTCCAAGCAAAACCGGCCACTTTGGTTCTACATGATCCCGACGTCCAAACCTTCCAAACGAAGCACTCCGAGCTTCCTTAGGACCTCGCCAAGCTTCCTACAAGCTTCAAAATCCCAAAAACATAAGGGTTTACGTGTGCATGAACAGTGCACAATCACGGGGACTTTGAAATCTAAGTTTTCCGAAGTCAAACTTACCTGAAAATGGTGTCTACGTGCTCGTGGAGGTTCCAGGAGTTTGATGGTGGTCTTAACTCCGCCGTTGGTAGAGGTTTAGGGTGGTTTGTGTGGTGGTCCGTGTGGGTTCGAAGGAGAGAGAGAGAGAACTGAGAAGAAGAGAGAGAGAATGATTGAGAGAGAGATGAAGTCTGAGTGTGAGGAAAGAGACACGGGAGAGAGAGAAGTAATTGTGTGTGTGTGGTCCAAAAATCTCTACACATGCACACGCACATAACCCCGAAGGGATAATTCCGTCATTTCACAATTAATATTTTAATATGTCGGGACGGGTCGTCACAATCTACCCACCTTATAAAAATTTCGTCCCGAAATTTCATACAACACATATACATACTAATATCCATAAAAACAACCTCGGATACATCTCTCTCATCCTGTCCTCGGTCTCCCAGGTGGCTTCTTCCACAAAACCTTCACTAAACGTACTGTCTTATTCCTTAGAACCTTATCTTTCCAATCCAAGATAGTGACTGGTTCCTCATCATAAGTCAAATCTGAACTGATCACTAAGGGTTGATGAGGGATCACATGCGACAGGTCTGAAACGTAATGTCGAAGCATCGAACCATGAAATACATTATGAACTCTGGATAACTCTGACGGCTACTTAAACCTGTAAGCTACTTCACCGACTCGTTCGGCAATCCAATAAGGTCCAATGTACCTAGGTCTCAACTTATTTTTCTTTCCGAACCGAACCACACCCTTCCATGGTGATAACATAAGAAATACCCAATCACCAACATATACACTCGGTCAGTAGCATGTCTGTCTGCTAACTCTTTTGGCGATCCTGGGCCGCTTTCAGGTTATCTCTAATAACCTGAACATTCTGGGTAATCTCCTCTACAATCTCAGGGCCCACTAAAGCTCTTTCGCCAACCTCTGACCGTCATAAGGGTGTACGATACGGTTTCCCATATAGTGCCTCGAATGGTGTCATTCCAATACTAGAGTGAAAACTATTATTATAGGCGAACTCCATCAAATCCAAACGATGATGCCATGAGTCGCCAAACTGCAAAACTGAGGATCTCAACATATCTTCCAAAGTCTGAATAGTTCTCTCTGACTGACCGTCCGTTTGTGGATGATAAGCCATGCTGTACAAAAGTCTCGTACCCAACGTCTCCTAGAAAACAATCCAGAACTTAGGGGTGAATCGAGGATCGTGATTAGAGACAATACTCACTGAAACACCATGATACTTCACGATCTTCGATATGAATAACTCAACGAATCGATTCAACGGAAACTTTTCCCCGACTGGAATAAAATGCGCTGACTTCGTGAGTCGGTCGACAATCACCTAAATTCCATCATATCCTTTCTGAGTACGAGGGAGCTTGTACATAAAATCCATATTAACATCTTCCCATTTCCATTGTGAAACGGAAAATGGTTACATCAAATCAACCCAAATGGCTTCTTCCTTTCGGCTTTGACTTGCCGACATACTTAACATTTTCTCTTTTCATACCCATCCAAAAATAAAATAGTCAAATGGTATGATACATTTTCGTGCCTCCAAGATGCATGCGCATAACTGAAATATGTGCTTCATCTAGGATATCCTTCTTTAACTCAGCATTATTCGGCACATACATTCTGCTTTCCTGCATAAGCATACCGTCTGATTCTTTGATTCGCAGGTCTTTCTTCTTACCATTATTCCTTAGCTGAATAAGCTCCTGAATCTCGTCGTTGTTCGTCTGAATTTCAAGTATTCTGTCGATTAGGATTGGCCTAACTTGGAACTAGCAAATAAGGCTTCCTCCCGATCATCCACTGTCGGATTCTCAATTTCCAATTGTGCTCCAGTCGATCTCAACTCGGTAAGAAGAGGAACTCGGCTCGCATGAAAAGCATTAATTCTGCCCTGGAACTTCCTGCTAAGAGCGTCAGCTACCACGTTTGCACGACCAGGGTGATATTCAATCGTGCAATCGTAGTCGCTCAGTAATTCAATCCATCGACGCTGGCGAAGATTCAATTCCTTCTGGGTAAAAATATACTAGAGACTTTTATGGTCTGAGAAGATCCTGCATTTCTCACCATAGAGGTAATGTCTCCAGATCTTCAAAGCAAAGATAATGGCAGCCAACTCTAAGTCGTGTGTAGGGTAATTCTTCTCATGAGGTTTTAACTGGTGTGAAGCGTAAGCAATCACCCTACCCTGCTGCATCAACACGCAACCCAAGCCATTCAACGATGCTTCACTGTAAATCTCTAATTTACCATCATCGTCAGGAAGCGTTAAGACAAGAGTATGAGTGAGACAATACTTCAACTGTTGGAAACTCTGCTCACAATCTTCGTCCCACTCGAATTTGACATCCTTTCTGGTCAACTTCGTCAATGGTAGCGCCAAAATCAAAAAGTCTTTAACGAACCGCTGGTAGTAACCTGCCAAACCAAGGAAACTCCAAACCTCGGTAACGGTTCGTGGCTGTTCCCAACTCTCCACAGCCGCAATCTTCTGAGGGTCAACCTGAATACCCTGAGCTGAAACGACATGACCCAAAAATGCTACTTCGTCTAACCAAGAATGGCACTTGCGGAACTTGGCATACAATCGATGCCCTCTTAATTTCTTCAACACCAAAGAATGACGTCGAACCTTATCTTCTTTTGACTTAGAATACACCAGAATGTCATCAATGAAAACAATGACGAATCTGTCCAAATACTACTGAAATACCTTATTCATCAACCCCACAAAAGCTATTGGTGTATTCGTCAATCCAAATAGTATCACAAGAACTCATAGTGATCATAACAAGTCCTAAAAGCGATTTTAGGAATGTTGTCACTCTAGATCTTCAATTGATAATAGCCTGACCTCAAGTCAATCTTAGAATACACACAGGCACCTCTAGGTCGATCAATCGTTCATTACTATATGGCAACGAATAACAGTGCTCAATCGTTACCCGATTCCATTGTCTATAATCAATGGATAGTCTTAAAGTCCATTTTCTTTCTCACCAACGAACTGAGGCTCCTCCAAAGGGTTGTACTAGGTTGAATGAAACTTTTATCAACCAATTCTTTCAAATGAATTTCCAATTCATTTAACTCATCATGAACCAATCTCTAACATAAAATTTATACCTGGAAACAAATCAATAGTGATCTCCACATCTTTGCCTGAAGGCAATCCAGGTAATCTCTCAGGAAAACAACTGGTAACTGGTTTCCTTTAGCAATCCATCTTGTTAACTCATACTCTATTATTACTGAGCATTCTAAATAAATACGATACTAACATAGAATAACCTACCGGTTTACTTGCTTAACGAATCCACGAATAAGTTATTAATATTACGGTCTGCAGCCCGCAATACTGATAAATCATCGTTGTCTCGATAAGTAAGCAATAACTCTTGAGGTTGTAATATTACTATTTTGTCACTCATTGGGAAATACATACACTCGTCTCAACCGCGTTTATTTACTACTTTCTAGGCAATATCATCCATAATAAGAAATATATCAGCTAGAGTCAACTAAAATGACCTGTACGACTGATTCTCTGGCTCAACCATCTATGCTAGCATATTAGTCGGAGTCACTTATAGTGACCTGTACGACTTACACATCAATTTCTCATGTATCAGCCGGATCCACATCTTGTGGCCTGTACGGCTGAACATTTAACTCATCAAATATCTCTGTACCCACGATCAATCCGACCAAACTACTAAGTCCATAAACCTGCTGAATCGACACTATGGTGTCATGGAAGACTGTTGGGTACAACTGATTCTAGGGACAATTCATAATTCTATGTCCCATTTGTCCACATGAATACATTCACTGATTCCCACACTTTCCAAAGTGTCTAATATTGTACCTGCTGCACAAGGTACCTTTCCCTTACTCGAGACATCTTGTCTCTAAAATCTGGGATTACCAATAAATCCATCACTTCGCCTCTGACCAGTAGCATTAAAACCTCAGTTATAAGAATTAGCTCTAGCTTCACTTCTTTCGAAGCTCTGAATCTTTTTATATCCTTGATATGACGAATCATTAACTTTATCGTCTTCCTTTGATTCCCATTCTTTTCTTATTTTTCTTTACTCTCGCTGATCATGTTCTCAGAGTCCTCAAGGCTCAACAACAACTCGTATACTCCTCGTAAGGAGTACAATGGATAGTGGTCACCAAAAATACCACTTCCTTTTGCCACCCAGCCTAAAACAACATAACACCTCAACCAATTTAGCAGCAATATCTAAATGGAATGAGGCTAGTCTGAAAACTTTCTAATATACTTGATTGCCGTCAACTTTCCTTGTCTCATATTTGCAAACTCTTGCTTACTACCATCATAATATGCCGGAGGAATAATTCTTTTCTTTCACAAGTCCTCAAACAACTTTAAATCGGCTGTTTCCTCCGGTAACAACGAATGACACTCCTGTTTCCACCAGGATACAAGTTCATAACCCAAACCAGGTAGTCGTCTCGACCCCCTGTCAGACGGAAGATTCCTTTAACTTGCATAATCTGAAACATCTTTTCCAAATGATTAAACCGTCACTTTGCTCCCTCAGGTTCATCATTTTTATAAAGTGATTCAAATTCAACTTATAACCCGTCTTAAAATGATCTTTCAGATAATAGACTGAATCACCATAGTAGCAGTTTTCCCTAAACCGCTATATCAGGGAACTAGGTTCATCTGAACTACGTGGCTTGCTACGAGGCGGTATAGTTCTGACAGAATTCACTCGTAAGTTCTCAAAACGTCCAAGATTGCAACTAGGCTCTGATACCAACTGACACACCCCGTCCCGAAGGAGGGCATGCTGGCCGTCACGTGTGAGTGACGTAACCATTTACACAGTACGGAAGCTTTAAATATATCACTTCTAATTTTGTAACACCCGTAGGTGAGACCTAATTTTGTCCATTCTGTCAGAACCCCGTTGAATTTCCTCGTAGTCACCACACCTCTGCTATCTTGAACCTGGAGGGGCGCAAAACCAAATTGAGTGGGTCAGTAAAACAAATCTTTTCCAAATCCATCTTTTCTCAAAAGTTTGTAACCCCTCTCCATAAAACTTGTATACTTTCCCAGAAATGTAAAATATCAATATATATACATATATATTCTCAAAACTTCAATTCAGTATCTCAAATTACTTTCAATACATTATGCCATGCCATGTCTAAATTCAACGGTATAGTATGGATGCATTAACATAAATCAGGTGGAAGAAACTAATCAACCGGAGACCCTCTAATGGCCCTGTACGGCTGAATCTAGAGCTCAGAATCTCATCTCAAAATCTCATCTTGCCGGAGTCACCAAGTGTGACCTGTACGGCCTTCTGCACATAAGTCGGAACCACCTAATGTAGTCTGTACGACTTAATGGTTAATATTACGCTCTAGTGCTTTTCTCATCAATCATTTCTCATCAATCATCTGTGCACATAATCTAAGGTCACCCACCAGTCGGAACCTCTCTAAAGGTCTGTACGACTGGCCTGTCGGAACCACCCCTTGTGGTCTGTACGACTAGCATCTACTTGGATCCAAGGTGAGCGTGCGATGCGGTGAATATTATAAGCACTAATACCATGGTGCAGGTTATGAGCTCAACATATCTCAACATCATCATAACAGTAATATATACTCACCTGATACTCACCTGTGCGTCCACCGCACCAATTCATACATATGCATCATATATCAATTCATAATTTTCATATCATTTCATGCATGGCATTTCGATTCACATTTCTATATAATTTTCACATACTTCTATGCATGGCATTTCGAATCATATTTTTATATGAATCTACGCATGGCGTTTGAAAACATACTTTTCATATCGTTTCTATGCATGGCATTTAAAGCATATTTTTATTCAATTTCAATTTCTGGGAAAAACGTCAAGTATATATGTATACGGAAAACAAAACTGCCCACTCACAGATACGTAGTCGAGACGAAGCCTCCTAGCTTGGCTCAATCATATACGTCCTCGGAATACGTTTCCCTATACATGAAATTTCTAATTAACTTAGTTTAACGACACATAAACGGAAACGTAAATAAAATCTTCATAGATTGTCCAAATATAGGGTTTAAATATATAAAATCGATCTACTCGACGTCACGAACGTCGATATATTTTTAAAATAATTTTTTCACTGTTCACGCGCCCCCACGCGCCTGCACAGTGCACGGCACACGCGCCCCCCCCCCCCACGCGCAGTGCACACTGACGGCGTCAGAATATTCTTGGAATATTCCGTTAACTTTAACGGTGTCAGTAACGGCGTCAGTTAACGGCGTCAGAATATTCCGTCAGAGTTGACGGAATATTCCCCTGCCGGTTGTCTTCTCCGGCGACTCGCCGGCCGCCGGCGACTGTTTCGCCGGAATTTCTGGGAAAACTTCAAATTGTCATATCTTGCTCATTTTTCATCCATTTTTTTCGTACTTTATATCAAATTGAAGCCCCAAACATGTAGGATCACGATACACTACTTTTAAGCTCCAAAAACAACTAAATCTCACCGGAAAATTCCAAGCAAAACCGGCCACTTTGGTTCTACATGATCCCGACGTCCAAACCTTCCAAACGAAGCACTCCGAGCTTCCTTAGGACCTCGCCAAGCTTCCTACAAGCTTCAAAATCCCAAAAACATAAGGGTTTACGTGTGCATGAACAGTGCACAATCACGGGGACTTTGAAATCTAAGTTTTCCGAAGTCAAACTTACCTGAAAATGGTGTCTACGTGCTCGTGGAGGTTCCAGGAGTTTGATGGTGGTCTTAACTCCGCCGTTGGTAGAGGTTTAGGGTGGTTTGTGTGGTGGTCCGTGTGGGTTCGAAGGAGAGAGAGAGAGAACTGAGAAGAAGAGAGAGAGAGAATGATTGAGAGAGAGATGAAGTCTGAGTGTGAGGAAAGAGACACGGGAGAGAGAGAAGTAATTGTGTGTGTGTGGTCCAAAAATCTCTACACATGCACACGCACATAACCCCGAAGGGATAATTCCGTCATTTCACAATTAATATTTTAATATGTCGGGACGGGTCGTCACAAAGAAGGACCAGCGACCAGAAGAAGAAGAAGAAGAAGAAGAAGGAAGAAAAAATCCCCCCACCCCCCACTGAAGAAGAAAGAAAGAAAAAAAAAACAGAAACCCAACGCCTAGCGCCCAGAAGAAGAAGAAGAGAAGAGGAAGAAAAAATCCCCCCAGCGAAGAAGTGAAGAAGAAGAAGGGAAGAAGAAGAAGAAGAATAAGAAGGAGAAGGAAGAAAAAAAATCCCCCCCCCCCCCGAGCGAAGAAGAAGAAAAAAAAATCCCCCACTTGATGTATGAAAGTGAAATGTTTTAAACATGTTGTATAGGGTTGTAATAGACCTCAAACCTGAGGGGGTATGGTGTAATTTACCCTAAAAAATTTAATCTCCCTAACATTATCCTTCAATTTATAGTCATTGGATCAAAATAAGTGAAAAGATTCGAAGGACAAAAACTAACAAGACATTAGTATTACGGTCTAGTGGTATTTTTCTTAACTTATAAATGAGAAGTCTTATTGTTAATCCATTGTAAAGCTTAGCTCACTCTCCCAACTCTTAGAAGGTGTATTCAATTGAGAATTTGAGAGATTTTAATGGATTTATAAATCAATGAATTTTTATAGAGTTTAATTGATTTGCAAAGATTTCATATAAAATTTTGATTCAATTCCCGCGAAATTTCATGGGAGATGTGAGATTTGTGAATGCTTAAAATACACTACGAAATCTCTCAAATTCCCTCTAATTCCTCAACTTTCTCAAATTCTTTAAAATCAATTTCTAATTGAATACACCTGGAATGTTATAAACTTTTTTAAAATCTTAATTGAATACACCCAGATTTCTAAGGATTTTAATAAACAATCTTAAAATTCTAATTGGATACATCTTGAATTTCAGAGAATCACTTAAAATCTTGATTGAATACCCCTAAATTTATTAAAAGAATTAAAATCCCTCAAAATCCCAATTGAATATACCCCTTAGTATAGATAATATCAATTCTTCAAAAAAATAAAAATAAATAAATAACATAGAGTGTGTATATAGTACCACATTTTAATATCAGCTTTGCCGAGCCAACCACTATGTTCAAATATCAAGGATGACAAATTCGTAATTAATTTATCTTTTCACCATCTACTGTACTGTAAATATATTGTTGTATATTCACAGATTGTTTAGTTTTGATCATGTACTTTCAGTTGTTCTAATTTAATCATTATAGTTTAGCAAACGATGCAAAAAAAAAAAGAAGGCAGGTCTACCCAAAATCACATTTCTCCTTTGCACATAGATAAAACTTGAATTTCCTCCCTTTGTCATTAGTAAAATTGCTCAAATTTCTTTTTGTGCATTTTATTCCTTCACCAATCCATTAGCATAACTGATAAGCGAGACAATCTTAACAATGATTAACCAGTACAATCTAATATACTTTGAAGAAAATTTACAAATATCAATATAGAATTATGTTACTATAACATGATATTATAAAGCATGCAGTAGCTGCATTGCCCAGTAGCATATGATTATACACACGAAAGTCCATTATTGGAAATGTAGACTCACTTACTATTTTGAATACCAAATCAAGAGAGTTTTTTTTTTTGGTCGATGGGAATTTTTATAACAAAGTCTAGAAGGACAAATTACAAAGACTTCGCAAGTGAAAGTGAAAAATAAAACTGCCCATAAAAGGGGTCGGTATAGACAGGATGCCACATATGCACACAATGCATGAATAAAGGTTCATATCTATACCAAAAGAAAAAAATTACATAGGAGCCCAAAAGTTAAGGCCTAACTGTAAAAGGCCAAAAGTGACCACAAAAAAAAAACCTAATAACCCTAAACATAGCTTCATCTGCCGCGTACATGGCCGAAACAGTGAAGACGGCCAGCAGACAAAAAAACCAAGAAAAACCACCGCATGGAACACAACTCAAACCCATCACAGTCACAATGCAACGGAAAAAAAATGTCAAATCTGCAAATCCAATGAAACCACACCAATACCGATCACCATGTTTCTAATCCTTAGCCAATACCAAGCACACAATGGGCAACTAAATGCCCAGAACCAAGCAGTAACAAAAAAGATCAGGTGGTGTAAACACCATTATGAAAAGATATCGGACCTTTGTTGGGGTGACAACATATAGTTGTCTTTGACCGTAGATAAGCACGAAAAAAAACAGCAAGCAAATGTTGAGGTGAGATCCACCAAATATGGAATTTGATTTGAAGTTTTGGAAGATCTTGAGGGCAGGGCCCCAAATCATAGCCCAAAGGCTCCAAATCAAATTACTATGATACATGGACAAACAGCCCATAGATAGTACTCCATCCACACCACCCGTTAATGGTGGGTTGCCCCATCGTTCCTTGACGAGAAACAGTGCCATCGCAGGTGCGGGGAAAGGCGAAAGACCTAGAGATCATGCTCTATCCACTCATTTCGGAAAACAATTGTAGATTCCCAAATTCCAAACAAAAAAAGAGGCCATCACAGATGATGGGCAGGAAGAGAATGATAGAGAAAATGAGGAGGAGGAAAACAAGTTTGAAAAGTTGGCTACCACCAACCCCAAGCAGAAGCTAAATGCCAGCGGCGAGAATAAAGATGAAGTTTAGGGTTTCTTCTGAAGTGCTCCTCACACGTGATATAGTTTCTAAATATTTGACTTTAGAAAATAAAAAAATCAAGAGAGTTTTCAATGTTGAAGAAATAGTAACTTTTTTGGCTATAATGATCTCAAATAGTCCAACAAATCATTCTTTTCTTCCCCAACAAACTGTTGCATTTGAAGAGCATCACTTTTCCTCTTGACTTTATGGAGTTCCTTTAAGAAAGTGAAAAAGTAACATGAGAATAAAGTATAGACATGCACAAACAAATAAGTGTTGACTAGCGTTCATATACATACTCAATAGCGTGCAGAAGACATTTTTTGAATCACGACATGTTATATGTGATTTACACATTTTATGTAACGATCCGTCCCAAATGTTATGACTTTCGTCCTGAAAAGTATTTTACAAAATTCCTATTTTAGATAATTATATTATATTAATAAGTTCCTGTCGGTTTTTGTTTGGCCGTGGGGCCCACACCCAGTTCTCCCTTCTTCCCCGTGTCTTTCTCCCTCAATATCTAAAACATTTTACCTTTTCTCTTATCTACACCGAAGACCACAGACCACCACTATGATACCATCCTAAACCTCCATTTAAATCGTACCTCTAAACCCTCAAATTAAGCTTATACGCAGCCTGGGAAATCAAATGGTGGGTTGTATGTCCAGTTTGATGACAGAATGGAGCTGAACAAGGAGCTTTATAGTTCTCACGGAATTAAGGGAGGAGCTCAGACTTCCAATCTTTGTTTCGGCTCGAGATTTCCCCTATAATGTCTCAGGTATTATCCTTAAGCCTTGCATGTTCGAATTGACTTGGAATCTAAAGTCTAAAGCCCCCGTAATTTTCTGTTCTTCAATTCTAGCATTTGCCAATCCCCTTCGGCGGAACTCTGACCAGTTCTAAATCCAACCCATCCCAAATTATGGAATTTCTCATATGTGGTAATGTCTTTTAGCATCTCAGATTAAATCTGGGTTCAAAATCTAGGTCTCTGACCTTTGTGATTGTTTGTTCTTCATTCCAGCTACCGGTGTGGAACTCCAGTGAGGAACTCATCGAACTTGGAGTCCCATGAGCTCGAATTAGTCATGTTCGAAACTTAGGTAACTAACCCATGCTCTGTATGTTAATTTCAAGTTCGATTCGAGGGTTTTAATCCATATTTCGTCTATGTTCTTCGTTCCCTAGAATTCGACGAGGAAACAGGAGCAAATTTGAAGAAATTTGGCGGGTTTATGGTCAATCGAGCTTAGGCTCGACTCTTTTTTGCCTCAGTATAATTTCTATACTCTGCATGTCGAAAATTGGTTGGAATTCAAGGTGCCAATTCTGCAAACTCACTGTGCAATTTTGCATATTTCGACCAAATTCCGGTGTTCATTTTCATGAGGTCTGGTAACACACAATAGAACTTGGGTCGATCTGACCCACTCACAAACCCAGTCCCATTAATTAACTTTAGTTATTTAGATTTAGGCCCAATCACCCTTAAGGAACCGGCCTGCAATTTAACAGGACCTAAGCCTAATAACTTATATAGACCAAGCCTAATTTTCGGGCCTAAAACCAATACTTAAACCCAATAATCTTTTTAGAGACCAATCTCTGGGTCCTATTAAATTGGGACCTAGGTCCAATTAGTTTTAGTTGGGCCTCGGATTTAAATTGGGTTAAGTCCAACATGGGTTGTATTAATTAAAAATTTAAGCCCAATTAATTAAATCTAATTTTATTGGTGTTTAGGTGCAACTGTGGGAGGTAACCCAGTTTATCTTAATTCAAGTGGCTTTCCGGTAGTCAAATATTTGTGAGTGGACCCCTTCTAAAATAATATTTTTATAAATCTTAGGGTTGCATGCATAATTTATTCTAGAATTTCATATGCTTTTAATATGTTTACGAAATTGCATATAATTGAGATTTGAATACGTCTTTAGTTAATTAAAATGCTTTATGAAATTACCGATTTGAATATTTGGAATAATTATTTAGTAATCTGAATTACTTATGGAATACATATATATTGGTTATGTTCAGGTTTCTTATATATTAAAGGATTTAAATTGTTGGATTATATGTGTGATTTTCAATGGGTTGTGAGAACATAGTTTTGTGATTTATTTTAGGGTTTTTGGAACTATTAGATCCGGATACTTTGGCATGAGAATGGAGATGTGCTTTTGGAATTATGAAATAAAGTTCTGAAATTTTGAGATATGGTTTTGGGTATTTTTATCTAACGGGTTATCATACAGCACATCCACACAACACTGGTATTAGACGTCTATGGCTATAGGACATGAAGATGAGGAGGAGTGAGATATATATATATATATATATATATATATATATATATATATATATATATATATATATATATTATACCCCAGCTTCACTGCCGAAAGTAGTGTCGGACAGCTTCACTAGTCACGGCTAGTGTCAGCGTGAGAGTACAGCTTCACCTTCTGTGTGACAGCCCATCCCGATAAATTCTTATTGTAAATGTGAAATGACGAATTTACCCTCGAGCGTTGAATACGTAATTGCATTTTTGGGTTAAAATCATGGTCCTATCACATAATTTCCATTTTGGGGACCTATGAGAACTAATAATTTATGTGATATGATTGGTGGCCTTTAGACCACACAACCACACAACACTCTTCTTCTCTTCATCCCGTGTCTTTCTCTCTCCTTTCAGACTATCTCTCTCTATCTCTCGAGCTCACTCTCTCTCCCTCCTCACGTACGGCCGAGAACCAAAAACCCTCAAATCTTCACAGATCGAGGAAAACAAGGCCACGATCATGCTTATCTCATCACCACGAGTCCATCCATACAAGTTTCAGGTAAGTTTCCCATCGTTTTCACGTCGAACCACTATTCCCCGAATTGAGTACTGTTCATGCAATAATTATTGGGTGATTTTTAGGAGTTTTAAGCTCATATGGAGCTTAAGGAGGTTCTAAAGAGGCTCGGAGTGCTTCGTTTGAGAAATTTGGACGTCCGAGCAACAAGAACGGAAGTTTTAAATTTTGGCCGGAATTATCGAAGCATTTTTCGGTGAATCTCTGGCGAGTTAGGGGTCGAGGCAGGTATGGTTTTGTTCGTCTTGTCGAGATCTTCATTTTGATATAAAGAGCGTTAAAAATGGTGAAGAAATGAAGAAGTTATGGCGTTTTGAAAATTTACCCAGAAACCAGCGACACAGTGGTTGCCGGCGAACCAGTCTGGCAAACTAAGGAAGAAGATGATGCAGGTGGGGGAGTGTGGGCCCGATAAAAAATTTTCTAAAAATTTGTCGACGTCCGTGACGTCGAGCAGGTCACGTTGATATATTCGAATACCAAAATTGAGCTATGTATGAGAAGTTATTTTTGTAATTCCGTATATGTGCTTAAATAACGTATTTTCAGTAAATTCTCATATAGGTGAGACGTATCCTGAGGATGACCGTAGCCAGGCTAGACGTGGGGGCTACGACCTAGCTACTTACCAGTGAGTGGGCAGTTTGTTTTCCATATATACCTATATATATTGCTATTTTCCCTGAAAATGAAATTGAACGTTTAAAGGATTTGAAATGCCATGTAAAGTATCTATTTATTTTATTTATGCATTCATGATTACATATAATTATGGTTGGTGCTGCGGACGCACATGTAAGTGTCAGGTAAGTTTTATATTAGTTATGATGAGACCGATGTGATGTGATATGTTGAGATGTGATTATAGCTCATATACCTGCACCTTGATATTAGTGCTCCCGCCCAGAGTTAGGGGCATAGTCTTTCACGTGTTGTTCACCTCCCGCACCGCATGCTCGTCTTGGATCCAAGTTAGGTGCACAGACCTGTCGTATAGACCACTATAAGTGGGTTTGACTCGTAGGTGACCCACAAATCCTTTGCACAGTCTTCACGTGATTGTAGCACTAGAGCATACTTACTTTATATTCAGTGATGATGTGTAGACCACTAGAGGTGGTATTGATTGGTCTGCAAGATTGATATACATGATATGATGAGTTGATTATGAGCTATTATACAGCCGAGGGTTGAGATGATTATTGAGATTGATTATGAGATATATATATGGCCGAGGGCCGAGATGATTACATGATATTTATTCACATCCACAGAGTTATGATTAGAGTTCAGTTGTGATACTTTGGCATGGCATACATTCATATTTTCCAGCATGATTTCGAGATATATATATATATATATATATATATATATATATATATATATATATATGTGAGCATATACTTTATTTCTGGGAAATTATATAGGTTTTACGACGAGGGGTTATACTTTTGAGAAAAGAATGATTTTGAAAAGATTTGTTTTGCTGACTTACTCAACTTTGTTTTTCGCCCCTCCAGGTTCTAGGTAGCTAGAGTATCGTTGGTGGTTAACAAGGATCATTCGGCAGTTCTGATAGGCTTCTCATTATGTAAGGCACCCTTTGGGGTTATTCGAATCTATTATTTCATGCTTGACTGCATCGACTTAGTATGCTCTGAATTTGTATAAGCATTATAACTTTGCTCTCTAGCGCACTATCTTCTTAGGTTGCTAGTGGCTTGTTTTAAATTCGTTCGTATCCTTATTATAAATCTTGCTTCTGCACTGTGCACATGGTTACGTTACGCTCACGTGACAGCTAGCATGCCCCACTTTCGAGTCGGGGTGTGTCAGTTTGGTATCAGAGCTCTAGGTTGCAGTCCTGCATATTTTGTGAAATTTTTAATGACTTAATGTCTTCTGTCAAAACTGTGCTGCCTCGTAGAAAGCCAAGTCATGCTGATGAGCCTGATTTCCCCAATATATCTTAGTTAGGGGAAGCGACAGTGAGTGCCATTCAGTTAGTAGTTCGTCCTTCCCACAAAACCCCTATGGAGTCAGTCTATAATCTGAAAATCACTACCTTGATGGGGAATGAAGGACCCGAGGGGTCCTAGAAATGGTTTATGCATATCGAGAAGACTTTCAGTGTGATGCAGAGTCAAGGAAATCTACCTCCTGACAAATGGGTCGAGACGACCTCATGGTTTTTGGGTAAGGAACCAGCATCTTGGTGGAAGCAGTTGGCCAACGAGATGCATGATGAGGAATCTAAGGATTGGGAAGTGTTTAAACAGTTATTCTATAAGAGATTCATTCATCTGGCATACATTGATCGTAAGAAACAGGAATTCATAAGTTTGAAACAGAAGAAGATGTCGGCTAACGAGTACTACCGGAAGTTTACTGATCTATCCCGCTATTATCCGGAGGTTGTTGCCAACCAGGTTGAGATGTTACGTCGATTTAAATTGGGTACGAAGAAGAAATGGTGTACCGTAGCGACGGCGATTCCCTGCTCTACCTATCATGAGTTTTATGAGGCCTTGTTGCAGATAGAGGATTCTGAGAACTTGCCCAATGACAGTGATGATGATGAGAGAGAAATAAATCAGGGCAAGAATAATAAGGGGAATGGCCAATTCTCGCAGCGACCTCGCTAGACACAAAGCTTTAAACGTAACGGGGCTAGCTCTAGTTCTTCTAGCGGAGGCTACAGTGCTACAGGTCAGAGAGGTGGTGGCAGATTCTTCGGTGGTGCCAGATCCCAGACGCAGGGGAACTCTGGTAGGAATAGTGCTCCGTTGTGCCGTAGATGCAACAATCGGCACTTTGGCGAATGTCGACGCGGTACCAGTGGATGCTATACTTGTGGCCAGAAGGGACACCTGGCTAAGTATTGTCCTCAGGCCTAGCAGAGGCCCCAGTAGCCTTCTATACCACCACCAGCTCCGATGCAGCAGTTCTCAGAACCGAGTGGTTACGCTCAGATGGGTCGTGGATGAGCTTTCCACTATTAGGGGATCACGTTCCTTATTCATCAGATCAGTATCAATATCCTACGGATCCCTACTAGCAGAGCGGCTACAGGCAGTCTTCTGGAGGGTATATGCCTCTACAACAACATTATTTTGGAGGATATATGCCTCCCCAACAGCTATATTCAGGTGGATACCTACCTCAACAGCATTACTCAGCCGGTGGCTCGCAGTGGTATTCAGGGGGACAGCCTCAACAGGTGAATACTACTGTCAGTGGTGTCGGGTCATCGAGGCAGGCCGGACAGTCGAGCCAGGGGCGTAATTCTCAAGGGCGTGGAATGCATGCTGGCAGAGGTCGAGGTGGACGTCAGCAGGCTTAGGGACGCATTCATAACCTCTCACTTCAAGACGCCCTGAACAACCCAAACTTGATTATGGGTACGTTAAACATTCTTGGACATTATGCTAAAGTATTGATTGACTGTGGTGCCACACACTCCGTAATTTCTCATACACTTTCTCAGTTGACTCAACCCCAATCTTCACCCTTTGGGTATGAGTTGGAGTTTTTTATGCCTAGAGGGGAGAAATGTTATGTGGATTACGTATATCCAGGATGCCCCGTAATAGTGGAGAATGTGGTTATGCCTGCTAACCTCACTTCGTTAGATATTGTCGACTTTGACATCATTTTGGGCATAGATTGGTTGCACTACAATCGTGCCAAGATTGATTGTTACGGGAAATCAGTGACTTTTCATTGTCCTGGATTACCTGAAGTTTCTTTCGTGGGCGAAGGGAGCGAAGTTAGACATGGAGTTATTTCGGCTGTGCGAGCCAAGAAGTTATTGAATAAGGGTTGCCAGGGATACTTAGCTCATGTGGTACTTAATGATGACACTTCGGTTAGCTTAGAGAATGTTAAGGTGGTCAGACATTTCTCTGACGTATTCCCTGATGATTTACCTGGATTGCCTCCAGATCGCGATGTGGAGTTCACCATTGACTTGTTACCAGGTACTAATCCTATTTCCTTAACTCCATATCGAATGGCTCTTGCTGAGTTGAGAGAGTTGAAGATTCAGTTGCAGGAGTTACTTGAGAAAGGATTCATTCAGCCTAATATGTCACCCTGGGGATCCCCAGTCCTTTTCGTTCGAAGGAAAGATGGTATTTTGACGTTATGTATAGATTACAGGCAATTGAATAGGGCAACGATTAAAAACTGTTATCCGTTGCCACGAATCGACGATCTTTTTTATCAACTTCGAGGTGCCTGTGTGTTCTCGAAAATCGATTTGAGGTCGGGCTATTACCAGCTAAAGATCAGGAGCAACAAAGTTCCTAAAACTGCCTTTAGGACTCGTTACGGTCATTATGAGTTTCTCGTAATGCCATTTGGTTTGACTAATGCACCAGCAGCTTTCATGGGATTGATGAACAAGGTGTTTTAGCAGTATCTGGATAGGTTCGTCATCGTCTTTATCGACGATATTCTGGAGTATTCTAAGTCAAAGGCTGACCATGCTCGACATCTTTCTTTGGTGTTAAAGAAGCTGAGGGAGCATCGACTGTATGCCAAGTTTAGTAAGTGCGAGTTTTGGTTGAATGAAGTAGCATTCTTGGGTCACGTGGTTTCGGCTCAGGGTATTCAGGTTGACCCTCAGAAAATTGCAGCTGTGGAGAATTGGGAGCAACATGAACTGTCACCGAGGTTCGGAGTTTCCTTGGATTGGCAGGTTACTATCGACGGTTCGTTAAAGACTTTTCGGTCATGGTGTTACTGACCAGAAAGGACGTTAAGTTTGAGTGGGATGGTGATTATGAGCGAAGTTTTCAGCAGTTGAAGTATTGTCTCAGTCATGCTCCTGTCTTGACTCTTCCTGATGATAATGGTAACTTTGAGATTTACAGTGAT
Organism: Crataegus laevigata; assembly: GCA_963580275.1. Classification (NCBI taxonomy): domain Eukaryota; kingdom Viridiplantae; phylum Streptophyta; class Magnoliopsida; order Rosales; family Rosaceae; genus Crataegus; species Crataegus laevigata. Next base: position 19,830,643 of record OY756941.1, on the reverse strand, counting down.
GCGTCGTTGAATGGCCTAGGTTGTGTGTTGATGCAGCATGGTAGGGTGATTGCTTACGCTTTGTGTCAGTTAAAGCCTCATGAGAAGAATTACCCTACTCATGACCTAGAATTGGCAGCCATTATCTTTGCTTTGAAGATTTGGAGACATTACCTTTACGGTGAGAAATGCAGGATTTTCTCAGATCACAAGAGTCTCCAGTACTTGTTTACTCAGAAGGACTTGAATCTTCGTCAGTGTCGATGGATTGAGTTATTGAGCGACTATGACTGCACGATTGAGTATCACCCGGGTCGTGCGAACGTGGTAGCTGACGCTCTTAGTAGGAAATCCTAGGGCAGAGTTAATGTTTTTCATGCGAGTCGTGTTTTTCTTCTTACAGAGTTGAGATCTACTATAGTGTAGTTAGAAGTAGAGAATCCGGTAGTAAACGATCGAGATGAAGCCTTACTTGCTAGTTTCCAAGTCAAGCAAATCTTAATTGACAGAATACTTGAGATCCAGATGAATGATGATGAGATTCAGGAACTTATTCGACTGGGAAATGATGGTAAAAAGAAAGACCTCGAATCAGAGAAACCGATGGCATGCTTATGTAGGGAAACAGGATGTACGTGCCAAATAATGCAGAGTTAAAGAAGGATATCTTGGACGAACCGCATATTTCTGCTTATGCGATGCATCCCGGAGGCACGAAAATGTATCATGCCATTCGACCATTCTACATTGGCCAGGTATGAAGAGAGAAATCGCTAATTATGTGAGTAGATGTGTCATATGTCAGCAAGTCAAAGCCGAAAGAAAGAAGCCATTTGGGTTGATGCAGCCACTTCCCGTTCCGCAGTGGAAATGGGAAGACATTACTATGGATTTTGTGTACAAGCTTCCTCGTACACAGAATGGATATGATGGAATCTGGGTGATTGTTGATCGACTCACTAAGTCAGCGCATTTCATTCCTGTAAGGGAGAAGTTTTCGTTGAATCGATTGGCTGAGTTGTTCATAGCGAAGATTGTAAAGTACCATGGCGTTCCGGTTAGTATTGTTTCAGATCGCAATCTTCGTTTCACTTCTAAGTTCTGGATTGCATTTCAGGAAGCTTTGGGTACGAGATTACTGTACAGTACGACATATCATCCTCAGATAAACGGTCAATCAGAGAAGACTATTCAGACATTGGAAGATATGTTAAGATCTTCGATTTTGCAGTTTGGCGACTCATGGCATCATCATTTGGATTTGATGGAGTTCGCCTACAATAACAGCTTTCACTATAGTATTGGGATGGCACCGTTCGAGGCACTTTATGAGAAACCTTGTCGTACACCCTTGTGTTGGTAAGAGGTTGGCAAAATAGTTTTAGTGGGCCCCGAGATAGTAGAGGAGACTACTCAGAATGTTCAGGTTATTAAGGCTAACCTAAAAACGGCCCAAATTCGCCAAAAGAGTTTAGCAGACAAACATGCCACTGACTGAGTGTATGATGTTGGTGATTGGGTGTTTCTTATGTTATCGCCGTGGAAAGGTGTGCTTCGATTTGGAAAGAAAGGCAAGTTGAGTCCTAGGTACATTGGACCTTATCATATCACCGAACGAGTCGGTGAAGTGGCTTACAAGCTTGAGTTGCCGTCAGAACTGTCCAGAGTACATAATATGTTTCATGTTTCGATGCTTCAACATTATGTTTCAGATCCGTCGCATATGATTCATCCGCAACCCTTAGATATTAATCTACATTTGACTTACGATGAGGATCCGGTGACGATACTTGATTGGAAAGATAAGGTACTCAGGAACAAGACAGTGCGCCTAGTGAAAGTTTTGTTGAGGAACCATTCAGTGGAAGAAGCTACTGGGGAGACCGAGAACAGGATGAGAGAAATATATCTGAGGTTGTTTTATGAGTACTAGTGTTGTACTTGTTGTATGAAATTTCAGGACGAAATTTTTATAAGGTGGGTAAATTATGACAGCCCGTCCCGAGAAATTCTTATTGTAAATGTGAAATGACGAATTTACCCTCGAGCATTGAATACGTAATTGCATTTTTGGGTTAAAATCATGGTCCTATCACTTAATTTCCTACATTTTGGGGACCTATGAGAACTAATAATTTATGTGATATGATTGGTGGCTTTTAGACCACATAACCACACAACACTTTTCATCTCTCCATCCCGTGTCTCTCTCTCTCTGTCTGTCTCTCTCTCTCTCTCTCATTTCAGACTGTCTCTCTATCTCTCTAGCTCACTCTCTCTCCCTCCTCACGTACGGAGGAGAACCAAAAACCCTCAAATCTTCACAGATCGAGGAAAACAAGACCACCATCGTGCTTATCTCGTCACCACGAGTCCATCCATACAAGTTTCAGGTAAGTTTCCCATCGTTTTCACGTTGAACCACTATTCCTTGAATTGAGTACTATTCATGCAATAATTATTGGGTGATTTTTAGGAGTTTTTAAGCTCATAGGGAGCTTAAGGAGGCTCGGAGTGCTTCGTTTGAGAAATTTGGACGTCCGAGCAACAAGAACGGAAGTTTTGAATTTTGGCCGAAATTATCGAAGCATTTTCCGGTGAATCTCCGGCGAGTTAGGGGTCGAGGCAGGTATGGTTTTGTTCGTCTTGTCGAGATCTTCATTTTGATATAAAGAACGTTAAAAATGGTGAAGAAATGAAGAAGTTATGGCGTTTTGAAAATTTACCCAGAAACTAGCGACACAGTGGTCGCCGACGAACCAATCCAGCGAACTGAGGAAGAAGATGACGCGCGTGGCACCGTGCCCCTCCCGGCGCGTGGGCCCGACAAAATGTTTTCTAAAATTTGTCGACGTTCGTGACGTCGAGTAGGTCACGTTGGTATATTCGAATACCAAAATTGAGCTATGTATGAGAAGTTATTTCCGTAGTTCCGTATATGTGCTTAAATAACATATTTTTAGTAAATTCTAATATAGGTGAGACGTATCCTGAGGACGACCGTAGCCAGGCTAGACGTGGGGGCTACGACCCGCATGCTCGCCTTGGATCTAAGTTAGGTGCACAGTCCTGTCGTATAGACCATTATAAGTGGGTTCGACTCGTAGGTGACCTGCGAATCCTTCGCACAGTTTTCACGTGATTGTAACACTAGGGCATACTTACCTTATATTCAGTGATGATGTGTAGACCACTATAGGTGGTATTGATTGGTGTGCAGGATTGATATACATGATATGATGAGTTGATTATGAGCTGTTATATAGCCGAGGACTGAGATGATTATTGAGATTGATTATGAGATATATATATATATATATATATATATATATATATATATATATATATATATATATATATATATATATATATATGGCCGAGGGCCGAGATGATTACATGATATTTATTCACATCCACAGAGTTATGATTAAAGTTCAGTTGTGATACTTTGGCATGGCATACATTGATATTTTCCAGCATGACTTCGAGATTTATATATATCTGTGAGCATATACATTATTTCTGGGAAATTATATAGGTTTTACGGCGAGGGGTTATACTTTTGAGAAAAGAATGATTTTGAAAAGATTTGTTTTGCTGACCCACTCAACTTTGTTTTTCATCCCTCTAGGTTCTAGGTAGCTAGAGTATCGTTGGTGGCTAACGAGGATCATTCGGCAGTTCTGACAGACTTCTCATTATGTAGGGCACCCTTTAGGGTTATTCGAATCTATTATTTCATGTTTGACTGCATCGACTTAGTATGCTCTGAATTTGTATAAGCATTATAACTTCGCTCTCTAGCGCACTATCTTCTTAGGTTGCTAGTGGCTTGTTTTAAATTCGTTTGTATCCTTATTATGAATCTTGCTTCCGCACTGTGCACATGGTTACGTCACGCTTACATGACAGCCAGCATGCCCCACTTTCGGGTCAGGGTTTGTCATTCTAGCGATGGTTAGGTACTGCTTGTGGGTGACTATGATACCCCTAGAGAGTACAATTTTACTGATATTTATGGTTTTGCCTTTCGGCAGTGTTAGTATAGTTTTTATGCCTCGGGTTTTCATACATGTTTTATGGAAGTTTTCATGGCATATTAGAGTTTTCAGAGAACTTATTACATAGTATTATAGATGTTTTCAAATTAGGGGTTTATTATGTTCAGAAATAAAATGGTTTTTGTATTATTAGTATTATTATAAATTATGGTCCACTCACCTTTAATGTTTTGCGCCCCCTTCAGGGTTTAGATTTCGAGGCACATGGTTTCAGCATCAAGACAAGTTTGCTTAGCTATTCTCGAGTTCTCTCCACATGGGTATTATTCCATTGTTCGTATACTTTCCTAGAACTTGTTTTACCTTATTCTTAGAAATTGTATGCTCTGAACCAGTTCTTGTATTAGAAATTTTATTCTAAATATTGTGAGGTACTAATTATTTAAAAAAAACTATACAAAAAAAATTAATTATTAAAAAACATGGTTAAAATGACAAAAATACCCCTGCCACATTTGATGCATTATTTTGGGTTGCTTTTGATGTGAAAATTAGATTGACACTCAAATTAAACCCTATGGATGACAATTGTAGTATAAGAGCAAATAGGGATCGTTCTAGACCGGGGATTAACTAGGGATGCTAATCAATGTGAAACTGACTCAAAAACGTAAAAACACAATGTAAAACACTAAACTAGACTCAAAGAATGCAAAACTAGAGTTTAAAACACTAAAACAAAGCAAAAGACTCAAAACAGCCCAGAAACACTCAAAACTGCCTCAAAATCACTTTCTGGGCAGTTTTGAGCACAAACACAATTTTTGACGAAATTAAGTTGTAACTTGACTCAAAACTCTTAAAAACACAACTTAAATGGATTTCTAACTAATCTAGCACTTTAAAGTAAAGGGGGAATTGGTTTTGACGAATTTAGAATTAAAACAGAAACTTAGAAACAAAACAGATTCTAAACAAATTTTGATGAATTGAATGATGAGACAAACTAGTTAGAGGGTTCCTTATCCACACATGAACATATGCATATAACTTGATTCCCAGTTATGATTTCAACAAACTTATGAATGACGATGTCCCTAATTAATTGTATTGAACTAATTAATTCTCAGATTTCCCTAAATTCATTTAATTGAATGGAATACGCATCACAACCAAATTATTCCTCATCAAAGTCCCTAACTATGGAATACGCATGATAGGGACATTCAACAAGAATCATTAAGTTCAATGGAAATCATAAACAACGACTAGGCATTCATAACTATGGAATACGCATGTTAATCCAACCTAGGGTTTACTAAACACAATCGTGACTAGCGATCTTTACTACTCATGAATATAAGTTAATAACGATTAGGTGAAATTCCCTTATATCGTAGCATCAAGTTTAAGCATGCAAATTAAGTGTCGACCCTCAACCCACATACATAAACAAGTTCTTAATCAAAACAGAAAAGTAAACCACATCCAAAGTTCATGAATTCATAACTGGAGTAAATCAAATCATAACCAACATATGTCCATGGCTTCAAATTCGCCTCTAACTAAAAAGAAATTAGTTCCACATGTTTAACATAATTGAACAACAAATTAAATTAAACATGAAAACAGAAACAAGGAAAGAAAGAACTCCAAACACTCCAATGGTGGCAGATTCTTGCATAAGCCTTCTTCTCCCCCTTGGACTGCACGGTGCACTCTTCTCCTAGCCTCCAGAGGTGGCGCGCACGGTGGTGTGGTGGTAGCAAGGTACGGTGATGGATGGTTGAGTGGTGGTAGGCACGGTGGTGAATGGTAGAATGTAGAGAACTTACGGCAAGGGTTGAATTTCTGGAGAATGGATGGATGGATGTATGGAAGAGAGGATGGTGCGGCACCTTTGCAATTTCTGAGTGAATGAATGATAAAGGGGTGCGGCACACATAAGAGAAATATATATAGGCACCCTAAACCCTAGGTCAATTCAGATTAGGGCTTGGATTTTATTTAATTAATGGATTAGGCCTCCTAAGTCTAGCAGAAATTGTAACTCCAATAAGGAAAAGGGTTTATGGCCCAATTAACCCAAATCCACAAGGAATAGGGCTAATTAAATCTGAAATCCAAGGGGAAATAGGGTATAGGGTGCGGCAGATAGGGTTTGGGGGGATAAGGCTTCTAGAAAGCCTTGCAAGGCAAGGTAAAAGGGGACTTCTAGAAGGGAAGGGTGCGGCACCTTTGTAGGGTTTAGGATAGGCCATCTAGAATGCCTAATCCCATGGAAAATAGGTGAACTTACAGCCAAGGCAAGGGAAAGCTCTAGAATCTTCCAATTGTTTCCAACAATGTCTTAGAAACCTTTGTGCACTAGGATTATGAAAACTAATCCTACTTCATCTTAGAATTCCTTTTCCTTCTAGGACTAGGAAACTTCATTGTTGTGACAAATTGAGGCCTTTGGGATTCCACTTTTCCTACTTCAAGTAGGAAACCTTGTTTGAGTAGGAAACTTTGTTCTTTTAGGAATCCTAATTCAACTAGGAAACCAATTTCAACTAGGAATCCTAATTCAACTAGGATTCCATTTCCATTAGGGATTTTCCTACTCCAACTAGGAAACCTTGCTCAAGTAGGACTCATCATCTTCAAGTCTTCAATTTCGTTCGTCCTTTTGGCTCCAAGCATACGATATCCATTCCAAGCTCTAATTTGCTCCAAAAGGCTCCAAAATGCATCCTTTTGCATACTCTGCCCTTAAAACCTGAAAATACATAAAACTAGCTTAAAAGACTACTTTACTAAGGAAAACAATGTAAATGCACAAGAACAAGCTAAACTAAGGTGCATAAATATGCCCCTATCAGCTTTTGAAGTGTTTTGTTTGATGGGTATTTTTGTCTAATTTTGTTTTGTGAAGCTTGTGACACAAAAAAATACTATTCATTGGGCCTAGAAGAAACTCCTCATAAACCAATTAAAGCAGCTGAATCTACATAATAACATCGGTCTCTATTGAATTTATATAAAGAGTAGAGAAAATAATATTTAATAAACAACTTATTGAATCACATTATTACTAGCCCATTATGAGGCTAAGCTCACCTCCTCCCCTTTAGTGTAAATAATATCATTTGTTAAAAAAAAAAAACAATCGTTTGACAACTAATTTAATCACATTATTATCCGCGTCCTAAGGCTTTTTTTATAACCGACATTACACGCCTCTTAAGATGTTTTGAACATATTTAAAAATAGAGAAAATATGAACAACTGATTGAATCACATTATTGCTAGCCTATTGTGAGGTACTAATTATTTAAAAAAAATTGTACAAAAAATAATAATTATTAAAAAAAACAATGTTAAAATGATGAAAATGCCCTTGCTACATTTGATGCATTTTTTTATTACTTTTGAAGTTTTTTGTTTGAGGGGCGTTTTTATCCAATTTTTTGGTGAATATTGTGACACCAAAAAATACTATTCATTGGGCCATTGGCTTTATATATACATTTGATGCATTATTTTAGAGAAAAACTAACGAAAAGAGCTTGAAAACTTTGAGTTTTAACGATAAAGACAAAATAAAGGGTAAAGTGAATAGTACCAGGATTGACCTTTTAGTGTAAAAATGTGACTTTTCGTTAAAGTGAACAGTACCGGAAGTTTTTCGTTAAAGTTTTCTTATTTTAGATTGCTTTTGAAGTTTTTTGTTTGAGGGACATTTTTGTTCATTTATTTTTTATGAAGCTTGTGACACCAAAAAAATACTATTCATTAGGCCATTGCCTTTATATATAAAGATGGGAAAAAAGAAAATCTCTAACATTTCTAATGTAAACTCAACTTGGAAAATAAGAAAAGAAACTCAAAACATTTTTGTTTCTGATAACTGCAAGGACAAAACTCCAATTAAAAGACTAAAGTTTTTTGTTTCCGGTAATGAATAAGAACTTTTTGGTTCTGTCGTACAGACAAGGGACTGACATGAAGGCAACATAATGAATTTTCATGTTAATCAAACCCAAACTCTCTCAGTGCTGTATTTTGCCATCTTCAATGGAGAGGTAAAGGTTCAAAAGTAAATAAATAGTTTGATTTGTTCAAAAATTAATCTCTAACCAATGGCTAGACTATAATTTTGTGGAGCCCACCATATTATTATTTGGCCAAAGAGATATTAGACTGGTCAAATGTAGCCCTCAGCTTAGCACTTTTTTGGGGGCCAGCTCCTTAGTTGCAATAATTGATTCAAATTCAATGGCTAGGTTTAATAATATCAAATGATAGTTTAATTAAACTAACTAATAAATTTAAAGTATAAACTAAAACTAATAAATTATTGAAGGACTATGTTTAGTCCATTCAGTTGGAGATGATATATGAATACGTAAGTTGTGGTGGAAACCCATACAATGCTTGGTTTTGGGCCTAATCAAGTAACCACATTCGTAGCAGTCTACACCTGCAACTAGGGCTGGAAAAAAATCCCAAAAATCCCAAACCAAACCGAAAAATTCCCGAAACCAAACCAAAAAAATCCCAAACCGAAATTCCCGAAAATTTCGGTATCCAATACCGAACCGATCCCGAAATTTTGGTACGGGAATCGGTCTCAAGTTTTTGGGATTTCGGTATTCCCAAACCAAACCGAAAAAATATATATATATTATTTAATTTTTAAATATATAGGAGCACATTTTTAAGGGGAACATCATCTACCTACAATAGTGACAATTGAAATACTGAAGGAGCACTGAAAATCGATGATGGGACATATACAGGAATGAGCCCTAAGATAGATAGTGGAACATATGAAGAATTTTTAAATCACAGGAGATTGATAAATGGATACATAGATGCAGAATAAACACGGGAGATTGATAGATGGATACATGGATAGATTATAAGTTACAATTTGCTTGAGAAAACTTTACATCTATCTATAATATTTATATTATATATGTACAAAAGTTTACTCAAGTATATATTGACGTTTTAGACGTAATTTTGGAGACTGACATGATTATAGATAGATATATTAATTTACTCAAGCACATATTAACGTTTCAGATTGGCATATTGTTTTTGAATAGGCAGAAACAAATAGGCAAATACTAACTGGGGCTTGCCATTTGATTGGCAGATTTGTGTGCACAGATTAGCATAAACAAAATAGCAAATTGGGCTTGCCTATATGTCAATTTTTAAATATAAATGGTTGAATTATAGCCCAAAAGCATAATATGTCAAATTTTAGTCCAAAAACTCAAAATAATTTCGGGATTCCCGATTTGTCCCGAAATTCCGAAACTATTTTGGGATTCCCGAAAATTTGGTTTGGGATCGGTATTGAAATTGGGATTCCCGAAAATTTCGGTTTGGGAATCGGGACAAGTGGTTCGGTATGGGATATTTCGGGATTCCCGAAAATTGGGAATCCCGAAAATTTGGTTTGGGATCGGTATTGAAATTGGGATTCCCGAAAATTTCGGTTTGGGAATCGGGACAAGAGTTTTGGTATGGGATCCCATACCGAACCACCCCTACCTGCAACCTAAGCAAACACTTTTCTCTATTCATCAAGGCCCAGCCCACTTAGTACACGGAAAACACACCGCAAGCACAAAATAGCAGAGAGAGAGAGATTGAGAGAGATTGAGAGAGAGCGCGAGCGCGCAACGGTGGCCCAGATTTATAGACGGCTGTGTTTAGTGGGAACCGCTTCTTTTCCCTCGGCGGCATCAGCAACTCTCGGGACCGCGCACAACCACACAACACAGATCCAATTCCCTTCCCATCCCAACCTCCTCCCTCCCTCCCTTCCCCTCTCTCTCCTCCCTCTCTCTCTCTGCAGTTGGGGAAACCACTAGATTCACCAGGTAACTTTTTAGCTTAATTTAACTTTTTTTTTACTTTAATTATTATTTTTGAAAAATTAGGTTTCTGAGAAAATAGCTTCATGCTTTAGGTCTTCTTGTTGTTCTTCTTCTCCAATTTTGGTTATTGTTGGAGAAGTTGCCTGAACTCACTGAGTTTCGGTGGGGGAAGAATTGAGCTCAGCTGCGGATAAGTTGAAGCGGTTTTGTTTTCGTTATTTTCTCGGCGTTTCTTGGCAACCAAACAGAGGTTGAGGTAGAAAGAAACATTTATTTATTTTTTTATTCTCTAATAAATAGTTGTTCTCTAACAATGTTGTCTTTAAATTAGAACCTGTCTCTTATCTGTTAAATTAGATATAGGCAAGATGCATTTAATATGTTCACACTCAGCGAGTTTTGTGGTGCCGAATAAGCTCACGCTAGAAAATTTTAGGACAATGAATCAGAGGAATCAGAGGCTACGATAGTCTAGGTTGCGTAATCTTTACTGCAAATACAAGATTTTTCGGAGTTTCAGTGGAATCCTTGTTCTCAAGATCTGTGTGGATGGTGTTGCATTGCATAGCTACTTTTATGTTCCGCCCAACTCTCTCATCACTACTTATTTCCTGTTACTTTCTGCCTTGTACTCCCCCATTCATACATACTTAAGTATGATTTTTTCGCTGGTATGTTACAGGTACCTGTGTCTAATTCAACCTTTCGTCAAGAGGATGAGAAACATCTTTATCTTGTTCACTTTTCGCCCTCTATTAATGAGGGTGTGTCAGCAATCTTACAATCTTTTACTCTTGCTTGCAGGCTTCTGGTTTCATTCAATGCAACAGCATTGAGAGTCTTTGTATGGTTGGAAATCGTATTTGCATTGTCATTTTTGGGCGAGGCGTATTGTATGTTAAAGATTTTTTATTTGTTAAATATGATCGGGTAGCAGAGTGGAAAGAGGTTGGTCAGTTATTATCCTGATTAGATATTTGAATAGCATTTCTACACCTAGTCCTCGGAAAAATAAAACCAATTTCTTCACAGGATATCAAACAGACAGAGTTACTGATACTTATCCGTGCATATTCTTATCATCTTAATATGGCTGATGCTACACAACTGGATATTCCTCCAGAACGTGATAGCAGTCATGTAACAAAATGCCAAGAAGAAGGTACATCAGGACAGATGTGTGAAATTGGTTCTGAAAGTCAATGTAGTGAACCAACAAAACAAAACATTGGCTGTGCCATTGTTTGTAATGAGCTACGGGAAATCTGCAATGCCGGGGTACAGTCACAGTCATTATCTGAAAATGTGACTGAGAATTCTCATCTTGAACAATTGGGACAGCCTTCTGAAGATGTGAGCAAGAGTAGTCAAAGCAGAGCTGAAAATGTTTTTGCAACACAGGGATCTCATTCCAGTTCGGGATACAAACAAAATGAATCGTTACAAACCATAACTGCCGTGTCTCCCTGTACCGTGAAGGACCAACTGCAATCATTTTCTGAAAATGTGAGCAAGAATTCTCTTATTGACCAAATGGAAATGTCTTGTGAAGATCTGGGTGTGAACAGCCCGACCAATAAAACTTCGTGCTCTGAACAAATGCCATTGGAACAGGAAAGTTATTGTGCTATTGGAACTTCATCTAGTGAACTAGCTGAAGAAAAGCATCCTTCTGCCTCAGATCATGTACAAAATGATCAAGTACCCATTTGTGGTAGCAATGAACAATTGCAGTCATCTAGTGAAAATGTGAACATGACTTCTCTTAACGAACAAGCAGGACTGCCTCCTGAAGATCTGTCAAAGACTTGTCAGACTGGCAAAGTTTCAAGCTCTAACCAGACTACATTACAGGAGATCAATGAATTTGCGTGTGGAAGTGTACATAGCAAATCAGAAACACAAAAAGATCAGCTTGACTCTGTACCTGCTTATAATAATGAAGTTACAACTACCGAAGCAGCACCCAGCTCTACTTTTTTTGAACAGTCGAGGCCTTGTATTGAAGCTGTGACCCAGGAGCCTCCTACTGGACATTTGGAACTACCCGTTGAAGACACAAGCAAGAGTCCTCCTAATGATAAAGAAATGGAACCACTTCCAGAAGATGTGACCCAAAATTTTAGTCTTGAAAAGACAGAAACGTCATCTAAGAATGGACCCAACGATAAGCAAAATCCAAAACCAAGAAAGAAGAAATATATGTCAAAATCTTCCCTTGGCAGTGACAGAGTTCTGCGCTCAAAGACAGGGGAGAGGCCTAAAGATCCTAAATTAAGTAATAATGCAACTCTTGAATCAAGTAATAGCGTTGCAAATGTAAGTAATGTTGAACACAAAAGAAGGAAGAAGAGAAACCAGAGACAACGGAATAGAGTCGTAGATGATGAATTTTCAAGAGTCAGGAAACATCTGAGATATTTGCTGAATCGGATAAGCTATGAGAAATCTCTGATTGATGCTTACTCCGGTGAAGGTTGGAAAGGATCCAGGTGCATAAGTTCTTCTATATCGTTTTCCTTATGAAGAGAGTCACTTGTAACTTTGATGTCTAGTTGGTTTCTTTATTTATCAGATGCTAGAGGATTTAGATATTTGTGTTTCAGAAAGATCTTTTTTTTAGTACTTGAGGTCTTGTGGTATGGCTTTTTTGTTGTCAGCAATTTGGTCATGTTTAATTTTCTACTTTTTATGGTGAGTAATATCTTTTGGCTTTGGCTTCTGAGTTCTGAGTTCTGACTGCTTTTATAATTTTGCAGCCTAGAAAAACTGAAGCCAGAGAAGGAGCTTCAAAGAGCGACTTTTGAGATACTTCGACGCAAGTTGAAGATAAGAGATCTATTTCAACATCTTGATTCGCTATGTTCTGAAGGAATGTTTCCAGAATCTTTATTTGATTCCGAAGGACAGATTGACAGTGAGGATGTAGGAGAATTCTTCAATTTTAAGTTGTTCCACTTGTTAAGAAAATTATATTTCTCTCCTTTGTCATGATTTATCGTCTGATTTACTTTTCCTTGGGCATGAGTCGCATGACAATACTGTTATGTTTTTCTATTTGTGCTTTTTATGTATGGGTTCTGATTCTGATTTTTTCTGTTTCGCACATAAAGTGTAACTGTATTTTAAAAACTTATATCATTGGGCAGATATTCTGTGCAAAATGCGGATCCAAAGACGTTTCTCTTCAGAATGATATTATACTCTGTGATGGTGCTTGTGACCGGGGGTTCCACCAGTTCTGTTTAGAACCACCACTATTAAGTGAAGACAGTAATGTCCAAAGCACTCCCTTGTTTTTTGTTACTTATTATGCTTAGTTGCTTAATTATTCATTTGGCAGTTCCACCTGATGACGAGGGTTGGCTATGCCCTGGATGTGACTGCAAAGTTGATTGCTTTGATTTGCTTAATGACTCTCAAGGAACAAATCTTTCTGTCACTGACAGCTGGGAGGTCAATGCCAAAAGCTGTTATGCTTTTTTTTTTCTTTTTCCCCTGCTTAAACACTCTGATCTCTTATCGCACTCCTATTTCATGTGCAGAAGGTATTTCCCGAAGCGGCTGCCGCAGCATCAGGACATAATCAGGATCACACCCATGGACTTCCATCAGATGATTCTGATGATAATGATTACGACCCTGATTGTTCAGAAACAGATGATGAAGTCCAGGGAGAAGAATCAAGCTCTGATGAATCTGAATATGCATCTGCGTCTGAAGGACTTGAGACTCCAAAAACTAATGACGAGCAGTACTTAGGACTTCCTTCTGATGATTCAGAGGATGATGACTATAATCCTGATGCTCCTGAAGTCATTGAGGATGATAAGAAGGAAAGTTCAAGTTCTGATTTTACATCTGACTCTGAGGATCTAGGAGCTGCTCTTGATGACAATAATATGTCTGCTGAAGATGTTGAAGGTCCCAAGTCAACGTCATTGGACGAAAGTGGGCCTCTTAGAGGCTCCAGCAAACAAAGTTCTAGACATGGGCAAAAGAAACAACCTTTAAAAGATGAGTTATTATCTTTATTAGAGTCAGGTCCTGGACAAGGTGGTGCAGCTCCTGTTTCTAGGAAAAGGCACACAGAAAGGTTGGACTACAAAAAGCTGCATGATGTGAGTGTCTTTTCTAAGTGCATCTTGATTCTATGATCATACCACCTGCACTTGTTGCCTTCTATAATATCGTAGTATGGTATTTATTTCTACTCCACAAGTTTCCCAGTATGCTTGGTTATTTTGAATTGGAGAATACGATCTTTTCTCCCTTAGACGTAGTAATAATTGATACTTTAGGCCTCACAACTTTGATTGTTAAAACTGTGTCCTTTCAAGCATTCAAGGTTTCTTTTCTTCCTGTCTAACTTTAAGATTTGGTTGTGGTGTAGTCGGTGTTGCAAAACTACACGTGAATCTGAAAATTAGACTCCTGTAATAATGACTGGTAGTGTTCAGTGCTTTAAAATCCATGGCCCTTTACCTTAAAAAGTTAAATAATAAGTGACTGAAATCTATTATGCAGCATGAATAGGATATACATTTTAACTCCCGTCTCTGTGTTTCATTCCCTTGTTGGTAATGTTTGTACTGTGCTTGAAAGATCAAATGCATTATTCTATAGCTAGGTTATCAGTAATTCAGTACTGTGTATCGTAGTTCTACTATGTTTCTCTTTTATTCTTGTTTTATTTCAGTCACCAGTTTGCTTATGTTTGCTCTATTTACCATGAATTCTAAAGGAGACATATGGAAATGTTCCTACTGATTCAAGTGATGATGAAGAGTGGAATGATACTGCTGCACCAAGGAAAAGGAAGAAAGGTACTGGACAAGCTCCTACAGTGTCACCAAATGGAGACTCGTCAAACATTAACAATGGAGTGATCACAAACGATATAAAACATGATCTAGATGAGAATGAGAATACACCTAAAGGGACTCCTCGCGGAAATAAAAATACTCCTAAGAGAGCTCGTCGAAAGTCAAAGGTTAAAGATACAAGTAATTTGTCGAACAAATCTCGTAACGGCTCTACTCAGTCTGCTTCTACTAGTGAGAAAGGTGGATCGTCAAGATCAACATATCGAAAACTTGGGGAAGCTGTAACTCAGGTATTATGGTCCAAGTTTTTTCTAACTCTTTCTAGCATATGAAGATGAAACTTGTCCTTATTTTTTTTCCCCTTTCTTATATTATAACATCTTATCCTTGGTTCCGTTAGTCTAGGGTTTTTTTTCCTATGTAAGTAAGCTGTCACAATTGTTTGTGCAACTCTTATGTGTTTGCAGAGTCCGGTTGTATGGTTAGCCAAAATTGTCATTAACCTCGTCGGTTGATATGCTTCCATGTTGATGGATCAGCAGATTCAACACATTAAACTATAATGTTATCAACCTGATGATAAGACAAAAAAATCCAAGCCCTAGATGACGGTTCTCCACCTTAAAGGAATTAACCATTTAGAGAACAAGTTCAAAAATTGATAAAACGCAGCCTGTAAAAGATGGGTACTTATGGTACTCGACGGGGGCCATTGGTTGATCGGTCATCTTTCATTAGCATGCAGTTAGCCCCTATTTGAAATTTTGTGTTTGTGTATATTGTTCTTCTGTGTACATGCACATGCAGTCATGTACCTTACATATAATATACTCTTATCCAAATGTCAATCTCTGGATTTCATTTGGCTTACACCTGTCAACCGACAACAACAAATTTGAGCAGTAGCATCCAATTTAAGATCCCATTCTTGACAGTGTTGCTTAGTTTAAGGTGTTGAGTATCCATACAAGCTTGGATTTTAGGTTCGAACACTGAATATTTGCGTTACTACTCAGAACTCGAGAGTTAAAAGCTAAAATGTAGCAAAACTTAAAAGTTTAAACCTAAATTCTAGGTGAGAAACCCGTGTCAGTCAATCAAGCGTAAAGAAAACATCGTTGGTCGACCAGCCTCAGGAGCCAGGCAATTGGCAAATGCGTCTGAATGAAAGATTGGACATAAATTTCACGCTGTACTACAAATTGTGTTTATCTTATCAGGTTTAGTCTTGTCAAAATGTACTACCTAAATTGAAAATCAAACAACATAAAATGGTACCTAGCAAGAGAAAATTACCCTATTCTATGATTTTGAAGCTCTCTGTCTCTCTGTCTCTCTGTCTCTCTCTCTCTCTCTCTCTCTCTCTCTCTCTCTCTCTCTCTCTCTCTCTCTCTCTCTCTCTCTCTCTCTTTGTGAAGAAAAGAATATCATAAGGGTTATTTTTTATTATTTATTTGCCAAAATCAGACGTTATTTGAAATGATTGTTAACTGCAATTTCAGCGGCTATCCAAATCGTTCAAGGAAAACAACTATCCAGACCGATCTATGAAGGAAAGTCTGGCCCAAGAACTTGGAATAATGGCTAAGCAGGTCAGACCTTTTATCTCGGCATCAGAATTACAGGTTCCCTTATTTTTATAAATGTGTTAACGTGATATCATAATTTCTTCACCCTGGTCTATGATTGCAGGTAAGCAAATGGTTTGAAAACGCTCGCCACTGTTTGAAAGTGAGTGTGGATAAGAGTGCTGCAGGAAAGGGCACTCCCTTGCCTCAAACAAATGGAAAACAACTTGAACAAGATGATACAACTTTTGGAGCTCAAAACAAGGAATTACCCAGGACGGATGATCCTATGACAGGTTCCTGCAGCGGGGATGTGAAAGATAGTGAATTGGTGACTCCGAAAAGCAGTAAACGAAAGGCTATTACTCCAAACAATAGAAAGAGGGAGCGTAAATCAGATGATTTTGATCCAGAAAATGAGACAGCAGAAACTAATAGAAAAGGTACCCGACTTATGACTAGACGAAGGAAATCGATTGCTTGATTCAAATTTTGGTCTTGTAGGAGAATAATTTTAACCATTTACACCTTGCAAGAGAGATCTCTTGTGGGGCGAGAAAATCTGGCAAAATCCTGAAGGATAAACCAAGAAGTTGGCCAATTTTTCATGTACCTTGGTGATGAGCTTGGGTTGTTTCCTGTTTCGGGTGAGTCAGAAGAAATTGCTCCCCTATACTTATGTATGATGAATTGTTGAATTTTAATTACTGAATTGTTCTTGCTATCAAACAGCTCCCGTCTTCTTACCGGTGTTCCATTTGTGAATTTTTGTTTTCCCTCCTATGACCTGAAGGATTCTTTTTCAATGAAAAATGACAAGGTGCTTAAGTTTGGATCGGTTGAGATTGAGCCTGGCTTGTTTGTGGAAAGAGCTCAAGTTTATGCTTTGCTTGGCTTGGCTTGGCTCGACTCGTGTTACAGAGTTGAGCACAAATTCGCCCTTACTCCTTTGTTTAGCATTTAGTAATGTGATGAAGTCAATTACTTGATTAAACTTGGTCCTTGTTGGCATTGATCCAAAAATCCCTGCCTTGCGTAGCCTAAGCGCTAGCTGGCCGGTCACCGTTCCAATTAGTCCCTAAGCGTTTGAAAATTAAAAAAGTGTGCTTAAACCTACTTAGGCTTTTGCCTAGCCCGTCTAAATTCACCTAGATTGTGACTCTCACTTAGACCTGATAGTTTCTTACACGACACATAAACGACACGAAAATAACGGGTTTCGGATCAACACGATAACTAATCGGGTCGTTATCGGGTCACACGATAAGAACCCGTTAATAATGGGTCTTTAACAGGTTTACACGAGAGTGACACGCGGGTAACCTGTTTCAACATGAAAAGGAAAAAGTTATTTTGATGATTTTAATTTTTTTTAATTACTAAAAAAAACTTACTATAAAATACAATAAATATAGCGGATATATATATATATATATATATATATTGTTCATTAATTATTATTGTATTATTATTTTAAATAAATTTTAAAAATTTAAGTTTTATTTATTTATTTTATAAAATATTATGAGCAAAGAGTGAGATTAAAAGATTATAAAACACATTAAAAATAAAACATCAAGTAATTTAAAAATACCAAATACATTTAAATATTTAAAATAATTAATTTACAAGTGCAAAAAATGTGAAAAAATATGCAAGCACTCTTAATCGCATCCTCTATGCTTTAAAGGTGCGTACATAAATTTTTAAAACTATACAAACCCTCATGTATTTTTAAGGCAGTTCAAAATAAATAAAATTCATAATCATTAATGTATAAGTCTGAAAAATGTGAAAGCATATATAAAGGGGTGTGATATTTGTAAACACGAAAATTTCCTGAAGACACAAGAACACGTGTACAAAATATATTTGTATTTGATTGATTTTGGGTACAATCTCTTTTTGTTCCTCTGATTCTATCTCCGTGAGATATGGATTTGTTGATGAATCGTTGATCCAAAGGGCCGTTGGGGGCTTGATTCTTGGGATAAAGTGTTCTTCAAGGGGCCGTTAGGCTTGATTCTTGAAGAATGAACGCTGAATGACGGACGGATCTTCAGGAGCTGTTGGGGCTTGATTATGAAGTTGGATGAACGTTGAATGATAAACGGATCTTCAGGAGGCTTTTGGGCTTGTTCTTGAAGATGGATGAATGACGAACGAAGAACGAAGAACGATGAACGATGAACGATGGATGAACTTCAAGGGGCTTTTGGGCTTGATTCTTGAAGAATGGATGTGTGTTGCTTCAAGGGCCGTCGGGGCTTGATCTTGGAAGGTGGATGAATGTTGCTTCAAGGGCCGTCGGGACTTGATCTTGAAGAACGGATGAACGGATGAACATTGAATGGATCTTCAAGGGCTTTTGGGCTTGTTCTTAAAGATGGATGAACGTTTCTTCAAGGGCCGTTGGGGCTTGATCTCGAAGAACGATGAACGAAGAACGATGGATGAACTTCAAGGGGCTTTTGGGCTTGATTCTTGAAGAATGGATGTGTGTTGCTTCAAGGGCCTTCGGGGCTTGATCTTGAAA
This sequence comes from Crataegus laevigata, assembly GCA_963580275.1. NCBI lineage: Eukaryota > Viridiplantae > Streptophyta > Magnoliopsida > Rosales > Rosaceae > Crataegus > Crataegus laevigata. The sequence continues at coordinate 19,811,854 of OY756941.1, read as the reverse complement.
GGTGGATAAATGTTGCTTCAAGGGCCGTCGGGGCTTGATCTTGAAGAACGGATGAACGGATGAACAATGAATGGATCTTCAAGGGCTTTTGGGCTTGTTCTTGAAGATGGATGAGCGTTTCTTCAAGGGCCGTTGGGGCTTGATCTCGAAGAACGATGAACGAAGAACGAAGGATGAACTTCAAGGGGCTTTTGGGCTTGATTCTTGAAGAATGGATGTGTGTTGCTTCAAAGGCCGTCGGGGCTTGATCTTGGAAGGTGGATGAATGTTGCTTCAAGGGCCGTCGGGGCTTGATCTTGAAGAACGGATGAACGGATGAACAATGAATGGATCTTCAAGGGCTTTTGGGCTTGTTCTTGAAGATGGATGAGCGTTTCTTCAAGGGCCGTTGGAGCTTGATCTCGAAGAACGATGAACGAAGAACGAACTTCAAGAGAATTCTCTTCCAAATTTGGGAGTAGAGAAATGTATTTGTGAATTGGTCCTTGAATTGGTGTGGAATGGTCTCTATTTATAGAATTCCAAAACTTGATTTTTGGATTTAAATAATCAGATGAAATAAGTCGTTTCTGCCAAGTGTTGACACGTGTCCTGTTTGACAGCTTTTCTAACTCTTTTCGAATTTTCGTCAAATCACACACTATGTGTACAATTTATGTAATACATGAGTGTTAACATTTTGACCATCGGTCAACATTTTATTTACCGAAATTTCACTGTCTACAATATTCACACACCCCATTTTACTTTTCACACAACCTTCTAATTTTCGACCGTCGAATCGGATGAATTGAAGAAAATCAACAAATAGAAATTAACAAGGGGTGTGTAAGAAGTAAAATGGGGTGTGTGGATAGCACACCCCTATATAAATGCTCATGATTGCATCCTCTACCCTTAGACAATCGTTACATGGTTGTTTAGATTTTTAAAACCCTCTAAATCTCATGAATAATGTTTTTTTTAGTGCAAAATTAATAATATTGTAGAAGTGTAAAAAATGTAAAAAAAAAGAAAAAAAATTACAATCACTCATAATCACAAGTTTTACAACTTTCGTGAAGGGGCCAACTCTGAAATCTAACACCATAATCTAGGCCTGTTAAAAGGGTCATGTCTATCGTGTTCGTGTCGTTTTCGTGTAACATATGTTATCTTAACGGGTCGTGTCGTGTCCGTTATGACCCGTTAAGAAAAATATATTTTTTTTAAAAAAAATTGCACATACCACACATTGCCACATAAATATTACTTCAAAACATTAAAACATTTGTCAGTTAAGTACTATATCTACACCCGAAAATAATACTTTTATTAAGTATATAACATAAGATTTTGTGATATCCACATCCACTAGTGTAAATATTTTAAATTGAAGGTCGAATTCATTTATTGTATTCATATAGGGTCAAGGAGTGTAGCTGTAAAAAATCATCAAAATCAAAGTTAAAATAACCGTTAAATCGTGATTTTTCGTTTATAACCGTCGAAAAGCTTTGTCCCATTACTTGATCTCTAAATGTTTGTTTTTTGTGATTTTGTACATATGTGATATCGAAACATATACAAACAAGTTTGACGGTTGTGATCGTTGAAATTAGTTTAGGAGAATTCGTATCCCATCAAAACGATAGATTGACTAACACTTAAGAGTTTATTTATACTTTCATTAAGTATAACATAAAATTTAGTGGTATCCACTTGTGTAAATATTTTAAATTGAAGATCGAATTCATTCATTGCATTCATATAGAGTCAAAGAGTGTATTTGTAAAAAATCATCAAAATCAAAGTTAAAATAACCGTTAAATCGTGATTTTTTGTTTATAACCGTTGAAAAGTTTTGTCCCGTTACTTGATCTTTGAATGTTTGTTTTTTGTGATTTTTTGCTGATGTGATCTTGAAACATATACAAACAAGTTTAACGGTTGTGATCGTTGAAATTAGTTTCGGAGAATTCGTATCCCATCAAAACGATAGATTGACTAACACTTAAGAGTTTATTTATACTTTCATTAAGTATAACATAAGATTTTGTGGTATCCACTTGTCTAAATATTTTAAATTGAAAATCGAATTCATTTATTGTATTCATATAAGGTCAAGGAGTGTAGCTGTAAAAAATCATCAAAATCAGAGTTAAAATAACCGTTAAATTGTGATTTTTCGTTTATAACCGTTAAAAAGTTTATCCCGTTACTTGATCTCTGAATGTTTGTTTTTTGTGATTTTTTGCTGATGTGATCTCGAAACATATACAAACAAGTTTGACGGTTGTGATCGTTGAAATTAGTTTTGGAGAATTCGTATCCCATCAAAACAATAGATTGACTAACACTTGAGAGCTTATTTTTACTTTCATCAAGTATAACATAAGATTTTGTGGTATCCATTTGTGTAAATATTTTAAATTGAAGATCGAATTCATTCATTGTATTCATATAGAGTTAAGGAGTGTAGCTGTAAAATGTCACATCCCGGCCCGGGCTGGACCACTTCCCGGGCCCACTCCACCACCGTAGCACGATATTGTCCGCTTTGGGCCCCAACCACGCCCTCACGGTTTTGTTTCTGGGAACTCACGAGCAACTTCCCAGTGGGTCACCCATCATGGGAGTGCTCTAGCCCCTTTCTCGCTTAACTTCGGAGTTCTAACGGAACCCGAAGCCAGTGAGCTCCCAAAAGGCCTCGTGCTAGGTAGGGATGGGAATATACATTTAAGGATCACTCCCCTGGGCGATGTGGGATGTCACATAAAAAATCATCAAAATCAGAGTTAAAATAACCGTTAAATCGTGATTTTTCGTTTATAACCGTCGAAAAGCTTTATCCCGTTACTTGATCTCTGAATGTTTGTTTTTTGTAATTTTTTTGCTGATGTGATCTCGAAGCATATACAAACAAGTTTGACGGTTGGGATCGTTGAAATTAGTTTCGAAGAATTCGTATCCCATCAAAACGATAGATTGACTAACACTTAGAGTTTATTTATACTTTCATTAAGTATAAGTTATAACATAAGATTTTTTGGTATCCACTTGTGTAAATATTTTAAATTGAAAATCGAATTCATTCATTGTATTCATATAGACTTTGAGTTATATTTTCACTAATGGTAAAACTCTCATCGTAATATAAACGATCCAAACCATTCATCTTCATGCATCCTCTAAGAGATCATGTTTTCAAAAAAGAAAATCCAAAAAAAAAAAAAATTTGTGAGAAGAATGAAACGTAAATGTAAACGACAATCAACGGTTAAATTTAAATCTATAGTTTATGGATAATGAAAAACCTTAGTGAAAACATCGTCAATAAGTTCCAATACCATTTCCCTCCGTGATTGATGAAACTTGAAGGGTTTTATTGTAAAAAATGTACAAGGTTCCTCAATCTTGAAACATAACTCTCTTCATTTTGCATATCTTTGAACATTTGTATTTTGTAGTATGCACTAATGTTTTTTCATTAGACTTTTATTTTGGGGTATGTAAACTTGAAAGAAAAATGTTTTATTTATTTATTTATTAATGTTTTGAATTAGTATTTATGTGACAATATGGTATGTATATACTAATTTAGTATTATGTTTTACATTTTTTAGGGTCAAATTATGTTTTTCATTTTCATTATTTATTGATTTAAAAATTATTTTTCTTAACGGGTAACGGGTCGGGTCATATTACCTGATAATATTAACGGTTCGATTTCAGGTTGGGTCATATTACCCGTTTATTTTAACGGGTGTTACACGACACGACCCGTTAAGCTATTGGGTATGACACGAAAACGACACGAACACGAGAGACACGACACGAATGCCAGGTCTACTCTCACTGAAACATAAAATTTTCATTTTCATTTGCATTTTAATTATTCAACAAAATGTAAGACATTTATTGAATACTTAGATGAAGACTTTGTATGCTTGTTCCTCGTGTTTTTACTACTTTATAATTTATATGTATTTTTATTTTGCAATTAATACAATTACGTGTGTTTATTTAAGTATAAATAGGCAATTTATTTATACATATAATCAATTTATTTAAATTTGTCTAGATTCCAGCTCGACGCCCTAGCATTTTTTTTAAACTCATTTGGTATTTTTAAATTTGGAAATTGTGGTGGTGGAGGTGGTGACAGCGGCTGCTAGAGTGACGATGGTTTTAATGACAGTGTCAGTGTCTTCAATGGTTATGGCAGTAGAGATTTGAGATGGTGGAGATCTAAGATGTGGGTTTCATTTTATTTATTTATTTTTTTAACAAACAATATTATCTACATTAAGATTAAGGGGGTAAAAGAGTGAGCTAAGTCTCACAATAAGCTAGTAATAATGTGGTTCAAATTCATTTTTGGCGTGAATTGAACCTAAGACCTATTACTCACAAAAAAAAACCACTATATTATAGTACTAAGTGCCTTGAGTTTACATATATGCATGTGTGTGACAGAATAGATTCGAGATAGGTGAAGACGATGGAGATCTTGGGCACCTTGCTTTACACAAAATCAGACAACGCAAGAATGCAATACAATGAGAACCTAGCTCCACATCTTCAATAGTTGCAGAGAGAAATAGTAACAGAACATGAGAACAACAATACAATTTGATTAACTATCTTTCCTCTCTTACAATGTACTATTTATACTCATACTCAACTGTAACTGTCACCACAAGATGATGCCACTTGGCATCCTAACAGGATGCCCTGAAGATTTGTCTTTTATCTAGGGCCTCTTCTGACATCTTATACTTGATTGACGTCATCTTCATTGGCGAAAGTGTTCATATTTAGCAAATGTTGTTCACATGTTACAGATATTTCGTAGATATTATGATATAGCATTCAAATTTAGTATCAATATATTTATCTAACGATGTTAATAAGGTGATGATATTTAGGAGAATTTTTCAGTGTGTTGGACTGTCAAGTACACCAAGTATTGCATTTATAATACAATTAGTTAGAATTTTTTTTTTCAAATTTCTAACCAACTAAATTATTATACTTGATGTTTCTGACTGCGTTCCTGTTAGGCTGAAAAATATTTTGGTATTCAAATCGTCTTTGTTGGAGGGTTTACCACTCCTACAATAGTTTTATTTTAATGTTTTAAAGAATTAAGGGTAAATCTCAGTATGCTACCCACAAGTTTCGTGGTTTTCAACATTGAGTACATGAAGTTTTTTTTCGTCTCATAGTCATACATAAAGTGTTAATTTTGGGATAGTCTCATATATCCGTTAGTCTAGCTATTAAGTCTCCTATTAACTGATGATGTGGCGCCCATGTGGACAATGATTGGCGCCACGTGTCATTAAAGGGTCCAAGTAGAAATTAAAAATTCAAAAAAAAAAAAAAAAAAAACCCAGAACCCCTTCTTCTTCCCCACCCAACACCCCTCCATCTTCTTCCCCACCCAACACCCCTCCATCTTCTTCACCCCTACCACAGCTCCACCCCTTCATCCCCTCCACCGTTCACCCACCGACACCCTTCCCCTTCCTGATACCCACCCATACCACCAAGCCTTTTCTCCTTCCCAAAAAACCTAGCCCCTTCCCTTCCCCCAATACCCCAAAATTCCCTCAATCCCTTCTCTTCGAGGTTCTTGTTCTCGCAGGCTTTGATCACTTCCAAATTGTGCAAATTGTCAATCAATCTAGGAATGTTGCCGCTGAGCTAGTTAATCTCAGAATCAATCTCACCTTCTGTCTCTTGTTTTTCACTATGTATTCAATACTCAGGAAGAACCTCATCTACCTCAATGTCTATTCGCCGTGCTCGGTGGCGAGCAATGAGGAATTGGAGGAGAGCAACAAGTTCAAGTTCGAGCGGTTGCTTCCAACGGCGAGTCTGCTGCTGCCGACGGCGCGTTGGCTGCGGAGGGCGTGGCAACCCTCTGAGGACGAGCTTCCGTCAGTCACCAGCTTGGATGCTGTCATCTTCATGCGGATTTTTATTTTCAGGTTAGTGGGGGTAGGAAAATGGTGATGTGTTGCTTCCTAGGTGTGTTGCAAGTATTTTTGGGTGCGTATTTGAGTTTGGTTTTGTTAATTTTGATGGAGTTTGAGAATATTTCGGTTCGATAGGTGTGTTGAGATTAATTTTGGGTGAGTATTTGAATTAGGCTTTGTTTCTTTGTTTTGATGCAGTTTGAGAGCGTTTGGGTTTGCTGGGATTGTTGGGATTTTGGTTTTGCTTCCGATAAATTATCTGGGGAACCAGCTGAATAGGGATTTTGATATTTCAAATTTGCTTAGCAAGTCTTTAGACTCCTTCAGCATTTCGAATGTGAATGTTGGCTCGAAATGGTAATTACTTCATTGTGGGAATTTTGATGACCAAAGTGTTTAACTTGACAAGTATGGTGAGGTAACTGAGAGTGGAAATCTGTTTCGAGATCGAGCCGGTTAGGTTAGTGTCAGAGAGCAAGAGAAAGGAGGGAGGGAGTTTTGGGGGACAAAGAAAAAGGCTTGGTGGTAGGGGTGGATATCAGGGAAGGGAAATGGTGTCAATGGGTAAGGGGTGGAGGGGATGGAGGAATGGAGCCGTGGAGGAGGTGGATGGGAATGAGGGGTGTCGGGTGGGGAAGACGAAGGGAGTTTTGGGTTTTTTTTTTTGTTTTGAATTTTGAATTTTCACGTGGATCTATTAATGACATGTAACACCCAGTCATTGTCAACATAGGCGCCACGTCATCAGTTAACAGAAGACTTAACAGCCAGACTAACAAATGTATGAGACTGTCCCAAAATTAACACTTTAGATATGACTCTAGGACGAAAAAACTTCATGTACTAAATATTGAAAATAACGAAACTTGAGAGTAGTAAACTAAGATTTACTTAAGAATCAAACAACATTTAAAACTCCAACAAAAAACGTCACATTACAAGTCTTAAGCCCCTGACTATTGTAGAGACCTGTGCCACTTAACTTTGAATCAATTATTTGCTTTTCAAATGCCATTCATTGCCAATTTATTGCTCATTAGCATTGTTTTCTTTTTGTTTTTTTGTTGGAATTGGTAAGTGGGAATGGGCTTTGCAAAGCCATCATTCTCTTCTACAATTCTCTTTCTTTCTTTAATCCCAACCTTTTGTCCACTATCACGTGATTTTTTTTACATGTCCCTCACTTAGCATGTTCTCTCCTTCTATTAAACTAGTCACCATCACCTCTCTTTGTTCACTTACCCCATACTTTCATTTCGCGCTTCTCTTTGTCTCCCTTCTGGTAAGTTCTGAAAGAAGCTGAAATGGTTTGAACAACTTTAATGAAAAGTGTGCTTTTATCTGAGGTCAGGAAGCTGGAGTTTAAAAGCTTGTAACATGACTGTCAGATTTTCTGCGGAGTTCAAGACATCATCTTCTCCAAGTTAAGGTTGCACCATGTTCGTACCTTTCTTTGCTTCTGCTAATAATAAAATACAATCATACAACAAGATATATACTTGCTTTAAGAAGATTAGTCGTACTAAGGTATGAGGCTAAAAATGAGAAAATTTCTTATCTTGATGTTTAGACTGACATAGGTGAGCGGCAGGTAGTGCTTCATATGATTTGTGGCGTTGTGCTTTCACTAAAACGAGAGCTTCTCGCGTTGAACGTGTTGCAAAATTGAAGATATGTGTGCAGTGAAATATAAAGTAAATAAAACACAATATTTATAAGGTTCAACAAGTGTGCCTACGCCCTCGGGGCAACAACAGTAATCTATCTTATTATTAAATGGAAATTACAAAGCAATAGAAACAAGAGATTGCATATATTCTTTCTCTATGACATTTGTGAACTAACAGACCTTTATATATGACATAAAATTCCTTGTGAAGATCAAGAAATCTGAAAGTGCTACATGAGACAAGTAGCACACTTTCAACATTTGTTGGCTAACAAGAAGCAGTGGACGACGCTTATTTCCTCATGTGGGTCATCCACTTTTATAATAGTTTTGGGTATTGTTTGTGTAATTTTATATAAAATCAATCAAATGTTATGATATTGATAGTATGCCAATCAAATTTATATCAATTATAAAAAAGTCAATAAGACTTTATGGTACACTAAAACACAACAATCAAATAAAAATTGCAATTCATGCCATTGTCATTTATAACCCCCAACCCTTCCATTTATCTCACTCTAACCCACGCTGCCACAGTTAAGTCCCCCAAAACCCTTAAACCCATTGCCTCCCACCACCTTCAACCTCCATTTTTGGCCTCACAACACCAGCCTTGTCAACTTTGTGCCGCTCTGAATGATTTCATACTTTTCCCCCAATTTTGATGAACAATTCGCACCTTCACCCGAAACACAAATAAGGTTTTTTTTTTCTTCTCCTATTTTCTTCTTGTTCTTCAATTTTTATGTTTTAGTTTATTTGAGTTTTGTTTTTAAGAGATTTGGTATAAATTTGCACACTACACCTTTTGGTTTTGAATTTGAGCTCGTTTGGATGTTAAAATTGGATTGGGCACATCATAAATTTAGTTTGTTTTAGTATATTTGTTGGGTCTGTGTAGCTTTATTCATGGTGGTTATGTCGTTTAGTATAATCGCCACTCCTCATGATCTTTTTCTTAGGTTATGTGCTCCATTTCAAATTCTAAGTTTTGTGAATTCAAGCACTGTGTTGTAATGTCTATTTCCAGTTAATTATACATTGATATTCAAAAGTTTATGTGACCAGACACTGTGTTGTTTCTTGTTCTGTGGATTTAAACACTTCATTGTAGTGTTTATTTCATGTTCTATGCTTTTACATTGATATTCAATTAGATTCAAACACTACAATGCAATAACTGTTTCATGTTATGTGCTTTTACGTTATGGATTCAGACATACAATATTAATATAGCTAACACAAACTTTGTATTTTATTTCTTTTACAGTTGAAACATGTCCCCGAAAAGAGTTAAAGGAAAAAAAAAATAGAAAGGCATATGGTCGAAAAGTTAAGCACTTGAACTATGCGTAATTTAGGTACAACATGACTACTTTTAACACGATTGATCAAGAGGTGAAAGGCATCCTTAATAGTAAGAAAATTGACTTGTTAAGGAAAACTCTATTTTGGCCCTTAATAAAGCCAAATACAGTCACAAAAAATTTCATGACAAAGTATAGAGCATTGTTGATCCAAAGGCTTCTACTAGGGGTGGGCAAACGAGTAGAGGAACCGCAAGTCGGGGCAGGTACGGGCCGGTTCCAAATGTGTGAGAAAATAAATGGGGTGGGGTGGGGCAGGCCAGTGTCATTTATGGGGTGGGCAGAGTTCTAAACCCAAGAAAAACAGGGCTTCGGACTAACTCGTTTCTAATTATAATGAACAGTCCAGATTGAATGATAACTTATCATCCAATCTAAACCGTTAGTTTCTAGGGTACCTAAGACATCCAGGTTTCCAGAATCAGTCTCACTCCCAAGTCCCACCTTTCTACCACCATCCGTTACTCCCTCCTCAACTCCCTTGACTCTGACGACATCCCAGCTAATCCAACCCATCACCGCCACCGCGACTAACACAGCAACACTACCCATCTAGCCATCATTCTCGACGACATATCAGGACCTAGAGAACCCAGGTCCCAGAACCTCGATTCTCTCATCTTCGATAACACCACCGCTGTCGCGACCACCATCACTCCATCACCGCCTTTGAGGACACTGCTATTGTGCTACTAGCCTAGATTCTTTTACTTGGCCAGCTACCAAAGCCCTAATTTCGAATTCACAATCTCTTTTTCTTGTTGCAGCGGCCAGCCTCTTCGTTCTCAGGTACAAGGTTTGAACTTTTTATGTGATACAGAATCAAATTCTTAGTGTTTAATCAAGTTTTAAATTTTGATTAGAGTCACTCTAATTAATTTCAAATTGCATATTCATACTCCAAATAAATTCTGAGTTTATTGTCTTAAACATAAATCTCATATCCCACAAACTTAAATCTCCATTTATGTACTAAAATATTATTACTTTTGTTGTTATTTCGGCTTTGCAATTTCTGTTGTTTGGGATTTTGTTATTTAACTTTAATATTGGTATTTGGAAGTGTTAAATGAAAGTGGAAATGCATGTGGAAATAGGGTGCCTCAAATTTCTGTATTATCCTTTTGAAATTAGGATTCTCGTATTCTTTTTCGATGCATGTAGAAATGGGGTTGCCTCAATTGTATTATCCTTTTGAAATTGGTATTTGGAAGTGTTGCTCCCTCATTTAACCCCAGTCACTAATGCACATTTTTGGAACGAGCATGAAGCCTTCTTCATTTCACTATTTTCTAAATTGACACCATAACCATATTTAAGCTTGTCTCAATTGTATCAGTTTTTTTTTTTAAATTTTTTTTAAGGGCACGAGTGCCCCTTAAAACTATTGCAATTTAACTACGAATAAAAACAAAGGAACTTTACCATGAGACTATTCATTTCGCTTTTTCCTACAGTATATTAATTGCAAAACCATTTGGTTTTTCTGGCTGCAGGCAAGTGAACAGAGAAGTGGGGCTACTATGTTGATTGGAAGAAAGTACTAGTCTTCTTTTGTGCAAAATTTAGGGAGTGAATTTGTGCAAAATCTAGGGAGTGAATTTGTGCAAAATTTGCACACTGCAATGTGCACATGTAGTGAATCTGTGCTAGGAATGAATCTGTGCAAATTTGAGTTTTTTTTTTAAATTTATTTTAAATAAACAGAAAAAAAACAAAAAAACAAAAAAAAGACCCATGGACCCGGCCTGTTTCAAATGGGACGGGTTAGGTCTGGTTCCTATATTAGAAAATGTAATCCCTAGCCCGGCCCGACCCGTCTTTTATAAGCCTGTGTCTGGTCTAGTCCCTTCAAAATTAGGTCCAGCCTGGCCCGTGCCCACCTCTAGCTTCTACGCCACTAGAAGTGCACTTTGGAGCTTGAAGAATGACTTCATTTGAAAACAATATTATGTAAATTTCGTTAACTTTTTGAATTTGTTAGTCTTTTTGAAGAATGACTTCATTTGAATGTTATTGGTCCAGAGGCTTTTAAGACAATATTGTTAGTCTTTTTAAAGTATGATGATATGTTTCTAGGTATGACATCAAGAGGATTATATGATGTCACACTATTGGATATATGACTAGTTCTAAAAATTAGAGGACTTTTTGTTGATAATTATCATGTGTTTGTTTATCTGATGCATGTCTTTTTATAGTTTGAATATGAAAATTCCTTAGACAAGACTGAAAATGCAATGCATATTTTGGAATCCAATTTGTTTTTTTTTTCACTTCATAGTTTGTCTTAGG